>CM071641.1:20816090-22204429 GCA_036419045.1 Scirpophaga incertulas
CTATAGGACCACTTAGGTCCATATTACCTTGCAAACTTTTACTATAGAAACTAAGGCTCAATTTACAATACATAATATATAGATTTATTTACAGATGTTTATTAATTTATGATGATTATTTTCAACTACCTTCTACACCTTCGCGTTTCAGACAAAAGGGTCTGGATAAACTGACGGATAATAGAGTGATCTGTTTATCATGACTCATGTAATAAGACAAATTAAAATCGACAAGATAAAATAGTTAAAGCGCAATTTAAAAACCGTTACTAGTGACGGATAGAAAGCTATTCCTGGCTTCCGCTTCGTCACAGCACTTTCCACCTTGTATATTGTGCTTAAGTGACATACTGTCACCGTCCGTGACGCTGGCGAAACATGCCCGGTGTGATGATGACACGACCCGAATCGGTTCAGCGAGCCTGTTACTATAATAAATATAGAATAGATCTTTCAAAATACTTAATCGATGAAAATGACGATTTTTTCTGTTGTACATCTATACTTACAACTTTTTTTTAAGATAAAGAAAGATATTTAATTTGAACGGAGTTTTTTTACAACGCGACACAGGCTTAGAACTCCTTAAAGTTAAATTTAATTATTTATATTTAAAATTTATATATATATATATATCTTATATATAAAAATTAATCGCAAAATGTGTTGGTAAGCTCATAACTCAACAACGCCTGGACCAATTTGGCCAATTCTTTTTTGTCAATGTTCGTTGAAGTTCAAGAAGGGTTTTTACAATGAGGAAAATTCGAATAATTATCGGAAATACCCTAAAAACAGCCCTTTTATTTTCCCATGCAAGCGTTTTCTAACTAAAACGTACAGTCGAATTGAGCTTTATTGTTATTGTATAAAGTTCATATTGCAAGCACTCACTGTTGTCTAAGCAATGAAGGTGTGTTCCTAACATCAAAGAGTCAATTTGCGCTTTATTAACGCTACATATAGTTGAAATTCAATCATATCTATCAAAACAGTGTGCGTGCGTGCGTTGGAGCACAGAATACATCGTTGGAGGATTTAATGTCCCGTTCCAAAATTGAATAGCCACAAAATGTAATAGGTCTTTTAGACTTTTTTTGCGATTTAGTTGGCTATGCGACATTATCTATAAATGTACAAATCTTTTTGACAGGACGAAGTCTGTCGGGTCCGCTAGTATGTATATATATACATATATATATATATATATATATATATATATAATATATATATATATATATATATATATATATATATATATGTATATATATATATAATTAAGTGTAGCAAGAAGGTAAAACTTACAGATGTGAAAATCTGTCAAACCAATCTCTTTGGTTGAATTTTTTTAAGAATATTTAGAAGTCCAAAGTGAAACAACTTTATTATACATATAACATTCCTATCAGAAAATAACTTAAGTTTCTTTTTTACTCGGAACTTTTACCGATAAATGGGATGAAAACAGCAATCGGTCACCTCTTAATACACTGAGACATATTAAAAATGGGTAAAAGCATAGGTTTTTAATCACACCTCTGCCAAAGTTTTAGAGTAAATAGACGTGTTTATATGTATGTATGCATATAATAGATATTGTTTTACATTCAACTATCTTATATCCAGTAACATAAAATGAGTTATGATTGCCCTTAACCCTTTCCCGTATATTTATATTTAAAGGGCGTATACGACACGCAATGGTTGATTAGTCATAGTATAGACTTTATAATAATTTGCCCTTAATAAGCTACACGATAAAAATGGCGATATAAAAATTGCAATTAAAATAATCATTTCAAAATACTAACTAGGTAACCGCTCATGAAATCCTCGGCCTAATATTTCTTATTTCGTAACAAAACTGCACGCAGACATAAATCTATAGAATGGTATTTAATTAATTCAAACAGACAAACAGTACATAACGAAAGGATATTATGGAGCAGTACAATATCACCGTTGTAGGAAGATCCGCTCTACTGGCCACCGTTAACCATCTATTACAATTACGCTAGGTCTAATACATTTTTTTTGCAATAAAACTGTATTTTGCATCAAGTACGTACGTACGCATATACTGTTGCACTGGCATTACTGCGTTGATTCATTTCCTATTTGATTGAAAATGTGTTTCTTTCGTGTCAGTAGTAAAGACTCTGATTGTAACTCCAAAGTAACTCTAAAATTATTTTTGACCGTCTAATTGCCTGAATGAAATAAAACAGTTTTACTTAAAGACTATTATACAGTCGACTCTCGTTAATTCGAAACTGGAGGGACTCTTAAAATTTTACGAATTATCGAATGTTTGAAATATCAAATGGTTCGAAATTTGTGAGAGAAAATAAATAAAACTTACGAATTACTAAGTATTGATCAATAATTATTTATTAACTGCTATTCTGTAACAATGAAAAAAGTTTAGATTGTACATACATGTACATTCGTATACAACATACATAACAACATACCTATTCACAATTTGAATTAATTGATGTTTCGAAAGACCAGTATAAACTGGTTTGCTTCAAAAACACATTGCTGCTGCTCAGACTGCTCAAGAACTTTTTTTAATAGAAAAAGTGCCTAAAATGCTATTTCATCACTTTGGTTTTGTAGACAGAAGCGTTGTAATCGAATGAGGATTGAGGAACTTGTCGCAAAATGTATATACTTACATTACAATCATTCGACCTCTTTCTCTCAGCAACTTTGAGTTGTCGACTGTTGGACGCCGATAAGTTCGAATTAGCGCGTTTTATTATATAGCAATGATTTTTTCGTTCGAATTACTAATGGCCGTTTTCACCAACCTTGTCTTAGCTTAGGTGACTCCTAAGAGACATGCTGTCTCACTCTTTTTAGTTAATATAAAAAGTGACAGCATGTCACTTAGGAGTCACCTAAGCTAAGACAAGGTTGGTGAAAACGGCCATAAGTGCATAAAAATGTATTGATTTAGTTCGAAATATAAAGAGATTTTGGAAGGAACTTATGATAACTTTGAATTATAGAGAGGTTCGAATTATCGCAGGTTGGAATTAACGAGAATCGACTGCATATACATAAAATATTTACTCATTCACCAGATGAGTTTCCACTTAAATATTCCACTTAATCCCGGTGGGGGCAGATCTTTGAGTGATAAATGCGAGCATTTGTACCTTAGTTATGGTTGTTACTATATATTTCTTACAAAAATATTTATATACATATATATAATATACGTATAATATCTCTAACCGTTACCCTAGATCCCATAACACAAGCCTTTCAGAGCTTAGTTTGGGCTAGGCTAATTTGTTTTTTTTTTTCCCTCAGGAGAGGAAGGCTGAGAATCCTCACAAGGAGCACGAAACGTGCCCAGGATACCCCCGCAACGGCAAGTGTCACGGAGGTTATGTCGGACTCCACGCGACCGGAACGGTCCAGCCACGTGACCTACCGACTAAACTCAGCCTGGCCTAGGTTCTAAAACCATATAGGCAAATCGTGAGGGCGACCGCCCCTCAGGAGAGGGGCGATAGGCTAATTTGTCTGAGTGTAAGAAATATTTATTAATTAAAAATATATATATATATATAAACAACAAACAGGTAACGCTATGAGTCAGGGATAATAACACGAGTCATGGACAATATTTTCCATAAAAACATCGCCTGATCCAAAATTATTATTATCAGAAGAATGTGAACGATCAATAATAGTGTTTTTACAATAATTTCTGAGTCTTCGTCTGAGTGCGAGGCAAAACAATGACATACACCTCGAGTTCAGTTCGATTTTGACAAACAATTTACATTTAAATAAATTGTATAATTACAATAATGTAATTTATAATTCTTTATGTTCAATAATGTTCACAGGCCAGTATCCAATAACTAAATTGTGAATAACACAGATTAGCAATAATTAACATATTAAAATAGATTTTATTACTACTGGTGCTGTAATCATTATGTCGCTCCAAGTGCAATACAAGTTGAATGTTATTTAGGTCATTGGACCCAAAAAAATTAGGTCGATATACAGAGATAAGACATGTTCCGAAATGATCACACACACACACACACGCTGTGATTTATAATTTACTAGCTTTCCGCCCGCGGCTTCACCCGCGTTATATTCGAATTTCCCACAGGAAGGATATGTCTTCCGTCGGTAAAATTATCTTATTTCCTTCCTGGGGTTCTCCGGTTTTACGATTGGTATATACGGGGTATACTATCTGTGTATAACATTTTATTTAAATCGGTGCAGTGGTTTTTACAATACTGCCATACAACCTTTCACCCCCTCCTTTCAACCCTTTACAGCCCTTTTCTGCTTTAAAAGGTAGCCTCTGTCCTGTCTCAGCCTCTAGACTATCTGTGTACCGATTTAAATTTCATTTAAATCGGTTCAGTAGTTTTGGCGTGAAAGTGGAACAAACAGACAGACATACAGACAGAATTACTTTCGCATGTATAATATTAGTATGGACTAGCTTCATTATATCAGATTTTCCAAAAGGAAATAAATATTTTCCCGCTGTAAAAATTATATTGTGTCCCAAACATCCTCATACCAAATTGCAAAAAACTCGGTTAGCTACTTTTCGTCAAATTTTGCCGATATTTTCACCAGGTCTCAATCTATTATCAACTTTCATTAAAATTAGTTTAGTAGTTTGTGACTCTGTTTAAAAAAAACGGTTATCCTCTGCTTTTACCCCCTTTAGAATAATATGTTTACAAACTTTTAATAAAAAGCCTAATAGATTTGTGCCAAACTACTAGCATTAAAAATGTTGTGCTTTCCTTACAAACTTTTATACTCCATTTCAATTCCTTTTACATATTAAAATGTATAATATTAGCCCATGTCCTTTCTTCGGCTCTGAACTATCTGTGTACAAAATGAAAGTGCGACAGACAGACGGATAGTTACTTTCGCATTTATAACACTAGCTTTTGCCCGCGACTTCGTCCGCGTGGAATAGTGACTTCCGGCAGATTTTTGGTTTTTCCCACATAGATCATGTATAGAGGAATAATTCTTTCATACATATTTTTTGTGTATCTTGAACCGTTTTCGCAGCGCACGCAAAGAAAGCCTTCAAAAATGAATAATTTTCCCCGTTTTTTACACATTTACCGCTCTGTCTTTGCTCCTATTGGTCATAGCGTAATGTTATTTAGCCTATAGCCTTCCTCGATAAATGGACTATCCAACAAAAAAAGAATTATTCAAATCGCACCAGTAGTTTCGGAGATTAGCGCGTTCAAACAAACAAACAAACAAACTCTTCAGCTTTATTATATTAGTATAGATTAGTAAAGATTATTTCCAAACAATAATAAACAGTGACACCAGCATAGATATGGCCCTGTCAACATCGAATGCTCGCTCATTATGGACTGTAAAAAAATATACAAACAATCCGCTATCTACTGCATGTTACTGTCATACATCAAATTGTTGTGCAATGTATCAAATAGTCTCTGAGACATGTAGACATTACTACGTTAAAAAAAACAGATTAAGGTGTGTTGTCTGTTTTAAATTTCGCGGCAATTTCATCCTACATTGTTTATGTAGGACCTAAATCGGAACATCAATGTTCTTTTTAATTATAATCATATACCTTCCGCCATTACCTTATCCAAGGCGTGCATGTGTAACCAAGACACTCGTGCAGCCAGTCTGCAATACCCGAATTCTATCAAGGTCTTTTGTAGTGACGGCTGTGCGTCTATGGAACAGACTACCGGTAAATATCCGCGAGAGCTCATCCGATACAATATTTAAAGTGAGGCTAAAGGAGCATTTATTTGATACTAGCTTTCTGCCCGCGGCTTCGCCCGCGTGGATTTCGGGATTGGGTGTATAGAGGGTTAAGGGTCATAGCTTTTGCCCACGGCTACATATACGCGGAAGTCGGTTTATGGTGCGAAGATTTTATCGCGCTTCCCGTGGGACTATCCGTTTTTCCGAGATAAAAAATGCCGCAAAACTCCTCAAGAATCACTCTATCTATTGATGAAAACCGCATAAAAATCTGTGCAGTAGTTTTTGAGCGAAGCCTTTATTGCGCATCCCGTGGGATCTGTCGATTTTTCCGGGATAAAAAGTAGCCTATGTTACTCGGGGAGAATGTAGCTTTCCAAAGGTGAAAGAATTTTTGAAATCGGTCCAGTAGTTTAAGCGTGAAGAGGTAACAAACAAACAAACAAATAAACAAACAAACAAACAAACAACACTTTCGCATTTATAATATTAGTTGGGATTTGTATATTTAAGCATAATTATATATTATTAGTATTTATTTTATATAGTTTATGTACCCATGTATCTTGTTTTTTTTTCTCAATCTCTCCCACGTAACAGTATAAGTCACTTGACACCCAGTAAGGTTGGCTGGAAGAGATCCCTTTTAGGGATAAGCCCACCCATGTACACATCCAATCACTGCATATTTTTTTTTACTGTAATGTCTTTTGTGCAATAAAGAATATATATATAATTCTTTATTTTTATAAGCTTGCCGTTTCAACGTACAGACTACAAAAAACTAGAGGCTATTTTATGGATAAACGCATACCTAGATTTTTACAACCAAGTTTCACAAAGTGTTACCGATTTCCCTTTTCATAGATTTAAATCAATTGTCAAAAATACTGTTATGAAAATAAATGGAAACAATGCTTGGATTTAATGTTAATGACTGAATATGTAGTTACATTGCTAAACATTTTGACTATAGTAATGTTTAGTTTAGATGTTTAAAATTGTTTAAACTTATAAAGGAAGTTGGGACCAGACTATTTACCTGACGCCAACTTCTAATTGACGACTTTGTCAAATTACAGGCAGAAAAAATAGCCCTTACTGGTTCTTTCCAGTAAAAGGTCTCGCTTTGTAGTGATGGTATAATTGTGAACCAATGGCGTAGCATCGTCGAGGTAGTGTTTGTACAAATCCTATTTGAAGAATAACATTTTGATGATGATTTTGCGGTAATGTAGGTCTTATAATTTTTATTGCTTGCTTAAGATATGCAAAGTAATTTTAAATTATTCAACTAGGTACATAAGTATTACAGATCCAATTAAAAATAAACAATACAAATTAATATTACATTTGAATCAATAAAAAAACTTATTACATTTACTTTGCCACGCAAAGTTATTTTGCCCCAGCCACATGCATTATCTTATCTGGATTGTAAAGAAATTCGGCAGGCTATCAAATACAAATTTCTTCAGATCAAATCCTACGTCGGGTAATTTTGGTACACAAACACGTGACCGTTCGGCAGCGAGCCTGCCACGTGCTCGGCCGATGGAGGGCCCGACCGGTCGTATTAATGTGCCCACGAGGCCATCAGCTGACACGTTCAGCTATCTGTTTGATACGCCTCACATTCTCGCGTGCATGCAACCTGACCTGTATATACTGTATTCTTTCTTTACAGTGTTATTTTAAGACAAAAGTGCTTTATAAACAACCGCGAGAATCGGTCCCGTGCGTGACTGTAAGACCTGTCTGCTCCATTATCTAATATACTAGTTATAAAAAAAATTACAATATTTTTCAACAACTCTGAGAACACTTTTTGATGATTATTTCCTATATGTGAATATAAATAAATAGAAGCATTATTGTGGTGGTTTTGATTTCATTGTTAAATCACCGGGCCCATAGACTTACTACTTAACCTGATAGCGATATATATTGTAAACTTAAAATTACTTGTTTGTTTTGCAAGTCAAGAAATTTTTATTATGAATACGTATTATTTTTAGAGCTTGTAAAATTATACTCTCGAAAAACTAAGAAGAAAATTCTAGAGATTCAGTTCCTTTTCTTTAAGACGAAATAATCGTGTTTATGATAACAAGAGCTGGTGTTGATTGGACCACCATCTTTCAATCCTCTTTTTATTAAGGCGATATATAATCATGTTGACGAGACGATCTCCAAATACACCCCGTTGCACCAAGGCGGTTATGATGTATTGATTATTGTTGGGGTTGTTGGGATCTTGACGTTTGTAGTGGACTGTAAACGATGGCGTGGTAGGTAATTGAAATCCAGTGAATTAAGGAATTTAAGTACTATTTATTGAACTATAATGATAACTAAATAGATTTTATGCACAGTATATTACGGTAGTAAATTGTAGATATTTAAGGTTTATTAGCGATATTTGTATATAAGAATATAATGTAACCGACCTCTCACAATGGTGGTTATAGCAAGAAGTTATACAACAATTCGGCACCAGAGGGCGCTTTTATAGCACAATTATTTTGTGGCTGTGTTGCCAACAATTATCTAAACTTAAACCTTCCTCCGAAACCTCTCCACCCCGAAGAAGAGCCCTTTCGAGATCGGGTAGCCCGAGAATCTTTAATCTAGTGTTAGAGTTAATTAGCTTTAATGTTTTAAAGAAAATACTTGCGAATGGAGTTGACAGTTTTAACAAAATTAAAAGAATTTTAAAAACAATTTCGGTTATTTATATACAACTTGGGTAGTGTCTGTACAATGACTTCGCGTTACGGTGGCTATATCACATAGCGAGATATTTTGATTTGCATTTTTGAGTCTGTCATATCAGGACAAATAACTATCAATCAATAGGTCGGCGCCCTGGTCAATGTCAATCTGTTCAGCGCGGTCAAACAACATCAATAAAAATAGTTTTTTTACCTGCTCAGCAAAGTTCAATTCACTCCTTTAGGAAATCTATTGAATTGAAACAGGTTATAACCATTCTCGCTAAGGATCTCGTAGCACCCGTGTCTGCCAGTTGATTTTACTGTCAGCATTACGAAACAAATAACAGGGCTCGAGAACGAAATTGAAAGGAGAAAAGGAGTGTTCTGGAACCATCAACATGGCAACATGGCCTATACGATTTGTACGTCTGTGTGGGCACTTGATAAAGTAAAATACACTTTCTAGTTCCCATTTCTATCAATTCTTTTTTGATAATTGATTAAGGTCGCTGTCAATTTTGTCTACAATAACTCTGTTAGACAGATTTGAAATGAGAGTTTTTAGCATTCCATTTTTGGTTTAAACAGGTCTGAGCTTAAAAGAACCCCCTACACCAGGAAACTAAAATAATTTCATAACTTTAATTATAAATGTCATCTAATTCCTTATTCTATCCTGTGAAATAGATATATGAACTACGGATCTAAAACATGAAACGCTTTAGTCCATGACAGGGTCGACCACAAATCAATTGATTCGTAGACCAGTGCCGAGACCACAGTCATCAACGCTCCAGGAATTATAGTGAAGTTATTTTTTTTAATTTCATTAGACATATTGAAAATTTCTAGAGGAATTAAAAAATGCGCTACACCTGATAAGGATAAGTAGGATTATAGTGAACTGCAAAAATATAAGTTATATAAACGTTAAATTTAAAAAACCCTAGTATAGACAAGATGCTAGTATATTTTATTAGTTATACTAATTTACAAAAATTAATAATATGAAGTTCTTCAGTTTTTATTCTAAAAGATCACATTATAAATAAATAGAGCAAAATCATTTGAAAAGTAGCGTCTGTATCTATAAGACCATTGGAATATTTCGATATCAACTTTCCTACAGAAGGCAACCCTCGATCATGAGGAGTTTCTGGCTAATGGCAAGTACCTTTACGCCATATGGATAGCTATGTCCAACACACAAGTCACAGATTCGCGTCGACCTTATCGCGGCACGTGTGTGAAGATAATTGCGCTTCGAGTTGACCGAGGTGAGACGAGTGAGGTGAGGTGAGCCATGTTACTGCCATCTTGCATCATTACTAAAACGGTCACGCCTTGAAATTCAATGTTATTAATAGGTAGGATTTACGTAGAGCATTTTTAATTAATCGCGTCTATTTCTTGTGGACTATCGGGTAATCGCCATTCACGTAGTTATTTGACAGGTATAAAAACTTGACAGCACCGATGAATTTGTTTTATAAGTAACTATATCTACTGGCTTTAATCATCGTTGTCAATGCGTATATTTATGTGACGTCCAAAAATGTTATAACCACTTCCGGAGTCCCGGCCCTGAACTATTCTTGTGCAAAAAACACGTGGAGCCGGCCGTTGCTCCGCGCTGATGTGAAAGAAACTTCAACAAAGGACAAGCGAACACACGTTCAAACGTGTATTATTCAAAAAAGATCCAATTCTAGATGTATATGTTTTCGTCAAAAGCTTTAGAGAAATAAATACGCACTGCTTAAAATTCGGACCAGGGAGCGCATTATAGCTACTAGGTGTAGCGCATATCAGCTAATTTCGTACATTGGATATCTGTCCCCTTTCTTGTTGGTGTTTATAGGCCGTTTATAGGCCGATACGCTATAAACTATAGACGATAGGCTATACATTGTTATATATGTATTGAAAAACCAGTTTTACGAAATCCATTTTTAGAATAAAGATGATGTCGCACAGATATTTATAATTCGCAGCTTGGACTAAAAATAAATAATAGATCATAAAAATAAGACTAAACCTTACAAATAAGTCAACTATAAAATATCAATAAAAAGGCGAAACAATGCGTTAAAACATATGTAATGAGTGAAGTCACTGTCGGCAGCAATCATCATGAGATGGCTGGTTCGGCCGCGACACACGAAAACGTGCCAATGAACTTGATTCGGCTTTGTAATAATTACAAGAACGCTATTCTGGTTCTAAGCTGACGAAACAAAAACTGTAACAAGAAAAATTTAATCGAAGTTTTACAAGTTAGCTTATAATTTACTTTATAAGACGAAAAAATGGCTGTTATTTTACCTATCTGTTGATAAATACAAAAAGCATACTAGTAAACATTACCTAAAACTAAAAATATAATTCATTTCTACGTAAAAAATAAACTAGACAAGAAACATTTTTAGCCTACTTTTTTATATCAGATAATCAGAAATATACATATCAGTCCTATCTTATCTTCAAAATAAGTTTTAAAATAAATGAAACCAACAAAATGACGACACTTTGAATAAAATACGTGCGTCAGCATTAGATGCCATATAAGTACACAAACGATAATAAAAATCGTCAGATACGTAATTATACCTTACTTTATATTTTACTCAATAAGTTATTTCCAATTTAATTTATTCTATAACAACCATCATGGGATTTGGCGTAGCTGGTACAGCTTTTACGCTCCGGACAGTTGCGCAATGACATTACATTATTTGCTGGTGCTTTGAACGACTCTAACGTAATTATTGCTCGGGTCGATTTAATTTTAGCACTTGCATTTGATATTACGTTTCTAAGTGCGCAAAATATAATCTGTACGTAGGTATAGAGTATAGTCTGATCGATTTACACGAGGCTACTTACTGGCTCGTTAATTGCGAATGTACCGCCGCTAGTGGCGTAGTCACGAGCGACGCGGGCAGCACGTGTGGGAATAACAGACATTGCGGCGACGAAGCTGTCTATGGTACTTACTCATAAAAACAAAGAACCCGTGTTAATTACTACAACCAATGTATGGCGAGAAGGAAACCGCTAGCAATGAAACTGCAAAATCATTTGACAATTCAAAGTGTACATTGTCTGTATTTATGAATCAATATTTACACATATTAATAAAGATAAACAAAAGGTTACTTGGGCCGGGCGAATACGAACGCAATAGAATACGATCCGGTGCCCGGAAACGAGCATTCATTCGTTGTCAGAGATAAGAAACATTGTCTGCGGCTTATCACCCCGACTAATCACTTTATTGATATCTCCTTGACCTATTACGGTATTTAGATGCGCAGTACAACGAAAAGCGGTCGACGTAAACCTACGATTTTGTGTCGAGTTTAGATTGAGGTGACGCCGGCCTGCCAGTCGCGTTTGGGTACACGCATCAGCTGCGTGCCCGCCACTATATCCACACATATATATTATACCTATTACTTAAACTATCTATACATAAGTGACCTTGCTTCGAATTGAGGGCGTAGCGAACGTGAGCAAGAAGTTAATATAATAAAACGTATTAATCTATATTGCCTGCAATAAGACGAGACCAGTTAAATGATAGACAGACGACATAAAGCCAATAAGGCATTAGCGTAGGAGTAGGTACAAAATTTTGCACGATTGATTTTCGTCGTGACGTGATGACACTATGAAGGTATTTCTTGAAATAAACTTCTAATACATTAACAATATATTTATGATACCGAATTAAGATCGTTACATTTGAAATCTGCAGTTAGAAAATTCACGATGTAAGGACACAACGGCGATGAATTGGATGTAATTTGGGTTTAAAAAATGCATTCTCAAGGCTTTCATTTTATTTAACCTGGGCCATCTGATTATAAATTTGTTATAGAGCAGCGGAATGTAACAAATACTGTTACTCTGTCACAATATAAACACATGGTGAAATATAGAAAACCTCAACAAAACAGTACGGGTAGTCGTGAATTGTAAATCATATTATATGTACATACAAATATATAGTCACGCCTCTTTTCCATAAGAGTAGGCAGAGATCATAGTTTTCCACTTGCTACGATCTAATCATACATCCCTAGTTTCCTTCATGTACGCTCGTCGGTTTCGGGTACTCTTAACCTGTAGCCCTAGACAAAATGCACGCGCGTCTTTTCTATTCTATTTCTACTATTATAATAGACTAAGCGTTTTCTATCGAAAAATGCTAGACAAAGTGTATCTACTGATAGAATGGCTGTGTCTACCGTGACAGTAGAAAATAGAATAGAAATAGAAAATAATCTACCGTGTTAAGCCTTAAGTTCCTTTGCTTAAAGAGAAAAAATGCCATTAGGAGGAACTTCAAAACATTTCAAACGTGCGTACTTCACAATTATTTACCTACATTAATTAGGAGATAAGTATGAGATTTACAATTAATCATTACAAAAGCGAGTGTCAGTATTGCATTCAAATTAGCTTTGTTTACTTACGGTTGTTTCAAAATGACATAATATTAATATTTATACAATCAAGTGTATATAAAAAGTTTATCAAATTAAAGATCCACACTATTATTATAATTGTAAAAGTAACTCTTGTCTGTCTGCATTTTTAGGAATAATTTGGCAAAAACACACTATTTTAAAACAACAAACAAACAATCTATCACCAATCTATTGGGTATGAGCAATCGCTTTGTTGAGTAGAAATAGAATAGAACCGTATCTATTTTTTACGTCACAAACTACGTTTTGTCTATGAATTTGTATAGAACTGTTCTACTGTCAAAATAGAACACAGACGAGCGATAGAATAGAAACACAGTTAGCATCTTGACTGCGAGTTTTCTATCAGCGTCATCAAGTCACGTGACGTATCTACTGGAAATGTCAGTTCCATACATTTTTTATGTTATCTATTATAGAAAACGCAAATAGAAAGGCATTTTGTCTAGGGGGGCTGGCCTTCTTACAATAAATCACCTATTTGGTTATAGTTGGATTACGGGCAAGGCCAGTGAGTTATGGACAGAACCTAATCGCATCAAATAAATAGAGTTCCTGGTAAGTGAAACAACTACGTATCAACATTTGTAACTTATAATTTAACATTGTATGTAAATTTGTGATTCTGGATGATGACAAATACAATTGCGCATGGCAATAATTAATTATTAGCCAACTGAATGTCAAAAAGGTGACTAATATTGTTGAATTTTGAATGCTATTAGCAAACGTTATAAATTGAAGTAATTTATTTGTAACCAGCAGGTTCGCCTTCGAAACTAATTGTAACATAATACCGAAACAATTTCAATATAATTCCGATAGCATTGTTTAAGTAAGACTGCGAAAACTAGACCCTGTACACTGAACATACAAATATATCACTGTCGTCGCGCCGCGTCCTACTCTACTTACATCCACAGTGAAGTTATAGGGAGATGTATTGCAAAGCAACTACGATATATCATATTTTAGTTTTTAAGAGTACGGGGCCGAGAATCTATTTTATTTTTTAATATTTATTTTATCGTGGTTTTGTCAAGCATTCGCCAGGGCACCCCTATCGGTGTCATCATCATCATCATCACAGCTCATATACGTCCCCACCGAGGGGCTCGAGCCTACCCTAACTACGTTAGGGCGATTAGGTCTTAGTCAAGCACGCTGGCCCAGTGCGGGTTGGTTGACTACGTACACCTTTGAATCGCTTCGCAGATGTACGCAGGTTTCCTCACGATGTTTTCCTTCACCGTAGGAGTAGGTGTAGCTTAGTTTAACACCTACGCAAACATAATTTCACAAAGAACAAGCCAAAACTGCTTTGACATCACTTGAAGAACGTCCTTCATATCTCCACAAACCTCACATACCGGTGCATCACCAATTATCATTAAAAAAATTGAATCTATTTAGCGGAATATGTCCGGATCGAAACCGATACTAACATAACGGATTCCCTCACGCCCATAGAATCGATTTTTGATTCTTTCCGATTCTGCTTTCAGTGTGGCGTAATGTCAGAGTAAGAAATATCAAAATTCCTGGAATTGGATTGGTTTTATTACAATGAGATTTCAAGAGTTAACCGGTAGATCCGTCAAACTCTGGTAATCAATAAATCAGTCGATGTGAGAGATGCGGGCAGTTTCGTTTTTGGCTTATCCTTGCAATAAATGACTGTTGGCGAGATGAAAATAAACACACATTGGCTAGGCCAGCCGCCAATTTATTCCCTTTATATAAACGAGCATGCAACCGACGTTGTCTACACTAATATTATAAAGAGGAAAGATTTGTATTTTTCTATGTAACGAATAAACTCAAAAAGTACTGGACCGATTTTAATAATTCTTTTTTCATTAGAAAGCTACATTATCACTGAGTAACATAGGCTATATTTAGTACTAGATTACTATAGAAATCTTAGAAATTCTAATTAAAATCAACCGAGGGTGTAAAAAAGTTAGCCATAAAATGTCTTTCATCGCATACGCTGCGAAGAGTATTAATGATAGGACAAAAAAATGTTCGACAATATTATAGAATATATCAATATCTACAAAAACTTCGCGAGACCATATGTCTAACTATTGTAGTAGCTTATACATCAGAATAACACATACGCTATAATTTAAAATTATCCGTCTGGATTGGTCCAAAATATCACGATAAGTGTCCTGCGCAGACGAAGAAATATGAAATTGTCTTTTTATATGGATATATCAAAGGATCAATAACGTTTTCCTCATTTATTTAATAGCCAACAGATCAAACTTTATGGGTGTGGTGCATCACATACTTGTTTATGATTATAATAATAAACTAAATTAATATGTTAATATTGTTTATATAAAGATAGGATGATATACATACATACGTTTGTTTATATAATTATCTAAATAACATGTAGGATTGTAGCCTACTTACTGATAAATTCTTTCCAAAATAATTCATGTTCTATTAATTGCACATAGGTAATACTGACATCATTGACACATTGCGAAATACGTTATACGGCTACACTGGCTATTTTCTGCCTAGGAACATCATAGTAACTCGGCTCTATTTGCCAACACGACAAATTTCCGGAACAACAATAACACTGACTAGCACATAGTAGGTACGTTCGTTGGACGAGCAAATGATACAATTCTATATTTATATCTTAGCAGATCCAGTGTAGAGAAAATCAACATTCGTCCATTCCATTTGCAAAAGTTTTTAAAATATAATGTTCCGCGGAAAAGTACTTAATGATAATATCTGCGTTCCGGAACAAAAGCATAATGTCAAATGATGACTCACCGCTTTACCGAAACACAAGTCCCATAATGATGAGGTATCGTCAAGAATAAATATATCAGTCTATTATAAATTCTTAATGCACAAGGTGTAAAAAGAAAAATATAGTTATAATTTTGTGTTAGTCGACAGTTATAGCTTGACATGATTATATATTAAATAAATGAATTACACGAAGGACATTATTGCGGTCGATACTTGCAGCGACGAATATTTGGTATTGATCCCGTATCGGTATTTATAGCGATAAGCAAGTTAACAAGTCGACCTTTATGAAGACCTTTGGCAAATAAAATTACGCTACAGAGGTCAGAGAAGTAGATTTAGTAACCAGTACATATCTTGTGTTAGGTGGTAAAGTACATATTATGAATGAAATTGACTGCACACACTATTGGAAATTTGCTACTCACCTCCATGACGACATAAACATATGCAGGACTGTCCATACAATCGTGCATGGCCACGAGGTTCGTGTGGTGCAGGGCGGTCAACTCACGTAGGATCTTGATTTCCTTCACCAGTATCTCCGACGCTTTCTGTAGTCCCTTCTTGGTCACCACTTTGACGGCGACCGATTGCGACGGATTCTAGACACACAAAGAGAATGATACAATTTCAAATTTAAATAAATACACATCATTTCCATCATAAAAAGAATGCCAATCATTGTAATAAGTAACATTTTATTTTTTCGTGTGTAATTCTGAATAGGAAAGTAGCAGTGAGTAGAGAAGACAGCGTTAAAGAAAGAGAGATGATTCTTAACATGTACCATTTTTATTTTAAAAATAATTTATGAAAATAATAGATAACTTTCAAAGTACATATTACGTAATACGTTATTGTCGAAATGACCGTTAAAGGATAAGGAATTCATTTTTATACTAAAGTTTAATGTATACTGCAAAAATTATATAATAATAAACAATGCATTTAAAGTTCTAAAATTGGACTCGCAGCATATATAACCTCATCATAGAAACCAAATATAAATTACTTGAGAGTATACTGCATGTAGTGCTAAGATAAAATTCTTCATCAACGAGAATAGTAGTTGTTATAATCATAATTACATAACTGCAGTTCAAATGACCCGAGGCATAGCTTGGGCTTACACAACCTGGCTCCACATAACTAAGCGATAAATAGCGAGATATTAATTATGATTGCAAGTTCACTTTGTAAAATGATAGCATAAGTGCAGTCAGCGTTGAATAAGGCCGTTGCAAGTGGGCGCGTTATGCACCAAGGTTCACTTCTTGAGCATCTGCATGAAGATTTGCGATTCTAATCAACACTGATGGGTAATGGTAATAGGTAACGTATGTTTGCTAACGTTAATTCAACATAGCAAACTTAACAATAACATGAACGGTAGTTGAGGAGATATTTCGTCTAAATATTTGAGGTTATAGTAAAAATTACTCTTTTGTATAGAGTTCTCAAAAAAAATATTTTATAACCAATCAAACCAAACCAATTTAACAACCAAAAGAACAAACTATAAATCTTTTGCACACGTCAATAGACATTTAATCTTATATATAACAATGAATCGCAAAATGTGTTGGTAAGCTCATAACTCAACAACGCCTGGACCAATTTGGCCAATTCTTTTTTGTTATTGTTCGTTGAAGTTCAAGGAGGGTTTTTACAATGAGGAAAATTCGAATAATTATCGGAAATACCCTAAAAACAGCCTTTTTATTTTCTCATGCAAACGTTTTCTAATTAAAACGTACAGTCGAATTGAGCTTTATTGTTATTGTATAAAGTTCATATTGCAAGCACTCACTGTTGTCTAAGCAATGAAGGTGTGTTCCTAACATCAAAGAGTCAATTTGCGCTTTATTAACGCTACATATAGTTGAAATTCAATCATATCTATCAAAACAGTGTGCGTGCGTGCGTTGGAGTACAGAATACATCGTTGGAGGATTTAATGTCACGTTCCAAAATTGAATAGCCACAAAATGTAATAGGTCATTTAGACTTTTTTGCGATTTGGTTGGCTATGCGACATAATAAAATAATTAGGAACAAAAAACTGCCACTGTACAAATCTTTTTGACAGAACGAAGTCTGTCGGGTCCGCTAGTTTAGTAATAAAATAGCTTTGAAGGCTATTTGTTGTCAAAAAGTTATAGTTTACATCACCTTAATTGTTACCAAACTTGCATTTTAGGGTGAAAAAGTAGTGCAAACAAAAATATTTTATATGTCGCTTAATTTTAATTCTACAAATACCAGCGAAAATGTGAACAACTTGTGAAAGACCTATTCTTTCCGGTTAAGGAAATGTTTATATATCTATTTATAACAACATATATTTGAATACATTCTTTAAAACTTTACCTCTGTTTCTGTCATTTTCCTAAACAAATGTCAAGCAATCTGTAAAGATTTACGAGTCGGATGTACGTCATTAGTAGAGATCGGATAATCGGATGCATATTTACCTAAAGTTAGTTTAAGACAAAGTATGGAAACGGCTTTTTATTGTTTTGTTAAATAAAATTTTTCACCATTTCTGTTTTTTTATTCAATTATTAAATTGATTATTGTTTTAGTCAAACTAGCTCACTACTTTCGTATAACACTCTTCATGTAATAAATCGTACATTCATAAATCGCACGGGGAACTGAAACTAAACTTCATGTAAATACGTATGCATAGTTGTATAAATGAACCCGGAGTCTCGGTGTTTTGAAAAAAATACCACGTGCTAATTTAGTAATTTTCAAACAATATCACTACGTTAAATTTGCAGTCCCGTATTTTCCCGGGATTTTTATTTAACAAAATGTATTTTAAAAAGCCGCTTCCATAATTTGTGAGTCAAAAATTAACTTTAGGTAAATATGCATCCGATTATCCGATCTCTAGTCATTAGTACCCGTAACAATGAATAAAGTATTACCTTGGCTTATCACGGTAAGAAGTGGAACGATGTAATTCAATTTTCTATGGTTGGATAGGGATTCAATAAATTTTGAATAATATACGAATAGCAAATTATAGATATTAGAAAGTACATATATCTTATGTATTAATTATTAAGAACTGTAATTTCCTGCCTTGTTAAAGGCTACGGATTGCCATGTCAATTATGATTGACATTGGGCTGCTGAACTTGGGCCTCTTCCAAGGATTTCCACACCGATTGCTCCTAAACGCCTATAGTGTCTCTGCGATTTTCGACTAAACGTCAATCCACTTTGTGGGTTCCCAGCTTGCCTCTTGAGACATTTCCACTCCAACGGTCGTAATCCGGCAAGCCATGTGCCCTGCCCGCAGCCATTTAAGTTTCGCAACTGTTCGAACTACGTCGAGGTCCGTGGTTGTTCTTTGGATTCTATAATATCCGACTCGATTACGCAGAGGTATAGAACGCTCCATTACTCTTTGGACCACTTTGATCCTCTTTATAAGACCTATTTTATGTAGCTAGGTTTCGATTCCATGTCATCACAGGCAACAGGCGTGAAACAAAAAAATTGAAACTACAATATATAATGTAAAATTAGTTATTATATAGTTATTGTCAATGAAGTAAAATTGTAATTAAATGTGGAATTGAAAATCAAATCTCCTTGGCGTCGAGCTAAGTTTATCCCAACGTTACCAACGTTTCTCAAGCCTGTTTAGACATTACAGTTTGACCCAATTTCGTCACTTCAGTGTTCGTTCGTTCAGCACGTATGCCGAGAATATAGCACACTCGTTATTAATTTAAAAGCGCTTTTAACGTTTTTAGGTTCTTCCACTTGTTGACCCACGCCTTTAATTGGTCTGTTTTGCACATATACACCACTGTGGTTTCAATTGGTGTAATTGTAGTTGAGCGTGAGCTCAATACAAAAAAAAACATTCAAGACAGTTGCTATACTTTTAAACACAATAACAGTTATTATATTTATATTATAAGATGTATAATATACAAAGAAAGCAGCTAACTTCAGATAAATAAACCCACTTGAAGCAAGCAGTAAGGTATACATACATACTTGTCCTGGATTATTGATAGGTTTTTTCCAATAATAATATTAGATTTGAAAACTTCTATTCTTCTATTCTATTCAGTACTCATACTCACAATAAGTCCCACATACGCAGAGAGGAGACGAACTCACATGGAGTCAATAAGAAAAAGTCTCTCGAAAACAAGTGTATTTTTGTGTGTGTGTCGCCGTGACATACTGAAAAGATATTTTTACATACACTAAAGATCCAATCCTGAATGTGCTGAACTCCTAAGAGATAATTAAAACTTAATTGAGACTATCATCCGTACTATAAAATTACTATCGGGTTTAGTTGTTCACTAAGGATTTCTATAAGTTTCGGCCATTATTCAATCTGGTGCAATCTAAACAAGTGAAATAAGTGTTATTTTGAACTTCACACAACTACCCAATCGGAAGATAAACTATAGTGCATAACTGTATATGTAGAATTAAAATTGAGCCAGTTTAAATTCCGTAAATTTTTGTTGTTAGTGATGCAGCTCACAATTCTGCTTCTCTCTATCTAGATATAGACTAGCTTTCCGCCCGCGGCTTCGCCCGCGTTATATTCGAATTTCCCACAGGAAGGATATGTTTTAACAATACTGCCATACAACCTTTCACCCCCTCCTTTCAACCTTTTACAACCCTTTTCTGCTTTAAAAGGTAGCCTCTGTCCTTTCTCAGCCTCTAGACTATCTGTGTAGGTACCAAATTTCATTTAAATCGGTTCAATAGTTTTAACAATATTTCCATACAACCAATAATCCCTCCTTTCAACCTTTTACAACCCTTTACAACCTTTTTTGCATGAAAAAGTAGCCTATGTCCTTTCTCAGGCTCCAGACTATCTGTGTACCAAATTTCATTTAAATCGGTTCAGTAGTTTTAACAATATTTCCATACAACCAATAATCCCTCCTTTCAACCTTTTACAACCCTTTACAACCTTTTTTGCATGAAAAAGTAGCCTATGTCCTTTCTCAGGCTCCAGACTATCTGTGTACCAAATTTCATTTAAATCGGTTCAGTAGTTTTGGTGTGAAAGCGGAACAGACAGACAGACAGACAGAGTTACTTTCGCATTTATAATATTAGTATGTATGTATGTATAGTATGGCACAAAACAATGAGCTTTTCCACAAATACTATTTTCACAGTACTTTTGATTAAAATTTCACCGTCTTCAATTTTCACAGATGACACTCCAGTTTTATTTATTTGAGTTCATTAAAATGACGATAACTTTTTTTTTAATGAACCGATTTTGATGAAACAAAGTTTAGATATTATTCTGAGTTAAAACAAAGCAAATAGTGAAAGTTTCAAGCAAATCGGTTCAGTACTTTCGGAGATAAACGTGAACATACATACAGACAGACAGACAAAAAATTCCAAAAAATTTTTTTTGCTCCTTAAAATCTATTTAAGTGCCCCTCTATCCATTTCAGTCAAAAATACTAAATGTACAGACAAAATATTTTTACTGTCTTATTATATGTATAGATTAGTGAAAATGGATGTCAATTAAGAAAGACGAGTTTTGCCGTGATGGTAAATAAAAAAGTTTAAACACATTGTCCATACCACATCACATACATTCTACCCTAAATGCAGCACGCATTTAACGTGACTGGCGTCCTTGGAGTGCATAACGCGTGTCCTATTGTTATGTCGCATTGTTTGAACAGACGACAAAGATATGAAACTCGAGCCACAGGTAGCCCGGGCTTGACCAGTAGACATAGATAAATGGGACGTCTGTTATCTCTTGACGGACATCATGATCTCGACAGGAAACATTTTATTAACCTAAGTAATACTGTCACGCAAATGATCTCGTATACCAATTACCAACAGCTGTTGTATGGCAAAGTACATAAGAAAATGGCTTATCTGATGCGAAGTTATATTAGTTAAATTCGAATGAATTTTTAATGTTCGTATAAGCAAATATTCTATACCAGAGGTTCCTAAACGTTTTTGTGTGGTAGATCCTTTGCCGTATTTCGGTTTTGGAGAGACCCCCACTTTCCTGATAATGACGACCTCCATAGTCGAGTGGATAATACACCGGTTTCAAGGTGTCGCCATCTCTGAGGTCCCGGGTTCGAATCCCGGTGGGGGCAGATGTTTGTGTGATGAATGCGAGCATTTGTACCTTAGTCATGGTGGTTGATATATATTTCAATAAAAATTATTTATATATGTATAATATATGTATGTCTATCCGTTACCCTAGATCCCATAGCACAAGCCTTATAGAGCTTAGTTTGGGCTAGGCTAATTGGTGTAAGTGTAACAAATATTTATTTATTTATAAAAATGTTAGTTAGTACTAAAAACTTAAAGTAAAAACACAAGTTACGGTTTATACATTTATTAACTGAATTTAATAAGTAAATGTAATTAGTGGGAAGGATAAACCTGATGCTTTAATAATAAATAATCAACATTTGCAATCAATTTTGTAAATCTCAAATCTCCTCAGCTAATAATGTCCAGTCTGTTCCTTTTTGTGGACCCCCATTTTCATTTCACGGACTTTCAGCACACGCACTTTGGGAGTCACTAGACTATACCAGACTTAGTATAGAGTTAAAATGATATAACACTATACTAAGTTTATGGTATAGACTATAATGTCTATACTATATGTTTTCAAAAAACGAGTATAGACGATGCTACTACTGCCAAATAGCATCTCTTTTAAAGACGTTTGACAGTTAACGTTGAATAAAGCATGTTAACTAAGATTCAAAGGCAAACCAGCCTCATTGATGAGTAGGTATCTAGTTAAAGTAACACTTTTCGTGGAGATAGGAAAGGTTACTCACGGTCATTTTTTCATAAACACAAAAAGTTGTTTCGTCACGCTCTGTTGACGAGGTTATTCGCTCTTGATCACATAATATTGTACTTCCACGAGAATAATCTATGTTGGCACAGGATTCGATGTGATAGTAGGAAGGTGTATTATTAACATGAATTTAAGACGTAGACGATTTGAAACATACAACTAGCGGAGAGCATGTGGGTCGTTCCCACCTCTGAAAAATTTGGCACTGACCAAAGAATTGCGAACTTTAACTGGCAGTGGGCAGGGCACATTGCTCGCAAGACTCATGGCCGCTGTGGCACGTATATGCCGGACACAGTAGCGTTGGTAGGCCTCCCACTAGATGAGCAAACAAAATCGTAAGGACTGGAGAAAGGTGCTGGACACTACCAGCACAGGATACAACAGTGTAGGATCCTTAGGAGAAGCCTATGTGCAGTAGCGGGCGTCTACTGGCTGAAATTATGATGATGGCCTTAGGATGGTCGTGATGTATTATATCCACAATAGATGATCAAACTAAGGGGCTAGGCCCATCCTGAAAAATTGATGTTGCTTCTACATTACATTCTACCTAATGATCAAAATACTTTAGGTGCTCGTTGTGGCAGTAATAAAGTACTAAAGTTTGTCTGGATATTTTTTAATGTCGGTCAGTAGAATATGAGATGAGCCTATAGGCACAATTCGAGCACTCACACTAAACTTCGAATCACACTGAGATGTCTTTGTTAAAAAAGGCAATTACAAATAGGCTAACCAAACAGTGCAAAAAACATAGCAATTTTGTAACATATATAGTTGTCATTTAAGTGATGTTCAATCATGATTCGTATCTAGCAAAGCTAAAACTATATTTAGTCTCTTTTATTAGATATAATAATTATCTATGGAAGTGCGAATTTGTCATTTGCTCTTTTCTAAATACATAAAAATTTTAAAAGAAACTTATTTACATCTTACAATATTTTTAATCGAGTCGTTGCCATTTGAATTGAATAATTATTCTTGTTATTTTATAGGATAAATAAGGTTAGCTAAAAACTACCACCGGCCCACCTGCCTTTAGTTAACGACAAAGATGTCGGAAGATTGTTGCACCTAGTGACGTGATGGGAATCGGGAATATATATATGCATGAAATTCAGATTTTCGGCGAATCGCTGCAGAACGGACTTTGCGATGAAAACTGTAAAAGTTATTATCCATTCAGGATTGCACGCTATCTCTGTGTTGCAAAACAGATATTTGTACGCAGATTGTATCAGGGCGCGCCATTTTCTCTCCCTTTGCGAGCGATAAATTAAAAGCTTTATAACTTTGTGGCTTTTACAAATATTTCAAAAAATATGTTTCAGAGTTTCGTTTGTCTATAAAAACGAATACTCAATTATTATAAAAAACAGTACATATGCCCTATATGATGTGCCGATATTAATTTTCATTAGATTAGAAATTCCATGAATCGTACATGTTTCTGTTATGAATAATAAGGTAACTTATCTATTCATCACTGTATGCATCAGTTAGTCAGGAGAGCGTCTTAATTACCAAGTTCTCTGTAAGTGTAAGCCAGCGTGGTTGACTAGGTCTATTACCATAGTCACCATAAGTTACAGTAGAAGGGGAATTATGTGATGATAGATATAGTGTGTAGATGTGTATATATATACATTGTAAATTCATTTATGCAAGCAAAGCTATAAATTTAGCTAATGTTTACCGAAATATTATGAACAGAAACCTCCATTTCGTCACAACAGCTGAACTGAAATACGTCGATCTCACTAATAGATCTGGCAATGATATTATTATTTGTTTTTGACAACGCGTCGTTTTCTTACAATCTATTACGATTTTTCTAGACTCAATGAACGTAGGTACCGCTATTTCAGACTGTGATTATTAATTGATAATGTATGTGTTATATTGTATTAAATATATATTAAAATCTATCTGTATTTTGCAATGATCCTCCTTATGATAATTTGATTATAAATTATACCGATATCATAGAGTGTCGACGGTGGTTACCTACAGATATTAGCCCAGTTATCCTGAGAAACTAAATCGCATCGGATTGCCGTGGAAGGATGAAAGAAACCGCCACGATGTATAACCCCAAGAAAGCCTCATCGATGTCCACTGTGGAATACGAAAGAATATCTGTTATAAAAACCTAATATTTATGGTTAAAGTACAGTCTATAATTTTAGTGTGAAATATGACAGAAAGTGGCGAGAATCGCAACAATGTTTGTAGGATTCTTTTACAAGATAGAGATATATGACCCAGAAAAAACCAGCTCACGTAAACCGGCCTAGGAGCAGCTATTAGAAACCAACTGGCTATGAAACATAGGAGACTGGCACAGACTTAAACAATAAAATAGTAAAGCATTATAAACTCTAATTTATTTTAGAGGGCGATAACTTTTATTTTAGATCGCGATAAGTTTTATTTTAGATCGCTCTTATTACGTTCGTAATAGCAGCCTTTTTAAAAAGCTTGCATTTGCGTTGACTGTACATTTACAAGGTGTTGAAATTAGGTGACTCATGGAATCTAAGGCTGGAGAATATCCGATTATTCTCAATACCTACAGGTTACTGTCGGTAGATATTTGATTAAAAGTACAGTTTTTATTACGTACAACAGTCTATCTCAAGGTCGACATTTAAATATGATTGAAAAGCTCTTGGTTTTTATCTTACCTGACGGTAAGTGATGATAAGACCAAAGGGGGAAGCAAGTTTATATGAACTTTTCAACAACTAAGAAACTATCTCACTTCTAATTGATATGATACTAACTAAACTAAATATAAAATTATACTTTTTTTTTTTTTTATACTACAACGGTAGCAAAAAGGCTTACGGCCTGCCTGATGGTAAGCAGTCACCGTCGCCTATGGACGCTTGCAACACTAGGGGCATCACAAACGCTTTGCCGACCTTTTAAAAACCTATTTACTCCCTTTTTGAAGAACCCCATACTGTAATCCCCCGGGAAAGCCTCAGCAGGGAGCTCGTTCCACAATCGGAGCGTGCGCGGAAGGAAATTACGTTGAACTGTGCGTGACCATTTAGGCTCCAGCATGTGAGGATGAACACCCTGCCGATGGCGAGCGGTGCGATGGTAGAATGTGGCCGTGGGCATCATGTCGAATGGGGCCATATGGGGCCTGACTTGCGATTTGTATAATAGCAGTCGTTGCCTCGGAAGGAAGTACCGCTTAGCTCTGTTAAGCACACCTAGTTTTTTAGAAGCCAACTTGACCTTGTCATCTAAGTGACTTCGGAATTGAACGTCACTGGAGATGTTGACGCCGAGGATCCCAATACTCTTCGAGATGTTCAAGGTTGTGTTCTGGAATTGTGGGGCTACAGTGAATGGGGCTTTTTTAGCGGTGAACGCACAAACTTGTGTCTTAGAGGGGTTAAATCGGACTAAATTGTCCCGCCCCCAATCGGAGACTCTGGTTAGTGTACTCTCGATTTCAGACACAAGTTGTTCACGACTTTCCTCCACAATGGAACGAGGGGTATTTGCACGGCCCGTGTAAACAGCATCTCCAGTGCTGTCGTCCGCATAGCAATGGATGCCGCCAAGCGACAGCATATCATTGATATGCAGCAGAAACAGTGTTGGAGATAGCACAGAGCCTTGTGGGACGCCAGCATTTATTATCCGAGTTTCAGAGCAGCTGCCGTCAACTACGGCTCTAATGCTCCTCCCGGATAAAAAGCTAGCAATCCATTTGCATAGCCCCTCGGGGAGTCCGTAAGATGGCAACTTCGATAGAAGACCCCGGTGCCAGACGCCTTCGCTATATCCAGGCTAACTGCCAATGTCTCACCTCGAGTCTCAATGGCAGATGCCCAACGGTGGGTGAGATACACTAGAAGATCACCAGTCGAGCGACCGTGGCGAAAGCCGTATTGGCGGTCGCTGATCATATCGTGTTCTTCTAGGTATCTAAGGAGCTTAGTGTTGATCACACGCTCATACTAACAATATTATAGCGACAAACTTATGTAGGTAAGACTACTAGTTTATCGGCAAGGGAGCGGAGGCTGGGGGTTCCCGGAAGTCGCTTGGCGTTCCCGGGGGCTCCCTAAATGCCTGAGGAAGGCCATCCCTGAGGTTTTTAGTGCCACATAACCGGCGGCTCGCCACAGCCGGGGGTATGCAATTAATGCATTTTCCTCAGGGGAACAAAAAAAAAAGACTATTACTTATCTAGGCGAGTTAAGAAGCTTTACTGGGGGTAACACTTCAGAACTGAGTAAAAATATGTTGGGACTGGCATATAACTTCCACTCAATATTACTTCAGTCACTGACCTATTAGGAGTAGTGTAACATTGATATGCAATCACAGCAATGTTGGAGCTGATTTCAAAAATTTTACTGCTAGCAACTAGGGCAATAATCACGTGTTACTTGGTTTACACTATACTTTGGACAACCTGCATTCATTAATATTTTATTAGAAAAACTAAAATATGTGAAATTGAATTAAACTTAAAAATTATATATGAAAATAAAATTTAAAAATTAATTAAATAAAATTACTTTTTTCCCACAAATAGGTGATATATTGGAAGAAGGTCAAGAGTTTTATAACAGAAGAGAATGCATGAAAGTATTAATGTAAGTAGAGGAAGCTGTTTGTTGGATCGTAGCAAATGGAAAATTGTGAGCTCTGCTCTGCATCTGTAAAAAAAATTCTACTCTCTGTTGAAGTAGTATCTTCAACATGCTATATTGACACCTAAACTTTAACCATGGCACATTCAAGTACTTGAAATGTTTACTTGCTGAAGCTAAAGTAAACTTAACTTCACTAGAAAACTATACAGATTGCTTGAAATTAATTATAGTATTCAAGTTCACATATGCTGGAAAGCATCAGAATCATCAGGTTAACACATATAAACAACTACTTGAAAAGTGGTAAAGTTTAATATAAGCATAATATTATATTTTTATTGTATGTGAGTTGCAGAAGTTACAAGTTAAGAGTTTCACGCGAGCTAACAAATAAATAGTGTAAATGACAGCAAATCTTTGTATTAATGTGCAAATTAAGTGTTACCATTAACCAGCAATGCTACAGCATTGGGACATTGAATAAGGAGTATGAAACTTTGTTTATTTATTATGAAAGGGAATGCCCAGAATACATATGTAATTTTTCTTTTAATAGTTCCTTTTAGAACAAATTATAAAAATATTATTCTTTAAATATATCACATGAAATGTAAAAAAAACAATTAAAAAGAAAATGTACATTAGCTGTTAATCAGCTAATATGCAGTTAATATTGATGGAGCTGTACAAAGTACATCATTAGGTACTACTAAATAGTATGTAAACAGACTAATATTTTGACAATATAACATTGGATTGACTACTTCAACACGTTTTATTGATTTTTATGTCTATTTTTGCTTATTTTTCTTACTACACTACACTGTCTTATACTAAAATAAACAGTAGAGGAGAGTCATTACCACAACTATATCATTACAGAGAAGCTATTAAGCTTTTTATTAATAATTTAGTATGTTTATTAAAATGATTAATCAATAACTGTATTGAAACAGTTAAGTCATATCCCAAATTGAGCATTAATAACAAATATGTGTTATCATTTGCTTAGTTCTGCAGCCATTTAGCATGCAGTGGCAAGAGTCATCTCAATTACACTTCTCAAATAATATATAAAGGAATTAATATTTCATGAATAGTTCATCCAATATAAGAGACAGATGTAAATAATGTAATAAAAATAAATTAAATGTATTTGTGATGTGTACTAAATTACTACCTCATAAATATAATTGATGATTTTGGTAACATAGAAATAGTAATAGAATTAATTTCCTTCCTCATTATTATTATTTAAAACTTAAGCTGAATGAGAAAAAAAATTACTTGACATTCCTACTGATATCACTCTGCTATTTATAAACAATGCTAAACAGAAAATCAGCTGTTGGAATTTTGTTGTTGAACTTTGCTTATTTGTATTATAAATACATTAAATTATACTGTATTCAATAAGAACACAAAATTAGGTGCGAGAACTGAAAAATCAATAATAGGTTAGATATTTGAAAATAAACACGCGATTAGTTAAACTACGCTTCCGAGTTTTGACAATGACGTATTGCCACCACCCACAGTAACTGATCAATAAACGTAGCAGAAAGAAAGAACACAATTAATGAACATACCAATTAATAAAAAGGAAGAATTCAACAAACAGTAAAAGTTTATTAGAATTTGAATTGACAGAACAATGGAAGTCGCAGATCATACCTTTCTCCTTCTTCCTTTGTACACCATAGCGAAGGCCCCGTGTCCAATAATATCTTGTTTTGTAAATTCGTAATCCCCGACTTGGATTACTTCCATTTTCACTAATTTTCCTTTTACCACGGACATTTTCACCGAGTTTATTTATTTACAGTCCAGTATAACAAAAGATCAATAATAAAACAAACTATGATTACGGATTTGGGAACTTGAGTAAAAGCTACATTCTGATCATAAGGAACTCATCACTTCCTAGCCTCCATTAATTAATTTCTTATCACTTTTGTGTACCAACTAACTAAACATCGTCAATTATCACCAAACACTACACGCAGCGATTGCAAAATGTGGAAAAGTGATTTTATTTTGTGTTGATTTTGAAGAGTTGATGTTGATGTTGCCAGATAAAATAAATATTTTAAAATGTACACTTGGAAGAGACCTTAGACTTAATAATGTCTTTCGTAGGAATATCATAGTGTAATTTTTGTACATTTATATAGTTTTTACTATAGTGTGGTCATTTTAAAAGAGTTTGTGCAATATATAATATTGAGGAGTGAGAGATTGTCCGACTGACAGATCAACGAGATTTCCAAGCCTGTTTATAAATAAAGTACATGGTTTGGACTTTAAGGGATTTTCTGATAGCCAATAATAAATAAATTGTAAAACACGAATGATGCTTTCGTCCTAAGATCCAACATTAAGTCCATCCATCCATACATGCAGCTAAGAGCCACTTTGGTGTACAGCGCCGTTTCTAACGCATCCTTTTTATAGGGCAGCGCTGACCGTACCTTCCCTTGAGGGTATAGCCACCCTTCATGCCCCCATGGGTATAGCCATTCATGCCGTGGGGTCCTTAAGACCAAGGCTCAAGTTGAGTTTAGTCGCAACCTCTCTTTTCCCGGGGGAAAAATGCTGCGGATGACATATACGTACAATGTACATCTTTATACGAATAAAATGTATTCATTCAAATATTCAAACATCTGCTCTTATGAGTTTGTTTTGGGCAGCCGGTTAAGGCAAGACAGATTAATGTGGCATATAGCCCCTGCAACTTGGTACAAGCTGCCCTAAGAGCTACTAACTGCACTAGTAGAGAATTTATCTGTTTCGTAAATACCTCAACAGCGGATGATGTTGTCACTATTTCTATTTTGGTATCTACTATTAGTAATCCACTAATGGTTGCTTATATATTTAAGAGTTGGCTGTATAATGAAGCTCCCTGGCGTTTCCCTTGTGGAAAAAATAACTTTTCTCAGAATGTTCCGAATAGCCATCATCCTTGTCATCGCAATAAAATATGTTTCGATTTAAGAATCATCTTAAATCATGTCATGGTAGCTAACGTGGGTATCAACCCACGTTAGCTACCATGACATTAATTGCGTCATCAATAACGTGAATGTCAAAACAACAAATGTTTTTGCTGAATTTGAGTTCCTAACCTTTCTGAATAGGATATAGTATAAAAATTGAGAAATGACAATGTAATAAAGCCAACCATTTTTCTCTTTCATAGCTGATTAATAGCGACAATTAACATCACTATATAATAACATTTCGTATGATAAAACTTTCACGGCATTGTCGTAAAGGAACGATGCGACGGGAATGACATTATTATCAATGGACTTGGTACGTTGGTAAAGATTCGAAATTACTTTTAGTGCGCTGACATCAATGGGTACTTTTCGATCTCGTGCTAAAATTAACAAATGACAGTTGGTCATTAGAAACGCTTACGATCCTAAAGATTATTTTCGATTTTATTAATGACGACAAATATATTACTATGAATCAAACCAAACATATTTCGTTCTTATCACTTTGAATTATTTTTGTTATCTGTCACAATTTGACAAATGAATGATTGATTGAATGACAACAAAATTGACATAAACAATTTACAGTCGATTGACAGAACATACAGCGATTACGATTCGCGACATGGTCGCCCTAAACGCAAGTTTACGACGTTAATGACGTCATCAACCCGTGCCGAAGTCGACGGTGATTCCAGATGACCTTTTAAGCAATGAAATCAATGTAGTCCCCAATCGGAACGCACTCCTTGTCGCCATTCGGATTGTACGTATTCTAATTAGTCTGTGGATTGTACTGTCAAGACTGTCAAGTCCAAGCTTGAATCTGACAGAACATCTATGTCAGCTCAGCATAAAATTCAGAAAATTTATGAAAAATTCGGAATACATAATGCAAATATTTTTATTTTAATTGATCAAAAATTATAATATTGATATGGCAGATAGAGATCTCACAATGGGCCCTCGTGAAGGAGTTACGTACCCTGTAAAAGTACAATATTGTGGTAATTGTTCAATGCCGATAGAATACTGTGAATATTATCCAGAATACGATAAATGTAAGCAGTGGCTTGAAAAACATCTCCCAACCGAGTTTGAGAAGGTCAAGATAGGTATGATTTTATATGTATAGTAAATATTCTATATTTATTACATGGTGTATAATTTCATGGAGTTAGGTTATTGTTATCTATACAACATTTTTTTATTTAAAGATGAAGAAGAAAATGCCGGTGGGGAAGAGGAAAAAAAGCGTCAAAAGCGTGGCGGAAAGGGTATGCTTAAATCTAAAAAAAAGGAAGATGTTCCAAAATTGATTCAAGTATCTCGTGCTCCTCGTGGAAAAAAGAAATCTGTTACTGTTGTGTCTGGACTTAGTACATTTGGTAAATATTTAAATCTGATTGTTTTTATAATACTGTGATTATAATAATAATATAAAGAAACTGCTATGTCAGAAACCACTGCATTCACATATTTTCTGCTTCTAATTAGGAACATAATTTTTCATAACATAATATTGTTTTAGACATTGATCTAAAAGTTGCTGCAAAGTTTTTTGGCACAAAATTTGCCTGTGGATCCTCTGTTACTGGTGATGATGAGATTGTTATACAGGGAGATGTGAAAGATGATTTGTTTGACATTATCCCAGAAAAGTGGCCTGAAGTAAGTACAGCTATAAATATATATATATTATATGAAATAAATATTATATGAAATTGTGATAAATATTGTAATATTTGTAATACTGTCCTACAATGTGTCCTGAATCTATTTTTTTCAAATTTAATAATATATATGTTTTTTTGGTATATAAGGGTCAATATTTAATTATTACTTGTAATTTTCAATGTTTTATGCAGACATAATATAATATGGAATAAATAAACATGATAAAAATGTTCAATGTATTATATGTAGTATTATAATGAGATACTAAGGTACCACAAGTGATATTATTTTCTATATTTACAAAAGATAGTATGCTGGGTATCTCGTGGGCTAAGAGAAGTTAGGCTATTTGCCCTATCCAAAAGGGGAAGCCTATATGATGATGATGAAATCATTGAAATATTGGTAGATGTCACTTTACTCACTTATTGCTTTGATTTTACAGATTGATGAAGACAGTATTGAGGATCTTGGTGACCAGAAGAGATAGTGTATGTATTTAACATATGTAAAATTCTCTATTTCTGTGTTATTAAATCATTCTTATCATTATTTAATTAAAGTGGCTGAAATATTTACATCTATCTATGCAAAGTTCAATTTAAATAATAAAACAGAAATAAAGTATTTTTTCTATTCATGGCTGTCTTTGAATATTATTTTACAAATAATTCATTTTATTAGTTATTTACCCAAGAATATATATAATATAATAATTACACCAAATGATAAATTGTATCTTAAATTAATTAAAGTGAAATCCAATCCATCCCACAACTATCTTAAAATCCATTTTGTAATTTTGTTAATTGTCAGATATAGCAAATATTCAGTGTGGTGAGGGCATGGCGAAGAGCGTCGGTGGCGCTGTGGTCTCGGCACTGGTTTGTGCGCCGCATAGAATCGGGAGGCCCGCGATCTAATCCCCACCGTGTACCAATGTGTTTTTCGTTCCGAATTTCATATGTACATTTATCCGACGCTCCTACGGTGAAGGAAAACATCGTGAGGAAACCTGCGTACATCTGCGAAGCGATTCAAAGGTGTACGTAGTCAACCAACCCGCACTGGGTCAGCGTGGTTGACTAAGGCCTAATCGCCCTAACGTAGTTAGGGTAGGCTCGAGCCCCTCGGTGGGGACGTATATGAGCTGTGATGAATGAGGGCATGGCATCCATCTACACTGGCCAGTGTAGTGAAATACTTGTGAAAACTTTAAAAAAAATATTTCAAGGATCCAAGTACATACTGGTACCGGATTCCATGTCGACGGTGACGGACTCGGGCATGGTGCCTGTACTGTTAATTGCTCTTGACTCTGATTATCATTGACGTAACTACACTGGTAAATGAAATAAACTTGCAGAAAAAAGAATTTAACAGTTTTCACTGGAGTATTTTGAAACTACATATTTGAACTCTGAAGCACACAATTTTCCTAAAATCTGACAACACGCACTATTTCCGGGAGTGAATAATCAGTGTCAATCAGTTAAAAGTAGTGGTAGTATATCATCCATATTCAATATAGACTGATTATAACCAACAACTTTATAGCATACATTTTCTTTGATACATGATAATGAGGAGGTTTTATATTGTGCTCTTTTGTGCTATTTTTCATCCACTACTCAACCTTTTTGATGATTTAGTCAGTTAAAGCAAATGGCAAATTTTATTGTTTCAAATTGTTCTTGAATCGATCTTTGGTGGTCCTATGATCTCTTCTGTAGTCTATGGTCTGTGATCCGATTCAAAATGGACACTACTCAAAAACTGGTTCTAGTAAATTAACCTGAAATATTATGACAGTCGGCGTGTGGAGGCTTGGATGGAAAATTGTTATTGTGGTGCATGGTGGAGGTAATTGTAAACTTCATTGATATAATGTAGTGGCTTGCCGATGAAAGTAAGCTAGTAGAATAGTATGGTGGGTACATATTTCTGTGGAAAGACATTCTAGCAGATGAACCTCCATTATCTGATAACCAGTTTAACCCTTCTAAGACTCAAGTTTGCGCGTTCACCGCTAAAAAAGCCCCCTTTGTCGCATCGCCACTCTTCGGAAACACTCACCTTTGTGCCAAGCCAAACATTGGCATTCTGGGCGTCGTTATTTCGAGTGTTGGGCAGTTTGGCGGTCATTTGGAGAGCAAGGCCCAAACAGTACTTCAAGCCGGCTCACCGCCTTAAACTGTATAAGGCACAGGTGCGGCCTCACATGGAGTATTGTTGCCACCTTTGGGCCGGGGCTCCGGGTTAGCTATCTCCATTTGACCGAATCCAACGTAGGGCATCTCGGATTGTCGACGATCCTCAACTTGTCGATCGGCTAGATCCTTTGGCACTGCGTAGGGATCTATCTTCCCTATGCATACTTTATAGAGTCTACAATGGGGAGTGTTCCGAGGAGTTGTTCAATTTAATAGAAGCCGCTGATTTTTGCAACCGATCGTCTCGCCGGAACTATTATCCGCACCATCTGGATGGTTGGCGTTCCACTACAATGCGTTTTAAAAACAGTTTTCTGCCACGCACAGTAAATATCTGGAACTCGTTGCCATCAGCTGTCTTCCCCAACAACTGCGACATTGGGTTATTCAAGAAAAGAGCATATTCTTACCTGAAGGGTAGGCAACGCACTGGCGTCGCTGGTGACGTGGGCGGCGGTGAATCACTTACCATCAGGTGACCCGTCTTGCTCGTTTGCCTCTTTTTACATAAAAAAAAAAGTTTTTGGCATCTACAGTTATGTGATCTTTACACATTTCTGATCGAGTTCTGACATTACGCTTTACTTGGTCATTACTATTATTTTATTTTCATTAATGTTTTTTCCCCAAAGCTGGTAAAATTTGATGACATTATGTATAAGTTTTAAGCCTAAGTGAACAGATTTTGCTATTGTGTGACGACTGATTTCGCAGTGCAATGTAACTAAAAAGCTTGGTCTATGGGTAGGTAAAGACAGATACGGTAACATTAACGGTATCGGCAGACAATATTGTAAGATCTTTATAATGAATTTGAATTAACTGTTGTGATTGTCCAATTCAGGACTGAACTTGAGCCAAACAGATAACTTGATACACCCAAATATTCCGGGAGCACTTTGTTGGACTGAACGTGGCTGACTCGTTATCAATATGAAGAATCTCTGGCTATGTGTATATATATGATGATTACCGCAGATCCGGAAGAGTGACAGCTGGGATTTGACGACTTGCATTACTAGTGTTGCTGCTTTTAAAATGCATGTCTATTTAAAAGCAGCAACACCAGTAATGCAGATGCGTCATCGTTTTTAACGTGTGTGCTGTTTTGGAATCTTAGCTGAAATTGCTGTTCTTATACCATATTTAGTGAAATATTCTTGTCACATCAACCCCCGTAGCGTGACCTTCGAAATGTGATATGATATAATGATTTTTTACTTTGCACTGTTAAAATACTGAAGATAAATTTTAAAAGATGGCGGTTATATGTTACTGTTATATTCCTACGATATATAAAGAAAGGCGATCTTTATTCTAATGCCGTTGCAAGCAAGCAAGCAAATCTAGTCTTTATAGTCGATCTCATGCTCCGACGCAAGCCAGTTTCATCAAGTCCATGTAATTTTTTATTTCCATTCTATGAATACCTAGTTAAAGTGAATAGTTTTTTTAAAAAGCCTCTTTCGAAATCTCATTCGAAGTACGCTAAACGCTTTATCATAGTTTTTTTTTTGTTATTAATCCTACGGGGGTAGGATGATATAAAGCTTCGTGTAACGAAAATAATTTTGACTTTTAATAACAATTGGTCGATTGGGCACATACACGAGAAAGTGCGTTTGCGACGGAATTTTATTTACCAGGTATATGTTTTTAAATCGTGAAAGTTCTAAATGCCATTATCGTCTGTATAAACAAGCTTGGATAATGACTCCATTATTATAGGATCTTTTTCGATAGATGAGTGTTTCTTTTAACTGACATATTTTTAAGAGTAGAACGCTATAGACAGTAGTACTTGACTTGAGTCAAAACAGGAGCAAGGGTTTAATCGAAATCATCTGTTTCAACAGTAAATGGAATTATGACATCGATAACATGTACAAGTAATTAACGTGTATACACTTTTTTAATGTGTTATACATTGAATTTGATCTTCCGTCAAAGGAAGTTTATCTACGTGAATAAGTTAATGAATCTCTTTTGCAAACTTTGTAGCTACTTAGTGGGTGAACATTCAAGGGTTTGATTAAAGCCTGTGAATCTTGAGGTGGCGGCAACTATCGTCACAAGCTAAAACTCACTATTTGGGGTGGTTATGTGATTAAATATTTTGTACCCTTCAATATTGATAAAATGTGGTGTGAAGCTATATTAATTAAGAGCCATATTTCCTAAGTAATATTAAAATTTTGTAAATTGATATCGTGATTCATTTTCGATTTACCGCAGATAACAATGTCATCAAGATACGCGTATGTTTTGATGTTTCTCTTGCATTTTCATACAATTTTTGATGTATTTTATGGCCTAATGGTTAAGTGGGCCAGACAGGAAACAGATGATTTAGTTTTGAACACTCGTAAATTCCAATAGCTTCATAGGTTGTATATTTTTTCCTTCGCGTTTTTACCTGGTGGAGGGCACTCTTGATATTAATTGATCTTGATATTGAATAGATTAGGTATAAATCCAATGAGTGGGTAAAATAAGCGATTAGGTTAAATAAAGTATCAATTTATTGAATACAATAATATCGATACAAAAGTTCTCTTCAGTGGACTTTGGTTTCGATTTATATATTGGATTTAATAATAGGTACAGTTATATATATTTAGTTTCACTGATTATTAGAACGCCTTACATATTTTTCTTATCAAAATTGTAACGAATATGTATCTAAACAATCTTTATAATAAACAAAGGTAAAAATGATGCTTTTCAAATCGTTGCAATTGAGCAAATCTTAAACATTGTGGACAACTATTTATACTGTTTTAATATTATTTTTTCGTATCATTCTTCTTTCGTAAGTTATTAACAATGTAGTAGTCTGCGCAGACAGAAGGAACGGTTTTATGGATAAGGGTTCATGATGAACCCTCATTCTTTTGCTATGTAGGTATGCTCATATGTGGCTGAGCGAGGTGTAGCCTACTTACAGATATATTGTCGTTTTTAATAAGCGAAGCAAATAGCTCTGACAAGAGCTGTTTTATTTAAGATTTAACTCTGAAAAGAACTGTTTTATTCGGCGCAATGAGGAGGCTGTCGGGCCAGACAAATGTAATTATTGTCTGAAAAGAGCTGTTTTAGTCGTCATTCACGATAATATGTTTATAAGTAGGCTGCAGAGGCTTAGCTACACAGTAGTAATAAAAAACATTAAAAGTATGTAATTTATTCTATTACATTTCTTCATAATGTGCAACAATTTATGAGACGGCCTCTTGTCATTGTGTAACTGACGAATTCTCAAAAAATTCGTGGATATGCAAAACAATAATATTATCTGTGATTATTTGTTCAGTCCATTTCATCAGATTTCTCGTATAGTAAATCTCGTATAAAATAAATAGTCGTAAAACATAGTTTAATTGTTTAAAAAATGAGAAATTTAAGTTTATCCCATAAGCATTTCTACTATTATTTATGTTACGTGATGTAAAATAAAAGTGAACGATTTCAATTTAATAGTCGGTGTCAAATCACATAAGTATAATAATCATCAGACTTAGTTTGCGGAAGAAGGGTAGACTGGGGGTAAGAAAATAGGGATCAATGTATTGGCAATGTATTGATGCGGATTTCATCATTACTATACAATATACTCGTAGTACACTCAGAAGGAAAGGGAGCTAAAAAATCCCAATATTTCAGCAAAGTACAAATTTATTACTTACCAATCAAGATTAACAGGTTAAAAAAAATACTAAATGTTGCTAGATTGCATAAGATTTGCCTTTAGTTGAACGAATCACCCTCGCTCCTTCTAAACCGGGATCGCAAGTTATTACCTATTATTGTTAGTTATTATTATTATACAGATGGAGCGCACGTGAGTTGGTTAGTAACTGCGAATAACAGAGCAAAATATTTGTAATCGCATGGAATCGTAATTTTAGGTTGCATTTTTAATGACCGAGAGTCTGATAAACGTAAGAGTAGACAAATATAATCAGAAAGCTTCGAACTGCTAAGCTATCGGGAGTTACACGTGTTATTGTGAGTCAACAATAAAAGATAGACATATGCTGTCGTGGATATTATTTATATAGTTTTAAGGAGAACATTTCTGTCATACGTTTTCTGTGTAGCTTTAACCATTAAGGTTGTACACGTGACGGAAGCTTGAAAATGGAATAACTTATCCCGTTTTCCCAATATTTCCCTTAACTGCTTTGCTCTTATTGATTGTAGCGTGATGTAAAGTATACTATAACCAGTTCAGGAGTATGAAAAATAATTGTACCAAGTTTCGTTAAAATCCGTCGAGTAGTTTTTGTTTCTATAACGGTTATACAGACAGACAAAAATTTTACTGATTGCATTTTTGGCATCACTATCGATCCCAAATTACCCCCTGATAGTTATTTTGGAAGTTATTCTGGAAATATATTTCATGTACAGAATTGACCTCTTTTATAGATTATTTACAGATATATTTCTTGCTTTGTTAATGATATTGTAACATTTGTTAGTTGGAAAACATGAAGTTTGTTTTAAACTTGTAATATATTTAGGCAATCAAGTTATAACAATATGTCTGTAAGATAATAGTTTCGTATTAGATGAACAAATGGCACCAGTCTACCCTACATTTACAAACAAACACATAATAGTGGTTATTCTATAGGTTATTATTTTATTTATTAAGGTTGTTAATAAATTATTACAGCTGGAATAACTATGATAAACAAAAGCTTGAGATATGCTTAACAGTGTATTAAAACAAAAATAGTACACAATTTAGTTTTCTTTTTTATACGATTGGATTTAATAGGAGCTAAATGATATTGAATTATTCTCTAGGCTGACCCACTAGACTACTGGTAATATTTGCAACGACATAGCTCGTAACTTCCAGAATATTTATATAGAAAGCTTTACATCCACCATGTGGCTCGTCACGTTGTGACACATTTACGATTACAAAATTAAACTTTCGAGCTATCGTAACATAATTGGATTTCCTTTATTGTACTGCATCTAGTCATAGCAATATTGTACTAATGAGGAAGTTACTCGCAGCAAAGTGAAAAATCATTTCTATAATCATTTCTTCAGACACATCACTTTTCTTGTCAAATATGTTGATTTTAAAAACACCCTTAAAGCAAGTCTGCTGGAAGAAATTTAATTTGTGAAATAAGCAGTACATTTGTACATTTTGTTTTTTATATTGTTTCTGTTTAAAACTGCGAAGATGTGCATAACTTATTGATTAAATTAATAATAAATAAAGCAATGTATTTGATTTTTTAAATATTTGCATTAGGTGCATGGGAAAACTTAATTGTTAAACTATTAACGATTATTAAAACGGTGTAATCTGTGGAATTGTGTAAATAATAAGTCGGTGAAATGTGCCTTAACATTAAGAGCAAAGTGCTCTTATGAACAAGTTAGGGATGCTCGGTAACTCCGAAAATAGTTATTGCGCAGTTAAATTAATTAAACTGAATGGCAACTGACTCGATAAATAATACAAAAATAAGCAGTGTTTTGACTATTTGTTGTGGGATATCGTTTCCATATTCAAATATTCACGCAGTCAGAAGCGACTACATTTCATAAAAACTAAACATAGAGGCTTGAAACACATGATACTATTTAAAGTATTTTCTTAATTGCTTCTTAAAACTAATCGGAATAAATAAATAATTATACAATTTAAATATGACTCGTTAATAGGTACTTGTTCAATTGACATGAAAACATTATGATCATTTTGTTTTAGGTACACGAATGTAATCTGTGGCCAGGAGGCTTATTATTAAATCAAATCATTATTTTTATGCTTATTATGTAACTTTGTTGCTAACAAATTTGTTCGCAACTGATAGATGGTGCAGTTACATTGCTACGTCAATAGTCGCATCTAATCTTACTAATGCAGTAGTGTATCCGGTCTATATGTCAAATTTGATAGCAACAGAGCCTACTGATTATATAACTGCTAACAAATTTGTTTGCAATTGACAGATGGTGCAGCTACATTGCTATTTTGTCAAGATAATCATCACATTAAATCTTTTTAATGCAGTAGTGTACAAGTTCTGTCAAATTTGATAGCAAGAGAGTACTGATTATATAACTGCTGCTAACAAATTTGATTGCATCTGACAGATAGTATAATTGCATTACTGTATAAGATTATTGTCAAATTCGATCTTAATAAATATAATGAAAGTGCTTTATCTATCAGTTTTATCTCACTGTGATAGCAACAGAGTTATATAATCAGCCTTCTGATTAAAATGAATTAAAATTACGCGATTATCGCTTCACTATCGTTTTATTTTCGATAGATGCTTGACATATAAAGTAAACTGCAGAAGTCATGTCAATTTATTAACTAAAATTAATATAATTTTAGGTAATTACATTCCCAGTAGGGGCAATGTACTCTTGGTATCCGTACTATTTGCAAAAGACTTATCTGACCAGCTATATCTTACAATTCATATCAGATCTCTTTCGATCTAACAGCTGTGGATTTTTTGAATGTATGTAATATCAAGGAAAATGTGATATGGAATGTAGCTGTGAAGTCTTTAGGGATATAATCTTCATACTAGCATTTGTGTAGATTTCACTTGTTTATACATAGAATATGCATTTCACTGTGGATTAAGATGTGAAAATAGAGTTTGTAACAACAGAATAACACCCCAGAACGTTTACATGAGGCCAATAGCAGTGTGTAGATTAGATTATTAGATGAAATGATTAGTTGTGATTGGTCAAATACGACTGTAAATTATTTTAGTATTTACATCCGTTCAGCATAGATAAATTAACGTAGAATACATGCTATTTCCATATAAAGGTTTTGAATTTGTGTAAAACTTAACATTATCGCTTGTGCCCCTTAGTTCAATTTATTTTATCTAGATGGCGTCACTATACATATATAAAAAATCTTTTTTGTATGTTGTAGCGCCATCTGTCGGGTGCTTTAATATACAAATAATAAAATACTTATGCAAATTATGAGTAAACTTTTCCTTTTTTTTTAAGTTACTTTAATCGTTTCCAGCGATACAAGTAACGCCATCTACTATAACTTTTTAAACCAAATTCATAATATATGGAGTTGAAACAATCTATTCTTTGTTTAATGTAATAATAATTCTACGATGAACTTGTCAGAGTTCTTATGGAAAGTTTTGATAGGATATTAACGAATAAATCAATAACCAGAATTACCCAATAAGTGTATAATATAGAAAATGGGTAATTACCAATCGTTGTTATAATACAGGCTAATTTCATCTTAAAACAATTATTTAGTACATATATAAGTATATGTAAAATTAAAATTTGAATTAAAAAAACATAACATTTCACTCTAACCCTACCCAATCGCTTACTCTAGTTAGACACGCGAGTCTAAAATATTTAAACAATTAACTACGGTGGCATTAGTTAACTAGGTAATTATTTTATTAGTTCCAACAAACGTACAACATAAGTATCAAAAATCTAAATTCATGTAATTTTTCTAAAGAGGTTTTTTTACGCCGGTAACATTTACGTGTCGTGGTGTGTCGTGACGCGCCAGAAGCGTATCCGTTTCATACATTTAATAATTAATATGGCTAGCGACATATTTGCATGTCGTGTCGTGTCGTGTCGCAACGCGTTCTGTCATGACGCGGCACGACACATCGGGCAAATGTGTTTCTATATAGTCGCAGGGTTCGTAGCCTGAGCATCTAGCGAACACTTTTGTTTTTTATATTTACAGCAAAATGACTGACGTTCTTATTGAACTTGTACGTTAACGAAAAGTTATATATGACTAAAAGTTTCTCTTAGTCACTCTTATTCTTAGATAAGTCGAAGAAATTTACCTTTGTCTTGTCTCCCTCTGTTTATAAGCTCCACCCGGTATCTTTTTTCTTTTTGCCTTCAAGAAGTTTCGTTGCTAAAAGACATTGAAGGTCTTCATCATAATCACTATCCGAATCAGAAAACATTTGCATGTTTGAACGCAAAAGTTCGTGACGACACGACACGTTAGTGTGCAAACTCACCATCACGTCAGAAAGCATCACGACACGCCACGACATGTAAATCTATTTCCGGCTTTAATTTTGTTGGTAAAACGCGTGACATGGTAACGCTCCCTTACTGGGTATACAATACTTCGCCTCTGTTAAACATCTATAATACTGTCGTGTTTCTTGTCGGAAGCTTTGAGTTTTTCTTGCATCTGAGTCAACATATCTTGCATTCGCCGTATCTAAAATCATTACAAGAAAATGGTTAATTTTAATTGGATAAATATATTGTCTACCTATGTCATAAGTAGAGATCGGATAATCGGATGCATATTTACCTAAAGTTAGTTTAAGACAAAGTATGGAAACGGCTTTTTATTGTTTTGTTAAATAAAAATCCCGGGAATGCGGAATTGGATAGCCGGATGTTTATTTATTTACCTAATTTAGTTAATGACAAAGTATGGAACTGTCTTTTTATTTTATTTCCATAAATAAAAATCCCGGAATTCCGGTACTGTAGAACATTTTGGTAATGCAAAACTAGTCGGTAATATGAGATACTAGACCATACTTACGCCCGGGCACCATTTCTGTTTTTTTATTCAATTATTTAATTGATTATTGTTTTAGTCAAACTAGCTCACTACTTTCGTATAACACTCTTCATGTAATAAATCGTACATTCATAAATCGCACGGGGAACTGAAACTAAACTTCATGTAAATACGTATGCATAGTTGTATAAATGAACCCGGAGTCTCGGTCTTTTGAAAATAAATACCACGTGCTAATTTAGTAATTTTCAAACAATATCACTACGTTAAATTTGCAGTCCCGTATTTTCCCGGGATTTTTATTTAACAAAATGTATTTTAAAAAGTCGCTTCCATAATTTGTGAGCCAAAAATTAACTTTAGGTAAATATGCATCCGATTATCCGATCTCTAGTCATAAGGTTAAATACAACAAATTAAAGAAAATTGACTCCTGTTATTTACCATACCAAAACTACAGTTCTTTATATTAAAAATATGTATATATGCATTTTTGTGAGATTCTGTGTGATAGGCTAGGTGGTGTTTAAAAAACCTATTGAAATAATATAAATAACTAGCGACCCGGCCCGGTTTCGCACGGGTACTAAATACACTACAGAAAAACTGTGAACGTTGTATAGAATAAATTGTAGTTAAAAAATTAAAAAAACACTTTATTTAAATTGATTGAATTAAAAAATAAAAAGAAACTCAATAATAAATAATCAATTGATATTATTGAACAAAACACGTGGGGTGTTTATGTTATTATTGTATGTATGTTATATTATTATAGCCTTCTCTTCTCTTCAATCACTCTATCTAATTAAAAAATCCGTTGCGTAGTTTTAAAGATTTAAGCATAGGTTTTTAAGCGTTAGGTTTTTTTATTTTTATTCCTCCCCGCCTCAAACGTCGCAGACGATTGTGGTGAGGCTAGAACGTCACAATAGCAAGCATACAATAGGAATATTTCTCGTCAATAAAGCCAGTAGGGTCAATAGGACCAAAGGCTAGGCTGAGTTTAGTCGGTAGGTCTGTGTAGTCGAGCCGTCTCGACAGTACCAGGAGTCCGACATAATCAACGCATCCCTGCTTGCCTGTTGCGTTAGTATCCATGATTGTTGGTTTATAGTAACTAACTCGGGTAAATTTGATATATTTGGATAGAAGGCTCTAAATGAAAGTAATCGCCGTAAGTCATGTTATTTTCAAGACCCCCGATTTTTAATAATTCGTATTCTAGTTTAATAAAAAATGAAATATCTTTAATGCAATAATTACACATTGCTTAAAAAAATTATCAACAAGCCTTTTAAAAATCTAAATACATACATGATTGCTTTAATGAACCGAATATTTCTAATTTTGAGAAGTTTTTAACTAACAAAATATAGGGACTGCTATGTTACTTCATGTATGTTATCTAGAGCCAGAAAAGAATATTAATAAAAAATCAACTGACAAGTCCGGCACCTGCTGTCAATGTCATAACTCAACGGAAAATATCAAACATAGAGTAAGATACCGGTAGTCACAGATAATAAAAACATCATTAAGGTGTTGCCATATGAAATATTTCATAAAAACATGTTTTATTTATTTAAAAATAATTGGGGGTGGTAAAAATATTTCTTTTATTTGTTTCATACTTAATATTTTATCGGCTTTCAATTTAATGTAGTTTGGTGTTTGTTAGTTAACGCTGATCGCAAAAACCAACCTCCTTGTAATAAGAGGACATCTCCTTTAATAAGTTTACTTATTGCATCAATCCTACATCATGTTTCGTCTTCATTCTACAAATATAATTGAGTAGTTGAATTTTGCACCATTTCTTCATTTGAAACTCGAAATATAACTTTTTAGTCAGATTCATGAAGTTATTTTATAATTTTGTGATTTATGGGCTGCGGTTAAAGTAGTTACTTTATCTGGCTGGGTGGTTCTCTTTGTTTTGTGAATGCTAGTAATAATATAATAAAAAAATAAATATAAGTACCTCTTCGTCTTTCTGCAAAAGCAAGCGGTCCGTATCGGTGACTACCTCGTTGTTGTTACCCATCGAGTCTCTCTTCAGCTTGCTACATGAAAAATAATCAATATTTACAGTTGATAACATAAAATGTCCCTAGGCTTTTCATAGAACAACGTCTGTGTGGTGTGCTGGTTTCTAGTCGACGAATCAGATCTCATGTTAGGTGATTAAACCTTAGTCGAACAACAAATTTGTCAGTTTTACACTACCATTGAATTTCTTTGCGGACGAATGAATCCTGCATTACACACGCTTAACTAATGTCTATTTAACCGTGGGAGAAATACCTCACGTTGTTTTCTTTCATTGTGAGAGAGTTTAATAAATATACATTATGTTGTTTGAAAAACGATTAACACATTGGCACTTGACGATATCGATTCCGGGCCACCTGAACCACTGACAACACCTTCCATTAGATTATGCAAAACTTCTGCATACTTCAAAATGCAACAGGTAAAAGATGTATAGGCTAGTCACTGTTCTAGGATGTTCAAGGTTCTGGAGTCGAGTCTGAATGACCTTGCTTTCTTAACGAGTCTTTAAAGCCCAAGTTATCAAACATACTCTTAAATGATAACAATACTTAAGTTTAATTTTAATGACTCGATAGTTACGTTGCTAAATATCTTGACTTTAATAAATAACACAATGGAATTATAGTTTTAATAGATATGGTGTGAATTTGTTTAAACTTGTAAAGATAAGTCAAACTATTTATCTGAGGCCCGCTTCTAATTGACGACTATAAAAATACAGGGAGATGGAAGTAGAAGATGAATGGAAATACAAGAAGAAGTGACAACTGGTTCTTTCCAGTACAATTTCCAATGGCGTAGCATCTTTGAGGTGAAAAAGAAATTGTAAAAATCCTATTTGAAGAATAAATTTTTGATTTAATTTGTTGACAAAGCTTGATAAACCCTTAGCAACTGCTCAGGTGTAAAGTATCGTCTGATCTTTAAGAGTTTCACTATCGACTAGATTTGCCAAGTGAAAATTGGATGCTTAACTTTATTGCCGCATTTCATTCGTAAATTGTCGAAACTAATAAAATGAAGTCTCACCCTCTCTCCCGCATAGCATGTTGCGATATTTGCGATATGCACTGCGCGCGGAAGTTCTCGTAGTGGACGTCTTGCGTGACGTCTTTCAGGTCTTGCATGTGCGTTGAAATGAGCATCGTTCGTAACTTCGTAAAGTCCGAGTGTCGTGGGTTCTCCACTGTTAAAACAATAATATAATTCAAAGCGGTATTATTAAAGATGTCTGTGCGTTTTCTATAGGTTACATTTCGGAGAGTGTGGAATTGAATGAATTGATTCCGCCTGCACCCTTCCACCATCGGGCGACGAGACGTGCTCATGGACTCCATCCTTCTGTGGTCGACATTCCACCTCTTCGTATCTCTCGTTTCGCTTCGTCATTCACTATGCGAACCGCCAAGGAATGCAATTCCCTACATGCGTCTTTGTTCCCCGATACTTATAATATAGGGATTTTCAAGGCTAGAGTAAATAGGCACTATTTGAGTTTGCGTGTTCCACCTTAGACAACATCCTCACTTAACATCAGGTGAGATCGTTGTCAAACGCACTCAAATATGTAATAAAAAAAGAAAAAGGTATACAGATAAGACTCTAAGGTGATTGTTTGTGACAGTTTATATATAATATGACTCGTGATGAAGTGCGCAAATGAAAAGGGGTGAAGTTATACTTAATTTAATCGATAAAACCAAAATGGTAAAAGAAATCGACGCCTTGATTTTGAAGAAATTATTGTCCTTTAGTTTTGTTTTGCAATCGGTACCTTGTATTGATTAAATAGCTACAACTATTTAGAAAAGTAACCTACTTTCCCAAAAAATACAGAAACATAATTGAGCATTGCTTATATATTATATATATATGTGGTAAATAATATTTAAGAAGCATATAACTTGTATATAAGATACATCCTAAATACTTGTCTAAAACTTGAAATCTTAATACTTTGCGAGTTAACTAACTAACATCAAAATAACCCCCCTAGTTAACTGTTAATACAGATTGCTGTCTAGTATTCCTCGTACGCTGATGTTGGATTGTTGCTAGTTAAGACCAAAGAATATTTTGTTTACTTTATAAAGGAACCAAGTCATTTGAATAGAGCTAATTTTATTGCTTCATCATCTTCACTAATGATGGATACACACCACCATATGTTATTTCACCGCCTCTGAAACGGATTATAAGAAAAAGTAATATCCAGTTTCCTAACATTATTTTCCGTAATATCCAACTTCTGTAGAGTATCTTTCCACCAAGTGCACATTGTACAGTGAACCCACCGTCGACAATGCCCCAGGGGTACTGGCGGCCGCGCACGCGCTTGCCGCCCACCTCGAGCACGGTGTCAGCGGCCACCACAGCGAAAGGCGCAGCCGCCTTCAGCTCGCGGTCCTGCTGCTTGAACTCTTCGTCTTCGTCGCTGTCACACTCCGGGAACTGGTAAACCTGCCAATGGATACACTTCTGAAATGTTTGACGACTTTCGTACCCCGATTAATTAATGCGCCGGTTTCAAGGTGTCTCTCTCTGCGGTCCGGGGTTCAAGTCCTGGTAGCGGCAGATGTTTGTATGATGAATGAGAGCATTTATGCCTTAGTAATTTTTTACAAATTACTTTTAACGTTTATTATTATTATTTACAAATGGTGACATAAGAACATTGAAAAAATAAATCAGTCGTGAACGAAATCAGAGATTAAGTTGGTTGCTACTATGCCTGTAGATAAGACTAAATATTGAGATAATAAAATTCTACTTTATGTATTTTTTCTTGTTTAAAAATGTTTATAACACATTATGTAGTATTGAATGATGACCTCCGTAGTCGAGTGGATAGTACACCGGTTTCAAGGTGTCGCCATCTCTGAGGTTCCGGGTTCGAATCCCGGTGGGGGCAGATGTTTGTGTGATGAATGCGAGCATTTATACCTTAGTCACGGCTGTTAATATATATTTGTATAAAAATATTTATATATGTATGTCTATCCGTTACCCTAGATCCCATAGCACAAGCCTTATAGAGCTTAGTTTGGGCTAGGCTAATTGGTGTAAGTGTAACAAATATAAAAAAAAATATGATTTTATGGTGTTGGGGCTTAATAGAATACCAGTGGTGATATTATCCGAATTTATAGTAATTTGAATTCAGTAAAAATTAAAATAGTTAAATGAAGCATAAATATTAATAAATGATATATTAGCTTGATATAATTAATGGTTATTAAATGTATGATTTTGAGACTTATCTTAAATTTAAAATACGTGGAAATTTTTGACATCCATCTCAAATTGACATAGTATAGATTTCTTTTCGAATTTATGTCTCTATAAGTAAATAGGTAAGGTATGTACCTGAATCTGATTGTCTTCTAAGTCAAGTAGAATGCGTGATTTCAGCCGCTTCACTTCTGCGGCCGTGAGAGAGTCCGCCTTTGCAATCACCACCACGATATTGACCTTCCGATGCAGTCGTTTCATCATTTCTAGGTCCACTTGGCGTAAACTGAAAAATATATAATACTATTGTAGTGTTTATCAAAATTTTACCTAACCATAATACATAAAAAGTATATAAGCGCATCTTAACTGCTAGATTAACATAACTACTATCTATTAGTGGATAAAAAAAATTCAAGTAAAAGACAGTTATCTGTCAAACGTATGATGGCGATACGAACCGTTTTCAGAAGTGGACACTTGGAGAAAATATAATAAGAAAATTATGTTTACTTTGTGAAAACGGAACCTTGCTTAATGCGAGAATATTTTCGTGTATTGATTTTTTATGACTTTAGATGTCATTTAAGTCAATAACAAAGTTTGATTTCCTTTTATGAAAGAAGCTTCATCTCGTGCCACTGTCTACTATTGGTTGGGTTGTATGAGTTTAAGCATGATTTGACCAATTACGCTGTTTGACTATCTTTTATGGTGATGACTGAAGATAACAACAGTGTTGTTCGCCGTGTGACAGAGACTGACAAAATAGTGATCTATGAGTCGATTTGGTATGAGGCAACTGCACAAATTTCTCCACGAGCGATTAGCGGCCAGGAACCTTTGTACTCGGTGAATACCTCATAATTTAACCGAGGCCTAAAGCTTGCTGAGTGATGCCGTGAGATGCTTAATGCCCAAAAAGCGTTACTTTAACATTTGTATATATTTTATTTTGCATATTCTATGGACCCAGCCCAGTCGCGCTTTTGTGTCAACTTTCTTAGGTATATAATGACGAACTTTATGCTGTTATTATACTCGTAGATATGATTTATGAAGTTATTGTGTATTTGGGGTTTTTTGGTGTTTGTTTATTTGTATTCGGAGTATTTGATTAATCACCATTGTACAGTCAAATTTTCAATTAACCAATTTTTTAATTATATATTAAAATAATATTATATGTATATTAATATCAAATTATATATTTATAAAATTACTCACAGAAAATATGGTTAGTTTATTGTTTAGTGTTTATTATTTGTGTTCTTTGCTTTATGTTATTTCATTCATTTTTTCTTTATTTTTAATTTTGTAAATGGCGTCCGCGGAAGATCAGCGTCGTGGTGTACGCCCGACATATGCTGAGCGGAGACCATTTTGGTAACAAAACTTGTATGCATGTTTGTCTCTTTATTTTCCGAACCGTTATTTTGTTTACCAAATAAACGTTTTTCTTTCTTTCTTTCTTTAAAGATTAACGAAGGAGAATGAAATGTTTGACCACCTTCGTAACCGAATGGTTAGTACATCGATGGCCATAGCCATACGGCGCCATATCTGAGGTCCCGAGTTTCGAGTCTCGGTGAAGGCAGATGTTAGTGTGATGAATGCGCGTATTTGTGCCTTAGTCGTGGTTGTAAAATATATTTCTCAAACATGTTTGGAAATTTGAGCATTATTTTGATAACATTCTTCGAGATAAATCGAAATTGCTGTGCTAAATATACATGTAAATTCGTATCTATCGTGTATTTTAAAAATGGAACGATTTGTTGCTCCGAAAAATGGCAAACCAAGGAGGCAACTTATCAGAGTTTTATTTAAATATCAAACTGGCTTGCAAAAAAAAACTTGTTTTATAATTAAAAGAAAAAAACAAACGAATCCTTTGGCGCGTGAAAAATTTTGTTCATTGTTGGTCATTGAGTTTGAAAGCTGTATTTTCAAATAAAAGTTCTGCTTGGTACTACTTAGTTTTAATTTCCGCGCATTATTCGAGAAAAGTACTATACAAGCCTTGGCCACAACTAGGCATTGATGGACTTACGTATGTATGTACATGTTCGTCCATCAATGCCTCTTGTGCTGGCCGCTGCAGTTATGTACTATTTCTATCAAAAGTTTATATGTATACCTATGTGCAATATAGGTGTGGTCTGTCCGTTATCTTAGATCTCGTAACGCAAGCCTTGCAGTGCTTACTTTGGGCTATATAGGCTAATTTGTGTGTGTGTAAGAGACATTTATTTATTCGACATCCCGAAGCCAAAAATCGTGTTTTTCCGAGAAGTCAACTTGAAGTAAAGAGAGGACGAACCGCGGGGAAAATGATGGTATAGCCTCGTTCTTCGGAAGAAATGATCACTACGCGACATTTGTTTTAGAGAATGGAAAAGCAGTTACTGCAGTCCTGGACGAACAAGAAAATTCTTTAGCACCGTCCACACATCATCGTATACCGCCAGACGACCCATCGACTATTTGATGACTTCAGACGTATGACTACTAAGTCACCCGCCATTTTGTTTTTTCACTTGTGTTGTAAGATCTTTATTGCCCAATTTCATGATTTCAGGTCTATGGAAAGTAGTCTATTGTACTTTAATTTTCGTATTTTTGGACTGTGGCGATTTAGAGCGTGATATTTTACGTGGTTTTTTATTTTGGTATGGAACGCTAAAAAGAAACTACAATGTTCGCGTGCATGAGAGTTTGATTTAATAGTTATAGTTAATAATTACGACGCATTTTATTTTTTATTGCGCAATAAAGATGAGTAATAAAACAAATAAATCCATTACGTATGAATGCTTCAATTAGTTGGATGGGAGAAAACGGATCATATTTATTTACTGATAGATTATAATTATATATATATATATATATATATATATATATATATATATATATATATATATATATATATATATATATATAGTAAGTAGGTGTATGATGATCGGTGAGAAAATAAACTGCAATAATCTGTATTTATAAAGTTATTATTTTTCTGAGATAGTGACATGTGTCTATGTACATTTTAGACTGCAAAATTTCTCATGACTGTATTTACGGTACTTACATACTTGACATGAATTTTGATGTCATTCCTACCATAGACAATAGTAGAAGAGTATTGTTTTAACTGAAAATATACCTATAGCTTTTCAAATGCGTTATATATAATTACGAAATAATTAAACATCCGAATGTATATTCTCACAGTAAAAATTATCTTTAGTCCTCTTACGGGTTTCCAACTATCCTTGTGCCAATTTATATCACAATCGGTTTAATTAGTTTTATCGAAGTATCCCACAGGAATTACATATTTTACCATACTCCATCAAAATAGCCTGACGTGAAAATGTGACAGACAGAGTTAATATCATAAATAATAATAATAGGGATAATAGGTGTAGCATTAAACCGTTTTTGCTGTTTTAAAAAGTTAAAACATTAATATGTTTTTTGTAGTTTATTTGTTACGGTATAAAAATTATGTCAACCTATTTAAGGGCACTTATCCAGCGTAGGTGACCACTTAAAAGTCAGGTTTAAGTGGTCACCTACGCTGGCCCAGCGCGGATTGGTCAACTTCACATACACTTTAGAATTAACTTCGCACGTGTATACAAAGGTTGCCTCATGTTGTTTTTCCTCATTATAGAAGCGATGAGTTCGAAATTCGAAAAATGAGAACTGCACACTAATACATTGATTTCAGGAACAACTACATTGGTCCATTCTAGTAAATAGGCTAATGTCGATTTCGCAGCGCTGCCGAATGCTGCCAAAAAAATCATTTTAGAATACAGATGACGCTTTTGTCCTACAATCGTATTAAACTTTAATTGGTATCTTTTTATTCTCTGATTTGGTTTCCGCTCTTTAACTTTTTTACACGCTTTTTATTGACTTACTCTGTCCGTTTGTTTGTTTGTTTGTTTGTCATGATCAAATCTTGTAATCGATTTTTCGACCACTTCTACTGCTCCAATCGAGCTCAAATTTTTTTTACATGTGTATTCTAGATGACAATACAATATTCAATCATTTTCGAATCATAAAAATACATAATTATGTTGTAATAAATTAAAAACTTTTTAATATGAGAATTGGTTCAATGAAGCAAACAGATAGAATTTGATATAATGCATATGTTTAATTCTAATACTACATTTTCTGAACAATTATGTACATTTCTTTATGTTTGTTATAATAATCACGAGACTAAAAAGTAGTAAATAAAAAAAAAATTAAAAAAAACTTTTTAAAAAACACGCTTTTTACGCAAAGACTAAAAAACGTTTGAAAAAACTTTTGTTTGTTATAAAGACTAAAAAACATTTGATCTAAAAAGTAGTAAATAAAAAAAAATAAAAAAAACTTTTTAAAAAACACGCTTTTATTAAAAAGACTTAAAACCGATCTAAAAACTTGAAAATAAAAATAAAGTCACGCTTTTAGAAAATTTGGGTACATATCAAGAAAAATTTCTGATGACAAAAAGAAATGTAACTCAAAAATTTGTCTATAAAATTTAGCAAATTAGTCCAAGAACTCAATGACTATAAAAGCGTGGGGTGTAAATGTTAAGATCATTAAATGAGTAATGTTTAATTTTGAACACCCCACGCTTTTATAGTCATTGAGTTCTTGGACTAATTTGCTAAATTTTATAGACAAATTTTTGAGTTACATTTCTTTTTGTCATCAGAAATTTTTCTTGATATGTACCCAAATTTTCTAAAAGCGTGACTTTATTTTTATTTTCAAGTTTTTAGATCGGTTTTAAGTCTTTTTAATAAAAGCGAGTTTTTTTAAAAAGTTTTTTTTATTTTTTTTTATTTACAACTTTTTAGATCAAATGTTTTTTAGTCTTTATAACAAACAAAAGTTTTTTCAAACGTTTTTTAGTCTTTGCGTAAAAAGCGTGTTTTTTAAAAAGTTTTTATATATTTCTTTATAGACAGCGAACAGGGTATATTGTATTTTATTTGTCTTGATTAATTTTAATTTTGCATTCACTTGTACTTTCACGGCCTGGATAATAACATGAGTCGCGCATACTTTAATTAAAAAAAGTATTCTAAGCAAAAAAACTCGAGGTTGGCGAAATCCTATGGGCACCGCCATCAAACCCAAAAGAAGAAGAAGAAGAAGACGCTTTTGTCCATAGATGAGTTGGAAATGTTGTTGTTGTCACGAAATATTTTTTTTTCATAATCCTATATTATTTATTGTTCTATGTTTGTGTTCATAAAGCAATGACTGTGTAATCCGCAGTGAAATTAAACATTTTTATTTTTTTTAAATAGCTATGTGTCTACATATAATTGTTTTATTGAATTTATATACATTCGGCTTTGTTCGAATATACGTCCAACTGATAAATATTGACTTTTCTTGATTACCTACATGTTAGTTTTTAGATGCATAGGCAAACGAGCTAAAAATATAAGTCATTTGTTATCATCGTAATAGCATACGAGGTCGTGAGGTGAGCAGAATTAGGTCACTTAAGCTTGTAACGACGGTGCATGACCATGCATGACTAACCTCTTTAGTTTAGGCGTCTAATCAAATGAATTGTTGCCATTACTTTAACATTATCGAGTCACGTCGGCTATTTCAACACGCAGACAAGTCAGGTGTGGTTCCCAACGTCGATACTTGTATGCTGGCGTATCTTCCGTTATGGACACACCTCACTTATTATTTATTTTGAACACGTTCCGTAACAATTGATTTTTATATATTCCCACGTAATTATATCTATATCGTTCATTATAAATTAGGAAATGTGATCTTTAGATATTATGAACGTTATTGAGAAATGTGTGTTTTGTAAATAATTTATTTGTCAAAGATTTTTGATCTTCAATTTCGATAATATCCTACACCGAATCATTAAAGTACCGAAATACTGGAAGTGGATTTGGACAGAATTTTGAATTCAACCTGCGATTAAAATTTTCTGAGAATTGTATTAAAGTTAAGTTCGACAGTAGGCCTGCTGTTGTCATGTTTTTTTTTGGTTCGTCTCGAACTAATCTTTGGAGTATGAGTGAGAGCGCATGAGAGAAATTGGTAAGAAAATTCTAGGGCATGATTTGCAATATTTTAATAAAAAAGAGCTAACTAAGAATATGAAAAATCTAAATCAACCTTTTCGTAATTTTAAGAAAATATTACAACTTTCCCAAAATCAAAGCGATTTTTATTATAATAAACAAAATATATATAATAAGTAATTTGGTTTAAAGTTTCAAAAGTTGAATCACTTTCAGATCAAGTTATTTTAATATTTGCACTAAATCACGATAACCACCACCTCATTTTGCCAAGTAAAGTAACGTCTATAGATATAGATTAGAATATTTTGTTGCGTTTTTTGATTCGACTGTGCACCTTGTAGAAACAACATAGAATGATAGAGAGAAAGCGCTCACTGGAGCGAGTAATTTAAGGAAAGGGTTGAGGTTTGATTTATAGCTATAGCTGCTTGGATTATTTCACTGCACTAAGCGTATGAATGAATGGTCAGCGCGATCTCTGTTTTCATCGGAATTGTAAACAATGTTAACGATGACTAACGTTTTAAGATAAAAAAAATACGCAGTAGCGGCAAGTACCTACTGAACCTTGGATGCATAAGATGCGCCTTTTTAAAGATATAAATTTCGTCAGTCTCTGATAATGTGTATAGTAATGTCTATATTTACAAGCACAAATAAACAGTGACATTTCCTATGTTTGATCTGATCTAAGGAAGGGAAGTCTGCTTGGGTACCTCTATTTCTGCCACAAAATAGCGGTGTTCTCACAGGCAGTAAAATTACTTGAGTCTTCCTTAATATATTAACAGCTATGACAAATGCTCGTATTCATGTTCATCCACCGATGAATTTATTTGAAACTCATCGGTGCTCGAACTTCACCGATAATGACTCTGTGAAACCGGTGTTCAAACACTTAGCCGCAGAGGTCGTCAAATGAATGCAACCACAGCTTGGTAAAATGAAGGCAGCGGTATACCTAGACGGTTGTCACTATGTAATTCAATGAGACAATTATTTTCGAAAGGCAGCAATGTATCTGCACCATGTTTCAATCAAAACGTAGTTGCAATAGAATTATATAAACATACATAAGTAGAGAATAGTGTGGAATTTCCCTCCCGATTCCTTCATAAGCACTAATACAGCCCCAAGTCTGAGAGAGAGTTCAAACAATAAACAGAACACGTGTACGAAGACTCAGTCTCCATTCTGTGTGAATAATTAGGCACAGTCAGGCCGCTCTTGACTTTCTACTACCCAACGAACTAAAGCTGAACCTGTAGCGGCTCTAGTGCTTATCGTAGGGATAGCAGCGTAGACCGTCATCCTACGGAGGAATCTAATTTCGTATATTTTCATTCGTCTGCGGCGTCAGTTACCTATGTGCCCACGGCGGGACAAAGTAGAGGCAGCAGTGTACACGGTTGTCCTGCATATGTCGCCGGTTGAGCCCGCTCTCATCCGTGAAGTACTGTCGGAACTGTTCGTCGATGTACGCGGAGCAGACGCGCCAAGAGTCCTCGCAGTTGACGGCGTCGCCGAAGCCCGGCGTGTCCACTATGGTCAGCCGTAACTTCACACCCCGCTCTTCTATCTCCATCGTCTTCTTCTCTATCGTGGTAGTTTTTTCTATTCTATCTGAAACTTGACATTTTTTATGTATTTCGCTCTATCTATTGTGCTACCCTGTGTAATAATTACGTCTATGAAAGTTATTTATATTTACTTAAAACATCAACAATGCAAATCATCGTGCTTTAATCAGTCAAAAGAATATTTAAGTCCAAAATAATTAAACAGATCATGGTGATGCATCCAGCGTTTAATCCAGCTTACCTTGTGCGTCGAGGATTTTGCGATTTTTGTAGAGGTCACCCAGGAACAGGCTGTTGATGAGTGTGGACTTGCCCAGGCCCGACTCTCCGACCACCATGAGCGTGAAGTCGAACCCTCGCTTCACCGACTTGCGATGCACTTGCTCCGGCAAGGTGGCAAACCCTATGTAGTCACGCTCTCCACGCTCCCTTTCTGTTGACAAAGAAGTAAAAAATTAAAAAAAGGATTTCAAAGAATTTATTTTTTAAGGATTTTAATATTGATAATTTAAGGCTAAGGATATCGATTAAGCAATATCTGCTACAAACGTAATTATAAGTGATTATTCTTCGTGCTGGATTTCTACGCGTTGGAGATCCAAAATACATATCCAAACTATTTATAGTTTGTACCTATTTATAAACAATAAAACACTATAAACTCTTGTTTGATCTCTACATCATTTGTTTTTCAATTAATTCATAGAAAATGTGTCTGCGCAACACAAATTATATTTAAAATCACCAGGCATTTAAAGCTTTCCTTATCCGCGAAGACTCAACTCGCTGGCTGAGAGGAAGCAGGGCATTGCAACGCGCGCGGCGGCGTGGAACGCGACAGGTTCGGGCGCACGCGCCGCCAGGGACGCATATTGGGGACACCTAGCGGAAGTCGCAAACGTGCCCATCAATTGGCTGGTGTAACCAATACGAGTCTATCTGGTTCTTACTACAGTTGGCCAACAAATCGTCATTTCCCCTATGAATAGGAAAAGGTCAATTCAAAATCCGTACTAATTCTACTAACACTAAAAACGCGAAAATATCTATAGATTAAATATAGAGAACAAAAGTCGAAGGGATATTGTTTGTGCTCAAAATATAGGATTTAAGCATACTTATTGGCGAGGAATACATAGATTTTATGTATTCCTGGGACCTTTTCTTTATAATAAATTAAACGCCAAGCTATGTATGTTTAATTGTACCTATCATAAAGCTAAAATACTTCTTCAAGAAGCACTTCAAGTTATGTCGTATGACGATACAGAGAAACTATGACTAGTTACCAAATAATTTGTATTTTTATTTATATTTTTATCTCTTTCTTTGGTTGTTTTAATTTAATTATTAATCAGATATACTATACATTTTGCATTTGATTTAAGTGGCAGGCACATTCTTCTATAGGTACTATTTATTGTGTTTTGTCTTGTTTTGTGATATATCAATTGCTACTGTTTAAAAACATGCGGAATTAGTTCGAGATCGAACAGAGGAGCCAAGTTTGTATTTAAAATGAAAGCAATAAAATCGCTCGATGTAAACAAATTGTTAATAAAAGAAGTTATACAATTTTACAAATTATCTACTTCGAATACATACTAAATACTCTTCACAGAATTTTTGATAGAGGAAATCTAAATTTAACATTGAAAACTGTTTTTTTCCCCTACTTCATTCACTTTTATTATGATCTTTTTTATACTTTTAAACACATATCAGTAGCCAATAAATTAACAAACAAATAAAAGTCTTTCAAAAAAATAGAAACTATTTGCAAGGTTTTTTTAGAGAAAAATTAAGAAATTGTGTAATTTACGATTAATGAAAGATACAATTTTTGATTACTGGTAATTTTAAAATGAAATGCAAAAGTAATTTGTATAAGTCATAAATTAAAAAAAATTAATGTTTGATGTTGTTGAAAAAAATTGTAGATAAAAACGTAGTAGCATTGGACTTGCTATGTCGCTTGAACTTCAGGGGCCCAGTGATCCGTACGATCCAGTAACAATTACAATAAATAAGTATTTCCTCCGGAATCGACCGCGTGACAGTCGTAATAATAAGAATTGTCGGCTCTAATGATTCTTTAAATATTTACATGTAGTTAATGTTTCTGGTCGCTACATTTAGGCTTTTATATTATCTATATTAGACCTTAAGGATTATCTACACAGCGTTAGATGGCGAAGACTTCAGTGCTACTAGTAAGTCTTCACAATCTAAGAAACCTCTCAAAATGCCATAGTTTTGACAGATAAACTATGACGACGACACCTGTTAAAACGAACTTCTTAGATTATAAAGACTAAGCGTTTGGGATTTACTGTAATACGTCAATTACACCAGATAAATTGCCTGCAGAACGTCTCTGTCCCTGTGGATTTCGGATCAGGTTAACCTCAATGAACCGAACAGACTCCACGTGGGTCTTCTCAATGGTACTCCCCAAAGGACAGATTCAATTATATAATACAATTGGTTGTTGGCAAAAAGAGGTGATCAGGTAACTCCCAGACGGGTAGCCAATTTCGGAACACATCTCCGGCCTGCTATTAGCCGATTGGGCTAGTATTTCCCTTCATACTAGGAATATCCTGTTTATTCATCCTTAAAGCTTGCTAAATTTGCGTTTTCTTTGTTACGCTGCCAAACATTTTAACATTTTGACTTTACTAAGGCCATCTTCTAATGATAATTCTGTAAAAATATAGGGAGAAAAACGGTCTCCCATCGTAGGCGTATAATTGAAAAATATTTTTTTGATTATGATTTTGATGTTTGCGGTTATGAGACAGATTTCCAGTTAATTACCACTCGTATTGCCGCACATATAGATGGTAATAAACTGTTTTGAAAGTTACGATATGGAATCAGTTCAGGAATGCCGCAATTCAATTCGTTCCACAGTTTGGTAGTGCGAGAGCGAAAATTCCAGGAAAAACTCACTATTGTGGTCTGGCAGCTGCCTGGGTGTTAGCACGATGGCAGAAACGGCGGCGGGGCCAATCGAAACAATTCCTCGCAGCGCTACCCGTAATATATGCGATAGGGCGCATGAAATATCTAATTGCTGAATTGAAAGTTATACGTGACAATAATAGATAAATAGTTACTTAACGCATTACTTACGTTTCAAACTCTTGAAGGTACAAGGCCTAGTGTCAGTTGACTTCGCGTTACAAGGGTTCCATACAATGAAATATTTCTTCTTAGAGAAGAATCTAAAAATCTAATTCCAAATTATGTTTTACTAAAGAAATTATGTATGTTAGTAATATTTTTTATTTTAACGTACAGAATTTTTTTTTGGACTCAACTATAAAACAACAATATACAACCAACAGCATTAAGCAGGCCGGAAGTCACTTTTCCACCATAGTTGTATAAAAAAGGAATTTTATTCATTGGACATTTTAAATAGTTAAGATTTTTCGAAATTATAATCAAATCAAATCAAATCAATATTATATATATTCAACATAGACCTTTACAGGCACTTATTGACGTCAACAAACAAAACAAAAAAAAAGCTTAAATAATAATAAAAAAAAAAACAAAAACCTTGTCCGTACGTACGAATAAGGAAAAAAAAAGAAAAAATATATTGACTCGACACCTGTTCGGAAATTGGGAGAGCCTTCTCGAGAAGAACAGGCAAGAAACTCTGAAGGTCTATTTTTTATCTCCTCTTTTCAATGTTAATAATTATAATAATATAATATAAAAATACAATATAGTATAAGATACAATCATACTAATACGATTACAGTCGTATGTATGTTTACATACACATATAAAATAATACAATATTATAAATAATGTTACCAAACATGGCTCTATGAATAGTGTCCCTATTCCCAAATACTGTGATCGTTTAGATAGTCACTTACTTTATAATAACCTTTACTCATGAGTGTATTTTTGATATGGATTTTAAATTTATATAAAGGTAAATCAATGACACTTTGCGGAAGCTTGTTAAACATAGATATACATTTCCCCAAGAACGAACAGCTAGTTTTATGGAGTCTGAACATTGGAACGGCAAGTTTATTTTTGTTTCTAGTATTCACATTATGTAGATCACTGTTTTTATTGAATTTATTATAGTTTCTATATACAAAAACTAAATTATCATATATATATTGACTAGCTAAAGTTAAAATATTAATTTCTTTGAACAATTCTTTTAGGGATTCTCTAGCCCGTAAACAGTAAATAGCACGAATCGCTCTTTTTTGTAAAAGGAAAATACTTTCAATGTTAGCCGCTGATCCCCATAGCAGCAGTCCATAGGACATAACACTATGAAAGTAGCTGAAATAAACAATTCTTGCCGTTTCAACATTAGTTAAAAGTCTAATCTTTTTTACTGCGTACGCCGCTGAACTAAGTTTGATTGCCAAAGTTGCAATATGTGGATCCCACTGTAGTCGTGAATCTAATGTAATGCCTAAGAATTTAGTATTATTTACCAAGTCAATGACATCACCATTCATATTTAAACTAGTATCAACCTGCCTTACATTGGGCAAAGAGAATTTGATACATTTTGTTTTCTTAGAATTTAAAGACAAATTATTAGTTGTGAACCAATACAGAACTCTCGAGAGAGCACTATTTACATCGTCATAACATTCCTTTTGTCTATCAACTTTGAATAGTAAAGAAGTATCATCTGCAAACAATACTGTCTCACACGATTCTGTAATGTATGTAATCAATATCTTAATATTAATAAATAAATCAGTTTCAATTATTGGCAATCTTTCAAGTTATTGTATAGATGCAGTTTCACTTATAACATGTTATATTAAAATTCATTTTGCTTTAAATTTATTTCCATTCAGTAGCAGACAGAAGTACACTATTAGGGAAATTTCTCAGACTTTAGTTAGCTCATATAGATTCCATTCAAAATGCATTTTATTTTGCTGCTGTTTGTTTAATGTTTAATGAAGCTAACTCTTCAAGGATTGTTGAACGTTAAATTAAATACACTATACAAGTAGAATCAGAGATTATAGTGTTTATATGGTCTAAAGATTCTTTGCAGCCATCTGCGACACAGTATTGCATTTGCTTAGCGGTATCTATTATTGGAACTCTGTGAAAATTCTTGATGTAATAACAGCGCGGCATCAAACACAGGCAAAAAGTTCTTAGCTCAACGATACCTGAAGCGCGTTAATCAACAGGGTCTATTCTCAAAACTATTATACATACGAGTATAATATTCGGTGGGAATACTTGTTTCTCAATATATTTTGAAAATAATGATTATCAATATACGATACACCAGAAAATGTGTAATATTCTATAATAATATACCTACATAATATAATGTATATATTATTAAAAGAAGTGCCGAAGTTGTAGGTAAGATCGCAGGACGGCGATGGACATAGCGACGCAGGAGCGATTTGTGTGGAGACCCTCGGAGGAGGATAATGTCATTAATGCAAATTCAGACATTAATGCAAGTGGAATAAGTTTGACGTATATTTGAAAGCTACTATGTTTTGGAGTTAATCTAAATCAATTTGTATCAGTATGGTAAAAAGGTCCAATGTTCATAATGCATGTCTAATTGTCTAATGATGATGTGGGAATAAGCCCGCTCCTAATGAAATATAAATACACTTAATTCAATGAACTCAGCTCAGTCAAAGAAAGCACCGTAAGGCTTGTCTTATGGAATCTAGGGTAATGAATATATACATACATTCATTATACATAGAAATATTTTTTCTTTATGGAAAATATATTAACAACCATAAGTTAAGTACAAATGCTAGTGTTCATCGCACCAACTTCTGCCGCCACCGGAACTCGAACCCGGGATCTCATATCTTGAATGGGCGAAGTGGTTGTTTAATTACATGATTGTGTAATCTTATGGGGATAATAGTCGTGTTTTAATGACGCTGTCAATAATACACGTTGTACAAAGTTTGTGCTATAGATGAAGAATACGAAACATGATTTACGCATGCATAAAACGCGACTTGTTATCGAAATCGTAATCTTTAGAAGTTACGGTACAAATTGTATTTCAGGACGTTTTCACTGGAGGCGTTGTACCCGATTTTAACACTAGAATTATTTTCGATTTCGATTGCGAACGAACGAAATACTTATGGCACAGGATAGCTCCCCGCGCCTCTCACGAAGAATCTCCAACAATGGATGATGTGCGTCGCTATTGCGTCAATAGGAGAAGGCAAAAATCAACATGTTTGTTTTTATTGACTGTATCAAGAATATCTATTGTGATGTCTGAGTGCAGATTAGAAACTACTAAAACAATGCGCCTGAGAATTGTAACTCAAAACAAGTTAGATGTTTTCGACATCGATAGGAATTTTAGTAGGAATTTTTACGCGCTTTAATGTTGATCTTACAGTTAGAGACTTACTGAAAAGTGTTGTTTTATCGGTTCAGTTGACCGATAAGTTCTCTATAAATTCACTCAATAGACACTTAATTCGATATTAATTATTATAAATGCGAAAATAACTACAGAATTATTGTCACAGTGACAGACACCTGTCTGTCGCGCTTTCCCGCTAAAACCTAGTACCCACATATTATCTATAACTCTAAATATGTTGTAATTACTACATTATGAATATTAGTCGAGGCGTTCTAGTGTGCTGGGACCTTCGATCATATAATGATCGAAGGCTGGGATCTCTTCTCTTCTCACCCTTTATAAATGATCTTTCAAACAGTACAAACCACAGAATGATACTATTTGCAGACGATGTTTCAATGATTATCGTAAGTGATAAAAATGTTACACCGGAACATCACAAACAGGCCATTTTCAATACTTTGATATCGATTAATAATTGGATTAAGGGACATAAATTAATAATTAAAATAAGTATGACAATTTTAATAAATTTTAATAGACATAAAAATACTGATATTGAATTTAATAGTTATAAATTAATAATTGAATCTAATGTGACATTCTGTTTTGGGGTTAGTTGACTCAAATCTAAATTGGAAGTTGTATGCAGAAGAAACATAAAATCTGCAGATTTGCATTTGCGCTTTACAACCTTGCGACAAATGACAAGTAAAGAAGCTATTGCATATGTTTAGTCGGTGTTGAGATACGGAATTACAGTGTCGCAAAACAGTGTATATCGACACTCGCACGTCGGAAGTTTAGAACCCCATATATTTCCTACAAACCATACTTTTATGAATTGAAAATTTGTAACTGCTGTAGCCTCTGTCGACATACATTGTCGAAGCATGTCAAAAGTAATTACAATTCATTTATAGAGGCAAAAGACCCGAGAAATACTAGTCCACATAGGCTTGTTCCAGATCTTACTAACGCAATCAATAAATTCAATTAAATTAAAAAAAAACCTTTCGACGAGAACCGTCATGATATAATCTCCACTTACATTTTACATTTTACACTGTATATTTATCACCAATTCATGGTCATAAAATGTCGCGAATGTCACTATCTTATGGTCGTTTGAATACGAAAAGGGTTGCTGATTGATTACTGTGGTAACAATATGAGAATAAAAGAAACGTTATGTTGCAATTAACAGAACTTTTGAACCCTTTTTATGTTCCCCAAATCCAGCATCATCGAAGGAAATATTAATGCAGGGATCACTATACAGGTTTACTTTTGCACTCCGAAAAGCGTTACTATACGAGCGATATAAGAGCTGTTTTAAGATCAACATGTAAAGTTTGACAGGTTGCTATATGTACATATTTGATTAAATCTCAAGGACGAATATTTACGGATAGTCAAAGAACAGGTTCTGGAAATATTATGACGCTTACACAGTATCATATTATTTTGTCACATTTTCTAGGTGTATCGCAGCTGATGTACTTTACAACATTCGTCGCATAGTAGTTACTTTACGTTTGTTAATTGTATTAGAAATGTAATAGAAAACTTAGCAATGAAAGCTTAATTTCAAAGAAACTTCCCACAGAATAATGTCGCAATTATATAATTTTTTTAAATGAACTCACTTAACTGTAATACAAAGAATATTTAATTTTCCATGGTGGAATGCAGTAACGACTCTAAATTGTCTGAATTAACAAAACTAGACCAGCAGCGACGTTAACTAGCGTTTATTACAGAGGAACATGCTATTTTTATGGGCGTATAAAAAGTACGTCCAATAACTTACGTATGTTTATGACAGTCATAATTGGAGATTTGTTTCTTCTGTTCTCGTCCTCCCCTTTCTCCAGCAACTTGTTCATGACAATGTTGTTATTGTCAGGTAAGTTGACATCGACTATTGTGAAAGTGTCACTTTTTTTCATGATAGGATTTGGAGATACATGAGTTGCCAAGTTAAAAACAGGCTTATTCAATGTTTATAAAAAAAAATCGCGGGAACTTCACACACGGTAATTTATTGTTGGTGTAAAGGTGAAAAATGTTGATTGAACTTTTGACGTGGTGTTACGAGGCTTACGTTTGAATGTTTGTTTGAATTCGCGCGCGTCAGTTTGGTTCGGAAGCGGAGAGCGCCTGCGCAAACGACCGCGGGCTCTTCCGGCCGCGCGTGCGATACAACTGCGCCCGCGCACTTTACAGCTGACGTTGCCAAGTGATCTATGATATTGATATTTATTTATTTAACTATTTAACAACAGTTTAGTTTTATCACAACGACTGATTTCGGGCGACCTTCCTTAACTTCGTCTGTGAACTTACTCCGCCTTCAACACCAAAAGTTGAAGTTTATTGATCTAGGTTGTTGCGTTAAACCACGTTGAAAATCGTAATAAATCATAGCACGAATATTTACGTGTGAGTTCCATCATTTCAGCGATATGACATTTTAAACCCATCAGAAACAAAACACTAGCGTACATAAGGAAAAAAAAATAGCGGCCAGTATTTTAAACAGTTTAGTTTTATTTTATATTACTCACACATTCATGACTTTTTTTTTTAAATAAGTGATCACATTTAAAATCTCGTCGTCGCATTCCCCTTTTTCTACTTACCTAAATAGCGAAAACCAATAACTTGTTTTAATCATTAAAAGTTTCTATACATTAAACCGTTATTAATCTTATAGTGCCTACGTATTGTCATAAAGAGCTCTTGAGGTTAGGCAACTTCTTAAAAAGTACGTAATACATCTCACATTGTTAAAACTATTATAGTGATGGTTACATGAGGCCTATTGTACAAGAAACTCTAAACTGTGCGATGCTGCGAGTTAGTAACGCTACAGGCGGGACTCATCCGGTGATGCAAGAGTTTGTTGCACGCGATAATGAATGGAAATCACGTAGGCTTTACTCATTACCGAAAGTACTTACGACAAATATTACATTATCTGGACATAAAAATAATAAAACTATGAATACCATACATATAGGATTTGTACATAATTTTAACTAGAAACAAAAATCATTACAAAACAGTACAGTTGCTTCAAGTCTAGATAGCGATCTATATTACAAAAACTTCAACAATAGCTACATATTTTGTACTTGAAAATAATTATTTAAGAATGCCATAATATACCATAATGCATTTTGTTATGTAGCCGAGTGGTTGACGCTGGTTTCAAGGTCTCAGCTTTCCCGGGTTCAAGTTGGGGCAGATTTTTGTGTGATAAGGAATAGAATGAAAATTAATTTTAATTTAAACAAGAGGACAACCATGTTATTACGAAAGTGAATGGGCTTTTAGGGAGAGGAAGACCGAAGAAAATAATAATATATTTGTTACACTTACACCAATTAGCCCAGCCCAAACTAAGCTCTGTAAGGCTTGTCCTATAGGATCTACGGTAACGGATAGACATACATATACTATACATATATAAATATTGTTTATAGAAATATATACAACCATGACTAAGGTACAAATGCTGGCATTCATTACACAAACATCTGCCCCCGGGATTCGAACCCGGGAGCTCAGAGAAGGCGACACCTTGAAACCGGTGTCCTATCCACTCGACTATGGAGGTCGTCAAGAATAGATATAGGTACGGAATGTGTGAAAGATGATTTGTTGAAAACCCGAATAAGTGTCAAAATTGCGATGATTGCGAGCGAAATATATTTGTTTATAGGGCAGGAGAAGGAAAAAAGAAGACCAATCCTTCCTAATTCCATTGTCCGATGCCCATTTTTACCACGTTTCGTCCTGATATTAGATGATTCTTCCGAAGAAAACGCTGATTGAGTAAATTTAGAGATTAGCAAAGATAATACAGTATTAGAGTCACGCTCATTTGATCGTTGAACTACCTATTTTACAGCACCAATCAACACAATGGAGTTTTTGGACCTCGGTCGAGGTATCAAAGTTTACATGAAGGATTTTGTGTACTAGACTCATACCGCTAAGCTAGTTCGAATCTACTGAAAGGACACTCTCTTGTCAGTATCTATCATATGCTGAGTAACACTGACTTTATCAGCAGATCATCGCAGGCATCCGCGAGATTTGTGCGACAACCATTACATTTATTGAGCCAGTTGTATGCAGTGGCAGGAGGTGGAGTTCATTATGAAAGGCTGGAAGTCTATCGTAACATTCTTGTTGACTTATATGACACTAGTGGCCCGTCCCGGCTTCGCACGGGTAGACATTACTCTTCGCAGCTTATGCGATGAAAGACATTTTATGGCAATTTTTTTACACCTTCGATTCGTTTTGATAAGAATTTCAAAAAATGTCTATAGTAATCTAGTACTAAATATAGCCTATGTTACTAATGAGAAAAGAATTATTAAAATCGCTCCACTACTTTTTGAGTTTATTCGTTACATTTTCTTATATATCAAAATGAATCGCAAAATGTGTTGTTAAGCTCATAACTCAACAACGCCTGGACCAATTTGGCCAATTCTTTTTGGTTATTGTTCGTTGAAGTTCAAGGAGGGTTTTTACAATGAGGAAAATTCGAATAATTATCGGAAATACCCTAAAAACAGCCCTTTTATTTTCCCATGCAAACGTTTTCTAACTAAAACGTACAGTCGAATTGAGCTTTATTGTTATTGTATAAAGTTCATATTGCAAGCACTCACTGTTGTCTAAGCAATGAAGGTGTGTTCCTAACATCAAAGAGTCAATTTGCGCTTTATTAACGCTACATATAGTTGAAATTCAATCACATCTATCAAAACAGTGTGCGTGCGTGCGTTGGAGCACAGAATACATCGTTGGAGGATTTAATGTCACGTTCCAAAATTGAATAGCCACAAAATGTAATAGGTCATTTAGACTTTTTATGCGATTTGGTTGGCTATGCGACATTATCTATAAAATAATTAGGAACAAAAAACTGCCACTGTACAAATCTTTTTGACAGGACGAAGTCTGTCGGGTCCGCTAGTACAAAAATAAAAATCTTTCCTCTTTACAATATTAGTGTAGATAAAAAACGTTGCAGGAGAATTCATGCTGGCCTGATTCTAGCAATTTTCAATTTCCCGCCAAATGATCAAACAATTTGTTCTTTTAATTATATTTGCAAGACGCCAGTTCGTTTAGCGTCGTTATCGATAGATGTGTGGTGTTATCGATGATATACCGGAAGTTCGATTTTAAAAAGTTCTTTGCAGGAAGGTAGACGTTTTGCATTCGTGCAGACTGGTACTAAAGTGTTAGCGCGAAGCGTGAGATCTTTGGTTTGGATTGACAATTTATGCATGTAATACTTTTGTGTTATTTTGTTAACAATAAATACATTTTTGTTAATGTTTATACCTGTTACATATTTAAAAAAATACTACAAGCAGACTTCGTAATAAAGGGATGTAAAAAGGACGAAACAATAAAATAATTCTGACAGAAATCTAGAAATACATAAGTGTAAAAAAATGTCCATAGTCGCACCTAATGAATATCTCCCCTCCCCTTACTCCCCATCCCGCTTCTTTATGTTATCTGGTTACAATAATCTAATTATAATGTTTTATTTAATAATTTTCTGTTTCAATCATATATTTTGATATTGAATAATATAGGTAATATAACGACTGAGCTTGCTAAGGAATTTAGTTAGTTAAATTTTTAATTTAGGCTTGTAAATAATTATGGGCTTCAAAAGAGTAAGTCAATTAATGACAATTGCAAGTGTTTTAATATGATTTTATTTAAAAATATATGTGATAAGAAGTGAAAACTAACTTACCCAAAGTCATTTTCCTATTTGATTGAGGCGACACGGCAAAAGTGGGACGTGATGAGAAAATTTATATGAAATTTTCAAATTCTTAGTCCCATTTTCATCTCGGTACCAAAATCATTTTATGCGGCCAACTAGTGAGTTTGCATTAAATTAAAATGGGTTTGATCGATCGATTCCTTAATTTTTTCAAATGCAGAAATAAAATTCCAAGTACTTGAAATAACGTTATACAAATAGACTCTCTTCAAGATTAAATTCACTTTGATCCTTCGCGAAGTTTCCAATAAAGTGCTATAGAAAATATTACAATTTTCATTTATATATCACTGCAGTTTTGGAAAATCGACTACTACACTACACATCTAAACAAGATTAAAAAGAATGTCGCGCGACACTTAAAATAATATCACGTTACTAATCCTAAAAATTGTATATAATTAATCAAAAACTGTAGAAAAATCGAAGAAAAAATAAAATCACATTGTTTGTGCGCCGTCCTGTGCGTGTTCGTTACGTAATGTGAGGGTCCCGGGCTGGGGCTCGCCCTGGCAGCCCCTCCTCCCGCGCCGCCCCTGCGCTGCGCCCAACCAAACTATTGGTGGTCGATTCTGGAGCGGTTGACTTACAGGATTGGTGCTTCGCTTATATGTACAGGTACCACTGTAACGTTGATTTTGTTCACGCAAAACGAACATGTCTCAATATTTAAAATTGTCTTGTATATTTTAATTCAAACCTTGCCGCGCTTCACTTCATTTCTACTAAGGTGGTCTATAATCTGTGACTTTAAAAAAAGGACGCACACGACGCTAGCGCCAACTAAAATATATAGAACAAAATTTCATGGCGTCGGGCTCTTAACCTGTCAAGCTGTAATTAGTAATAATTCATTTTATCATCATAAATATAGGTTGGTAGTAATAAAGGCAATCAGTGTAAGGAAAATTATCAAGTGTTTCAATCATCATCAACCAATATCTCAGGACGAGATAAGTTCCTACAACATACCGGGACGGCGTGTACGCAGGTGGTGGCCCAAAAACTAACCTAAAACCGGGACCCGGTAAGAGATACAGGTCATAATCATCAAAACTCAACACCAGAACGGAGTATCAGGGCGATATTTCCAACAAACAATTTAATATACATCACTTCATATTTTTATTTCTTCATACATACGAATATCCTAGCCTATTCTGAAATTTATTAAAAAAGTCAATACATATTTGCCATTAGTAACCTCTGTACTTAATTTAATAGATCTGTCATCGATCATGGGAATCTATCTTTCGTTCGTTCTAAAAAAATGCTTCAAATTTTACATGATGACTGACTTTGAGACAGCCCTTATGTCTTCGTAATACGGGTGGTATTACATTACAACACGTTATATATAACAATGCATCAGACATTGTATGTTAACCTAGAGATTGTATTTAATTCGGTTCTAATATTGGTACCAAAGTAAAACTTGACGTATTCCTCAGTTAATTATAATTTTTTTATATTAACATGTAATACATACATACATATATGTCACGCCTTGTTCCCAATGGGGTAGGCAGAGACCACCTATCTCCACTTGCTACGATCCTGGCACACTTCTCTTGCTTCCTCCACTTTCATGAGCGTCTTCATGCATGCTCGTCGGTTGCGAGCACTCTTGACCCGGCCTTTCTTTAGGATATCTTCGATTTGATCGAGATATGTCCGCCTAGGTCGACCTGCACCGATTCGTCCTATTATTCTTACCTTGTGTATCTCTTTTGCTAATCTTCCTTCATTCATTCTTTCAACATGGCCGAACCATCTAAGCATCCCTTTCTCTATCTTTGTCACTACATCTTCAACATGTAATAACTGTTTTATTACAACCATCTATGACCAAGCTTAGTAATAAAGTGGTCGTAACAAGCGGGGATGTCATATCTATTTAGTCAGAATTGACCCCCTGCGCAGAAATCGGGAGCGCGAAATGGTTAGCCAAGGCGGGCGATCGATAGCACACGCCCGATGCGCGCGCGTCCTCCGCCTGACTTAAGCCCCGCTTAATGCTTCATTACCGATACCAGTCCAGTGGTGAATACTCGACTGGAATACTACGACTGGAGTACAGACCAAAAGTACGAAAGAAATTGGAATAAAAATGAATGTTTTTCTATTGTTGGGTCCAGTGATTTCATGCTTATTAGTGTTCTCGGAACCTTGAAAATTCAGTAACAGTTATTGGTATATTTCAATTGAAATTAGAGTTATACTTGTTATACAGAATTTCGACCGATCAAAAAAATATTTGTTATTAAATTAAATAACTGATTTTGCTGTTTTTGATTAACAATTCCAAATAATTATCCCCGTGCTACGTGTGATTCTTTTTTCCAAAATGTGCCCAGAATACCCCCGTAACAGCAAGTGTCACGGAGGTTATGTCGGACTCCACGCGACCAGAGCGGTCTGACCACGTACCGACTAAACCCAGCCTTAGCCTTGGCCATATGGGCCCTACGACTTGAATGGAACCACGTGCGAGTTGGATTTTGTTCATAAAGTTGCATTTCAGGCCAATATATCGACATTTAACGTAGCGGCACTGAGTTATTTCGTGAATCACAAGTTCTGAGTGTCAGAAGACTATATCTTCTGAAGATCTGTCTGCAGGCTCACAAAGACTTACTGTCAACATCTACGAACCAGACCCTATGGAATAAGCGGCAGGGCAGCTTCTCATTCCGCATGATGCAGGTACTGACCGGACATGGTTGTTTCGGTCACTACCTGCACCTGGTCGCACGTCGGGAAGAAACGCCGCGGTGTCACCACTGCGGCGCTCCCGACGACACGTCCGGGCACACACTGGCTGTATGCTCGGGGTGGCAGCAACAGCGCAGCGACCTTATCGCTGCGTTGGGAAGCAACGCCCTCTCGCTGCCGAGCGTGGTCGTGGCCATACTCCGCGGCGAGGCGGAATGGGAAGCTGTCGCCTCTTTTTGCGAGAACGTCATCTCGCAGAAGGAGGCAGCGGAGAGGGAGCGGGAGGAGGATGTCGAGGCCGCTCCTCTCCGCCGCAGACGTATAGGTAGGAGAAGGCGGGCACACGCAAGAGCGGTGCTCGCCTAATGACCCTACCGCGAGGCTGCGTGCGCGTCTGGCTACCGCGCACGCCGTGGTGATGTCTCTCCGTCTGGGGGATTGTCCAGGGGTTCTCGGACAGTCCCTCCCTTGGCGTTGGCCCGACCAGACCTAGGTCGAGCCGGCCCCGGAGCTCATGGCGGTAGAATCGCGAAAGCGCACCCCGCCATGTGCCAAGCATGGGCCTAGAGAACTCAGGGGGGTTTTAGTGGGTAGGCCGGTCCTGTCAGACCGGAGAGCCCCACATACGGCCGCGCCTAGCCAGCGCGGTGTCACCGTGCATAATGCATTTCCCCTCTAAAAAAAAAAGGGTGATTATAACGCTATTAACACGCTAATATAATGCGGATTGGCCAACTTCGCATAGGCGTTTATTATTTGCAGGCGTATGCAGGTTGTCTCACAATGTTTTCTTTCATCGTAGCAAAGTGATATAAATATAGATATGATATCGAAAACCAAAAAACACTGATTAGAAAACCAGTGCTGAGACCACTGCGCCATCGAAGCTATAACTAAATCATAAATATAAATGAAAATCCAAAAAAATATGCAATTTTTTATATTATTATTAAAATATTCTTTACAAATTAAAAATTATACCAAGCCAAAAACACTCTCTATCTATGACAACTCTTGTCATGTCAGAAACACCGTTCAAAGTATTATTCAAAAACCATAAAGCACAAAATGCGACCTATAACGGTATTCCTGTTACAATAGAAGTTTTAATTATGTAAGGTTATTAAATACTATTTATGTAATATTTACTTTTTTTTTTCATTAAGGGATGTTGATGTGGACTGAATTTAGCAATTCGAATAATGTAAACGGGGCATAACGATCTGCCCTAAATGGAAAGCGTGCGCCCTACTATATCAAGGTCGCTGGGACAATCAGTTGCATTTGTTTGCAGCCGTTTTGTTTATTTATCTTTCAATTGATGATGGAATGTATGATTAATATTTTTAAAGTATTCTTGTTATAATCTAGGTTTTTTTAGAGTATAAAATATAGGCAAGTAATGCGAATTTCTATATTAAGAAAACTTTCCTTACAAGTTACGATACGACAAATTCTTCACGATTGAATTATGTCGTGACATACAATTTATGTCAAGAATAACTGTTATATTTATGGAATTAATAGATATATCTTGTGTCTATGCTTACTTTGTGTAATTAATCGAACCCTACTCTGTTGTAACGTCCAATTAAATATCATAAGTTAGTAAGAGAAAAAAAACCTAGATTAACGTAGGCCACTGTAATTAAAGGGCTTTTTTCCGTAATTTTAACACTAACAATCATAAATAAATGTACATGTGTGGACTTATATCTTCGTAAATGTATTGATCTGTTAAGATAAAAAACGATAGTACATGTTGAAGTTAAACGACATTGACTCAATCACTTGACTGGGTTCGATAAATACCAAAGCAATATAAAGTCAAAAAGAGATACACAGCTAAGATCGCCCGCCATAGTTCACACATTCATTATTGACGACCTACGTAGTTGAGTGATTCGTACACCGGTTTCAAGATTCGAATCCCGGTGGAGGCAGATGTTTGTGTGATGAATGCGAGCATTTGTACCTTAGTCATTGTTAAATATATATTTCTATCAAATATATTTATATATGTATGTTTATCTATTACCCTTTTTTTTTTTTTTATCGATGGCCATCCTCTTGCGTTGTAGGGGCCCTCAGGATCAAGTATCGCATCTGAGGACCCCTGGCCTTTGCACCCCTGGGTGCGTTAGCGGAGCCCTTCTCGGGGAGGAGTGATCTTGTCGCCTCCTCCCCTCCAACCTCCTACTACGTCACCCCCGGCCATCCGGGGTGAGGTCCCTCCCGGTCGTCTCCACGGCACGAACTGCGTCTGTTACCCTAGACCCCACAACACATGAAGGTGGCCGCGCACCTGGCAAAAGCCGGCGCGTACAAGTTGGATGGAGTTCCGTCTCCATCCAACTTCTGGCGTCCTGCGAACCACCGGAAGGGCGGAGCTAACTGCAACCCCCCTTCAGTTCGAGGACGCTTGATCCCGATCAAGACGGCACAACCTAGTACCGCCACAAAGGAGGTGAGACCGCCGACCTCAGTGCTGCGGTCGTCGCCGTCGTCCCAGGAGCTTATGGAAACATAAGCTCCTGGGTTCCGTAGGTAGTTAGCAGGTGAAGGCGGGCAAGCGACCCGGTGCATAAGGAGCATTTCCCCCGAAAAAAAAAAGACCCCACAACACAAGCCTTCGGAGGGTACTTTTGGGCTAGGCTAATTGGTGTAAGTGCAAGATTTGGTTTTTTATTATCTCATTGACAATATAAATACACGCTGAGTTGTTGACCTGCCCCCCTAGATAAATTGCCTTTCTATTTGCGTTTTCTATAATAGATAACAAAAAATGTATGGAACTGACATTTCCAGTAGATACGTCACGTGACTTGTAGAATAGAACCGTATCTATTTTTTACGTCACAAACTACATTTTGTCTATGAATTTGTATAGAACTCTTCTACTGTCAAAATAGAACACAGACGAGCGATAGAATAGAAACACAGTTAGTATCTTGTCTGTGAGTTTTCTATCAGCGTCATCAAGTCACGTGACGTATCTACTGGAAATGTCAGTTCCATACATTTTTTATGTTATCTATTATAGAAAACGCAAATAGAAAGGCATTTTGTCTAGGGGGGCTGGTTTCTTAAGCATGAATCCTTAACATAAATACCTCAGCTGAGCTTAAGAGTGAGATAAAAGTAATATATATTATCAGTGATATACTTTGCGCAAGTCTGTCTTATAGGTACTGTAAGTGATACTCAAAACAAATTGAGCACCTCTAAACTAATTATGAAATTTAACTAAGTAACCACACCTCTAGCGGACACGTGGTTAGCCGGCACGTACATACAATAGCACCGGTGTCTTCCACATCTTCAAAAATACATTATTGGACGAGACATAGAACTGGCGAAAGCTATGGCGTCGGCTGCGAGGAAAAACAGTCCATTAATTTTCTCACACCTCATTATGAGTCGAAAGCTTAACTTTTTTGGTATTTAGCGATAAATACTTTCATAGGAATATCTATGCAAACCGACATGATGACTCCGGACTGTTCAGTTAATGAAGGTGGTATAGATGCTGTGACGGAGAACGGTGGATCGTGAATATCATACACTTTCTACCAAATAATAGAGCAAACAAATGGAAATAAATAAGTATATTTTCAATAATTACATAGGTACAATTACATTGAAGAGTTTTTTTTATTATGTATATATATAATAAGAGTCATATTTTAACTGAGAAATATTGTAGAACCAACAGCATACCTGCGCTTATTATGTTGGAAATACGAGTACATCAACATTTTCCGGCGCTGTCGCGGATTGCTCCAAAAAGCTATAATAATTTCAGTAAACTCGTCTAATTGGTATGAGCGTATAAACAACATTTAAAATAACTATGTTATTTTGTGTTGGTTTCATTAGAAATACGTAAAAAACAAAAACAAAACATATTAATATAAAAATAAACTAAAATTTCTATATTGACACTTCATGACATAAAGAAATTGCTCAAATTAGATAATTATAGTATAAAAACGGCCATCTTCAGTTGTACAACTACCCTGTAAGACACGACATGAACAGAAGAAGAATGACAGCATGTTATGGCACTATCTAAATGTCAAAATGGAGAAATGGTTTTCTTATATTAAAAAGTGATTATTTCAATCATAAAATCATATTAATAGTCCTAGCTAAAACTGTGTTCTCAGAAATCTACCAAACGCATGCACGCGTGAAAGCCTTTCACAGTAATGAGGGACTTTGTTAGGGAGGGGTTCTGTACTTTCAGGCTTTTCACAGCTTTCATCCTGTACTTCAATGTTGTCATATAAGAAGATGAACTCTTTGGTTTATGCGGTAATACTAATAGTGTTGGCGTTACCATAGTAACGTAATAAATAGTTTTCTACTAGATTTCTGAGTATAATTTTATTACAAACTAGCGACCCGGTACGTGCTTCGTTGCGTATAAAATGAAATAATAATATAAATAATTTTAACATCATATTCATTTATTCAATCAAAAATATATTTTATTAATTGCTAGCTATTTTAAAAATTAATACAATATTTATTAATACAAATTTGGATAAACAAATTATCGCTGACTTGCTTTAATCGAAGCACGTTCAAAATGAAATGACTGCGTGAATTACATAACATGCTTGTCAACACTGAAAAAAGTTTCAATTTGACTGCACCATCCCTTCCTTAAAAATGTTTCATTTTGACACAAAAAACCCTATTAACAAAATTATCCGCCATTTATTGAATTCATTCGTTACAAAAAATGTGATATATGAAGAAGCCTAAACATTTGTGGTTTGGATAGGTGAGCCCGTTCACGAGTTATAAAATTACAACGAAAAGTGGCATTATTTATTATATATATATATATATATATATATATATATATATATATATATATATATATATTATATATATATATATATATATATATATATATATAGCCATACCTAATAGCCGGACATTTGGGTAGGAAGGCCAGACACTCTACATTATTGAGGACTTTGTCTCAGTATTAATCGATACGACATAAAAATTGTATGTAAAATCAAGTATTTTTGATTATTATCATAAATTTTGTTAAATTCTAGAGAAATAATAAATAAAATCGAATGCCAAATCAGTCTTCAGTAAGTACTTTAGTATTAATCAGTCAAATAGTCATCAGTTAAAATTAAAGTCTAGATACTTCAACATTTACCAACATATGTAACTGCTCTCGGCCATTCTCGTTTGCGAAATGTAAAAAGCCTAACAAAAGCCGGACAAGCCGGAAACAGTCTATTTTGGCCCAACACGCAATCAAAAAGCCTACCTATGTCTGGCTTTATCCGGACGCCTGGCAACGCTTGTCAAAGAGCTACATATTGCTAGTCTCATCATTTCTGTCAGAGCATTTTGTAAACACATGGTAATTTGTTTGCGGCTACAAAAAAGCTCTCTGCTCAAAGCCCTTGTTGGTTCAGTCTCACTGTAAAGAGAGAAAGGCTTATGAATTGCAAAGTCGTACAGATTAAATTTGTTTGAGATGGGACAGCAAGGGAATACGACCTCCACAGTCGAGTGGTAAGTACACCGGCTTTTACCGGTTTTTTGAGGTATATTTAAGCTATATCTGTTTGCAAAAAGACATTTAACCGTATCGTGTATAAGCAAATGTATGCCACTGGGCTCAGTTTTGAGGGCACAAAGTTTACCTTAGGTACCTCATAGATAATAGCGATTACATGTGATGGCGAGCGACTGATTGAATATATACTACCTAGTACTAGCGGACTCGACAGAGTTCGTCCTGTCAACCAAATTGCAAAAAAAGTCCAAAAGAACTATTATATTTTGTGACTTTTTCAATTTTGGACCGTGACGTTAACTCCTCCAACGATGTATTCTGTGCTCCAAACGCAGACGCACACTGTTTTGATAGATATGATTGAATTTCAACTTTATATAACGTAAATAAAGCGCAAATCTCTTTGATGTTAGGAACACACCTACATTGTTTAGACAACAGTGAGTGCTTGCAATATGAACTTTATGTAATAACAATAAAGCTCAAATTAAATACAATAAATAAATAATTGGTCCAGGCGTTGTTGAGTTATGCGCTTACCAACACATTTTGCGATAGATTTTTATATATAAGATAATATATTATACTACTAATTACATATTCTTAGTAATACACATAGTAATACTCAAGTATATAATAAACTATCTTTTCGCTGCTTAAATTTATGCCCATCTTTGGTATTGTGATCTGGTGCCATCCACAGCAGACCTAGATCCAGATTCATTTTACCATTATTGATAAAGTGCAAACTCACAAATATAATAGGTTACTAATAAGAAAAATAATACGCGCGGTTTCCTTTTAACATATATGTATACTTAACGGATAAAGCATGCACGGCATGAGTTTAGAGATTCGTTAGCAGTTGAAATAAGTCATCTTTAACGTTCGGTGTTTTAAAATAGGATCCTATAGAAGAAGTGCGGACCATTCTCCAGAATAGATTGAGGAAGCTAGTTTCACCATTTAGCCGAATTGGTTAGAAGCTGAAATTGTAGCACGAGGCAATACGAGATATTGAAAGACTCATTCAAAATATTACGTTCCTTTTGAATAGACTATTTTTTTATGGCCCTTTTTGCATTATCGTTTATAACTTTAAACAAATCAAAGTGATCTAAAGAATGCCTTTTAATTCTATTAACACGTTGAATGCGAAACAGAACCAGTGACTCTACAATTAAGTTTTCTATAGGTATTTGACATATAGTAAAGTACAAAAGTCGTGTCAGTTTAATATGAAGAAATAGTACAAATACGTTCCGCTAGGGGCGCTGTACAAAGCTTTTATGCAAAAATTCATGCAGTCGATATCGCTTGCAAACGAATGTAAACTCATGATAGCTACACTACCACCACTCTGTCCATGTTTCGCCTCTAGAGAAGTAACGATAAAGTTAACTTCTCTGTCGTGCGAGAGGCATTACTTCTATCCCATTAAGTGTAGGAAAGAGATAACTATACAGCAAAGTAATTAAACCGAACCACGTGCGGCGGTAGATTTAGGTGAATCAATTTATTGTGAAAAATAATTCAGAATAAAATAGTACATTATCTCCAAAACAAGGATTTTAGTGTCCTACGGGCGTTGGGGTTTGTTAAGCCTTGTGTGTATGCCGCCACAATTAGAACAAGGCTTAGAAACGAAACTAGACGTCGCTTGCTTGCCGCGGGGTGCAAGCACCCGCGGTGGGGTGGTCCATCCCGGCTGGCTGTGACGAAAATTGTGGTCTGTCGAAAATTGGTGAAAAAAAGTCTTCTTTTTTGTCAAAATGGAGTAACTTGTATACAAATTTCTCTACGTTTGAAAATACACTAAGGAAGTCATGGCGTTTGTGTTCGCGCGAGTGCCGCGAGGTGCGCGCACCTCGCGGAGGTGTGGTCTATACCACTACTGAAAAAAAAAATTGGCGGTCGGTCGAAAATTGATGAAAAAATGTCGTCTTTTTTGTCAAAAAATCAAATAAAGTACAAATTTGTGTACGGTCGTAAATACACTAAGAAGCTCATCTTGAGTGTGGTCGCATGAGTGCCGCGAGGTATATCACACTACTGAAAAAAAAAATTAGCGGTCGGTCGAAAATTGGTGAAAAATTGTCTCCATATAAGTCAAAACAAACTGAAAAAGCGTGTGCAGTTTAAAATACACCAAGAAGCTCACGTAGACTGTAGTCGCGTGAGTGCCGCGAGGTGCGCGCACCTCGCGGTGGTGTGGTCTATCCCACTACTGATAGATAAAATTGGAGGTCGGTTGAAAATTTGTAAAAAATTGTCTCCATTTGTGTCAAAAGAAACTAAAAAACTTTGTGCGGTTGTAAATAACTAACTAACTAAGAAGGTCACGGTGAGCGTGGTCGCGTGTGTGCCGCGAGGTGCACGCACCTCGCGGTGGAGTGATCTATCCCACCTCTGAAAAAAAAAATTGGCGGTCGGTCGAAAATTGATAAAAAATTGTCTCCATTTGTGTCAGAAGAAAATAGAAAGTTTGTGCGGTCGCAAAAACACTAAGAAGCTCACAGTGAGTCAGGTCGCTTGAGCGCCGCGAGGTGCGCGCACCTCGCGGTGGTGTGGTCTATACCACTACTGAAAAAAGATTTGGCCGTCGGGCAAAATTGGTGAAAATATGTCTCCATTTAAGTCAAAACAAACTGAAACACCGCGTGCAGTTGTAAACACACTGAAAAACTCATGGCGCTGGTGCTCGCGTGAGTGCCGCGAGGTGCGCGCACCTCGCGGTGGTGTGGTCTATCCCACTACTGACAAAAAATAAATTGGCGGTCGGTCGAAAATTTGTGAAAAAATGTCTTCATTTAAATCAAAACAAACTGAAAAACCGCGTGCAGTGGTCGCGTGAGTGGCGCTGCTCACTATTGCGTTTTTCAAAATAAAATCTTGTACAGTTGCGATGCGGTACAAAAGCATATCGAGGTTAGTAAAAAAAAAAAAAAAAAAGAAATTGTCATTTTACTATAACACACATTTGGTTCCGTTCTACTCTTAAAATCCTTCATTTGATACCCATATGGTGAAAATCGCAAAAAAATGTCAGTCGCCATGTTGGATCGGCGGCCATATTGAAATTTTAGAAATGTCACTTAAGGCGTCGTGTTCTACTCGTCAAGACCTTTCATTTGATACCCATGAAGCCTGGGTTGGAAAATAAAACCGGTCCACCATTTTGAGGGCGGCGGCCATTTAAAATTTTTTTTATGTCTGTATCGTGGCTGTATTAGACACTTAAAACCCTTTCATTTGATACCCATGAAGCATGGGTTAGAAAACAAAAAGCGGTCCGCCATTTTGAGGGCGGCGGCCATTTTGAATTTTCATCAATGTCTCTAACATGGCTGTATTAGACTTGCAAAACCTTTCATTTGATACCCATATTGTGAAAGTCTCGAAAAATTTCAGTCGCCAAGATGGATTGGCGGCCATATTGAAATTTTTCGAATGTTACTAATGGCGTCGTGTTCTACTCGTCAAGACCTTTTATTTGATACCCATATAGCCTGGGTTGGAAAACAAAAGGGGTCCGCCATTTTGAGAACGGCGGCCATTTTGAATTTTTTTCAATGTCTCTACCACGGCTGTATTAGACTTGCAAAACCCTTTCATTTGATACCCATGTTGTAGGGATTACTGTACAAATGATATTTAGCGTTCTTGGACCGGCGGCCATAATGGTTTTTTTACGTTGCCACTAATAGGCTTCGATAGTGCTGATAAAATCCTTTCATTCGATACCCATATCACCGTATCGGGATTTAAGTCAAAACAAACTGAAAAAGCATGTGCAGATGTAAATACACTAAGAAGCTCACGTCGATTGTAGTCGCGTGAGTGCCGCGAGGTGCGCGCACCTCGCGGTGGTGTGGTCTATCCCACTACTGAAAAAAAAAAATGGCGGTCGGTTGAAAATTGGTGAAAATTTGTCTCCATTTAAGTCAAAACAAACTGAAAAACCGCGTGCAGTTGTAAACACACTGAAAATCTCATGGCGCTGGTGGTCGCGTGAGTGCCGCGAGGTGCACGCACCTCGCGGTGGTACTGCTCACTATTGCGATTTTCAAATAAAATCTTGTACAGTTGCGAAGCGGTACAAAAGATTATCGAGGTAAGTAAAAAAAAAAAAAGAATTTGTCAATATTCTATAACACACACATTTGATTCCGTTCTACTCTTAAAATCCTTTTATTTGATACCCATACAGTGAAAATCGATAAAAAATTCAGTCGCCATGTTGGATCGGCGGCTATATTGACATTTTGGAAACGTCACTAATGGCGTCGTGTTCTACTCCTCAAGGCCTTTCATTTGATTCCCATCAAGCCTGGGTTGGAAAACAAAAGCGGTCCGCCATTTTGAGAGCGGCGGCCATTTCTACTCGTCAAGGCCTTTCATTTGATACCCATGAAGCATGGGTTGGAAAACAAAAGCGGTCCGCCATTTTGAGAGCGGAGGCCATTTTGATTTTTTTTAATATCTCTTACGTGGCTGTATTAGACACTTAAAACCCTTATTTAATACCCATATGGTAGGGATTACAATACTAATGATACTTGGACTTTTTGGACCGGCGGCCATATTGGTTTTTTTACGTTGCCACTAATAGGCTTCGATAGCGCTAAGAAAATGCCGCGAGGTGCACGCACCTCGCGGTGGCGTTGCTCACAATGCGTTTTTCAAATAATATCTTGTACAGTTGCAAAGCGGCACAAAAGCAAATCGAGGTAAGTAAAAAAAAAAAGAAATTGTTATTTTACTATAACACACATTTGGTTCCGTTCTACTCTTAAAATCCTTTCATTTGATACCCATATAGTGAAAAGCGCAAAAAAATGTCAGTCGCCATGTTGGATCGGCGGCCATATTGAAATTTTCGAAACATCACTTATAGCGTTGTGTTCTACTCGTCAAGACCTTTCATTTAATACCCATGAAGCACGGGTTGGAAAACAAAAGCGGTCCGCCATTTTGAGAGCGGCGGCCATTTTGATTTTTTTTTATTGTCTTTAACGGGGCTGTATTAGACTTGCAAAACCCTTTCATTTGATACCCATGAAGCCTGGGTTGGAAAACAAAAGCGGTCCGCCATTTTGAGAGCGGCGGCCATATTGAATTTTTTTCAATGTCTCTACCGCGGCTGTATTAGACTTGCAAAACCCTTTTATTTGATACCCATATTGTAGGAATTACAATACAAATGATACTTGGCCGTTTTGGACCGGCGGCCATATTGGTTTTTTAACGTTGCCACCAATTGGCTTCAATAGTGTTGAAAAAAAAAAATTGGCGGTCGGTCGAAAATTGGTGAAAAATTGTCTCCATTTAAGTCACAACAAACTGAAAAAGCGTCTGCAGTTTAAAATACACTAAGAAGCTGACGTCGATTGAAGTCGCGTGAGAGCCGCGAGGTGCGCGCACCTCGCGGTGGTGTGGTCTAACCCACTGCTGAAAAAAAAATTGGCGGTCGGTTGAAAATTGGTGAAAAATTGTCTCCATTTAAGTCAAAACAAACTGAAAAAACGTGTGCAGTTTAAAATAAACTAAGAAGCTCACGGCGCTGGTGGTCGCGTGAGTGCCGCGAGATGCGCGCACCTCGCGGTGGCGCGGCTCACTATTGCGTTTTTCAAATAAAATCTTGTACAGTTGCGAAACGGTACAAAAAATATCAAGGTAAGTAAAAAAAAAAAAGAAGAATTTGTCATTTTACTATAACATATATTTGGTTCCGTTCTACTCTTAAATCCTTTCATTTAATACCCATAATAGTGAAAAGCGCAAAAAAATATTAGGCGCCATGTTGGATTGGCAGCTATATTGAAATTTGAGAAACGTCACTAATAGCGTCGTGTTCTACTCGTCAAGACCTTTCATTTGATACCCATGAAGCATGGGTTGGAAAACAAAAGCGGTCCGCCATTTTGAGAGCGGCAGCCATTTTGAAATTTTTTCAATGTCTCTAACGTGGCTGTATTAGACACTCAAAACCCTTTCATTTGATACCCATGAAGCATGGGTTGGAAAACAAAAGCGGTCCGCCATTTTGAGAGCGGCGGCCATTTTGAATTTTTTTCAATGTCTCTAACGTGGCTGTATTAGGCACTCAAAATCTTTTCATTTGATACCCATAATGTAGGGATTACAATACAAATGATACTTGGCCTTTTTGGACCGGCGGCCATATTGGTTTTTTAACGTTGCCACCAATAGGCTTCGATAGCGCTGAAAAAATCCTTTCATTCGATACCCATATCACCGTATCGGGATTGAAAACCGCGAGAATATAGCAAAAAGAGGATATTAACCATTACAAAATGGCCGCCAGCGCCGCCGCCATCTTGAAAATGTCAAATGTCAAATTTTTCCAGTGTAGTAGACTAAACCGCTCACCGATTGGCGGTGACTGCAGGCGCGCAACTGTCATCGGTTCGCGTCAAAAAATTCGCAAAATCGCCGAAACCGAAATCTGCCACAGCGCCCAGTGTTGCCATATATCTGGGCCAAAATGGTAGTAAAAGTAATCAGCGAGGCCCGGTCGACCCGGCCATGTGAAAAAAAATCGAAAAACACGCGATTTACGTTCTCCCCAAAATCGGGGAAAATACCCCAAAATCGGGGTAAATTACCCCACCGATCAATTCTCCCCACCGAGCACTACAAAAGGTCACCCGGGGTTGTCAGTCGAAAAACGCCAGCAACCCCGCGAAAACCGCGATTAAAATTTTTCGAAATTGCAACTTTTTGCAAAATGGCCGCCGGCGGCGCCGCCATCTTGAAATGTCAGAGTTTCGGATTTTTCCCAATATCTGCACCGTATACGGGGTGGGATGACGTTTGTCCCACGTCTCCAGCTCACCCCGATCTGGGAGATCAATTCGGGTCAAATTCGGTCTGCGAAAAGTTTCCAACCTCCGTGGAGGCCAGTGTTGCCAGTGTAGAAAAATAAAAATACCAGAAAGTCATAGAGGCCCCGCCGGCCTATAGGCTCGTGGTGTTGAAAAATTCCAAAAGTCGTTATTTCGATTTTCGCCTTTCGGGGCCCCTAGGGGAAAAACTACCAAAAACGGTAGAAATTTTCTCCCACCTGGCAACACTGCTCGCCGAGCTCCACCCCCTGCCCGGAACATGTCACCCCGGTCGGAGGCCGCCATCTTGGCGAAAATCCGGTCCGAAAATCGCGTCAAAATTGGCGATCCAAGATGGCCGCCGGCGCCGCCGCCATATTGTCTATTGCAGCGCGCCGCAAATTTCCCGAAAGTCGAGGACAGTCCCGACCACACGAAAAAAGAAAATCCCGAGAAAAAGCAAACGCCGCTCCGGTCGACGGTCGCAAACACGGGTCGAAACGGGTTTTTCAGTCCAAGATGGCGGCGGCGCCATTTTGTTTTTTCGCAGTTTGACAGCGGCACCGCATCCCCGATGCAATAGTAAACACCTCCACCAAACGCCGTTAAAAACGAAGGCGATTTGGAAAAGTTGACATTTCGCGCGGGCCGCCATGTTGGACTGGCAAAAAACCCTTTATCCCATTCTATGAACTAAAAAATCTAGAAAATTCCACCCTAACATCAAAACACTCAAAACACCCTCTAAACACCTCAAAAACACCCCTGATCAGTGAGTCAGTGAGTGGTAATCGAGCTTTATATAATATAGATAATTGAAAGTACAGATGAATTAATGCCGCTGGGAAAGTATTAAATATCTTTAGGAGTTATCACGACTTTTGTAACCAACTTTCTATTATAGTTCGTGGGTTGTAAGTAATTATTAGATATTATTACGTTGTGAACCTATTATTTTAATATTTCAAACTTACTGTCTTAATTAAATTATATTGTTAGTGTTATTATAATAAAACCTGAATAAACATTTAAACAGAAACATTTACGTCGGACCTATAAATTATCCCTAGCTTCATTAACCACAGCCATGCGGAAGAACTGACACTCAGGAGGGAAAGCTACTCGACTAGCCAGGTTTAACCTGCACGTTGCAGCTAAAGCTCATTTGCGCTGTTTAGAACATTTAATAAATACAGTAATCTATACTCGGCGGTCCGACACGGCACCTATCACGCCGAGAATTATCCAGTTTCCTTGATTACAGATCGTTCTATAAAATAAGTCTAGCTGTTATTCTGTAATTCAATTATGAAGGATATAAGCCGTGACTGAGTTGTTAGGATGCCGGTTCCAAGGTGTCTGAGGTAGGGGCAGATGTTTTTGTGATGAATACGAACATTAGTACTTGTTTGTATATATTGCTATAAAGAAAACCAATATCTATCTATGTTTTATTTTCCTCAGGAGAGGAGGCTGAGAATCCTCATGGATACCACCGCAACGGCAAGAGCTACGGTGATTATGTCGGACTCCTGGCGAATCGAGGCGGCTCGACCCGACAGACCTGCCGACCAAACTCAGCCTAAGCCGTTGGTCCTATTGACCCTATGGGTTGACGTGATAAGCGAAGCCGCACTTCAGGAGAGGCACGGTCAGCGCTGCCCTATAAAGAGAGAATAGAAGAGGCACGGTATACCAAAGCGGCTCTGGATTATATTGATAGGAAATATCTATGTATGGTTAATGATAATTATATATTGATCTGTAAGGTATATTCTTAGGCGAGTTAGTAGTTGTTTGTACACCGCGAGGCTGCTTGCGCGTCTGGCTACCGCGCACGCCGTGGTGATGTCTCTCCGTCTGGGAGATTGTCCAGGGGTTCTCGGACAGTCCCTCCCTTGGCGTTGGCTCAACCAGACCTAGGTCGAGCCGGCCCCATCCGTGGCCATGTATGGGGCTCCCGTGTGGTCGCAAGACTGCGCGAGGTCCCCCCGTTGCAGAGCTCTGCTACGGAGCCTGCAGCGGATAATGGCTATACAGATCGTACGAGGCTACCGTACCATCTCGTACGAAGCGGCGACGGTTCTGGGACGCTCCCGCCATTCGACATCCTGGCCGACATGTATGCGGCGACGTATGTATCGCGGCGTGGCGGCCTGGCGTGCGCAGCTCGAATTACGAATCTGTGCGTGCCAGCGGGCCGTCGGTGCCGTACTCCCGCACCTCGAAGCTTGGCTCCACGGGAACGGCTACCGATTGACTCAGATACTCACCGGGCACGGCTGCTTCGGTGAGTATCTGTGTCGAATAGGACGGGAGGGATCGACACATTGCCACCACTGCGCATCCGACCTCGACTCGGCCCAGCACACGCTGGCGGAGTGCCCCGCGTGCCTCCGAGCGCTGAGTCTTGGTCGTAGAGATCGAGATCTGTCTCCGCCGGCATTGATTGCGGCAATGCTGGCGGACGTGGGAGGTTGGAGGGCTGTGGCCTTCTTCTGTGAAACAGTGATGCTCCAGAAGGGGGCCGCCGAGCGGGGTCGGGAGATGGTCGATCCCGCTCGAAGGAGGCGGCGCCGGGCTCGGTAGCACAGCTGCGGCGCCGCCGCGGGTCGCCGGCGGGCGCGACAAAATCGTGCCCGCGGATATGGCGTCCTGGGAGGAACCAAGCCCCTTCCGTGGCCGGGGGGCGTCGTCGGTGGTGGAGATCGGGGGAGGTATTGTAGCCTCCCCCGAGGAGGGCTCCTCTGTATCGGCGGGGGAGCGGAGGCTGGGGGTTCCCGGAAGTAGCTTGGCGTTCCTGGGGGCTCCCTACATGCCTGAGAAAGCCCATCCCTGAGGTTTTTAGTAGGTAGGCCTTCCCCTTCTGGGGAGGAGAGCCCCACATAACCGCCGGCTCGCCACAGCCGGGGTATGCAACTTAATGCATTTTCCTCAGGGGATCAAAAAAAAAAGATCGAGCCGGCCCCGGAGCTCATGGCGGTAGAATCGTAAAAGCGCACCCCGCCATGTGCCCCGCATGAGCCTAGAGAACTCAGGGGGGTTTTAGTAGGTAGGCGTGTGTGGGGCTCTCCGGTCTGATAGGACCGCCTATCAGACCGGAGAGCCCCACACACGGCCGCGCTTAGCCAGCGCGGTGTCACGGGGCATAACGCATTTCCCCTCTAAAAAAAAAAAGGAGTCGTTTGTACGCCTTACCCATGAAGCTGAGTTAGCTACTCAGGAAAGTTTAGGAGCTTCTTTGGTTTAGTTATACATTTGCGATCGCACTATTAAATTCAGAATGTTATTTATCGTGACTGGCGTTGAAAATAGTTGTGAGCAGGTTAAAATCTTAGACGTAGATGGTAGACTTCTTAAACAAAGCGCTAAAATCCCTTCTGATTTTAGCGCTTTGGTTAAGACGTCATCGGCGCCTAATCTAACTTAATATAAACACCTGAACCAATAATAAATTCCTTTTGAAAAAATCTTAGCAATGAAACACTACATTGTAAAATATTTAATTCAACACACGCAGGTCTCTGGTTAGCGGTGGTAGGTATTTTAAAAAGGTTTGGTCTTCATCAATCCGTGCATCCATCCGCACACACACAACCAGTTAATGCAATATTGGTTGGTTTGCCACAAGTCTTGTATACTAACTTGTCTACATCTACACTTATTTATAAAGAGGAAAGATTTGTATTTTTGTATGTAACGAATAAACTTAAAAAGTACAGGAGACCTATTTTTGAATTACGAATGCGACTTAGAAATCACCGATGTGACTAATAATCACCGATTTTCAATAATTCTTATTTTTGAATATCACTTATGTGACTACCTTAGTCACGGATGTGATTTCATTACGAGTGCCCTCTCCCACTCAAGTCATACATGTGGAAATGTTATCTGTGTTTTGTTTGATTTTCAGTCTATATATATATATATATATATATATATATATATATTATATATATATATATAATATATATATATATATATATATATATATATATATATATATATATATAAATCATAATGGTTAAGCCGGCAATAACCGGCAGCGGCTACATTCTGCGTGGAACCGATCTCTTACATTTATGTGTGTACTTTGTCTATGTTGGCAGCTCTGCGATCGACTTTCAAAAATTGGATGTTTAGGAATCCGCGACCTCAAAGATTTCGAAATCGCATTCGTAATTCAAAAATAGGTCTCCTGGACCGATTTTAATAATTCTTTTTTCATTAGAAAGCTACATTATCACTGAGTAAGATAGGCTATATTTAGTACTAGATTACTATAGAAATCTTAGAAATTCTAATTAAAATCAACCGAAGGTGTATAAAAACTAGCTATAAAATGTATTTCATCGCATACGCTGCGAAGAGTATTAATGATAGGACAAAAAAATGTTCGACAATATTATAGAATATATCAATATCTACAAAAAACTTCGCGAGACCATATGTTTAACTATTGTAGTTACGTCACTACTTTTTATATTTCATTATCTATAAAATAAGTAGGAACAAAAAACTGCCACTTTACAAATCTTTTTGACAGGACGAAGTCTGTCGGGTCCGCTAGTAAATTATTAAGAGAGTACATTCTTGTCTAACCTGTAGTTGGTGTAACTCACTATGAGGAGCACAATGTTAGATATATTATCGAGTAGAATGGATGTGTAGCGGACCATATAAAAAGGCTGGTCGCTACAGCACGTCAAAAAGTTTATTTATTTATTTATTTATTCATGGTTTACCAACAGATTTTACACTATTGACATGAAATCATATAGCATGCATTAATACATTATTAGAGTGCAAACCCAATTACAGGTAAGCTCAACATTCATAAAGCATTAACCAGGTGTTCTTAATATTAATTTAAATTATTTTTTTATTTAGCTAATTACTAATTAATCACTAGGAATTATTGATACAAAAATAAGTGTAACAGATAGAGCAAGATAACAAAATCAAAACTATTTTCTTTTGTCCCTAACAGTATGTAACAGTTATATTTTTAATTTCATAATAAACGTTTACATTATTATTTATTTCTGGGCGTTAAAAATAATAAAAGTTCAATTTTAAACGATTGCAAAGAAGTACACAACAAGTCAACCTTACTGGTATTATAAAAGGCATTATGTTCCCTACACAATCTCGGAATCACACTGTGACGCCCCACATTAGTCCTGAATATATTAATTACAAATGGCCTAAAATTTCCATGCCTGGAAGGACGAACTGGAACAGTGAAACGTATTCGCTCAAGAAGTTGAGGGCAGTCAAAGTGATCCTTTAAGATCCTGTATAACAATAATTGATCGGCTATCCATCGACGGTCCTCGAGTGATGAAAATTTAAAATATTTTAGTCTATCGTGATAGGAAGTAAGGCAGCGAAGCATTTTAGAATGAGTTGTTAAAAAGAACATAAACCGTTTCTGAACTTTCTCGATCCTATCAATATGACATTGGTAGTGAGGGTTCCAAACACTAGCACAGTACTCAAGACCACTCCGTACCAAAGCATGGTATACTTGAATAAGAGCTTGCTGATTTTTGAAAATTTTGCAGTTTCGCCAGATGAATCCCAACATTTTAAAAGCTTTCGAAATAATATTGTCAAAATGATCAACAAAAGATAGACGACTATCAAATATAACTCCGAGGTCTCTTATTTTATCAACTTTTTCCAACACATTGTTGTTAATATGGTAAATAGAATTAAAAGGTTTCTTCTTTTTAGTGAAAGAAATATATTTGCATTTTTCAATATTAAGAGGTAGACCGTTAGATTTAGTCCACTTATTGATGTTATCGAGATCTTTTTGTAAAAGAAGTGAGTCCTCAAAATTTTTTATAACTTTATAAACATTAAGATCATCAGCAAAAAATGAAAACGCAGAATGTTGTATTACATTTCCTAATCGTTTATGAATACCAAGAAGTTTGTTGTTTAAGTAGTTATTGTCGAAAAAGTTTAACGTGACATATTTTGACATTGTCAAATAATGAATATAGTCAATACAGAATTTCTTCTACAAATATAAATTTATTTTATTTTTAAAGATACTCATGCTTATAAGCAGCACAGTCGATGATATTAATTAAAAATCATCTAAGGAAAGAAACGATGCAAATCGTCTTTCAAAAATCAACAAGAAACCTAATAAGATTGATAAAGTTTGAAGGAATCGCAATTCATAGATATATATACATATATTTGCGATCTTATTTATTGTTTTATTACTATAATAACTACAGATGTATCATATTACTCACATGCCCTCACGATTTGCCTATATGGTTCTTAGAACTTAGGCACAGGCTGAGTTTAGTCGGTAGGTCACGTGGTCAGACCGTTCTGGCCGCGTGCAGTCCGACATAACCTCCGTGACATTTGCCGTTGCGGGGTATCCTGGGCACGTTTTGTGCACCTTGTGAGGATTCTCGGCCTTTCTCTACTTAGGAAAAAAATATACTGATATTATAAAGTTGTGTTATAAAGAAGTACATCTAACAGAATAATTACGCTTACACAGCCTGTCTTTAAACCGGAGTGCTCCAATACTGCAACTTAGGGGTAGAAAGATTTTCGCCGGCGGGCGCGAGGAAGTCGCGACCGCTACGGCGACCCGGGATGGACCACGCCCCTTCCGTGGCCGGGGGGCGTCGTCGGTGGAGGAGACCGGGGGAGGTAGTGAGCCTCCCCCGAGGAGGGCTCCCCTGTATCGGTGGGGGAGCGGAGGCTGGGGGTTCCCGGAAGTGGCTTGATGTTCCCGGGGGCTCCCTTCATGCCTGAGGAAGGCCATCCCTGAGGTTTTTAGTGGGTAGGCCTCCCCCTTCTGGGGAGGAGAACCCCACATAACACACGCCGGCTCGCCACAGCCGGGGTATGCAATTTAAAGCATTTTCCTCAGGGGGAAAAAAAAGGGGGTAGAAAGATTTGCACGAATTTGATCTACTGTGTGAGTCGTCGGGTAAATCATATATTTATTGTAATTGGAGTACAGCGCCATATTAGACACGAAGTTCTCTGCTAGCGGCGCTAACTCTATTCGTGTCCTTCGGTTCACTTCCTTTGAGGATAATAAATTTATAGAGCCGCGACATGCACTGGCGAACAAATTTAAGCAGTCACAGCTTAAAGTCTGTTTGTCAGACGGACGTTTAAACATAAAACTTTGGAAAGAGGAAGAGACATTTCATTGAAAAATGGTTTCTATATTCTGTTATTCGTATGATGTCCGGCCTGATTTTCATTGTTCATCAAAGTGTTCCTACCGGCAATTAAAATGGAAAACACATTAAACATTACAATTGTATACATTTATCATTATAATTAATAATTTCATTTTAAAGATATGCATCGTTGTATTTATTATACGCGACGATAATTTGATATACAGTTACAGAATTTCTTCTACAAATATAAATTTATTTTATTTTTAAAGTTACACATGCTTATAAGCAGCACAGTCGATGATATTAATTAAAAATCATCTAAGGAAAGAAACGATGCAAATCGTCTTTCAAAAATTAACAAGAAACCTAATAAGATTGATAAAGTTTGAAGGTATCGCTGATAAACCATTCTCAATTCTTTTCTGCCCATCTTGGTTCTCAAAAATCTTATTGTTTCAAAATCTTCACACAACTTAATTGGGGTCTTAACACACACCACCACCACAACTTAATTAATAAACATAATGAAATATGTATTACCTGAAAATAATTAGTTAATCAAATAATAAGTTATAGAATTACAAATATGTAACCCAGAATTGTGTTGAAATTAAAGCGAAGTAAAATTGTAACATGCAATAGTAACATATTTTATCAAATATGTAATTTATAATTTCCGTCACATTTAGCGTGAATGTGTTACGGAAATTAGGAACAACAGAGTTTATATAATAAAAAACCGGCCAAGTGCGAGTCGGACTCGTACACGTAGGGTACCACTATATATCTAAATAAATGTATTTCTTTACTATATTGGAGTTGATTAAATGAAAGGTAAAATGCGGTTTACGATTTATAACGTATTAAAAAAAAAACAAATTATTAAATCTCGTTTTCGATTATTTTTATCATTCCCTTACTTTAGAAGCTACGCGGGGGGGCGGGACCCACACACACACACACACATTTTTTGAAATCTTAATGCGGTTCACTGAATACACCTTTTTTTTTTGTTCCCCCTGAGGAAAATGCATTAAATTGCATACCCCAGCTGTGGCGAGCCGGCGGTTATGTGGGGCTCTCCTCCCCAGAAGGGGGAGGCCTACCCACTAAAAACCTCAGGGATGGCCTTCCTCGGGCATGTAGGGAGCCCCCGGGAACACCAAGCTACTTCCGGGAACCCCCAGCCTCCGCTCCCCCGCCGATACAGGGGAGCCCTCCTCGGGGGAGGCTACAATACCTCCCCCGATCTCCACCACCGACGACGCCCCCCGGCCACGGAAAGGACGTGGTCCCTCCCGGGTCGCCGTATCCGCGGGCGCGATTTCCTCGCGCCCGCCGGCGACCCACGGCAGCGCCGCAGCTGTGCTACCGAGCCCGGCACCGCCTCCTTCGAGCGGGATCGGCCATCTCCCGACCCCGCTCGGCGGCCTCCTTCTGGAGCATCACTGCTTCACAGAAGGAGGCTACATCCCTCCAACCTCCCTCGTCCGCCAGCATTGCCGCAATCAATGCCGGTGGAGACAGATCTCGCTCGATCTCTGCGACCAAGACTCGGCGCTCGGAGGCCCACGCGGGGCACTCCGCCAGCGTGTGCTGGGCCAAGTCGAGATCGGATGCGCAGTGGTGGCAATGTGTCGATCCCTCCCGTCCTATTCGACACAGATACTCACCGAAGCAGCCATGCCCGGTGAGTATCTGAGTCAGTCGGTAGGTGACCTCCTCCTTCCCGTGGAGCCAAGCTTCGAGGTGCGGGAGTACGGTACCGACCGCCGACGACCGCGCAGATCCGTAATTCGAGCTGCGCACGCCAGGCCGCCACAATCCGTCGGTGCCACTCCCGCTTAGGCACTTCGTGCGCGGGTTCCAGAGCGCTCCCCCCATCGCTCCCCCGGTCGACACGCCGCGACTCATACGTCGCCGCGTACATGTCGGCCAGGTCACTGAATACATCTACTTACCAAGTTTTCACAGTGTAGCTCTTATAGTTACGAAAAAAAGTGGTTGTGACATACCGACGGCAGACATAACGAATCCATAAGGGTTCCGTTTTTTGCCATTTGGCTACGGAACCCTAAAAATGAAAGGGCAATCAATTCTAAATAATGAATGCAATATGTTGTACTTTTTGCATGATAATCATTAAGTAACGAACGAATTAATTATTAATTGAATATACGAAATGAAATTGGCATTCGTGTTAATTGGATATGATATTTATATGAAATTGAACAAATGACAATAGCACACAGCACACTCGATTCGGCCAGTTCTGTATTGGTAGTATATATTACTCTTTGGTGCCGTGTGCATGCACTGACGTTCTCCGACTAAGCGATAAAAAGCCGTATATTCTCAACTACTAGGTATGGTAAATGTTAATTTACAACCGGATTTGGTCATTATTTTATTAGAGGAGATTTATTTTTTAAAGAGCAATATTTATCATAGGCAATAATGAACAGAATTAATTTTAATTGTACAGTATAGTAAGTTTAAAGCAAACGAGCAAACGGATCACCTGATGGTAAGCGATAACCGCTGACCAAGATGTGTGATTGTGGACTAGATACTGGTAACATTAATCACATTTTCTTTTCGTGTCCGAAATACCAAAGGGATGCTTTTATGAACGACCTTTCGTTATTACAAATTCCTTTCCCGTATATAAATGTATTGCTTCATTTATCCTACTAAATGATATAAAATTATAGGTAATAATAATACTATATCTTAATCCTTTAGTATATATATACATACTGTCCTTTAACTGTTTTATAAATCTACCTTGTAAACTTTACTGATCATCTCTATAAAATTTTGAATCATTCCTCTGTTGTATTTCCTTATTCCTCGTTTCCCAAATATTTGATATTCCTACCAAACCTACCTAATTTATCGTATACAACACCCTATGAAAATATCACTCCCACGTCCGCAGCGAAATATATTATTTAATGAATCACAAACTATTGCTGAAACCAATAATAGCAGAACTTCACCACGAGACAGGAATGCCATTGACAGTGTTGCAGTTGCAGATTATCCTAGTGTTCCCCGCCGCATTCAGGATGTATTAAAAAAAACCAACAAATTTTAAGTCTATTTTTAAGTTTGTACAAAAGACTTTAGATAAGATTTAATTTTAATTTACTATGTAGTTATATTTAATATGAAATAAGTGTAGATAATGAATTGTTAAATTTTAGACATAATAATATAAAAGTAAACTTGTTAGATTAAAAAAAAATGTATGCGACTAAAGGACTTGTATCCATGTCACGAATAAATGATTATTAAAAAAATAAATAAAAATCACTCCCACGTGACATTGGCTGAATGCACAAACCGTGCCAAGCCACAAACCAAAGAAGAAGAAGAACCGCTGACCATAGACACCTGCAACTACAGAGGAGTGACACAGATGCGTTGCCGGCTCTTTTTTGAAGATTTCGATATCGCATCGGTTCGGAAATATTGCAGGAGACAATTCATTCCACAGTTCAGTAGTGCGTACCAGAAAATTCCTGGAAAAATGCACTGTGGTGGACTGCCAAGCGTCTAGGTGATGAGGATGAATGTTGTGCCGCTTAGAACGGTGACGGAAATAAGCAGCAAGAATTAATTAGCAATTATATTACTATACTTTTACACTATTTAAAGTTTTCAAAAGGTCCCTATTATTTTTATTTTTGAGAATCTGCTAAAATATTTGATAATGCGTCAAATGGACTAATAGATTCTATTATTTTGGACAGTTGTTTCATATTTACTTGACGTATTTGATTGTAAAATAATCTCAAAACTTACACTCACTCACACCAATTAGCTTAGCGCGTAAGCTCTGAAGGCTTGTGTTATGGGATTCAGGGTAACGGATAGACATACATATATAAATATATTTGATGGAAATATATATTAACAACCGTGATTCATCACACAAACATCTGCCCCCACCGGGATTTGAACCCGGAGATGGCGACACCTTGAAACCGGTGTACTAACCACTCAACTACGGAGGGCGTCAAAACTGTCAGACTGAAATAGAGTAAATGAGAAGTTAGTAAGTTTTAACTTTACCATTCGTATAAAGATAAAATTAAACCTTAATATCATAAAATATAATTGAGTAACGCGCACAAATTCATATGTCTTACTTTTTACAATGATTTTTTTCATTATTTATTATATTGATTTATCGTTCAATTGATAAGATTAATCATTGACGACTAGTTTGGCACTGCGGTCGAGTGACCGGCTCCTACTGGTGTGGGTTGAATTCCCGTACGGGAAAGTAAATATTTTGTATTATCTATAAAAAATTGTTTTGGTTTTTATGTCGATACAGAACAATAAATTCTAATGTCCCCACACTAGGACGTTTCTTAAAAAAGAAAAAGAAATAAGTTTTTTTAGGAAATAAAATAAAAAAATACAATACATTTTAATCTTTATTTTGACGTATCGTTTGACTCTGTTAGTTAAATTTTTATTTAAGCACTAAGCTTAAAAGAAGCTGTAGTAAAAAATGTCCTTTAATTAATTCTGTCAAATCGACTAGTGATTTTATTAACACGTTGGTATAAATTATACATATAGAATTTACCATAGGAGCATGAGTGGTGATGAACAATTTCTATTTTAATGTTCATAATCAAAATGTAGGCCAATATATCTGTCATTTATTTCATACAACTATTATACATTCGGCGAGCTACTTTAGGCCGCCAGTGTACTCCATGCACACGTAATGTGAGACCGCTCAATTTACTAACGTACTACATTTTTTCTATTTATAGAACCATATATTTATTTATACGCACTACCCTTTCGATTGAACAGGAGAATAAAAATGTATATAACGATAAGAAACTTAAATAGTATCTATATATAGACATTTTATGAAACACTACACACACACTAGACTTTACACAACAGTACCTAACTCATTCAACCACTCCCATCTTAAACTAAGCTGGGGCCCTTGGGCATACAAGAATTGGAGGCCATTTTGGAAAATAAAAACCGCGAATTAATCTAACATTTATAAAATAAGATTGTTATGCTCGCTAAATAAGTTATGCTCGCGCCATCGCGTGGTTGAATCCCTAACTACAAATCCATAGGCGTCTCTCGACCTCAGCTTCCAGATACAAACGAGCCTTCTTGGATCGTCTGTATTCATTGATATAATGGCGTAGTATACGGGACGAGGACGGGAGGGATCGACACATTGCCACCACTGCGCATCCGACCTCGACTCGGCCCAGCACACGCTGGGGGAGTGCCCCGCGTGGGCCTCCGAGGGCAGAGTCCTGGTCGTAGAAATCGGGCGAGATCTGTCTCCGCCGGCATTGATTGCGGCAATGCTGGCGGACGAGGGAGGTTGGAGGGCTGTGGCCTCCTTCTGTGAAGCAGTGATGCTCCAGAATGAGGCCGCCGAGCGGGGTCGGGAGATGGCCGATCCCGCTCGAAGGAGGCGGCGCCGGGCTCGGTAGCACAGCTGCGGCGCCGCCGCGGGTCACCGGCGGGCGCGAGGAAGTCGGGCCCACGGATACGGCGACCCGGGTGGGACCACGCCCCTTCCGTGGCCGGTGGCGGAGATCAGGGGAGGTATTGTAGCCTCCACAGAGGAGGGCTCCCCTGTATCGGCGGGGGAGCGGAGGCTGGGGGTACCCGAATGTCGCTTGGCGTTCTCCACAGCCGGGGTATTTAATGCAATTTAATGCATTTTCCTCAGCGAAACAAAAAAAAATAGGTTTTACGGGGCTCCCCTGAGAGTGGGGGCCCTGGGCACGGGCCCTTATAGTAAAGACGGTATTGCATTCAACAGTAGACGTTGAAGGAGGGGCTATAATTAGGGTTGTTTTTTAGAAGAATAAAGTACATTGGTTAGTAGAGGTAAAAAAAAGAAGTACAAAATGTCCATATAAAGTACGATTTATGTTTAATTATCATTGCTAAACAGTTATGCTGTACCTTCACATCTATAGTCAAGTTTAAGTAAATAAGTAGTTGTAGTTTCTTTTATCATCTCGCCATCATGCATGCATGCATATTTTTCTATCTGTCAATGATGATGTGGTGGGAATTGTCAGTAAAAATGAAATTACTTTTTACTTCTGCATCGTTTAGTATTGTTTCATTGTATCATTTTTTTTCGATGTACTGTATTCACGATTTATTTCAATTGTTTCACTTTCAAGAATACATGGAGTGCATCTCTTCTATTCCTTTGTGGCCACAAGGCTCAGGTTTAGATTAGTCAGTAGTTCATACCGATCGAACCGCCTCAATCGGAGAAGAGAGGCTGATAAATACCTCATGAATACCAATGCAACCGAGTACCACGATGATTGACGGACTTCAAACGTATCGACGCGGCACGACCAGAATAAACTCACAACCGATTAAACTCAGCCTGAACCGTCGGTCCTAATGACCCTTTGAATTGACGTGATAAAGAGCGCCACAAAAACAACTCAATCGTTTTAACTGTCAATTTAATTTTCTTAAAGCAGATTGAGATCGGTTTGCTAAACTTCGTGATATTGATCCTGCATCACAAAATTATGACAAGTTATCACTAGCCGCCTCGCACCAACTCCATTGTTCTTACCGTACCCGACAGCAGTAATAGCTCCTCGTCTGTAAGTCGGGAAATAGCTTATCTTCTATATATATAAAAATGAAACCCGTTTCGCGTTGTCACGGCATCACGTGTGAACGGCTGAACCGATTTCGATAGTTCTTTTTTTTAAACGTTTGTGGAAGTCCAAGGATGGTTCTTACGGAAAAAAATATTAAGAAAATCTCTCAGAAATATTGAAAAGTATACATTTAATTTTGCATATTTTAAAAAACGCGCGTTACGAATGTCATTTTTTTTTTATACGAATGTCAACGTCATTCACAGCCATAGACTATATTAAAAAAGCGTTAGGTCAACTATATAAAATAAAGTAGTGCATCAAAGCTACGCTAAGGCGGTACGAAGTTCGCCGGGTCAGCTAGTAGCACATAAATAAACAAGAAACCGAACCGCGGCTATATTTTACCTCGCTCCACTCTACTACATTGCCGGTTAAAGAGCTAGCTTTTTGAAGTACAGCTTTACCCTCACTATAAATGATAATTCAGAAGTCGCTCGAGGAAACCTGTTAAGTAAAGGAAAAGAGAAAGAGCTTAAAATATGTTAATCTCATTCAAATTATGTTAAACAATATTTTTTAATTTTTAATTTTCATAAACCAATTTATTTAAAAATAAACCGAACTTTTTAATTTTGACTTACTGTTATAAGAACTAAGCTTAAAACTAATTTTATATTAAAAACAACCATATTGAGCTGTGAGAAAATATCCTATTGTCGAAGGTTATAATTAGAGATCGGATAATCGGATGCATATTTATATAAAGTTAGTTTAAGACAAAGTATGGAAACGGCTTTTTGTTGATTTGTTAAATAAAAATCCCGGGATTGCGGAATTTGATAGCCGGATGTTTATTTATTTACCTAATTTAGTTTTTGACAAAGTATGGAACTGTCTTTTAATTTTATTTCCATAAATAAAAACCCGGAATTCCGGTACTGTAGAACATTTTGGTAAATACGTATGCATAGTTGTATAAATGAACCCGGAGTCTCGGTCTTTTGAAAATAAATACCACGTGCTAATTTAGTAATTTTCAAACAATATCACTACGTTAAATTTGCAGTCCCGTATTTTCCCGGGATTTTTATTTAACAAAATGTATTTTAAAAAGCCGCTTCCATAATTTGTGAGCCAAAAACTTTAGGTAAATATGCATCCGATTATCCGATCTCTAGTTATAATTATAACTAGACTATAAACTAAATAATAATTATACACTTATATATAATTTCCATGAATGTCCATAAAGATAATATTTTTTAATACGAAAGTCTCCATTTTCAATATCACTGGGATATTATTTAGATTTTAAATTTTATAACTTTTATTAGATGATTGAAAATATTGTTATTGTTTTGTCTGTCCTTTTTCGGTTTTGTGTAGGATGAAACCAATCTAATGGAGGAAACCAATCTAATGAGGACTTAATGCAATTGTATTTAAAATAGATGCTTCAATTATTCTTGCGTTTAGAAAATATTTTTCTTAACAAAAACAGGAACGGGTAAATTTACTTTATCATAAAACTCTTTATAACGGAAACGAACTTCATCAAGCTTTTGTAACGACGTAACTTGAGGTAATCTCTTAGTGTTCGATGTAAGTTATTATTGCTATTAAGTTTCACTTTGAGTTTTCACTGTTTATTCTAGATGGATATCTAAGATTATACTGAATATCGGGTAGTCGAGAAATTCTATACGCGGGAAAAGTACACCAGATGAGATGAAGGCGAGGACACTACGTCATAGAAGGGTTAAAGTTGTATTGCAAGAAAAGCAATCGTACACGTCGAGGAATAAGGTGGGAAACTGATTTTCCTCTGGTGCCACTGCTGATTGGGAGCTAGGTCTTGTTAAGCCTTAGGTGGTGGTGTTAAGGACTGTTTTGGTGGTTCGTTGGCGAGAGAAAGCACTTTCCGGTCGTACGGCAGGCCGTGTGACGCAGATGGCGCGTGGTCGGAGCCAGTCGGCTGCTGTCCGCGAGGCAGCGAGCACTGTGTGACCTCTGCTACTGAACCATCGCGTTGACACACTTGTCCTAAATGATATCGAAAAGTTTCATATTGACCTAGCAAACAGGATTTGGAACCAGCCAAGGTATGTGACAAAAATGATTCTAGTATTTTATTTTAACACGTTTGAAATCTGTTTTTTTTATTTTTATTATTAAATATTATAAGATTAAATAATTTCCGGAATGCGTATAAATTTCGGAATTCTGTACTATAAAGAATTTTGATAATGCAAAAAAAATATTGTTATATTATTATATTGACGCTATAAACTAGTGACTAAGACATTACATTAACATAACAGATTTTCACGAAATTTACGAAAAAACATCTTTAACAATAATATGACAGTTATTCTATTCACATTCTTCGCAAACTTTCACAGAGCTAAGGTAGGTATGCGGGGAAATGCGCTCATCTGTCGATTAATATTATCATTTATCATAGTGCAGTGTCTGATCTATATTTAAGAGTTATTCACTTACTACAAAATTTTCCAGTAACTATTCAATTCTAAGACAACAAACAGATTTTACGTAAGGAAAATATATAAGATGTCGTTATATTTAAAACAAAACATTGACAGAATAAAGTCGTTATATTAGCTTCTCATCATATAATTTTTTTTATTAAGCCTTATTAGTTCTCACTACTTGATCATCTGTTATGACTGTATATATATATATATATATATTACTATATATAAAACTATATAATAACATACATGCATTGCTGTAGGTAGACATACATACTGACAATTTCGTATTATGATAGTATTTGTAAGAAGCATTTTTAATTTATTTAATTATACTATTATTACTATTTAATTATACTATTTATTGCCGTAATATCGCTCAAAATTTTGTCAATCATTATTTGATAGATTCACTGATCCGAAAAATAAAGATTCGTATTACTAGTATTCAGTCTAAGACCAAAACTTTATTAAATATACTATACAAACTTTTTAATAAACTTTTGAACTAAAGCATAACCATAGAGTAAATAGAATGGGCCTTAGCAAAGTGCATAAAGTTCACATTGCGAAATTTTGCAAAACTAATTCAAGTGTGTATTGTTGTATGGAAGTAGTTATTTCCTTACTTATTCACAATATCGAAGCAGGGCGTATGCGTTGAATACAGAAACATGATGGAATGTGTATGGCCACAGTCGTAAGGCGAAAGCCCTCACACGCGTCACATACACATAATAATCGGTAAAACAGTTTGATAATGAAAGTTGGCATCGTTTAGCGGACCGGAATAAGGCCAACGTGCCAAAGTCAAACAGAAGACTACGGAAGGAAAGCTCAGAAACGTCAAGAGTTCTCGACATCGTGACAATGCCAACGCTTGCAGGAAAACAGTCACAAAATATCGAGATATGACAAGCATACTTGCATATAAATTTGGCGTACATAATGCCTTTATTTTTGTCTATTTTGTTTTGGTTTGTTTTGTATAGAACTAGGTATGACTCCTAAGTCAAGAATTTTCCTGGTGTTTACTACATTCTTGTTTTAGGTTTTTTTTTATATTATAAAATGGTGATTAAAATAATTTCTGACTATTTCTTTTGTTAATGCGATATAGTCAGGTTTCTGTTCCAAATAATAGAACGTAGTAAACGATATTAAATATGACTATTATTAAAATGTTCATTTAGAAAATATGTCGCTGATATTTAAATCCATTTTTCACTTATTCAGTATAAGTTGTTACTGATACTAATCACATTAATTTGTTTTTGTTTTACACAAAAACCAATAAAATGAAAAAAAAGTGATATCTATTTACTTAATACACGCATGTAATAATTTACATGTTTCATTTGTTGTGCCGTTTGTCATTACTTGTATTTTATTTAAAATATAACTGAACCTAGTGTGTTAGCACTTTTATTACATATATATTTATATTATATATAATTGGATTTATTTATGCACCATACTTCACACAGACCAAAATTGAAATAAGTATATGAAAAGATTTCGAAATTCACCTTTTTTAATCCTTTAAAGATCAAATTGATCTGACATTTCTATTGCGAAACGAACAATCTTTTTTGTTTTTTTTTTTTTATTCATTCTATAATACGAGTATAAACCGATTTTTCTCAAATTTTTGTGGAGAGCCTAGATCGATTCCTGTCTGGCTCAATTATGATTGAATCTTTTTGTACACGTTATCATATCAAATCTTAATGTAGAACACCTAACTTTTATTTCAATTAGTCTTGACCCCATACTTCTGATAGTCCTCTTTAACTTGTAATTATAACTTAATATACAAAACTTATTAGTCACATGTGTTTGACTTGAAATTACCATATTTTCAAGAATTACAAATTTAGACAAGTGTTTCTTACACCTAACTCAAAGTAAGTACTGTATAATAGGATCTAGGGCAACGGACAGCCATATTATAATATCAAACCACGCTCTCTTCTGAGACGTGATCGCCCTCCATTCAGTCATAGGACCAAGGCTCAAGACAGAGTTTAGTTTGTTGGCAACCGGGCTGAACCGTATCAGTCCGGGTTGAGTCCAAAGTAATCCCTGCGGCGCTTAGTTATTGAGGTAGGCGAACTCCATTGTGAGAATTCTTTGCTACACTTTTCTCAAGGAAAAATAATTATACATAAATAAATGCTTTTTGTTATAAAAACATATATTATCAACCAAGATTACAAATGTTCTTTATAACACAAACATCAGTCTCCAGGGGAGTCGAACTTATGGCGATTGAATCGCGAAAGCGCACCCCGCCATGTGCCTCGTATGAATCTAGAGAACTCGGGGGGGTTTTAGTGGGTAGGCCGGTCCTCTATGACCGGAGAGCCCGACACACGGCCGCGCCTTGCCAGCGCGATGTCATGGTGCGTAGGGTCGCATTTCCCCCCAAAAAAAAAATAAGGGGATTCGAACTCAGGACCTCAAAGACAGCGTCATGTTGAAACCACAGACATGACGTACTAACCACTCAGCGACGGAGTTGTGCGGTAATGACTTTATATATGTAATACAAAAGTCGTATTATGTGATATAAAAAATATAATGTAGTACACATAATATCTTTTTATATCACATAATACGACTTTTGTATTACACAATATAGAATCGAGTAGTCAGTATGTATTTAAAATTAATTGTTGAATTTCTTTGCAATGTAGTTGGCGTAGGTATACGGAATGAGAATGAGGATAACAATGACTACAAAACAAATATGATCTTCCTCATATAAATATAGACTATGTTATACCTAAGTAAATCATTCTGACAAACATTTTTTTTTTAGCGGCCCCAGGCCACACAGGCCTGTACCGAAGATCATGCGATGCGAAGATCAAGCGTGTCGTCGCTTGTCGCTTAAAATTTAGAAAAAATATGTAAATACGTACTACGACTTTCTGTAAGAGTTCTTTTATTTAACGTAATTTTTTATAGACACATCACTGAAAACATAATTCCGGTACAGTACCACCCACATCCGTGGTAATTATTGTCTGATACACTATTTATAGACATATGCTGTATATAATAAAATATAATTTTATTTTTATTATAGTACATTAAAATAAAATCAAACACACACACACACACATACACACTTCCCGCTCATCCCAACAATTCAAGCATTATTTCTCACAACTGACTAACACACTTCTCAGACACCAATTAATAAATAGTTTTTAAGTGTAGCTTCTTGTTATTTACTTAATATAATTTATTATGTATAAATTTGTAGGTGTACACTTTTCAAATAGTTTATAATATATATATTTTTATTCCTTTTGTAACACTAATATGATCTGTCGCTCCCCTGGATTTTGTCCAATACAATGGGTGCCCACGATACAGGATTTCTCCTAGTGTGGGGGACCCATGGGGAAGCAATAATGTGTAACTATATTTTATGGTAAACTAGCTTTCCGCCCGCGGCTTCGCCCGCGTTATATTCGAATTTCCCACAGGAAGGATATGTTTTAACAATACTGCCATACAACCTTTCACCCCCTCCTTTCAACCTTTTACAGCCCTTTTCTGCTTTAAAAGGTAGCCTCTGTCCTTTCTCAGCCTCTAGACTATCTGTGTACCAAATTTCAATTAAATCGGTTCAGTGGTTTTAAAAATATTTTCATACAACCTATTATCCCTCCTTTCAACCTTTTACAACCCTTTACAACCTTTTTTATATAAAAAAGTAGTTTGTTTCCTTTCTCGGGCTCTAGACTATCTGTGTGCCAAATTTCAATTAAATCGGTTCAGTGGTTTTAACAATATTTTCATACAACCTATTATCCCTCCTTTCAACCTTTTACAACCCTTTACAACTTTTTTTGCATGAAAAAGTAGCCTATGTCCTTTCTCAGTCTCTAGACTATCTGTGTACCAAATTTCATTTAAATCGGTTCACAGTAGTTTTGGCGTGAAAGCGGAACAGACAGACAGACAGAGTTACTTTCGCATTTATAATATTAGTATGGATAATCTATTTGTTTTTGTATATAAATATATGCTGTATATTATAGATATATGATGTATAGACGTATACAAATATATAATGTACCTGCTAACATCCGAGACTAGAATGCCATCTTCTAAACTACGGACATCGAAGTGATAATTGTAAAAAGACCGGATATTTGGCCCTCAAGGCCGGATATAATCTTCTTTTATAATACACAACACCAATATTAGCATTATGACACTAAACGGGTTCGTTTGTAAACCAAACAATCTATCAAGTGAATATTCGACCGCCTTTGATCGAAAAACAATTAAATTGTCCGGCTAAATACTGACCAGGAGACCTAAAGGCCGGCAATAACTGGCAGCGGCTACATTCTGCGTGGAACCGAACTCTTACATTTATGTGTGTACTTTATCTATGTTGGCAGCTCTGCGATCGACTTTCAAAAATTGGATGTTTAGGAATCCGTGACCTCAAAGTCACCGCTGACTAGTCAGCGGGGATTTCGAAGTCGCATTCGTAATTCAAAAATAGGTCTCCAGCACAATATTCTCCATGACGTTCGAAAAGAATGTATGCAAGAAGATATGTGTGAAACGGCGTTAATAGCTGTGATTCTCAGAAAATTCTTATAATTTAATCTTCAATATTTCTCATTTTTTAATTTAACGAATACTTAAAAAATGTCTAACGAAAAAACATAATGAAACTGTAGTCTTTGTAGATATTAATGTAAATTTATTGAAAAGTGTAAAGAAAGTTGAGTTTAGACTTTTTATCTAAAACCAGCTTCTAATTGTCGACTCTGTAAAAATACAGGGAGACATTAAAATAACGCTTACTGGTTTTCTTACTGGTTCTTTTCAGTGCAAGGTCTCCTGCCGTAGACTTGTGAACCAATGGCGTAGCATTTTTGACGTGTAAAAGTAATTATAAAAATCCCATTTGAAAAATACATATTTGATTTTAATATTAGTTAACATAGTTACCACGTAAACTCCTGTCGCAATTTAAAGTAAAAATTTGTGTTGCGTATTTACCCTCTTTTCGATTTTATTACGTCTACCGCTGTTTGTTTCACAATGCTCTATTTATGCATGTTCTTTCTATAAATTATTAATGAAAATAGATAATTTATTAACAAATTTTCTTCTTCCATCATTACTGTAATCTTACTACCGATTCACGTTGTTCATATTTAGCTGATAAATTTAACAAATTTCTAAAAAAATATGCAAACCGTTTTAGAAAGATGCAACCATAAGCACCGTTGTCAGATTTATGTACAAGAATATTTTTTTCATTGAGGACTCGGCAGATGACCTTCACCTGCCTGATGTTAATTAGTGAATGTGATGACAGACGGAGCAGTAATGTAATACCTACTACCCTACCTCCTTTTCCTTTTATAAGGAAACTCTATTCTTTTGATTTAAAAAATAGTAATACGATATAATTACCGCATATCGCATGCTAAAGATGTATGGGAAAAGCCCCTATATATTTTATCTTGGTATTTATTGTAGTTCTATTGGTATGTGCTTATCACGGGTTATTTTATCCCTCTGGGGAGGAATACCACCGCAACGAAGTACTCAGACATGTCATGTCGGACTCCTAATGGATCGAAACGGCTCTACCAGAATACCGTTGGTCCTAATGACCCATATGATTATTAGGATCATATATGTAATATGGCGGTAGAATCGCGAAAGCGCACCTCGCCATGTGCCCCGCATGGGCCTCGAGAACTCAGGGGGGTTTTAGCAGACCGGTCCTGTCAGACCGGAGAGCCCCACACACGGCCGCGCCTTGCCGTTATATATATATATATATAGATGAGTCAGATGAGTGGTAATCGAGCTTTATAAAATACTAGCTTTCCGCCCGCGGCTTCGCCCACGTTATATTCGAATTTCCCACAGGAAGGATATGTTTTCCGTCGGTAAAGTTATCTTATTTCCTTCCTTGGGTCCTCGGGTTTTACGATTGGTATATACGGGGTGGTTACCCCGTATATATCAAACGTAGTCCGTCCGACCAACCGACGTACCAACTCTAGTCTATCTGTGTATAAAATTTTATTTAAATCGGTTCAATGGTTTTAACAATACTGCCATACAACCTTTCACCCCCTCCTTTCAACCCTTTACAGCCCTTTTCTGCTTTAAAAGTTACCTCTGTCCTTTCTCAGTCTCTAGACTATCTGTGTACCAAATTTCAATTAAATCGGTTCAGTGGTTTTAACAATATTTTCATACAACCTATTATCCCTCCTTTCAACCTTTTACAACCCTTTACAACCTTTTTTGCATGAAAAAGTAGCCTATGTCCTTTTTCAGGCTCTAGACTATCTGTGTACCAAATGACAATGCGTCTGGAGTTTATCATCTGTATCTAATCTGTTTAATGAGAAAGATAGCTAAAGACCAGCTAGATGCACACAATTGTGATTAGACGTCTAACGTATTTTAAATTTGATGGTAATGAGAACTGGACTGTCGGTAGAGACTATGGTCACCTTCTCAATTTTTCATTAAAAACTATTACTATATATGAAGATGGACAGTACGGGATTATATGTCGGAATGGAAATAAAAAGCATGGTTTGCATAACTGTATTATTAAAATAAAAATTAACAAACAACCTAAAATTCTTACAAATACACACAGAATCGTCACTATATTTTACTGAATAGTTACATTTGAAAGAAGTCCGACGTTAAAAATGGTGTTGTACATTCTGTTCACTTCTGTTTACCTCTCCCGAGGGTGCGGTCCCTCCTCCTCCATTCAAGCTGTAGGGCCCTTATGGCCAAGGCTAAGGCAGAGTTTAGTGGGTCCGTCGGTTTCTGTTTACCTTTTGGAAGACAGCAAGTGCAAGTTAGATTACTAGCAAGATTACATTGTTGGTTAATACGAATTGAGGTACGCACTATACACATTGGTAGGTAAAATCATTACGAAAATCATCTCGAATTGTTATGTAGCATTCACTCTTGTCAAGGCTTAAACTGAACGTTGTTAATGAGTATGCTTTCCAAGGACAAAAAGTGAATTTGGTGGGTCCAATTTCCAAAAGAGGTCAAACTATGGATCCTACTCGGCTGGACTGCGTTCGGGATCTTCTCGGCGCATCTACCGCAGTGCGTCAAGACAAAGTCTCCAATTCGTGCATGTGTCAATAGTAGTGATGAAACGGATATCCGGTAACTATCCGGTATCCGGCCTATCCGGCCTATTTTCACTATCCGGCCGGATACCGGATAGTAGGGCACTATCCGGCCGAATACCGAATACTAGATGTTTCCCGCGATACCGTTCGCGCTGAGTGCTTTACGCCCTAAACTCGTCTATATCGCGCTTTTCTGTGGGAATACAAAAGTTTTTAAGCCTATCTATATTGTTTCTCGTTGTCTAATCTATCTCTGTATCAAATTTCAGCAAAATCAGTTCTTTAGTTTAGGCGTGAGAGAGTAGCAGACAAACAGACTGAATTTATAATATTAGTAACGGATTATTTTGCACATACACACACATATATGAAACGCGATAAGCGGCCGAATATCCGGTGGCCGGATATCCGGCGCTCCGGCCTCGTAGTTAGCCGAATATCCGGTATCCGGTATCCGGCCAAATCACTATCCGTTTCATCTCTAGTCAATAGCAAATATGGCACCGAAACCTGACCATTTACAGTAAGCCGTATAAGGAGACTTAAATTCCCCCAAAGGGCAATGGAGAGTACTATGTACAGTCTCTGCGTGGTCGAATCCGAAATAGTGAGAGAATTGAGAACTAAGGGGCCGGCCCTTGAAGAAGAAAAGTACTCGAGTGGCAAGCCTCCAATAACGTGTACAGCTTAATGATGAGCTAATCAAGTTATGGATGCCAGCAATACAAGATCGATCTATGTAAAGATATTTGGGGTGGCCTATAAATCTGCACCTAGGTCAAGTTTCATCTTTTGCCTCCTCTCTGCATCTGCACAGTGAATCCATATACCTAGGTAATGCTATTAGTTAACATTTCGATAACATTACTGAGATCAAATATTAGATAAGACTTGGGCCGCATGAACTTCAGATATAAATTTTTGTATAGCTTTCACAAATATAGTGTCGTGAACCAATCTTGTATTATGTGGAGAAATCCCCAGATTTGTATAATACCATAATGGTATTTCCATTAGGCGGCACGATGCACTGCGAGGAATCGGTCCACTGACCCAGTGACCTTGAGTGCGCGACCGGTTGCGCGCGCGCAACTGGAGCGGTGCCGACGCGGACGCCGCCGCCGCGCCGCCGCGCCACTGACAAACCACTATGTTTACGAATCGAAAAGAAAGCAGGCACGCATCGTCAATGGCGTGAATGCGAACAACGATAGCGAAATGAATGCCAATAGCTTATCACCAGTGAGAGCAACACCACCATTAGATTATAACCTTATAACAAATTATATTAATAATCTGATTCTCCTTTGTCATGTACTAAAAGTATATTGGTTTACTGATTAAAGTAACAGAATTTGCTTCCATTAATTTTTTATTAATTTGCTTTTCAGTCATGCTTATGCAAGTTTGGTTCTGCCTTTTTTATTTATATAATCTAACGTTTGTGTAATTTAATCTTGTCTAGGTATTATATTTTTCTATTTAATTTGTCTTCTAAACTACGATAGTTAAGTAGACTCAAAATGAAAAAATCTGTGATGTGATGTAAAACAGGAAATGGGAAGTTAGTTCGTTTTCGAATGTAAAGGCGGATTTCGACCTTACTGCAGATACTGCAATGCTATTCTGTAACTATAAACATATTTTCAAATCTGAGTCCGCGGTGAAATCTCCCAATTCTATATAATTACAAGTGACATCTACACTAGTACCAATACATTGACATTATATCGTTAAAGACTTAACACTAGATTTGACAGTTAGACCCACATAGCACCATCTTTTTCTAATCGTACTCGAGCAGCGATTTGTGTTTAAGTTTTATTTTATAATGCGAGAATGAGAACATTATGTTTCATTACAAATACACAATATTGTTATTGTATCATCATTATTGTTTATTTTCTAATACGTTACATTACGTTATCGGCAGGAGATTAAATAAATGAGTAATAAAGATCGTAGTTCATATTGTATTACAATATGCAAATTTTTTCCCCGTAAGGTATTTTTAATATTGAAGTAATGTACGAAATATTATTCTTTTTTCCCAGATGAGCACGTGCACTGCTGCTGGCATAGCCAGAATACTTGCTGTTATTTGCCTTGTGGGGTCTTCATTTGGACAATCTTATCCTGACGAGAGTTATGCAAGTAAGTTAATCTTTATGAAAAAACAAATTAAAATTGATTATAATGTAGAAAGCTCGTTGATGTCCAGAAAATATTGAATATCGCTACGGATCAATAAAAACTTTATTAATTTACGCGTACATAATTTCCGCCGTCATGAACGCGGCGTCAATAGAATGTTGCCACATGAAAAATTATAAATTATTTGTTGGTGATACATTTATATATAGAAGAAAGGATGTTTGTTTTATAGGTACGAACATTCTTTCCGTTTTTTATGAAGTAATGGATGTTTTCTCAGAAAGTCCGACTCTGTACATAGTCTGTACAAATTATAATAATAAGTAATGTTAATAAGAAGCTTATTAATTTTTTACATACAACTTGGGAGTTAAGTGAAAAATTCATAACAAGTCTAGAACATTCTAAAGAATTACCGCTAGATTGTTATGCGTTACTAATATGCTGCCATTGTTAAGACTGAAAAGCGCGCCGGGGCGCCAGTTCTCAATGATGCAAATAAACTGTAACAAAACTTACAAGAAAGAACCAGCACAACGCCCTTGTCCTAACTGTAGCCACTCATGTATTTTTACAATTACCGTATTTTAAAGACACAATATATGTATATATACAGAAACTAATACGATTTGGCTAATTACCTAATGCAATTTAAGTGTTTTACGATATTTTTTTAATTGTGAGTGTTTGGCTGTGGAATTCTGTACGTAGACTATTTACGGAAAAATTAAAAGTATTTTTTTTAATACATTCGTGAGATTTACTTACTTATAGAATTACTTACTTACTTACTACTAACGACAAGCATTTATATGTAAAAGTTTATTTTGTTCTTTTATTTAATAAAAGCTTGTATTAAAAAAATGTTTACTTCTATTTATTTTCAGACTAAAAAACCAAGCTTAGCAAGCCCTTTCATTTGATACCCATATTGTAGGGGTGCATTAAAAATAATCGATCCGCCATCTTGGTAATGCCGCCATGTTGGATTTAGAATGACGTCACACACATAACCATGCATTGTCATCCGACTTACACGTGCATGCAAAATTTCAGCTCAATCGGAGACCGGGAAGTAGGTCAAATTAAGATTCCAACATTTTCTTACATAGTTACAAATGAAGCTAATATAACAGCTTGTAAAAAAAAACAATATCAGTACAAAACGGCAATTTAGCTCATCATTTATTTATGTAAGTAAACTGTTTCGTACTCATTAAGCAATGGTGAGGAGTAGTAGCGATGCTTACTACGTATATACATATACGTACACATACTAGAAAATATCTCCATGAGGACAATCAAATAAAAACACGGACTACGGAGACTGTGAACGAAAAATATAGAAAATAAAAATTTGGTTCAGACAAAAAGGAGATAATTTTTTCTTGTATGGAGAATAGGCCCACTACAAAATGTAACGTTTATTAATGAGACATACGTTAAATAATTTCTTATTAACCCTAGATATTATAAGGAACATTAGCTTGTTTTTATCTAACGGGAATATTGAGAAATCAATTAAAACATGAAGATTGAATAACCTAAAAATTCTTAGTAGTTAGTAGCTTTATTTTGATTTGTATTCAAATTGTTTTTTACGTAAATGCTATTTAATACTTTTTTATTCTTGAAAAATACAATCATCTTTGGCCACTACCAAACGCCCGAAATCGTATTATTTTTTTGCATTCTAAATACTGGATACGGGAAAAAAAAAACGAAATCAAGCCGTTGCAAACGTAAACACAGAATTCGGTTGAAAACAAACCGACGTCAATTGGATGTCAGTGTAGGTACCATTCTGTCGCTGTCAAAAATGATGACGCGTTCCGTTTCAGGACGATACTGGACTGACGAACTAATAGTTAAAATAATCTAAAATAGTATTAAGATAATTATTCAGAGTTCAATACTTTTAAATAAAATAAAAAAGAAATAATATACTATCCTTTATCTATTATTGATATTATATATTATTTGTATAGATATTAAATCATCTTTCATTTTGATTTAAAAAACGTTAGTTCCTTTACCTCAAATGTCAAAAGTCATTACTAAGTTTAATTAATTGATTTTATTATTCCCGTTTCATTTTTACTCATAATATCGTGCAATTGCTTTTAATAATAAATTGATATTTTAGAGTTCAGTAATATCAATAAACGTTGCCGCTTTCTAGTGGGCCTAAAAAAAATTATCTCCTTTGAGCATGAATCATGGTTTTTGGATGAAGAAATATAATGTAAACATGAATTGAACGTGTGATTTGTACCCTTATTTTAGTATACATACATATAGTAAGTTCATTAATTGACCAAGAGGTTATGTCTCGCTACACTTAAAGAAGCAAACATTAAAATAGAAACTTAATTATATATTTAGAAAAACTTGACTAGAAATTTCGATGCAATCCCGCGAGATCCGAAACCCATTAACCCCGAGTTGGTCACTGGAAGGGCCAATTATCTATCCGCTATTCGACGTTATGTTTTTAACTGCGATAGCTGATATCCAATTAATATGCGATATCGTATTAATAATGCGATATGAGTTAGCCAATTAATTTGTGATTCAATTTAAATTGCAATTAAACAATATTAAATAAATAGTAAAAATATAAAGTTTTGCCAAATTTCTTAATTGCATTTAGTTAATGATTGATAATAAAATAGTTACATGACTTAAGAAAATTCTGTTACACTTGAATACAATTTAGTTAAACTACGAGAATAATACTTTTCCAAATTACAGGTCTATTGGAATAGTAGATTGTTAACCGAGGGTGGAAACGCCCGAGCGCAGCGAGGGCGGCTATAGTCCGAGAAGGAATTTATTCTTTTACCCGTGTTAAACACTCTACTTTTCCCTTCGAATATATGAGGAAAATAAAACATTGGTTGTTTATTTAATCTATTTATTGATAATATATGATAATATCAGTAGACCATCAGTAGGCAGAACACAATTTGCCTCGTCTTTAATTGAATCTGGTGTCAATATTTCGGAATCGTTTGAACTCATTTTTAAAATTAAAATCTTAACTAGTATAAGAGATTATTTGAATTTTTTCAAATTCCGTCACAGATATATATAATAAATTCACATCCCGCCAATTTATGTCGACATTTTAAATATTACGGCTTATTCCGCTGGAAGTAGTTTGCGCTAAGTTCACACTGGCTGTTTAGAAACTCACAGGCCGCAGCATTTTTTTTTATAGTTCACAGCTGACAATTCGTAGCTGACATTCGTAGTTCTATTTTTAAAGTTCATTCCGGCCCTTGGGTGGGAAGTAAATTGTATGAGTTTTTCCCTCCCTATGTCGGGAAACAGCATTTTCCACCCAATAATCAGATCAAAACAACATAACTTTCCGAGTATGAGAAATGAAAAAGTCTTTCCGAATATAGTATGTATAAAGTGGTAATAATTATCTACTATATGTATATAGCTTTTTTGAAAACAATAAACTTAATAAATAATAAAAGGAAACTAATTAATAAAATGTTGGTTCAAACTTTTTTTTTTCTTTTTAAGATTACAATTTATTAAAAAAGGAAAAATGGAATATTTGCAGAACTAATACAGTTTTTAATCTGGGAATTTTCATATCAAAGATCGTTTTTGGAGATAAAATGGGCGTCATTTTTTTCGTCTGATCGACATAGGTCACGGTGTTAGTGTAGAGCTGGAAATAAACTACAAAATGGGTCGGCCATTTCAAAGAAGATAGGAAAGTTCCATATCGGGGTTCCATATGAACATTTCTGAAAGAAATGTAATGAACTTTATATAGTAATGTGCGAATCTTTAATGAGACGTTATGACACCGAATCATTTTAGAGATTGAAAACGGGTACTGACAAAGAGATCACGTGATCACAAAAAAGTGAGAAAAAAGTCGTGACCAAAGGTTCGTCAGTCTTCACAGAACGTGACAGATTCCAGACTAACTCGCAACAAGGCGACGCTGTGTATATGGTGGGATTAGAAGTACTTTTACAGCCGGATGAACCAACGATTCTGATCTGTATTGCTAACTACTTAAGAGATTAAAGTAAAAAGATTAAAGTGACTAGAATTGATCAAAAGAAAGTGTTTTGTTATTCATCACGATAGCTAGACCACATAATATCGTTAGCCAGTAGAGAAAAATAAAGAGCTTGGTTGGGAGGAGTTAAGGCAGCCGCCGTCGTTAGATTTCCTTTTATTTCGCTCTGTCCAAAAGGTTCAGTCTTTTCTATAAGCTGTGTCAGGTTAATTATTTAAGAGAGTGCTGCCAAAACCACGTGTCGCTGTTTTTATCAGATGTCCCAAACATTCTACAACATCCGGATTACTGGTCTTACCTACAAGATTTCAAATAATTATCAAAAAATAAATGTAAATAAATGAAAAATAATATTTTTATCTTCACATAAAATACGAAGAAACTTCTTGCCCAACCTAACATGTTATACAAAGCGTACTTTTTCTCAGATCACAACGGACACTTCACGTCGCATAAACCTTATTACTAGAGATCGGATAATCGGCTGCATATTTATCTAAAGTTCGTTTAAGACAAAGTATGGAAACGGCTTTTTATTGTTTTGTTAAATAAAAATCCCGGGATTGCGGAATTGGATAGCCGGATGTTTATTTATTTACCTAATTTAGTTTTTGACAAAGTATGGAACTGTCTTTTTATTTTATTTCCATAAATAAAAATCCCGCAATTCCGGTACTGTAGAACATTTTGGTAATGCAAAACTAGTCGGTAATATGAGCTTATAAAGCCACTATGGGTTGGTCATTGAAATCTGACTGATTTCTTAGTGTTCCCGGGATTTTTATTTAACAAAATAAATTTTAAAAAGCCGCTTCCATAATTTGTGAGCCAAAAATTAACTTTAGGTAAATATGCATCCGATTATCCGATCTCTACTTATTACCATTCAATAAACAACACTTGTAATAATAAGAATATAAAGAAAGGAATAAAAAAACACCGAGCAGTCCTATTCATCAAGTTGTAGTTCTAATTTTGATCTCACTCTTGACATACGGGTAGTATGAACCGATTCCTTTCACGCTCCCTTTCTGCTTATGCCGTCGGTTTATGAAACTCTCTCCCCGAGAGTGTTAAGAGAGCGCGTACGTAGAAGTCCCTTAAGAATCGAATCTGTGTTTATTTCCCATCCATGATTCCTTAATACTTAGTGTCTATTTTTTCTCCAGTCCAATTACCTATAACTTCAATGTTTATATTTTTGGAGTGCAATAAGTTATCGCTTCGACATGCAGAAAAAAACGCATATCTCTTTAAGCTTCAATTTCCACTGCGTGGGAACGTTTATAGTTTATTAAATCTGTTGTTTTTTTTTCAACTTAACTTCACACGGTCTCGCGCTACGTTACACTCTTATCAATAACATCTCGGTTAGGTTTTACCGACCGGGAATTACATTCCTTGACTCCGCAATCGCATCACACACGAATAAGTCACGAACGAAGTCCGCACTCCACATCACATACCAAACCGCACTGATAATACAATAGTGTATCAACTCAAAACGTCGTACTTGTCATAATACTATAAACACACGCAAAATTTGATTCCTCACGCGTGATCGTTCGATTAGTGCAAAAACAGAATAAGGATAAATTAAAAAACTTATGTGACAGTTATTCAATTTGCAACTATTACATGAAGTGAGTAATAAGTTTTTTGTTGATTCTGAAAAATGATCGATTTTGAGTTGATACACTATTGTATTATTAGAGCGAAACAAGAGTGCGATCTGGTGTTCAAATATGCAACTTACCCGGTGCCGATTTGAACCGGTTCGCTTCTCTCTAAGCGTTTATTAGCGTCAGTCTCTGGCGGTGTTCCCACGTTGCGTCGATTAACGGCCCAGGGGATATCCTCAAACTGTTTGCTTGACTGATAGAATTCCTTCAGAATGGTAAACCTGGAAGGTGAGAACTGACGTATTCCACATTATTAAGTATCAAGACATATTAAGGTTTACATAAATGATAATCTATCTGCTAGTGAAAGTCCCGTCCAAATCGGTCCAGCCGTTCCAGAGATAAGCCGGTACAAACAGACAGACAAAAATTTTAAAAATATGTATTATGGTATGTGTACCGTATATACATACATTCATATGCATGTAGTAGAAAGCGGTTACTTTAATATTACAAACAGACACTCCAATTTTATTTATTTGTATAGATAAGTTGATAACAATGCTTGGGTTTAATTTTAATGACTCGTTAGTTACGTTGCCAAATATATTGGACTATAGTTAATAACACAATCAAACTATCACATAAGTTTAATATACTTATGGCCGTTTTCACCAACCTTGTCTTAGCCTAGGTGACTCCTAAGAGACATGCTGTCTCACTCTTTTTAGTTAATATAAAAAGTGACAGCATGTCACTTAGGAGTCACCTAAGCTAAGACAAGGTTGGTGAAAACGGCCATTAAACTTGTAAAGAATCTTGAGTTTAAACTATTTATCTGAGACCTCTCTGTAAAAATGCAGAGAAAAAATAAAATAGCCCTTACTGGTTCTTACTATAAGTACAAGGTCTCCCGCCGTAGACTTGTCAACTTATATTTGACGTGCAAAACTCATTGTAGAAATTCTATTCGAAGAATAAATGTTTGATTTTGGGATTAATTGGACATTCGTTCGATTAAGCGACAGTTGAGGTATTCTACACTTAGGACCTATCGATGATTTTATTCCATCAGAGATCAGATACTAGTTATCGTTTAAGGATATCAAAGATATAATTTCGATTCTAGATAGTGTATGATTAGACGCTACCTATCTATTTCGTCTAAATCAATATTTCTTTATACATAACAGACCACTAACTCCCAAACTGGTCTATATCGACAACTTGCAAGGGGTCTACGTCAGCGAACAAAACTTGGGGATCCATGAAATATACACGGATAGTACCTATTTACTTACATAAGATTATTTTCTAATACAAAGACATAAAATTATTTATAAAAGTACCTATGAAGTAAAAAATGTATATCTATACTTAATATATAAAGCTGAAGAGTTTGTTTGTTTGTTTGTTGAACGCGCTAATCTCCGAAACTACTGGTGCGATTTGAATAATTCTTTTTTTGTTGGATAGTCCATTTATCGAGGAAGGCTATAGGCTAAATAACATTACGCTATGACCAATAGGAGCAAAGACAGAGCGGTAAATGTGTAAAAAACGGGGAAAATTATTCATTTTTGAAGGCTTTCTTTGCGTGCGCTGCGAAAACGGTTCAAGATACACAAAAAATATATATGAAAGAATTATTCCTCTATACATGATCTAAAAAAAAGTCCGCGACGGCATATGTCTATCTTTTAAGGTTTAGTCACAATGACCGTTTTTATGGTACCAAATTTGGTCGAAATAATTTGTTTAAGTTGTATCAACATAATAATACTAAAAATTCTGCGGAAACTCGACCATTCCGAAAATCCCGCAAGAACGGGAACTATGTGGGAAAAACCAAAAATCTGCCGGAAGTCACTATTCCACGCGGACGAAGTCGCGGGCAAAAGCTAGTGTAGATATAAAATTTTGTAGGATGTAGGAATTTAATATCAGTTAAGTAGGGGGTCTACCCATAATCGAAAAACATGGCAAAAAGTCTACGACATAAAAAAGTTTGGGACTGAATAGACCATTTAAATTATACACCATGAGATCCGATTACGTGTGAGTTGATCAAAATCAAATCAAAATAATCTTATAATTAAAATACTAACAAACAAAATAAAACTTGATTTAACACCTGTTCGGAAATTAAGAGGTCCGTCCCTAGAAGAACAGGGAAAAAACACTGTACGTCCATTTTCTGATCTCATCTCAGTTTGTACCTTTAATTTTTTACTTTGAAATTGGGTTGTTTCAACAGCGGATTTGTCTACGAACATTGGCGAGGCCGAGCCCCGTGACGCGGGCGTGGCGCTGGAATTCCGCTACCATGACCACGACCAGATGACGCGTTACCTGCGCGCCGTCTCCGCCAAGTACCCGGCCCTCACCGCCCTCTACTCCATCGGGAAATCTGTTCAAGGTAACGTTTATATTTTTCATGTTATATTGAACACCTATATTCACACAAACTATCAAATCAAAATAATATTTATTCAACATAGACCTTTACAGGCACTTATTGACGTCAACAAAGAAAACAAAAGAAAAGCTTAAAAAAAAACTAAAACCTTGTCCGTACGTACGAATAAGGAAAAAAAAATAAATATTGACTCGACACCTCGCAAATTGGGAGAGCCTTCTCGAGAAGAACAGGCAAGAAACTCTGAACTATTCTATTATTCTATTTTGAAATAGTTAATAAACACTACTTTGAATTGAGGAGACCTACCATCATCTATAAACAAGCGATACAAATATAATCCAGTGCAATATAGACTATATTTTAATATAGACAGACACGTACACATTCTGTGAGACATTTAAAAAATATCCCACTTTGCATGTACGAATTTATACCAACTTAAATTATATATGTATATATGTGTGAAGAATGAAAGGAGTAAGCATGGAAATGACGGTTGATAGAGAGGAATGGAAGAAAAAGATCTACTGCGCCGACCCCAGATAATGGGAAATGGGCAAGAGGATGATGATGATGATATGTAAATAATAAAAATACAAACCTTATCTTTACAATGAGGCATACATTAATAGAATTATCCAGTTTGGTGCGATCGTTTGTAATGTATGCACATATAGGCTCATATTTCAGCGATTCATTTTTATTTATATAGACAAGACTGTGAAGTGTATGTATTTGTTGTTCGTGTGAGAATTACGTGATTCTCCGTTTGTATTATGTAAAGGTGTACTATTACAAAAGGTAAACGTCTACATTTAATAGTACATTATGATACTAGTGTGCAAAGTTATACATTGCATACGAGGCGGTATTGGTCGCGCGAGCCGTGAGGTGAGCGCGACAATTTAGCCGAGGATGCAATTAATAATGCTTACGAGTTTCATACGACGTTTTTCAACATAAGTTGAGGAAAAAAGCTAATAAAATGCAAATTTTGATTTATTAAAACAATTAGTAAATGTACAATTTGCGAAGTGATACTGTACAGATTTTGCGGGCATTTTTACGGTTTGAGATATAAATTTACATTCAACAAACTTGCATTAAGGTGCAATAGTAATCAAAGATTCACTATAATTTTATTTAAATACATTATATTATCATATGCTGTTTTCTTGAATATATAAAATTTTGGCTGAATGATAATTTGACTCGTGCCTGTATGCCGATGCCGCCATTACGCTGAGCGGCGCGCGCATGCGCGATTGCGCGGTAAAAATGAAAGTTGGTTGTTGCCGTTCAAGAACTTTATTGCGCTTTTATAACTTTTCTTCATTGATAAATACATATTAAACATTAGAATACATTTGTTCGAGAAAAAGAAAGTGCTACCAGACTAAATTATGACTAAAGAATGCATTGTACGTATATAAAAACGTCTTGTAACAGGGAACAACCGAATTTTATCGGGTTATAAATATTGCACACTAGTGCGTAATGAAATTGCGCACTAGTGTGCAATATCCTAGGTTTTGAGATTAAAAACACGCATGAAACAGCCCCGTTATGAGAACGTGTGTTGAAAACGTAGATTTCCTCTTTATGGCCGTTAGACAAAAAAATTAACTGGCGTTGTTTAAGGTCGCGATCTGTGGGTGATGGTGGTGTCTTCGTCGCCGTACGAGCATATGATCGGCAAGCCGGACGTCAAGTACGTCGCCAACATCCACGGCAACGAAGCCGTGGGCCGCGAACTCCTTCTCCACCTCATACAGGTACACGCACTATATTTACAATGGTACTTAATTTAAATCATAATAATTATATTTGACACTAGCTTCCGCCCGCGTGAAATTAGTTTTTTTCAATCCTGGACCCTTATGTCTAAGGTACCAAGATTCATGATCTTATCTTTAATTCGATTTTTGTTTCTTATGAGTTGATATTTGACGAACTTGCATACTAACTTTCAACCCTTATTTCACCCCCTAGCTGGTCGAAATTTCAAAAATGCTAGAACAAATGTTTAATGATTTCTTATCAAGTGCTTAAATATAATGTTTCATGGTTTTATCTTTTAAAATTAAGAAATCCCATACAAACTTTCAACCTCTATTTCAACCCCTTCATCTCTTTTTTTTTTCGAAATAAAAAGTAGTAAAGTTCCTATGTAGCCTATGTTCTGTCCCAGGGTCTAAAGATTGTCTGTACCAAATTTCATCAAAATCGGTTGCGAGGTTTAAGCGGGAAAGCGTGACAGACAGACAGAGTTACTTTCGCATTTATAATATTAGTTGGGATATATACAGAAGCGTACACAAAAGTGTTATTTAAGTAAATTTAAGGTACATGCATTTTTGGGTGTTGAATTGATTTGTATCCTGGTTAGCTATGATGCCTTAAGCTAAGCTCGGCTGCGCTTGCGGAGCTCAAGCTTGATCATCACTGTACCCCATGCTGTTCGCGCTGTAATCTAGCTGCTGTATGCTCGGGTTGCAGTACTGCTATTTGAATACACAATCATAACTGTTATCATTTATCTATGCCATGGAGTTGGGTAAATTCCTTAAATTACAATTATTTGGGAAAGCCGCGATCAATCCTGATGGATTTCTGTCAGGGAGTCATCATAGTTATAGGACGGGAGGGATCGACACATTGCCACCACATCCGATCTCGACTCGGCCCAGCACACGCTGGCGGAGTGCCCCGCGTGGGCCTCCGACCGCCGAGTTTTGGTCGCAGAGATCGGGCGAGATCTGTATCCGCCGGCATTGATTGCGGCAATGCTGGCGGACGAGGGAGGTTGGAGGGCTGTGGCCTCCTTCTGTGAAGCAGTGTTGCTCCAGAAGGAGGCCACCGAGCGGGGTCGGGAGATGGCCGATCCCGCTCGAAGGAGGCGGCGCCGGGCTCGGTAACACAGCTGCGGCGCCGCCGCGGGTCGCCGGCGGGCGCGAGGAAGTCGCGACTGCTACGGCGACCCGGGATGGACCACGCCCCTTCCGTGGCCGGGGGGCGTCGTCGGTGGAGGAGACCGGGGGAGGTAGTGAGCCTCCCCCGAGGAGGGCTCCCCTGTATCGACGGGGGAGCGGAGGCTGGGGGTTTCCGGAAGTCGCTTGGCGTTCCCGGGGCTCCCTACATGCCTGAGGAAGGCCATCCCTGAGGTTTTTAGTGGGTAGGCCTCCCCCTTCTGGGGAGGAGAGCCCCACATAATCGCCGGCTCGCCACAGCCCGGGGTATGCAATTTAATGCATTTTCCTCAGGAAAAAAAAAGGGAGTCATCATAGTTAAGTAGACTTTGTTAACTTTAAAATGTCAGTTTTGACAGCTGTCATCCGCATATTTGTCAATGTGACAGGTAAATAATGGTAATAGATAAAAAAAACGTCAGTACACATCAATATGAACTCACATGCTTGTACATTCATCTTGTGTACTTAGTAGGTGTAGTTGTCAAATAACGCAGGTGTTGCTTGTTTGCTAGCTGTGTTATTTAAAATCTGCAAGACTTTTCGTTACTGTTTACTTACTGTTACGTTTACTGTTTATTGTAAGTACTACAAAAAGCTAATGTATTACTTATTATTTTTTATTGGTATTATATCTTCTTCCCTTTTACAGCACTTAGTATCGTCGTACGACACCGATCCGTACATCAAATGGTTGTTGGACAACACTAGAATTCACCTGATGCCGTCCATGAACCCCGATGGCTTCGCAATTTCCAAAGAGGGCCAGTGTGACACCATCCACGGCAGGTAAAAAGACTTCAAGCTCCACTTATGAGTCAAAGAATGCGTAGTAATTTCAATTTCTTCGCTCCTTTTGTCTAGTATTGGTGTCTTGAAAACAATTACTTCATCGAGAACCTGTCCCAAATAACAACCCTACATTATGTTTTAGTGAGAAGACATGGACAATTTTGTTTTGTATGTTTTTAGACCAAAACTCACTTACGGATTCGCGACTGAACTCTTAGTAACTTGAAGGCAAATATATTCTCTAATTTGCATGAAGAACGTACCTGATGATCGATATTAATCGAATCTATCACGTCGATACAACAGTCGAAAACAAAATCTGCTTAAGTCGAACCTGATGAAGAATGGTCTACTATTTTGACCGGGAAACCGACAACCAGTAGAGCGCCACATTGAAATGTTCATTTAAATGAAAGTCTGTGATCTGCGATTGGACAAATGTTTCGACTCAGCTATACTTTGATTATTGTAATAGATTGCTGTTTTACAAACAGGAAACTGACACATAATGTCCAACATTTCACGCTTTTTCTCTTTAAAGTGATAAATTGTTTTCATTTTGTGCAATTGAAATCAACATATTACGAAATGAATACCATAACTATGCTCTCGAAAGCAGAGTCAAATTATACGAATAGCAATTGTTGTCTGAAACGATTTCCGTTATTTATTTCACTATATTTGTATAAAAAAAAATATAAAGAGGAAATGTTTCAGGTATGTAACAAATAAACTCAAAAACTACTGAACCGATTTTAAAAATACTTTCATCCTTAGAATGTTTGAAACTAGTAACTCAATTCAACCGCGACAACAGCGCTAAAACGTATTTTTTCTGAACTAAGCTGTCACAGGCCTGCTTAGTATACTACATTATTCTTGATGATTACAGACTGTATTATGATTTCTACTGCAATATTTCTTTCCTATGGGAATTAGATACAACGCGTTTGTAACGAATAAACTCAAAACTTAACTATATCGATTTTTTATACTGAGACCAATTAATTGCAGAGACAAATGTCACCCGTGCATCCCCAGTAATACTCGTGGTGATAATTAGCAGTAAAAACGGAATTTTCTATTTAAACTATGCTTGGTTAACATCGAATTAGAAAAGGAGAAGAATTTTCGAACGTTACGTTAATATAACAATACAATAGGAAATACACGTCCAAATTCAAACAAAGCTTAGTTCGTGTTTTCATGAATAGTCGTTTTACAATACGAAAATAATTTTTTCTATTGTTTAATTTACGTCAACATAATTGGTCCTATTATGATTATTTTTTTAATTAGACACAACGCCCGTCGGTTCGATCTGAACCGAAACTTCCCGGACTACTTCAAGACGAACACGAAGCAACCGCAGCCCGAGACCGAGGCGGTGAAGGAGTGGATCAGCAAGATCCAGTTCGTGGTCTCCGGTTCGCTGCATGGCGGCGCTCTCGTCGCCTCCTACCCGTACGACAACACGCCTAATGCTAGTATGTGGATTTTCGTATTAATCTTTAATTAACATTCTCTCCCTCTCTTTATATTTGAACCCTTAAATTAAAATTCCTTCGTGAACATTTCAACCAACATGATTCGTAGGACTGTCACTTTTCACTATGTAAATAAATTACAGTTGTTTTTTAATAATTACATAGTATAAAACAAAGTCGCTTCCCGGTGTCTGTATGTAGCTATGTATGCTTAAATCTTTAAAACTACGCAACGGATTTTAATGCGGTTTCCTTTAATAAATAGGTAAATTCAAGAGAAAGGTTTATATGTATAAAACATGCACAATGTAATGTAATGGAACACTGTCAATTTTTGAGATTTCTAATGTGATGTCGTAAATCAACTCACTTTTTTGCGCTTATATTGCAAAAGCTGGCCAAACCCTACGAGATTGGTTAAAATGATGTACTACAGCATTGGTCTATCTCTTAGGGATAACCCACCATAACCATTTTTTCATCGCACCCATGCGAAGCCGGGGCGGGTCGCTAGTGTATTTATAAATAAAATATACATTCTGTCACAATAAAGTACATGCCATTTATTCTACATGAACTTTTAACATATATAATAATTCCTGTTAAAATATTTTCAGCGTCTTCTTTTAAGTCAATCTTATATAATAAATAACTTATTTTCAATACGACTTGAATAAGTCGCAAATTATTTTTCAACACACGTTCTCATAACGGAGCTGTTTCACGCGTGTTTTTAATCTCAAAAACTAGGATATTGCACACTAGTGCGCAATTTCATTACGCACTAGTGTGCACTATTTATAACCCGATAAAATTCGGTTGTTCCCTGTTACAAGACGTTTGTATATACGTACAATGTATTCTTAATTTAGTCTGGTAGCACTTTCTTTTTCTCGAACAAATGTATTCTAATGTTTAATATGTATTTATGAATCAAGAAAACTTATAAAAGCGCAATAATGATCTTGAACAACCAACTTTCATTTTTACCGCGCAATCGCGCATGCGCGCGCCGCTCAGCGTAATGGCAGCATCGGCATACAGGCACGAGTCAAATTATCATTCAGCCAAAATTTTATAAATTCAAGAAAACAGCATATGATAATATAATGTATGTAAATAAAATTATAGTGAATCTTTGATTACTATTGCACCTCAATGCAAGTTTGTTGAATGTAAATTTAGCTATTAACTATTTTTTCCTCAACTTGTGTTGAAAAACGTCGTATGAAACTCGTGAGCATTGTTAATTGCATCCTCGGCTAAATTGTCGCGCTCACCTTACGGCTCGCGCGACCAATAGCGCCTCGTATGCAATGAACAACTTTGCACACTAGTATCATAATGTACTATTATTCTCCAATTAACTTCTTTTTTATTTTATCTACAAAATTACACAGATAAATCAAATCAAGCATTATAATTCACATTAAATACTTCTAAATATGTTGTCGTTAATTTAAAGGAGTATCGATAAAGTGCGGGTGGCAAACCTAATGGTAACATACTGGTACAGTGCCTCTTTTTTCTTATTCGATCGTTGCAAACTTAGAGTTGCGTGTAATCAAATTATTGCAAATTATAAAATTAAGAATTCATGGTAGCATCAATCATTCCATTTTCAAATTTTAATGACGGAAAAGGTAGCATGCTGTACATATCAAACGCCGGTTTTTTTCTAACCAGCAACAATATTGCAAATGCAAATATTTTCAAGATCATTATGAACTTTTGCTCTTATTACTATAGAAATAGAATGTAAAATGTTGTTCAGATTATGCAACAGTTCTCGTTGTAGTATTTACAGTGGCGTAACAATAGGGTGGCAGGGCTGGCAAAATGCCACGGGCCCCCGACCCAAGAGGGCCCCGGCTCAAGAGGCCGCTAGCTCAAAAATATTTTTTTTACATTGTACCTGAGTATTTTATTTTATTTGAAAAGTATATTTTTATAAGTTCTGCTTAAAATCCTAAGTGAGGCAACTGACCATAATACAATTTCAAGTTAATCGTTAAGCATTTCAATCAACCTAAACAAAAAGATGTTGATTCATTTTAGAACGCATTGATTGGTTTCTACTATATATTTCATCGCGGTACGTTGGCAGCGCGGGTAAACATTGACGATCGGGGAATTCCCCATTTTGTTTTCACTTTTTTCGTTCGGCGCTGCCGCTAGAGCGAGCTAGCAACACTATGTTAGGGGAATTCCGGATTTGATATTTTTTATGAGGGCTCCACTGATTGCTTATTCTTTGTGTGATTATTTAGACAATTGTTGTATCTTTGATTTTTCGTATTTGTTCTTTTATTGAATATGAAAATGGTGGCAAAGTAAAGTTGATTGTGAAAGTTAGATATTAAAATGTCTAGTTCCAGAAAATATTTAAGCGGGAGCGAAAAACGAAAGAGAAAGAGGGAGACTGAAGAACAAAATAAAAAGCTACCTAAAATTAGTCAGTACTTAAAAAATGATGACTTTAGTAGTGAAAAGTCGAGTGAACAGTGCTCCCAAAGTGAAGAATTGGACCTTACTAAAAGTATACCAGAATTATCAGGTGCAGCACCCAACACCAGTGACTATCCAGATCCAGGACAACCACAACAAAGTACTAGCAAAAATCAAAGAGAATTATATTTTAGCATGAACAATATTGTATCCTCGCTATATGTTACTGATAAGGGTAATTTTAAAGAGCTAACTGATCAAGTGAAAAGGTTCGTGATTGAAAACGGACATTGTAAACCTAAGGGCCCTTTCTTAAAAGATAGTGATAATAGATCTTTTCTAGAAAAACATTACTATATTGTTTCCAAGTCTGGCGTGAAACTTGAACGTACATGGCTATCCTATTCTTTAATACTTCAGAAGGCGTATTGTGAACCGTGTTGGTTATTCGCAAATCGGGCGTCTAAGAAAATACAAAATGTTTGGATTGAGGGCTATGATGACTGGAAACATATTGTAGATGCCATACAAAGACACGAGACATCGAAAATTCATCTGGATTCCTGTCTTACGTATCAACAGTGGCGTCTACATGGAACACTTGATGAAGAGCAAGAGTCTATGATCAAAAAAGAAAAATCTTTTTGGCGCCAAGTACTTTCTAGGCTCCTTGATATTACTCTGACACTTTCAACGTGTAATTTAGCCTTTCGTGGCCACAGAGAAAACGCAGATAGCAGTGATCCTAGCTCCAAAGGAAACTTTTTGAGTATTGTTGAGTTATTAGGAAAATACGACCCGATTTTACAAGAATTGTTAAGTAAACCAAAGGGCCAGATAAAATATTTAAGTCCAAAAATACAAAATGAGCTAATTTCTGTCCTGGTTCTAAAAGTAGAAAATGCACTCATAAATGAAATAAATGCCGCACCATTCTACTCTATCATATTCGATACAACTCAAGATATTTCCAAAATTGATCAAATGTGTGAACTTTACCGTTATTGTATGATTGAAAAAGATGGTAATGGGATTCCAAAGGCACTTGTCATTAAAGAAACATTTTTAGGATTTCATGAAGTTAAGGATCAAACTGCCTTAGCAATGTCCAAGCAAATTATTAAATCCATAAATGACAAAAATATTCCTCCAAATAAGTGTCGAGGACAAGGATATGATGGTGCTAATACAATGAAAGGAACTTATGGTGGAGTTCAAAAACTCATAAAAGATGTCGAGCCAAATGCCGTATATGTTCACTGTGCTGCTCATAATTTAAATCTAGTACTCAATGATGCAGTGAGAGAGGTTATTGATATGCAAATTTTTTTTGAAACAGTTCAACAAATTTATAATTTTTTTGGGCATAGTATCAAAAGATGGAATATTTTATCAAGTTTTATATCTAATAAAGAAAGTGAGTCTTCAACTTCAATAACATTAAAAACATTAAACCCTACTAGATGGGCAGGGCGTTATGATGCCGTTTTTGCTTTAAAAGTTCGGTTTGTTGAAGTCCAAAAAGCGCTAACGAAAACAATTCTGTTAAATTGCAAATCAGATGAAAGAAATGAAGCTGTTTCACTCAAAAAGAAGATCGAAAACTACAATTTTATTATGTTATTGGTTTTTCATTGCAAGATCCTACTTACTATCGATGCAGCCTCTAAAGCACTTCAGTCTAAAGCCACCGATCTTTCAAATGCCTTAAAATGTTTGAAAATTTGTCTAAAAGAATTCGAAAGGTATCGACATGAATTTGAAAATTTAAAAATGGAAGCAAATAGTGTAGCAGAAAAATGGTCCATCACCCCTGAATTTTCTAAAACTCGTCAGAGAAAGGTAAAACGCCATTTTGATGAGCTTTGCGAAGATGAGCGTCTCCAAGATCCGGAAAGTTTGTTCAAAGTGAACATATTTTATCGAGTATTGGACATCATTATAAACCAACTGAAATCACGTTTCCTTCCAATAAATGAAATTGTTTCAAATTTCAGTGTTTTGCAGCCTTCCACTTTAAAAGTTTTAAATGACACTGATCTATTAAAAAAATCTCTAGAATTTGTTGAGATATATAAAAAAGACATATCTGAATCATTTGCTAGAGAAATTCTCAGTTTTCGATCCACTTTCAGAGACGAAATAGAAAAATCTTCGAATATAAGAGACCTTGCTGATTTGTTAATAATAAAAAATCATTTTATGTCCTGCAGCTTTCCTGAAGTATGCACTGCATTAATTTTATTTCTTACAATTCCTGTGACTACCGCTAGTGCTGAACGATCATTTTCAAAACTAAAATTGATAAAAACCTATTTAAGAAACTCTATGGGACAAGATAGGTTATGTAACTTGGCTATTCTGTCTATTGAAAATTCTATGGCCCGATCTTTAAACTTTAATGATGTTATAGACACTTTTGCGGAACAGAAAGCTCGAAAAAAAGATTTTTCTAAATAAATATCTTATTGAAATTAAATTTTTATTTTTATTTCATTGTAAAATGTATGCAGGTTTCCTCACGATGTTGTTCTTTCACCGAAAAGCTAGCGAATAGATGATGAATGCATTGAGATATTATGTTCTATGGATGAATGTGAAGTTTCCAATACGCATTGGGCTAGCGTGGGGACTACAGACCATACCCTCTCGCCTAAGAGAGTAGGCCTATGGCCATTAGTGGGATATATACAACGTGTAATTGGGTACGTTGAAAATCTCGGACGTTTATTAAAATTAAAGTGAGTACAACGTGACGATTTTTACTAATAGGGCCCCATCAAAAGAATTTGCCACGGGCCCCAGATGGTATAGTTACGCCACTGAGTATTTACATATTTTTTAAGGTAACATGTAGAAAGAATACACAGTATCCTGCTAGCAGTCAACTTTGGATTTCATGAGTGTCCTAATATTATTTTTTTTTTCATGCTTACTATAAAGGAATATGTCAATCATCCGTCCTTTGTTCTGGTGAGGTATAATTTAATTTGAAACTGGTTACTTACATTTTGGAATGGTCCTCGAGTGGCGGTTGCTTTCTGATAAACTCAACGCTGGTAGGCTCTCACAAGACGACGCTAGACGGCACTGCATGCGCAGAACCAATTCTTATAAAGTTCCTTAGAGGAGATCCGTGTTCTATAGTGGGCATCAGCGATGATAATGTTGACAGTTTAATCACAAAATATTTTTTATAAAATTATTGGCACACTTGATGGTATGTGTAACGCTGTTTCTTAGCGGCAGAAACTAATAAAGTACCAAACAGTACCTAGTAGCGAGTATCGCATTAGTGACATTTTTAATTGGAAAATCGTTAGGTGAGGTCTGTATCTTGGATATCAGTTTCTATGTTAATTATGATACTTATAGATATAGCCGTAACTAACAGAAGACCATACGAGCAGTGCCCACACGAGCATAATCGTATCTTACTTAAGCTTGACATATTCAAACCAAAACGCCTTTATTACTCTAGAATAATGATGGAAAAAACGTATCTTTTTGAAATTGGATCATTTGTGTCCGGATCAGTACAAAGATTCGAATCCGTAAAGTGCTTCATTTGCATCATTTGTACCAGTGACTGAGCCGATTAAATCGATTCAGAGACACTGATACAAATATTCTGATATCTGATCTGATATATGATACAAATACACTGATATAAATATTGATGTTGATTAATTTGTATCAGTGACACTGAGTCAATCGTGTAAGCGTCGCGTATCGAATGAAACCGAGATGCGATTGAGCGACGTGATCCGAAGCGCTCCGACTCTGAACTATTTACTTATCTCAATCGTGCGAGCACCGCGTGCCGATTGAAACCGAGATGCAATTAAGCGAATGGCTCATTTGAAGCGCTGTTAGAGATTTGAATCAGTGAATCACTTTGAAGAAACGACTCACTGAGTCGTTTCTGTAAAGATTGACACAACTCTACTCGAAATTGGCTTTAGTTACTCCCGTGGTTGATGGTAAAAATGTCATTTTCTTTAAATGTATTTGTTTTCCGCCAACATGTCCATTGAACGCAGTCTTCCAAAACTATGCACACACGCCCTCGCTCGCGCCGGACGACGACGTGTTCCGCCATTTGGCGTTGGTGTACTCGCGCAACCACGCCAAGATGGCGCGCGGCGTCTCCTGCAAGTCCAGCTCGCCGCACTTCGAGAATGGCATCACCAACGGGGCTGCTTGGTACCCACTTACAGGTACATTCCACTTATTTGTTCACACTATGAAAATTCGGAAAAGGTCTTTTGATTTGTTTTTTTTATATTCGACCGATAAACTCTTGGTCTTAATCAGCCAATGTTAAACATGGATAAAGTCAAAGGTAGCTTCTACGTGGAAATTTTTACCTGAACTCCTAAACATGTGGCGACTTGGCTGTTTTACCTCTGATTGTCCGAATACATTTTATAATAAGATAGATTTCATAATAAGATAGTGATGAACTTAAATATTATAGTGATAGCAAATAGACTAAGAAGCCCTAAAAAACTGATCCTATGAAGAATCAAACCCTGCAGCAACTTCCAATTTTATATATTTATTATTATTATTTATTATTATTATTTATTTATAATATTGCTGTTGAGCACAAGTTATTTTTAGTGGACTGTATTTTGTAGGTCTTGTGAATCTGGTTGCTTATTAAATGATACGAGTAATAAAACTGTGTTATGTCTTTCCTAATCACTTCACTGTATTTAAAGAACTTAAACAGAAATTATACAATACAAACGTATATAGAGTGTCGTGCAAGTAAAGTGGCAGACAACCAACTGGGTCGAGAGACGAAGAAGGGATACATTCACAGAATATAAAAATTACAACTTATATGTTGTCTGTGTTGCCAACAATTACTACTAATGTAAAAAGTATGTTATTTTGTAAATTATACAAACATCGGTGTTCATCGAGTTATTTTACTCCCCAATTTTTAAACCATGCCCTATACTAGACTTTATATCTTATACCGTGTGTGCAGCCACAAACAGAATCTCACGCGCACATACACTTAGAACGCAACAAAATTTTGTAGGTTATACAATATCTGTCCCGTGCGGGAATCGAACCCGCGACTCATCACCAAATTTACATACCATCTATATACACTCTACATATACATATTATCATATACATACATACAAATTTAAAAACCAAAATTATAAAACGAGGTATAGTTTTACTTATATTGAAGATTTAAAAACAATAATTTTATAAATATAATGCAATCAAGAACATAGATATAATGCGTATAATCTAAAACAGAAAAAAACAAAGGAACAAAATCTTTGCAATGATTGACAATAATTTCTTTTCTAATTACTCTGACAGGGGGCATGCAAGATTTTAACTATCTGTGGCATGGATGTATGGAGATTACGCTCGAGATATCGTGCTGCAAGTACCCGCCTGCGCACGAGCTGCCCAAGTACTGGCTCGATAACAAAGAGGTAAATAAGCGGCTACTGTAACTTAAAGCCTCCGTGGTGTATTCTTTGTACTAATATTTGCTTTTCTATATTTAATTTTGATATCGATGACTGAGAAACTGCGGGTGATATCCTATCTGGTTCAATTACGCAAAGGAACTCCCAGCTCAACCCTTTCTATTACTCCTTGTGTAGCTTTAGCAATGTACAAAGACTGAACTGACTTTGTCATAAACCTTATGGCGTAATATTCCCGTGTTAACTTGTGACGGAGCAGTCGCTGATCAAGTTCCTGGCGGAGGCGCACCGCGGCGCGCACGGGTTCGTGGTGGACGAGCGCGGCGCGCCCGTGGAGCGCGCCAGCGTGCGCGTGCGCGGCCGCGACGTCGTGTACCACTCCACCAAGTACGGCGAGTTCTGGCGCCTGCTGCTGCCCGGCACCTACCGCCTCGACGTGAGTCCTCCTCCAGCACACGGCAGTGGTGGACGAGCGCGGCGCGCCCGTGGAGCGCGCCAGCGTGCGCGTGCGCGGCCGCGACGTCGTGTACCACTCCACCAAGTACGGCGAGTTCTGGCGCCTGCTGCTGCCCGGCACCTACCGCCTCGACGTGAGTCCTCCTCCAGCACACGGCAGTGGTGGACGAGCGCGGCGCGCCCGTGGAGCGCGCCAGCGTGCGCGTGCGCGGCCGCGACGTCGTGTACCACTCCACCAAGTACGGCGAGTTCTGGCGCCTGCTGCTGCCCGGCACCTACCGCCTCGACGTGAGTCCTCCTCCAGCACACGGCAGTGGTGGACGAGCGCGGCGCGCCCGTGGAGCGCGCCAGCGTGCGCGTGCGCGGCCGCGACGTCGTGTACCACTCCACCAAGTACGGCGAGTTCTGGCGCCTGCTGCTGCCCGGCACCTACCGCCTCGACGTGAGTCCTCCTCCAGCACACGGCAGTGGTGGACGAGCGCGGCGCGCCCGTGGAGCGCGCCAGCGTGCGCGTGCGCGGCCGCGACGTCGTGTACCACTCCACCAAGTACGGCGAGTTCTGGCGCCTGCTGCTGCCCGGCACCTACCGCCTCGACGTGAGTCCTCCTCCAGCACACGGCAGCGGCACGTCTGCCACACCACAAGTACGCCGAGTCCTGGCGCCTGCTGCTGCACGGACGCCAATAGAGCCGTCATATATAACATTCAACTTCGCTACAAATCTTTACTTCAACCCAAACACATACTAGTATCGATCACCGAAATAATGGCACTGTGCGGGATCTTGTGTGAAAACGCCTAATAAATTATGTTACCCCCTGTTACAACTACTACTACTACTTACTACTTACTTACGTACTTGTGATATTCCGACCTTCTTATTCGATTCAGCATTCACTTCTAATGTGTTAGAGCATCACAGACAATGGTGCAAGCTCTCTTTTGGAAATAATTTCTAAGAATATAAGTAGGCACTTGTACTTCGAGTTTTCTTTATTCTATTTATTATTAAAATTGCCAGGTGTCCGCCGACGGCTACCTGCCTCAGGAAGTGGAATTCATCGTAGTTGAAAGTCATCCGACGTTGTTAAACGTAACATTACATTCCGCAAAAGTAAGTATTTACTGATCCGCGGAGTAGGCTAACACTTTATTTTAGGGACAAAATAAAAATAAACCTTTCGATGAAAATTCCAGTCCACCGTAAGTTCTTTTAGTCATCATTTAGTGTAACTGCAATTCATGCAAAGATATATATATATATACATATATATATATATACTAATATATATATATATACATACATATGTATATATATATATATATATATATATATATATAATATATATTATATATATATATATATATATATATATGTATGTATATATATTGTACATACATATGTCCTTATAACATTGAAATGTATAATAATTATGTACCGAAATAAGTGCCATAGCGAAATACAGTTGTTTATGTAATTTATTTGCTTTCACATGTTGAGACTGACAGATAGTGCAATTAAGAGATATATATATTTCTGTTGATTAAGGACGGTATTCGTAAAGCAAAGGTACAGTTTGATGAAGCGCCCAGTGTATTTCTTTATAATGTAATCTTGTAAATAATGTAAAAAGACCCTTATTAAAATTCACCAATAAGTATTTATCTATGAAGTTACCGTTTTTATGTTCATACATATACTTTGATATAATTTTTTAATTTAAGAACTACAGATAAAGTTTATTTTTGTGTATTTTTTTGTTCTTGTACTGCAATTTTTGGTCAGTCTACAAACAAAACGGTAATCTCATAGATAAAAATGCCAATATATCTTAAAACTACGGGAGCATTTTATTATGAAACATGTAAATATACCGAGGGATTTTCTGAGGGACATTATCGAGTTCTCTAACCCTACTCATAGATGGCGTGTACTTTGTGTTTTTTATGTCACATTACATAGATTAAAAACAGTGTTTATAAATTACCATAGATTATGTACAATGCACATATTTTGCATTCTTTATATTTATTCTTGTTTCTGTTTAGAACTACAAATACATTAGCTACAAGTGAAATTTACGCTTTAAAATTATTAGGATTATTAAAAGATTGTTTCGTGACAAATTAATACAATTTTAACCCGTCTTAGGTCTAAATCGACATCCGGATTCTATTTTGTCAACAATTTTTAATTAGGTGTCAGAAAATCCCTCATTCTAAGTAGATTTGTTGTAAATATTGTGCATGTTATGGTGGTTGAGTTGACATGGGTTCATAGGGGTTCGAGATCCGCCGCGCCGCGCTCCCGAAGCCCACAGCTGGGACTCCAGGATCTCTTTCCAAAGCTATTCGCCGGACCAACACTTCTCTCACTAGCACGGTTGAGACCAGAATTATTTTCCCAGATAACTAAATATTGATAGTTATTAAACATAGATTTCCAAGAATTCTGTATGTATGCTACATTTAAATATAAATTACTGCACAGATCTCTCACGGCTCACGGCACTCACAGACTCACGGCAAATTAGCATATTCTCTTTATAGATAATTAAAAAGGTTTTTGTGTAATCTGTGAATTCAAATAATAAAACTTTTAATAGAAAGGTCCATTTACTAATATAAAGAATTGTTAATTGTAGTCAACAAAGTGTTCATCGATCAGACTAGAATTGATTGAAAGGCCGTTTGCGACCACATTAAATAGCCAAGTGTTATTAGAAAGTAAAAAGCATAGTAAATGTTTAGTTTTTTTGTAATTCTGAAACACCTACCACCCTGTTGAAGCGTTCATGTAAGTATTTAGTGTACTAAATTGTATGTATGTGTTTGTCATTGCATGTCAGTGTTTATCGAATGTTTTAATTAAAATTAAAAATGACAATATTATCAGTAAGAATAACAATGATCATAATAAAATCAATCTTTAATTTAATTTAAATTAATCACAGCCCCGAAAGAATATTTTATCCTCTTTTTTTTAATGTTCAATCCCATTTGTCTTATACACAAAATAAAGAAAATCGTTCTACATTTTAAAGAGTGGGAAGGTAGGTACTCAAAACTACAGTAGTGGTTTTTTTCTTCCCACTAGGGAAAGGCTAGGGCTCTGTGCCATACAGCCAGGTCTTAAAATCAAAACTACAGCTTTCTAAATTCCATTCTAATTCCAAATTGTAACCAGTTTCCAACTGGCAGTTACTTATACAGAAGGTAAACATAATTCAAACATATCTGGGGACTTACCACCACCTGAACCATTTTACTTACTAAATATAAGGACTAAAATATACATATTTTACATGTGACCCACAAAGCACCACTCAAACGAAAATATTTTTCATTATCCGTAATAATAGAAGTCATATTTTCGAGTAGAACCAAATTAATACAGCTCAAAATATATTTCCAAAGATCGACATAAAACGAAACTTAAAAAAAATTAAAACAAAAGAGGATCAAATATTATTTTTAAATTTTAATAAACGTTATCATACTACTTTGAATGTTCCATTTATGGAGTTCGAGAGATTTGATTTCATAGATTCAAATTTCATATTTACATTTTTCCGACGTTTCTATGGTATAAATATAAACAAAAATAAGTTAATGAAATATCAATAATTTAATTTTAAATTCATTATAAAAACGAATTTTGTAAGATTAAATTAGTTTTAGATGATCAAATAATCCCTTTTTAATTTTTGCTATTGTAGCCCTGCATGTTTGTAAATAGCTTGGTATTTTGCATGCCTTCAAAGAATGACGTTGACAGTTGCTTACCTACTCACAAAGGTCTAATTATGGAACAACGCTGCTATTCTCAAAACACACTAAAGCAACCTAAAGTAATGTTTGCAACCTCGAGCGACATTAAGACAGCGCTGTGGGGATTTCTCTATATGACAAAAATGTCACAGCGTAGAGATTGTGCATCCGAAATAACATTCGTGACATTCACAATGAAATAATCTAGTAAAATCATGCCCATATACATATATTCTGTATCGAAATGATTTCGATAATGTAACAAACCAGAATGTTACTTTGTCTAATCTAGTTCGACCACCTAACTCAATCGCTCTCTGCTAAAATAATATTTATAACAAGGCACTAAAGTACTTATCAATTAGCTAGCTAGCGAGGAAGTGTCGTCACAAGACATCACTTTATAACTAGACGGTCGACCCGCAGTCAACGTTTTTTGGTTAACTTAGCTGATCACCGATTTTTGTTTGTGACCTTACTTTTTTTTTGTTCCCCTGAGGAATATGCATTAAATTGCATACCCCGGCTATGGCAAGCCGGCGGTTATGGGGGGCTCTCCTCCCCAGAAGGGGGAGGCCTACCCACTAAAAACCTCAGAAAAGGCCTTCCTCAGGCATGTAGGGAGCCCCCGGGAACGCCAAGCTACTTCCGGGAACCCCCAGCCTCCACTCCCCTGCCGATACAGGGGAGCGCTCCTCGGGTTGTGACCTTACTTATTTTACAAAACAAGATTAAAATTATTAAATATAAATATATTTATTGTTTTCTTGTAAATAACATCGTAACTTTAACTTACGATATTATTAATGCCCAAGCTTTTTTTTAGATTTTCTTTTAGTTGGTAATGGGACACATTGTATAGTTACATACTATACTTACGAGCAACGTTTTTATAAAATATTATTATTGTATGATATATTTAATGGAAAATGACTTCTGCAGCGAAATGTAGTTCGATCTGAGTATAGACACTAACGGTGGTTGCACTGTCGCAGCGCATCGACGGCGGGCCGTACTACCGGCCGCTGCCGCTGCCGCCGCGGCCCACGCCCGCCGCGCCCGGCATCTTCGCCTCGCTCACCAACTCATTCAATAGCTTCGTCTCCAATATATTCGGTTGAAATCCGCAATCTATCCTTAAGCCAATTTGGTTAGACGATATTTGTGAAAAATTTAACTGTAAAAACTCTTTTATTTATATACACCGTGATTCTGCAGTGGTTGTTTTCTAGTTCTATTTATATATATTAATTCCAACGATAATTATACGAATGAAACGCATTTCGATACGGGGTGCAGCAGAAGTCGCTCGTTTTCGCCTTCAGGATGCAAAAGACTAGCTAGACTTTTCACTGTACAATATAATATACATTATACTTCAAGATATCTATACTAATATTATAATGCTGAAGAGTTTGTTTGTTTGCTTGTTTGTTTGAACGCGCTAATCTCTGGAACTCCTGGTTCGAATGGAAAAAAATCTTTTTTTATTGAATAGCCCATTTATCGAGGAAGGCTTTAGGCTACATAACATCACGCTGCGACTAATAGGAGAGAAGAAATAATGGAAAATGTGGAAGAAACGGGAAAAATTATTCATCTTTGAGGGCTTTCGTTGCGTGCGCTGCGAAAACGGTTCTAGATACCAAAAAAATATGTATGACAGAATTATTCCTCTTAAAATGATCTAAAAAAAATTCCGCGACGGTATATATATATCTATCTTTTAATGTTAACTCACTAGAATCGTTTTTATGGTAATCAAATTTATATATACACAGACTATTTTCATTCGTCAATTTTTTTGTATTTACTTCGTATTCGGTGACTTACTGTTTAATAAAAGTTTACAGACCAATACAAATGAACCTATAATATTTTTTTTAATATGTACTAACATGTTTAAATTGTAAGATAGGCCAGTTACTGCTGCTTGCCCCCTGTAATAATGAAAGTGTTTGCTTTAAAAATATTTTGGAATAGTTATAATATCATAGGACAGCTGTTTACAAAGATTGTTCATCTAATTTGGTAGAAGTAGGTACAATTTATATGAAATTCCTGATTATCTTCCATAATTGCCACATGTATTAAGTTTAATCAAATAGAAATCATGTTTTGTCCCTAGCCTAATAAAACTAAACAGAAATCCTACCCCAAAATAATATCTATGGGTCTGTTTACACATCTTTACATTAACTACTTTTGGATTATGTTGAAATATGATACCTTTATATCATTAAGAAGAAACATTAAGATATGGCCTAAAGGGCCTGTATCCAAACCAATAGAGCAAGATTAGGTCTTACTTTATCATTAATAAACATATAAAGTTAAAAAAATAATTAGTGAGGTGTAAAGAAAATTTTTAATGAGGTTTATTAAGAATATGACTTTAAAGACGTGCTTGATTAAATATTACCTAACTTGCAATATGTATCTTGACAGCTGTCAAAATTATCATCCTATATTTTGACGTACCTATGTAGTTACACAGAAATGGGTTAACCCACAAAAATAAACTACCTACCACAAAATAAAAGCGGTTATTATATCAAACCAGTTGTTCATACATATAAATTCACAAAACAAAAAGATATCAAAGAAATACAGCCATTATGATGTCAAAATAACAAAAAAAACTTTCAGATTTACATCAATGAAGGAAAGAATGCTAAACCTTAATGAAAAACAAATATATCTCATTTGTTACTTAAAGTTGATTGGATCCTTTCTGCATATGCCCATTTTACAAAATAAAAAAAACCCCTGAAAACCATGTCTAAACTAGTTTACATACAGATTTAGCACAGTATAATATATGTACATTTAACATTGCTGACAGAAATATGATATTTAATGAATATAGGTAAAGATCTCGGAAGGACTTAATTGTCGATAGTAAATTAGTTTAAGTGCCTAATATTAAGTTCTACTTTTTAAGTACTGTAAATAAATATTACCATGTACGTCTTAGTAATTTAAATAAAATTATGATACACATCAATGTCTTTTCTTAAAACACTCACTTGTTAAAGATTTTAATACATAAATATGTAGCCAAATGTTTAGAGTATTTTTCTCTATTATGCGATAATGGAATTCGACAATGAGAATAAACTAAGTAAAACCAGTAAGTATTTTGTAGTAGCAACGATATCTGAAGAGTTCCATGCCTCAACTGGCTCATGCATTCCGACGACTGCACACGCCACCCTGGCGCCAGCGTTGCCGGTGGTAAGGGAATCAATAAGGTTTCCCTGTCCGAGATCATCCTTCTGTTCGTGCAACACTACACTGCGCCCTAATATATTGTTTTCTCCGCGAAGACTAATAACTTTATCCATAAAATTCAATACTGCAATGTTTTCTGCATTCCAAACAAATTCGACGTTACCCAAATCTCCAACATGGCGAACATCGTGATCTCTGCCGCCATGATTCACTCCTTTAGGATTGAAATGAGCGCCGGCGTCAGCACAGGAACTGACGTCTCCTAACTCGTGAATATGAAATCCGTAAAGGCCGGCCGGCATTCCCGTTATATTACCAGTCACGTGAACACCATCTTCCGTCTCTGTGAATATAATAGTGCCTTGAACTTTGGCGGTCGACAGATGTGCTACAGCTACGCGGGCCACGTCATTACTAAAAGCTCCAGAGACAACACATAAAATAACAAAACTTTGCAAAAGAGTAACCATTTTCAGTAAGTTGTCAGCACTATAACTGAACTGAGACTAGACAGAGAATGGTCTAACGACACTTATAGATTTAGTATTTGCACGTTTACCTTATCAGTTTGATACTACACATGATAAGGGTAAATATTTAAAATGTTCTAGATTGAATACGTAATCTCAAATAACTCAAACGGTAATCTTGAGAAATTTGAAATCTGGACGATAAGCCGAGAAATAATGGCGATAAGACAAACGTTAATTGGTCATGGAATAATTTGTTAACTTAACCAAAATCTTGTTCTTAGGCTTATTTTTTCTATTGCGTATAAAAATATGAATCACATTCGAAATGATCTCCTCTGGTTGCAATACGGTCCTTTAAACGTTGAAGTCAGACTAACTTCGAAAATCTCTTTATTGCCAATCTTATGGATTGCTTTAGGAACTTCAGATTGTCATGGCATTTAAAGCACGTTATAGGTACTCTTTAAAACTATGCATAAATCACAATCTAGCGGATTGTGATCGGGACTAGATGACAATCAATCTTCAGCTGTGATTAAGTCTGGAACATTTATTTATTTATTTATTTATTTATTTATAGATCACCAACATAATAAACATTTACACCAACGAATAACAATCATGTTAAATGCTCTAGCCTAATGCTATTATAATTATAGGTGATGACAGCATTTATTTTTTCTAAGAGTAACTCCCAAATATAAAAAAAAAAAAAACTAAGAAAAAATTAAAAAATTAAAATGAAAACAAAGACAGAAATAGACAAGCACAAATAACTTAAAACTAACTAGTACCTAAGGAGAAACTAATGAGTACCTCTCTTATTTAAAATAAATACAAATAACCTATACAAAAACTATAAAAGAGACTTTTTAAATTGGCGGATGCCATCCGCGAACAAATCCAATTCAGTAGACTTTGATAAACTGTTAAATTCTCTCATAAGCCGATTTAATGGTGCATTTTGACCGAGATTGGTTCTACTGAATCCGGTCGCCAGTATGTTGAAGCGAGATTTGCGTGGAAGCCTTGACGGTGCCGACAAAGAAAGGCCTTCTAACAATTCTGGAGCTTCGAGGATGCCATTCGCCAATTTTAACAGAAATAGCATGTCGTGCACACGTCTTCGATTTGATAAAGAACTCATCCTGAAGTGAACCAGTCTATCTTCATATTTTATTAAGGATTTACCCAGATTGCAAGAATATACGAGATGCCACAAGAACCGCCTTTGAACACTCTCAAGCCTTTTCTTATAAATGTCATAGAAAGGATTCCACACAACGCTGCAGTACTCTAAACCGCTGCGTACAATTGAGTTATATAATTCGTTTTCTCAAATGTAAACATGGTTTATAAAACGCCGTCCGTTCCACACATGCCTACATAACATACATACATACATAACTAACATATTTTTTATTCGAGTCTTGATAAAGTGCACACATGAAGAGGGCGATACGGAGGAGGGGGATAAGAGGGGGAAGTTACACTTTGTTCAAATCGCTAAAACAAATGGAAAAAGAAATTAATGTCATGGTTTTGAAATTATTGCCCTTTTCGCAGTTTTACAAGACTCACACGGTATATAGGTACAGAATAGACCCACTACGAGCATAAATGTGGCATGACATCAATTATGTGTATTTTCTCGATTCGGAGCTGATCAAACATTTTAAGTCAAATCAAATTATAAAATCATATCTAAAAATGGGAGATTACACCTCGTTAGATAGCGTCTCGGCTAGAGCTCGCCGCGGCGCCCTAAAAATATCCGACTCGTCTGACCCCATCACTCGCGCAAACAAGACAACAACAATTCAAGTACAAATGATAACGACTAAACCGATTCATATTTTGAATTGCAAATGTATGTAATCTTATATCGGCATATAAGGAATCAGTACCTACGAATTCAACAAATTGCAACACTACAGGACAGTTCAGTCACGCACGAGTGAATATTAGAATCACAAGTCACGACACACTTTTTCATACCGACTTATCATAACAACATGTGTTATCAAGAACAGGTATCTGTTGGGTTTAACTTGTTTAAAAGTACCTGCGCGTGTAACAACTACCCAATTATTAAACTGACAGTAATATCTGTTTGTGAAAATTCACATTAAATACTTTAGATGCCAAACAATAGTTTAAACATATAAATCTCACTTACGTCAACAAGATAACATAAAATCTGGCAGAACGTGCGTTCATCGTACACTACGGAGACCAACCAGTCATCAGTTACAATTCATTGAAACAAACAAAGTACTGATTAAAATGTACTGGCATGTTATAGTATGTTCTCTCCATGCGATTTTAATAACAGTGGATAGTTCTGTGATCGTAACGACTACAGGTCCAGTTTTAGGAAAATTGGTAATTGAAAGTGATTTGGGGGTAACTTACTACGCGTATCAGGGTATACCGTATGCAGAAAATCCTGGGAAAAGCCGTCGGTTTAAAGTAAGTAAACCCACAAAATTTGCTATTTATGTTATTTATTCCTTTATTTAATATTTTTCGTACAACGAACAATCAGGTGTACAAAAGGCTGGCTTAATGCCAGAGGCATTCTTATCCAGTTAGCCTGTAAAATGTTCATTATTATTTACAGAAAATTATATTTTTAAAGCAAACTATCTTCCGGACCGCGTTATCGGTCACGTTATGTCGGACTTTTGAAATGGAAAGATATATTTTCATGCGGTAAAATTTATCTTATGCTCATCCCCGGCTCTCCAACCACCCCCACACCATATTGGGTTAAAACCTAGCCAGCTATTTTTATCAGATTTTCCCTTTTTATATAAAATATCTTTATATATCTCGTAAATATTCTGTACGTGTGTTAGTCATTGAACTCCTCCTAAACGGCTGGACGGATTTTGATGAAATTTTTTGTGTGTATTCGAGGGGGTTTGAGGATGGTTTAGATTCACAATACGGTCATCTAGATATTGTTTTTTTAAGCTAAATTATTTATTTAAAAACATTTGAGACATTTGACAGAACAACGTCTGTCGGGTCAGGTAGTCTATATAAAAATAAGTGCCAATTGAAACAAAAACTTCCCTATTATTACTCCCTTTAGGGTAGAATTTTAACAGGCTTTGAATGTGATATTTATTTATATCTAATCAGAAGCCTAAAAAATAAGTTTCAACCTTTTAGCTTTAAAAATGACATATTTTTCGTACAAACTTTCCTCTACTATTTCAACCATATATAGTCAATTTAGCATGAAAATCGTCCTATCTCAGGCTCCATCTGTGTACCAAGTTTTGGCGTGACAATACGACAGACAGACTGAATTAATTTTACATTAATAACATTAGAAAAGATGATATAAATATGATTGACAAACACTCTATCTATAATTAATGTAGTATAAGATTTGTATAAGATTGAGAACAGCAAATTCGTAACCCCCACTAGAACAGTGTACGCTACCAACTTTAGTATCTTTACTTTATGTAAAGGCATTGGATCCATTCATTTCACCGTCTCTCAGCGATATGAATGCTGTCGTATTGCATCACAATTAGGTCAAGTGCACGCAAGTGCAAGTATACGCGCTATATTGGGATCTAGCAACAACACTCCATCGCGAAGTTAATTTCCGTCAGCTTCTCTTTGTGGATTGTAGTTATGAAATTTATTGTTCGTTAACAGGAAAACAGCAATAAATACATTAGATCGATTTACATATTTCTAAGGTCCCTTCCGCCGGCGACGTCGCAAGTAGAATAAGCAACATTATATTTGTTTCAATGTGATATTTTGAATCAATTCAATCCGTAATATATACAAATACATGAAAAATACCAATTGACAAAAATACTCGTGCCACTGGGACAAAAAAATTGGTGTTAATAAACCATTTAAATGGTTACACATGACACAGATCATGAGCACATTTTAATAACAGGAACGAAACAACGTAGTGGTCAGTGAAAACAGCGATCAATTAATTATTAAAAAATAATTAGGTCATAAATGAATTATAAATTGTTAGGCAAGTTATAAATAATAAATAATTAGGTAGGCTATGAATATCTAATAAATTATGTAGGTTCTATATGAATTAATGAATGAATAGGTAATAATTCCAGTTCCTTAGTAATTCGCGCGCTCATGAACCCCGCTCATCGAACCAACTTACGATGTTAAAAATCGCCCAGTAAATACATCTACGGGCTGACCCGAAAATACTTCTTAAATAGCAAGCACTAAACATCACCTGAGCGAACATTGACATCTATTATATTGAGGTGATAATACACTTATGTGTTTCTATTTGTTTGTATGTGTGTATTGCATCTATATGTATTTATGTCATGTGTGTTAATATGTATATATATCATATATATTTAAACGAGTATTTGTATATGTACAGATAATATAATTTACACTTCTGTTTGCGTTAACTACACGTGTTTCTTATTTACTTTCCGTTCGGTTACCTAGTGGAGAATGCCTTGTTGATTAAGTTCACCCTTTGTACCTATTCAGTGCAACAGAGTCAAATAAAATAAATAAGTTATTAGGTAGGTTAGATATTAATAGTAAACAATTATGTAGGTTATAAATGAATAATATTTCCTCAACTTCGAAACTCGAGATTGCGAAGAGTTTAAGTCCTTAATACAAATAACTATCTAACGTAAGATTTTTATATCTGATTAGTAATTATTGGTTATGAACAAACATAGTTTTTAAATACCTACTTGTGTTCTAAAACTGACTGACAAAAAGTTTACGGAAATGTGATATTTCATTCTAGACCTAAATATTTGGGAAGGAGGAGGTCACCTACCGACTGACTCAGATACTCGCCGGGCACGGCTGCTTCGGTGAGTATCTGTGTCGAATAGGACGGGAGGGATCGACACATTGCCACCACTGCCCATCCGACCTCGACTCGGCCCAGCACACGCTGGCGGAGTGCCCCGCGTGGGCCTCCGAGCGCCGAGTCTTGGTCGCAGAGATCGGGCGAGATCTGTCTCCGCCGGCATTGATTGCAGCAATGCTGGCGGTCGAGGGAGGTTGAAGGGCTGTGGCCTCCTTCTGTGAAGCAGTGATGCTCCAGAAGGAGGCCGCCGAGCGGGGTCGGGAGATGGCCGATCCCGCTCAAAGGAGGCGGTGCCGGGCTCGGTAGCACAGCTGCGGTGCCGCCGCGGGTCGCCGGCGGGCGCGAGGAAATCGCGCCCGCGGATACGGCGACCCGGGAGGGGCCACGCCCCTTCCGTGGCCGGGGGCGTCGTCGGTGGTGGAGATCGGGGGAGGTATTGTAGCCTCCCCCGAGGAGGGCTCCCCTGGATCGGCGGGGGAGCGGAGGCTGGGGGTTCCCGGAAGTAGCTTGGTGTTCCCGGGGGCTTCCTACATGCCTGAGGAAGGCCATCCCTGAGGTTTTTAGTGGGTAGGCCTTCCCCTTCTGGGGAGAGCCCCACATAACCGCCGGCTCGCCACAGCCGAGGTAGGCAACTTAATGCATTTTCCTCAGGGGGAACAAAAAAAAAAGACAAATATTTAGAGATAGCTCTATAAATATGTATTTTATTTTATATATGTTTCGTTATACAGCCCCCTGTACCAAAAACACCATGGTTAACTGTACGGAACGCAACGAATCCCGGTCCCGTTTGCCCACAGCTCGAAGGAAGATACAAAAGGGACCAAATGAGTGAGGATTGTTTGACACTTAACGTTTACGTACCAGCTACGAGGAGCAAGGGAGTTCGCGCCGCATATTTCTATATTCATGGTGGAGCGTTCAAGTCTCTATCAGGCAATATAGAGGACTCGTCAGGGCCGCAATTTCTGTTAAAACAAGACGTTATATTCATCTCGACAAATTACAGGTACGTCTTAGCACACACACGGCATAATGATAGAGCTATTTATGAACTTTCGGTTTTTTTAGTCAAACTTTTAATATTAATTTTAATATTATTTTAACCATTTTAATTAAAGAAACAATATATTTTGATTAACTACTCCATTTTGAACCTATAGTTTAATTTTTATTACTTATCAGATTATTTGTTTAATCAATTAATAGATCGTCAGATATTTTATAACTTGTAAACAATTTTAATGCCTTAAAAATTATTATTTGTTGATATCTTTTCGGGTAATAAATAAATAAGGAATAAATCATTGTATTACTTTTAATTTTCAGACTTGGTGCATTAGGATTTCTATCGTCAGAAACTGACCAGGCTCCCGGCAATGCAGGAATAAAAGATATCATATTAGCGTTGAAATGGGTCAAGAACAATATCAAACGTTTCGGCGGAGGTACGCTCACCATAGGTGGACAAAGTGCGGGCTCTGCTATTGTGCATTACTTACTCTTGAGTGAACAATCCAATGGACTCTTCCAGAGGGCTGTTCTAAATAGTGGCAGTGCCACTAATTTCAGATACCTGTCGATGTCTCCCACCACCACCGCTCTGGCTCTAGCCGAAGAATTAAATATTCCTACGGCAAATATCACTAGCGTAATCGAAAATCTTACAAATGTTGACGTTTTCGACATTGTGACAGCTCAAGATAATATTTTCAAAAACAACAGGAATATAATGCGACCATTTGGTGCATTCGTACCATCCGTGGAAAAGAAGTCGTCACATGCAGTTTTAACAGAAACTCCCAATAAAATATTACAGTCTGGCATTAGACAGAACGTACCACTACTGCTTGGCATCACTTCTCAAGAAGGCGCCTATATGTGGCGCTCACTTACCAGAAAACCTATCGGCGAACTGCAAGATAAAATTGATCTTTGCATACCTTGCGACATACAATACCCGATCGATTCACAAATGCATAAAGACTTGGTGAAATCAATGTCTGATATATATTTCGACGGCTCAGACCTCAAAAATTGGACTTTGACAAATTTTTACAATCTGGTATCGGACACCCAGTATGCTAGCAGTGTGGACTTGTGGCTGAGATCTCACTTGCAAAGAATAGACCGCCAGCGGGTTTATTACTACGTATTTGATTTCGATGGCGAGTTGAATTGGGCAAAGGTAGTCTACAACATAAGTTTTCCAGGCGCAGCACACGCCGACGACCTTGGGTACATGTTTGTTACGAAAGACACGAAGCCAATACTTGATAACATTGATGCGAAAACAAAACGAGCATTGAATAACACTTCTACCTTTTTGGGTAATTTCATAAAATTTGGGTAAGCGCATTTTTTAATATTGTTGACGGTATCGTTGATAATAGGGGGTTCGAAGCGCCTCCCCATATTGACACCCAAACCTAATCAAGGTTTCAGGCTCAGTGGGTTAATATTGTCAACTAGCGAAATAACACATGAATACTATATTTCTGATTTGTCTGAAATTACATTATATAGTTCAATTAATTAAACTTTAATTACTTATTAATATGAATCTAGTTTACGAGACTAGAAATAATTACTTCTGATACTATTGACTGATGAACTTAGTGTTCCTGTGAAGCGAAGCATGAGAAGGAAGAGAACCAATATAAAAATGGAAATCAACGTTATACATCCAAATACAATTATGCCTTATCTGATTATATGTATAGATATCATCTATACATATAATCAGATAAGGCATAATTATAGGCAGATAAGATACATAATTTATATAAAATATGTTAATTTCCATTAATATGTGTAAGATCAAATTTAAAAGCACGTTTTGGAATTTGCTAAAATTTATTTATTTTGCCTATTGAAATTAAAGTTTACAGAACGACCTAGTACCATCTAGTATAGACATTTAAACAAAAGCAACGGTGCAGTTAAAGCACCGGTCTTCTAATTGATATGTGGGTTTGAACCCGTATTGTAATAATGGTTTTCGTGATTCATATGCGCTACTCAAAGGTATATCTGAAGTCAACCAAATCACAGAACCAGCACGCTTGACTAAAGCTCTTCTCCCCCTATATAAGACGTCTGGTGCCGCAATTCTAGTATCTTGTTTTGCGAGATAGTAGTCTCCTTATTGCGAGGTATCGTACGTATTAAAATGGATAACTTAATTTAAAAGTAATCACACCATAGACAATTTTATTAGAAAGGATAAAACGCCAGCTGTCATTGCCATTAAATATCTACGGTTCAATAAATCACACTAGATAGCTATAGCGTTACTACGTTTATTATATAGGCGGTAAAGATAAACCCGACTGTAAATATCATAAATACCTGATATTTACAAAATACCCGATTTTTAAATAATAAAAAAATTAATATCATGCACATTTTTTATTATATTTGGCATTACCCAATTTACCAACACATATTAATTAATTCTGGTATGGTATTCAAATTATGTACGTAAAACACATGCAGTGTTCATGTTGTAGTCTTGTATTTTTCAACTGTAACCTTAACAGGTAACAAAAAAATGTTTATGACAGTTATTCATAAACATTTTTTTTTGTATATATAAATGCATTTACTTTTCGTAATTATTATTTGCTATGTATCAAACACAGTTATTCTGCTGCTGCATCCAGTATATGGCGCCGTATTAATGTTGAGAATTAAATTTGTAAGTACCAGCAACAACATGAGCTCTAAATTTTATTAAATTTTATCTATAATAACGAAATGTGCAATAAAAATCGTCGAGTATGTGTGATACACTAAAGAGATTAATGGCCGTTTTCACCAACCTTGTCTTAGCTTAGGTGACTCCTAAGAGACATGCTGTCTCACTCTTTTCAGTTAATATAAAAAGTGACAGCATGTCACTTAGGAGTCACCTAAGCTAAGACAAGGTTGGTGAAAACGGCCATAAGTCTTCCAAGATTAAGACGTCACCACAGCGTAAAGTAAATTGAAGAATGATATAAACAGCCAAATTAAGGATAGACTCCAGCGCTTTGGTGGGCTTCCCCTCATTTATATAACAATATTGTGTTCCAGAAACCCCACACCGCAGGGAAGCAACTTCAGGTGGCTAGAAAGTGGGCCACTGAGAAATCATGTAATGGTAAATGACGAACCTGGGAATGTGTTACAGGGCCCATTTCGCAAAAGATTTGATTTCTGGCAAAACGTGTACCATAAATACGACAGTTACTTAAAGAGCGGCGGAGCAATATCTCCAAAGATTTGTTGATTTCAAATCATCCCTTCCACTTTTGGTATTTGGAGAAATGTTATTGTAAGAAATACAAAGCATTCAGTAAAATCCAACTGTTTTATTTAAAAAATATATTTTCCATTGTTATACAAACATGCCATTCAATACAAAGGTAGCACAAGATATATTTCAGTAACAAATACAATTTAAAAGGCACACGTTTGATTTTAATTCTAATAACTTTTACTTATTTAACATCTGATCTCATTTTGCACTGCACAACTTTTAGTTTAAGTCGGTCGAATAAACACAATAAATGTATATGTCGCAGCCAACTGGTTTAAATAGACGTTCAACCAAACAGCTAGCCCTTTCACTGAGCAACGTCAGTCAATCACACAACTATAATTGTTGATTGCAACGTTCAACATTACAGCTATACGACGCTTAGCCAACTGGTTAAATGGCAAATTAACTAAGGTGACCATTGGTTTAGTACTTAATTTGAGAGAATAGAAAGACTGTAATTTCTTGGGAGGTTATTCTTGAATTAAGTTTAAGAGGTGACCAAAAGTTTGATGAAATAAGTAAAAATGAAAAACAAATATTTTATCATAATATTGTTTATTGCACCAAACAAAAATTATAAAGTTAAAAATTTACGAAGCAAGAATTATTTCATAATCCCGTAACTTCTCGAATATCTGTATAAATTATGATTCACTCGTATCACTCGTAAGTGACATCATAATTTCTGTGTATTTAATAACACGTGTAACGTATATTTACTACTTACTTTCCGAAAAATATATTGTAACAATCACAAACCACGGCTAGTTGACGCCATATTGAAAAAACGCACCTAGCGCTGCGGTGGTGAGCGTTGAACTAGTTAAATTAGACAGCGGCTTTTGAATCAGCTGTAGTGTTGAACGTTTTGAGAGACTCAAATATTCAATTAATAAGCTAGACGTATGGTTGAATGGCGTTGTTCAGTCAAAGGGTTATTTGGCTGAACGGCTATTTTAACCAGTTGGCTGCGACATATACAAAATGGTTCTATCAAAGAATGTGATTCATATTGTTAGATGTCCAACTTGACCTTATCCCGTGCAACTTGAAACGCAGCTATGAGGGCAGCAAGCTCCACGCGCTCGCTACACCCGCTGGCCAACCGAACCTCTGAATCCGCCATCTTGATTAACAATTCTATTAGCACATCTGGTGGAAGTTTCACTGCAAATAAGACAACCGCGACTTAATTTGTTAAGTATTCAGACAGAATGACGTGTCAGGAGGTGTTATAATAAGTTAACTGACTTATATTTTGATTTGCATAATAAACTTCTGAGTACGACGGTTTTTCTTGTGTCATGTTGGCAATAGTACTTGTGGTTTTTGAGCTATTCTTAGCATGTGATATAAAATGTAGTCACAGGTAGTCTTCCTCCGATAATATAGAGCACATACTTACAACGTTGTAGAAGTGCGTGGACTTCTGTCAATATATCGCTGAGGGCCAACCCTTTGATTAATTTTATGTCTTGAATGTCTGTATATTTTGGTCAAGAAATCTATTTGAATTCGACAAAATGAATATTGGCAAAATATTGTATTTTTTTCACTTCACTTTTATACACTTTTATTGGTTTATCATTATTTACTATAGTACAAAATATTTTTAATGTAAAATTTATAGTCAAAATTGATTTGTTTTGCACGTTGACGTTTCCTAGTTGATATATAATAAGTTATTATATATTAATTAGCAAACGTCAACGTGACAGGTGCAACAGGACGAAGTTGACAAGTGGCGCCATCTATACATACATAAGAGCATCTTAATTATTTCTGCCGTTCTTTAACTAAAAGGACGTTAACCCTCAAGTGGTTAAATTTGATTTTTTAATTGAACTTGAATGAGTAAAAGATTTTCTTTCATTTCGTCTGAGAATCATTTTATAATATTAAATAAATAGTGAGTTATAGTAACTTTTAAGCGTAAATGTTTTAAAATTTCAATGAATCCCTATCTTAAAAGCAACTAACCCACACTTCTACGCTAAAAATACGTTAAGCAACCTTAACTGATTGATGTATTGATTATATTCTAGATTTCTCATCACTAAAAGTACGTTTTATGATTATTCTTGAACCACGGCTCTAACCATCATACCTTTTCAAGTAATGACATTCCCCGCGTTTTTTGCCGTTTTCTCTAGAACATTGTTTTTGGTTTAGCGTCCTTTCAGTTAGAGGACGGCAAATTTGATTCTTTTTAATTAATTCACTACTAGATATAGTCCTTTTAGCCTTAATGACGCCTTTTGTCGTAGATCGCAACCGCAACCATTTGTGGTAGATCAATCTTTTTTTTTTTTTTGAGAACTTTTGGAGTCAAATCAGTCCTACCATTTTGACCGATTTGACTCCAAAAGTTTGCCGCTAGCAGATTAAGCTGACAAATAAAAACAGTAGTAGATGTTAATGAAAGCCATTTCTAGGATGATAAAGAATTATATTATTATAATATAAATTGAATATCACTGATTGGCTTTAGATATATGTATACAAAATCTAATTCTTAATTAAGAAACCTGGAATGCAGCTATCAATAAAGCTAACAATTTTTAATGAATTAACTTTGACGGAAAAATTTAATTCCTAACATAATACCGTTCCAAAAATATTTGTGGCTAATGTAGTAGTCAAAAATAATTCTTTCCAAAATAGAGTCGCGATCGTCGCGACGTCCCAAGCGTAAACAGTGTTGCCGTTAAATAAATTGCAAAATAACCGAGCCGATTATGAAAATAACAATTAAATCTCTCGAAATTATTTTAGTTAATATACACTTATCAAAATTATCTACTAGATTTTAAAAAGTAAGATTTTTCACGTTTCAATGGGTATTACGGTATTTTTTGCTACCGTAATGAGTTTGCTACGGTAGGTGGTAGATCGAGGCAGATTACGGTGTAATTAGGGTGCAGTTGGCAACATTGATTGGGTCACGCGCGTGAATGCTTATACAGGATTGACGGTAAGAGGATACTGTTGAAGCAGGCAGCAAAGTCGTCCTCGTTGAGCAGGCAGTGCAGGATGCGGTTCACGTCGGCGCGCAGCGGGTGGCCCACGCACGCGTACACGTGGTCCTCGCTGACGTGCCGGTACGCCAGCCACGTGCTCTGCAAAGTGTTGAGCACCTTGCGCATGTCGCCGCCCGATAGCGCCAGCAACGCCTTCACGCCGTCCTCCGTCATTTTTACGCTACAACACCTCATTGTCTCAATAATCATTTTTAACGGAAGCAGAGGGGGTCGTATGCTTGAGTACTTTTGTGAAATTCTTTATTCAAATATGACTCCATAGAAAGCTGCTTTGAATCGTCCAAATTTTTTTAAACTATTCAGCCAACTTTGGTAACCGAACTCTTTTCAGAGAGCATGTACTCTCCTGAGACTGCGCTGCGCATTGCCCACCGCTCTGGAGGGCGGAAGCTTTTGTTCAAAGCCAATAAGGGGTCATCCATAAATTACGTCACACGAATTTCGTGATTTTTTGCCCCTCCCCCCGTCCTTGTCACAGCTAGTCACATTTGTGAGACTCCCCCACCCCCCTAGTGTGACGTCACAAAATTTGAAATTATAGAAATTATTGAATGATAAAAGCGGTTTCGAAATCAGTTTTATTTTCATTTTAATAAAATTAACATCAAATCAATTAACAAAACAAAAAATGATTACTTATATTAAATAAGTATATGATCATTTCATGATTTTCTTCTGATCTTATTATATTTTTCAAAATCACCTACTATAATCAATTAGAAAAATAGTACGTTTCGGGAGTACCCCTATTAATAGATAGAAGAAGATACTATTCCTTTCATTATTTATGAGAGTATACAGACTTTACAATAAAAGTTAATATTTACAGCACTTTTCATACTAATAGTAATAATTTAAAGTTTTGTGTTTTAACAGTTAGCTTATTTGATTTAATAGATTTTGTAATGTGACGTCACGAAATTTAAGATCCCTTCCACCCCCTTGTCACACAATGTCACACTGCGTCAACCCCCCTCCCTCCCCCTAACCGTGTGACGTAATTTATGGATGGCCCCTAAGGTCCCAGGCCTTCTGCCCGACTTGGTGTTGGAGGAGTGGGTTGGGCGCCGGCAGGGCAACCTCTCATTCACGGTCACTACCTGCACCGGGTCGCACGTCGGGAGACAACGCCGCGGTGTCACCACTGTGACGCTCCCGACGACACGTCCGAGCACACACTGGCTGTGTGTCCGGCGTGGCAACAACAGCGCAGCGATCTAATTGCTGCGCTAGGAAGCAGCGAGCTCTCGCTGCCGAGCGTGGTCGTGGCCATGCTCCGCGGCGAGGCGGAAGTCGCCTCCTTCTACGAAAACGTCATCTCGCAGAAGGAGGCAGCGGAGAGGGAACGGGAGGAGGACGTCGATGCCGCTCCCCTCCGCCGTAGACGGATAGGTAGGAGAAGGCGAGCACCGCGCTTGCGTGTGACCCTACCGCGAGGCTGCGGGCGCGACTGGCAATAGGCTTGTATCCACTATGAACAAATCTGATGCATTAAGTTGCATAACTATTAAGATGATCATTTAATTATGAAAAAAGAAAGTTTTATAAAATAATAACTTTTGATTATTTATATTTTTATAAAATAAAATTGCACAAAATAAGCCATAAGTCACGTGACAGCAAACACCAATTAAAAAGTGTTACGTCACGCCGTGCGAAACGTCAAAGTCAAAATGTCATTCCCAAGTGTCTTGTGGAAGTGCGAAAAAGAATGGGCATCATTCCTTCTCGCGAGTGTCAGCCACTTTTTACGTATCTGCTGATTGTTTGGCACGTATATAAATAATTTTTTTTGTGTTTTTATACTTGTGCTTGTACACTGGGGCACTATGCAGTACTTGTAATACGATGAATCCATTTTTTATTAAAATAACTTCACAATACCGAATATTCCGATACTAAAACAGCTGTGTTTTGCACGGCGTGACGTCATTCAAGACGCCATGACAGTCATGAGCGTTTTTGATGACTAATGTCAAATATTTAATTAAATGCAAAATTATTCTTATAAATAAGCATTTTTTTTCAAAAATAATAATTATTTTGTATAGAATAGGCATCAAGGTATATTAGTATCTAACTACTGAAATTTAGGCAACAAGCCTATTGCGCACGCCGTAGTGATGCCTCTCTGTCTGGGGGACTGTCTAATTACTAGAACTAATTTAACTCTACTTACGGCTTTGTACTCTCTTTATATTTCATTATAATCTAGAGTTGTAAGTATAATCACGTTGTTATTTAACGGAAAATCCTTTTTTGTACATAGAGTAATTAGAATTACACAATAGTCCTAGATTGTAAAATACAGGAACAAGTAATTATGTATATTTGCGTTATAAATTTTCTTGTAAATCTTCCTTTAAAATTTACGTAAACATAATTATGACTTTATCAGCGGGATAATTCTAAAACGAATAACTGTAAATATGCCCCTATTTTATGTTGGAATTGTATATGTTTTTTAAAGTCGCAAAATGTTTGTATTTTTGCATTTATTCCTTCATTTTTTAAATAGCTTCACGAGATTTTGACAGAAGGTGTAAACCACGATGCTCGCTTTATTTACGTAATCAAACATTTTCGACGCAAGTTTAGTTACGACTTTTTTACACGGGTAGCGCGATATGTAGCCGTGGGCAAAAGCTATAACCCTTAACCCTCTATAGACCCATTCCCGGAATCCACGCGGGCGAAGCCGCGGGCAGAAAGCTAGTTCTGAATAATTGCCACTTACCCCTCGGCATCGGCGATCTCCTGCAGCCTCGGCACGATCTGGCTCTGCTGCAGCGGCGCGAAGCGGAACCGCGTGCACCGCGACTGGAGCGCCGGTATGATTTTGCCCAGGTAGTTGCATATTATGCAAAAGCGAACATTCTCTGTATATTTCTCTATTACTGAAACACAAATAACAAATTCCATATCCAACGTCAGAAGAGAGAAAGAAAGAAAACTGTTTATTTGGTACACAATAACAATATAAACTTAATAATTAAATATAGTGTACATGGGTACCAAAAAGGTCCCCAGTCAGTAAACGGTCGTGACATCTACGTCACGACCGCTGATATTCTGTGGGGCCAGGAGACGTATTTATGAATCATTAGACGTGAATTTGGAATTCGAATACGAATGCAAATCGTGCGCGAAATTATTTTCTACTGTTTACAATTTTATAGATTTTTGAATCACTCGAATTCAGTGTTGTCATTAAAAACAAATTCTTAATTAAATTCCGTTTCACGCAGAAAAATTAAAAATCACAACAACAAAAAACCGGCGATAACCCACACGTGAAACGGATCACTGTCAAGGTCACTTCAGCGTTGGATATTCTACTAGTAGAAATCATAAACGAGTGGGTTGAACCACTCGTTACACAACGCACGAAATGAAAGTTCAGAAATAGTGAATTCGGTAATTCGTATACGAATCTCTCGAATGCGAATTGGTTTTCTATTGTTTCGAAAATTCGTGTCCTGATACATGATCGGAGACGGCACTAGCCCAGCCACAAGCGTAGCCACAACTAACTTTTAATACTAATTAGTAAAAACTAAAACTAAAAACACAAAATAATGTCAAACCAATAAACAACTCACAAATATTACTTCCAGCATAGCTTAAAATGTAACCAGATAATCCTACTGCTGTGCATATTTAGATATCACATTTCACCAGCAATTCTTATTGGAAATTTGATCTGTTATATATGAGCTAAACTTTAAATTTGATTTTTCAAGTTATTATATTATTGATAATTATCAAAGATAAACAAGGGCAACACTTTCATCGCCAATAGCCCCTCCATATGGCAACACTGCGTTCTTTTCAATAAAGAAATGCTTTTATTTAATTTGCACTGTATATATGTTTGTATGTTCGGATGGAATCTTACAACTCAATTTTAAGGCCCTCGGCCGATTGAGCTGCAATTTTGTATACACGTTTAGTTTGGATGACAATGCATGTATATTTTTTTAGTTTTAAAATTTTAATAGGTAGCAAGTAAATGCGTGTAGGTACTTAAATCTCGCGGCAAGCTTTTATAAAATATAAATTGTGTCAAAGGTGTTAAATTTGAAATGATATTATAAGTTAACAGTAAAAGTTTTAGTGTAAAAGTTTATTTTTTCTTTTTAGCGCATTTAAATAAAAGCTTGTTTTTAAAGATGTTTTTTACTTTATTTTTTTTAAAACGTTATTTTCACTTACTGGACTAACTAAACGGTTAAGTAAATATTTATATAAAAAATCTCAAGTCAGAAGTTTAATATTAAATGGTGAAGATGGTGAGAAGAAAAGGAAAACTACAAAAAATTACATCGCGACTTTTTTGTATTTATTAGTAGTAAATATATAATTTATAGCAGATTATTCTTAGAATTATTGTCAGTTATTTCTAGTGATGAAGGTGCAAAGACCATTGTCGCTGAATGCTAATTGCAGTATATTGGGCCTTTTAACTTTTTTTTTTTATAATTACATATCATACTAATTTTTTTTTTTTTTTTTTTTTTTTTTTTTTTTTTTTTTTTTTTTTTTATGCCCTGGGAACTGGTGAACCCAGAAGATGGCTAACCTTATCCTGGCATGCGGGGCTCTGCCAGGATGGACCGTCCATTCCCTAGCTACTCGTGGGACCGCAATGGTGAAAATTTTTAAAACCAAAAAAAGGCGGCGATGTGGTTCGCCACCCATCACGTCCCGGTTCCCACGGGGGCGGAAAGTGGCTTGCGGAAAACCGCTTTGCTACATTGAATGTTAGAGGAGGAATGAATAGTAAAATAGATGAAGTATGTCAGATGATGGACGAAAGGCATATCGACGTGCTCTGTGTAAATGAAACCAAAAGGAAAGGATGCGATACACTAAGCATGGACCCTATACGGCGTATTGGTCGGGAGTTCCCATATTCGATCGAGGCCAAAAGGGAGTTGGTGTCCTCCTTTCCGAAAGAATAACAGAGTGTGTGACCGAGTATAAGTGCGTGAACCCCCGACTCCTCTGGGTAAGGCTTAAGATGGGACTTACCAGAATTTTTCTGTTGTGTGTATATGCACCAACAGATTTTGGTTTAAGGAGGTCCCAAAAAGCCGTAAAACAGCAAGAGGAGTTCTGGGAAGGTATGAAAGATACTCTGTCGCAATGTAAGGAGAATGAGAGGATTGTTATGCTTGGAGATTTTAATAGCTGGGTAGGTATACAGCGAGATGGGTATGAAAAAGTGTTAGGTAAATTTGGAGATAAGAGAATAAATGCGAATGGGGAAAGTTTATTAGATGTATGTCTGGAATGGAATCTTGTGGTGACAAACACAATGTTTGCTCACAAGATGATTCATATGTACACAAGAGAAGATGAATGTTCGAAGAGCATGATTGATTTCGTGATTGTGGATGAGAGACTGAGGAGTAAGGTGCGGGATACAAGAGTGTTTCGAGGTGTCGGCCTGGATACAGACCACTTTTTGGTTGTTAGCCGAATAAGGGGCCTTTTAAATAAATGGCGACATCGAACCAAGGAAACGACTAGTATTCTGCAACGCATAAAAGTGGAAAAATTGCAAGAGAAAAGAATAGAAGAAGAATATGAGCGAAAGTTGCGTGATAGACTTGAGAGTATGAACGAAGTTTGTGAGATAGAAAACATATGGAAGTTTGTCAAGGAGCAAATAGTGAGTGTGGCAACTGACGTATGTGTGTGATTAAAAGAAAAAAAGGACGACAAGAGAAGAGAGTATGGATGGATGAAGACGTGCAAAAAGTAGTGCAAGATAAGAAGAAAGCATGGAGAGATTGGTTGGCACAAAGAGCTAACCAGAGAATGCAAGTGAGTACAGCTGAAGATACAGAGGAAGCCAGAAAGAAGTACAAAAGTGTGAAGGCATTAGTGAAGGATGTAGTGAATAGAAAGAAAGAAGAACGTAAAGATGAGTTTGATCGCAGGCTCTCTGATAATTTCCGTTCCAACATAAAGTGTTTTTGGAAATCCATTAGGACAGCTCGAGGAAAGAGTACAAACTCGGAGCTGGGTAATATCAGGGGCCACGATGGAGGTATGATTAAGGGTGAGGAAAGAGTGATGAAGAGATGGAAGGAGTATTTTGAAAGTTTGTATGAAAGAGCAGACCAGGGCGAACAGGACGATTATGTGTACATGGAACAGGATTGGAATGAAAGTGAAATAAGTATGGAAGAGATAGTGAAAGCTCTCAAAAGCATGAAAGCGGGAAAATCTGCTGGGTATGACAGGATTGTGGTAGAGATGCTACGAGCTGGAAAAGGTCCCGTCGCAAAACAGCTGCACTGCCTTTTCAACTTGTGTTGGGTGAACGGCCGAGTACCTAAAGATTGGTGCGAAGCCGTCATAGTCCCACTATACAAAGGAAAAGGGTCGCGGTTGGATTGCAAAAACTATCGAGGAATAAGTCTTCTCAGCGTCGTTGGCAAATTGTATGCTAAGGTTCTGATAGAAAGAGTCATAAAAGAGACGAGTGATAGAATCTGGGACGTGCAAGCAGGATTTAGAAAGGGAATGGGATGTACGGATCAAGTCTTTTCCTTACGATGCATTACTCAGAAATTTCTGGCCAAAAGCCAACGAGTATATTGCATATTCGTGGACTTGGAAAAGGCTTATGACAGAGTAGTGAGAAATGAGTTGTGGTCGGCATTGTCCATGCATGGAGTGAGCAGCAGCCTAATTCGAGCATTAAAATCTCTCTATGTGAATTCTAATGCTCGTGTTAGGATAAATGGTGCATACACAGAACCGTTTCACATCGAAAAAGGTGTGAGGCAAGGGTGTGTAGCATCTCCATGGCTGTTTAACCTATTCATGGATCAGTGCCTGTCGAATTTGAAAGAGAGTGAATGTGGTTTACGCATGAATGAGTTACTTGTCAAATGCCTACTATACGCTGATGACCAAGTAATATTGGCATCATCGGCCAGTGAGTTGCAGGAGATGGTAACTGTTATGAATGACGCTTTAAATGATAAAGGAATGAAAGTGAACGTAAGTAAGACCAAGGTATTGGTGTTTGAAAGAGATGTAAATATGACATTGTGTGACATTATGATAGAAGGAGAAAAAGTAGAACAAGTAGAAGAGTTTGTATATTTGGGATGTATGTTTACAAGGGATGGAAGGTGTGATAATGATATAGAGAAGCGAGTGAAAGCTGGTAACATGGTGAATGGGGCCATGCATACGTTTCTGAGTAGTCAGAAAAATTCAGAAAAAGCGCGACTAGCAGTGCATGAGGGCGTGCTGGTCCCAACATTAATTTACGGAAGTGAAAGTTGGGTATGGGAGAAACGACATGAAAGCAGAATAAATGCAGTAGAAATGAGAGCCTTGCGGAGTATGGCAGGAGTAAAACTGAGTGACAAATTGTATAATGAAGTGATTAGAAAGAAATGTGGTTTGAAAGAGGATATCGTGACAAGAATAGAGAAAGGGATGCTTGGGTGGTTTGGGCATGTGGAACGGACGGATGAAAGTAGACTGACCAAAATGATTTATGAAGCTGGAGTGAGTGGAGACACGGGACGAGGAAGACCTAGGCGAACATATTTCGAACAAATCGAAAGTGTTCTTAAAAAAGGCCAGGTCAGAAGTACCCGCAATCGTCGAGCATGTATGAGGAATGTTATGAAAGTAGATGAAGCGAAAGAGATATGTAAGGACCGTAGCAAGTGGAAGGACGTAATCTCTGCCTACCCCCGGGAAAAAAGGCGTGAGTGTATGTATGTATGTATGTATGTATACTAATAACTAATAAAAAACAAAACATAGCAGCGAACGAAAACCATGAGGTTTATCTATCGCTGCTACTAACTAAATTATTTGAATCTGACAACACGTTTGGTGCAACGATTGAGTCATCGATTTCTATGCAAAGTGTCGCGGGTTCAATTCCCGCAAGGAATAGATATTTTGTATGACGTACAAAAATGTGTTCCGGTCTGAGTGCTATGCATGTGAGATTTCTATATTTGTAACCCAAAACACAGGATAAAAACCATAGTATGGATCGACGTTTTTCTTAAACCATTACAAAACTCTAGCAGTTCAATTGCCAGACTTCGGATTATGAACATGTTCAAGTAATCATGAATTTCCCTATTGCGAGTACACCATGATATGTTAACTGCGCATCTTAGGATGCCGTCTTAGTCTCTGGAGACAAGTTACGATTCTTTAGCTAGAAACTCCCCAAGAGTTGTAGAAAATAAGATTATTATAACACATAATATTGAGTTACGACATATCAACCAAGATAGGTTTCTAAATTTGATCTTTAGGGGTTTTCGCTTATCTTTATACGTGGGCCCTTTTTTTTTTCAACCTCCGATCGCTCCGTACAGACGCTACGCGGGCAGAAGAAAGCGGGCATGCGCTGCAGGCGACAGCGCAGCTCTCGCACTACACACTCCGCCGTTGTTGACATTCAGACGTCAGTCGGCATTGTGCTACAGCCACGTAAACATGTCCGCCATTATCAATGCTCCCGCCAAGTGTGAATTGCGAAGTGTGATTCGTTTTCTACAGGCTGAAGGCCATAGTTCTGCAGAAATCCATCGGAGAATGAGTCGTGTGTATGGGGAAAACTTCATGAGTGATGGTGTTGTGCATAGAGCCATTCAGAACAAAAGAAGAGGAAAGCTGACCTCTGGAGTTGTTCTGATTCATGACAATGCCCGTCCACACACTGCTGGAGTAACTCAACGGCTTCTCGAACAATTTGGATGGGACATTTTTGATCATCCACCATACAGTCCTGACTTAGCACCCAGTGACTTTCATCTTTTTCCTAAACTGAAGACGTGGCTTGGTGGCAAGCGCTTTCAAACCAATGAGGACCTTCAAACCAACGTCAAGGACTACTTAAATTCATTGGCGGCAACTTTATTCGAAGAGGGTATTGAGAAGCTTGTCCACAGATATGACAAATGTCTCAATCTCTTCGGTGATTATGTCGAAAAGTAACCATAAGTGTACCAATCTTTTGGTAATAAAATTATTGTTTTATATGAACTTGTCTTTTATTTATAACCTATCGGAGGTTGAAAAAAAAACGGCCTGCGTACATTTCCCAGCGGACACATTAAATAAAACGATGTATTGCTTCTATATACATGTAATAATTATTAAAAAGTTGTATATACAATCAATGTATCAAGTGACAGTGCAGACGGAGGAGGACGCCCTGCGCTGCACGGTCCGCAGAGCTTTCCTGGTCATGATGAGCGAGTGCGTGGGCTCAGCGTGCAGCGGCAGCGGCGAGTGCCCGCCTACCTCTACCTCCTTATCTCCTACCTTCTTTTCGTTAGTAACCGCTAGCAGCCTGCGCACGTTCACGCCCAAAACCTTAGCCACTAGATTGGTGAAGGCGTGGTTTACCTGAAGAGTGATATTTTGTAAATGAACATTTATAAAACAACCAAATCCTTATAAGTATACGTTTTTACAAGCTTTTATATTAGCTTCACTTGTAACTATGTAAGAAAATCTTGGAATCTTAATTTGACCCACTTCCCGGTCTCCGATTGAGCTGAAATTTTGCATGCACGTGTAAGTCGGATGACAATGCGTGGTTATGTGTGTGACGTCATTCTAAATCTAACATGGCGGCTTACCAAGATGGCGGATCAATTATTTTTAATGCACCCCTCCCTACAATATGGGTATCAAATGAAAGGGCTTGCAAAAAACACCTCGATAAATAATGTAACGTCACTCTTAATCAAATATGGCGGACCAATTATTTATAATGCACCCCTACAATATGGGTATTAAATGAAAGGGTTTGCTAAGCTTGGTTTTTTAGTCGGAAAATAAATTAAAAGTAAAATATTTTGATAAATACAAGCTTTTATTAAATGCGCTAAAAAGAACAAAATAAGCTTTTACATTTAAAAGCTTGTCGTTAAAAGTATTCTATAAGTAAGTAAATCTCGCGACAGGCTGTTACGAGCTGGGGTATTTCTTAGTAAATAAAATGCGGCGTTCCACCATAAAATACAATACTTAATAAATCTACTTAATGAACAAATAACCAACACTTATTAATACTGACTAATCAATTCGATGTTTATTCGCCATATCGTAATGGAAAACTGTCCCTGTCGGCCACACACTCCGCTTATATGCCTAGGCGATTCTATAAAGATCTATTATATTTAACTCCGCTACTCGACACTAGAGGACGCTACCGACACAAGGCTCAATATTTCCCGAATATTTTTCAACTTTCAATGTGTTGAAGGTTCCCGATTGTTTCTAAATGTTCGAGAATAAGTTTAATGATTCGATGGCGCAACAATATTTCCACACCAATAGACTAACCAATAGACCTCTAGCTTAGTGGGTACGGTCACCTGTGTGACATGTGGTTCCTGTGAAACTTGCAGCAAATCTGCAATTCCCTCAAAAAATGTACGCTGCCAACTTAGGATGATATAGGATGTCATGGCACCCAGTAATTCAACTGACTATCTCTTCACACTGGACAATAGCAATACGAAACTTATGTTTCGGAGCAGAAATAGGAAAGACGGATGATACCCAAACAGATGACTCTGGTATTGTCTTCCTCCAATAGACGTAAAGTTCAAAAATCAAATGAATGTATGTCTATCTTAACGCAAATCGAATATTTGCTATATTCGAAAATATATCTAAAAGGAGTCAAATGTGATAATTTGTTAATTAATCATCACTTCAGCATGATAAGTCGCATAAAAATTTTCATCACAACTTACCATATCACCTGTCCTAGCAGAGCCTTTGTAACTCTCCATAAAGTACTCAGCGGCGAGTTTCTTAACTCCTGACAGTCTTACTGCTCGCTGATGCTCCAAGTCAGACTTGTTACCAAAAAGTGCCATCACCGGTACCTTGCCTTCCTCTTTAAAAATATCTTTGACGGTTTCAATCCAAACGTTAAGTTTCTCGAAACTCTGAAGATTTGTGAGATCATATACGAACAACACCACCTGAAAGTATTCAAAATATCACAGAATATTGTTGCAATTAATCTTTAACGGGAATTAAACATAGAGCGCTTTTCCTTTGCTAACTCTTCCAAAGCTCTCTGTCGATCCCATCTAAAATCCCTTCTTTATGTTCCTTCGTGTAATACGAACTTCTTATCCTCTTCATTCATGGCTCATTCGGTTAGACTTTGGAACTCGCTTCCACCTAGTATACGGGACTGCCTAACTATATCCTCATTCAAGCTGCGTTTAAAGGAGTACTATCTCTCGAGGCGTTAATTGTGGAATTAGTTATGTTATTGATAAGTCTATGGGTTTATATTCTTATTTGTTAATGTTATTGTGTATATTGGAATTAGTATATAAGTATATTTGGTATATATGTTATATTGATAGTATTTTTTTTTCGTTATTTTATCTATGTTTACGAATATTCATCTGTAATACACGCATTATACTAGTTCTCCTCTCGCAGGTCTGCTGGAAGAATTTCATTTATGAAATAAGCAGTACCTATGTACATCAATGTTATTTTTAAACATGTTTACATGTATTTGTTTTTGCGTGCATAAATGTTAAATAAATAAATGTTTACAACCACTGTTTCCCTTACATCGGACGCGTACAAGTAATTGTCAAGCATGCGCGTTGCTAAAGCATTGCCGGCCACGTCGCAGAGCTGCAGCGGGACTGGCGGCCGCAGCCCCAGGCACTGGCCCGCCATCACCTCCGCCCCGTGAGTGCCCGCAGCACCGGCGCCGCCTCCAATACCTCCCAGGTATCGGACACACAGACTAGTCTGTATGTTTCAATCATAGAACACTTTTACAATTACACACATGACATTTATCATCATGACACCGACATTACTTTTAATAGTTGAAAATGTTAAACGTGAACCCGGTCTTTAACCCGGTGAGCATAAAGTTAGAATACGTACCACGAACTCTAGACGGTTGAAACACACCTTGAATAGTGATTATATGATTTTAATACAGTCTTATGTTTATACACTATTTATTTAGATTTTGTAAAGATGGAATGCAAATTAAAACGGATATAATAAAATATACAGAACTGAAGATTACATAGTAATAATATTACGCTAATCAAGCAACTTTTTTACAAACTAAATATTTTTTTAATCCATGTATCGACAGCCCTACATCAACGTACGAGGAATATCATAACTATCTATTAAACATCATTGCGTATAGTGTCAGCAACTATTATCTTTTTTGTACTAAGAGTTAACTAGGGGTGACACTTGAAAATTATTACTTTTTGAAGTCAGTTAACTCGAAAAGCATTCAGTTTTCAGCTCTAACTAAGGTACCGATAAATATCTTAAATGTTATTTCACCAATCCCGAAGCAGCATGTATGAATGAAATTAACAACTAAATCAACGTAATAAATTTTTATTCCAATAGGCTAAACATCAAAAAAATATTATACTTATTAATTATTTTATTAATAAATTCTATAAAACTAATTAAAAAAATACTTAATTATCTTGAGATCTACAATCATAGACGAAAATATATTTTTATACTGTGATTCAATACTCTCGATTCTGTTCACCTGCGCATCTACTCGGGCGCAATGAACATGGTAGGGTGGGAACAAGTAAAGAGAGAGAGATTAGGCACTCACCGACTTAACAGTATGTTATATAATATGTCCCCTCCTTTACCCCTGAGCTGAACACCACATTTTTGCTGTAGCTAGGCTTTGCACTATTATCACTATTTACTCCCGCGCAATACGCGAGCTTCGGGTCGTGAAAAAACTGAACGAGCGGCCGGTCAACCGTCAACGTGCGATCTCCTCGGGCGATGCGTAGTTACTGCTTCGGTAGGTGGCGCGTACGCACGACATCAAAACATCGCGGTACTGGCGCGAACAGAACATTTTTTGAGCTACGGCCCGCCTGATGGTAAGTGGTTACCGCAGCCTATAGACACTTGTAACACCAGCGGTGCCACACGCGTGTTGCCAACCCTTTAAAAACCTTTTTTTTTTTTTTTGTTTCCCTGAGGAAAATGCATTAAATTGCATACCCCGGCTGTGGCGAGCCGGCGGTTATGTGGGGCTCTCCTCCCCAGCAGGGGGAGGCATACCCACTGTTACATTGTGTAACTGGTACATATTACACAATGGTACCATTTTTATTATTCTATAGTAGTTACTTAGTACTCAAGATATACCATATGCATTATTATATATTAGCCATAATATACCATTATGCATTTTGTTATGTAGTCGAGTGGTTGACGCTGGTTTCAAGGTCTCAGCTTTCCCGGGTTCAAGTTGGGGCAGATTTTTGTGATAAGGAATAGAATGAAAATTAATTTTAATTTAAACAAGAGGACAACCATTTTATTACGAAAGTGAATGGGCTTGTAGGGAAAGGAAGACCGAAGAAAATAAATAAATATTTGTTACACTTACACCAATTAGCCTAGCCCAAACTATAAGCTCTGTAAGGCTTGTGTTATGGGATCTAGGGTAACGGATAGACATGCTTATATAATATATATATATATATATATATAATATATATATATATATTGGTACTAAAATAAAATAACAACCATGACTAAGGTACAAATGCTCGCATTCATTACGCAAACATCTGCCCCCACCGGGACTCGAACCCGGGACCTTAGAGATGGCGACACTTCAAACCGGTATACCAACCATTTGATTACGGAGGTCGTCTATAGGGAGCTCCTTCCACAAAAGAAATATACGCGAGAGGAAATGCCTCAGGAAGCACCATAGGAACATTTAGGTTCCAGTGTATGACCCTGTCGATGTTGAGCGGTGCGATGATAGAAACTGGCCACGGGCATCATATCGAACAATTCTTCGGAACATAACCCATTATTCGCTATTAGTTTCGCGATCATATTGATCAATTTACCTCCGCCTGGCTGTACGACACCCAACCTTATGTTCACCGAGTCAAGGTTTCAAAAATTTTTTATGTTACATCTATTAACATTTTTAACTTACCCGCGAAAATGACGAATCATGTGAAAATACAGACTTTATAATACTATGAATATTAAAATTAAAATACTTACTTTTCCAGTCAGAGGTTCACCAACAACACAAATTTTAACAGTTCTACTCTGAACTTCATCATCACTGTCAGACATTGCTAACGCAATACATAATGAAGACAAAGTTGGAACTTATGAAAAAATTAACATAAACAATATTGTTTCACAAGAAAGTAATTCATGATAATTTAACAATAGATATTTTTATGTGATGACCTCACAATGCTGTAAGCGTGTTTATGTTTACAATTTATGTTTCTATGGTTACGTTTTCGCACTCTATCTATTCGTCTATTTGACTTAAAGCCAATCGCTATAATTTCATCGGTCGAAGTTTAGTTTTGGTGACGTTTCGCATTAGTTTCAATCAATTGAAATAAAAATTGATTTCCCACAAATGCTTTCATCCGAATTGTAATGAAATCTTTATCAAAGCAAAAACGTTACGATCTATAGACACAAATATAGCATTGTTTATTTGTTTTCTTTGACTACATCTTAAAAACATTTGTTCTTAAATTTCAAGGTCAATTTCGGCTTAAAGGCTGTTAAAAAAATAGTGCGAAACGGTAATGGACAACAGCCAGCGTCTCAACCTTTCCCGAAAGTTTGACCGAAGTTGAAACGCATCGTAGGTGAAACGTTTCATTTGTGTACTACGGATTTGTGATTTGACAAAGTTTTTGTTGCAGAACGTATTTGATTAGGTCGTTTTAAGGTGGGAAGCTCTTTTAAGCCTTGTTTGGTTAACTTGGACATTTTATAGCCCTAAGGAAACACCACGGCTTGTAGGTCATTGTCTGTCTTTAAATCAAAGATTAATTTCTAGTTGATCAAGAAATTCTCAACCAGCCAGCCTGGCTTCCAAGCAAATAAATTAAATAAAACTAAATTGTAGGTATAGTTTCCTTGCTTACAAAAGATTTCATTTTTATCCAAGTACAAACATTTTATTACTGTTGATCATGTTGTTATAAACTTATCAAACAACATAATCTAAGATATTTATCACAGTATCACATCATATAAGGGATACATTATTAATTATTTCATATTTAAAAACTAGTAGTAATTGAGAAAAAATATTTTGTTATAAAATAAATTTGGCATAGTCAGAGGTGTTGCAAGATATGGTTTTCTGTATGCATAGTTTAGTAAGAAAAAGATACAGAGAGATCAAACAAAACGATAGTGATATTTGAAAATGACAAAATGATATCAAAATGTACCATTATGATATGAAACTAATGTTTAGAGCAAGTGAAAGAGTTTATAAGAATAAGTCTGCGACTAAATGAAGAGTAGTGGCAGGAAAAGTAAATAGTTTTATAAATAGCAGTTGGACCTTGTCAAAAAAAATTGTCTGGCTATCGATGTAGGCATTCTGGTCCTATTTGGTAGATCTCAGAAAGGTGCTAAAGTGGCAGGAATATATACCAGACACTGCATTGTTAGTAGGCCTCACACAAGATGGACAGATAATTTAGTGAAGGTCACAGGAAAGTCCTGGATTCTAGTAGATCAGGAACGGCCGATTTGAAGGTCCTTCGAGAAGGCCATTTCCAGCAGTTGACTGAGATGATGATGAAATTTACTGTCATAAGTCTAATATCATCAAAGTTTTACCGAAATACCATCTGTATCCTACAGTGAAATATTCGGTTAATAAATGTTTCTAATTAAAAATATAATAGGAATGATAGTTTAATGGTAATATATTAAGTATAAGTCCTGCACCTGAATGTAACGAACTCAAGATATTTATGACTTATTATATTCATTGAAAGATATAATTGTTTTAGGAAATAAACTAATTTTGTATCAACAGTTTAAATTAAATAATATCTAGATGTAAAATCACAAAACATATTGTCTTCTAAATATATTAGATTCTGCAAAACACCATATTGGCAAAACATTTGGTTCATATTATATTTTAAACATATTTGTGAAATTTATCCTGAAAACAGAGACTACTGAAATTAACTTGTGCATATCTAATATTTATACATCATTAGAACTAATATTTTTCATCAAATTAGTTTTTTATCCTAAGTGTGAATCTTTTCAACAAAAGTATATTCTAAGAACATTTTAAGTGGGTCTCAAATTATAAATTGGTACTGTGCTGTATGGACTTACTTCTTCTTAATGCATTCTGAGCATCATTTGTCATGGCATCTGCTTCATCTAGAATGATTAACTTAGGTCCAGCTTTGAAAATAGTCCTGGTCGAAGCAAAACTAAGAATTTGGCCCCTCACTATTCCAATTCCTCTGTCATCTGAAGCATTCAATTCTAGTACCTACAATTATTTGTTTTATATTAGGACACAGTTTATCTAAAAATAGTCTAACATATAACTGTAGTGTTAAATGTGTTAATACACAATTCTAATGAATAGAAATGGAACTGTAGTGTAATATGTATAGATGTGGGCATGTCATGGCAGTCTAAAACAATAATTAAAATTACCAAGAAACATTTATTTGTTATCTCTTATAACAGAAGTCATTCTGGTTATTTCAATATTATATTTATCTAAAAATACTATCCAAATGTCTCATTTTGTGATAAAAAATTAGTTGGTTTATAGTGCTACTAAGTAAAATATAGGTTTATGATAGCATGCAGGCTAGCTGCAGTAAACATTTATTTTAAAAATTGGTCCATTAGTCCATTTGGACCTATGTACTAGTCCATAAATAACAAAGAATTAACCATCAGTCTTATAAAATGAAATAAAACAACCAACCATAGAATTGAATTGCTGTGGAGTATACAGTTTTCGTGCACAAGCTAATATAGTTGAAGTTTTTCCAGTTCCCGGAGGTCCATAAAACAACAAATGTGGCAATTGGTTTTCCTTCATAAATTGATTGACTGTAAATAAAAAACAAAAAAGTCATACTTTTCTTTCAACCACTTACATGTTATAATAGTTTATCCATTAATCTAGTGCACTCCACTGACCAGGGGCAGTCATTTTGAATACACTTAATTAATAAGAATTACAATTATCCAGATACACTTTGTTGATGGTCTCATGACAAAAGCACCATACATTTTAAAGTTAACTATTTAAAATGATATATCATAGACGCATGATAGAACATAGATGTATGTTTATATATTTCTTGCAAATTTCTTGTTCTAGAAATAATCACAGTTTCAGTTCCCAGAACTTCTCGTATTAAATGTAAGTAGAAATGTAATATGACTGACTTGATAAATAAGGACTTCATGTTTAATTTGAAAACCTTCAAAAGTTCTCGTGCTTGTAATTTATTCAAATAAAACTTACTGGTTTTTATTATATCATCATGAGATACAAGATCTTCAAGCTTGGACGGACGATATTTCTCAACCCTGCATAAAAATTATAATAATTATTGATATAAAAATATATAAATATATAAAAATTATAATACTTTTGACAAAATTCTTTACCAAGGAAGATTAACTGCGGTTTCACCCAAAGTCATTATGGAAAAATTTATTAACTGATTACTTTAATATACAAAAACGTAGTTACTTCTTTTAGTTACGTCAATATTCACACAGAAAGCAACATTTGTATTTGTAATTATAATAATATTATTTACTTGAGTAGTAGTAGTAGTAATATTTGTCCTACATGGACAGGCAAAGGTTGATAACCATACAGCCAAATCTTGTATTTTATGTTCTTAGATTAAATCTAGAGTCATAGTCATAAATCATGTTAAGGCCGAGGCCAAATCTTCTAATATGTATATTTGTCAATCCGTGTTTTGAAGGCAATGATTGCCAAATCCTCATTTTCTTTATTGTCTTCTTTAGTATTTGTCTTTGCAATTCTTCTTTTTGAAGCGTCAGTTTATTAAATATTTCCTAATGTAGAGGTAATAAAATTATATAGCGGTACAAAGTTGTCAGTGCGAGTCAATAAATTCTGTAAAGAAGGCGGGTCATTTTGATATCTTTCTACTTCTGGTAACTCGGTAATCAAAACCAACCGCTGCATATTAAATGCAGGGCATTTGAAAAAAATGTGCTCTAGAGTCTGTTCTTCTTGTAATGAGCATTCTGTGCATAAGGGGGAAGAAATCATTTTCATGCGGTATAAATGTGCCTTAAATCTACAATGCCCAAACCGAAAACGATTTATTTGAGTGTAAAAATCTCTTGCTAAATAATTGCTGTCTTTGGTGAACCACGGTTTTTTCCCAACTTCCCCATTAATTGCTGCATACCATGCTCCTTTTGACTGAACAATAATGTTTCTTTCTTCTTGCCATAATTTATTAATATTGCAACGGTAATCAAGTATCACATCTTGCCAAGGTACAGAAAAATCTTTAATGCTGCCACTTGTTGTGTTTGTTAGTCTGGCTAGATAATCTGCATTTTCATTACCTGCCACACCCACGTGCGCTGGTGTCCATACAAATATTATTTCTTTAAAACCAGTCAAGGTTATAATAAGTTCCTTGATTTTATATAAAAGATAGTTACAGTTGCCAAATCCATGACTTCTTAAGGCTTGTAGTACAGACATGCTATCAGACACTATTAAGAATTTACTTTTGTTCCGACACAATACGTCCTGCTGTATGTATTCTAGTGCTAACAAAATTGCCACAGCTTCTGCAGAGAATATACTCATGGTATTAGATAGACGAAAGCCTTTACCGTATTTCAAATTATTGTGATAGAAAGCAGCTGCTACACCAGTATCAGTTTTTGATCCATCAGTGAAGATAAAATGGTGTTCCGGCCAAGACAAGAACTTCTGATAGACATCCTGCTTTGTTTTTAACTGATTATCTATAATTATATCAATCGAAAGGAATCTACTTTCAAATGAGTCTTGATAACATGGAAGTATATCACTTGAATGTATATTTTTATTTGCAATAAAGATAGAATCTTCAAGATAATTTTGAAACACGAATGGTCTTTTAGAAGGAAGAAAAGATGCAAATGTTGAAAGATTTTGAATTTTCTTTATAAGTGGATGATTTTCAAATGAACTGAGCTTTATGATGAACTTGAATTTTATAAATTTAAACCTAATTAATAATGAAGGGATATTACATTCAACTTGTAATGAAATGATTGGAGTGGTATTCATAGCTCCAGTAATTAAACGAAGATTTTTATTTTGCAATTTTTCTAGCTTATTTAATAAAACAGAGTCAGAAGCATAACAATAAAAACTATATTCAAAATGTGAACGAACTATAGACTTATATAACATAAGTAGAATTTTGGGGTCAGCTCCCCAGTATGTTTTAGCAAGTGATTTCAAAATATTAAAAGCCCTTAGAGCTTTGTCTGCCACACCAGAAACATGTTTTTGCCATGATAGATTTCTTGTGAAGATCACACCTAAAAATTTTATTTCATTACATACTGGGAGGTTGTTACCATCATAAATAATGTTGGTAAGTAAACATCTTGATCTACTGAAAACTACAACTTTAGTCTTATCTGGATTTACTTCAAGTTTTAAATAACTTAAGTAGTCCTTTAATTTTTTCAATGCATTATTTAACATACACTCTACAGACTTCATATTAGTGCCTGAACAATAAACAGTTAAGTCATCTGCAAATTGAAGATTATTTACATCATTACCTAAAATTCTATTTAATTTATGAATGTATAATATAAATAAAATAGGACTAAGTACTCCACCTTGACATACTCCTTTATAAGAAGACTGAGGTCCATATAAATTATTTTGAAATTTTACATAAACCTGCCTATTGTTAAGAAAACTAAAAATCCACTTTACAAATTTTTCAGGTAAGCCGAATGAGCACAGTTCACGAGCCAGCACATTATGATCTAAATTATTGAAGGCACCTGTGATATCAAAAAAGATACTAACTATAAATTTATTGTTAAGAAATGCATTGTAAATATCAAGATGTAAATGATTCAAACTTTCCATGGCTGATTTAGAACGACGAAACCCAAATTGATTATAAGGTAACAAATTATTACTTTCTATAAAGAATTCTAATCTTTGTTTAAGCATTTGCTCAAAAAGTTTTGCTACACAAGATGTCAAGGCTATTGGCCTATAGGAATCGTGATTATTACTTTCTTTGCCAGGCTTAAGAATAGGCACTAAACAGTCTGTTTTCCAATCTTTTGGTATAATTGATGAACTCCATAATAAATTTAAAATGTTTAATATCAACATCTGACTGAATAAATTTAAGTTTTTAAACATCTTATAAGAAATATGATCTAAACCAAATGCACTGTCTTTACGGGATTGGATAGCATTATTGAATTCTGAAAATGTAAATGGCTTGTTGAAAAAGAAATCGTAAGTTGTGCTGTAATTTAAATTTTCTATTGTTGGAGAGCTGTGAATATTTGTTGTATATTTGTCTAAAAATGACTGCACCCAATTGTTACATGAAGGAGAACTTGTGGGACTGAAAGATTTATTAAACTTTCTAATATTAGTCCAAATTATAGATAATGGTGTCTGTCTATTAAATGAATTACAAAGTGAGACCCAAGCAGTCTTCCTTTCTTTATTAATGATAAATTTTTTATGAGCTTGAAGTTTTTTGAATTCCAGGTAATTTTGTAACGACGGATTCTGTTTGAATTTTGCATATCCAGTCCTACAGTTAGTAACAGCTTGTGCACATACATTGTTCCACCAAGGCAGACACAATTTCTTATGTTTTTTGTTATGTGTTTGAGAATTAGATAACCTGTTAGGTTTAAAAGAATTTGCTTCACTAGTACTATCTTTTAGTATTTTACAAAGAGTATCATAGCACAGCTCTGGTTGGGAAAAATCAAAATCATAGCTACTTATTTTTAAGTCTACCAACTCCTGATATTTTTTCCAATCGACACCATTATAATTAGGTTTATGATAATTAGAACTAATAGTATTATTATTTATATTTACAGGATTGAATAGAAGGGTTGTAAGTACAGGTAGATGATAGCTACATAAGGAATCATCATGCACACGCCAGTTACACCTTAAGGCTATTGAAGGAGAAGCTAATGTAAGATCAAGTGCATTAGGTTGCCAAATGTGAGAACCAATTGTTGTTGCTGTACCGTCATTAAGTATGCTAAGATTATTGTCACAAATTACATCTAAAAGAGTAGAGCCACGAGCATCACTGTTTGCACAGCCCCACATAGTGTGGTGTGCATTAAAATCTCCACAAAAAAGGATGGGTTCAGGAATTGAATTTATCATTCGATCAAGATTTGTATAATTAAAAGAAGATGGTTGGGCTAATATGGGACTATAAAAACTAACAATAGACAAGTATTCATTATTAAAGTATATCCTAATAGCTATATTTTGTAGAGAGGAATCATAATATGTTTGTAACTTTTTGTAATCAATGTAATTTCTAATTAAAATTGCAACACCATTATGTTTGCTACCTACATCTAATCTTTCTATTTTGTAACCTCTTATGTTAATTTGTTTTGTGGGCTGTAGCCAGGTTTCAGATATAATGGCAATATGTACATCATTTTCATATAAAAAATTTGTAAAAACATGCTTATGGCTAGGTAAACTTTGGGCATTCCATTGGATTATGTTAAGCTTGTCCATTTTTACCTATTGATTTGTTTTTACTGTTTTGAAATGTATCTAGCAAAATCGACTTAATATACTCAGATGTGACAGGATTATCGATATTAGTTTTTTTTTGTGTTTCTATTTTAAGTATTGTGGAAATTAGTAAATTAAGAATATTATCGGACTTTAAGAACTGTTGAATGTCATGTTCATTGTTATTTTTTGTCAAAGCAGGAAATTGTTTTTCATTAAATATGTCAGCAAATAGTGTCTTTTTCTTGTACTTATTATTATTTTTTTCAATTTCTTCTTTACGTTTGGGACATTCAGCTGATATTGAAATATGATTACCATTACAATGTACACATACAGCTTCTTTTGTGGTCTTTGTACATTCTTTGTAGTGGTGGTTTTCTCCACAGATTGAGCACTTCTGTGCATTTTTACAAAATTTGCCAATATGCCCATATCTTAAACATCGTAGGCACTGACTAACGGGTGGTATGTATGGACTTACCTCAAACAACCAGCTATTAATGTCAACACTGTCTGGAAGGGTGGGGCAGGAAAAGGTGATTGCTACGGTTTGGGTTGGTAAGAGAACTGGGTTGTCGTCTTCATCACGTCCGCGCCTCATCAAACGACGAACCAGCACGACGTCCTTGCTACTAGAAATGCCAGAGTAAATGTTATAATTGGACATGTAAGAAGGCACACCGCGTATTACCCCTGTAATTTCTGTTAAGGAAGCAGGAATAGTTGCTCTCAGATCTAATTCCTTTTGATGCTTGGTATTATTTAAAGCCATGTTAGCAAGACCCGGGCGTTCAAAAATTGCACCTATTTTATATCGGTTGATTCGTTTGAATCGCTTAATGCCTTTATTATGTCGTTTGAGAACAGAACCCAACGACATAAGGTCACGATCTCCTATAGGCTTGGCCTCTATGATGCTTTCATAAATTACCAAATACTCAAAATTCCCTCCATCCTCTGGGTACTGTCGTGAGTAATTTTCTACCTTATACGGCCTATACTTGTCAGTATCATTTTCTTCAGAATCGGAGTCATTACTCCGAGCTAATTCACCATCCAATTTATGTTTTTTTCTTTTTCCCATCTTATAAAAAACATATACATGCAAACTTTTTATAAACAAAAGAAAAATCAATGAAATTAATAAAAATTTCAAAAAACGCGCCTTCTCTTTGCAAAGGTTTCCCGCCTTTTTTCTTATTTACTTGATTTCAATTTCTATTTATTTAACACTACTCTTTGCCGCCATCCTTCAACAACCCACAGATTAGGGTATTCATTTAATATCGATATATCGAATTATTCATAGTTGCCATACGATATATAAAATAATCGATATTTTGAAACAGTTTTTTTTTATTCGATATATCGATATATTTATGAAAATATCGAATCGATTAAAAAGCTAAAGCTGACTCATAATGACAACGGATTGAATCAATTTCATTAACCGGTAGTGACAACTGTGTGCGGGGCAGAAAGAGCCTTACATATGCATTCCATAGAGCAGACAGCCGATCAATATTTTCTTCATCTATTATATTAACATAGATTAAGTATTCCTATATGAATATTCTTAATATTGGCTACATTTATCGTCCGTGTACATAATCTGTGGGTATGTGAATTCACACCGACAACTCATAAGTTCCTTTGACCATCTTCCAGCTCCATCGTCAATCCCTGATTACTTTATTACACTACTAGTATAACTATCTTACTCTGGTCTTTGATTAAATTTCACATATACAATACAAACAACAACAAACTGTCTATTTTTGATAAGAAAAGGACAATTTAAATTTAAGTAAAAAATATTCAATATTAAAAAAATATCGATATTTTCTAACGATATATCGTAAGGTATCGATATCACGTTTCGATATTTTATATCGATATAATGTATCGATATATTTTTTGAGTGGACACCCCTACCACAGATTAGTATACTATTTTTTTTTTTTTTTGAGATGCTTTACTGGCCTGGATTTAGTATACTATTCAACAACCACAGACGACAGACCTTCAACAACTCACAGACCTATATTATTCTTCATCTGAGACACAGACTACTTAGAGATACTACGTATCTGAGATTATACTCTTTGTCACAGACACAGACCAATAAGTAGTGTTTTTTTGTTCCCACTAGGGAAAGGCAAAGGCTCTGTGCCATACAGCCAGGTCTTAAAAACCGAGCACAGACCAATAAGAATCAACAACTATAGCAATCGGCAGTGCTGCCAACTTCAAACGACTAAAAAACAACAACTCGCCTAAAAAACAGTAGAAAGCAGTAGGTAAAGAAAAAAAGACAGATTTTATAATTTTGCCCATATAATTAAATAAACAACAATTTTCTTAGTTACTAAAACTCAGATATATTGATGTATTTATAATCACAACAACAAAAAATAAAAATCAAAGTAAAAATATTTTTCAGTTTCATTTTCAATGTCTCATCTTCAATATTTTCACACTCATTATTTTTTTTTAAATCACACATGTTTTTGTTCAATTTCTTCATAAATTTTAATGCTTGACGGTCTTTGTCATCAAAAGGAAACCTTTTTAATATCTGTTAGTCTAGGCATAAAACTCCTTACACTTTAAGTAGATATTTTTCAGCTGTTCCTTTCTGTAGTTCTCCTATTTCCCTCTTAAATTCCCTCGAATCCCGACTAAAGATGACACTGCCATCTAGTTTCATTGCGTTTTATTACGTAGTGGTTTGTTATTGCATTTTATTACATAGGGGTTATCAAAAATGTTTGCATAGTAGTGTAATAAACGCTAGGTGAAAAACAGTAGAACATAGGAATGAAACAGAAAACACGAACATAAATTTGAAAACAGCAAATCTACTGTTAAAACAGTAGGGTTAGTAACACTGGCTATCGGTATATTTTTTTTCAAATTCCTTTTTTTGAGATGCTTTACTGGCCTGGATTTGTTTTTCATCCATAGGGACAAGCGAAGGTACTAAGCCATACTGCCAAATCTTAAGCGTAAATTATTATAGACACCAGGAAGAATCATAGTCTGTTGATGAGTAGTTAACAGATCTCAAAAACTGCTGATCATAGTTTATTTGCTACTCCATAAAATAGACATCTGCGAAATATCTTTGACTGGAACCTAAAAATTCTACACTCAAGCCCAAGATACACATACTTAGCAATACAGTACGTATTGCTAAGTATGTTCGTTAATAAGCTGAAGTACTACAAAAATTCAATCGTCGTTAATCTCATCCGCACTAGATGTCGAATTAAGCTTCAAATGCCACTATCTATGACTAGGAGAATTCGTTTAACGGGAGTCAGAGAAAAATCAATCTCAAAAAGTGTCGAAAATGACAAAATGTGATCTAGGCTAATCGATACAAATATAAACAAATTATATCGTATAAATTGTACTATATTCGTATAGCGATATTACTAGTTTTATTTTTAGTCTCATAAATAAATATTTCTGACAAATACCTAGCTCTATCACTACCTTAACTTTGGTCATTCAAGTCGTTTTTAAATGTTTTTAATACTTTGGTCATATTTATATACAATGCAATAAAATATTATGAATTTTCTTTGTAACTACAAAGAACAATCTATACCACAAAGTTGTCGGAAGAGAAGCTAGAGCACCTCTTGGTGTGAGCCACGAGTGCGATGATGATTGACACCGAGCAGCGGTTGAGGTCTGCCCAGCGTGGTCTACACGATGCTTTAAACGACGGGATTTCTAGGAATTAATCATTCTCCCTACACGCCGGACTTGATCTTGACAACTTGAAGAAAAAGTTACGGGGTGTTTCGGATAACAATGAGATGAAGGCGACCGTACAAAGCCATTTAAAATAAAAATCTACAGAATATTTCTTCAACATATTCACGATGTGAAAAGTATAATTTCACTTGAGAGAGATATCGAAATATAAAAATGTATACTTTTTTCATTAAGTACCTTAAGCCGTGAACTTATCAGCCACCACTCGTATTAGTAAAGTCCTCACATTCTATGATGTTCGTTTTGACAGACGTCATCCCTATAGTATACCCTAAAATATAATCTAATGCCTATAGTTTATATATTATGACGATGACAGCCATCAAAACTAGCTTAATGATTTGAGATTGTGGAGACTATACTCTGTCCATTATGTTATTTTCTTTTTGACAGATCGCGCATATGAAATATTGTTTCTATTTTCAAATTATAGTACTACAGTAATAATATACTTTCTAGACGGGTAACGCCCACATAGTGAAGTGCTCTGTGCATAACAAACTACCACAGACAATAAGCAGTTCTTGAAATCAGATAAATCGATAAATTGTCTTCAAATCAAATATTTGTAAATTTATTTATTTCCTTCTCGACAGCTACCTTACATTATTTATAGGTATGTGAATTTTAATATTAAAACGCATATGTAGTTAATAACATCTACGTCAAGTTTAAATCAAGAATTATGATCAAGAATACTTAGAAAATCACATACATACCATTTTTTTAACAAACTAGCTAGGTAATTGGTAATTCGCCAAAAATATAAAATTTTGCCTAATTTACTTGGCATGTGTAAAACTTTATTTTTTCATATATTTCTGATCCATTTAAGAGAGAAAAAGGAAAACTTTCTTAAATGGATCAGAAATATACGAAAAAATAAAGTTTTACACATGCCAAGGAAATTAGGCAAAATTTTATATATTTGGCGAATTACCCCAATTGGGTAATTCGCTAAATATATAATATAAAAATTAAACAAGTAAATTTATTTACATTATTTATTACATAGATTCATCAGATTCTTCTTCGTAAATTACACTAGACTCGTCAGTTGAGTCCTCTGTTACATAAATAACCAATTCTTGTGCCAATATGTTTGACAATATATGACAATACAATTTATGACAATTAGACAATATATGACAATTTATTTCATGTATTTGAAAAAACCAGATAAACGAATTTAATATTTATAATAAAAATAATATCGCTGCATTAAATCGATTAAAAGTTCTTCTTAAATAAAATCGATATTCTGTTTTAATCGAATCGGTAACTTGCGAGTTCATCACTGATTTCAAAATATCTTAAACTGTCAAAAAGAAAATAATATAATGGACAGAGTATAAGTAAAAATTCTGTTATGGCTTTATATAATTTTATTTCTCATACGTTTAATTCACATATATGGAGTACCATTTATGTTATAAATATGATACATGTGAATGTGTTATAAAGATTCAGAAGTTTACCACTTTCACAAAACAACGGAGCCAAAATTTTGTTACATATATAGAGACTTATTTGTTATCGCAAGTGAGGCAAACGACGACACCTAAAATCTTTTGAGATTATATTATCTGTGATTGCGACAGTGCCGGTATCGAGAGCAAAGAGTAAAGCTTAGGCAGTTTGATAGACCTTCGGTTATGCAAAATGAAATCTACTTGATATATTATAATAACGCATTCAAAAAGTACTAACTATCGGTAAAGAGAGCAAGTAATTGTATTGTATGGAAGTAAATACGAGCCATTTGAAGGCAGAATATTTAACTGCTTTCAGAACATAGCTTTTCATTATTTAATGCCGTAGGAAATATGATTTTATTCATTAAACTAGCGGACCCGACAGACTTCGTCCTGTCAAAAAGATTTGTAGAGTGGCAGTTTTTTGTTCCTAATTATTTTATAGATAATGTCGCATAGCCAACCAAATTGCAAAAAAAGTCTAAATGACCTATTACATTTTGTGGCTATTCAATTTTGGAACGTGACATTAAATCCTCTAACGATGTATTCTGTGCTCCAACGCACGCACGCACACTGTTTTGATATATGTAGCGTTAATAAAGCGCAAATTGACTCTTTGATGTTAGGAACACACCTTCATTGCTTAGACAACAGTGAGTGCTTGCAATATGAACTTTATACAATAAAGCTCAATTCGACTGTACGTTTTAGTTAGAAAACGTTTGCATGGGAAAATAAAAGAGCTGTTTTTAGGGTATTTCCGATAATTATTCGAATTTTCCTCATTGTAAAAACCCTCCTTGAACTTCAACGAACATTAACAAAAAAAGAATTGGCCAAATTGGTCCAGGCATTGTTGAGTTATGAGCTTACCAATACATTTTGCGATTCATTTTTATATATAAGATAGATGTTCGCAGAATACGTCTATAATCGGTAAATTGAGAAACTGAATAAATAGATAAATTAGGAAAGTGATTACGTTATTAGAAATTAGACTAAATTAGTTTTAGACAACCTAATAAGCTGGCATGGGAATCTTTAACCAGACCACCTGTAAAATAAATCTAAGCAATAAATAAAAATTAAACTTTAATTTGTCTAAAAATAAATTCTTCCATAGCTGCTCTGGATATAAAACGACTAACATTATTTTCCAGAATCGCCTTCCCTGCAGCATCCCATGGCCACTGGACCCTGGACGTGTATGCACCTAACATGTCGAGCCACGCGTCGTATTTTCCCGTGGGAAAATATTCACTTGCACCCGTGCGACAGTTAAAGTAGTATTTATGTTTCGTTTTTGAAGACCTCTTTGCTACCCACGGCTCTGTAAGTAAGGGTATTCATCAAAATGCGTATATTCATATGTGCTATTATGACACATGTAAACATATTAGTTATTTATGCAACTGTTGTATAATCAGGGGTATTAAAACACGGATGTGGGTTTATCACGCGAGTGTTTTAATACCTAATTATAACAGTTGCATACAAGACTTTATCTACAATCATGATGTGAATCCTCTACAAAAGATTTCCAATATTCGAGTGAAAAAATGGCGGGAAATAACACGATAAGACGAGAATCCGAAATTACGATTTAGTCTACAATTTATTGTTCTTTTTTCAAAATTTTAGCGATCTGGTGGTGAAAATGTCATTGCATGAGAATGTTCTTTTTTTGAAATTCATAATATTACGCGTTTGGATGATATAATGATCATAATATTATTGAGCGTTTTAATGTTGGCAATAAGCTAATCGTTATAGGTTCTTTTATAGAAGATTAATAGCATGATAGTAGATAAAATAACAAATAACATTAACCTGTGATAATTTTCATGAACAATATAGACCCAACCCTATAAAACATTTCATTTCTATTCATTCTGTTGGGCACATCGATTGTTACAGCTTTTCCAAAAGATTTTACGTCACGTATTTCCAGATTGTTCATAGCTGTTGAAAATTGGTCCATGTCAAACAATCTTTTACATCGGATTGGTAAAGCCATTGTTTCTTGAGGTTTGTTTAAAGCGGTACAAAACAAATCACATTGTTTGATCCTGAAAAATAAAAGTAATGAAATAAATACTCGCCACACCATTTGTTAATGAATATATATGCGACTGTCGAATATAATTAACCGGGACACTGGTAAACAGAAAAAATCTGTAGATTCTCTCTCATTAGTAGTCAATAATAAACAATTAAAGTCAAACAATGAAATTGCCAATGCATTTGAGCACTTTTTTTCTCACATACCTATAGAAACTACAAGTAGTCTCAACTCTTGCCCAAATGAAGCCTTAGCCCTCTTGGGGCAGAATGTAGAGAAGTGCAACAAGGTCTTTAATTTTTGTCACATTGATGCTAATATCATTTTGAAAACAGTCCGTTCTATTAGTATCATAAAAACTGAAGACTTATAAGGTATTGCGACACATATACATAATCCATAGTACAGGAACTTGCTGCGCAACTCTCGTTCCTATTCAATGTATTGATGAAGGTGTTTTTCCTGACCTTATGAAAAATAGCAAGTTAATTCCATTATTTAAATCATGAAATAAGAATGGTCCTGCAAATTATCTACCGACTTCCATTCTACCAGTACTTAGCAAAATATTCGAAAACAATATACTATCGTAAACCGATCATTTAACAGGAAATAACATTATAAAAGGGGGTCTGGTAGCAAAATACTGTTTAACATATAATTTTAATAAAAGTATTAAAAGACACAGTACAAATACGGATTTTATTTTTTAAAGATTATTTCATCCATATAGCCTTCCATCTTGTTGCACACACTGTTCAAAACGGAGCATCGTATTCCGAGCGACATGCTGCAGTAAACTCGGTTCAATTGCGCAGATTTCTCGCCTTATGTTTTATTTGAAGTTCACAATATATATGTATATATATATGTATATATGTTTGTCGTTGTATGTAGGTTTTTCGTTAACCTTTTTTACAACTTGTATATTCGTGATCAACTCTTCAAGGAGAACAATACTATCTATCTACTAATTTGGAGTCGATCGCCGCTCGCCAAACTGCCATATAAACTGTGCCATGCACTTTATTCATATTTATATATCATTTTTCATATGTGAAGTTATAGATATATAAATATATTTACGAAATTGTATTATTTGAAATTATATTTACGAAATAAAATATAAAGATTTTTGTTATAATTACAATTACTTTTGGTAATTTCAATCCTTATCCTTTATGAAAGTTACATTATTAGACAGTTCATAATAAGTGGATAAAATGTTCGGAATTACAATTGCAACTCGGGCGTCGTAACGCCGTACGCGACGTACGTTATACCTAGCGGTATACAATAAGTCGTCTGGGGTAGCAAGCTATTAAATTTAACATTTCTAACTGATTGATGATTTAACGTTTCAAAAAATTTTATAACATACATTCATTTTTTGTAATTGTCTTACAAGTCAAGGCATTTGTGAAAATATGTGTATTTGTGAAATTGCTGTCAATCAATTCTCACCTCTCGGCTAACATCAAACGGGAAATATCGACACCTCCCAGCACGAGGCCATCTATAATGTGCAAGGCTTTCCTATGCATTTGTCCTGAACTTTGTCCGACGTATTCTTTTACGACCTGTATAACAGTAAAAACACTCAATCAATATGAAAAATGTAATATTAACATTATTACATTTTTCATACAAATTATTTGGTGGACATGCACTTTTTTTTTTGTTCCACTGAGGAAAATGCATTAAGTTGCATACCCCGGCTGTGGCGAGCCGGCGGTTATGTGGGGCTCTCCTCCCCAGAAGGAGGAGGTCTACCCACTAAAAACCTCAGGGATGGCCTTCCTCAGGCATGTAGGGAGCCCCGGGAACGCCAAGCGACTTCCGGAAACCCCCAGCCTCCGCTCCCCTGCTGATACAGGAGAGCCGTCCTCGGGGGAGGCTACAATACCTCCCCCGATCTCCTCCACCGACGAAACCCCCCCGGCCACGGAAGGGGCGTGGTCCATCCCGGGTCGCCGTATCCGCGGGCGCGACTAAACTAAACTCAGCCTGAGCCTTGGCCATAAAGGCGTAGGGCCCGTGCTTGAATGGAAACCTTTGAAAATGGAATATTGCAATGCAGGCATTATTGCTCTCCGGCAAAAATAGATAACACGTTGGTACCCAAGCAGTCGATTCTGGTACAGTCTTTCTCAGTAAAATAAACTAAGATTTATAGGCACGTTACAGGATCTACTTCGGAATATGCAGCCATAGCAAAAATAAATCGGAATACCCTTACCTCTGCAAATATCAAAGTTTTTGCTGGCAATGTTATGTTCAAATCGGCGGGTTCCCATTCGCTACCTTTTAGTCTATATACCCGTTTACCTCCCGCTCCTGAAAGGTAACCCATACTTAACGAATGTCGAATTAACTTATTTAACAAACAACGTTACAAATAATTAGGACCAAGCATTCACTAGACAATTATGAGACAATGAGACCATGCGTAGCGTAATCTGATAATTGGTAAAGAAAACGTTTGGTAGAAGGAAGAATCACCAAGAAATCCTTGCCGTGTCATTTGTTTATAGTTATATGGGCAAAATACAGGTACAGGCGTGTATCTCAGCACAAGTCGGCGGTCTTCTGAAAATTCATTTTATGTTTGATTCGTATAATTTATGTTAAAGTTGTGCTTTAACATGATTTCCAATTTTTACTTCTCTTTTTGAAATATTATTTCACAACAAATACTACGCACGTAAGCTAATTGACAAACAATTACTTTGAAAAAATAAAATTAATTTTAACATGGGCTTCAGATGCCTTATAATATATTTTATTTTATTTTATTTTATTTTATTTTCATGGAAAACAAACAGCATTTATTACGAAAAGTAGACTAAAAATATGGAACAAGCATGCCTTATACAGTTTTCACTAATAGTTACTTTTTTTTAACTTAAAACAATAATAACAATGTTACTTACTTATTTAAACAATTTTGTGTCACATTTCCAAAGAAGTCAGCATTAATCCTATGAACGAAGTAATTGTGTTTTGTCATGAATAAATCAACATGCATAGAGTGATTACAGTTAAAATTAACTAGTACTCTATTCAAATATGAATTTTTTCTATAATTTGTACATGCGTCAGTATAGAATTTAAGGTAGTTTCTCCTGGGATTGGAACGACTTGGCGCTTGTAAGTAAATTCTTGAGAGTATCTCGCTACTCTCAACTTTATTCGTAACAATATTGTGTAGGTATTTTAGGTCAGTAGCTTCTCTTCTAAGACTCAGAGGTAACAGATGGTGGTGTTTACAGTCATTAATATAATTAGATTTTGAGGTGATTTTGTGTTTGAAGTTTATAAAACGCAGAAATTTTCTTTGTATTTTTTCAATTTTATCAACATAGATCCCGTACTGTGGATTCCAGACTATACTTGCGTATTCAAGTAGGCTTCTGACTAAAGCACAATAAAGGATCTTTAATGATTTCACATTGCAAAAGTTTTTTGTGCTTCTTATAATAAAACCTAAGGTTTTAGTAGCTTTCGATGTAATGCTATCAATATGTTTATCAAACAAAAGCTTTGAGTCTAGTAGAACACCTAGATCTCTTATATGGTCAACTCGCTGAAGTAACTGCTGGTTTAAAGTATAATTAAATTGTAATATGTTACGGGATCTACTGAATGTTATAGCATTACATTTAGGTACATTAAGGGTTAATTTATTAGCACGACAATAATGTTCCAGCCTCTCAAGATCTTGCTGTAGCAGCAGACAGTCATTGAATGCATTGATTTTTTTGTAAATTTTCATATCGTCGGCAAACAATAAATATTGAGAATAAGAGAAGCACTTGTGAATATCATTTATAAATAGGAGAAACAAAAGCGGCCCCAGTATTGAGCCCTGTGGGACGCCGGACGGAACAGCACCGAATTTCGAATGTGACGAGAAGCCATTTAAAACTACAGTTTGACATCGACCTTTGATATACGAGCTAAGCCACCTTAGTAGGTCTCCATGTATACCGGCTGTTTGTAATTTTTCAAGCAGGATCACGTGATCAATTCGATCGAATGCTTTCGTGTAATCAGTATAAATGACATCGACTTGACCCCCAACTCCATCCCTGAAGACACATCATCGGTAAAAACTATAAGATTGCTTGTCGTCGATTTGCCCTTTAAAAAACCATGCTGTTCGGGCATAAATGTTTGTTTTAGAGCGGCATATATTTGTTCTTGGATTAATTTCTCCAATACTTTTGCTAATACACAGAGTTTAGAAATAGGGCGATAATTAATAACTTCACGTTTAGAGCCTTTTTTATGAATGGGTGTGATAATAGCTTCTTTCCAAATTTTCGGTACAACACCTTCCCTAAGAGACCGTCGAAATAAGTAGCTAACAGGAGGAGTCAGGCTACTTGCACATTTCGAGATTAAATAAGGATGCTGTCCGTCCGGTCCAGCCGACTTGTTACAGTCCAGAGATTTTAACATTTTGTGTACTTGGTCATCTTTTACTTCGATAGAACAGATATCTACACAGGAATCAGCTATGTTATGTGATGAGTTTAAATTATGTAAGGTTTCTGTTGTAGATTGCTCTTGAAAATTTGAATAAAAGAATTCTGCGAACGCGTTACAGGTAGACTCACCAGTGTCCAGATTCATACCATTGTATGTCATAGAAGAAGGATAAGAATTGTGTGGTTTAAAAGTGCGAGTGTAAGACCAAAATGCTTTTGGATTGTCTGAAATTGCATTCTCAATGTTCCCAATATAATTATCGTAACATTCCTGTTCAACTTTTATTACACGTCGACGGAGGACTTTAAAAGCTTCAATATGGACCTTATTACCATATAATTTTATTTTTTTATGTAGTTTATTTTTTTCCTTTAGTATTTTTTTCAATGAATGTGAATACCATGGCGGGTATCGACTAGGATTAATATATTTAAAAGGTACGTATTTATCTCTTGCTGAATTAAGAGTACTGTTAAAACATGTAACTGCCTGGTCCAGCGAATCACATGATAAAATACTCTGCCAGTCCTGACTATCAAGAAAATTAATGAGGGCCTCATAGTTTCCTTTATTATAAAAATACTTAGGTCTCGCCAAAGTTCCTAAGCTCGGTAAAACGACAAAATTTAGAAGACAAATCAGAGCGGGGTGATACGAGTCTTCATCTCTTAACGGTTCATCACAGTGATATACATTTAGATCATAATTACAGAATACAAGATCGAGAATATTGTCCCGGTAATTTCTAACGCCGTTGAATTGATGTAAGTCACAAAGATTCATAAGGTCCTGAATTTCACTATGATTTACGTTGGTACTATGAAAAAGAGGCGTAAGGTAGCTCGCATCATTACATGATGTCCAAGCTATGTCACTCAAATTAAAGTCACCTGCTATAAAAAAAATATCATTAGGATTATTTGAACAAATAGAAAACACCTTCTCTGAGAAGTTCGCCAATTGTGTGGAAAAACTTAAACCTAAGTTTTGTTCGCAAAGATAGATGCAACCGATATGTAATGTAGTCGAGCAAGCATTCTTCGCGCCAATCTCAAGAGAAACCCAAATATCCTCAGCTGTGGAATACCACTCGGGACGCGCGCGAGCAGCAAGTTCACGGCGAGCGGCCACAAGAACCCCACCGCCTCGCTTCTGTCCGGTACTTGAGTAGTCTCGGTCGCGCCGCCATACAGTGTACTTGTTATTGAAAAGTTCCTCACTAGATATATCGTCAAGTAACCACGTCTCCGTCAACAATACTATGTCGTAGTGATAAAGTTCAATATTTCTCCTAAACTGCACTGTTTTCGTTCGCAAGCCTCTGACATTCTGATAATAAATTTTAGCCATTACTTATTACAATCCAGTCCAAAGAAAAGCCTTTAGGCTGGATTGCACAGACGAATATGAAATTTAATGTATATAGAAATATATCAGGTGCTCGCGAACAACAAATAAAGCAGTGTTTTTTTGTGACATAGTAATTAAACAGGAAGTGTATCATTAATAATATTGTGCCGATGACGTGATTATGGTAAAAGTAATATGACTTATTTGAATAAATATTAATAGATTCAAACATAAAATAAATAGTGAGTAGGTTATATAAGTGAACGACTACATGGTATGCAAATATATTGATGTTTTTCAGATAGACTGACGGTAGGTTATGTACAAACTGTATATGATAATTTAATTTATATAAAGATACAAGAATAGTGACCGATTCACATTTAAGATAGAAATTGAAACACTCGTACTTCGACATAACATGTTGACTCATTCCAGTGCATAACACAATAAATATATAAGATAATTCAGATAATTTATATGTATAGTAATCATAAAAAAATAGCATCAAGGTAATAATAGCATTGGTATGTACATGATGTATGTAAGTTAATGAAAAATATAGTGAAAGATACTGACTTTTTTTTAATGCTTCGTTTTGATGAGCTTTACACAATAGAATAAAAAAACAAAACACAAACCACAAAGTGAATAGTCACCTCATTTTTGAGAGATCACTGTCATTTCTTATTGTTATTATTGGAGAATTGTCACTCTTTCTAACGAGTATTTTACAATTTTGAACCCATACATAGTTGTAGTTCAGTTCGGCGGCAATTTTTTTTGTTTTACTAAGTAGTTGTTTACTCTCCTTAGTGAGGTGATCATTGATGTAGATTCTGCTTTCTTCTCCAATGAATCCTAATTCGTTCGCCATCAAACCAGGCTTGCGAAATCTGGCTGCAGCCACAAAATCTTCCTTTTTATACCGCACCAGGAAACCCACGATGATAGACTTCGGCTGAGTAGCAGAACGCACTCGAGTGATGAAATTTATATCCGACTTTTCTATATGCTGACCGATGATGTTTCCAATTTTGCTTATGATTTCGAATAAGTTTTCATTTTTTTTCATGGGACAACCTTTGATTTCGACATTGTTTAATCGTGCCATTTGGTTTTTGGCAAATAATTCGTTTGATAATTCAGTAATTTTTTCCTGCAAAAGGGGGTGGTTTGCGGCTGCCGTTGATTGTTGTTCGAGAGCTTGGATCCTATTTTCAAAGTTCGAAATTTTGCTAGTGTGTTCAGTGACTTCTAGTCTAATACCGCTCAAAGATGATTCCAGACTTTGTAAATTTTCTTGGATGTTTTTTATGTCGGACACTATGGATGGCAATTGCTCGAGGCGATCATTGATTCCGTTTATACCACTTCGCAGTTCTTGGAGAACTAGGTCCAGAGTGGCAGATGATCCTGGGGTTACTACAGACACTATAGACTGGTTGTTTTTACAGTTGCAGCACTGGATCGTTGCCTGTCGGGCCGGACCAAGTTTACGATAATTGGATTCCGTTATATTTGCACACGCGAAGCAGTAAAAAACTGTGCACTTTGAACAGCGTACACCGTCGGAGCAATTTACATTGCATAATGGACACGTAAACATTATTATTATAACAATATAACTTTAGAATTGTATAATAGTATACTTTTCGCGCTGCGGGTGGGGTAGTAAGCTACGAATCGACGAGCGATGGTACGTGCGATTCTAGTGGAGCGCTGCGCGGTTATGAAAAAAATAGCAATGATGTTTCACCATAGTCACTGCTTTGGATATATATGATTTATCTCTTAATGTTTCGCGAGATTATTACTGAAATAAACACATCATATAGAAAGTGCGGACAGTGATGGCAATAATTACTGTTTTGTAATAATGAATAACACTGTTATGTTATTTTCCTATAACTGTTATTGTAAACTGTTGTCTGTTATCCTGTTATATTGCTGTTTTATTCTTAACAATGATATGGCTTAGGACTGTCAGAATATTAGGCAGTAATTTCAATAATTTAAATCTAATTACCAAATCAATATAATTTTCTGGCGTATTTAAAAGTTAATTGATCTGTACATAATTTATTTACATTCAATGTTTACATTATTTACTTATTGCAACGAATAATTTAATTTGCATACGCGCGATCGCACAGCAGCAAATAATGTGTGACAAAAAAAATGACATTAGCTTAGGCACCAGCAAGCCAGCAACAGTTTACCTAATGGTTATTTCAAATCACACTGGAAATAAAAATGAGTCTAATTGTCATACGAGCGAAGGTACAAAATTGTGAATTTGGGATTAGTAAAATTACTGTAAGAAATAAACAAATAGGAACTTTATTTCCTTGTGAGAAAGGTTAATATTATAAGAATAGGCAGTCAGGCAACAGAGAGAGCGCCTACGCCGACACAACGGTTAGCTTTCTCTCGCTCACACTTGTAGCTTGTAGCACAGTCGTACTCGCTCGCTCCGTGCCGCACACACGCAAGTGGCAACAACGACAATGCGACTAGGCGATAATTTTGTCAATAGCAACAGCAGGATAACAGTATAAGCCGTTGTTAAATAACGTGTTATTCATTACGGGAAAATAGGTCATTATATTATCTGTTATTGAAATAACGACCATTACTAAGTGCGGAGATAGCGGTAGTCGAACATAGGAACGACGAGTAACGTCTTCATTCACTCCTTATTACGACTAAATGAAATTAAACCAATTGCCCGAATTTGGACATAACAGTTTAGTGCAATCCCTCCTCCTGTTTGACGTTTTACTTAACGACAGTCGCCATCTGGTCAAAATCACTTACACTAGAAAGTCGATCGAAAATTGCCTAGTGAGAACATATCTTAATTGTAACTTTAAATACATACCTAGCAAAATCCTCAAATCTTGGCTATTCTTTACACTGTTCAAAAACATAAATGACCAATCGTAAACGTTTTTAAATATTTCCATATCGGGCGGATGCTCTATAATCGCAGGGGGTTTACTTAGTTTATTGATCTTGATATCATGTAAATTACTAATCACATGGGCCGCCGATAAAACCAATTGAAGAGTGTCGTCAGCAGTGAAAGCGCTCGGTTTCTTTCGCACCTCATCTGGTAGCTAACAAGGCAAGGTTTAATACATTAATATTTCATCAATAATGCATTTGTAATATTTCAGTTTTTATTATGGGTATAATGAAGGCGACGGAAAACCTCAACAACCTGAATACAGCTGCAAAGAAACAAGTAGATGTTTGTGAGGCCAAGCGACACTGGGCCATCATGATCGACTCGGGTTTAAATATTCTATGTGACAATTATTGGCTGAATAATTGCATAATAAACATACAGTGGAATATATATATAATAAACTAGCGGACCCGACAGACTTCGTCCTGTCAAAAAGATTTGTACAGTGGCAGTTTTTTGTTCCTACTTGAAATGACATATGATGACATTAAATTTGTTTGACAGAACTAACGTCACTTTTTTGTCTTGCCAAAGGTTCAAATTGGCTTTTAAGTATTAATACAAATTGTTTGTATAAAAATGTTGACTTTACACTTTTTCAAATTTTATTTTTTTATTTTCTCTATGTACAAACCTTCTCTGGACTTCTACGAATAATTCAAGACCAAAATTAGCCAAATCGGTAAAGGCATTGTTGAGTTATGCGCTTACCAACACATTTTGCGATTCATTTTTATATATAAGATATATAACATCCATATTTTTTTTTCTTTCTTCTAGTTTGCAGGGTTTGTGCATTAGCCAATAACGGTATTAAAATTTTAGTTTGTATTTTTGTGTAACAGTTAAAGGTTGAGAAATGGTATGATTATAGAATTATCAGGATAAGAAAGACAGGCAAGATAAAGGATCAGAAAAGAACATCCATAATACAGACGCCAGTTCAAGAAGCCACCATTTTCTTTGTTGTTAAACTCTGCATTCGCTATTAAGTTGAAAGTCGGTTACATTAACTTGACAGATTTGGATGGCGTATTGTGCAGTTGTCCATACATAATACACAAGGAACAATAATGTTAATACATACATGCCACAATTTTAAGCACTGTTCTCGCATGGTGGCCTGATTTGGTTCCTTTAAATCTTTATCTTGACTGAACGCAGCAATTTTCCACAAACTCATCTTTTGCTTCTCACCTAAACTGAAATATTAAGATGGGACCGTTTATTTTTCTGTGACACAAAGTTTACATTATGTGTATGTTTAACTGAATATTTGGACTCTCGCTTTCGCATCGAAATTCCCTTTGACGTGACAACGTCTTAAATTAGGTTGCGGCTGGGAGTCACTTATGAAAAAGTTGTAACTTCCGGTAACGTTACGATGAGTCACCGAACGAGAGAGAGGCCCGCCGAATGCCTTGCGTCTTCTCCCACTCAACTATGATCGGTCTGCCGCGCGCGCAGCACTAGAGATTAGCGCGCATTGAATCGGCGCATGCTTGTGTCTCTGTCTTTGTCTTTCTCGAACGTTCTTGGCGTTGGAAAAACAAGAAAGCGTCATAATACAAGTTCACACGTGTGGTTAAAGTATCGTCAGCTGTGTCTGTAGTGAAAATGGGAGTGCTTAGATTCGTTCATTTACAACAACTACAACAATAAAGGTAAATAATTGTACACTGATATTTCATTATCGTAAACTATGATTGATTGATTAATTGTTAGATTGACACAAAAGTTGAGAAACTGAGTTTATAGGTTATGTCATACTATTGATAAATGTTGATAGTGTGTTAAGTAAATTATTAGTTTAAAATTAATTAATTAATTAATTATTATTTTACAAATTTTCATTAATTTCAAATTTATTTAGCAAAAATTTGAACCTTCAATCTGAATAAATGTTTTTGATTTTTCGAATTGATTCTTTAAAATTACAAATATTAAGAAAAAGTGGCAGATATAAGAAAACTTGATTTTAAACTGTGTTGAGCAAGAATTTTAACATCTAATTTAAGTAAATGTTTTAATTTTCAATTCATCATTTACAATTACAAATTTTAATTAATTTCAAATTTATTTAGCAAAAAATTTGAACCTTCGATCTGAATAAGTGTTTTGATTTTCAAATTGATTCTTTAAAATTAAAAAATTCATCCAATTCCTTGTTCCTATTGTGCAATTTAATTACATTCATATCAATAAATATTCTACCGAGAAAAAGACGTTGTCACGTTAAAATCTTTTTTACAAGCTTTTGTATTAGCTTCACTTGTAACTATGTAAGAAAATCTTGGAATCTTAATTTGACCCACTTCCCGGTCTCCGATTGAGCTGAAATTTTGCATGCACGTGTAAGTCGGATGACAATGCATGGTTATGTGTGTGATGTCACTCTTAATCCAATATGGCGGACTTTCCCAAGATGGCGGACCAATTATTTATAATGCACCCCAACAACATGGGTATCAAATGAAAGGGTTTGCTAAGCTTGGTTTTTAGAAGTCGGAAAATAAATTAAAAGTAAAAAAATATAATATTAAAAGCTTGTCGTTAAAAGTATTCTATAAGTAAGTAAATCTCGCGACAAGCTTTTATATGTAAAAGTTTATTTTGTTCTTTTTAGCGCATTCAATAAAAGCATATGTTTATATCGGTGAGTGTCTTGCTTTATATTTATGATTGTTGTTTGTAAATGTCTAAGCCTTTTATCTGAGTGGAGATACTAAAGCTTCGTGTTCAGTTATCTACTCCTTTAGCCAATCAATTAGATACTACAATGTCTACAGAAGTGATAAGAAAACGAGCACCTAAAGACCGGATTCTGGCGCCACCTTTAAAAAACTAATACGTACCCTAATCTATACTTATAATAAATCTGTAGAGGGGTCAACTCTGTACATAAATATATTTTCAAAATAACTATCAGGGGGTGATTAGGGATCGATACTGATGACAAAAATGCAATCAGTAAAATTTTTGTCTGTCTGTATGTTCCTTATAGAAACAAAAACTACTGGACGGATTATAACGAAACTTGGGATAATTATTCTTCATACCATATCATTCCTGGGCAGGTTATAGAATACTTACCATTACGCTTCAATCAATAGGAGCAGAGTAGTGAAGGAAATTTTGGGAAAACGGGAGAAGTAACTCCATTTTTTTAGCTTCCGTCGCGTGTGTAGCCTTAATGGTTAAAGTCACATAAAAATCATGTATGACGGAAATATTCTACATAAAATTGTCTAAAAAACATCCCGCAACAGCATATGTGTATCTTTTATGGTTGACTCACAATAATCTATACTAATATTATAAAGCTGAAGAGTTTGTTTGTTTGTTTGTTTGAACGCGCTAATCTCTGGAACTCCTGGTTCGAATTAAAAAAATATTTTTATTGAATAGCCCATTAATCGAGGAAGGCTTTAGGCTACATAACATCACGCTGTGACTAATAGGAGCGAAGAAATAATGGAAAATGTGGAAAAAACGGTGAAAATTATTCATCTTTGAGGGTTTCTTTTACGTGCGCTGCGAAAACGGTTCTAGACACAGAACACAGAAAGAGATTAGAACGGCTATGTAGGCGTGGCACGCGAGCCACAGTTATGATCAAATGATCATGACTGTGGCCAATAATGCGAACGCGTTGCTTAGTCAGTCACGAGTGATCACGGAGAGTGTTTTACGAAGTGCTGCGCGTTTATTAATGAAAATGCCTACTTGTACTGTAATTACCTGCAAAGCAAGAAGTCAGGTCTCAAGTGTAGCTAAAGATGGAATATCTTTTCATCGGTAAATAGCAAATTTGATCGTAATAACCAACGTTTTACAAAAAAATTATCAAAGCTTGATCGTAACGATAAGACACATAATATTTTTCTAAAAAATATACATTGCCGGCTATGTACGCGCATGCGCCTAATTACATTACTCAGAGCGCGTAATGTAGTACACTGAATTCGGTAGTGACGCATTTGAATAACAGCAATAAACGTAGTAAAAGGCCATAGTGCTGTGCTTACCAAAAAACGTACGCATTATGTTTTATCGATAAATATATTTTTTTAATATTCTGGTAGGAATAAATGATTGTGTGATAAACTCGAACATTTGTTGGGAGATTGTTCAAGTATTTATTTAAGTTTTAATTAAATTCAAATTATACTTTTATTAAACGAATTAATCGGTGTGTGCGACCGTGGAAATATTATTAATATGTCCAAATACATGTATAATTAATATCATCATCACAGCTCACATACGTCCCCACCGAGGGGCTCGAGCCTACCCTACCTACGTTAGGGTGATTAGGCCTTCGCTGGAGCTTCGAGGAGCACTTCGTGCGGTTGGTCCCCCGAGCCAAAAGGGTGGCGGGCGCGTTGCATCGCCTGCTGCCCAATCTCGGGGCACCAAGGGATGGAGTTCGCCGCCTGTACGAGGGCGTCGTGCGATCCGTGGCCATGTATGGGGCCCCCGTGTGGTCGCGAGACTGCGCGAGGTCCCCCCGCCGCAGAGCTCTGCTACGGAGCCTGCAGCGGATAATGGCCATACGGATCGTACGAGGCTACCGTACCATCTCGTACGAGGCGGCGACGGTTCTCGGACGCTCCCCCCCATTCGACATCCTGGCCGACATGTACGCGGCGACGTATGCGTCGCGCCGTGTCGGCCCCGGAACCCGCGCGCGAAGTGCCTAGGCGGGAGCCTAGGTGCCTTGAAGCTTGGCTCCACGGGAAGGAGGAGGTCTCCTACCGATTGACTCAGATACTCACCGGGCACGGCTGCTTCGGTGAGTATCTGTGTCGAATAGGACGGGAGGGATCGACATATTGCCACCACTGCGCATCCGACCTCGACTCGGCCCAGCACACGCTGCCGGAGTGCCCCGCGTGGGCCTCCGAGCGCCGAGTCTTGGTCGCAGAGATCGGGCGAGATCTGTCTCCACCGGCATTGATTGCGGCAATGCTGGCGGACGAGGGAGGTTGGAGGGCTGTGGCCTCCTTCTGTGAAGCAGCGATGCTCCAGAACGAGGCCGCCGAGCGGGATCGGGAGATGGCCGATCCCGCTCGAAGAAGGCGGCGCCGAGCGCGGTAGGACAGCTGCGGCGCCGCCGCAGGTTGCCGGCGAGCGCGAGGAAGTCGCGCCCGTGGATACGGCGACCCGGGAATTCGGGCATACTATATGTAAATGTATTAAATGAATGATATTGCAGATAGCTAGGGCATGATAAATTATAAAATTGTGAAAATATAGCCACTGCAAAATCGCAAAATGTATGAACATGTCCTATCGCACACATATAAAAGTGCCTGTATATGTTTGTTATGGAAACAAGATTTACAGAAATATAGTTTACTTTGCTTCCAACCTACATCTATTTCACTTAATATGTTTGTTTCATCATTATAGTATAGGTATATACAATTAAATTAATTATTAAATTTTAAATACCTACATGAATGTAATATTTCGTTTTCAGTATTGAAAATATTTGTAATATTAAATTTGCTATCGACATTTTATATCGATAATTTTTCATTTTTGTCAATCACTAAGGTAATAATATCGTTTTTAGACGGAATTATTTGAATCTGGTGAGTGCAGTGCTGTGATTGGTTCAGTTCGTTATCGCGCGATGCGTACTTCTCCTGATTGGTTATGCGTGACTTTACAGACGCAGCGCTGGCTTCTTAAACTGGCGACAGCGGCTCCCGTACAAACGATGCATGTTCGCCATTCTAACCTCTTTCTGTGTTCTGTGGTTCTAGATACCAAAAAAATATGTATGAAAGAATTATTCCTCTTAAAATGATCTAAATAAATGTCCGCGACAGTATATGTCTATCTTTTAATGTTAACTCACTAGAATCGTTTTTATGGTGATCAAATTTGGATATGTCGCGTTGTCAAGATCGGGTAAAAGCTGAGGTGGTTGTTTGCAAAAATAAATATGATGCTCAAAATAACTATTCCACGCGGACGAAGTTGCTGGCACGGCAGCGTTATAATAAATTATTATTCAGTAAGTAAATAAATAATTACTCTAAGTAATTCAACAACCGGCCAAGTGCGTGTCGAACTCACGCACAAAGGGTTCCGTACCATTGATTTATAAAATTAAAGGAAGCGGTTTATTTACGAGGTATTAAAAAAACTACATACTAGATCTCTTTTAAAACAATTTTCGTTGGTAGTTTTTATAGTAATGTACATGATATGTTTTTTTTTAGATTTTTCATTTTCTTATTTTAGAAGTTAGAGGGGGGAGCAACTTTTTTCCACTTTGGAAGCGTATGTCACGCAAACTATTTGGTTTAGAAAAAAATATTTTAGAAACCTCGATATCATTTTTGAAGACCTATCCATAGATATCCCACACGTATGTGTATGACGAAAAAAAAATTATGAGTTTCTGTTCTAAGTATGGTGGAGCCCCCAATATTTATTATTTATTTTTTTATTTTTGCATCAAAATCAGATCAAAATCAGACAGACATGACGAATCTATAAGGGCTCCGTTTTTTGCCACCCATTATTTCCACGCGGACGTAGTCTAGTAAATGACGGTGATAATTATGTCAAATAAAATTATTTTTTGTCTAAATTACCTAAAATATAGTAACACTATTCTAAATATTGTCCTATTGTGTTGTGTTTGTGTTTTATCAGATAATACAACCATCTCTTTCTATGATCAATATTGATTCTAATCAAAGATTCAACATTGTGAATTCACGTCGCTTCAATAAAATGCAGTCTGAAGCTTAGGCAAAAATCAAGTGGAATACTTGAATCTGACAGAATCCACGAGGACAGCGTCACTGGGCAAATAAAAGATAGATAGATGACTTAATATTTACATAAGTACGTTTTGAAATGAATATAAAATATATTATTGAGGATTTTTAATTTATCTCTCTAGAAGACTAAGCTTTTTTATATTGTTTTTAATAGCTTCCACAGACAACATTAAACTCTTTATTGCACATAAAAATTTCACAGGAAATAACATTATATATAAAATATGTACATATGTGGACTTATCCCTAATAGTGATTTCTTCCAGCCAACCTAACTGGGGATTTAGTCATAAAATTGCGGATACTACTTAAAATGCAATCAACAAAGTATAGAAAATTTACACTACACAAAACAAAGCAAAACTAATTACTTTCCTTAAAAAATACTAACTACATCTATTACTATAAATACATAAATAACAGTATATATAACAATAATATATATTAATAATCATATAATATATATATACATACACACATACAGATATCTATAAATATATATACATATTAACATACCTACAATATAAACATAACTAATTAATTGTTCGACTCAAGTTGAGATAAAAAATGCTCTTTCAGTCTAACTTTGAAGGTTTCCACAGATCGACTATCACGAATACTCTCAGGCAACTTATTCCACGCAGGCGGGCCGCAGTAAAAGTAAACGATTTAAAGAAAAATGTTGAATTGGAAGTTCGCTGCTCCAAGGTTTGGGTGACACATGTGCGTCTAGGATATGGTCTTTCGGGCAAGGAAAAGAAACGTGAGCGAAGGTAATCGGGAAATTTTGGGTTATTGAGCACTTTGTATAGAAATGTGAGTACATATGTGCAAGTCATGTCTTTGCCTTATTGGGAGCCATCCAAGTCGTGCCCTATATTCCGATACATGGTCATACTTCCGCAAGCCGTAGATGAATTTGATCGCAAGATTTTGTAAACGCTCAAGCTTGTTCAACAGCTCCTGTGTAGCGTCCAAAAAGCAAACGTCAGCATAGTCAATTAAAGGCAAAAGCAAAGTATGGGCAAGCATAATTTTGGTTTGGAAAGGAAGAAAAAATCGGGTGGGGCTGTGCGGGGCACACGGCCGTTGGTTTTAACGTGAAACGTCTATGTTAGGGAATCGCTTTTAAAGTAAAAGATTGAAATAAAAACAATATTGACGGTGATTTAATTATTTAAATAAAAAACTCAATGTCACAACAGCGAGCTGACTATATAAGTGATATATTCACACCACTTTTTTGTTTCTAAGACTAATAGTTTTTTAATTATTAAGGTACGATGATATAGACCTTTTCGTTACGGTGCACTTTTTAAACCTGGTACCCGTATGTTACGGCGCGATTTTAAAGACGTTCCACGTCAAAACTTGAAGTCGTTTGAGGGAGTGATATGTGAAATGTACTCTCCTACTCACATCCCCTACATGGGCTGACCACGAAAGATTGCTATCTAGAATGAACAACCTGTAAATACGCGAACTAGCGCGAAACGCGGCAAATTCAAATTAATGAAATGTAATTTCTTTACATGAATATACCATTCCAGGGTGGCGGCAGATCCTATTAATATATAGTTTTATTTATTTATTGATAATAGGGTAGACGACTACAACTGATTATGGCCGTTTTTATAGTATAATTATCTAATTTGAGCAATTTATATCTCATGAAAGTATGTCAATATAGAAATTTCAGTTTAATTATTAATTTATATTGTTTTTAGATTTCTAAAAAATTAGCAATTATTATTTACGTAATACTAATGAAACGAACACATTTCTAGCATTCTCACATTAAACGTAACATTTTTTTTTATATAGAAAGTTTCTCACTTAAAAAGAGTACTCTTATTATATATAGAATTTAAAAAATTGTCGTCTACCCAAAAACAGTAAAGATATATTTGTTTCAAACATGGTACTATTAAAAACCTCTTTGGATTGTCCGTTGTACCAACTACGCTTTCACGTTAACATTAAGCGAGAATGAGTGCTACTATTATACGTACTCATTTAATTCTCTTCAGCCTAAACACAAAGTATGAACTGTGTTTTGTTAGTACTTAGCTAAAACTTTCATTCTAAAATCAAAACTTTCATTCTGCTTCCAAAAAGTTTGCATATGGTATTTGTTGAACGTCTGTAAACTTAAGCCTGTAAACTTCTGACCCGGCAACCCATGAGAATACTTACGTACAATTGCTCTTGTATATATAATCAAAGAACTTTTTATCTTCCTTCATAACCTCAAAGGGGACTAGTTCTGTGACATCATCGTCGTCTTCCAGTCCATCAAACAGAATGCAGTTGACGTTGGACAAATGGTTCTCTGCCGACTCAGTGCCTCGCTTTTTCCTTTTACATATTAAATATCTCTCAGAGTTCGCTGGTCTAGACGTTACTGGTTTGTGAATACATACTGCGAAAACATAAAGAAACATACATTTAACAAGATTTTACTAATGCAAAAAAGGTAATCCTTTTCTTCATCAGCGCCAGGCCAAATAGTCACTTCGCGGAGCGCACCCCGCCATGTGCCCTGTATGGGCCTAGAGAACTCGGTGGGGGTTTTAGTGGGTAGGCCGGTCCTCTATGACCGGAGAACCCCCACACACGGCCGCGCCTTGCCAGCGCGGTGTCATGGTGCATAGGGTCGCATTTCCCCCCAAAAAAAAATGGCCAAATAGTCACTTGTTTAAAGATTCGCTAGAGCAATAAAAAATACTTCGTATCCTCATTTCACTAGGACTAAGTGATTCCACATCCTTGCGAAATGAAGGATCAAAGAATAAGGCTCTGGCCCTAACAGACTTCATCTCCTCAGACATCAAAAAAAGTCCCCTAGGATAGACACTTTCATTTAGTTAGGGAGGTATTTTCACATTTTAATTATTTGAAGTTGCCACTAAAAATCGCAGAGATATTCTATTTATAAACTCAATTAAAGACTTTTAATTTCAAATCATTGGTGGCATTGGCAGTTTGCTGTCGACATGTTACTTTTAGTATTATTTCAACAGTCACCTGATGTACCAATAGCACACGTGATTTTTATGAGATGGCCAGCAATTTTCCAATTCTCAGAAAAACCACAGAATTTGCTACAAACTTGTGACACAATATCTAATATACAGGGTGTATTTTTGAAACGGGGCAGTAAGGGCAAGTACCTTAACCGTTGCAGTTACAGCAAAACGTTCTTAGAAGACCTTCGAAATTCTAAATTTGAGGGTAAAAATTCTTTTTATTTATTTTACAGTCAATTCTACCCACTTCCTGGCCATAACAAAAAGTTTGACCATCATAGATTTTTGTTTCTGTTGCCGAAATGTATGGGAAACGTTTTTGGCGATTTCTGTCTTTCCTAGTACTGAAAACTAAAATAGTCCCGTAGAGATTTTTGATCCCCACATGAAATAGAATCGATTGGCATAAAAAAAAATTTTTGGGTCTTTTTGCATTTTTTTTGCCAACTGTAAGTTTTTTACAAAATCTGTGAAAGCAGTTCAAAATATGTCAAAAAGTTAGGAAAGGTCTTCTAAGAACGTTTTACTGTAACTGCAACGGTTAAGGTACTTGCCCTTACTGCCCCGTTTCAAAAATACACCCTGTATAAGTAAAAAATATAACCGTTGATAATTAATAATTGTTTAATTATTGATATCCCAGGTACGGTTTCTTTGACTAAAATCATCCCAACAATGAAAAGACCTTAGTTTTCGGTAAAGGTATTTTAACAATCTGTATTATAAATAGAATTTAAGGATACATTACCTTTATCAAAACACCTGTACATTATGTAGATTAAGCCAACACTGAAGGGAGTAAAAATGTCAAATAGCTTCACCACAAAATGACCTCCCGTCCTTACAAGCATTAATGCTGCTAAGCATTGGCACAAATAAAGTTGCTTCGACAGAATCTCTTGTATGTTTTCTCGGCCTTCTACTGAAAACCCCTAAAAGGAGACAAAATTTGGTGAACAAATGCATTTTCAGTGTTCTTTCTTTACATTACTTAAACGACAAAGTAATAAATTACATATATAAATATTGAATTAATAAGGATGAAGAAATATACATACTCCGTCTGCCATAAGGAAATGGACACCTACATCATTTGTCTGTTTAAGTACATAGTGTTTTAGTGAAGATAAATTTTCTGGATCAAAAATATCGCCATTGTCTTTAATACCGTAATAAGGATCAAAGGTTTCGGTAGTTCCGGCGTGAAATTCGCCCAGTTTAAAATCACACGGACCCTTTAAAGTAAACCCAAATCCTGTGAACAAAAAAAATTATGTTATCTTAACGGCAATTTGACTTTATTTTGTGAGTTTCATTTTCAAAAAAAATGTATATATGTATGTAAAAGCTAAGATGGGAAAGTTTAATTTTCAAAAAAAATTTATATATGTAAAAGCTAAGATGGGAAAGTTTTGACTATAAGCAGAATTTGAAATCAACATTGCTTCACAATAAGTAAAAAGTATAAATATAATATAATCAAGATTTTTTCTTATATTTTAAATGAAAATTATATTCTCAATAATTTCTATGTTCAATTATGTATTTATAAGCAATACCTTTTGCTTTCCATCCTTTCTTCCATAAAACATACTCAGAAAATCCACCCGGTCCAGCACAGCAATCAGCAAAATATAGAATTTCTTGCTTTTTTTCGTCAGGCGTATAATTATTGAATTGTGTAAACATAAAATTAAAAACAGCGTCAATGTTCGCCATTTTAACTGCAGCTCTATTAAGAAATATAACCGATCCGATAGTTTCGTAAGGATTACTTCTAAAACGTGCGTGTCTCAAGTCCTCGTCATTCAACGTATCAAACATAGTCTGTAAATGACATACAACTGTTAGTAGTTCTTGAAAATGTTTAGTATAAATGTTTTAATACAACGATTATCATTATTTCAGCCATAATAGACGCCCTCTTCTAGACATAGGTGTCTGTGAAAGATCTACTCACTGTCCCGTACTACTAATGTCCAGTGTGTTCTATAATTACAGTATCTGTGATTGTCCTAATTTATGTATCATAATAATATTGTAAATAAATATTTCAGAGGATATAAAAAATAGACCTTCAGAGTATTTTGCCTTTACTTCTTGAGAAGACTCCCCCGATTTCCAAACAGTAGACTAAATTTATTTTACCTTGTATGTTTACACATACAAAGGTTTAATTCTGCTAAGCTTATATCTGTTAACGTCAATAAGAGTATGTACAGGCCTATCTATACTAATATTATAAAGCTGAAGAGTTTGTTTGTTTGTTTGAACGCGCTAATCTCTGGAACTCCTGGTTCGAATCGAGAAATTATTTTTTCATTGAATAGACCATTTATCCAGGAAGGCTTTAGGCTACATAACATCACGCTGTGACTAATAGGAGCGAAGAAATAATGGAAAATGTGGAATAAACGGGAAAAATTATGCATCTTTGAGGGCTTCCGTTGCGTGCGCTGCCAAAAAAATATGTATGGAAAAATTATTCCTCTTGAAATGATCTAAAAAAAATGTCCGCGACAGTATATGTCTATATTTTAAGGCTAACTCACTAGAATCGTTTTTATAGTAATCAAATCTGGATATGTCGCGTTGTCAAGATCGGATTGCGGAGAAAACCAATATGTTCTTCTGCCACAAGAAAATAAACTAAAAATTAAATTCACGCAGTACTTTAAAATAATTATGCTCTTTTAAAAACTCAAAACTAAATTGATAAAGATGATTAAGATAATAACAGAAATTGCCGCGGACAAGTCGTGGATAACAGCTGAGGTGGTTGTTTGCAAAAATAAATATGATGCTCAAAATAACTATTCCACGCGGACGAAGTCGCGGGCACAGCTAGTGTTAAATAAAGGGATTAGATTTTTAAAGAAGGCCCACTATGTGCTGTGTATCCCGGCATATTCCATCCACTCAAAATACTTCACGCTCCAATAGCTAAAGTTCTGTGAGAAATATGTCCAGCCCATTGCCATTTATGGGTAGCAATTTTTCGGGCTCTGTCAGTCTCCGATTTGTGTGTGGATTTACATCCTTTGTAACTTGATCTACATTTGAATTATAAATCAAGAGAGGGCTTGATATAAATTCATAATTAATAAATATCGGCATTAAAAAACATTATTATATATTTTAGAGGTGGTATTATCAATACCCCATTTCTAATAGATATAGCTCAGAAACTTGACCGCTTACAACAGTTCAAACTCATTATTAGTGACAACACAAGCAAATAAATGACATTCATCTCTTTAATGTTATTGTATTTATTAATTTGGGGTTCAAAAGTAACCCTTATAACATCACATTTCCTTATTGAATTAGCATACAATAAAATTTTAACTACAAAAATCATACTTAAAATGTTAGATTCGTCTATAATAAGATCTTTTAACTGTATACATAAATCAACAAACAAGCTATATTAATTAGCCACTATTCATTATCAAAAGCTTTAACAGAAAACAAACCTTTGCATCTAATACTCCTTTCAGTATATCCGGTTCAACAAATAATGTTTCATCTTCTATTGTCAATTTCTTTGGTCCTTTTTGTAGCCACTTCTCTAGTAAATCTCCAGAAAGTGGTTCATCATGTGTACAATCCAACCAAATCTGCAAATAAAAATTAATTACAGTGTACACAATACCTTGATCCCATATATACATATTTACTGTCTAGGGTAAATAATACTCATTAACACAATATAGTGTTAATCAACTTTCTATGTATATTGCACTCCAAATCCTTATCCAAATATGTCCACTACAATATTAACTTTAATATCCTGTCTATCTCCGTAAGTATCACGAATATTTCAATTTGGAGATTAACAATCAAAGTATTATTCATAGTTATAGATGACCATTAAATTGAAGTCTGAAAATATATAGAAGTTTGTCAGCCTTCTTTGGAGTACTATGTGAAAGTATGCACATTACAAAATTTGAAAAATATTGAGATATTGAGCAATATAATTATTCATGCTTTCATCATAATATTCCACCCTCTACCTACCCTTTCTTACTACCAGATGTACTGGTTGTGATGACCAAGCTGAGCCGCCAAATACACCCAATCTGTATTCTGTAAAATAAAGTTCTTAAATAAATACTTACAGGATATTCCTTAGCCTCAATCTTTTCTTCATCTGGAGACCATTTAAAATCTTTTGGAACTTGACCTACTGCAGATGGTTTTGCTCCTAAACCACTTCGCCCTTTTTGAGTTGATGCTTCAATTGGTTCAACACGACCACCTTCATCTTTTCCCAAGCCTTTGCCAGATTTGTATCCCATTTTGCTCATCATACGTTTTGATTTTGCACTGTAAGTGTTATCCGTTTCATTCAATAAAGCACTCTTATTATAAAATGAATTTGTTGTTTCGTGACCAAGGCTTGGATGCATAGAGCTTTCCTCCTGAAATGAGTCATCTTCAAACCCTCGCCGTACCTCATCATATTGATCATTTGGTGAGGAACAATTTTCACTATAACTACTTCTGCTTAATCTATCATTATTTTGTCTGAGGATTGGTTGGGCTGGTGATTCATCTTCAGAGTCTGGAGCACCTTCCAAAGAACAAATAAAAATAGAATTTTATTTAAAATTAATATATGATAAGTGAAATGGTTCACTATTAAACCTCTTCAAATAAATATCAGCTTGTCATATAAATATATTCAACTATTAGTTTTAAATATAAACATAATATAAACTTGCACAATTTGTTGTACTTAAAAACACTAATACTGTGTAGGCACTAGCAAGAGCAAAGGAACAAAATATGATAGTGTTTTTAGTAGTTTGTAGTTTGGCAGTTGTGTAGTTAGCCAAAGTGATAAACCTATTATATAGCACATTTCGATGGTCATACTATAGGTGCAGCAGCAGAATTAGGTGCTCTATTAGACATTTTGATTGGTATTTAATCTGAGTATCAAAATCTATTATATTTATTAAAATCTGATTTAGTGTCCTAAATATTAGTTATAGTGTATGTAAAGGGGCTTGGTCTGAAAGTTAGGAATAGAAATTGTCAAGTTACAGACAGTTTCACAAAAATTTGCTCTGAAAATCCCACTCTAAATATTAACAATAAAATTGGAGTGGAGACTTCAAAAATCACCAGTCACTGAGGCTTTAAATTATAAATATATACTGTTTTGACGAATGATTCTCAGGACAAGCATGCCTTAAAAGTTGGCAATATTACAACAAACATAGAAACACATTATTCTACAAATGCATTCTAGCTTTATTGTAGCAACGTCTTCTATTTTGAAAGATCTGGAAGTTAAAATACTTAAATAAATCTTTGGTAAAGCAAGTCCCATCACCACATCAGCCCCAGTTTATAAATAAATAAAATAAATAAATAAAAATGCATTTATTTAGATAAATCATTACAAATTAGTTGCTGGGGTTTCCCAGAAAGTAGTCGAAACACTTGTGATGGGAAACTCGCTCTTCCTTGAACAATACTAAAGATTTACATGGCATTTTTAGTAGAAAAATTTACAAAGTAAAAGAAAAGAGATTCTGTTGATGTGCGAAAAAGTAAGTATAGTAATTATGTGTAGTGTGTGTGTGTTTGTGTGTATGGGTGTGTGTGCGTGTGTGTGTGTAAATGTGTGGTGTGTGTATGTGATTGAGTATGTGTGTGTCCTTGTAAATGATTTATCGTCACTTAAATGAAACTATATGTGATGTCTTCAGTGTCATTATAATTAAGAGTAGCAAGCCATTCTGTAAGAGCTTTCTTACAGTTCTTAAATGTCATAGCGTAAATATTGAGTTTACGATTTATTTTATTATACACACGTGCGGCCTGCGCTAGATTTTGCCGACTAGCGAAGGCCGTTCGAGCGGCGTATGTAGGAGCAGCTAAGTCGCTTCTTCTTTTCTTATAAATACCTTTATCAAATGGCAATATTTTGTGGAGGCTTAGGATAATGTTAAGGATAGTGTTAATGATATAAAATTTCCTGACAGAAAGAAGATTTGAAGTAGAGTACAAAGCGTCGGTAGAAAATCTATAGGGTTTACGATATATTACTTTAATTAAAGACCTTTGCGCTCGCTCAATATTAATAAAATATGTTTTTGCTGCGCCCCCCCATACTGCACCTTTCGTTTGACCTAGTCATCATCTAGGCAAACATATAATGAACACTGATTACATAATACTCCTAAAATAAAGAAGGAGGAACTGTAATGGAGTTAAAATCACATAAGATCTATCTCGATCAGACAATTGAGGAATGGCCCAAATTAATTTATAATAATTCAAAAAATTATAAAATAATAATAAAAATAAATTATTTAAGGATTATACCAAAATCTAATGCTTCAAAAAATTTCAACTAATTTAGATCTATCAATAAGTATTTTTTTTTAACTTCTGTCTTGAGAGGTTTCTGAGATCTGGGAATTGGGTAGATGACAATTTTTATTATTCTATAAATAATTACAGTTCTCTTTTAGACGAGAAGTATTGTACAAGTAACAACATATCTGTGATTATTACTTTGAAGATACAATGCCACGTTTGTGGCACTGTCACATACATACATACATACATACACTCACGCCCTTTTCCCACGGGCGGTAGGCAGAGATACGTCCTTCCACTTGCTAGTCCTACATATCTCTTTCGCTTCATCTACTTTCATAACATTCCTCATACATGCTCGACGATTGCGGGGTACTTCTGACCTGGCCTTTTTTGAGAACACTTTTCACGATCACTCAAAAACACTCCATACAAAGTACACTGCAATCGTGATATCATAATTTACTAAAGCCACCTAATTTGTATGTGTATAAACAAAATCACCAAAAACATTGTTAGTTTTACATTTATAGATATACTTTCTATATTAAATAATGTTACATTTAATGTGAGGAAGTCAGAAAAGTGCTTCATTAGAATTTTGTAAAAAATAATTGTCCATTTTTTAGAAATCTAAAAGCAATATTAATACACAATTAAAGTGAAATTTCTATATTGACTTACATTCATGAGATAGAACTTGCTCAACTTTTATAATTATATAATAAAAATAAGCATATTCAGTACTATCTTATGTAACTGTATTTTTAACCACAACACCCAAACTATAACTATTCACAAACATTTAATATGCAAAAGCTACCTTTTCATGTATTTAATTCAAAAAGAATTGTTTTAATTTTGATAATAATGTTTCAAAAATTACTCTGTAATAATTAATGTAATTTAACACTAGAAAGCAGAAAAAATTGCTGCGATTGTGTGTTATTCTAGCAAAATTTTCTAAGGAGCAGAGTGAAGCACTAATGAACAAACAATAGCAAACTGGATGAGTAGACAAGTCTCTGAGCATAGACTGGTTCTGGCATGCATGGGGAGGAGTATTATATGATGCATGCTCTTAGCCCAGGCATTACTAACCACACTTTTGAAACCAATGCTCCAAATCTATTTGGGTGCATTTAAGTTAGGTCATTTTTTCTAATATGTACTTAATAGTAGGAGCCTTTTTTCATTATTGAATGTTATTTATGATAAAAAGAAGTTTATCTTAAGTATATAAAACATACCTGAGCCTTGTGAAGTTGTAGATGAAGCCCCATAGGTGTCTGACCGAAACCTTTTAGCCGGAACAAGGGAGCCATCGCTATTGGAGTCTTCATCACCAGAGGGATCTTTATAAAATTACATATTTCTTAAAAAATATTGTATGGTTTCAAAACTAACTAACTAATATTATACTACAAAAATAAGTATGATAGGTGGCTAATAACCACTAACAAGTAACATGCTATATGTAAAAAATTAACAATAAAAATGTTGATTGGTATATTACTAAAATATAGTGAGATATATTACAAAGTTTTACCTGACAAATTCATTTTCACAGCACAGAAATAGTCAGGTAACTAATATTGGAAAGGCAACTTGGAAAGATGATGGAAATTAATTGACATGCCCCCGGCAATGTTGAATCACGTTCCTTTTAATGTTCCTAATAGATCTCAAGATGCATGGATAAACCACACGGTAGTTCCCTTTCACTCACAAACTGTAATTTTTCACTCACTGTCACGTACAAACTTATAATAAAATTTCTTTCATGCCACAAAAACAAATCACCACAGACTAGGTAAGATACTAACACAGAACAATACTACTCCTAGGCTCAGATGAAGCCAGTATATACAAAAGTACTCTGTGATGAAGCTAGGATACTAACTACGTATAGTACACAGATTACTTAGAGATACTACGTATGTATAGTATTGAAGAAAGAAGATAAAGATTTACCACAGAATAGGCTGTATGGGCTCTGCTCTTTGCCTGCTCGATACGAGCGAAGTTTAAAAAAAAAGTATGTATAGTATACGTAAATGATTTTATATTAAATCACATCAAACAAATTAATTACATAGCTATTTACTACAGACCACAGATGAACATAGGTAGGTAGTTTGTACTAAGAATTATTATCAATATAGCACAGAACAATAATAGGTACCACAATAGGTACTAAGAATAGGTACAATACAAATCTGGGGCACTAATCTGTGGCACAGATTAGTATACTATTATCCACAGATTAGTATACTATTGTATTATCTGGGGCAAGTACATGAAATCCATAGATATAATCACAGACGTGGATTTATTACCTGAAATTGGACGTCTTGTTTCCTCGCTAGAGTAAATGTATTCTATGCTTGTTTCCTCCAAGAATTGGACACGACAGAAACTTTTCAACAGTCAATATTTTAGTTATTTAAAGCGTTGGCTTTAAATAACTAAAAAACAATATACAATAGAACAAAAACTACATTACAATAAAATAATAACCCACTCGCGAAGACCCGTAACTGGTGAATGTGAAAAGTTGTTTTTTTCGCTGTTGTCTTACTATGGAAATAATTACGACTCCTGTAAAATGTTCTTTTAAAGCAGAGATTTATGTCGGAGCTGTGATAATATTTTACAAACCCCTTTTGAATAACTGTCTGCTAAATTTAGATGTTTCAAAAATTAAATTGGGAATGAAATAAATTTTAAAAAGTTCAGTGATGACGTTTGTTCATTACAACTCCTTACAAGCTGGGGAGCTTTTAATTATTATTTATTTATTTATTTATTTCTAACTTAGCCTATCATTACAGGTTACATTATTTTAAATTGTGTTTGGGATACATACACTATTAAAACAACTCATAACTACACAAAGGTAATAAAATACAGATATCAATTAAGTCTTTATTCCAATATTGTTATTTTAACAATAGAAAACTAAATTACAGTCATGGTAAAAAAGTACAACTTCCACAAGCCATCAAAAAAAATACTTTTTCGAAGATTATTAATTTAATTTGTAATTTAAATTAAACCTTTCATTAAATTTCATTTCATAAAATTTCATGAAGCATATTAACATCATTTCACTCACAATTAAACACATTACTAGTGCGATTGTGTGACATCAATAGTATGATATGCCTGGGAACTTACTATTTTCAGAAATTGTAAAAATATTATATTGAACTCTCAAAATAGTATTTCATCTTTTAGCTTATTGTTGTAATAATACGTCGTAAACATAAAATTTTACAATAAAAGCGTAAAGAAACGAATAGTAATAAAAACAGAAAATTTAGGTTTATCCATTTTACACTTTTTTTTTTTTTTTCTTAATTTTTAACGAGGCTTTGAACACTGGGTGAACATGTCAGCCTCATAGGAATAATCACATATTTACATAACATACACACTTTACACATACAGAATCGTTATATACAAAAATATTAGTTTGCCTCCTCAAAGGACAAGCAAACAAACCTGTATAATTTTTTGGCTAAGCTAATCGTAATCGTAATCGGAAAGCAGAAACTAAAAGCTTTCTAGTGAGGTTAGATGAGTCACTGTCAAACCAAGGATTCCATGTAGGTTTGTCCTGGACTGTACCATACCAAACTCCAACGCCTCTGACCAGGGTCTCCCCAAAATGATATTCCCATTTTTTCCAAACATCTTTTCTTTATTATTGGAATAAATTCACTAGCCAAGGGTCTAGAATCCAGCACGATACCATCCAAGACATTTTACACTTACATTGACTTTCTTTCTGCAAGTACATAAAATTAAACTACCTATTCCGACCACTACATATTACAATCCATGCAACACAACATTACGCATACACATACATTCTTTTTTATTTAAAGCAATGGCTACATTGGCCATCAATGTAGCCAATGCTTTAAATAAAAAAGAAGTCAGATGTCAGACTAATCTGTGCATAGATTACCCAAAGTTTTAATCTGTGTGTCAGATTCGAAAGTATCTTCTTAGTAGTCTGTAGTCTGTGGATTCGAAAAAGATTTTGATTTTATGGTGTAGTTTGTTTGAATTGAATTTGTTATAATCATTTACATGAGTTTACGTCTTCGATCATATATATGATCGAAGGTTTACGTAGATATAAATAATAGTGACATCAAATTGGTGTTAGTGTTAGGTAAAGTAAAGTATTCATTGACCATAATTTTGTAGTTAAGTCGATGGCAGCTGTTTCGTTGTTGTTGTCGAAGGCAGCTGTTTCGGTAGGCATGGAGCCTTCTGTCAGAGTAGAGGTAGTAAGTGCGCTATGTTTTACGCTATTTATGCATTAAAGTGCTGACGTCGGATAAACACAACGAAAATCTCGGACATTTGAGCGAAATATGTGCTTTTCCTCAACCACCTCTGAAAAAAATATGTTTTATCACAAAATATTGTTATAATTTTATTCATTTTACAACTTCTACATTAAATTCGATTATTTATTTCAATTTATCACTTTTTGTCTAGCGTCCAGCACCATCCTGTGATCTTATGAGGCCTACCATTGTTAATATGTCAATTGCACACATGTAATATTTTCCATAGGACAGATTCATCTCTAACAAATTGCTACTTTTGTCACTTGTCATGATATTAAATTTTGTTTGTTTCAGGTAAAAGTTCTCCCAGTAATATTAATTTTATATTATGCGTTTTTTTTATATAAAATAATACAGATACAATTTCATTAATTTCATAAAAATAATGGCATTAAATCATTTGATGCATCCACGGAATATTTATAGAAATCCTCCAAATTTTAGAAAACTAGCTGAAAAATTTCCTGATTTCTCAACTATTACAACAGTTGTGAGTATTTATAAATATTTCCTACATTACTATACTTAACAATGTTAAATAATATTTACATTTAACTATTTTTCAAACTTATCTACCAACCACAATTTTTACACAGACAGCACTTCTTATTTTATTTACAACTCCAAAATCAGGTTAGTGTGTAAGTGATTATTTTGTAATTCTGATTACAGGATGCTTCTGGTAAACTAACAATTGATTTTAAAGATCCACGTTCATTGCGAATACTAACAAAATGTTTGCTGAAATCTGATTTTGACTTGGACATAGATATACCAGAAAATAGATTGGTACCTACACTCCCATTAAGATTAAACTATATTTTGTGGATTGATGACATCATAGCTGCAATTGGAAGATATGATGATATCTGTGGTATAGACATAGGTAAGAAATCATATCATCAAATTCTGTGGGTAGCTTATTTGTAATCAAATCTATCAAAATAAGATGAAATTGAATAAATAAAGTTTATTGTATTTTGACAGGTCAGTGCATCCCATAAATTACAATTTATTTTGTGTGTGTTGAAATGGAAATTATCTATTTCATTTGCAAATTTAAGTGACTTAAGTGATTTGACTTTTTATTTTTTGGTAAGCAATGATATGAAAAGTATAATAGAATAGCTAAAGTTTGTGAGTGCTACTGCTTCGATTTGATTAAATGTGTTATAGAGAACAGATCTGTTACCTATGGGAAAATTTGTTACAACTTTGACATAGTTAATTTGTATATAATTTATATTAATTCAAAACCAAAAAATATTCTCATAAATAAATCTATTCAGTTTTTTAGTTATCTGTCACTCTAGTATTTTTAAATATAAACAAATGATAAATCTACTGTTTAATTTTTGTTAAGGCACTGGTGCTTGCGCCATTTATACCCTACTAGGCGCATCTATGTACTGTTGGAACATGATTGGAACTGAAACTGATGAATCAAGTCTTAGTAAGGCCCAAGAAAATATTGATAAGAACTCTTTGGGTAACTTGATAAAATGTAAGTAGATAAATAATTTATTGAAATTATTTATAACTTAGTTTTATTTTAGTTATTTAATATAGTTAAATATATTTTATGAATTTTCAGTAAAGCTTATTACATCGTCATCAGTAATAGAAGAAGTATTGAACAGTGAACCAGATATAATATATGACTTCAGTATGTGCAACCCTCCATTTTATAGTAATGTTGAAGAACTCTGTGAATCACGGCATCCAAGCAGGTAATTAAGAATAGTTAATGCTAAGGTGGCATCCCACGGCCAGTTAATATGGATTATCATACATTTCAAATGATTTAATCATAAAAGTTTATTTCTTTATAATTGCTATATATAAAGAAGCAAACTAATAGCTTGATGGTATGTGGTCGCTCCAATAGTTATAGTACAGCTTCTTCTACAGCAACATTAATTATCACTGGCGGCACCCGGTGACCTCGATTGAATCGGAGACCACCTGTAGCAAGTCTTCTGTGAACTTCTTGGAAATTTCGAGCAAACAGTACAGGCTGCCTATTCGGATATCGAGCAACGTAATCCGCATAAGCTGCTCTTGCACTTCCTTGGTGTAATCCATAGTAATAATGGATATCTGCGATGTGTGCAGCAGGAAAGTCGCTGATATGTGGCATCACAAAAACTTGAAGTATTGAATGTAAAATAAACACAGGTAGTAGTAGAGACGTATTCAAAGCGAATGAAATGACATGCTATTCATTTCAGTCCCCCGTATATAGTATATATAGTAATAAATTGAAAAATTGAAATCAGTAATAAATATTATCATGTACTATGATAGTACTTTATTTCGAGAAATTTTGATTTTATTAAAAAAATACTTGAAACAATATCAGTTTTTCGGAAATAATCTTTTATTTTTCGTAGATATTCATGGTTTTTGTCCAAAACTACTACGCAATTATCTCCGCCAGTTATTAAGGATCACATTCTTTGTTTTGGCTTGCTACCTTCTACCGGACTAAAGTTATAAGATTTTTTTTGCATGGGGTATGTACCCAATTTAGACTTGAAAAATAAAAAAAAAAATCATAACTCCTAAAAAAAAATTATTGAATTTTTAAAATATGCTGTCTGTCGATTAAAATAAGTCTAGTTTCACCCATTTTCATATATGCACTTCGTCAAGAATCAAACTGTATTATAATCCACAATCAGATTTGGCACTATGGGATATCTATACTATAAATTAATAACACTGAATAACTCACTATAAATGAAGAACACACTTATGTAAATGTATGGTGAACAATATGTATATATCTTTCGAGTTATATATTTATAACCCTTTATAACCCTTACCAAAAACTTTACCGTGGGAGAGCCATGCTTCGGCACGAATTGGGCCGGCTCGACCGGAGTGATACCACGGCCTCACAGAAAACCGACGTAAAATAGCGCTTGCGCTGTGTTTCGCCGAGTGAGTGAGGGTGCCGGAGGCCCAACCCCCCCCCCCCCCAATCACCCCTTGCCCCTTATTCCCATTTAAAAGGCCGGCAACGCATCTGTGACTCCTCTGGTATTGCGGGTGTCCATGGGCAACGGTTATTGCTTACCATCAGGTGATCCATATGCTCGTTTGCTGCCCTGTCCTATAAAAAAAAGTTGACCTAATGGAACTATGTATGTTTAGAATCATTCACCTTATAGGAAAAGTATATACTAACCGTTACTCACTATGATGTGACCGTAATCTGTTCTGTTTAAAACCTGGTTTAGACACTTTAGCAAAAAACAATATGCCCAGGTTGTATAAAAGACAGACTTAGGCAAAGGAATGAAATTGTTTAATTAGGTTTAATAATAATTTTACTGAAATAATTTCAGACACCCACCTAAAAATGCTTTTACGGGGTCCCCGCACGAGTTGATTACAGAAGGTGGAGAATTAGAATTTTGTAAAAAAATATTAAGGGAGAGTATGAACCATAAAAATCGTGTCAGGTGAGTTGAATATTCTTTTATTTGTGATTATTAATTATAATAACTTTCACGTTTGTAACTTTGCTTATTGAATTGAAAAAAAAATGTGAAGAGAATGTTACTTAAAACGTCATCATGATTTGTTAGAAAAGCTAATATGAGCTCCACCATAATCATATATTTTGTTATACAATTATCAGTTTATATAAATTGACACATTAAAATAAAATGCAGTCACAAACACTGTGTAAGTTAGGTTTATTCTTAGTTATATATATATATAAGTTGTAACATGATCGTATTTATTATGAGTGAATAAAGTCTACTTTAGCTTGAAGTGAAGATGAAGAATGTAGTTGAAAAAATCGATCGAATCAGAAGTGTTGAAATCCGCAGAACCAAGGTCGACGACATAACCGAAATACTTGTGAAACTTAAGTGGCCGTAGGTAGGGCACATTGCTTTAGAATATCGACGACCGTTAGCCTGGTATAAGGCCGGTTATAAGGTCTTTCAGTGACAAACATATGCCGGATACAATAGCGTTGGTAGGCTTCCCACAAGGAGAATCGACAATTTGGTAAAGATCTCAGAAAGTCGATGTACAATAAAGACAGATTTATTAGTGTAGCTTAGACGCATGGGGATGGTCCACTTTTCCTCGTTTTCACGAGGAACAGTGGACCATCTCTAGTACAACAGTAATTCAAAGCATCCGCCTCCTGGTTTGGACATGGCTGTTAATAAAAAAATCGTACTGTCGCAAGGCCCAACCAGGATCTCATGCCCTGTGTATGCGGAGGATGAGTTGATCATATTCTGCCCGAGGACAAAATGATTTATCTCGGCTTCATCTTGAGCTCCTGTTCGAGGAGCACTAAGATCTTCGCTTCATGGCTGTAGGCGGTGTGAGTTGTTACGTCGATGTACGATTCCTGACGAATGTGTATTGCCTATACCTAAAAGATACTTGTTCTAATGCGTGGCTGTGCAGTGTAAGAAATTCCAGAGGATAGGGTAGGTGCTCGTTCGTCAAGGCGAATATTATTCTGTTGACGACATTATTTGATGTTGTTTTGTATGTCGTAATGATGGTCTGCGGTGATGTACAACGTGATATCTAGAACGTTGAACAGTTTACAACTTTTTCAACCGAATAGGGACTCACATAAAGTGAAAATAGGAGATATGCGAGCACAGATCGCATGCGCATATGAGACAGAAGGTGGTTCCCTCAAAGCATTAACAGAAAGAACACACATAAAATGTAATAACATGTCCATATATAATGAAACAGTTATGATTGTGGTAATTTACTGTAAAACTACCAATATAACTATACGTGCTCGTGTTACGAATTGATTATTTTTAAATTAGTATTTTTTTACAGAGTATTCACGACAATGGTTGGACACAAGTTCAATTTTCAAGAACTAATGCAGGAGCTACAAAGCAATAATATTAAATTTACACACACAACATTTTGCCAAGGCCGTGTCACTCGATGGGGACTAGCTTGGACTTATCAAGATTATAAATTTGAAAGTCTAGGTAATTGATAACATTACAAGCTTTGCTTAATCAATATATTGGATCTAATTTGTCTTTTTCTCAAACAGTTTATTTCCTACCTACACTTGTACATTTTTAACATATCCTGTGTCACTGCTACCTCCGTGGCATGTCCACCAAACCTGACATGATGTAGCGATCACTTAGAAGTATCAAAATACAAAGATAAAATTTCAAGATGGAAGGATAAATTCGGTATCTTATCTTGTTTTGTTGTTCATACCACGGGGTCTGGTATTGACAGCAACACGAATAATTAAAGTTTTATTTATGAATTACAGATCCTTCTAAAGATAAAATACGCAAGAATAATAGAATATCGTATGTAATACCTGCATTACCAAATACCCCAGTATGCATTAATACTTATACAAAAAAAATACAGGAGATTCTTACGGAACTCCAAATAGACTGGAAATTGATTCATAAAATGAAATTTGATATAATAATGCAAATCGTAGCATACAAAAATACATGGTCCCATCAAAGAAGAAAAAGAAGAATATTAAAAAGAATCGAGGCTAAGCGAATCAAGCTGAACAGCAGCTCAGAAGATAACTGTGTTAATGTTGACCAACAACACGTCAATAACAATGACGAAGAGTGTACGGAGGTAACCATCGTGAAACAAGAAGACGCTGAAGAAAAATCTCCAATTATTAATGCTCGTATGGCTGTTGTAGAAAGAAATAGTGTGATAACATTACAACTTGTTTATATCGACGGAAGTAGTGGTAAAGACGGACTACATCAAATTTTACAATACATAAAAAATAATTGGAAATAAAGAAAATTTTTTATTGTTACCTGTTACACACTTGAACAGCACGATTAAAATTTGTGTTTGCACTAAGTGGATTGCAGGACAGCAGTTTTCTGCAATTACACTTCTGGACACATCTATTGGCCCACCTAGCATTTTCAGTTTCGTTTGGTCCTAGCTAAAATTTTATATTATGTCGAGCAAAAAGATTTTATGTAGTCTTGAACCTGGTCTTTTTTTGAATTTCGAACATAGAATGTAAAGAGGCAAGAAAAACAAAAGACAATTTGGAGACTGTTTGTTGATGTCAAATAATCGAATACTAAGAAAACTTGATTTTATTGGTTTACTTGGATTTAATTCTTAAAAGTGTGATTGATATCTTTGGTTTTGCAACAAACATTACTTATTCTTCACCTGAAGTCGCCGCCTAAGCTGTGGCACTTATTCAGGCCGGACACAGCCAAAAAAATGTGAGTGCCCAACTAAATTTAAGTCGATCTGCGGTCCGAAATGTTTATCAGAGGTACCTAGAGACTGGCGGCTTTGTTCGTCGCCAAGGAAGGCCACGATCTCGGGTCACAACTGAAAGGCAGGATCGATTCATCGTGACGACCAGCTTGAGAAATCGTCACCTTACCTCCATTGAGATACAAAACCAACTTCGCGACATCCACGGAGTATCTGTGAGCGCTCGAACTGTTCGGAGAAGGTTGAAAGAACGCGATTTGGTACCACACAAGCCAGTTAATGGGCCCAAACTAAAGCGAGCCCACCGAAAAGCGCGCTTTCATTTCGCACGCACTCATTTAAATTGGACACAGCAAGATTGGAGCCGTTCTGATGTCTAAAATTGTGTTACATGGCAATGATGGAAGGAAGAAGGTCTACCGACGTAAAGGAAAGCGCTTCGCACAATGCTGCTTTGAAGAGAGGGTTGCTTATGGCGGTGGCTCATGGACTGTCTGGGGCGGTATATCCGCGAGCGGCAAAACTCAACCTGAGGTTGTTACAGGACCACGGCTGCCAGCATTAAATGCTGAAAGGTACATTCGTGAGTGCTTAGAACCTCACGTGATATCATATGCGGACTATGTGGGCCCAAATTTCCTTTTTATGCATGATAATGCAAGAGCCCATACGGCCGGCATCGTCAGGGAATATCTTCGGGATGAGAACATCACAGTTATGGGCTCGTCAGCCAGTTGCCCAGACGATGCAGAAGTTGAAAACTGCCATAGAAGAGGAATGGGAGATGATCCCTCAAAATTTCATAGAGCGGTTGATAAACTCTATGCCTAATCGTATGGAGGCAACACGCGTTATTAAATTAAACCTTTATTTGATAAAACATGTTTTTTATTCAAAAATCATTTGCCTTTAACAAGGCGCATACCCGACTTGTTAGGCGTAGTTCCATGTTGTATGGCATTCTGAATTCACATTTAAAACAATACGACCGAAAAAGATGGTAAAATGTATCAGGTTTAAAACTGCATCAATAGTTTTTGTTCAATCTAGCAATCATATTTCGGTAGGAGCCATCGAAACCTAAACTCTAAGGTGGGCCAATAGATGTGTCCAGAAGTGTATTACAAAATCACGCGGAAATTCCTCTAATCCTGTGATCCCTTGGGAGAGTTAAGGGAATGTAGCTTTTTTCCCCAGTGTTACGGTGTTTGTCGGACTCCAAACCGATCGAGGCGGCCAAACTCTGCCTAAGCTGATAGTCCTAATGACCCTGCGACTTGAAAGCAACCGCTCCTCAAGAGGGCGCGATGCAAGGGAATGTCGTAGTTGTACTGGAAACGTATTTGTAAATCATAGACGTGAATTTGGAATTCGAATACAAATCGTGCGCGAAATTATTTTCTACTGCTTACAATTTTATAGATTTTTGAATCACTCGAATTCTCTTCTTCTTCTTTTGGGTTTGATGGCGGTGCTCATAGGATTTCGCCAGCCTCGAGTTTTTTTGCTTAGAATACTTTTTTAAATTAAAGTATGCGCAACTCATGTTATTATCCAGGCCGTGAAAGTACAAGTGGATGCAAAATTAAACAAGACAAATAAAAAACAATATACCCTGTTCGCTGTCTATAAATAAATATATAAAAAAGTTAAAGAGCGGAAACCAAATCAGAGAATAAAAAGATACCAATTAAAGTTTAATACGATTGTAGAATAAATAATGACAAAGAATATTGATGAAGGGTGAATTAACATAAGAAAGAAGAGAGTTCACTCGAATTCAGTAGTCATTAAAAACAAATTCTTAATTAATTCCGTTTCACGCAGAAAAATTCAAAATCACAACAAAAAACCGGCGATGACCCATACGTGAAACGGATCACTGTCAAGGTCACTTCAGCGTTGGATATTCTACTAGTAGAAATGAAAAACGAGTGGGTTGAACCACTCGTTGCACAACGCACGAAATAAAAGTTCAAAAATAACGAATTTGGTAATTCGTATATGAATCTCACGATTTCGAATGCGAATTGGTTTCTCCTGGACGGGAGCGACAAAGTTGTTTATGAAATAATAATTTTATGGTTTTATTTTCCTTCGCTGTAGGAGACTAATACAAATCCACAACTCTTTCCATTCGTTTCCATAATGCATTGTTATGATCCGATTATTTGTCTTCACTTGCTGACGAGTCTTTGATGGTTGAAATCCATCTTTACGTAACTAATCCAGTAAACTTATAAATGTGAGATAAGTAATTGAATTATTTTGCCGCAGCGAAGGCATTACACTTAATAATGCGTTATAGTTTATTTGTCACCATATCAGCAATGAATATTGTGTAAAAAGAAAAATTAAAATGAAGCTTGCTTCCATCTTAATTTCATTATTGAGCGAGATAATGATCATGGAATTCGTGTGTAGTCTGGGACTGATAACATACAAATATATATCATAAAATATATTGCCACCAAATTACGTAATTTTTTTATTCACTGTGTACCTTCGCTTAAAATTTATAAATATAATGATTTAAAATTACATTAATAACCTATCAATTTATAGCAGTCTATATTTTCACTTTTGAGTTCGTATTGTTCCAAGGGCGGCTGGTACGTTGTGATGTCCTTACTTTATATTTTTATATAGCTCTGCTGTATTTAGTAGCTCCTGATCGATCGAATAACACACATCTGTCATCCTTAATGTATCGCTCGAGACTGGAGTGCACTACTCTTCTGACTAGTATTTTTTACCCTTTTGGATTTTTTCTTTAAATAAACATAAGATCACATCGATCGAAACGGCTTTAACATAAAAATCTAAGATTAACCTGGGGTGCATTTGCCAAGGGGTTATCCTGAGTACACTCGCGCTCCTTGTAAGCATTTTCAGCCTCTCACCTAGGAAAACTCGTAGAATGGAGAGATTGGTGTTTTCAGCAGGCAAATTTAAATCTAGTAATACTGAATGTTTTAATCATTTTGGATATTTTTCAAAGCCGATAGTTGCTCATGTTTAAAAAAGTTTAATCACCTTCATCAATGCATTGTTCAACATTAACATTGATCTTAGTAATGTGAATACAGACCACCAAAGAAAATTCACTATACAAGAGGTAAGAAATACCTTATGCTACTGACAAAAAACCAAAATATTATTTAGTAAACTTAATTGCACATATGTACACCTTCACTACCAACTACACAGTCCCATTTTTTATCTAACAAAACATTAATTCTTTTTATACACCAGTAGGATCAAAGCTCACCTTTTCCCACCCTACTGCCTGCTTTCCAATCCAATAGTTCCAATAAAAAGTAAAATATATAGTAAATCTGTAATTTACTTTATCCAGAAATTGTCTAACTGAACATGAAATTAATTACGTAGATGCAACAGAATTGTCAAGCCAATCATTTAATTATATAATGTATACTGTTAAATAGTACAAATCCTACAAGTTTTATAGCATATTTACTTAAGACTAAGCCATCAAAAAAGTTGAGTAAAGTAGAATGTTATAAACTTGATAGAGGGCGTTATCAACATTAAAAGAAATGGCACCTTCATTATGTCCTGGATGTAAACAAAAAATACTACAAAAAGAATTCTTAATATGCATGTTATGCAAAAATGCTTATGATTTGGAATGCGCCAACGTTTCTAAGAACTGCTATAATAAATTAATGACTGTAGATCAGAAAACGTCTTGGAAATGCCCGACTTGTCGCTGTAAGGCTCCAAAAACAGACAATACCAATACACCCATACGTTCGCAATGCCATGAGTCTTTGCTTCCTATAACTTGCTCGGAGAATAATGATAATATCACAACTCGGAAAAAGTCTACAAAGATCAAAAACAACAGCACCAGCTCAGACGACTTAAGTGTGTTGGGCGATACGATATACATAAATGGAGAAACATCTCAACTTAGAGATACACTAACCGAACAGACGCTACAGAAAATAAACAAAATTGTAACACATAACCTAAAAGAAAACAGTACAATACAATAAAAAAGTACAATACAGGCAGAAATAAAGAAAGCATTAATCCAGTTACGAGAAGAAGTTGAGCAAAAAACGAGTACCTTATCAGAACAAAATGAAAAAAGGATAGTAGACATAAAAAAGTTAAGCTTAGAAATGATAAGTTAAAAGAGGAAAATGAAAAACTAAAAACGGAAATAAAAGAAATAAAATAAATTTTAACCAACTTTACTTCTCCTAAAACAAAGAATAATGAAACCAAAGCTAAGAAAATAGTACTCTATGGCAGTAGCGTATATAGACTCGAGTTTCGTGGGGGGCCCAGCGAATATCTACATGCATGTATGTATATACATATATATATATATATATAAATGAACTCCAGACGTACTTCTTTAAAAGTCTACAACAGAAAATAAAGTGTTTATATATATATATATAATATATATATATATATAATATATATATATATATATATATATATAATATATATATATATCATGTTATGCGTAAAATAAAAATAATATTTGAAAATAAATTAAGTTTATTTATTTGGATAAATATTTTATAGCAGGAAGAAGTGTAGTATGTCATGTAGCTCTTGACTCTGACTCTACCTCTCAGTTAGTAGGTCATTTAGGTTTGCACATTTCAGCTGAGGAGCAGGAATATATTGCTTGCTGTTAGTGTCTTTCTGACTGTAACAGTCCGAGACTCACTGTTACAATGCTCTGAAATGAAATGTGCTGTACAAACCTAATAATTAATAATACTAATTGATAACAAATAATAATAAATAGCAAAATATGGTTTTTTATGCTGTAGACAATATAATTGACTGATTTTATGATTAACTTTTCTTTTTTTTTGCACAGACATGCAGCATGCAGGTTTGATGGAAACTGCTTTGATTATGTTTAAATAAAATGTTTTTTGCATCTTTGTAATTTCTTGATTCTAAGGGGCTATTTATTAACCTGCCAGGGATTTGGTGGTTGCCTTTGCCAATTTTGGAGTCAGTTCTTTTAAACAACACACAATACTTACAAAACCCACCCTCTAATGACTTCGAATAACTTAGCCATTCATATGTGCTCATCCATGATGCTTGAAACCTTCGTTTGTGGCCCCATGCTCATGAAGTGGAAAGTTAAAATTATTTGGAGGTTTCCAAATATTTTCCAACATATTTAATTTGGACACATTGTCCAACTGGGGGTCTAAGTTGTGGACATAATTATAAATGTCACATTTATTACTGTCACTGTCACTGTCATGTTCAAGATCAATTGCTTTACCACTAGCAGTTGATGGCGATTCTGCTATAAAATCAGAACTGCTGGCAGAATGACTGGTACCAGGCTCAGGCTCAGATATTGCTGCCTTCTTAAAAAAAGAAGAGATGTCGCTTTGTTGATTGCGTCTTTTCATTTTTGTTACGAAAATGCTAACAAATGAAAAGTAATAAAATAATCAAGAAGCACAACATTAAATAAAAAAAAAAAACCTCACTCACAAATATCACACGCACATTAATTCGAAAAAATTTAAATAACAAGTTAGAAGTCGGGAGGATTCAACGAAATTCTTCTTCTTTTTCACTTTCCAAAGATGATTTACGCTGCAGCAAATGTACTTTGGCGCAATACTTTTTCAAGCAAATATTTTTCAACTCTGCCTAACTTGTCCGTTGCAGCAAATTATCAATGACGCAAAACTCTTTCAAGCAAATGTAATTTAATATTGATTTTTTGTTTCAACGTTAATTTCTGGCACAGGATTTTTCATTAATGGTTAAAAAACAAATTCGAAAAAGATTTTCCTTTTTTTTTTTTTTTTTTTAGTTTTTTGAATGTTTATTTTATTATTATTATTATATTAAAAAATAATTTATGTGTATTGCGGGTTAAGGTATGTAAAAATTTCGTGGGGGGCCCGGGCCCCTCGGGCCCCCCCTATATACGCCACTGCTCTATGGCTTTGTCGACTACAACAATGAATCGGAATACGATTTACATAACAGTATAATAGACTTTTCCAAAACACCATGCAAATTAACTTAATAGGCTATATAGAAGATAATTATGTACAGAATTAGCAAACATACTAACAAAAATCGGCCATTAGTTATCGAGCTATTAAGAAAAGAATAGCCAAACACATCACTGCTAATAGGCAATACTTACGGGGCTCCAGAGTATATGTATAGGAGTTTCTAGATGAAGACGAACGAAAAGAACGCAAATTATTGAGGGAAGAAATGATAAAAGCCAGGAAAAAAGGTCAACATGCTATAATTCGGCAAATAGTTGTGGCATCGATGAGTTACCGCCAACCCTATTCAAATACTGTGCAGACGAATTAACTTTACCTCTTAATAAACCAATCTTTTGCACAAGGAATCTTTCCCAAACAATTAAAGCAAGCAGTTATAAAGCCAATTCACAAAAAAAGGTCAAAAACAGATCCAAACAATTATCGCTCAATAGCACTTTTACCGACTGCATCCAAGGTTTTCGAAAAAGCAATGACCAATAAATTGTACTCTTTTTGCGAAAAATATAATATATTCCACGAATCTCAATACGGATTCCGCAAAAATAAATGTACAACATTGGCTATCTATAATTATATACAAGAAGCACTTAATATGCTAAATGATAAACGCTATGCAGTAGGAATATTACTCGATATGACCAAGGCCTACGATAAAGTACAATTTAAAATATTATTAAGTAAATTATATAGAATAGGTATTAGAGGAAAAGCTCATGAATGGCTAACTTCATATTTAACTGACAGGCAACAACTAGTCGAAATAGAGGCATTCAATGAAAGTGCTAATAAAATAGAGACAATTTACTCGAAAAAAAAAAGATGTCCACGCTTCAATTCCTCAGGGGAGTGTCATTGGGTGTTTATTATTCCTCATTTACATAAATGATCTGGCAACCACCATAGAAGGGTCCTGTGTCATGTTTGCCGATGATATCTCCCTGCTAATCTCATGCAAATCAAATTCAAATTTAAATGAAAACATAAATTCCATACTCACAAAAATAATAAGTTGGATGACAGAACATAACTTGGAAATCAATTTTACAAAAACCAAAATAATACCCTTTTACCCCTATCAAAAGACACCAATAAATATAGATTACAGCTACAATGGACTCAAATTGGATGTTGTCAAAGAATTCAACTTGCTTGGAGTAACGATAGACACTCACATGAACTGGAAGCAGCATGTAAGAAACACCAGGTCAAAGATATCTAGATTTTCATATGCCTTACGCGAAATTAAGAAAACTACAGACATATCAACAGCCCTTACTACTTATTACGCGTATGCACACTCGTGCTTAAGTTATGGCATTATCCTTTGGGGAAATAGCACCGAAGCACCTACAATCTTTACCCTTCAAAAGAAACTCATTAGAATCATATACAATCTGGAAGAAACAGACTCCTGTAAACCATACTTTCAAAACCACAGTATTCTAACATTGTCAAGCATATACATTCTAGAAATTTGTAATTCGTCAGGAATCATCCAGAATATTTCTATAAAAGAGAAAACATACAAACTAGGTATACTTTAAGACATAAAAACAGATTAAACCTACCAACTTCACAGCTAAAAATGCACTCAACAATCCCTTTGGTGACATCCATCAAAGTATATAACAAGCTACCACAATCAATTTGAAAAGAAGAACAATATAACATATTTATTAAAAAACTTAAAACCTTTCTAATACAAAAAATCTACTATAGTTTAAAAGAATATATGGATGAAATACTATAATTCGAGTACCTTCATACAAAGAATATATATTATATATGTGTTTTAAATTTTAACGTGTAAAATGTCAAATATTTTAATCCCTTAAAACCACCATCGTCCTCTCTTCTAAATAGGTATGAACTGTTTTATTATGCTGTGCCCGACAGGGTCCTCAATTGTTACCTACATAATTTTAAGTTTTTACCACCTATACAAAACATTGTGGAATGCAATAAACTATTGAGTATTGATAAAAAAATAATGGCAATCTTCTTACCAAACTAAAATTTATTTAAAAGTCTTCACCATTAACAGCACTTAACAACATTTACACTTGGATCATTGATAACTAAGATAATAAAACCAAATTCTGGTTTTATATCAATATTGTCTGCTAATGAATAATTATAAAGTCTATTTCCGTATATGTACGGTGTCAAATCACTGCACTAATGCAAAATCTATTTAATTTCTTTGACATATGCATCCAGTTCAGCGTCAAGTTGTTCTGCAGTAGGGACAGGCCGTTTGCCTCTGCCAGCACCACGACCACGTCTAGCACTGCCGCGAGCACCACTACCACCTTGATTTCTAATAGGTGCATTATCTGTAATGACAATTTTTTTTATTTAGATATATGCTGAAAGGTCAACCAACCTATAGGTGTGCACAACAAAAAACAATATGTAAAATGATCAATGTACGTTTCATGTTTTTCAACACATGTGAAGAAACAGAAGAAGCAAGCAAAAATAAATGTCATTATGGCAAAAAAAATTAATAAGCCTGTTTTGTGAGATTATTCTTGCCTCAACTTTGCTCTATTTGTTAAATAGATAAGAATTTCATGAGAATGAGATTCTTATTTACTAAATTTACTATTAAAAAATATTAAAACTTTATGTAACACAATCACATGGTATTTTCCCAAACAACAATCGATAGTATCACAAATAAAAAAAATATTTCTACCAAAATAATCTCTATAAAATTATTGACACACTTTTTTTATGATGAAACTTACATATATATTTTGTTAGCTTAATAAAAATAATTATATATGGTAAAAAGAATTAACATGTCAAAAAAGTTTTTTCAATTCCAACTATTCTATACTAGCTGTGCATTAAGAATTATATACTTACTTCTGTTAGAATTTCTTCTGTTACCACCACCACCAGCACCAAAGGATCGACCTCCTCTTTCCTGATTTCTGAAAGTGCTTATTTCTGATGTAGCTAATTGTATGTTCATTGCACGACCATCTAAAGGAACACCATTATACTGTTTCATTGCTTTTAACGCATCAGATCTTCTATCAAATACCACATCAGCAGTCCCTGTAACAATACAATATAAGTACTGTAATGTCTTTCTAATAGTCTTTAAATTTATTAATGATAACTATTTAAAGAAATTATATAGAAATAATGTAACTCTTACCTAAGGATCTACCAGATCTATCATAATGTACAGCTGCACTTTTGAGAATACCAAATTCTGAAAAAAGCTCTTGAATGTCAGAATCAGATACACCGAAGTCCAAGTTTGAAACTAATAACTTTGTTGGTCCTGTAGAAATTGGTCCACCACCTCGTTGAATTTTGCGTTCCGAGAATTCATTGAACATATCATGTTTCCAAGTACTGTTTACATCACCCTGAAATAGGTTAATCTTCATAGAGCTTGCTGGCAAGCCAACAGCATCATGAAGAGTTTAAATACACTCAAAATGCACTGTAGACTCCACTTGTACAAATAAAGATATTGAAACAATTCAAAATAACATTACAATAGCTAAATAATTAAACAACAGCAGACACTTAAACACAGCACTAATAGTAACAGATGCTTTGCACAACACAATGCAAATGTTTGTGTTACATTTAGGTATTTAGGACGATTCATTTATTTGTCACTTGAAGTTTTGATCCCAATATAATCCTCAAAAACGAGTATGTGGACTGGTCCCTCCCATCTTCTAAATCAACCGCTGTGTGCGTCGTACATTTGAAGAAATGACTACTACATGTCATAAATAGGACTGACCGAATACAATTTCAGTTAAAAACAGTACGGAAGAGTATTTTAAGTAGGTAGATTCCAAATGACTACGATAATTTGATGACAATGACCATTGATACGATGTGTCATTTTATACCACGTTTGTCCGCCATTTATAAATTAGGTATAATCATCAAGCACCGGATTTTACCCTCGAGTAATTTGTAGGCTTTGAAACACCACCACGATTTCTTCCACGCAAAACTCCGCCAGTGCGACCGTTTCTGAAATTGGCTCCACCGCCGCCACGACCTGGTTTTCTCACATCAAATTTTCTTCCTGCTCCAGCTCCGCCACCTCTTCCTTTTTTATTCGCTTTAATGATGTCGTCCAATGCCATATCAATTCGGTCAACCATTGTGATTATTGCTTATAACCAGAAATGTAGTTTATAACAGACTTGCTGTAAACAGCAACGATCTTCAAATATAATTTATAAATAGCAATTTCTATCTAAAGTCTAACAGAACTGAACATGGAAAATTATAAAATGGCGGAGCGGAGCGTCACCCCCACCCACCAAAACTACACACACCTAGGGATGTTCCATATCCAAATAGATGATAAAATATCGATAAATTAAAAATATTAATCAATTTCTAATTGTTTCGTAATATTTAAAAAACGAATTGATTTTATACATTTTTACAAACTAGAAACTATGAAATTAAAAGAAAAAGATTAAAACACATTATAAATAGTATATTGTGTATTTGCAAAAACATAATTACAAGATGGAGTTGTGTTAAAATTTCTTAAAAATTCTAGTATGTAAATTTATAATATGTGTTGTTGATTTTAATAATTTTACCGAGACTTTAGTAAGCTTTGTATTCTTTCCATTGTGACGATAAATTTCTTCTAATAAATTTTAGGTATTTAAGAAATATTTAATAAAGAAATCAACAATAAACTGAGGAATTGTACTTAAATTAGTGATCAATTAAATCTAATGTTGAATAAATTTACATAAGCATGTAGGTGTTACCGCAGTATGCTCTGATCCTGTAATTGTGGTAAAGGTTAATTTTGATGTTTCACTCATAAAATTATAAAAACGGCAAGTAATGAATAATTCAATAGGATATTCTACAATTTTTTCAAATATTTTTTTATAATATTCCTTTACATGCGATAGTCAAGTGTTATTTTTATTTTCCCCAAATAGTTTATCCTGCAAGCAGAAAAAAAAGATCAAAATATTATCATAAAATAAAGACGCCAAAATGCAGACCGCCATGTCTGTGACGTCTATTGTACTAAAATAAAGAAATGTCAAAGTTGTCAAACGCCGAAGATACTAGTGATGTGCCAACACGGAAAAACAAAACTCGATTTAACGCGAGTTAAAATTTACATAACTCGAGTAGAAGTCGAGTTAACAAGATGGAAGGTTTTTTTTTAATTTTTGCCAATTTATTCTCCACCTTCGCATCAATAGTAAAAAAAAATGAACAGACAAATGATATTTTATCTGTTTCAGTTCTTTCATCTTTTATATTATTTGATTATAATGTATTGGAAGAGTTATACTAACTAAAGTAGAAAGGAAATTATTTATTGAAATCGAATCATTTAATTATATATTTTTGGTCTGAATTTCAATTTTTAAAAATATTTATATTTATTATTAATAAAACTATGTAATTATACAGCAGTCTTTTCAAAATAAAATCAATTTAACATTATGGTGCATTATGTACAAGACATAGGCTCATGATTGTATTTTGATTATAAATGAATTTATAATCACAATATTTTCAAGAACAAGAAAATTAACTAATTTTAATTGTATTGTATTTAACTATTTATATAAAGGAAAACAAAACGAACAATATTTTCCTGTCAATTAAATACCAAGTAGTGATTAACAAAAATATATAAAAATCTTATGTAAGTAACTAAAACAAACTTCTTGTAAGTTTTAACAAAAGCTCTTCTTATCTCAAAAAAAATATTCTTCTATAAGATTTTCTTTTAGAACCCGGCATTTTTCAAAAACAGAATTTAAAACATGAATAACTATAAAAATAACCGGCACAGCAAGTTAACCTCAAATCTACATAAATTAATGTGACACTTGTTTGTTATAAATGTAGAGGGAATAGACATTAAGCAAAGCGATTCGATTGTCGATTTAGGTACAATAATCACCCCACAGATAATAATCGATTGATTTCTATAATTTGTCCAGCCATGGCAGATTATGTCAATCTCGTCAATAAAGCCAGTAGGGTCAATAGGACCAAAGGCTAGGCTGAGTTTAGTCGGTAGGTCTGTGTAGTCGAGCCGTCTCGACAGTACCAGGAGTCCGACATAATCAACGCATCCCTGCTTGCCTGTTGCGTTGGTATCCATGATGGATTCTCAGCCTCCTCTCCTGAGAAAAAAAAAAAAAAAAAAAAGATTATGTCAATTTGCTGTAAAACGGAAGTTTATTACTGATTTATTTCAGAAAATTATTCCCAAAAGGAATGTCAAATAAGCAAAAAAGACAAAATACTTAAAATATTAGTGTTTTATTTTTGGTAAGAAAATCATTGAGACACAATGTTTCTACAAAAAGTACTAATCTCCTTTCAACTTGACGCGTTGCTTACAAACAAACTTTGTTTTAGTACTAATGACGTCATACCGAGAAAATCATGGCGGTCGGTGTTTTCGGTCACGTGATATATAGAAAATAAAACTTCGATTTTAAATTAGAAATATAAAATTAATCTTACGTTTTTATGAAAAAATAATATAATTTTTGCATTGCTCAGTACAAAAACTATAGAAATAAAATTATTTCACATTTTTATGTTATGACATGAAAATAGCCTATTCGCAAGCACTAGACCAAAACAAGATGCCAAGGAACTATTTTTTTGCTGCGTAGGGATCATCTAGTTTATTAATTGATGATTTGACGGATTAATATAATTTAAAATATTTTATTTCGTATGTTAACTATCAACAATCGATAATTAATTAGATAACATTAATGTTTAACTGAGTAGGTGCATTCTACAAATGTTAAATGTTTGGAGTAAAGGAATGTTATTCAAATTATAGTCTGTATAACTTCTTCGTCGAATCAAGACAAATATTTGAATTCCATCCATAGGTTTGTTCTGGTTTTTCTTTTTATTATGCTGGCTGTACCTACACATTGGTTCAACGTTTTGGGTTGATATATGCATTGGCTTCGACACGCTGTTTAAACATCAGGGCTTTGATAAAAATGAATATATAATCTTGCAGTCGCAACATTTTATTTATATTAAATATTTCATTATTTCAAAAATGGCAGGTAGTCCTTTAAGCATAGAAGTATTATACACTTGTTAAAACATTTTACGGAGGGTCAATGTTCATTCTGTAATAAAAGCGCTGGAGTGAACGTTCTCGTTTTGAAGAAACGTCTAGAGTAAGATTGTAGGTGTTGTTGGAGGATGGGGAGGTCTCCGTCTATATTGAGATCATGACGCTTAGCATAGCGAGAAGCACTGGTGGCTTTAATAGCCACTTATTATATTTTGCACAACTTGAATTTTATGTTAGGCTGTGGCGTTAGTGTGCGCGAAAACGCGTGAGTCGTACGGTACGGCTGTGCAGAAGCGATGTTTAAGATTATTTATTAATGAAACGCACGATACTAAGCACTCGCTGTGAGAGTGATCGTTTATTCTTAGGCATTACCTATCTCTTACTCATACCGTTACTATTATGTGGTGTTTTCGTCCTAACAATAATTTGACTCCGAAACATTTTGCTTAACAGATATAATTTTTATTAGCATTTGTGTACATTTTAAAACAATGTACGAATAGTGTGATTGTACTTAATACGCGTAATACACAAGACTACCGCCAAGTACTACTGTACATGTACGTTGATATCTATCTTCGGTCTGTGCGTTGGACCAATGTGTACAGAATAGTATACTCATCTGTGGTGTACAGCCGAATTGACATAGCTAGTGTGGCCTAAAGGACTAGAATCCAGGCCAGTAAAGCATCTCAAAAAAAAAAAGACATAGCTAGCTACATATATGTTAATCTGTGATTGACATCCGAGATCTTTCTTATCTGTGGTGATGTTGTGAATCCTCGCTAGAGTAAATGTATTCTATGTGTGAATCAGTGGATATCATAGAGTAACTTATATATACGTGGATATTTCACAGTTTCACAGGAATAGGCTTTTGATTGTTTTAGGCATATAACACAAGTATGGAATCTGAGTTACCTCAAACTATTACTGAAACCATAATTGAGACACCGGTAAAAAATGATACTACCAAACTCAATGTTACGAAGGACATTACACCTGTGCACGATTCAAACCCATCGGTAGTAGTTAAGGACATTCCAAAACCGTCTGTGAAAAAACCAAAGAAACGCAAACCGAAAATTCCTCGAGATGTTGCTGCGCCTCGACAACCTCTTACAGGTCAGCAAACATATAATGCATTATCAAAATATCAAATTTCAAGAGACATGTTTGTTGCATTTGATTAATTTAAATTTACCATCTTATTATTCGCACAATAAAGTATACTGCGTAAACATATATTTTGTGTTCATTCTTTTATTGGATTAGTTATCTTTTTAAGCATTTAGTCATCTACAGCCTAACTTAAAAAATACATTAAAAAACCTATCTTGTTGTCTCATTTGTACTGAGGATCTCATCAGTTGATCATTAATTTGTTGATGATGACTCCATATTAGAAACATGGGTCGCTTATATAACAAAACAAGAATGAACGTGAAATCGAGGATTTCTGCAGTGGTATAACCTGTCATTTGAAAAATATGTGGGTTAAACAATCTGGTGGCTTTATAAGGTCAATTTTCCAAAAGCAATGGTAAATAAAAAAATGTAATAAGTGCACTTGTGGTAATAAAAGCAGATAAACAGGAAACCTTACTTGGACTACTTACTAGGATTAACTTAACACAACTTAAATAATGGTTTATGCATATGTAGTTCTTAATAGCATTGAACTGAACTATATTGATATGAGAAAAAATTAAATATATAATGCAGTATGAGGTTTTGAATATGATGAAATAATTTATTGGTGCTAGTTATCTTTAAGGAACAATATATAAACTGAAATTAATATATTCTAATATGATTCCAGGCTATGTACGATTCTTGAATGAAAGGCGTGATCAACTTCGTGCTGAACAGCCAGATTTAGGGTTTGCCGAGTTGACACGTCAGTTAGCAAGTGAGTGGAGTAAACTACCAGCAGATGAGAAACAACAGTATTTAGATGCTGCTGATCAAGATAAAGAAAGGTATACTTTATTTGTGAATGCCCTATTAATTTTTATGTAACAATATTAAACTATAAGATATTATTTTAATTTACAATACTAATAATTTACATTTTGGTGGTGGATGTTGCTTAAATAAATCAAAATTTAAAATAATCTTTATTTCTCATAGGCCTTTACAGTCACTTATTGACATTAATATATATATATATATACTAGCTTTTGCCCGCGACTTCGTCCGCGTGAATAGTGACTTCCGCAGATTTTTGTTTTTCCACATAGTTCCCGTTCTTGCGGGATTTTCGGAATTTGAATAAAGATTAATATTATTATGTTGATACAACTTAAACAAATTATTTCGACCAAATTTGGTACCATAAAAACGGTCATTGTGACTAAACCTTAAAAGATAGACATATGCCGTCGCGAACTTTTTTTTAGATCATGTATAGAGGAATAATTCTTTCATACATATTTTTTGTGTATCTTGAACCGTTTTCGCAGCGCACGCAAAGAAAGCCTTCAAAAATGAATAATTTTCCCCGTTTTTTACACATTTACCGCTCTGTCTTTGCTCCTATTGGTCATAGCGTAATGTTATTTAGCCTATAGCCTTCCTCGATAAATGGACTATCCAACAAAAAAAGAATTATTCAAATCGCACCAGTAGTTTCGGAGATTAGCGCGTTCAAACAAACAAACAAACAAACAAACTCTTCAGCTTTATTATATTAGTATAGATATATATATATATACTTAAAAAACTTTAAGATTATTAATTAAATATGTAGAATAATAATAATTAATATATATTAAAATCAATAAATAAAATATGGTGTTTTTTTAATATTAAATTGATATTATACTCATTGAATTCAAAGTATTAGATAATTTAAATATTAAAAAAATAAAAAATCATCGTCAGCAAATTGTTTATAGGTGTAAAGATTGTCAGTCTATTTTCCAAGAAGCCTATGCAACGCTCAAATGCAATGAACATGCAAAATGTTTATCAGGCTGATTGACGGTATAACCCCCCTTAAAAATACCGCGACAATTTTCTTTATTATTTTAAAAGTATGAAAATTGAGTTGTATAAATTTCATAAGGTATAAAATTAATTTGTTTCCCAAATTTTCAATAAGGTTCATGCACGTGACTGACGCACAACCCCCCCTCGTCAATACAGCTGACAACTGTATTGTATTAATTTAATTTAATGTTAATTTTAATATAATATAATTTTTTTTTTTAAATGTTAATTTGTATATATATGTAGATATTAAATGATAGTTGCACTATCGCATTAGGCTAAGCCCTGTAAAGATAGTATAAGAAGAGAAATAAATAAAAATCTATTTTTTGAAAAAATGTAAATAAAAACAATAATATCACACATTTTTGCTCGGTATAAAATTCAGGTATAAAATTCATCGGAGCAGATTTTTTTCGAATGACTTTCTCACGCTGTCTCCTTTAGCTCCACTGCTATCGACGCAGTTCACGTTCGCAGCTATTATGTGTTAGGGGTAAACTATTATTGTTATGATTTTCAGCCGGTATAAAATGACTTGTTCAAAATAACGCTACCTCCCGTACTAGTAGTTGTCATTTCTGCTGTTATTAGTATATATACAAAATTTGCTTTATTACTTTTATGTAACTACCTACTACGCAACGGGTTGTGGGTTAGATTCTCGCATAGTACAGATATTTTGTATGATTTACAAAAATTTGTTCCAGTCTGGGTGTTTGTGTACGTGAGATTCTATGTGTGAGACTGCACTCACGACACAGGACAAAGATCCTAGTGTGGCGCGACGATTTTTTCAAAATTAATAATTTCATTTCAATAGGAGTCTACATGGGCAGCGCTTACCCATATTGGTGAAATAGAATGGAACCCCGATTCTATTTCATTAGACCATTGGTAGACAGTGCCACATGAATCTCTATTATCAGCTGATCTCTTGCTGTTTTACTAGTATTCAAAAATCTACAGTTTAGTATATGAATACAAATTAATTATTTATCTATTTTTCACTTTTATATTGTTTTGTTGGTGACATTATTTAAATTATTTTCAAGTTTTGTTTCAGATACGTAAAAGAATGGGCGGAGTATAAGAAAACTGATGCCTATAAAGAATTTCGTAAACAGCAGATTGAGAAAAAAGAATCAACAACTGCTAAAAAACCAAGGAACAATACACATGACTCTACAACATCAGCCCCAGGTACTTATGGCTCTTTAATTATTTAGATATTCATATATTGTGTATTTGTTTCCTTGTAATTTCACAGCAACTAATTAACATCAGTTGTCTATTTTATTTTTGTATTGTATAATATTTGAAATTAACTATTAAACTGCACTGCATACAATCCAACCATAAATTGAATATGATGCAAAAATAAAAATAATATGAGAGGAGTTTTAAAGAATTGTCTCCGCTTGCATATATCTACCCAAAACATTGAAGATAAATATACATGTAAATAAATGTCTTTTTAAAAATTCATCTTGTTAATAGATAGATGAGTTTATTTTGTTACAACATGTGGATAGAAAATGGATGTGTGTGCAGCAACTAGAAGGATCTAAGTTCGGTGTGTGATTGTCTTACAATAGAAACACCAATTTTCAACTGTCACCCAAGGATGAAATTTTACAATAAAAAATACTCTTAAATTGATTTTCCACTGCGGGATATAATAAGAGATAGTGCGAAAAGAATGGTTGGATGTAAACTGCAGTGGTTGAGGGTAGGAAAGGAAAAGGAAGGCTGCTGGCCGCCTGAAAGTAGTACAGTTTGTAACGAGTTTTCGCAATGGACGGTAGTTATTCAGAAAAAAAAATCTTTTAATACAGTGGCTGATACATTATTATTTTATCTAGATTGGTCTATCTATACTGCAATTTACTAAGTTTCAAAGTTAGTTTTTGTACATAATATTATATAATAACATAATATTATTTTAAAAAGAGTGTATTCCCATTTAAAAGGAAAGGCATCTATGACTCCTCTAGTGTAGCGGGTGTCTAAAGGCGGTAATCGCTTACTATCAGGTGGTCCATTTTCTCATTTGCTCCATATATAATTCACTTTTACTGTCTCAGCAGTGCTACTGTTAGCGGCAGTGTTGTACTTACATAGTTACATTTACAGTTTTTGTCATATCTCGCTTATACATATTCAAATACAAAAAATGTTTCAAATCACTATTACATTGATTACAATAAATATATTTATGTAATTATATCACAATGTAATTTAAAATTTAATTAATAACCCTTTAATTTTCCACAAAATTTTAGCTCAAACACCAACTGCCTCAGAGGAAAAGACAACACCTGTCAATACCATTAGCACAACCTCTGTCACAACGAATCTCAGGCAACAAACACCTCCAAGACCAAAGCCATGTATAACTCCAGCTTCGGTAAGATGTAAATACATATTATTAACATTGTTTTAGTCTAACTAGACTTTCTGCTGGATACAAATCACCTCAAAGTATATTCATATCGCATCTTCTAATTCCAATTGTACTGTCTATTCACAAATTATGCCACACAAATTTTATTAACCGATTCATTGCGTACCACACTTTTTAAGACTTTCGCGCATGGCGGCTAACAAATCTTCTGTGACGCCTCCGTGCGTCAGCCGCCACCCGTTAAAGTGACGCCTTTACGCGTCTTCAGCCATGAGCGAACACATTTTGCTTCATGGTACGATTTTGGCTTGTTTACTCGTGATTACATTCAATTGGCATCGAATGTCTAACGTGAAGGGCTTATTAAATTGTTTGGTGCGTTTTAAAGTGACTTCGCTACGAGATTTAGCTGGAATGGCTGGTAATTGATTTATTTAGATCAGTTGTTGCAAACCTTTTGTGTATTTTAAGTACAGTTTTCTGAAAAAAGTATCTTTATATAGGTCATTAATTTGGATCTGTGTACACTGACAGATATATTGATCGGAATATATATTTTACATATACTTTCATATGCAGAATTCAATTTTAATATTTCTGGTATCGTATATTACCTAATATAGGTATATACCTATATGCAGCAATGCAGCAATGTAGCACATCATTGGCACGACCGCTTCAATTAATATATAATAAAAGCCTAAGTACGGGCGTATTTCCAGAGCTTTGGAAAATTGCTAAAATTGTGCCTATATATAAGTCGGGAAATAAGATGGATATCAGTAATTATAGACCGATCAGTATACTCAGTTGTTTTGCAAAAATCTTAGAGAGTTTGGTTTATACGTATTTAAGTTTTCATCTGCAACCGGTTATTAGCAACAAACAACATGGCTTTGTCACTGGGCGGTCTACAACCACAAATCTTTTGACTTACGTTCATGACCTCAATGTTGCTTTCAACAGGCATGTCCAAGTGGACTCCGTTTATATTGATTTTGCGAAGGCCTTTGACACGGTGGACCACCATATTCTGAGTTGCAAGGCATACCATCTTGGAATTCATGGAGTTCTCTTGCGGTGGCTCATTTCCTATTTATCGCATCGTTCTCAGCTTGTGGCGGTGCATGGTTATGATTCGGTACCGTATATATCGACATCCGGAATACCACAAGGATCAAATATGGGACCTCTTTTATTTATAATGTTCATTAATGATTTACTGGAATCAGTGTCGTCTAATTGTATAGCATACGCAGATGACATTAAAATATATAGTGAGATCGCGTCTACAAAGGATGCCATAGTACTGCAGGATGATATTCATAGAGTTTTCCGTTGGTGTAGTGACAATAACATGTCTCTAAACATCTCTAAGTGTTGTCTTGTTACTTTTACAAAAAAGAAAACACCAATTCTTTACTCTTACAACATTAACAATATTCGATTAAATCGACAAAATTTGGTCAAAGATCTGGGAGTGTGGTTAGATTCTAAGTTAAGTTATACACACCACTATGATAGCATTATAGCTAAAGTTAACAGGACCCTTGGTTTCATTTGGAGGACTACAAAACCATTTCGTAGGTCGGATGGTATATTGACGTTGTACTATACCCTTGCTAGAAGTGTTCTGGAATATAACTCTGTCGTATGGTGTCCGCAATACAACGTTCATATCGATAGATTGGAGGCGGTCCAGAGACGTTTCTTGCGGCATCTGAGTACGAAGCTCGGCCTCAGACGTAAATTATCAACATACAGTGCTAGACTGCAGTACTTTGGACTGAATTCTTTGGAGGTTAGACGCTCAATGCAAGATCTTTACATACTGTATAAGATAGTTAATAATCAATGGGATGTCATGGAGTTGTTGAGTGTTCTGTCATTTCGAACAAAGGGTAGTAGTCGAAAATTTAAGTGTTTTTCGTCCCGTTCTGCGATAATAACGTAACATACAATAGTCCAATCTTTAGAATGTCTAGACTATTTAATGATAATATCGGTGGTTTGGATTTATTTACTCATAGTTCAAGTGCATTTTATAGAAAGGTAAAACAGTTATATACTACGCCTGTTGATTGATGTCCACTATCTATATTGAACTGTAAAAATTATAACTACACGTTATATTTAGTATCAGACCATTACATGTTTTTTTTTTTATGTCAACGTTGTGTACAGCATTTATCGGACTACAATTTTAATTTATATAACGTTAATTATTTGTCTTGTGAATGTTTTGAATTGTATTCTGTAGTTGTGCCTTATTGTAAATAAATAAATAAATATATAAATAAGAATACATCCACTTGAGTATGTTCGTGTGGGTTAAATAAATGTGTAGTTAACTTCAAATCCAGTACCTATTGTAAATTTATATACATATTTGCAACACCAGAGGCCTATAAGGAGGGAATACGCTCTTTTCTTGACGCCAGGTCGTATCTAGTCGGAAATCCATAGAGTATCTGTAGTCTTAAAACTGGCGGATTCCATGCTGGCACCAGAAGAAATTCCAATTATTTGGAAAGGTCTAACATTTTCTGGCGTCTACTCTCTTCCTTTTTAAAGTTATACCGATATATACATCTTTCAAATAAGATGTGGAGGGGAACGTACCTGTAGCGGTACGGTACCTGCAGTTATTATGCCATTTGCGACCGAATAGTTGTCCGTCCTTATCACACGCACTATGCGGCTCTTAAGTTCGCAAGAGACAGGAACGACTATTCGGTGGCAAATTGGCTTTCAAAGTACGCACTCAGTATCCGTTTGTCGGTAAGTATTTTTACAACTCGCAATAAAAAGGTCTACTTAGTAATTCTAAAGCATTTAATATTTATGGTACCGCAATTGGGCTTTTTAATATTTTGGGTATTCAGAAAATTAACGCGACAAAACCGTATGTTGTATATTATCGTTTATCGTCCGACATCAGTAGCTATCATAGAAAATTACAAATCGAATTGTTTATGACTTCAAGCAAATCCACAATATAATGAAAGTTCTGCTAATTTCAACTCTGTAGAAATTACTTTATGAAGTAATTCTTAAAGTTATTTATAAGTAATTCTAAATTTTCAGAGGATTATTCTTTATGACGCAATATGGCGTCAAACGCCATACACAAAAGATTTCGAAATTGGGAGTCAAAGGTTTGCCACTTCTGAAATGTTTAAACTTGTACTATATCCTAAAACTATTGACACAGGCATAACTTAAGTGCTAAATAATAAATGTTCTGTTAATTAGAACTCTCTAAATGGTAATTCCATAAAATAACATAGGAATTATTTATGACGCCATTTGGCGTCAGACGCCATACGCAAAAGATATCAATGACGCTCCATGGCGTCATCCGCAATGAATCGGTTAAACTTTAAGTGGAGATTTGAAGGGAGATTTTTTATATAGGTTCTCTATCAAGCATTATAGATCATGTTTTTTTTCCCATAGGGTGAAGAATATACAAACGGTGACGCAGAAATTCCGATATTTACTGATCAATTCCTACACCACAATAAGTTACGAGACACTGAACTAAGGCAACTCAAGAAGACCACATCTGATTATGAACAGCAGGTGTGTAGTTTTACAGCCATTTTGTGACTGTGTGGCGCAAAGCCTGCTTCCACGATCTAGTCACTCTTTCGGTTGTAGTACCAGAATCGTTAACCTGCTTTTTAATTTCGGGTGGACCTATATTGAAGCCGCAGATGACTACATTCAGCCTTGAGTGCTTGTTGAAGGCACAAGAACTGAGGGCTCTGTCCCAATCAAATAATTTTCCCTTTATTAACAGTAAATAAATGTATTTTATACTTTATTTACATATAACCAATAGTTTAACTATCAGTTGCGAGGGTAATTCGACGAAATAACGACGACCTCCATAGTCGAGTGGATAGTACACCGGTTTCAAGGTGTCGCCATCTCTCAGGTCCCGGGTTCGAATCCCGGTGGGGGCAGATGTTTGTGTGATGAATGCCAGCATTTGTACCTTAGTCATGGTTGTTGATATATATTTCAATAAAAATTATTTATATATGTGTAATATATGTATGTCTATCCGTTACCCTAGATCCCATAGCACAAGCCTTACAGAGCTTACCTTGGGCTAGGCTAATTGGCGTAAGTGTAACAAATATTTATTTATTATTTATAATTATTACCCCCAGGTTATTCAGAAACCCAAAGCTTATGCGAATGTTGCACCAACTAGACATTAAGTCAGTGCTAGATCCAAAGCAGGAGCAAGATGTGATACATAAATATTGATAAATCAAAATAAGTTATAGATTAATATTAAAAGGAATGCATATAGAAACAGAATTAGAAGAACTGTTATACGAGGGCTGCTACTTATGTATCCGGAATAGAAAAATTAAACAAACGTATATGGCTAAATATGGGTTTATTGTTTTTCTAAGTATTCTCCGCGATGATCGATACACTTTTGCATACGTTGAAACCAATTTTTATAGCATTTTTTCCACTCTGATTGCGGTATCTCTGAAACGTGCTGTTTGAACGCGTCGACGGCATCTTCACGGGTCGAAAATCGTTGACCACGTAATTTATTCTTTACATTTGGGAATAGAAATCATTAGGTGCCAAGTCTGGGCTATACGGTGGATGACCCATCAATTCTATTTTTTGACCCTCCAAAAATGTATTTGTTTCGCTGGCATTGTCGTGGTGTAGAATGATTCTGCGTCGCTTGTTTTTACGTATTTCTTCAAATACTTCCGGCAAACAAATGGTCGTGTACCACTCCGAATTGACACGTTTTACGATTCTCCAGTGGTATTGTAGCCACATGACCATTAATACCAAAAAAGCAGGCCACCATTTGTTTTAAAGTGCTTTTTGCACGAGTCACTTTCGTAGGGTTCGGCTCATTTTGAAACACCCAAACTGTAGATTGTTGTTTAGTTTCGGGATCGTACGCATAGATCCAAGATTCCTGTGTAGATGTTATAAACAGCACCAACAACACCAAAAGTTGAAGTTAATTGATCTACGCGCTGTTGTTGCGTTAAACCACGTTGAAAATCGTAATTAATCATAGCACGAATATTTTCACGTGTGAGTTCCATCATTTCAGCGATATGACATTTTAAACCCATCAGAAACAAAACACTAGCGTACATAAGGAAAAAAAAATAGCGGCCAGTATTTCAAAAAAAGAACGAATTTTACCATGGAGGTCATATATTGCGTTTAAAAATATTGGTAATCTCAGATTCCGGATACTTAAGTAGCAGCCTTCGTATATTACAAGCTTTTATATTAGCTTCACTTGTAACTATGTAAGAAAATCTTGGAATCTTAATTTGACCCACTTCCCGGTCTCCCGATAGAGCTGAAATTTTGCATGCACGTGTAAGTCGGATGACAATGTATGGTTATGTGTATGACGTCATTCTAAATCCAACATGGCGGCATTACCAAGATAGCGGATCAAATATTTTTAATGCACCCCAAAGAGCTTGCAAAGAACACTTCGATAAATAATGTGACGTCACTCTTCATCCAATATGGCGGACCAATTATTTATAATGCACCCCTACAATATGGGTATTGAATGAAAGGGTTTGCTAAGCTTGGTTTTTTAGTCGGAAAATAAATTAAAAGTAAAATATATTTTTTTTAAATACAAGCTTTTATTAAATGCGCTAAAAGGAACAAAATAAACTTTTACATATAAAAGCATGTCGTTAAAAGTATTCTATAAGTAAGTAAATCTCGCGACAAGCTTTTATATGTAAAAGTTTATGTCCAAAAATAAATTACTTGGAGTATTCACTTTACTTCCAGAGTTATCTAACAAAAAAGTTCCAAAATTATATTAGAATGATAAGAACTAATGCGGAGCTCGGTACCGTGCTATAAGTTGAAAATATTGGCACACGCACGCGCAAATCTTATATGTATACATACAAAGCAAAATGTGTTTCGGATATCGTGGCCACATCACACAATAGTGTTCGGTTTCAGCACGCCACTCTGCAACGTCACGCTGAAGAAGTACGGTCGGCCACAGATCGCCTGCAAGTGGAGACGACTGCCGCTGTTGAACGGACGGCGGCCCTTGCAGCGCACCGTCGTGCCCTCGTTGCTTCGCTCGTGCATGCTTTTAACGGCTTCTCCTTACCAGGTCGGTTGCCCCCCGGGACTAATGGCGGTCGAATTGTGAAAGCGCACCCCGCCATGTGCCCCGTATGGACCTAGAGAACTTGGGGGGGTTTTAGTGGGTAGGTGTCATGGTGCATAGGGTCGCAATCCCCCCCCCCCCAAAAGTCGGCTGCCCCACCTTTTGTTTATTTTCTAAAAGAGACGTTTCTTTTTGGGTCTCATTTTTTATTATTTTTCTGCACTGTGTGATGTTTTTCTGATAGATCTCCCCTCTAAGACAAAGTTTCCAAAAAGAAAAAAAACATAAAAACCTACGAACTTTTAAAAAATAATATTTAAAGTGTCGAATATTGGTTACTTTCATAAAGCTTTTTTTATATTTATAGGTTTTAATGAAGGCATCAAGCTATTTATATTATTATTCCGAAACTATTAATAAATTCTGATAGTAAATATATGCTCTTACTGCAGATTTATTCCTGAAAATGAAACTGTAGATGCTGGCTGTATTGAATAGTTCCATTGCATTTTTTATTAAATAATGAGAGTTCCCTCCTATCATCGTAATGCCATTGTCAGTGTGACAGTGACATCCTTCTATTTTGGTAGTGGCGGTGAAGCTGACATCGGTCATATCACTCATTGTGACAATCAAAATCGAAGTTGCCAATATAAAAAAGCTTTGGGTTGCTGTTTTATTGATTTTAACTTCAAAACCTTTTCTTTTTTTTACAATGTTTTGCAGGTTTTAAAAAAATATCTTACGGATAAATGTTCCTTATTTTTTGTTCTTTCCATAAAATATTATTTTATTACTGTAAGCTGAGAGGGGCCCAGCCTCCATACAAAAATGGAACATCTCCTTTAATCAACTGATATGTATATTAATAAAAATGATGACATGAACTTCACAAAAGTCCCCTCAACAAAAAACAAAGTTTGTACAAATGAACAAGTTTACATAAAACGTAGTCACAGGTACCGCAAAATGTCATCTTAATGTAATAGTAGGTCCGCACAGCTACTATTCAATCAAGTGTTAGTATTTAAAGTAATTTAGATTAAGATTAGTCTATATATTCGACTAGTCGGTCGCCATCGCTTACTTTTAATCGAATTTAATATTTGTAACTTATAATAAATTAAATTCAAGTACTAAAACCCAAAAGGAACGCCAACACCGAGATACAGAATTTTGTTGCTGGCCCAAGTACTCACTTAAGTAATGTTAATAGATTTAAACCATACTATTTATTAACCGTTAGTGTTATTGCAACTTGTAATACGTATTAGTCCTGTGAATGTCTACTAATTAATGAAGGTATCGTATTACGTTACTTTTGAATATTTATTTATTGATATATTTTTCAAGGGTGAGTTTATTAAATTTTTATAAAAAGCTTTAAACTTAAAACGTTAACGTTTTCTATTATTAAATTTATTCATACCTGTGATTGAATTCATCAGACTTTCACATTCTCATTTTTTTTGTCGAGTGCACAAAAAACCTCATCTAAATAAGTTAAAATTTAAATTAAGTTCGCCATTAACAGTTTGACTCCTCAGATTTTATTTCCGCACTTACAAAAAAAAAACTATTTTTACCACAGAGGACTGCTTTCGTGACAGAATTGTTTACTTAAATGAGATTTCTTATTTTAAGGTGGTCCGGATGCAGCAACAGAAAAAAATATAGAAGAATTTATGGAGAAACTAAAAAGTTTTGCATCAGAAAGCAAACCAAATGGCGTTGTAAAGCAAGCTAGGGATATCCTAAATAAAATAGATTTGCCCATATGATTTAATAAAACAAGTAAAGCTAAAAGGTTGTATTATTTAAATCTGTTAGATTATGAATGATCATCAGTAAGCAAAACAAAAAAACGACAATGACCAAAAGGTATGAGGAAATACGTAAAAATTGAATTTTATTCATCCAAATCAATATAATCATTCACTTCACTTTCGCGTAATTAAACATAACATTCATATCAGAATTTGTTTAGGCTATACATAAAACATAGATTAATATATACATAAATAATATAAATAAAAATGAAACTGTCGCAACGTTAAATTGACCCACATATCGAAACTTGGTGAGTTGGGAGTTCGATAGTCAGCCTTCCCTTTCCTTTTTTATCTACCCTCTCACTCACTCACATGAAGAAATTGCGCTGGATCATTGTCTGTGGACATTGGGTACTTAATACGTACGAGATAATTACGCTCTCCATATTTTGAATATATAGTATGTAAAAGGTGATAACTGTGCATAAAAATTGTGTTGCAAGATTGAAAAAGTAGCTGAGTGGCCACACGAAATAAAATAGATACTTAAAACATATTATTGAGCTAGCTGGAAGAGGTATAAATCCACGCAGAAGCGGTGAGTTTACCATCATTTCTTTTTCTTTTATTCCAAGTTCCAAATTCACCAAAAGAATTAAAATCGAACCAGTCGCGCATTCAGAATTACAAATTCCATTTTAATAATTAATTTATTTTTAACTGTAACAGTATTTATTGCGAGATTAAGTATATACATGAAAATACCTTTCAAATAAACTTGTAAATATATTTTACAAGTTACTTTTTTGTGTTGTGCTAATAATTCCGCACAAAATAATGTTTACAAATCTGTAAATTGTTATGAATATGCTAAAGGTAAAGTTTCCAAAAGTATTAGTATTAGTGCTAAAGAAAAGCTGCACAAAATTTGATTAAATGTCTTATGTAATATTATTCCATAATAATTAGAAATATGTAATGACACACACAGTCCAAAGCTGCAAGCTGCCTTAACCAGCAGCTTGCAATTTAGTGTTTAAATGTCTCTCTGTGGCTAGTGGCGCCGTCCAATTAAGTAATTTACGAATTTATTACTGGCCTTTGTTTTGTGTGAAATGATAGTGTTTATATCCATACTTTGGTTCTCCATATCGTAGGTGATTTGAGTTAAACAATTATACATATTATAATAGTAAAGGACCACCTCAACGTAACAAACTGGCCAACCTCAGACATGTTAATAACAGTCTAAATTGGTCTAAGGCTGTCTCAAGCAATAATAGCGCTTCTCGCAGCTCTTACCACCACTTCTTCGTTTTATTTTGTTATAGCCATTGCAGCATAACCGGTAAACTTCAAGCTCAAAAAGTTACAGTAATGCAGCATTGTCTATACAAATATTTTGTACCACATGATGTGATGTGATGTGTGTCTGCATCGCTTGCATGCAGAACTTCAAAGTTTCGTTGTGGTCATTCTGATTTATCTCTAGTCACTACTGTTTGGTCAATGACTCAAATGAAATTATAGGGTGTTTCAATCGGAGGCTGTTTGTCAAGTTCTCACAGCAACAGTGACAAAATAACTATTATTGTATAGAGTAAGTAAATATTGTTTACAATGTAATTACTTTAGAGAAGAGATATAGAACTAATGAAAATAATAAGCATAATTTCATATGAGTATCAGCTCATATTGGAACTATTATCATCAGAATTCTTTTCTTCATCAGACTTATCTTCACCTCCAGTCTGAGTGGTGTCATATTCATGTAATTTTTTTCTCCACAATTTGATCAATGTGTCCCATGACCTTCTACTGTATTTGGCATATTTGTCAGGTGTTTTTGGATGATCTTTGGCTCGTTGGTCACTGTCAAAATATTTTATTTCTTATTAGTTACATGTATACTGTGGGACAGGATATCATGAGGGAGATTAAGGGTCAAAGATAAAATGTTGATAAACAGAACCAAACAGAGAACTTACATTTAGAATGTTGGTAAATTCAGAGATCTAGAACATGGCAAAATATGGACAACATGTGTAAGTAACTGGACTGCACAAAGAGGCACCATTAATGAAATATTAGCAAAAGAGAAATAACCAGTTTCTAATACTAAAGTGATTCTAGCTTGTATGTAATAGGAAGTCTTATAGAAAGTGACAGACTATTAATGTGCGGATGAATGGCATTATATAACACTTACAGGGGTACTTGCTGCGTATAGTAATAATATCCAACAGTATTTTTTCCATAGTCAATTTGTTTCTGACGCCTTTGAAGAACAGTTGTATCTGTTTCCAATTTTAATGGCTTTCTAGGTGCACGACTGAAAAAATCATTGTAAGGAATATAATTTGTTTATTTGTCAAGAACAGTTATACCTCCCTAAATATAAATACTTTAAAACAGCCTGTATGATTTTTACGCATTAAGCAAAAACATACACATATTATTGACAGAAATAAGAATATTACTTAAAAAATTACTACTCAAGTACTGGTGATTAAGACTGCAGAGAAGATAGTCTGCACAGTGTGTGCCATGTTGAGAATTAAATGCTTCCTGTATACAGTTTTTTTAATAATTGGAACAATTATCGTTGCATCAATGTCTCACATGTCAGATACCTCGTGGGCCAAGCCAAGGTACTTGCTACCATTTTATTAAAGTTATATTAATTTACATTCAGACAAATCTAAATTTAAATTCCCATCTAGTAGACATATAAACAATATTGGAAGGTTACATTGATTTGCAACTTAAATCAATGTGTACATGGAATAGACAGAATAATTTTCAGGCAACCATAAAAATATAGTAACTTCCACTATTGATAAATAAAGCATTAGCTAGAAAAGAGAGAATAAAGCTGTTTGAAGTTACCTAGTAGGTAGGACTATTTTAACTACAGCTATCTGAGAAGTTGCTGCTAAAAATGTAATGCTCAACAGAGATCATAAAATTTTCTGCCAAAAGCATAGATAACATTGGAAATGATAGTTATTGCACATTTACCATATGTTGTGCAGGAAACTAACCTTGATTTTGTATTAGTGTCACTATTGTTCCGAAGTTTCATTCTTTTCCGACTGCTAGAGTAGTCCCTATCATCAGGTTTTAGTTTCTCTTTTATTCCTTTTCGAGCCGAGTCTACAGTAGTTGTGTCTATGATAAATATATTATTATTGTTAGTTCTCTTTTATAAAGCTTTATCGATATAAATAAACAAACAATTGGTAAATTGGAATATCTACTACGTAAAAATGGTAAAATGGATTTTTGTGCTGTATGCAAAATACTCACCAGTACCATTGGTATTTTCGTCATCGTCAGAATCACCCATCCAATCGACAAATTTACTGTCGTCCATTGTAATAATATTATTGCTTCACAACTTATTCCAAAATCATAAATTATTGTTAACTCAATCAAACATTGAGTAGCTCTTATGTGTTCAAAAAGTATATGTCTTTACGAATTGACACTGCAATAAAACGCAACAATAATTTTCATTACCTAATAATATATTAAATTAAGGTTTCATTACTTTAATACGTATAGAATTTTCTTAAAATTTTCACAAGACAATACATAACGACGAACTAAATGCGCGCGAGTACACTTTTCGCTTCTTTTATTCTATGCACAGCATAGATTACACATTAAGGACCGAGGAAATACCTAATATAATAAATTCAAAGGCGTGTTCCGGAAATAGAGTAAAGAACTTTTTTTTATCATCGTTTTGAAGTTTTTACCTGTTTTTAAGATTTATTCTTCCACATTTGTATGAATTCTTACAGTTTAAAAACCAGGCAGAGCAAAATATTATAACAAAAATTAGACAATCTAAACTAATAAGTAGTGCTCGGATTAGGTAGTTTAATTTTATGTACTTTCAGTAAGAAAGTCAATGTAAGCGTAACATGGATAAACCTAAAATCAACGCGATTTTCGGGACCTTAAATAATGCAATGTAATGGAACTTATGTCATTTTATATAATCATGAAAATTACACTTATTGTTTATTTGTAGGTTTATAGGAGTGAGTATAAGGAAAAAAATCATGTTCACATATTACAAATATTTATTGCAACTGTACAATATAAATCAAATTTAAAAATAATCATATATTTATATTAACATTAAAGTACATAGTATTGTTCCGATTGTGTATTTTGATTGTGATTGTATTATTCGTCTTTGAATTGAATATCGCCAACATAATCATAATCGTCATCTTTATTATAAAATAATATTATGATTTTCTCGGCATTACTGGGTGTCAAGGAATTTCTTTTAATATTCGTAATCCATTTTTAAAGCGAAAAAGATCCTTTCCTTGTCGTTATCCATTCCTTAGCGTTATTGTGCGCTTTAAGTAAACAATAATCCTATTATTAATAAATGCTTTATAAAACTGTTTTAGTTGCAAAAGAAGGATAGCATATTTCAAATAAAATACAATTTTCTGTTTTTATTTGCTATTCGTTTCTTTACGCTTTTATTGTAAAATTTTATGTTTACAACTTATTATTACAACAATAAGCTAAAAGATGAAATACTATTTTGAAAGTTCAATATAATATTTTTACAATCTCTGAAATTAGTAAGGTCCCAGGCATATCCATACTATTGATGTCACAAAATCGCAAGTACATAAAATTAAATTACCTATTCCGAGCACTACTAATAAGTTTCTATGAAAATAACACATTCAAAATTATCCATCCATCACACACGCCAGTCTAAATTCAAACTAGTGTTTTAAATACACTATAAAGTGTTATAGACAAAACTAAAAATTCCAGTCTGTAGCGAAAACACACTGTATTGTCAAAATTGTAAATAGCAAAATAGTTACAGCAGAGGTCGGAATTAAGTAGAGTTATTTATGTACTTGCATCGAAATATTAATGTTAAAATGGACCTTCCCGGGATTTCTAATAGTCAATCCCGTGTCAACGTGGCCAACAATTTTACAAATAAATAATAATAAAAACCTCACAGATATCACCATACAAAACATAATAGGAAACAAGTAAGCGAAGCGAATAAGCTGTGTGAATGAGTAAACCGTTGTATTGCTAATAAATAGTTTAAATGCGGTAGAAAGAGACAAAACCTAGTCCATTTCGTTAAGCTATTGTATTATTTTGTTCTCACAAGCTATGTTGTGCGAACTACAAATGTGGCAACATCGCGCTTATTGGAATTTTGCAACTTCCGACATCCGATATCAGTGATGTGAGTTTGGTAACGTTGCGCGAGCAGTAGTTTAAATTGTGCAAAGCAAATAACTTTTTATTTAAAAATTCAATGGATTATTTTCTGCTTTTCAATATTAATCTTGGGATTTGAGGCATATCCATTTTCTTCTTTCGCTCTATGAAATCAGTGTAAGTCACTGACTTAGTAACCTATGGACTCCGCGTAATATTTCCAATGTATGAAAGTTGGTACTTCCAAGTGTGTATACCTAATCTTCGTCCGCCATTTTATGAATTGGCTAATTCCGTAGTACGTTAGCTGTCAAGTGTCTATGAAAACTGTAATTAAAAGTGTTTTAAATAATTAACTGTGTCTCATTTAGCTTTCACCGAGTACCATGTAATAGATAATTCTTCAGGCAATAATGTCGAAGTGCTGCATTACTCAATGTGGAGCGAGGAAGAATAAAAATCAGCCTCAATTAACATTACACAGCTTATTTCTAAGTAATTGTTATGTAATTTGTGATTTTCTTACTTTTAAATTAATTGAAAACAGCGTATATAATGGTTGTCACTATGTTTTAAGTTATGTGATAGCATGTTTCGTCTGAAGAAAATAGTAATCATTTTGAACAGTATCGTGAGATTAATATATCGATAATTATTATTGTGATGCTGTTTACCCACAAAACCACTTTTTTTATAGCTTCCCAACAAATGATTCGTTAAGCTAAAAATGAGTAAATTCCATTGGCTTGGACGACATTAATCCAAGACAAAAAATAAAATATGTTTGTTCGCTACACTTTAAAGAATCAGTCTTCAACAAAACCCTTGGTGTCAGTAGATTACACCAAGATGTAGTGCCATCATTGAATTGTCAGGTAATAAAGATATTGTTTAGTACTTAACAGAAATTACACTTGAACAAATAGGAACTGTGTATGAATTACATCTGATATTGTATAAATTACTGACCCTTGGCGGTCATGAACAGAATATTGTTAGTACAATATGGAATTATTTTGTCCTAGACGAAGACGCTTATTTGTCGTTAAAGGTTACATATCAAGTTACAAAGTGTTATATTTCTTTTTAGAGTTAATTTATTTTTAACTGTTTAGTTCATTTTATTTTTAACTTTTTAGTTCATTTTATAAACAAATAATAAAAGCTTGTTTTTAAAAAGGTTTTTTTTTCTTTAATTTTATTTTTAACTTTTTAGTACCTCTACAGGCTTGCTGAGAACAAGCCCTTTCATTTGATACCCATATTGTAGGAACGGATAAAAGAAAATTATCCGCCATTTTTGGTGTTCCGCCGTATTGGATTAAGAGAGACGTAACATTATTTTTTTCTAGTTATTCTTGGCAAGCCCTTTTATTTAATACCCATATTGTAGGAGTGCATTAAAAATAATTGGTCCGCCATATTGGATACGCCGCCATGTTGGATTTAGAATGTCTCATTATTTTTTTCTAGTTATTCTTGCCAAGCCCTTTTATTTGATACCCATATTGTAGGAGTGCATTAAAAATAATTGGTCCGCCATATTGGATACGCCGCCAATAAAGGAAAGACAGAGTTTAATAATTATTCATAATGTTATTTTATTCCTATAAATACATATTTTGATTTTGCATAGAACTTGGCACTGATTTAGATCTCCATTCTTTTTGCGCGAAGTCCATAGCCAAGCATAATTTTTGTATGGAACTTGGCTCTCCTTTTTACGTTTGTGTTTTTGGTAGGCTGTAATTAGCTATCCATTAGAGAAAGTCCCGTCAAAATCGGTCCAGACAAACATTTTTTATATAATGTTTTTGTTATATACATCCATACATACCCATTAAGTAAGAAATTGTTATTTTGACATCACAAAAATTGTAGCGTGTACAATTTTATTTATTTGTATAGATTTTACTACCGAGATGATTTTCAATAAACTACTTCTCTTTACTTGTCGATATCGATAATGCAGTTTGTCACACAACCCTATGGCGGCCATTTTATGCAGTGAAATTTGCGTAGGTATACACGTTTGGTAGTCCCTCAGGTATAGTTACTTTACTCTTTGGGTAGTCCATAGATTTCTAAGTCAGTGGTGTAAGTACATGAATAACTCTACCTAATTCCGATCTCTGGTATCAGTTAATTTATAATCATCGTTTATTAGTTTTTTAAAATGCATGTTGAACGCATGGGTACTATACTCATTTACAAAGGGTATTATGAAATTTGTAAAGTGTTACACTACTTAATGTTACGTATAATTTGCAATCTATTCGAAGATTTGAGTAAGTATCTGGTTTAATAACAATTCTATTACTAGAAAGTGGATCTCTTAAAAATAAAGTAAGTTTGGGCTCTATGACTTTTGATCCGTACTAAATGAAAAAAATTATAAAAAAAATGTCAAAAGTAAATTTTTCGTAATTTTCTGTTTCTCGTAATTTTGTAAAAAAACAAAAAAAATATCTCTACTGACCAAAAATAAATATAATCATAATGAATGTTATTTCCAAAAATGATCTAAGATTTATTTAGTGTCTCTCCACGGCACTACACTTGCACGTAAACATAGCCTTCCAATTTATGCAAAGAATGGTATGCGTATCGAGTATATATAATTTAATTTCCAAAATATGTTATTTTTATAATATTCCCGTAATAAATTCGTTTTTGATATGTTATGATTAGCTTTTAAGTATATGTTATGTTGATAAAATAATATTATCTATAAAACTACTTGTATTTGTTAAAAAAGTCATGTTATCTATATTGTAATATATAATAATTTTATTTATAGGGAGACATGGAAAATCAAGAGGCTTTAGCCTCTTTAGAAATTTTAATGTCTGAGTTTTTTGCACCAACAACCAGTAATTTGAGGAAAAGAGAAATAGAGAATATGCTAGAAAATTTTTCAAACCGTCAAGACTCCTGGAAACATTGTTTATTGTTTCTACAAAAGTCTCAGAACCAGTATGTTCTCATGTTTACATTGACCACTTTAGAGGTAAGATAGAAATTTGCAACTTTTCTTATCCTTAACAGTAATAGAAATTGTCTTGATTAGAGGTTTATGTGAGTTACAAATATATTTAGATAATATGAATTAGTTGTAGGATTTTGTGAGATACTTATTTGTAAAGTTTGTGTATCACACTGAAAAAGACAAATGTTTGTATATTTTGGTTTGAATTTTTAAAATATTATTTCAGTTCACTGCTGGTGGTCATTTGCTGTATGATAGAATATGATCATTTCATAAACAGATAGTATTGATTAATCATGTAACAATGTATTATATTACAGAATATTATTAACAAGCAATGGATAAGTCTACCTGACAACTTAAAGACTGAAATAAGATTAACATTGTGGAATGAATTAATGAGTAAACATGAGGTTATGATATACTTTATAAGGAACAAAGTAGCAGCATTGATTGTCTCCATTGCCCGCTATGACTGGCCCCATTTGTATCCAGATTTCTTTAGTAATATTGTAGAGGTATTGTTCTCAATTGTTTCTTCTATAAACAAAATATTAAAGACGGTGTAAAAAGATATGACCCTAAAAAAGCCATAGTTTATGAATCATGTGCATTGAGATAAGTTATATTACTGACAGTAAATATGAAACACTTTTATATTATGTAATTTAATTAATGAATATTTATCATTATGGAATGTAAAGCATTTAATGCTTGTACAAAATCTATGTGATTGTGTAGGTAGGTGTGTCACATGCACAGATTGTTCATATATTGTTAGACATAAAATTTAAAAAAGAAATATTTTATTTACACACTGAGACAACATAGTACAGGTCAAAGTAACAAACTGGCTCTATAAATTGGATTTAGAGTTAACAAATCAAAATTTTATTTGTGGGTATAAGTTCAATCATATCCTGCCTTGTGGCATAAAAATGTTGTTTATTAGCAAAAGCATATAATTGTTTTAATTTATTTTATTAGTATTTACTAGTTCATGCTAACTATTGCCATGACTGTAAAACATACTCTCTTTGTCATATAATATAATTATAGAATTGTGACCCTAAGAGATTTTTGAAAGATGCCATCATTTTCTTACATACCTACATGGTTTAGTTAAAAAAGCATAAGACACTGATACCCTGTCAAAAATGCTTTCTCTTAGTGTCTGAGCTGTATGTCATATGCTCACTGTGCACAGTGTACAGCATAGTTTTCAAAAAACTGCCATAACCTTTGATTTATAGTTAACTTTACCACTAGAGACCCTTTCCAGTTTGTATTAATTGGTTGTTATATTGAAGCCATGACTCAGGTACGACTGTTATGCAATTAGAATAATTTGTTATATGAATAAAAAAAAGAATTGGAATATGATAATAATAGATAGGTTTCTATAACAGAAGGCAGAAACATTTTTAATAATTTAACACTTAATGTTTCAGTTAATAAAGTGTGATGGTCGCCAGTGTCTTCTTGGTTTGATCTTAGCTCAAGCTGCTAGTGAAGAATTAGGTGCTGCACGAGACACAGGAGTATTACTGCCTTCCTCTCGACGAAACCAGCTAGAGAGGTTAATGCTCAAAGGCATGCCACACATGTTGGCTGCCCTGAATAGTATGTTACCATTTCATATTTGATTATATAAATATTATAGAAAGAATTTCCTATTTTGTACCATACCAATGAACTATAATTCAATTTGTTCTCATAACAAACTAGCCTCAGCTAGATAGAGAGAAAATGTCTTTACTGTTGCAAAATTGGAATAAACATGTAAACAAATTCTGATATATTGAATTTAACTTTTTTTGAATTGGTCAGTGTTATATACTAGCAAGTTTGTTGATGAGCTTCAAAATTATACAATGTCCAGTTACCCTTTGTAATATTAAACTAAAACACATATTTTCTCACTGGCTCAAAAAAATTCAAATGTTAATTGATATTAAAGCCACTATCAAAACGAAGATAGATCTTAAATCATTACAGCATTACAAAAGCAAAAAAAGAAAAGCTGCCTTTTAAATTTAATTAGGTATATAATAAATTTATTATATAAAATATATTTTTTTTTATTTTAGCTATACTGGAAAAGAATGCTCAAAATGAAGGTCAATCCAATCCTCCACCATCACCTACTAATGGCATTCCACAAACATCAGTGCTTCCAGACTTGCTAGCAAATGCACAAGATGTTCACAATTTTGACAAGTGAGTGAATATTTTTTTTATTCACTCTTAAAATTATAAATTGCCACTGTAATGGATAAACTCTTATGTATTTGGGACAAAAGGAAACAAAGAAAACCCTATTTGTCATAGCTTTTAATTGTATTTACAGGGCACTGAATATGGAAATTGTTGTTAAATGTTTAACAACACTGCAACATTTATTCTCATGGCTACCCCTATCGTCCCACGTGCCACCATCTTTGGTTACAACTGTTTTCTACTGGGGCAGTATAGCAACACAGTCACAGGTAACATAACTTTGAAACTAGTTTTTTTATTTTAGAGTTTGAACCTGCCAGGTACCAATGTGTTATTTGTTTTTTATTACATTTTCTTTTACCTTTTCTTGTTTTGGTTTCCTCACCAATACTGGTTGCTCTCAAAATAACACTGAAGTTCAAGAGAGACGAGGAAGTGTCATGTCATTCATGAGTCAATTGTCTTTGCGATGCGACGGAAATGTGGCATCCATACGACGTCGTCATGTAAAAATAACAACTGACTGTAAAAAAAACTTAATCCAATGATTATGTAAAGTATGAATAAATGTGATAATTTTATGGAAAATAGAAAACTTTATTTTTTATATGCCATCGGTACTACAGAATTATGTAACTTTAAAAAATAGTAAGAGTCTGTCAGTAATCTAGTTAAAACACAGTAGCACCTATGAATGGCAATGTAGTAAAGATAGATGATAGCTTGAGAGAGAGCATAGGATAAAAAAATGTAATGAACAATTTTATAATAATTGCTTAACTGATATCGATATAGTTTGGTATGAAATGGGCAGAATACTGGTATTTTGCTATAATCGTGTGTGTATCGCAGAAGAGTAAGAGTAGTTGAAGATGTAGTGACAAAGATAGAGAATGAATGAAGGAAGATTAACGAAAGAGATACACAAGGTAAGAATGATAGGACGAATCGGTGCAGGTCGACCTAGGCGGACATATCTCGATCAAATCGAAGATGTCCTAAAGAAAGGCCGGGTCGAGAGTACTCGCAACCGACGAGCACCCATGAAGACGCTCTTGAAAGTGGAGGAAGCAAGAGAAGTGTGCCAGGATCGTAGCAAGTGGAGAGAGGTGGTCTCTGCCTACCCCATTTTGAACAGGGCGTGGGAATATATGTATGTATGTATGTATGGCAGAGCATGGAGGCAGCGCTGAGCGGCCTGGGCGGCGTGTGCGAGCTGCTGTACCGGCGGTACGCGCCGCCCTCGTCCGCCGCCACCGCCCTGCGGCTGCATCACTGCGCCTTGCGTCTACTGCGCCACCTCACGCATCCTCACCATCAACATCAGCTCCACCATCACCATCACGAGTGAGTATCACATTACACATTACAATTTCAATCCGACACCTATAATTACATCAGATTACAGAAATCTAAATACATATAATACACAAATGTGCTATACATGTCTTTGGAGGACAGACGTAGGTACCTGGAGATGAATGTTTTGTACGCAATTATTAATAATAAGTTTGACTGCATGGACCTTACTAGTAAAATTTATTACACAGTCTCGAGATTCGCTCATAAGCGTAAGGTCCGTGTTGACAATTTATTTGCTATCAGTGTTTGTCGTACAAACACTGGACTGCGCTGTCCTCTAAATCGGATTTTGAAAAATTATAATTATATGTTTGTATCCGTAGATGTATTTAATTTGTCAAAACACATATTTAAATTGGAATTGTTAAAAATATTACTTGAAGCTTCAAGCACTAACATCTAATCATATAATTGTAAGAAATATTAATTAGTTAAATGTTGTTTATTTATATGTTTATATATTTAACTTAATTTGTTATATTTTTTTTGTTTTGTTTTATTTTAAATTTAAAAAATAAAACAAATTGGAGTCTGTTCATGGTATATCTATATATGTGTGTCACACACACTCACACATACTGTGTGGTGTGTAGACATGTGCGCCGATTCATATTATACCGGCGGCGGCGTCTGGCCGTGAAAACGTCGGCGGCGGCGGCGTGATCGGCGTAAAATCGGCGTGTTAGGATTAAATGTAAAAAAATCTAATATATACTCGTATATAAAACATATTTATTTATTATAAATCAACAATGGCTCATTAAATACTTATAATCATTTAAAAAAATACACTTGCTTCCCAGATCTAATTATTTAGTACCTAATCAACATTAAGAAAACTATATTTTTAATTACTATAGAAGATTTCAAAAATCAACATCTCTAAATAAGTTCAAATTTTATAATCAACAACTATTTTTGTTTTGTTAAAATAAATAATCAATAATATCCATAACACAATATTTTGTACCTAATCAACTTTAAGAAAATAAGATTTTTAATTACTATAGAAGATTTCAAAAATCAACATCACTAAATAAGTTCTTAGTTATAATCAACAACTATTTTTGTTTTGTTAAAATAAATAATCAATAATATCCATAACACAATATTTTGTACCTAATCAACTTTAAGAAAATAAGATTTTTAATTACTATAGAAGATTTCAAAAATCAACATCACTAAATAAGTTCTTAGTTATAATCAACAACTATTTTTGTTTTGTTAAAATAGAATAACGAATATAAACAACTGATGTATTTAACTACATGCTAATAATAAGCTATAGCAAAGAGCAAAATGTATTTGTTTTGTCCAAAAATTCATTAATTCATGGTAATTTCTTTCAGTTATTTAAACAAGTTGGCTGAATTCTTGAAGTTGTTTGTGTCGTTACATTTTAAGAGATTGGAAGCTGAGCCAGAATTCAATGCTATAGAATTTTTGTCCTATCTATTCCAATATACATTCCAGGTGGGTGTTGGTATATTTCTATTTGAATCATATTATTGTATTAATTTATTATTTATTACATCCAGTATTCAAGCGCATTATTTATATTTTTCAAGGTACCAACATGTGCAATATTTGTTAATTGTTTAGAAATATGGATACAATTCATTGATATTTTAAAACCTGAAGATACAGTTAAGTAAGTATTTGTAAAATTTATTTTATTTTATTTGGGTTACATACACACAGTAAAATAGTATTTATTATATTCTCCATTTTAAGGTATTGGGAGGCTCTGCAAGCATTAGTAGATCGAGTGTTGAACAAAATACAGTTCCAACACAATAAGGCACAGCTGCAACACCTCGACAATGATATCTGTGACGATGATGTAAGTGAATAATTCTAAGCGTTATTAATTTTCACAGTAGTTTCTGTAGGACACTGTTGTAGTTATGTAAAAAAATGACTTTTTCTAGGGTGAAACTGAGTGGCAAACATTCCTGAAACATTGTATAGAATGCATTGCACGCGTTGCGGACTTAGCTCCGTTGGACATTTTTACAAACGTGGTGAGTAATTAAACGTTCTTTATATGTATACTTACGCTATACCATAACGGATAGACATACATATAAGAATATTTTCCTCCCCCCAATTCCCCATCTCAACTCGGAACCTCAGATATGGCGACACCGTAAAACCGGTACTAACCACTCGGCTACACTAATATAGCCTTTATTGAGATAGGATTGTGTCCAACAGCTTACCTTAAAAATTGAACTTTTTATTTTCTCTCTAGAGAGAGGCTAAGAATCCTCACAAGGAGTACAAAATGTACCTAGGATACCTCCGCAGCGGCAGCGGCGTGATTATGTCGAACTCCTTACCAGCCGGGGTGGTCCGACCGGTATGACATACCGATCAAACTCAGTCTTATGGCTTTTTTTTTTTTTTGTTCCCCTGAGGAAAATGCATTAAATTGCATACCCCGGCTGTGGCGAGCCGGGGTTATGTGGGGCTCTCCTCCCCAGAAGGGGGAGGCCTACCCCACTAAAAACCTCAGGGATGGCCTTCCTCAGGCATGTAGGGAGCCCCCGGGAACACAAAGGCCACTTCCGGGAACCCCCAGCCTCCGCTCCCCTCTCTAGAGGGGAGCCCTCCTCGGGGAAGCTACCACCTCCCCCGGTCCCCTCCACCGACGACGCCCCCCGCCACGGAAGGGGCGTGGTCCATCCCGGGTCGCCAAAGCGGTCGCGACTTCCTCGCGCCCGCCGGCGACCCGCGCGGCGCCGCATCTGTGCTACCGAGCCCGGCGCCGCCTCCTCGAGCGGGATCGGCCATCTCCCGACCCCGCTCGGCGGCCTCCTTCTGGAGCATTACTGTTTCACAGAAGGAGGCCACAGCCCTCCAACCTCCCTCGTCCGCCAGCATTGCGCAATCAATGCCGGCGGAGACAGATCTCGCCGATCTCTGCGACCAAGACTCGGCGCTCGGAGGCCCACGCGGGACACTCCGCCAGCGTGTGCAGTGAGGCTGGCCCCTGTAAGAGTCTCTTAGACATAAGGTGATTGATGAATTTGATTCGATTTGTACAAAAGCGAAACATAGAGTGAGTCAGCTTAGCTTATTTTGCTTTGGCAGATGACATATTTCGAATTTTGACTGACAACCAAAATCATAAACGAAAGAAATAAACCGGCCAGGATTCCCATGAGGATTCCTAATATCATAGACAATGCTTACCGATGGTGAACCATAGGCAACATAAGACATGTAACGGCTACACCGTTACACTAGGATACCTCTGCAGCGGCAAGTGCAACCGTGATTATGTCGAACTCCTTACCAGCCGGGGTGGTCTGACCGGTATGACATACCGATCCAAACTCAGTCTTATGGCTATGAACTATGTAGGCAAAAGATAGGAAATTGGGCGATGCAGCGATGACCCATTAAGAAATCAAATCAAAATTAATTTTATTCAAATATGACTTTATAGAAAGCTCTTTTGAATCGTCCAAATTGTTTTTCCTACCACCTATTCAGGACGTAGTTTTTAGTTGATAAGAAGAATGGGCGCAAGAAACTTATCAACTTTATCAAAAGTAATAACAACATTTACAATAAATTATGTCGTTATCATACAATGTACATATGTGTTTACAATTTATACTGGAAAACAAATATTTACACTTTAGAATTTATCCTCAAAACAGCACTAAGCATTGGCATCATTTAAATAATCATTGACTATAATAGCCCTTACTCATGAGCGTCTTTTAAGTGTAAGGGTGTCAGGACCTTCGGTGAGTATCTGTGTCGAATAGGACGGGAGGGATCGACACATTGCCACCACTGCGCATCCGACCTCGACTCGGCCCAGCACACGCTGGCGGAGTGCCCCGCGTGGGCCTCCGAGCGCCGAGTCTTGGTCGCAGAGATCGGGCGAGATCTGTCTCCGCCGGCATTGATTGCGGCAATGAGGGAGGTTGGAGGGCTGTGGCTTCCTTCTGTGAAGTAGTTATGCTCCAGAAGGAGGCCGCCAAGCGGGGTCGGGAGATGGCCGACCCCGCTCGAAGGTGGCGGTGCCGGGCTCGGTAGCACGGCTGCGGCGCCGCCGCGGGCCACCGGCGGGGGCGTGTAAATCGCGCCCGCGAATACGGCGACCCGGGAGGGACCACGTCCCGCCAATGGCCGGGGGGCGTCGTCGGTGGAGGAGATCGGGGGAGGTATTTGCCACCCCCGAGGGCAAATCTCCTGTATCGACGGGGGAGCGGAGGCTGGGGGTTTCCGGAAGTCGTTATCGTTCTCGGGGACTCCTATATATGCCTGAAGAAGGCCATCGCTGAGGTTTTTATTGGGTAGGCCTCCCCCTTCTGGGGAGGAGAACCCCACATAACCGCCGGCTCTCCGCAGCCGGGGTATGCAATTTAATGCATTTTCCTCAGCGGAACAAAAAAGAAGTAGATGTCATATGTAAGGTGGCGCCGGCCTTTATCGTGAGGGGGAATTGTATTTATTCGGTTTCTGACGTGGTATTGGTGGTGCGGGTATTGGCACGTGTACGTGTGCGTGGCGCCGCAGTTGGAGCGGTGGCAGTGCCTGGTGGGCGTGCACGCGCGGGCGGCGGGCCGCGCGGCGGCGGCGGCGCCCGGCGACGCGGAGCGGCTGCTGGCCGCGCTGCTCGACCTCGCCACGCTCACGCGCGTGCTCGGCCGCCTCGCGCCCGCGCTCTTTGCCGGTACACCTTTATTAACAAACACTACATATGTATATCGTTTCATACAAACTTACGAAGACAGATTTAGTGTTAACGATATATTCTATCTGACTTGCAACCGATTCATTAACAGTGATTTAAGACAATCGCCTCTGCGCTCACATAGTATATCTGAGTAGTCACACATACACACTCATACACAAATGCGCACACATCCACAGCATATTCATCTTCACATTATTCATACTTCCTAATGTTCTTTTCCACACGATTAGTTGTTAGTATGTTACCTGCAAATATTAATGTGGCAAACTTTGTATGTGACATTGGCTATTAATGTTTTCTTTTTTATTGAGGATCACATAACAAATGTACATGCTATTAAGTTTGCTCAATGCATAAGTTAAATTAAATAAATACTTACAAAATCGAAATCATGACTCAAGTCACTTTCCTATTTGATTAGAGCGGGGCTGGCGCTGCTGGAGCGCTTGTTCGTAGTGTTAGCAGAACGTAACGCGTGTGTGTGTGTGCGTGGCAGACGCGGAGCGGGCGCAGCGCAGCGCGGGGCTGGCGCTGCTGGAGCGCTTGTTCGTAGTGTTAGCAGAACGTAACGCGTGTGTGTGTGTGCGTGGCAGACGCGGAGCGGGCGCAGCGCAGCGCGGGGCTGGCGCTGCTGGAGCGCTTGTTCGTAGTATTAGCAGAACGTAACGCGTGTGTGTGTGTGCGTGGCAGACGCGGAGCGGGCGCAGCGCAGCGCGGGGCTGGCGCTGCTGGAGCGCTTGTTCGTAGTATTAGCAGAACGTAACGCGTGTGTGTGTGTGCGTGGCAGACGCGGAGCGGGCGCAGCGCAGCGCGGGGCTGGCGCTGCTGGAGCGCTTGTTCGTAGTATTAGCAGAACGTAACGCGTGTGTGTGTGTGCGTGGCAGACGCGGAGCGGGCGCAGCGCAGCGCGGGGCTGGCGCTGCTGGAGCGCTTGTTCGTAGTATTAGCAGAACGTAACGCGTGTGTGTGTGTGCGTGGCAGACGCGGAGCGGGCGCAGCGCAGCGCGGGGCTGGCGCTGCTGGAGCGCTTGTTCGTAGTATTAGCAGAACGTAACGCGTGTGTGTGTGTGCGTGGCAGACGCGGAGCGGGCGCAGCGCAGCGCGGGGCTGGCGCTGCTGGAGCGCTTGTTCGTAGTGTTAGCAGAACGTAACGCGTGTGTGTGTGTGCGTGGCAGACGCGGAGCGGGCGCAGCGCAGCGCGGGGCTGGCGCTGCTGGAGCGCTTGTTCGTAGTGTTAGCAGAACGTAACGCGTGTGTGTGTGTGCGTGGCAGACGCGGAGCGGGCGCAGCGCAGCGCGGGGCTGGCGCTGCTGGAGCGCTTGTTCGTAGTATTAGCAGAACGTAACGCGTGTGTGTGTGTGCGTGGCAGACGCGGAGCGGGCGCAGCGCAGCGCGGGGCTGGCGCTGCTGGAGCGCTTGTTCGTAGTATTAGCAGAACGTAACGCGTGTGTGTGTGTGCGTGGCAGACGCGGAGCGGGCGCAGCGCAGCGCGGGGCTGGCGCTGCTGGAGCGCTTGTTCGTAGTGTTAGCAGAACGTAACGCGTGTGTGTGTGTGCGTGGCAGACGCGGAGCGGGCGCAGCGCAGCGCGGGGCTGGCGCTGCTGGAGCGCTTGTTCGTAGTATTAGCAGAACGTAACGCGGTGTGTGTGTGTGCGTGGCAGACGCGGAGCGGGCGCAGCGCAGCGCGGGGCTGGCGCTGCTGGAGCGCTTGTTCGTAGTGTTAGCAGAACGTAACGCGTGTGTGTGTGTGTGCGTGGCAGACGCGGAGCGGGCGCAGCGCAGCGCGGGGCTGGCGCTGCTGGAGCGCTTGTTCGTAGTATTAGCAGAACGTAACGCGTGTGGGTGTGTGCGTGGCAGACGCGGAGCGGGCGCAGCGCAGCGCGGGGCTGGCGCTGCTGGAGCGCTTGTTCGTAGTGTTAGCAGAACGTAACGCGTGTGTGTGTGTGCGTGGCAGACGCGGAGCGGCGCAGCGCAGCGCGGGGCTGGCGCTGCTGGAGCGCTTGTTCGTAGTGTTAGCAGAATGTAACGCGTGTGTGTGTGTGCGTGGCAGACGCGGAGCGGGCGCAGCGCAGCGCGGGGCTGGCGCTGCTGGAGCGCTTGTTCGTAGTGTTAGCAGAACGTAACGCGTGGTGTGTGTGTGCGTGGCAGACGCGGAGCGGGCGCAGCGCAGCGCGGGGCTGGCGCTGCTGGAGCGCTTGTTCGTAGTGTTAGCAGAACGTAACGCGTGTGTGTGTGTGCGTGGCAGACGCGGAGCGGGCGCAGCGCAGCGCGGGGCTGGCGCTGCTGGAGCGCTTGTTCGTAGTGTTAGCAGAACGTAACGCGTGTGTGTGTGTGCGTGGCAGACGCGGAGCGGGCGCAGCGCAGCGCGGGGCTGGCGCTGCTGGAGCGCTTGTTCGTAGTGTTAGCAGAACGTAACGCGTGTGTGTGTGTGCGTGGCAGACGCGGAGCGGGCGCAGCGCAGCGCGGGGCTGGCGCTGCTGGAGCGCTTGTTCGTAGTATTAGCAGAACGTAACGCGTGTGTGTGTGTGCGTGGCAGACGCGGAGCGGGCGCAGCGCAGCGCGGGGCTGGCGCTGCTGAGCGCTTGTTCGTAGTATTAGCAGAACGTAACGCGTGTGTGTGTGTGTGCGTGGCAGACGCGGAGCGGGCGCAGCGCAGCGCGCGGGCTGGCGCTGCTGGAGCGCTTGTTCGTAGTATTAGCAGAACGTAACGCGTGTGTGTGTGTGTGCGTGGCAGACGCGGAGCGGGCGCAGCGCAGGCGCGGGGCTGGCGCTGCTGGAGCGCTTGTTCGTAGTATTAGCAGAACGTAACGCGTGTGTGTGTGTGCGTGGCAGACGCGGAGCGGGCGCAGCGCAGCGCGGGGCTGGCGCTGCTGGAGCGCTTGTTCGTAGTGTTAGCAGAACGTAACGCGTGTGTGTGTGTGTGCGTGGCAGACGCGGAGCGGGCGCAGCGCAGCGCGGGGCTGGCGCTGCTGGAGCGCTTGTTCGTTAGTGTTAGCAGAACGTAACGCGTGTGTGTGTGTGCGTGGCAGACGCGGAGCGGGCGCAGCGCAGCGCGGGGCTGGCGCTGCTGGAGCGCTTGTTCGTAGTATTAGCAGAACGTAACGCGTGTGTGTGTGTGCGTGGCAGACGCGGAGCGGGCGCAGCGCAGCGCGGGGCTGGCGCTGCTGGAGCGCTTGTTCGTAGTATTAGCAGAACGTAACGCGTGTGTGTGTGTGCGTGGCAGACGCGGAGCGGGCGCAGCGCAGCGCGGGGCTGGCGCTGCTGGAGCGCTTGTTCGTAGTGTTAGCAGAACGTAACGCGTGTGTGTGTGTGCATGGCAGACGCGGAGCGGGCGCAGCGCAGCGCGGGGCTGGCGCTGCTGGAGCGCTTGTTCGTAGTGTTAGCAGAACGTAACGCGTGTGTGTGTGTGCGTGGCAGACGCGGAGCGGGCGCAGCGCAGCGCGGGGCTGGCGCTGCTGGAGCGCGCGGGCGCCGCGCTGGCCGGCGCCGCGCTCACGCGGCCGCACCGCGCCGCACACCCCGCCGCGCACGCGCACGCCCACGTGCAAGTGTGAGTTGCCATTTTTATCGCTTTGCTCTGTTACACCGCAACTTTATACGCCACAGTGCTGATCTACCAATACTGCTAGCCCTGCATCTCCGCTTACTAGTAGCGGCTAACTTCGAGACTGATGTCAAGATGTCGTGAAACAGCACAGGATAAGGCAGATAGGGAAAAAGACAGATATTTTGAATATTATAAATTTAGGACGACCCCAAGAATATGTGAAAATTAAAAGTAACAAATACAGAAAGATTATATAGAACTAATAAAGGGACATATTTTTTTAAGTTTAAGTTAATTACATCTTAATTTCAGTGAAGTAAAATTTACTTTTTTTAAAACCTGATCTGTATGCAAAGGACCCCATAACAGTTCGTTGCGTTATATAATTTAATTTATATAATAATTATATTTATATATACATGGATAGAAATTATAAATTTCCTCATATCGCAAAAATGGTTACCTATACTGTCGCGAAGGAAATCGAGGATAATTTCCCAAATTTTCAGAATTATTGATGAACCGAAAGTAATTCTCATGCACTCAATCTCCAATGTCATTATAAAATTGTTGACATAAATTTTCAATAAATAATTGGCATGTATGCTTATGTAATAAATAGGTCTGCTATAAATTAATGGATAAATAGGCAGTAAGCTCAAAGACTTTTAATAACACTCAACTGTTACATGTTACCCTCTTCTCAAACATGCTTGGAAATTTGAGCTTTATTTTGATAACCTTCTTCGAGATAAATCGAAAGGTCGGCAAAGCGTTTGTGATGCCCCTAGTGTTGCAAGCGTCCATAGGCGACGGTGACTGCTTACCATCAGGCAGGCCGTAAGCCTTTTTGCTACCGTTGTAGTATAAAAAAAAAATTGCTGTATTTGCCAAATACATGCGAGCAGCGGCCGGCAAAAAATGTATGAAAATCCATATCTGTCGTGTTTTAGCGGCCAAATAAATATACATGTAAGTTCATATCTATCGTGTATTTTAAAAATGGAACGATCTGTTGCTCCGAAAAATGGTAAACCAAGGAGGCAACTTATCAGAGTTTTATTTAAATAAACTAAATACTAAACTGGCTTGCAAAAAGAAAAACCATTTTTATAATAAAAAGAAAAACAAACGAATCCTTTGGCACGTGAAAAATTTTGTTCATTGTTGGTCATTGAGTTTGAAAAGTCCACTTTACATTTCAATAATTGTACATTCAATAACTGTATTTTCAAATAAAAGTTCTGCTTGGTAGCTACTACTTAGTTTTAATTTCCGCGCATTATTTGAGAAAAGTACTATACAAGCCTTGGCCACAACTAGGCATTGATGGACTTACGTATGTGTGTACATGTTCGTCCATCAATGCCTCTATTGCTGGCCGCTGCAGTAATGTACTATATTTATAGCAAATAAAAATTTTGACTTGGAAAAAATTAAATTTAGACATCCATTAAGTAATCATTTTGAAAATTTTCACTTTTAATTTGTGAAAATGTTAAGTTTGCATGGAAGTCCATAATTTTTCAAACCTTAAGCATGCTGCAAGGGTTTTAAGTTATAATTGCTAGTGCAGCTGCGAGTTGCGAGCCGAACCGTTCGGCTTAACCAATCCGAACGCCACAATAAGACGTCATCTGTTCGATGACGTGATATTCTAGCTCTCGGATTGGTTGAGTGGAACGATTTGGTTTCGTTTCAGCTGCGATTTGTTGGTGCAATTGCCCCCCTGGTAATATAAGTACCGGTTTTGTTCTGCCAGGCACGCAGAAATGTTCGCTTGTATGGGCGCCTGGTGCTGCTACGCCACTGAGTGCGGCGTACCGGCGCACACGATGGAGACACTCTTCGCGTCCGCCGTGCCTTTCTTGATGCCCCACGATATACCTGTAAATAGCGATTTCATGTTGGACTTTCTTATCTAGCTTGGTAATCTTACTGTTGTTGCTCTTTCACTTTACAATAATACCAAAAATATAGACACTGATGTATAATCAGAACACCAGATAGACTACAATTTATATTAGCGTGGCGTATATAAAACTTTATATACGCCACGCTAATAAGCTACTCAAAATACTAGTCCTGCGCAGACGAAGTCATGGGCATCTTTTTAAACATACTTAGGGAGCGTTCAAGTATTACTTAACGCAATTGTTGAAAATGTTTGACCCCCCCCCCCCCCTTGTAACGCACCGTAACGTTTAAAATGACGACCATACTAATACAATCGAGGGATTCCCCGTAAAACGTTACATAATGTTACATACGGTGTTGTAAGAAAGACCCGCTCCTGTCCCTATAACGCATCGTAACATTTTACCGAGATACCCCCCCCCCCCCCAATTGCGTTACGTAATACTTGAACGCCCCCTTAAGACGGAAAATTTTATCATAATAATAGAAGCGAAATGACGCATTTTGGACATTTTAGTATAAAAAATATCTAATTGTAATAAAGTAACTTTTCTGCCCTGCGTTCTACTAACGATCAAAAAAGTTTGTACCTTTGCTATAATATGATTTGAGAAAGACAAAGACGAATAAATCAAAATTAACCTGTCATTCGCTTCTTTATAACGAAATGTATCGGAACGATTCCCTAATGCGGAATCATTCCCATATATTGATGTTTATTACCAAAAAGTTGTCGATATCAAAACGAAAGCAAATGCTATTTTGCGTAGTCTCTGAGTAGTTTATTTAATACTGCGCACAGATTTATTATGTACTTTCTACTCCAAATATAGTTTGTATCTTGATCTATGAAATCATTAACTATACTCTGTCCATTATGTTATTTTCTTTTTGACAGATCGCGCGTATGAAATATTGTTTCTATTTTCAAATTATAGTACTACAGTAATAATATACTTTCTAGACGGGTAACGCCCACATAGTGAAGTGCTCTGTGCATAACAAACTACCACAGACAATAAGCAGTTCTTGAAATCAGATAAATCGATAAATTGTCTTCAAATCAAATATTTGTAAATTTATTTATTTCCTTCTCGACAGCTACCTTACATTATTTATAGGTATGTGAATTTTAATATTAAAACGCATATGTAGTTAATAACATCTACGTCAAGTTTAAATCAAGAATTATGATCAAGAATACTTAGAAAATCACATACATACCATTTTTTTAACAAACTAGCTAGGTAATTGGTAATTCGCCAAAAATATAAAATTTTGCCTAATTTACTTGGCATGTGTAAAACTTTATTTTTTCATATATTTCTGATCCATTTAAGAGAGAAAAAGTAAACTTTCTTAAATGGATCAGAAATATACGAAAAAATAAAGTTTTACACATGCCAAGGAAATTAGGCAAAATTTTATATATTTGGCGAATTACCCCAATTGGGTAATTCGCCAAATATATAATATAAAAATTAAACAAGTAAATTTATTTACATTATTTATTACATAGATTCATCAGATTCTTCTTCGTAAATTACACTAGACTCGTCAGTTGAGTCCTCTGTTACATAAATAACCCATAGACAATATATGACAATTTATTTCATGTATTTGAAAAAACCAGATAAACGAATTTAATATTTATAATAAAAATAATATCGCTGCATTAAATCGATTAAAAGTTCTTCTTAAATAAAATCGATATTCTGTTTTAATCGAATCGGTAACTTGCGAGTTCATCACTGATTTCAAAATATCTTAAACTGTCAAAAAGAAAATAATATAATGGACAGAGTATAGGTTTAAAATAAGCTAATTGTTAGATTTTTAAGTTTTAGAAAAAGCAGATTGTTATCCTCGTATTATAGTCGATGATTCAAGTGAACTATGTAAGTTGTTCATTATAGACGAGGCTGTAGGAAACCAGAGACGTAGATGAGAGAATTCAGATGAGTGTATAATGAGTAGAGTACACGAGTTTTATACTACGTTTTCCAACTTCCATGCAAGGAAAAGTTAAAGATGTGTTATTTGTTTGAACATGTGTGATATGTTATTCAAAGACATATTGAATAAAATATATAACATATTTTGCTGCTATTGCATATGTTTGTATTACATCTCAGTTTATGGCCATAAAAGAGCTATGTATTACCCTCGTGCTATTTTCAAATTTACACTCAGTGTAATAATATGTCACTCTGTGGTTGGTACTGCTGTATTGTTTTTATAGTAAAGTTAGCCTACCTTGTTCCGAAGCAATAACTGTCTTCTGTAGGTTGCCGATTTCTGTATTATATAATTAATTACTAATTAAATAAAAACACTTTAACAGACCAGTGTTTTAATTTCGTTTCTCAATTCTTTTTGAAATTACATTGTAAATAAATTCAACAGGAACCACCGCTCCTGTGCCATGCGGCGGCTCATTTGTTGCTGAGCTTATCGAAGAATGTGAAGGTGACGTCAGATCCAGTTTTACTGGTTGGAGACTTGTACAACCACGCGCAACGGTCTCTTCACTATTTGGAGCCAAAGGTAATCTATGTATTTTAGGATGGATAATATATGTAAATTGTATGTCTCGTAGTGATAATTTGCTAAAAAAATAAACAAATGTATGTATTTATATGGAATACCACTTCATTGGAACCATAAGTACACTAAAATAATTCACACAGTTTGTAGGTTATTGTTAGCATATACTTTGGACACATTACCGTGTTATACTCAGTTGTAGAGAGTGACACACACATAAGCTCGCGTATATATATATACGTATACACAATACACATACTCACCCACACACAAACATACACTCACTAATTCAACTGTGGTGTTATTATGGTATGATTATTTAAGTTTCTACTCTGTGTACTTGTATTTATCTACTAAGGCTGCTCTCAGACTTTTACTATATATTATCTCGAAACATGTCATTGGCATCATTAAATATTGTGTTAATTTTGTACTATGTTTGGTTATATTAAAATGCTGTTGGTTTTTAAATAAACAAATTAATTAATTTTATCTCGTAATTTTTTATAAGGTAATTACTATCTACTAGGTATCGGATGGCACTATTGTTGTTATGTTGCAGAATAAAACTAAGGTGAAAATTACCACTCTGGCTGAACTACATAAATTACAAGTTGACTTTCCATTGAAATCTAAGTGATAATTCATAAATCTTGTAACCCTTAACTTTTATACCAGTAATGTTTTTAAATACCACTCTATACTACAACTATTACAATACTCGTATTAATATGTTTACTTTGTAAACGGACTAAAGAAAAAATCACTTTTATAAAGTTCCACTGTAATTGTAGACTAGTTGGTATCTGCCTTCTTCCGTTTTGTTATCTTGGCTTATGGAGTTATGTTCTTATATTTTACAGCTTCCTTTTAGTTTACAGCCTATTCTTACTTAGCACTAACTTGCATTCCACATATGTAATTTATTACAAATTTTATAACTCATATACTGCGCAATGCTTTTTTCACATACACGTAGGTAGTTCAGAGATAATTTTATTTGTGCTGCGTGTAGGCAAAACAAATGCCTTGGCGTGTCGTGTCACCATATAATTGCCTGTGCTAAATAACATCTCTTTGGTAGAAAGTAGTAATATTTTTGAGTTATGTTATTAGTTGATGTTGATCTATATTTTTGTATTAGATAAGGTATTTTTTGTTATACATAGACTTACACTATTTTGTAATTTAAATTTCTGGCACAATATTTTGCTATAGATTTGAATGTTTTAACCATACTCAAATTACTCAGTGTTATGATAACTATAGCGGGTATGCCAGGTCCATAATTGTAAGTCACTTTTTCTATGCCTTTTCTTATCCTTTTAAAGTGGCATTAGTAAATTAGTAAATTGCATAATTTTAGAATGATTTAACTTGTTGATACTAGACATATACAGCGTTTATCCTTTAGCCAATTCTTGTTAGTGAGTAATTTAGTTTATATTTTTTATTAGCTTTTGTATATATATATATATATATATATATATATATATATATATATATATATATATATATATATATATATATATAGTTATTTTATTTTTATATATAGTTAGTTGTTATATCTTCAAGTAAGTATATAATTTTATGTCTTTTTTAGTTGATAATGATTACTTTCATGATAGCTCTTCAGATGAATACGTTGGTACTTGTGGTGACGTCTCCACAGAATCAATCTCTGATTGTCTCTCTTTGGATGAACAATTACTTACTGTTTTCCATGGCAAATCTTCCTTTTTAAATGTAGTACATATTAATGCTCAAAGTATTGTTGCTCACTTTACTGATATGATTGCATCTTTTAGCAGCGGCGTAGTCGATGCCATCTTAGTATCTGAATCCTGGTTAAAGCCTTCGTTACCCACATCTATTTGCTCTCTTTATGGCTATAAACTATTCCGAAATGACAGGACTGGATCTGGGGGTGGAGGTGTTTGCATTTTCATACGTGATTCAATATCTTGCACTGTTGTTAGCAAGTCATCCAGTGAGTGCTCTGGCGCCCTTGAACATCTGTTCCTCGAAGTCACAGCACACCACACAAAAATATTACTTGGGGTAGTTTATAGCCCTAACGACAAAGTTAATTATTTTGACTCTTTTGAATCTATTCTTGAGAGCTTGAGCTCCTCTTACAATCACGTAATTTTGATGGGTGATCTGAATACTTGCTTGCTAAAGAATAATGCTCGTTCTCGTAAACTAAAGTCGATAATATCATCTGTTAATTTTGATGTGCTTCCCCTTTCTCCTACTCATCACCCTCCAAATAGCAACCCTTCCTTTTTGGATTTACTGATACTATCGCAGCCGGATTTGGTGTCTTCTCATGGTCAAATTATCTCTCCTTTCTCTTACCACGACCTTTTGTATCTATCATATATGATTCGTTGCCCTAAGCGTAAATCCAAGACCATTCTTCAGCGTAACTTTAGTGGTATATGTATTGAGCACTTGAGTAAGGATTTCAAGAGGTGCGATTGGTCTTTGGTGTATTCTGCCAGGACGCTAGATGAAAAAGTTCGTAATTTTGGTAGTCTACTCATTAATTTATATGATGAACATGCACCTTTAAGAACTGTTCGTGTCAAACATCATCCCGCGCCGTGGCTTACATCAGTCATAAAGAGTCAAATGCTACAAAGGGATAAAGCTAAGTTAGTTTTTAAAAGAAGTCCAACATCTGAAAATCATCTCAGATATAAATATCTTCGCAATCGTTGCAACAAGTTGTGTAGAGACGCTAAGCGTCGGTACATTCATTCGTCTATCGAGGGTTTATCACAAGCTAAAACTTGGAAATTCCTCAATACACTTGGCGTGGGCAAGTCATCGAATGAAAATAACGCTACTATGAACTTAGATAATCTTAATGTACACTTCTCGCAATCACCAATAACATTGACTGACTCCGTAAAAGCTTCAACCTTAAGTTCTCTCCCAAAATCCACCTCACCACATTGTGACGGTTTTACTTTCAATGAAGTCTCTGAGGAGTTAGTTCGAAAATTCATTCTCTCTACTACTTCTAAAGCTATGGGTAAGGACGGTATCAGTCGTAATATGATAGTTCCATTGCTCGACGAGTTGTTACCCATTATCACTCACATTATCAATTTTTCTTTATTAACTGGTGACTATCCCGAGGGATGGAAGTTAGCATATGTGATACCTTTGCCCAAATGTTCAAATCCTTCTTCTAACGCTGACTACCGCCCTATCTCAATTCTTCCATTTTTATCAAAAATTCTGGAAAATGTTGTTCACAAACAGCTGTCTACGTTTCTAATTCGTAACAATTTAATAAGTACTTTTCAGTCTGGTTTTCGTCCTTTTCACAGCACACGGTCACAGCTCTGTTGAATGTGTCTGACGATATACGTCTTGCCATGGACAACAGGATGTTCACTGTAGCTGTTCTTCTAGATTTTAGTAGTGCCTTTAATTCTGTTAATTATGATATCCTCCTAGGAATTCTTCAATCTATCAATGTTTCTCCTTTGGTGGTTGGTTGGTTCTCAAACTATCTTACAGGCCGTCAGCAGTGTATAAAGTTGAATGACACTTATTCTAAATGGTCTCATATTACTGCTGGTGTGCCTCAAGGCGGTGTGTTATCCCCTTTACTATTTTCCATCTTTATTAACCAGTTGACTAAAACCATTTCTGCTCCCTTTCATCTGTATGCAGATGATTTGCAAATTTACCGCCACGCAAATATGTCTGACCTCTGCTGTACAATCCAAAAGATCAATGAAGATCTTCTTTCTATTAAGAACTGGGCGGATTCTTTTGGACTACTCGTAAACCCTATAAAGTCACAAGCAATTATGTTGGCTAGCAACCGTATGATTAAAAAGATTGATTTGAAGGTGCTTCCTGAAATATTATTCAATGGGACTAAGATACCTTTTTCCGATAAATGTAAGAATTTGGGGTTGATTATTGAGGGTAATTTGTCTTGGTCGGCTCATATTAATAATGTGAGTCAACGTTTGCATTTTTCATATCACTTGCTCAAGCGCTTACAATATTTCCTACCGTTCAAAACTAAAGTTATGCTGGCTCAGTCCCTTTTACTTCCTATTCTCGACTACGCTGATGTCTGTTACTTAGACGCAACCGAAGAGCTACTTAATAAGCTAGAGCGCCTTCAAAATTTAGCCATTCGCTTTATATTCAGTCTGCGTAAATTTGACCACGTGTCTGATTATCGTAAGCAGTTAGGGTGGCTACCTATTCGCTTGCGTAGAAATCTACACATGCTTTCCCTTGTGTACAAAATTCTCCACTATCCCCAGTTTCCAACTTACCTTCGAACCCGTTTTAAATTTTGTGCCGAAAGCTCCCGTCCCAAGCGATCCTGTGTTACTAAAAATGTCCTTGAAATTCCTAAGTCCAATTCCGTATTTTTTCAAAAATCCTTTTCCGTTCGTGCTGCCAAGCTGTGGAATAGTTTGCCCGCTTCCATTCGTGAGAGACCATCCCTTACATCTTTCAAATGTCTTCTGAAAGAGTACTATCTGTCTAATTAATTGTATTAAATTATATAATTATTATATTATATGTATGTATGTATTTATGTATATATATATGTGTATATATTTATTTATGTGTAAGTATGTATTTGTATATATATATGCTTAATGATGTGTACATTTGAATACCAGGTTAAACACTTAATTACCCCTGCAATTTTAACGTCTTGCACCACTATTTGGGTTGGCTGGAAGAGATCGCTTTTAGAGATAAGTCCGCCCTTGTACACTATGAATAACTACAATGTTTATTTTTTTATTGTACAATAAAGTATTATATATTACTGGACTGTTGATTATTTTTAAATGTTGAGCAGAATAGTAGTAGATGATGTGGGGTTTGTTGACACCGCAGTATTTTAAATTTATAGCTTGATTCTTGTGTGAATTATAAATTGAGAAATTATCGAAGCTGATTCCCACTGCAATCTACAGAACTTAGCCTTCAGAGAGTGATACAATGAAAAAACATAAAAGCTGATTTAGACGAAGACTACTTTAAGACGCCTCAATTACGGCGCCTAAAAAAGGCACTGTATAAACACTTGGCGCCATTTTTTCAAGGCATGCCAGCACTGGCACGGAATAGAACACGCGTCTATTTTTTGGCGCCAGTGACCTCCGCTCGCGTCTCTTGCTGCCTCCGCGCCTATTTTTCGGACTCGTATGTCGCTGCTAGTCGCTGGCACGCCGCTCATGCCGTAAAGTAAACTAGGATGTATCTTCTTCAAGTAAAATGGCGCCAAAACTGTGTAGACGTAGTATTAAACCTTGTTCAACTATATAGAGAACAAGAATGTCTTCGGGACAACAGATGTGTCGACCATCTTCTTATGTATTTCGTCCTGCAACATATTTATCAGTTCCTCTCATAATAACGCGGATAGTTTGATTATATACATTGCTTTTTCAACCTCAAAGCAAATTGTCTTGAATTCATTTTAAATGATGGAGATCTAGCGTAAGAAAAAAAGTCGCGAAATCCAAGACCATCGGCCGTGACGGCGTGCTTATGACTGGTGGTGAAAAGGCACCGTGTAAACGATAATGTTCACTGGCGGCGAGATTTAGGCGCCTGAAAAAATTCTTTTGTCTAAACGGTCTAAGAACGTGCTGTACGGCAGGCACTGACGCCGTAAATTAGCCTTAAATATAGGCCCGGCATGCCAAAAGACATGCAAGTAACTTAGTTTTTTGTAGAAAATTATATAATACATATCTCAATCCGTTTGAAGTTTGTTTCCAAGTTCTATATCGGTGAAGCGGTTATGTGTGATTAAAGCGATGTGTGTTTGTTGCGTCAGACGGCGGCAGTGGTCCGCGAGGCGCTCCTGTGCTTGCTGCTGGCGCGCGGCGCGGGCGGTGCTGGCGGTGGTGGTGGTGGTGGCGGTGCGGGCGGTGGTGCAGGTGCGGGTGCGGGCGCGGGCGCCGGCGCCGGCGAGGCTGCGCGCGCGCTGCTCGCCGCGTGGACCGCCCCGCTGCCGTCCGCGGGCCCCGCGGCCACGCTGCCGCCGCTCACGGCGCTGCTGCACGCATTCGCACACGCACCCACCAACGCCAAGAAGGTATACTGCTACATTACCTCTACTAACATACGTTCCCACCGAGCGACACGCGCCTACTCGACTATTTTAGGACGATTGGTTGATATATACACCTTTGAATTTCTTTGCATACGAGGGAGCGTTTTTATATTCGCGGAACACAAATACAGGATGGAAATAAAAACCGAATTATTTTTCCTTTTCAATATATTCACCTCCAAGACGGATACAGTTTTCAGATCTTTCAATTAATTTATTTATACCCTCATAAAAAATGTTTTGTTTTTATCTTCAAAATACGCCGAAACTGCCTCACACCTTTGAATTTCTTTGCATATGAGGGAGCGTTTTTATATTCGCGGAACACAAATATAGAGTGGAAATAAAAAACCAAATTATTTTTCCTTTTCAATATATTCACCTCCAAGACGGAAACATTTTTCAGATCTTTCAATTGATTTAATACCCTCATAAAAAATGTTTTGTGTTTATCTTCAAAATACGCCGAAACTGCCTCCTTGACTTCATTATCGGTGGTAAATATCTTACCCCGCGGCTCTTTTTTTTATTTTTAGGAACAGATAATAATCACTGGGGGCCAGGTCTGGACTGTTGGATGGGTGATCCAAAATATCAAATTCAAAATCATTTATTCAGTCTAGGCTGTTACAAGCACTTGTGAAAGTCGAAAAGCTACGCCATCGAAGCCCACCTTATGCAGGGCAGCCAATGTAATGCGGCTCTTGTGAAATTAGAAAAATGAAAAACTGTGTGGAGCTACCCTAGAGTGATCGTGTGTTTTAGTCGCCTTTAAAGACACGCTAGGAACAGCGGTGGTCTGGATTTTCTGTTTGAATTTACCTTAATAAGAGCTTAATAAGAAAATAATATAAAAACGTTTTGATGTATTTGTTTTCATACAATTTATGTGCACACGCAATACTTTGTTCTAGTTTTCAATGTTGGCATTGTTCCTTGTTCGTAAGAGTGACTTAGTGATTGTTCAATCAGCCCTTTGACTTCCGAAGTGCCACGTTGGTAGATAATCGCCGAGAGCGTCCAAGGTGCGGCGGAGACCGCGCTCCGCATGCTGTGCGAGCCGGGGTACGCGGCCGCGGAGGCGGAGATCACCGAGTTCTTCCTCGCTCTGTTCACGGCGCTGCTCCCGCAGCTCGGCAACTTCGCGTTCACCGCCATCGACGTCTTCCTGGAGGTCGCACAGAGGTCAGCGGTTTGCGGTTTTTCTGATCATTGATTTAGCTTTGTGATGTTTTTATATGCAATTTATGTACAACTAGCTACCCACCCCGGCTTCGCACATATTGCTAAAATAACGGAAAATTATGAATCAATATAACATAGGCACCGACTTTAAACAGTTGATTTTTTACTGGAGTTTTTATATACTTAGATTGAATTCATAAGTATAGGTTAACAATTATTTTTTTCTTTTTAGTTCCTACGTAATTTTAAAGACGGTTTTTTATTTTCTTTTTAGGTATTTTTTTTTGAAGGCGGTTTTTTTTTATTTTAACCTGACAATAATGTGAGATATGGGTAGTAGCTCGTATGCACGATGTTCTGTCTAAGATGGGTCGCAAGTTTTGTCTACTGTTTGTAAATAGTACAGTGCAAAATGTGTATGTGTTTGTTGCAGGGGCGGTGGCGACAGCAGCCTGGAGCGCCTGGTGGAGTGCGTGCGGCTCGGCGTGGAGGCGGGCGGCGGCGGCGTGCGCGTGCGCGCCGTGCTGGCGCTGCTGCACGCGCACGCGCTGCCCCGCGCCGCGCCCGCCGCGCCCGACCTGGCGCGCGCCGCGCACCGCCTGCTGGCCAGGTACCGTACCTACCAGGTGCCAGGTACCAGGTGTGCTGGCGCTGCTGCACGCGCACGCGCTGCCCCGCGCCGCGCCCGCCGCGCCCGACCTGGCGCGCGCCGCGCACCGCCTGCTGGCCAGGTACCGTACCTACCAGGTGCCAGGTACCAGGTGTGCTGGCGCTGCTGCACGCGCACGCGCTGCCCCGCGCCGCGCCCGCCGCGCCCGACCTGGCGCGCGCCGCGCACCGCTTGCTGGCCAGGTACTGTACCTACCAGGTGCCAGGTACCAGGTGTGCTGGCGCTGCTGCACGCGCACGCGCTGCCCCGCGCCGCGCCCGCCGCGCCCGACCTGGCGCGCGCCGCGCACCGCTTGCTGGCCAGGTACTGTACCTACCAGGTGCCAGGTACCAGGTGTGCTGGCGCTGCTGCACGCGCACGCGCTGCCCCGCGCCGCGCCCGCCGCGCCCGACCTGGCGCGCGCCGCGCACCGCCTGCTGGCCAGGTACCGTACCTACCAGGTGCCAGGTACCAGGTGTGCTGGCGCTGCTGCACGCGCACGCGCTGCCCCGCGCCGCGCCCGCCGCGCCCGACCTGGCGCGCGCCGCGCACCGCCTGCTGGCCAGGTACCGTACCTACCAGGTGCCAGGTACCAGGTGTGCTGGCGCTGCTGCACGCGCACGCGCTGCCCCGCGCCGCGCCCGCCGCGCCCGACCGACCAGGTACCGTACCTACCAGATACTAGGTATGTTGGCGCTGTGTTGGCAACGCCCGCAACGTTGATAGTTCTACGATTTAGTCTTTCAAAAATCAGCAAGCTCTTATTCAAGTATACCATGCTTTGGTACGGAGTGGTCTTGAGTATTGTGCTAGTGTTTGGAACCCTCACTACCAATGTCATATTGATAGGATCGAGAAAGTTCAGAAACGGTTTATGTTCTTTTTAACAACTCATTCTAAAATGCTTCGCTGCCTTACTTCCTATCACGATAGACTAAAATATTTTAAATTTTCATCACTCGAGGACCGTCGATGGATAGCTGATCAATTATTGTTATACAGGATCTTAAAGGATCACTTTGACTGCCCTCAACTTCTTGAGCGAATACGTTTCACTGTTCCAGTTCGTCCTTCCAGGCACGGAAATTTTAGGCCATTTGTAATTAATATATTCAGGACTAATGTGGGCGTCACAGTGTGATTCCGAGATTGTGTAGGGAACATAATGCCTTTTATAATACCAGTAAGGTTGACTTGTTGTGTACTTCTTTGCAATCGTTTAAAATTGAACTTTTATTATTTTTAACGCCCAGAAATAAATAATAATGTTAACGTTTATTATGAAATTAAAAATATAACTGTTACATACTGTTAGGACAAAAGAAAATAGTTTTGATTTTGTTATCTTGCTCTATCTGTTACACTTATTTTTGTATCATTAATTCCTAGTGATTAATTAGTAATTAGCTAAATAAAAAATTAATTTAAATTAATATTAAGAACACCTGGTTAATGCTTTATGAATGTTGTGCTTACCTGTAATTGGGTTTGCACTCTAATAATGTATTAATGCATGCTATATGATTTCATGTCAATAGTGTAAAATCTGTTGGTGAACCTTGAATAAATAAATAAATAAATAAATAAATATAAAAAAAGCGTAGCATAACAGCACAGGTCGGAGTGGAGACTCTTGGCTAGGTTACAGTTAGTAGTAGTGGGTAGGTTAGGTATACCTAATCCCAACAGTAGGCGTTTGTTGACTAAAATAATAACAGCACAAGTCCGGTCGGTGTGGAAACTCTTGGGTAGGTCATACATACCTACCTTACATACATTTGCATAGCTGTATATAAATTTACTCGGTCATATCAATACGAATTCACAGTTAAATGTTGGTCTGTGGACAGCGTGCTGATACACCGGTGGCGATACTTCTTCACGCACAAGTGCGAGGGTGAAGAGAGCGCGCGGCGCAGCGGCGAGCTGCGGCAGGCGCTGGCTGCGCTGGGCCGCGCGCTGCTGCAGCCCGACATCGAGCTGCTGCGGCTCAACCTGCACACGCTGCACGCGCTCAACGACAAGTGGAAGCTGTACCACAAGGTGAGCCCCACGAGCAGTATTGGCCGTACGCGGCTTGAACGCGTTTCTATTCGTACAGGCACGAACGCTTGCCAATTATCTATTTACTGTAACCAATTACGTATGTGTACCAATTGTGTATTAATTTAGTACCAATCAAGATTATTATGTTGATTTGTTAATAAATATTAATATAAGGAATTAAAATCATAAGATATACGGTATTTGTAGAAGCGGCTCCGAATACATTTTTTTTTGAGTGGTTTATTGATATTGATACGTTGTATCAGGCGATATTCCGCAACGAGTTCTTGTCGGAGTTCTTGTCGGTGCTGCTGGCCAGCCTGGCGGAGGGCGGCGCGCGCGCGCTGCTGCGGGACGAGGTGGTCACCGCCGTGCACAGCATGGCCGCCGTGGACTTCCCCGCCTTCCGCACTGCCTTCCTGCCGCACTTCTTGCGCTCGCTGCCCGCTCTGGCGCCCGTCCACCGCGAGCAGCTGGCCGCCTTCCCGCCTGACACGGTGAGTGCCGACACGGCGCACCTGCCCGCCGCACCGCCCGGTACAGTGAGTGCCGACACGGCGCACCTGCCCGCCGCACCGCCCGGTACGGTGAGTGCCGACACGGCGCGCCTGGCCGCCGCACCGCCCTGAAACGGTGAGTGCTGACACGGCGCACCTGCCCCCCGTACCGCTCGACATGGTGAGTGCCGACACGGCGCACCTGCCCGCCGCACCGCCCGCACGGTGAGTGTCGACACGGCGCGCCTGGCCGCCGCACCGCCTGACACGGTGAGTGCTGACACGGCGCACCTGCCCCCGTACCGCTCGACATGGTGAGTGCCGACACGGCGCACCTGCCCGCCGCACCGCCCGCACGGTGAGTGTCGACACGGCGCGCCTGGCCGCCGCACCGCCCTGACACGGTGAGTGCTGACACGGCGCACCTGCCCCCCGTACCGCTCGACATGGTGAGTGCCGACACGGCGCACCTGCCCGCCGCACCGCCCGGCACGGTGAGTGTCGACACGGCGCGCCTGGCCGCCGCACCGCCCTGACACGCGTGAGTGCTGACACGGCGCACCTGCCCCCCGTACCGCTCGACATGGTGAGTGCCGACACGGCGCACCCCCGCCGCACCGCCCGGCACGGTGAGTGTCGACACGGCGCGCCTGGCCGCCGCACCGCCCTGACACGGTAAGTGCTGACACGGCGCACCTGCCCCCCGTACCGCTCGACATGGTGAGTGCCGACACGGCGCACCTGCCCGCCGCACCGCCGGCACGGTGAGTGTCGACACGGCGCGCCTGGCCGCCGCACCGCCCTGACACGGTGAGTGCTGACACGGCGCACCTGCCCCCCGTACCGCTCGACATGGTGAGTGCCGACACGGCGCACCTGCCCGCCGCACCGCCCGGCACGGTGAGTGTCGACACGGCCGCCTGGCCGCCGCACCGCCCTGACACGGTGAGTGCCGACACGGCGCACCTGCCCGCCGCACCGCCTGACACGGTGAGTGCCGACACGGCGCACCTGCCCGCCGCACCGCCCGGCACGGTGAGTGTCGACACGGCGCGCCTGGCCGCCGCACCGCCCTGACACGGTGAGTGCCGACACGGCGCACCTGCCCGCCGCACCGCCTGACACGGTGAGTGCCGACACGGCGCACCTGCCCGCCGCACCGCCCGGCACGGTGAGTGTCGACACGGCGCGCCTGGCCGCCGCACCGCCTGACACGGTGAGTGCCGACACGGCGCACCTTGCCCCCCGTACCGCTCGACATGGTGAGTGCCGACACGGCGCACCTGCCCGCCGCACCGCCCGGCACGGTGAGTGTCGACACGGCGCGCCTGGCCGCCGCACCGCCTGACACGGTGAGTGCCGACACGGCGCACCTGGCCGCCGTACCGCTCGATATATTTTCGTTGACGCGACTTTTATTGAATATTAGCTGTGCCAGCGACTTCGTCCGCGTGTAATAGTTATTTTGAGCATCATATTTATTTTTGCAAACAACCACCTCAGCTGTTACCCGATCTTGACAACGCGACATATCCAAAATTGATCACCATAAAAACGATTCTAGTGAGTTAACATTAAAAGATAGACATATACTGTCACGGACATTTTTTTCAGATCATTTTAAGAGGAATAATTCTTTCAAACAAACAAACAAACTCTTCAGCTTTATAATATTAGTATAGATTATTGCGAGTCAAGCATAAAAGATAGACATATGCTGTTGCGGGATGTTTTTTAGACAATTTTATGTAGAATATTTCCGTCATACATGATTTTTATGTGACTTTAACCATTAAGGCTACACACGCGACGGAAGCTAAAAAATGGAGTTACTTCTCCCGTTTTCCCAAAATTTCCCTTCACTACTCTGCTCCTATTGATTGTATCGTAATGGAAAGTATTCTATAACCTGCCCAGGAGTATGAAGAATAATTATAACAAGTTTCGTTAAAATCCATCCAGTAGTTTTTGTTTCTATAAGGAACATACAGACAGACAGACAGACAAAAATTTTACTGATTGCATTTTTGGCATCAGTATCGATCCCTAATCACCCCCTGATAGTTATTTTGAAAATATATTTCATGTACAGAATTGACCCCTCTACAGATTTATTATAACTATAGATAGATAGATAACATGAGCCGATGATCCTTTATAAAGAATGTGTTTATTTTCAGGATTTACCCACGTTCACGCAAAATATACTGCGGTTAATGAACGACGTCAACTGCTACCAGGCGTACAACGCGCTAGTTCCGGCCGGTATGTCCACATAGCACACATATCAGGAATGTTGAACGAAGTTCGGGACTCGTTAAGTTTAGACCAATATAAGGGCTGTGATTTGTAATGTTCGCATTTTTATCGACCCTTTGCAGCTGTCTTAGTGTAAGTTTGAGAGTTATCGAGTTCGAATCTTGTGATGTCTCCATAAACAAGGTTTTTTTTGTATCAAAAGAGGTATTAATAGCTAGCTACTAGGTAAATGTATGACATCATAATTACGGTAGTTAACTATACGGCTAATGCCCATCGACAACAATGGCAACCACTGTTCAGAAATATTACGTAAAGTCCGATTTACGATATCGTTGCATATTTGTTAAATGTGTGCTTTGTGGTAAGCATGCTCGCTCATATATAATCTGTGGAGACTTCATATGATTAATCTGCTCTTTGAACAATGTAAATATTAAACATGACGATCTCGTTATTGACGATTCATTGAAATCGAAAACTATCGAAACTCATATTAAGACTTCTGGTCTGTTTGTATTTTTAATGTTATCGAATATAATAATCAAATGTCTGCAATATTATATTTATTCGCATGTAGTGTTTTACTCACACCTGTATTTATACTTTATTACCATAAGCAATTCCAAACAGATGGTAAATGATAAAAAAATATATGGTAAAAGATTAGAATATAGAGCGTTAAGTTTAAAGGTGTATAGTTTATATTTGAATAAAGATAATTTCTCAGTTTTAGTTAGATTCAATTTATATTCTTAAGGTCTGGTTTATATGTATTTTTATAAGTACCCGCGTGTATTGTACATTAAAACATTCTGGTTTTGTAAATGTTTAAAACTAAAAAACAAATCTTCGTGCTAGTTTAATTTAGCTTCAATATTTCGCATTTATGTATGCGCATTTGTTACGAATCTTATTTTTTTTATTATTGTTATATAAGTAACATCTCAGTGCTAACATTGTTTAGTTTCATTTAGAAAAATATACCTAATATGTGTGTCGTCGTGGAATTACTTTATTTATTGGCGTTAAATTCGTTTATAGATTGAAAACTTAGCAGTCATTATGTGTCCATATTAATATGTTCATAGAGTAGAAATATTATATTTTATTATTTATGTGTTTAGCCTTTGATTTCCCTCTCAGAATAACTACTACTATCTTATACTATTAAGAAACTTAAAAAATATTATGGCATCTCAGATGTGGTACCGCAATATTTGGTATCGAATAATATGTCTAATATCCTAAGAATAAATATAAATTAATAGTAAATTTATCCTAAACACATACAAATATTCAAACAATACGTTTGTAAAGGACATGAAGGATATAAGACAGACAATATAACATTTCTTGACTGTATATCGAAACTCATGAATATAAAACAATCGTAAATTTGGAGTCGTAATTTAATTTTAAAATAGATAGTATAATTTATTTCTATTGTCTTTAATTATTACCGATTACAAACCACCATTTCATTTTCAACCATATTTATTATAACGTTGTACACTTTAAATTGAATATATTTAGAATGAGGGGTTTTCTATCCCAATTGTCTCAAGATATTTTCATAATATTACATAACGTAATGTCATATTTGTGTCAGAATTTATTATTAACTAGCTGGTGCTCGCGACTTCGTTTGCGCAGGATTAGTAATTAATATAAGCTAGTCAAAATACTAATCCTGCGCAGACGAAGTCGCGAGCACCACCTAGTATATTTATAAATTGTAGCCTTCGTGATATTCTGATGTATAACCTATATTATTGTAGAGTTTCGTTAAAATCCATTCAGTAGTTTTTACGTGAAATTGTAACAAATATCCATACTTACAAACTTTCACTTTGGGAGCATTCAAGTGTTACGTAACGCAATTGTTGAAGATGTTTGACACCGATGTAATGCACCGTAACGTTAAACAACTTGCGTGAAAAAATTAAAAATGACGACCATACTAATACAATCGAGGGATTCCCCGTAAAACGTAAACGAAAAGGGTTGCCAATTTGTTATAAAAAAAGAAACAATGTTACATACGGTGTTGTAAGAAAGACCCGCTCCTGTCCCTATAACGCATCGTAACATTTTACCGAGACCCAAAAATTGCGTTACGTAATACTTGAACGCCCCCTTTTACAATATTGGTAGGGATGCTGAAATGTTTAATGCAATTGTAACGCCATCTGTGATCAGACATAGAAATCTCGTGTTTCTGTCACCTGAAAATCCCTCATTGCATTAAAAACTAGTCACAATAACTTGAATCGGTGAATAAATGATGTGCGATGTGAAAAAATATTGGGGTTGTCATATGAACAGTATGAATGTGAGGTTGTTATTCATTTCGTGGCATTTTTGTTGAACTTAAAATATTTGTTTTAGTGCTTATTGTATGATTAATGATTAGTTGTGCCACCGAAAGCAGTATAGTTTGAGGTGGCACCTACTGTACCATGTTTCAAGTTGAGACTACTTTTACATTCTGATAATGATCGATTAAGCTGAGCTATGCGATATGTAGCGCTGCTGTGAAACGGTGAAGATGAGCGAAGCCGAGCAGCTTAAGAACAGTAGAGATCTTTCCAATAAAATTAGAAAAAGGAAAGTCTGTCAAAGGAAATACGTTAATTAGAACATCAATTTTATAATAGGACATAATAATTGTGCTATGTCATTCTAATACACTGCCATTTAATTAATTTGTAGCAATACATTTGCTATTTTAATCTGATTAGTAGTGCACCACAGTCCATAGTTATGATTTTGTGTATTTGAATGACTTGATTGATTTTGTTTTAATTTTTAATGTTCCATCATTACGTTTGTGGATAGGAATGATAATGTGTGATGTGAAAACTTAATTAGTTAATTTATGGTGTAAGTTTTCATTATATTATATTTCCTAAATTTGCATTAGCGTACTCAATATATTCTTCGTTACTTCTCCAATTCATATGTGGTTATGTAAATGAAATAAATTACACACACGAATTTTTGTATTTTTATTCATATTTCTTACCTTGAATTCCTAAATCATACTCGTTCAAGGATTTTGAACAAATTTTGACCACATTTTGATTCTTTGGAAAACGGGTGAAAATCAAAGGATGATTACTGAATAAAACTAAACAAGACAAAGATAACTATCTTAAGCTATTTATAGTTCTTTGTCTGTTACGGAAAAGAAAACTATATTATCTGATATGTTATTTAATATAAATTGTAAATATATCTAAAAACTTCATTAAATACTCATAGTTTCTGGTTACTTTTTATAATTTTCATATAAATTGTATAAAAGGGCTGAAGGTCGGTAATATTCTTGAATTTAACAGGGCGTCGAAAAGGGCATTTCAGTCTAGTTTCTATGAGACTGGAGTAAATGTACTAAAGATTAGAATAAATACAATAAAAAGACAAATGAGTAATTTTAAAGACACGAGTGATTTTCTTTAAAAATTGTGAAATAAATGAAATTTTTGTTTATTGTTTTTTATATGAAAATGCATTAATAATTTTAGATTTATAAATTACATAATTGAAATTAGTAATATTTCTCAGTTTTAATGAAGCAACATTCTAACTATTCTGTATTTTGATAGTTCTTTCGAGTCGAATAGAGCAAATGACTTTCATGAATTATAAACAGTTTGTGTGTTTACTCTTTAAAAAAAATGCTACAATTGTGTTTGTTGTGGGAAATATTATTTTATGTTAATGAAATTTTAGCGAAAACGTTAGGTATTTTAAGACGCAAATGTTTTAAAAATATGTTTGAGGTCATAAAAAATGGGGTAACGATTCTCTTATCGTATTTATTTTTTTTTAAGATGGTAACTTTTGATGTGTTTCGTGTGGGCAACATTTTTAGACTCTTTTTGTCTATGGTTATTTGTCAATGTCACTTCATTCATCTTGTCATTGTCAGTTTAGTAGAATCTGTTTGTAGCATAAAGGTAGACCTTTATGGTTGGTAGTTAGTATTTTTTCACTATTCACATGCTTCCTTGTGTGATTCATACGGTAACCGCGTCCCGTGTTTCACGGTTCTAACGAATTATTGTTTATTTCTGTGCTTTGTATTGTTCGATTGTCAAGTGATGTGATCGGTTGTTTTTTTTATAATACGGTGATAATATGCTGTTGTCTGTGATAAAATGACTTGATCGAAAGTGTGTTCAATTGTGTCCGTTGTTTGTGTAAAATGGGTTTGATAACGTCAAGGGAACAAACAATGCTGGACGGACCGGTCCCGCCGACCAAAAGCAATCATGTTCGGCAGCCTTCCACTAGGAATCGTACGAAGCCGCCGATGCCGGACCGGGATGAGCTCGAAAGTAGATTCATCAAAGTATTGGTAAGTATTTACCGGCTTTTCAATGTTTACAAACACAGATTTTGAGAATGCAATTGTGATCTGTTTTTGAATGAAAATGCATTATTTGGTTTTAAAAATGACAAACTTACACAATATCACAATAAATATATCTTTTTTGTTTACAAATTTCGTTAATAATTACATCTCACAAATAATTATTGTGTGTTGTGTAGTATTAATAATATATTGTTTTCTCTCCTGTATATTTTAACATTCCTATATTTTAAACAACATTTCTAATACAAATCAAGACTAAAAGATCAGTAATTGAATAAAATCTTAGTTATTTAAATAATAATATCTTTATTCGTAAGAATCATCCTTATATAAAGTATCCATTGCCAAGATTTCTACACTAGGCTATTGCTTGTACTGTAGGCAATCTACATATTAAATACAATAAAAATATATTTGTATTGGATGAAATATGTCAGAAGCTCTTGCACAACACTTACAATTGATTTGACTAATACCATATTCAGTTCTATAGGTGGCATGAGAAATGTTCATTATCTTGATTCCTAGATGCATTTGATTAATTAATTATAGGTAAAATTATTTATGCCTCAATGGATTAGTAGATAGTTAAAATCATATTTTTTTAATACCAAACATTCAAATCTATTGTCTGTGTTGCATAATAAAATTTAATGCAAGTCGAAAATATTATTGTGTTTGAAAGTGATAACAGAAATATCCTCCGAGACTTGTGGGTTTGTTTAGAGGAAGAATTCTAGAGTATCATACGCTGATACTTGACTCGCTTGAGACTCGGCCATCGCATGAAAACAAGTGTAAATCAAATTATTTAGTGCGATGGCCAAGTCAATATATTTATATAAAACAATAAAGATTTTTAATATTGATATGCGTCACTATAAGATGCTGTTAATTATTACGTAATAACTTAATGCTTCGCGTACGGAGATTCCAGACACTATTGATTTTCCATTGTTATGGACCACGATCGTGGTCTTAGGGACTGGAGGTATTAAGACAGAAAGTCGCTTAAGTAGGGACTGAATAAATTAATAACGGACTTGGTAATTCATGGATCTCACATTTTTTTTACCGTAGAACAGTTGTTCTTGAACTCAGTTGAGTTGCGAGACCTGGTTTTTTTGACAAGTATTATTTTTGATGGGATCTCATTCCTTTTTGTATTTTGTAGACAGTGTACTTTTTAATTTCCTTTTCGGTACCTTCTAATTATTGTATATATGTATATCTTCCAGCAACAAATTTTTTTAAAGCCCTCTCTCTGAATTATGAACTTTTCTTATTTTTGTAGGTAGCCTTCTAGACTTAGCGGTTGCACTACCGTGCCCCCAAATATCTTAGTTTTTCCTTGATTCATACACTAAACCCTACTTATATTCCAAATTTAAAGCTTCTAGGTCTGCTAGAAGTGCCTTAGAATTTTGATGATTGGTGAGTCAATCAGTGTGTGACAAAATTAAGAAATTTGAACTGTTATAATTAATAAAACTAGTGGTTCAAATTGCATGAAATTTGAAATATACTGTGTCTTTACAATGCCTGCATGGTTACTGAAAATTCAGTCTTCTAGTTTTACAAGGGGTCGAAAATGGCCTGAATTGCTTTGAGAAAAGGATGGTTTGGCCGTGCTGCTTTTTTGCTTGACTTGGTAAATATATTTTTAGCATAGAAATTATAAAATGTACTGTATAAAATAGTATGACAGTTTGTGGGCTTATTGTTTATCTTTCATCTCATGTTGTCTTAAATAAGTTTTCCTGTGGTTTATTTCTATTGATTTATGTTTCCATTTTTAATGAATGAGTTGTGTATTACAATAAAAATAAATATGATTATATATTATAAAATAAATATTTCAATATTCATTTTAAATAAGCTGGAATTAGACAAAAATATCATACTCAATGAATGCACGACGCCCAACGAATGATACTCTGTATTTCAAATAGTCTCTGTTATCCCAAAAAAAAAAATTGTACAACATAAAACTACAATAAATAATAGATAAGATGTGCATCCTATTGCGAGTCTTCCTTCCTTTTTATTATCATTGTTTTGCTCTCATAGTTGTGTAAATACAGCAACACATGTTGATAAGACAATATAAAATATCACATTTCCTTTATTATCTAGTTTGGTTTAGGTACTTACAACATAATTTTAAAGTCCATTCACATAACGACTCACAGAGCTACGGAAGAACATTGTTAAATGTTCATTTCGATATCTAATGAAAGTTTACGGAGATGAATCCAAATTACGGAACCATTCCCATATAACGTTCTAACGAGGCGTTCGTTCTAATGAAATCGAATGCTTACTATCTGGTAAACATTTCTACTTTTTACTACAGTTCACAGGCTGTCCCTTATAACAAGGGTTTGCAGTTTCCGTATCTATACTAATAGATCGCGTAATAAAGTCGTATCTGTATCATGTAGAAAGAAAAATATCTTTATTTTCTATAAAATGGTTACATTGGCTTTTAATCTAACAGTTTCATCATTTTCTGTTGAAAGCGTCAACATGCAAATGTTAAGCGTCAACGTGTAAGATATGACAATGTAGAAACAGGAGCGGTGAAGGTAAGAAGGTAAGGTAAGGGGGCTTTGCTTTTAGGTCCCCTTTCTGCAACACTGTGGATCCAGCGCTTGTACAGTGAATCCTTAGAATGAGAAGTTTCCTTTTTTTATATAAAAAAATGACCGTCGCGGTCCGGAAGGTGATAAAACTGTTCTATACAAATAATATGTGTAGATACGATAATCAATGCACTCATAAACAAATGTTATAAATAAAGTGAGGTAGACCAATATATATTATATATGATAAATGAAATAATAAAAAAGGTACCAATGAGATGAAAGTCATTTTTAGTCTTAGACTAACCGTCCGAAGTTTAGGACTAATGTTTGTGCAGGCTATTATCATTGAAGTGTGGAGATGTTTATCAGCGGATTGGTTGCGATATAATTAAGCTCATCTTAGGATATGCTTCTTTTACCAACTTTATATGTCGACATAAACAAAGTGACAAGTTTCAAGGCATTTATATTCAATTCTGGCTACTTAATAAGATTAACATGTTTTATTGTTTGTGTCACACATGTTAAATATTTTGTAAGCATAATGTTCGAATCCGGATTGCAGTTCATACCACTGTTTGCTGATCCATGTTATACATTCTACAAATGGGCTCCCTGATAGAAGATTAAGGAGATTTTGTAGTAGTCTTTGAACGAGATTAATCAGAAATGGCATCTCAATCAGCCCTATTCATATTGAAACTAAAATCATTGCGTAATTGGCGTCGTATCAAAGAAGATGACTGAGCCTCGTGCTCAAGGTCCGGCGACAATTGATCCAGTAATTACCCGAGCTGGCAGTCCGTGAGTCACGATTTTTTAGTCAGATTCTCGGCGAAGGGTCACCGCAGGGCCTTGACAAGAATGTCGGAGCAATCAAGCTGTCATAAAAGTACCTATTTAGCGCGAGCGGTTGCGTCATCGCTGTCAGTGTAATTAACTTCGTGTTGTCGCTTATACTAAAGCATTAAAAGGTAAAGGAGCAATGAGATCAAGATAGCATTTGCAAGGAGCTTGTTGGTCGGTTTGCATTGAAAATGAAAAGTTTGTTATTAAAATGGTTCCTTTATGGTAGACGGAAAGAGCGATTTTCCTTATAGTATGATGCGTAAATCTACACACGGGAGCATGATTTAAAGGGGCCGAAATTTCGCTTCTGAGACAGCACCGACTTGAAAGGATGGTGTCTTCTAGGGCACCATTCATTTAAACCAAGACCTGAACACCCAGCTTATAGGTAGAGCTTAATTAGTATAGACTGCGCCGTCGTGGCTTAACCTGTCCTACATAATCTATGCGATATTCGACTGAGGTATCCTGAGTAGATTTCCCACTCGTTGTGAGTTTCATAGGTTTCATAAGTTAAATAAGTTATTTTTTAACTTATGAAACCTATGAAAAAGAGGAATTAAAAAGAGTATAGTTAAAAAAAATACAAAATTTCGCTAATGTATGCATTAGACATAAGGGCTAGATAGCTTGCAGTCGGTTCTGGTCGAGGGAAACGTATGATGATCATTATTGAAGATGATTAATACAACTCCAAAAATCATTTTACTTTACACGATATTTCTGCTTTAAAGATTTAAATTGGAGAAACTGTTAAGTTAAACGAAGATTAAGATCTCTTATAATCCTACACATGTTTGGTATGTAAAACATTTATGTACTATTCTTAAAAGTCACCAAATGTAGAGTAACCTTGCTTGCTGTTCTTATTTCAGGAAATTCGTAAGTATTTTGTATTTGAGCGTTAAATTCCACCTCGGCTTTTTTGATTGTGTCGGATAAAAGCCGAAGCTGAGACCGAATGAAGTTACTACGGCTTAATCAAGATGCGGATTCAAAACCCGCTTGTGTGAAAAAATCTTAATTCTATAATTCATCATATTTATGTATAATTAATAAAAATATATAAATTATATTTTGTATGATTATTGAAATTTAATGGGGTATTTCAAAATATTTTAGTGGGTTGTCGTATTTTATGTATACATATAAATAGCCGTTTGTAATAAATACCTTTGCTTTTTATTGCAAACAAGTATAATCCAACCTTGTATCTCACAAACGCAGATCACGAAGTTACGGCGCAATATGTATATAAACACAGTGCTATGTTAGTGGCGTATTATTTTGTTGTCAAATTCGATATGCGCCGTGGAGGTTGTACTGGTTTCCCATTAATCAGACGGCGGGTGTCGACGACCAGTGCGACGGCATTCCGCGCCTGCGGGACCCTATGTGGAGTCGGTAGCCCGCGCATATAGAGATTACATAGGATGCTTACCTCAATTAGTGAGCACCGTCGATAAGAATCAAATAAATTACAAATTGAAATATAAGGAATAATACGTGAAATCGAAATTAATGTTTTTTTTATCGCTACCGAGAAAAATAATATTTTACAAATCTTCTATATAAATAAAAATGAATTGTTGTTCGTTAGTCTGCTTAAAACTCGAGAACGGCTGGGCCGATTGAGCTGATTTTGGTTTTAAAATGTTTGTCGTAGTCCAGGGTAGGTCTAAACGGTGAGCAAATAAGGAAAAATTGCGAGTAAGATAGAGTAAGACGACAATTTCATTTTCCCATATAAAAGTTGATCACTTACTTTCTGTCAAACATTTGACGGTATTTGTACTCTCAGTTCCACTCGAATTGAAGAACGCATTAAAACAAGACTTTCGAATCGACAACATAATATCAACTTTGCTTATAACATCGTGTATTTAAATTTCTAAATATAAAAATAATTAATGTGTTGACATATTTGATGGGTGCCAACCTTACAGTTACTAACTCTCAAAAATATTTTTATTATATTGTTTTGTCATCTCATGTAAAAAGAACCCGTGTATCCGAATGTTCCATTGTTTTGTCCATATAGACCAGGTTATAAGCCTTTAAAAATAATAAAAAGCGAAGAAAAAATACAGTATTATACGAACTTTGATGTTATGTGAAAAAAGTGTAAATGCAAAAGTTTTAGATGTTTTTATTACCTACAACTTTGCCATTTGATTTTTTTCAATAGGACTTTTAGTTTTTCCGGAAATCGAGAAAAACCGTTTTTTGCCCTTAAACCCCCCCCCCATTCCCTTCCCGACCTCAACAAATTTCAATAAAATTAAAAAAGTATTGTGTCGTGTGTTTGTGACTTACTAAATATGCCTCCAATAATTAGGCGGTACGAAGTTCACCGGGTCAGCTAGTTTTTTTTTTTTTTTTTTTTTTTTATTTATTTACATAATATAATACATTAATATAATTGTAAAGGCACAACATAAACTCTTGCGAGTTTTTCCGTGCGCCAGTGAGCCGTTAGGTAAACTTATTTAAGAATTAATCATAGATGTCGACTCCGGCATATCTCCCCAAACCAAAACCAAAACCCGACACCAGTCCCTCCCTGTCATTCTGTATAGAGTATGACAGGGATAGACCGCCGCCAAGCCTAGTTCCATGCTTAGAGATCACGCCAGAGTCAACAGTTTAACACCAAAATTATTAGTTAAACAATAAAAATAACAGTGAATTCAACCACACCGTTTGTCAACCTGGTAGGTATGTCGAATGACTGACTGATAAAAATGTATAGTAAAATTACGTAGGAAATTCAAATAATGCCATTTTTATTGGATTCTAGCCTGGATTGTCACATCTTAGCATTTAGTCCAGTCACTTTAAGAAAAAAAGGGGTCATTCTCAGAATTTGAGATAATAAGCTGGAAACTCGTATACAGCTTTATTTTGGCGTATTATCGCGTGTCTGCGTCATAAGTTATTCGAGGTCAAAGGTCACGAAACGATAAAAAAAATTGTCACAACTTTTGTCTCATTTTTTTTTTCTATACGTTCAACCCTTTTCGAGATACAGGGCTGAGAACACCCAACGCTCAGGCATACATACTGTAATACAAGGCCAGCTTATTATCTCAAATTCCGAGGTGAAACTGTCAAGTGATTGGACTAGGTAATTCCGGACATAATTTTACAATATCACTTCTTTGCTATTTAGTAATATAAACTGATAAGTACGTGAATCATGTTTATTTATTATTGCTAGCAGCTGTACAAACACTTTGTAAATAGCTTCGTGTGCTGATGCTTGAAATATATCTTTTGTACGAGTCAGAGTCAGAGCAAAACACTTGCCTAGACTGAGTCATCATCATCACTACGGCCGTGAGACACCCACCGCTGGATGTGGGCCTAAGGATATCCACACCGATCGATCTTGCACTGCTAGCGCCCAGCGCATTCCTCCAATGAAATTCCCGACGCAATATTTCCATATAGCATACGCTTGCCACATGAGGACCTTTTCTTCCCCGACTGCCTTGACATATATTATTACTAAGAGATACTGATATTTGTACATAGGCCTCCTCTAAGGATATCCCTGTGTAGCTATCACAATGTATAATAGGGTATTACAGTATAATTCAAAAAGTGTTTTAATTTAATCTGTTATTGATAAAATACCACAAAAAAAAATAAATACATTTTTTTTATTCCAATTATTTCATAAAAACGTGTTTTAATTTTACAATTCAAATTTGGGCGCGAAAACGCCAATTCTCAGGCCGCCATGTCTGTGACGTCACGGGCATTGTAAACATTACGCTTCGCTGAAAGAAATATATTTTGGTTGTTTATTTACAAGTCCAGTGACGTCACAGCGAATGCAAACATGGCGTACAGCGTTTTTGACATTCGAAGCACAGATAAAAAAACTTGTATTTTCAAATTGAAATATTTAATTTATTTTGCAGTTTTATGAATAGAAATTAATATTTTTCGTTTGTTTTTTCATAAATGAACTATAAAAACATAAATTTAGATTTTATTTTTCATAGTGCGTAATACCCTATTGCCGAAACGTTTAAATCCAGTTTAGATCCGTGATTATGCGTACATATCTATTGTCTCGACTGTTGAGAATCAACATTTGGGCAATACGAGCAGAACTTCCTCGTATCATATTTCAGTCGCTATTCTGCGTCTAGCATTGCTGTGTTCCAATGTGAAGGAAAGATTTATTTTCATCAGGAAAGGAAGGCTGAGAATCCTCACAAGGAGCACGAAACGTGCCCAGGATACCCCCGCAATGGCAAGTGTCACGGATGTTATGTCGAACTCCACGCGGCCAGAGCGGTCTGACCACCTGACCTGCCGACTAAATTCAGCCTATGCCTAAGTTCTAAGAACCATATAGGCAAATCGTGAGGGCGACCGCCCCTCAGGAGAGGGGCGATGCAGCGCAGACCCATAAAAGAGACCCAAAAGCGCTAAAAGAGGCGCGGGAAGTCAAAGTGGCGCCGACCTTATCATGAAGGAGTGAAAAAAAGAAGTGAAATTTGCTAGTACTAAGACTTTACATCTTATAGCACATGTTGGCAACGTACGCTGTGGTCTTTGTGGGAGTTGCACATACGCAGTGAATCTCAAAGGAACCACATGTATTATAGGTGACTGTAACCTTTTACCGGCGTATTCTCTCTATTTCGGCATATTTTTTAACCGGCTTCTCTTAATAGTGGGGAATGTATTTATATATTAATAAATGACACTAAAGTTTTACCTTATATTATGCAATTTTTATACGACATTTGACATTAGAAAACACTTTTGCAGTGTCGGATAATATTTAACAGGGTGATGGCGTCGCTATTGTCAAACTTGTGATGACTCGTCTACACACTAGGTGATGCATGGCTAGATTAGAATTACCTGTGCACAAACATCAGCACAGTAATAAAATATTGAATTTGATAGTTCCAGTTTTGGCCGCCGTGTCAGATAGTTTGCGGCACTATATTTATTTTGTGCAGCCAGCTGTGAAAAAGTCATTCGTTTCCGACTTCTATTTTAAAATATTTAACGGAGAATAATATCATTGGATTTCATATTTTATTGAGCGAAATATTACTTAACAATCATGTTTACATAAACATGATTGTTGACTAATATTTCGCTTTGTTATATACATATATAACAAAGCATACATAACATACATATATGTTTCTACCTATCTATATTGTCTATATGCATAAAACAAAGTCGTGTTAGTTACATCACTTGTAGGTAATACGAGAATTGCACTGTACTTATTTTGTGGAGCCAGTAGTAAAAAATTAATTGAAACGAAATAAATTAAAAAGTTTCTGGCCATGACAGCGCGTGACCTACCAGAAGCTATGCAGTTATCATCTGTATTACTTTGTAGCACGAGTGAAGGAACCGTCGTGCACAATTTAATTTCCTGGTAAACGCTTTAAGGTTCGCTTTTTTTGGCATACAGGTGACCTTAGTCTGTAGAATATACAAATACTAAGTACATATAAAAAGATATCGTTACCTACATCTGAATTTTAATGTCGCGTTGTAAAGATACCTAAATAGTAATTAGCAGACCAAGTGCCACTTACTTCCAATGCAAATGCGTCTTAATTGTATATGTAATACGATGACAGGTAAAAAACGAATGTATTCTCGTTATAAAAAAATACTAGTTACACTTACACCAATTAGCCTAGCTCAAACTAAGCTCTGAAAGGATTGTGCTATGGGATCTAGGGTAACGGATAGACATACATATATAAATATTTTTTATAGAAATATATATCAACAACCATGACTAAGGTACAAATTCTCGCATTCATCACACAAACATCTGCCCCAACCGGGATTCGAACCCGGGCCCTCAGAGATGGCGACACCTTGAAACCGGTGTGCTATCCACTCGACTATGGAGGTTGTCGTATGTATCTTCTATAGTATATATGTACATATATACACGATAGAGGATGTGCGGAATACACCCGACACCCGATTTCCCCGTAATATTACTGGAAATGTTCAGATTGACCTGTGGCTGGTTTCTGCCATCGGGATGATGGCAGAAACTGCGATAAAACGTGAACGCGATAAAACGTCCATCACCTTGACAGTTGGCAGACCATAACAATGCGTTTTCCAGAAAGGACATTGTTCCGGCTCCATACATGTTCTGCCTAAGAACCGTTCGAATCGAAAGTGACTTATATAAACTCTTAAAATTATATGGAATCCTATGAAATAAGTTTTCACGAACGGACACTTCAGGAAACTAAAATAATTACGAAAAAAGTTAATATTTTGAGGTTATAAATAAAAATAACCAACCTTGCGTGAAATATCTGAGTAGTAATATCAAAGTAATATTAACAATACTATGTACAACTATATATGTTCTTTTCTAGAACTAGGAAAGGACTACTCTACTAGATACTAGGAAAATAGGTACCAGTCAAGTTTAAGATAATTCTTTGACAATTGTCATTTTACAAAATCCAGTCCTTTACACACAGCCGAGTCTACCAAGTACCTACGCAATGTAATCGAAGTCCGTAATCAAGCCAAAGTTGTTAGAATAAAACCATGAAACGCATAGAAAATCGCAATCAAGAATGAAACGTACACAGATAAGGTATGAAGTACATGTTGTCAATTACGAAAACTATAATATTCGAATGCCAAGCTAGAAATTCGCGTTTTTGCTTAAAAAAATATATAATACTAGTTTTTTTCTAGCTAGTCAATTTAGGTATTTAAATGAATAAAGTGTAATCAACCAATTTTAATAACCGACTTCAAAAAGGAGGAGGTTCTCAATTCGATCCGTATTTACCGAAATCGCGAAAACTTCCGAAACTGGCAGCACTGGCTGACGGAAAACATTTTATACGGTATCAATAATTGTGACCCAACTTTTTATTTGGAATTTATTTATTTGAAGTGTCCGTGGAATACTAAAATATGTTTCAAATAATATAAAAATAAAAGAAAATTATAGTATAATTTATATTCACATCGGTTCTTAGGCCAAAATTGAACAATGTCCTTTTCTGCCTAGCACTACCAAACTGTCCCATTTAAAAAATCGGCAACGCATCTGTGATTCCTCTGGTGATCGCTTACTATGCATATGATCGTTTGCCCCCTTATGATATTAAAAAAAACAACAAAAGAAACTAGTTCACCTATGCTGCATTTTATCAATCATTTAAATTAAATGTGTCAATTAAATATTTAACATAATATGACTATATTGTACACCAAATATAAGAACGTAAACAAAAGAAATAGAAAACAACAAATAGCAAATGTACAAAAGGTGGCCTTATTGTTAAACAGCAATCTCTTCCGGGCAACTTTTATTATGAGCGGCGTTATCGCTTATTATGCAGTTGCCCGTTTGTCCCCTTTATTTTTTTTTTTCCCTGTGGCGAGCCGGCGGTTATGTGGGGCTCTCCTCCCCAGAAGGGGGAGGCCTACCCACTAAAAACCTTAGTGATGGCCTTCCTCAGGCATGTAGGGAGCCCCGGGAACACCAAGCTACTTCCGGGAACCCCCAGCCTCCGCTCCCCCGCCGATACAGGGGAGCCCTCCTCGGGGGAGGCTACAATTACCTCCCCACCTCTCTACCACCGGACGACGCCCCCCGGCCGGCGACGGAAGGGGCGTGATCCCTCCCGGGTCGCCGTATCTACGGGCGCGAATTCCTCGCGCCCGCCGGCGACCCGCGGCAGCGCCGCAGCTGTGCTACCGAGCCCGACGCCGCCTCCTGCAAGCGCGGATCGGCCATCTCCCGACCCCGCACGGTGGCCTCCTTCTGGAGCATCACTGCTTCACAGAAGGAGGCCACAGCCCTCCAACCTCCCTCGTCCGCCAGCATTGCCGCAATCAATGCCGGTGGAGACAGATCTCGCCCGATCTCGGCGACCAAGACTCGGCGCTCGGAGGCCCACGCGGGGCACTCCGCCAGCGTGTGCTGGGCCGAGTCAAGCTCGGATGCGCAGTGGTGGCAATGTGTCGATCCCTCCCGTCCTATTCGACACAGATACTCAACGAAGCAGCCGAGCCCGGTGAGTATCTGAGTCAATCGGTAGGTGACCTCCTCCTTCCCGTGGAGCCAAGCTTCGAGGTGCGGGAGTACGGCACCGACGGCCCGCTTGGCGCGCGCAGATTCGTAATTCGAGCTGCGCACGCCAGGCCGCCACAATCCGTCGGGGCCACTCCCGCTTAGGCACTTCATGCGTGGGTTCTTGGGCGCTCCCCCATCGCTCCCCCGGTCGACACGCCGCGACGCATACGTCGCCGCGTACATATCGGCCAAGATGTCGAATGGGGGGAGCGTCCCAGAACCGTCGTCGCCTCGTACGAGATTGTACGGTAGCCTCGTACGATCCGTATGGCCATTATCCGCTGTAGGCTCCGTAGCAGAGCTCTGCAGCGGGGGGACCTCGCGCAGTCTTGCGACCACACGGGAGCCCCATACATGGCCACGGATCACACGACGCCCTCGTACAGGCTGCCCGTTTGTCCCCTTATAACATAAAAAAACTTAGTTCAAATATTCGAAATCTACTTATATTACTTACGCTGAATAAATGAAATATTTTTTTAAAAATATACAAAATTGGAATCTTATAAAAATAATAATACACGTAAGAAAAAGTCTGGCTGGACAAAAAGTGCAAATATTACGTGATAAATTAATTATGTTTCTAAACTAAGTAAGGTCGCATTAGAAAAAGACGCCAGTTCAGCATGTGCAAGGCCATAGAGACCTGATGCTGGTTTTCCCTCTGTACCCTCAACCAACAGCTCCTCTGCCAGACGAGCCACATTGCAAATCCTGTCGTTTGGATACAAACGAAATTTGCGAAAACGTTTTATTCTAGTTTTCGACTACTTGACTAGACTTGAGGAAATCGTATTTCCGTTTTGTCATTTCCTCCATATCCGTTGCGGCAACTTCGCTGCAGATTTTACGGCTTTGAAGCTAATGATGCCAATGGAACTCGTTACACGGTGACTTCAAAGAATCACTAATAAGTGTCATGTTATTTTTAATTATTTGTATTCACTCTCCCACATTTCATTGCACTCAGCGATTGTAATCTGGATAATGCAGTGAAATTTTGATGTATGAAATTAAATTTGTAGCTTAAATTGACTTCGACATCGTCAATTTATTATTGCGTTCAGCTTATTTTTAAATTCTAGGAAATGTATTAAGTCGACTCAGCAATACAATACATCAATATTAACACACCTACGAGTAACTAGACAAACCATATGATTGCATTAAATTAACTGTGATAATATGATTGAAAACAAGATAAAAATAGACCCAGCATTTCTTACCTATTCTTGAGTCCCAATTTTCGAATAGGTGTCGTCATCATTTTTCTTGTAATTGTATTTACAACGCGTGTAACGCGTCATGCAACCTACATGTTGAATTTGAGTGTTTCGTAGTTCAAATGTAAAGTTTGACGTGTTGTTGACTGTACGTTGATGTACGATGAAAAAATTTGTCTATTACACCTGTTATGTGTTTCTTTGTATTTTCTTATTTTTTTATATTTGGTATGACTTCAATAAGTACTTGAAAAAAGGGTGTATTCCCACTTAAAAGGTCAGCAAAGCATTTGTGACTTTCCTGGTATTGCGGGTGTTCTTAGGCAGCGGTAATCGCTTACCATCACGTTATCCAGGGCAGTCATACAGGGCAAACATACAGATTGCCCTTCTAGTATATAAAAAGAGTACCTATGTAAAATACTTTGTCTTGACAAAATAATAAGCTGAACAATGCAGTACTCGGAAGCCGAAGTAATTAAAACTTCAACACGACACTTCAAAGACGCGGGTCTGAATCCTTCCCAAGTTAAATATTTTTTTTTTTTTACTTTTTTCATAGTCATACAATCTTTAACATCCCTACTAATGTTATAAAGTTGCGAAGTTTGTATGGATGGATGTTTGTTACTATTTCACGTAAAAACTACTCAATCGATTTTAATGAAACTGTACAATTTATAAAGATACTAGCGACCCGCCACGGCTTCGCACGGGTGCAGTGAAAAAATGGTTATGGTGGGTTATCCCTAAGAGATAGACATATATATCATCGCGGACTTTTTTGTGGATTTTTGTAAGTTGTACAATACTGTAGTACATTATTTTGGTCTATCTCGTAGGATTCAGCCAGCGTTTGCAATATAAGCGCAAAAAAACGTGCTTATTTACGACATCACATTAGAAACCTTTAAATTTATCAGTGTTTCTCTACTATATTATGCATTTATTATACATACAAACCTTCCTTAAGAATCACTCTATCTATTAAAAAAAACCGCGTCAAAATCCGTTGCGTAGTTTTAAAGATCTAAGCATACATACGGACATACAGCGAAAGCGACTTTGTTTTATACTATGTATTGATGATACGCTACGCTAAGAGTTACTAGTTAGTTTTTACACATAAAACGCAAAGTCCATCAAATCCAGTTTCCTTCCCGCAACCATTATTAGGAAGCGTTAAGTTGATAAGAATAACGCGGACAACATAAGTACATATCAATATATCAGCATCGCCAGAACGCCCCGTAATGAAGCGTTTAACATTTTTATCGCAAATTAGATATCACTTTCGCGGTAATCACGCCGATCGCCGATCGCCGATCGCAACATTGCATCCGAGATTAAGTCGCCGGGTTTTTAATCGAATATCTGTGGCACACTTGAGAAAGTACTTTCCGGAGAATCGAAACGTTCTCGCTGCGTGTACAATATCTAATCGGCTAATTATATGTTACGTTTGACTAAGTATCAATCGATTCATGGTATGTAATTTTATTGGGTACTAGCGACCCGCCCCGGCTTCGCACGGGTGCAGTAAAAAAAATGGTTATGGTGGGTTATCCCTAAGAGATAGACATATACCATCGCGGACTTTTTTGTGGATTTTTGTAAGTTGTACAATACTGTAGTACATTATTTTGGTCTATCTCGTAGGGTTCAGCCAGCGTTTGCAATATAAGCGCAAAAAAACGTGCTTATTTACGACATCACATTAGAAACCTTTAAATTTATCAGTGTTTCTCTACTATATTATGCATTTATTATACATACAAACCTTCCTTAAGAATCACTCTATCTATTAAAAAACCGCGTCAAAATCCGTTGCGTAGTTTTAAAGATCTAAGCATACATACGGACATACAGCGAAAGCGACTTTGTTTTATACTATGTATTGATGGTATCCACATAATTAATAATTATTTCATTAGATATTTCTCATTACCAGTTCGTATCTAATCCACGTCACTGACGATATTCGTATTCCTTGTTCGTTATGCATAAATATTATACTATATTTCTTAAATATGCTTGAGTTGTTTATATTAAAGATTTTTACAAACATAAAATGTCACGTGGACGTACACTCAGACCGGAACAAATTTTTGTAGGTCATCAATACATAGTATAAAACAAAGTCGCTATCCGCTGTCTGTCTGTCCCTTAGATCTTTAATACTGCGCAACGGATTTTGATGCGGGTTATTTTAATAGATAGAGTGATTCTTAAGGAAGGTTTATATGTATAATACATGCATAATATAGTAAAGAAACACTGATAAATTTAGAGGTTTCTAATGTGATGTCGTAAATAAGCACGTTTTTTGCGCTCTAAGCAAAACATGTTTGTATTGTCTTATGACAAAAAAGCTGTAAACGTTGTGTATAAGGACATTTTGTAGTAGTATTTACATAAGCGTTGCACCCGTGCGACGCCGGGGCGGGTCGCTAGTACATAATATATCCCGTGCGGGAATTGAATCCGCAAACCATTGCGTAGTAACCAATCACTTAACCGTTGCGTCAAACGTGGCGCTAAAGAATATTATGCGTGGTCCAATACAATACAATGCTAAGACTTTGTATTGATATATCGCACTAATAATACAATAGTGTATCAACTCAAAATCGAACATTCTTCAGAATCAACAAAAAACTTATTACTCACTTCATGTAATAGTTGCAAATTGAATAACTGTCACATAAGTTTTTTAATTTATCCTTATTCTGTTTTTGCACTAATCGAACGACGGTCTTGATCACGCGTGACGAATCAAATTTTGCGTGTGCTTATAGTATTATGTCAAGTACGACGTTTTGAGTTGATACACTATTGTATTATTAGTGCGATATATTGAACTGAGGAATGGCAAGCATTGTGAGAATTGTAAACTCTCTTTGCGGTTACTTAGTTTCAAACCAACACACCAACGAGACATGTGCCGCAATAAAAACACAAATAACGATTTGTTTACAAACATGTAACAGCGACTCTTAATTGAATAGTTGTACTGATCAATTGCACTGGATACATATAAACGCGCTTCTAGTTCTACATGATAAGAATATATATATATACAATATATATATATACATATATATATATACATATATATAATATATATATATATATATATATATATATATAATTATATATATATATATATATATATATATATATATAATATACTATATAATAAAACACTACTTTTCACTAGTTCCCTACTATATATAATATTTTCATTTATTGTGACCGGTTTCCGAACATCATCGTCAGAATGTATTTTAAGTCTTTTAGCTAGAGTTTTGTATTCTGAATGCTATGTGATAAGCTTTTTTAAGCAGTTGGTTGTTTTTCTTTATTAGTAGTCAAGGGTGTATTGGGTTGTGAAACAGTTTCGCCATTTGGCGGTCAATTATTGACAAACAACGATTGGTCCACATGGTTCAGCAAGGGACATAATAATAAATCCCAACTAATATTATAAATGCGAAAGTGTGTTTGTTTGTTTATTTGTTTGTTTGTTTGTTACCTCTTCACGCTTAAACTACTGGACCGATTTCAAAAATTCTTTCACCTTTGGAAAGCTACATTCTCCCGCGAGTAACATAGGCTACTTTTTATCCCGAAAAATCGACAGATCCCACGGGATGCGCAATAAAGGCTTCGCTCAAAAACTACTGCACAGATTTTTATGCGGTTTTCATCAATAGATAGAGTGATTCTTGAGGAGTTTTGCGGCATTTTTTATCTCGGAAAAACGGATAGTCCCACGGGAAGCGCGATAAAATCTTCGCACCATAAACCGACTTCCGCGTATATGTAGCCGTGGGCAAAAGCTATGACCCTTAACCCTCTATACACCCAATCCCGAAATCCACGCGGGCGAAGCCGCGGGCAGAAAGCTAGTAATAATAATAATAATAATAATAATAAAAAAGTTTATTGTCCACCAATTAACATTTTACATAGCTATAACTAATACGTAAACATAACATAAACAAACATAGAAAATTCAAAGAAGTAAATATTATTAAAAAACAAAACCTTAATCTAATTTTGTGGGGACAAAAGGTACTTGGCTCAGCTTGTGCTGTATGAGGCGTGATTAGCCTAATGCAGCGCTGATTTTCAGCCAAGTCCTGCTCTCTCCAAAATTCCAATAAGAAGACATCTTACTTAACTAAACTATATAATGATGTGTATACTGCAACCGTGCTTTCGTCTTGATAAATAAATCAAATAAAATAAAAATAAATTTAAATAAACAAAATAAATATATATAAAAAACTGCAAGTAATAAATAAATATTTGTTACACTTACACCAATTAGCCTAGCCCAAACTAAGCTCTATAAGGCTTGTGCAATGGGATCTAGGGTAACGGATAGACATACATATATTATACATATATAAATAATTTTTATAGAAATATATATCAACAACTATGACTAAGGTACAAATGCTCGCATTCATCACACAAACATCTGCCCCCACCGGGATTCGAACCCGGGACCTCAGAGATGGCGACACCTTGAAACCGGTGTATTATCCACTCGACTATGGAGGTCGTCGTCTGACATATATGGGACGTCAGCGATGAGACAGTCCGTATCCAGGATTTCTACGTGCGAATTGTGCGAGAATCCCTGTGTCCCTACAAGAAATTCTAACAACATTTCTATAAGAGTGGCTCTCCACATAGTTTATTCCGAGAGAACTTATGAATTGAGTGATCGAGCCAGCGCTTGCGGCGCGCAGCCAACTGTGTCGCCTGATTGATCGGCCCAGGATCTACGCTGATGGCCAGCTAATGCCCAACGGTAAATCAGCGTCGGTGCGTGCGCTGGGTGCAATCAGTTATTGATTGTGTGCGCGCCGTGCCTTTATGTGCCAATGACGCTGACATTAATGAGAGCTCGTCATGCACACGCTAGACTCCAGCTAAGCGCATTTGCATTCTTTCTAGCATTTCCATAACTTATTATTAACCAAGGAGTATAACAACCCTGAGGTGGTGTGTTTATTTATACACGATGTAGAAATTATAATATATTCTAGCATGACCTTCTCATCATCATCCTCTTGCCCATTTCCCATTATCTGGGGTCGGCGCAGTAGATCTTTTTATTCCATTCCTCTATCAGCCGTCATATCCATGCTTACTCCTTTCATTCTTATATCATTATATTATACTTCTACCTGGCCGCATTCAACAGAAAGCGTATTGAATCATTGACTGCGAGAATATTTCTAATCATCTTGATATTTTGGTGCTGTGAAGAGATATAGCCTCGTTATTTTCGCTTGTTTTACGGGTACGAGGAATTATTCGGTTTGATTCCTGTCGTCAGTGTCCGTCATCGTTAAATATTCGCCATTGTTGGCAGCCAATTTAATTATCATTAAATATAACACAATAATATGTAATATTCCTATTATAACAGCTTTAATATAATTTCTAAACTAATTATAATAAATATCTAAAACTATATAAAAATATATTTTATACTAGATGGAGCTACACGTTGAAAACACGAAATTATTAGTCTTTTTTTTACAATTATTATATTCTTTTTAAACGTTTCTCCACATTTTGATTTTATCATGTATCGAAGGTGTAGTTACAAATATAAAATCTCATATGCATAAACTGGAACAAATACTTGTCCCGTGCGGGAATCAAACCTGTGACCCGTGACACAATAGCCGATCACTCGACAAATTAACTTATAACTATCACAAGTAAATTTTATTCGTTAAATAGTTAAAATAAAACAATGAAATATTATATGAGGTGCGAATATAATATAAAGGTGAATAGAAATCTGTTTGACATAACGAGTCGAGCAGGAGTCGCTAAGTGATATGATAATTAAGCGTGACACCATTAGCAGAATGAGAAATCAATTAAACATATCTGGTATTTTCTTAATTAAAATGATTATTGGGTCAGATGCTTCAGTAAAATTGCTTGTGTACCGCCGTTGCTATATTCATATGGACCGTTTCTTTTGAAAGTGGTGTTAGTCCATTTTCTTTTGTTTCGAGAAAATTAAAGATTATATATATTTGTTGATTTAAAAATACATACCCAATACATTTTCCTGCTACTACTTTCCGACATCGTTCCACGCGACAAACCTTCCATCCTCACCATCTCAATACTTGGCAGTACACCACTGTGCGTTTCTCTAGAAATTTTCTGCCTCGCACAGCTAAACTGTGGAATGAATTGTCGCCTGCAGTGTTTCCGAACCGTTACGATATCCAAACTTTCAAGAAAAGAGCGTACTCCCATTTAAAAGGCCGGCAACGCGCTTGTGACTCCTCTGGTGTTGCGGGCGTTCATGGGCGGCGGTAATTGCTTACCATCGGGTGATCCGTCTGCTCGTTTGCCCCCTATCACATAAAAAAAAACATACATACATATATGTCACGCCTTGTTCCCAATGGGGTAGGCAGAGATCACCTTTCTCCACTTGCTACGATCCTGGCACACTTCTCTTGCTTCCTCCACTTTCATGAGCGTCTTCATGCATGCTCGTCGGTTGCGTACTCTACGTAAGTAAGTACTCTTGACCCGGCCATTCTTTAGGGCATCTTCGATTTGATCGAGATATGTCCGCCTAGGTCGACCTGCACCGATTCGTCCTATCATTCTTACCTTGTGTATCTCTTTCGTTAATCTTCCTTCATTCATTCTTTCAACATGGCCGAACCATCTAAGCATCCCTTTCTCTATCTTTGTCACTACATCTTCAACTACGCCGCATAGCTCCATTTAAAAATACACGCAAATCACATGAGGTCTGGCATATTGTTTCTATAGTTTTAAGTTGTACAAAACATGGGATTTTTTGAGAAATTAAACACGGACTAGTTATATATAAAAAAAATACATTAAATTAAGCATTGATTACGTGATAGCTCATTTTTCTCAAAAATGGACTTACACCACATTCAAAATAAACGGTAACCATATATTCATTCATATTGGGAAACTTACTCCTTTCATTCTTATATCATTATATTATACTTCTACCTGGCCGCATTCAACAGAAAGCGTATTGAATCATTGACTGCGAGAATATTTCTAATCATGATATTTTGGTGCTGTGAAGAGATATAGCATTGATTACGTGATAGCTCATTTTTCTCAAAAATGGACTTACACCACATTCAAAATAAACGGTAACCATATATTCATTCATATTGGGAAACTGAAGAAAAATATTTTTTAATTTAATTTCTATAGACGTCGACGAGGAGGGCTCCCCTGTATCGACGGGGGAGCGGGGGCTGGGGGTTCCCGGAAGTCGTTATCGTTCCGGGGACTCCCTATTATATGCCTGAGGAAGGCCATCGCTGAGGTTTCTAGTGGGTAGGCCTCCCCTTCTGGGGAGGAGAGCCCCACATAACGGCCGGCTCTCCGCAGCCGGGATATGCAATTTAATGCATTATTCTCAGCGGAACAAAAAAGGTGGTATATATATTCTGTTTATTTGGCTATGTATAGTAATCATTATTAGACATAGCATAGATTTGTGCCATAAACTGAAATATAAAGGTTTTTTTTAAACGAGCATACGGATTACCTGATGGTATGCGATAACCGCTGCCCATAAACACCGGAACACCAGAGGAGTCAAGGATGCGTTGCCGGCCGGCCGGAATGGGAATATGTATAATATAATACGTTTGTATTGTAAATTACCGTGGGAGAGCCATGCTTCGGCACGAATTGGGCCGGCTCGACCGGAGTGATACCACGGCCTCACAGAAAACCGGCGTAAAATAGCGCTTGCGCTGTGTTTCGCCGAGTGAGTGAGGGTACCGGAGGCCCAACCCCCCTTATTCCCGTTTATTCCCCTTATTCCTCTTATTCCCTTTTAAAAGGCAGGTAACGCATCTGTGACTCCACTGGTGTTGCGGGCGTTCATGGGCGGCGGTAATTGCTTACCATCGGGTGATCCGTCTGCTCGTTTGCCCCCTATCACATAAAAAAAAACATACATACATATATGTCACGCCTTGTTCCCAATGGGGTAGGCAGAGATCACCTTTCTCCACTTGCTACGATCCTGGCACACTTCTCTTGCTTCCTCCACTTTCATGAGCGTCTTCATGCATGCTCGTCGGTTGCGTACTCTACGTAAGTAAGTACTCTTGACCCGGCCTTTCTTTAGGGCATCTTCGATTTGATCGAGATATGTTCGCCTAGGTCGACCTGCACCGATTCGTCCTATCATTCTTACCTTGTGTATCTCTTTCGTTAATCTTCCTTCATTCATTCTTTCAACATGGCCGAACCATCTAAGCATCCCTTTCTTTATCTTTGTCACTACATCTTCAACTACGCCGCATCGCTCCATTTAAAAATACACGCAAATCATATGAGGTCTGGCATTGTTTCTATAGTTTTAAGTTGTACAAAACATGGGATTTTTTTGAGAAAATAAACACGGACTAGTTATATATAAAAAAATTACATGAAATTAAGCATTGATTACGTGATAGCTCATTTTTCTCAAAAATGGACTTACACCACATTCAAAATAAACGGTAACCATATATTCATTCATATTGGGAAACTTACTCCTTTCATTCTTATATCATTATATTATACTTCTACCTGGCCGCATTCAACAGAAAGCGTATTGAATCATTGACTGCGAGAATATTTCTAATCATGATATTTTGGTGCTGTGAAGAGATATAGCATTGATTACGTGATAGCTCATTTTTCTCAAAAATGGACTTGGAATGGATGGGAAACTGAAGAAAAAATATTTTTTAATTTAATTTCTATAGACGTCGACGAGGAGGGCTCCCCTGTATCGACGGGAGAGCGGGGGCTGCGGGTTCCCGGAAGTCGTTATCATTCCCGGGGACTCCCTATTATATGCCTGAGGAAGGCCATCACTGAGGTTTCTAGTGGGTAGGCCTCCCCCTTCTGGGGAGGAGAGCCCCACATAACCGCCGGCTCTCCGCAGCCGGGATATGCAATTTAATGCATTATTCTCAGCGGAACAAAAAAAGGTATATATTCTGTTTATTTGGCTATGTATAGTAATCATTATTAGACATAGCTTAGTATAACATTTGTGCCATAAACTGAAATATAAAGGGTATTTTATAGGATAGGGCAGCAAACGAGCATACGGATTACCTGATGGTATGCGATAACCGCTGCCCATAGACACCCGGAACACCAGAGGAGTCAAGGATGCGTTGCCGGCCTTTTGGCCGGAATGGGAATATGTATAATATAATACGTTTGTATTGTAAATTACCGTGGGAGAGCCATGCTTCGGCACGAATTGGGCCGGCTCGACCGGAGTGATACCACGGCCTCACAGAAAACCGGCGTAAAATAGCGCTTGCGCTGTGTTTCGCCGAGTGAGTGAGGGTACCGGAGGCCCAACCCCCCTTATTCCCGTTTATTCCCCTTATTCCTCTTATTCCCTTTTAAAAGGCAGGTAACGCATCTGTGACTCCACTGGTGTTGCGGGTGTCCATGGGCAACGGTTATTGCTTACCACCAGGTGATCCGTTTGCTCGTTTGCTGCCCTATCCTATAAAAAAAAAATCGATTTCATGAGAGAAACAGGCACAATCCTTTAAAGTTGATAAAATTATGTTAATCTTGTGTCGTATTACTGTATAATTTGTACAATGACCAAATCGTAACCAACATTATTTTAATCCCTAGATTCCACAGACAAATTGTTTAAAATGTTTACTACATTATAACAAATGCATATGTGTTGTGTTATTAATAAATAAGTAAGTGATACTAGTAAATAGATACCTAGATTAATTGGCCAATACAAATTTCCAAGGCCTGTACTAACCGGTGGGTGATAGATAATGAATGACATAGTATTCATATCTATGGTAACTACTTGTTTACTTATACTGCTGTGTTAAATATGTACATGATTTTAATCGTTATTGTTATTGGCATAGTGGTCTATCAGTTGGCAAGACTTATTAAAATTACAAAAAGTTGCATTTAGGTTCTATTTTTTTATAGCTGGTAACAAACCAGTAGAGCACCTGATGATATGTGGATAGAATCGCTTATTGTACATATGCCTGCAAGGTTCACAGTAAATCTGAGGACATGACGGACATCGAGGTGGTTTAGTAGGTATGCCCTGATTCCTACCGGGTGAGTACCACACTCGTTAGTTGATTAACCGTAGGTATTTAACCAGTACAAACCCCAATAGCAATTCATTTCTTTAAAAAATAGACTGTTCGCCAAGGGTAATTGCTTATTGCACCACCTCCTATAAAATAAAATAAAAATATATAGAAAATAGTATACATTCAATATAATATTAATTAAATTGTTAAAATGATGTTGCGAATGCAAATTATATCAATGGCTAGGAAGAGATAAAATTCAGTACAATATTTGTTTTTTAAAGCTTTATTTGACTCATTGATGTTGGTTGACTTTAATTAATTACACACAAGATAATGATTTTTCATAAACTAGTGAATGAAAAGGATATATCCAACCTTATCTTCCTAACGAAAGAACAATTAATATCATTCTTTATAGATGCCAGTTCCAAAGATCCAAAATCATATTAATCGAAAAACGATCATTATTGAACATAGACCTAATTAAGGATTATTACCACGTCAATCCTTCCAGTGTTGCCCGTATTAAATTAAATTGAATTAAATACTAAACTGTTGATAGGCCTCCAATAAGGTGCATCGACAACTTAGAGACAATGCAACCGAATATTTTTTAGAAGTTTGTCAATTCGATCGCAGGGAGGAGCATAATATAACTAGAATCACAAGACAGATTGGTATGGACTCTACTATCCAAGCCGTAGGGTCATTTTAGTCGAGCCGTTTCGATCCGTTTGGTTGTGGTGGTATCGATCAGGATTCTCGGCCTCTCCTCTCAGAGGGAAAAAAACGGTGTGAGCTTCCAGATCCTTGGGAGTTCTATGTCTAGTCAGCAGGTGTCTATTGATTGAAATCATCGTCTATTTTGTGACTTTGTCTTCGTGTTATATTATGAAAATTATGAAGGTTTATTTGAAGGAAATTACTTGATTAATAAAGTTTTACATACATTTGTTTGACAAAGGAAGATATAAGGTAAGCGTCAATATGGCTTGTTGAAGATGCAGATTCAACATTGCATATTGATGTTGAAGTCTTCATGATGACACACATACAAGCAATATTAATACCTACTATAATATGTATATATTGTATACATATTTCCTTCTTTGCTTTGTAAATAACCATCAGTTTGTATGTTGTTGATTTCTGACTCAACTTTCAGTATCGTTATCAATAAAATTTACATATTTCCTCGTGACTGTAATATCATCATCATTTCGTGCAAACAGGAAAAATTATTTGATTTATAATGTACTTGACACTTAATTGAATTGGACAAAATAGATTAAAATAGAGGTATCCAAACATTTTTGTGTGGTAGACCCCTTTTTTGTTTTTCGGTTTTTGGGTACTTCCTGACATTGACTGCACTCTACAACAACTTACAAAAATTTATAACCATACTAGCTGACCCGCGCCCACTTCGTTGGGCATAATATTAATAATCCCCGAAGCGAGCACGAAAGCGAACTGAATTAAACCCGAAGCCATCGCGCGCCGTCCGCTGATGATGATGATGATGATGATGATGATGATGACACTCCGCAATAATGTGGCTTTCTATTGGTGAAAGAATTTTTAAAATTGATGATGATGATGATGATGATGACACTCAGATTTAAACTATCCTATCTCTCAAGTTGGATCGAACTGCACATGGTGTGCGAATTTTATTATAATCGGTTAAGTAGTTTAGGAGTTCATTGAGCACAAACATTGTGACATGAGATTTATATATATTAGACTAGCGACCCGCCCCGGCTTCGCACGGGTGCAGTGAAAAAATGGTTATGGTGGGTTATCCCTAAGAGATAGACATATACCATCGCGGACTTTTTTGTGGATTTTTGTAAGTTGTACAATACTGTAGTACATTATTTTGGTCTATCTCGTAGGGTTCAGCCAGCGTTTGCAATATAAGCGCAAAAAAACGTGCTTATTTACGACATCACATTAGAAACCTTTAAATTTATCAGTGTTTCTCTACTATATTATGCATTTATTATACATACAAACCTTCCTTAAGAATCACTCTATCTATTAAAAAAAACCGCGTCAAAATCCGTTGCGTAGTTTTAAAGATCTAAGCATACATACGGACATACAGCGAAAGCGACTTTGTTTTATACTATGTATTGATATAAATAATTTTTTAATTCATAGTATTTTTGTAAATAATATATATATCTTTATATTAAAATCTTGTATAATGTAAGTAAATAGGTACTATCAGTGTAAGTTGAGATCCATTATCGTGGACCCCCAATTTTCATTTCGGGGCTCCAATTTTTTTTCTTTTGACGTAGATCAGCAGATTCATCCCTTGCAGATTAGCATAGACCCCTAGAGGTCATATTGACCAGTTTGGGAATCACTGGATTAAATAATGACTTGGTGACTCCAGCTATCGGAAATACATGTGGTGGAGTCGGAGTTATGTATGCCTTAACTTCATAAAAGGAGATGATTTCTGGCTTTAAAGTATAGCATTAAAGCAAGTTATACAAACTGACAAGAACTACCCCCTGATATGACTAATACTTGTCAAAATATTACTGGTAAAGGAAAATTCCACTGCTTAGTATCGCGTATAACAATGCAAAGAATTACATTTGTGGATCATCTTTTCTATTGATAATGTATTTGCTTGATACATGAGTTGCTAGAATAGATATAAATAATACAATTAATTGTATGACTGTCTTTGGTATTGGCTGCCTCAACGTAGCCAAGATTACTATCAAACTTAATATTCAAATAATGTTCTAAAAGTTCTTTCAGAAAACTATGACCAATTTACACCGACGCAGTAAAGTATAACACAGATATATATGCTGCTTATTATAAACCAAAAATACAACATTCTGGTTATTTCGAAATTAAATCCGACTTTGTCTATAGTGGCTGCGGAATTTTTTGCTCTTGCTTGTACTTTAAGGAAATAGTCCAAATAAATTTGTAATTTTTCAGGCAGTAAAAGTGTGCAACGGCATGATAGCTGGTCTGCTTTCGGTGTTAGGGATAAACCAATATCTTATCAAATTTTAAAAACTGATCACGAATCAAATAATAACAAAACAGAAATGAAGATACAATGGATTACGTCACACATAGGTATCCAAGGTAATGAAGTGGTAGACAGACTGGCAGAATGCTGTAATAAATACCCATGTTATCAATCAAATTTTTTTTTATGCAGAATTATAAGAAAAATGTAAATCGTATTTTAGTGTACCTATTTTGACGACTGTGCATTTATTTGAAGTAAATGAACTTGGTACTGAAATGTAAAACAAGCTTCTACACATTTATGGTCCTCAAATATGTACCCGTCCCGTACCCGTTTATGTAAAGATGTACCCGTCATAAAATTATGTTCGGGTACATTCCATGTAACAAGTTTACTCATTGAAAAAAACTAAATTGTTGAGTTTATATACAATTTTGATTACCTATTTAAAGATCATTAAATTCACTCTCGGCATATGTCAAAGTTTCTAAGGAGATTCTTGGGATGTTATCCCAAGCAGCTTATTTCAAAAATTTTAAATAATATAACTTAAATCGTAGCAGTTAGTTTTATGAAAAAAATGGTTGGTTATTACTACGTGACCAACATAGTCTTTCACAAAGTCTCCAAATTGAATGTAACATAATAATAATGTAAAAATAACTTAATTGGTTTTATCGGCGCCGGCGCAGCGCAGTACGCTTTGTGCTGGTATCTTTTGTCTCCTTCTTCTTTGAGCAATACATGAGTGATCCAAGAAGAAAGATAGTATGTACTATACACGCATACTATAGTAGAGCAGAGTATAGTTGGGAATAAAATGACTGTACGATATAATGATTACGCTTTTCTCTATAAAAAGTCTTTATTTTCAAAAATATGTTACATGATTAAATCAATCGTGTAACAACAATATAGAATTTGCGTACGGTGCTCCGTGTGTTAAGAATATACTTTCCCCGTCAGACTGCTCATTACATAGATAAATTTAATCAATCCTAATCATTTATCCTGATTAAGCCTTATAATATAAACAACAGATTCAAGTCCCAAGTTCTGAGATTCTTAAAAGAAGAATATTTCCGTAACCACTTGTCTTCATTGGGCAATTTGCTGGTTTGCGAATTTAGTTTGGTTGTATGACGAAAAAACGCAAATATCTTGAATTTATTGGCATTTATATGGTGAGCCCCTTTTGCGGCAGCTCGTAATTTGAACGAAATGTCAAGTTGTCGCATCGTTTTGCGAACATAAAAAATAAATGTTTTTAGGTCGATGCCTAAGATTATTCTGATATTTTTCTTTGATTTATCGTCTAGCTTTTGTATTGGAGCATTTATTTTGTTTTATGTGCCTTCAACTATTTAGTTTATTAGGAGACATTGAATGGATACGCTAAAAGTCATTCGGATCACAGAAACCGCGGTTCGGCAGCAGCGATCGTGGTCGCACCCCACACCATTTTTTAGGAATTTGCATCCAACGTTTTCCGACACAAGTGACCGTGCTTCGCGGCCAGGGGTAGGGCAAGCCTGCCTGCAACCTTGGCAGCGGCGCCGAACCGCTTCGGAGGAAGTATTGTCGCCGCTACCCTCTCACGTTTTACCGGTGCTATAAAATTGATAACCAGGAATTGTAATAGATTGGTCTTTGATTTTGCCTCGAATAATAAAAAGCTTTTCAATGTGTGTAATAATTTATAATAAGATTCCGCACTATATGAAAGAATTGTCCATTCATTAATTCAAAAGGACACTGCACAAGTGGCTAATCGCTCGAGCATTTTATTCCCTTCAAGAATTTTTAGATTTTAAGGAAAATGAGTTAAGATTATGTAGTGAATCGTTAATGATTGTAGATAGATACCTTTATCAAAAACAGCAGCTCCACATTATTATTTAAAACCCTACAATGTAGTTTGTGTTAGCATTTGTTTTTTCTTTTAAATGTGTATTGTCTGCTATGTGGTGCAATGTTTCTACTGTTATTTGATATCATGTTAATAATGGTTGAATAGTTCGTTATAATATTTATCACTGTTGAACTTCTGTATTCCCTATTCGAAAGCAAATAAACACATTCTATTCTAACTGTTACCGAGTTTATTATAGAGTTTTGTTAAAAACACGCCGATTACGATTCTCAACTAAAATCCTGTATGGGTTATGTTTTTTCTTAGTTCAGAAACGGACAATTGTCTGACTGACAATTGACTTCAGTAGTGCTCAGGCTGCGGTCACTACACCACTATCTGGAAAGCTTCCAAAGTTGCCATACAGCAGTGACATATAAGTAGTGGTAGCCGGTCATAACTAACAGGATTCCTACTGTTGTGATAGGAATGTTACCTTATAGCATTATTCTTTCTAAGCTGTATTAATTATACTGTTAAATATATACCCAGTACTATAACGTACCCGGTTCTCATTCCCAACGACACGGCGATCTTGAGTATCCGAGACAAGACGCGGGTTCAATTTGTGTCAACTCTCTTTTCTTCGACCCTAACGACCCAGAACGGCGCCGTGTCCGTTAGTAAGGGGGCGTTCAAGTATTACGTAAGGCAATTTGGGGGGGGGTAGGGTCTCGGTAAAATGTTACGATGCGTTATAGGGACAGGAGCGGGTCTTTCTTACAACACCGTATGTAACATTGTTTCTTTTTTTATAACAAATTGGCAACCCTTTTCGTTTTTACGTTTTACGGGGAATCCCTCGATTGTACGAGGGTCAAACTGAAAGTTCTTAGAAAATCAAAAACTGATAGTCATTAGCCAGTTATTAGTTTTATTATATCTTTTCAAAATATTGTCCATTCACGTCAATACAACGCTGCATGCGATGGAACCACTGGGAAAAGCATTTTGCCCACTCGTCCTTAGGGGTCTCTTCAATGGCATCGCGATACGCAGCCACCGCTTCTTCAGCATTCATAAACCGCTTTCCTTTAAGTTTTTCTTTAATTTTTGGAAATAAATAAAAATCACAAGGCGCGAGGTCGGGGCTATACGGCGGGTGACCCAGTAATTCAACGTTTGATGTCGCCAAATAGTCGATCGTTCGCTTGGCGGTGTGTGACGAGGCGTTGTCGTGGTGAAGGAGGATCCTACTGCGAGGTCGTTTCTCACGAACTTTTTCCAAGACAAGTGGCAAACAATTGGTAGTGTACCATTCTGCAGAAACTGTTTTTTGATCCTCTAACACAATTGTTGCGAAATGACCTATCCTTCCAAAGAACGAGGCCACCATTTTTTTTCCCGCACTTCGATCTCTCTTCACTTTAGTTGGCAACTCCTCGAAAGGAAACACCCACTGAGCAGATTGTCTTTTGGTTTCAGGATCATAACAGTAAATCCAGCTTTCGTCACCTGTTAGTATGTCGAACACAGCATTTGAGTCACCTCCGTTAAATCTTTCAATCATTTTACGGCACCAATCCACACGATGGAGTTTTTGAGCCTCAGTCAAATTATGAGGTATCCACCGGGCGCAAAGCTTCCTGACCGCTAAATGTTCGTGGAGGATTTTCTGCACTTGACTCATACCGATGCCTAAGCTTGTCCGAATCTGCTGATAGGTCACTCTTTTATCAGTCTCTATCATACGCCGCACAACACAGATGTTATCTTCAGTCGTCGCCGTAGAAGGCCGTCCCTCACGTAAAGCATCAGTGAGATTAGTGCGACCACGTTTAAACTCATTAAACCAGTTGTAAACAGTCGCACGAGATGGGGCTTCATCGTGAAAGGCCAATCGTAGTCTATCATAACTTTCTTGTTGACTTAAATGACATCGAAAGTCATAAAAAATCATTGCACGAAAATTTTCTCGTGTTAAATTCATGTTGACGTGACACAGGCAATTTTCAATTTGCCGCCAAATCGTAAAACAAATGACAAATGAATGAAATATATACTCAGTAATATTGGCAAAGAGTTCTATTTTCAAATTTTAGAATTACTTTTTTATTATATTGTTTATAAGTGGCCAGTTCTAAGAACTTTCAGTTTGACCCTCGTATTAGTATGGTCGTCATTTTTAATTTTTTCACGCAAGTTGTTTAACGTTACGGTGCGTTACAAGGGGGGGGGGGGGTCAAACATCTTCAACAATTGCGTTAATAATAAGTATAGTAATACTTGAACGCTCCCTAAGCAAAGTACAGAGCCTTCTGCTCTTGCGCCTTACACAAACGCACTCAAAAGTAAACCTGAATATAGCCATCTGCGACTTCAGCATAGGTTCGTTAAAAAATGTATTGATTATAAATAATAGTTAGATTAAGTTGGATTGTTAAATACTGTGAATAAGGTTGATTTTCTAATGAAGCGATTGTTTTGTTTTATGATCTTTATCCCCTTTAAAAATTATTAATTGAATTGTTGATACATTGTTATCATAATTGAATATGATTGAAATTACGAACAGAAAATTTTATAATCACCATCAAAGATCAGATTATGCGGGTTGGATGGGTAAATGAAGCACGGTTCGTTGTAGTCTGCAGTATGTGTATATTCATTCATTAATTTTAATTTCCTGCTCTTCAGCTCATATAAATGAGTTCATATATATCGCTTTTGAGATAGGTAAACTTGCGAGGTCATCCTCACACATGAGGTGATAAATCTACCCATGTGTGTACTGTAGCCAGATAGACTCATTAGGTGTTCTCTGGGCAATAACCCCATTTTACTGACGTTAGTTCTAACTGTTGTAAGTGCTTAGTAAAATTAATCATAGCGCTTCGTAGCAAGTGTTAAGAGCTGAATAGTCAGCTTACTTACGTTTACTTCGGTTGGTGTAGCCAGAATATGCCGGTTTTAGCTAAATATAATAATAATAAATATATCTTACACTAACACCTATTAGCCCAAACTAAGCTCTGTAAAGCTTGTGTTATGGGATCTAGGGAAACGGATAGATATAGGACATATAGATATATATTTTTAATAGAAATATATAATAACAACCATGACTAAGGTACAAATGCTCGCATTTATCACACAAACATCTGCCCCCACCGGGACTTGAACCCGGGACCTCAGAGATCGTGACACCTTGAAACCGATGTACTAACCACTCGATTATGGAGGTCGTTATATATATACTTATCATTGATTTATTTAATTAGAATAACCTACATTAACAGTTCTATAATAATATATATTATTAATAAATCATGATCAATGGTAATTTATTAAACTAATGAACATTCAAAATCATAAAGCAGCAGAATAGGTATGTACATAATCAGTTCAAATGGTTCAAATATGGTGTATTTTTGCTGACTTGGTTGCTTTCATCGTAGATTCGGGTTTCAAATTATGAAATTATAAAAATGTATTTTATAACAGGCAGCGCTGCATTGAATTCAAGAACAGAACTGGCGAACGTTGACTGGGTACATACCGGTATATAAGTGCATTCGCTTCATGCAGGCCAGCTGACTGGCCCTGACGTCACGCCGCGCCACATGTGGCGAGCAGCGGCGCGACCTTTCATTGTGGGTTGTGAGTTGCTTGCTGTTTTCTTTGTACCGCAGCGTATATCCGATGTGGTGGTTTTTTCACTGCTTTAGTAGATATAAGAAAGCTGGAATAATTTTCTTGATTTTTGTTGGTGATATAAACATCATCTTGATGGCAACAACAAAATCTTAAATGGGACTATAGGTACATCTGATCTGTGAGACTATTGGTCATTAAATCACGTGATTATTCAATAAAAGTGAAAAGATAGACTTGACGAGAAATTTCTATGTTATCTACATACATACATACACTCACGCCTTTTTCCCATGGGGAAGGCAGAGATTACGTCTTTCCACTTGCTACGGTCTTTACATATCTCTTTCGCTTCATCTACTTTCATAACATTCCTCATACATGCTCGACGATTGCGGGTACTTCTGACCTGGCCTTTTTTGAGGACACTTTCGATTTGTTCGAAATATGTTCGCCTTCGTCCCGTATCTAGTTTGGAATAATATCTACCTGTCGCTACTATACGGCGAAAGAAAATGTGAGGTACCGTATAAACCTGCGAAAATACTGAAGCCGACCAACTCGCACTGGACTAGCTTGTTTGGCTACGGCCTAATGCTATCTTGGCCATCTTAATGTATAATATAAAATGTACTCAAACTATCAATAAAATTTGAACTTTTCGAATTCCGTTAAACTATGTTTTACATTGGTATATTCTATTTAAAAGAAATCATACAGACACATAGATTAAAATAACGAATAGAAAATCGCATTCGAAGATTCACGTCATAGCATCTTATTTCAATCAAGGATCTGACCCTCCGTATTTCATTTGTCCAATATTGGATCGTCAGAGGGGGAATCGTTGCAGACATTATTACGGCGGCAAGCGACCCTTTAAGACGGATTGAAACGAGTTTCCGAAATGACTTGATTTGTCAGCCATTTTAGTCAGGTTGCAGTTATAACGAAGGAGTTCTTAAATTCACAGTGAGTATACTATAACATACGTTACGCATCACTCGCGAAGATGGCAGTTAGGGTGTTAACCATCACGCTGCTTCTCTCCAATTATCAGCTGATAATCACAGAAGGACTCGTCTGCTAGGATACCTCTTTCATATTACCCCGTGTTATTCACATTCAAAAGGCAATCTAATTACTCGGTGCCCGTGCTTTGACTCTCTTCTATCACAACTTGGCGACGTACAATATAGTGACGATTTTCCGAACTATAGTCGATAGTATTCACTTACCATCAGGCGAGAGCAGTCTGCATGTGTTGCAATATACCTACTTTTACAAACAAATCAATAATTTCAGTCCAACATAATTTCTTCACGAAACCACGAACCGGACTTTATAGTCACGATAAAAAAATACAAAACGATTTCCATCTGTTCTCATAATACATCTCAACCTTTCAAATTGCAACACGGTTCTTATGCAGGTAGCATAATGGCGCTGGCGTAACGTAACGCTAGGAAGGTTTTGTTGATGTCGCTGCATTATTTTCGATGGGCACATTGTAAGAGTACTGATCTGATGTAACGTAAACATGCTATTTGTCGTGATACGCTTTCTTGTCTCTTTGTTTACGCTAGCTAGACTACGTTATTTCGATGTTCAGGCTGCTGAACATCTATATGAAAATTACATAACTTAAGTTACGTAAACAACTTTTCGTATTAACGAAAACTATTTCACGTTTCTGACTTCATTACAGCTAGTATAATTGCACGAGTGTAGCCTAATTCAGGTATGCTTTAGTCACCGCGCTGCGAAAGTGCGGATCAGGAGGTTTTCGCAGGTCTAAGCAGATTGGCGTACGAAATTTTAATTCCCACTAGAAGCGTTGAATTACACTTGAAGTTCGAGTAATGAAATCATTGGTGCTTGGCTTAATCGAAGGACTTCAATGAAAGTCAGTGCCAAGGCCACATTAGTACCGATACTCCTCTGACTTATTTTTATATTATATACATATAAATTTAATCCCTCGTTCGCCAGGTATTAGTAATTCACGACTTTTTGGATTGGTCATGAATAGGGGAATCATGGGATGCGGTTTTGAATATCAGTAGGCAGTTAACTTGATTCCTCTAGCATATCATAACTCTGAATTCAACCCGTGTAATGTCAAAAGTAATTGTTATTAAAAAAGAATGTTATTGCTTATTTAAACTATAATTAATATTCTTGTGTGTGCGTTCATCCATATAAATATATACGACTGTAAATATACTCGTATATACCATGATATACCATGATGACTGTAAATATTTGTGAAAAGAAAAGTTTTCTCATCACGTGTTCGGAAATTAGGACTCGCTTTTTTATAAGAACGGGCAGCCTGAAGGTACTATCTCTTAATCTCTTTTCGAACTTAATTTACAATATAATACAATTACATATATTTCTAGAGGAATAAAGTATTTTAAGACTTGGATACATCTGAAATCGTATCGTTTGTATCAGATAATACTAAGTTATGGAGTCATATTGGTAGTAATTTTTAAGGTGAAGCTGTAAAAGCCTGCCGGTAATAACAAAAGATATAAACATAATCATTTTCTTATTGGCGATAGTATCTACTGGCGTGTATGCTAAATATTTAGAAGACTTATTAAAGTTTGCATAGATGGCGAAACACTACTTAGATTTTGAGTCCGATTTTAGCTTCAGATCTCAGTTTAAATTGTACTTAATTTGTGATGGTCATGTGACCGTGACCCACATCCATAACGCTAGACAGACAACCCAATTGTGTTCATACAACAAATTGCATTATTGTGAACGGTGGTTTGCTTTCTCGCTGATTGAACGTAATCAGGATGTCGTTATGCCCCCGCCCGGAGTGCGCAGACAGGGTATCGCGAAATAGAATAGCCAAATGAATCGCATGGTCTAGTTTAGTTCACTTTTCTAGTTAGGGCCACACCAGGACAGTGAGAGGTGTGTGGGAGCCGCGTGCGGCTGTTAAAAGTATTGTAATAAAAAAACAAAACTGCTGCAGAGATTTAGTATAGAACTTGATCATCATAATCACAGCTCATATGCGTTCCCACTTAAGGGCTCGATCCTTCTCTATGTTAGGACGATTATGTTTTAGTTAACCACGCTAGCCCAGTGCGGATTGGTTAATTACAATATACCTTTGAGTTTAATTGCCTCACAATATTTTTCTTACCATAAGTGCATCGGATTAATTCGAACCATCCGATTAATGTCAAGACCACAGCGTCTCCGACACAGCGTGTATATCGACTATTAAAGCATTCTCTTTTGCCTGATCAGCGATCATTATCGTCAACTAACGTTAGCCCTGTTTGCGATACAGCCACGATTACCAGGACATTGTGTATCCCGCGGGCAGATTTGCCGATAAGCGCAATATTGATCGCTTGCTTTGTATCCTAATGATTGGAAAGCAGCCTACAAGTATTTACTTGTATCAATAATTGATTAGATTGATCAATTTTCCTTGCGGCTATTCCTTGTTTAATAATGCAGTCAATTTTATTTTATCTACAACTTGTGTGGCATTGTACATATATGTGATTTTATTTATTGCCTGCTGTATTTGGTATGTGTTGCAATATAATAGCAAATAGCGTGTATTTGAGACGAACCTTCTTAATATTCCACGAATATCGTTCGGTTGTAACACTGTATAGGTAGGGAAAGCTTGTTGCCACCAGAAGAAGCATCTAGCACTTCTTATCTAGCTGTTGGCTTAGGAACTCTTACGATACATCAGCACTCACCTTCGCCCGTTTTCTTTCTCTACTCAGCCATATCCGATACGATTACGCGAGAGCCGCATTTTAAATACAATGTTTTAACTTGGTGATAGTGATACTACTTCTAATGCCGAATATGTTAAATCTCAGCACTGTATACAGCTAGACCAACAAATCAAATCAAATTTATTGCAAGTAATATATTTATTACATAATAAGTCTTTTACAGTGCAGCATATTTCTTAGCTTTATACAACATGCAAATATTCTCCACTGACGCTCCAATAAATAGTTTAAAATATTATTTTTACGGAAAGGTCCTCGAGTGGCAGACATATGCCGGACACCGCAGCGTTGCGTTGGCAGACTCCCCCCACAAAACGAACTGGATGCTAGCAACGGAGTACTGACCTGTGTGAAGATACTTGGGAGAAGCCATGTCCAACATTGACGACGATGATGATAATTTTTACATTCTATCCCAGTCTACACAAATGTTTGATGTCCCGTAGGCAGTTAATTTACAATAACAGAGACTTAATAAACAATTTCCATATAAATTATTTGTTATATTTAGTAGGTATGTCGTATTTTTTGTTGCCTATATTATTTACAATTTTGAATGAATATTGGAATTGTAAGTGAAAGCTCAGGTGAGCAATCCCCAAAGTCAACGATTTCAAATAGTTTCTATACCACGGGCGGATTCCCAGAGGACCGGACGGAAGTGCATCGCCCGTGCTGCGACTTGCAAATATAATGCGGTTCGTTCTGCAGTCAATGGGCTTTTGCATAGGTCTTGAGATTCGAATGTCAATAAGCAGATCTAACGGGATCACTGAAATGCCGCCTTTTTTAGAACTTCTTTATTTTGTGCGTTGACTCTACTTCGATAAAATAATACTTGTAATTAAAAGATAAAGGGGTAGAGGGTTGAAAATCGGGTTTGGGGTGGTGTTAATTTTGTAGCCCTTAATTAGCTCGAAATTTTGATGTATATAAACAATGTGTTTTAATCATTAAAACGCAGTGCTAACTTAATTCGCAGTTAGCACCCCCATTGAAAATTTCGAATATCTCGAACTAGGGGGTGGTTGGAAATTTTTTTTTGTTGCAATCCTAAATTGTCCTTAATTAGTCCGAAATATTTACCGTTTTACTTTTTTTTTCGAAAGTGGGTGTGCCAACTTTATAACCATGTAGCGGTTGGTACGTAAACACACGAAATTCGAATAACGAATTACAAAGTACATGGCAGTTTCGATGCCCGGTCGACTTTGTCACCGACGCTTCGCTTTTCGTAGTGTCATTAAATCGAAATTAATATGTAGATGCTGCCCCAAAGTATGGACTTTCCATGTGATTTATACTTTAATATCTGTACTAGGACTCCGTTAAATTGTAACCGGATTAGCTATGCTGTAACAGTATACTGTAATTGAGGCGTATGGAAGATTTATGAATTATTAGTAAGTGGCATGGTGATGATGATGACAGTACAGAAACGAAAGATGGAAACTTATAACAATGGTTTACAGCTATGTGAAATGGGAAACATAGTTTAATCATATTATGAGTAGGTACCAAAATGGTATCTATACATATGTATGTCACACATGAACCGCCATAATAGTCTTCGAAAATTGGAAGAAGGATGAGGAAGGAAGAAGCAATGACTGCTCAAATGCCCATCTCATCTCTCACTCTGATGTTCCCTTCTCATTTTTTGCGCAGTCGATTCGCTCCTGGAACCCTCTTCCTTCCGATATTAGAATGGCACCTAGCTTGTATGTATTCAAGAGAGCGTTACACAGATTACTGCCAAAAGACGTTGAGTGTCTTTGAAGAATTTGATTGCTGATTTTATGTATGTATATTAGATAGGTTTACATCATCTGAATTCATAACTGGCAGGATTTGTTTCTTTTTTAACATTGCCGCATTTTTCCGAATCACGCAGGTCGGCATTAAGTCCGCCTTTGTACGCTGTACATTAGGTATAAATACATAAATAAAATATACATTTATTCTCAATACAGAAAAATATCTATTAAATTACAAGTTACTAACTTGTAAATAATATTTTATCTAACAATAATTAATGTGATGTGCTCCAGCGCCTATGAATCTGACACTGGCCCAGGATATACTGAGACAAAGCCTGCAACGTTGGTTTCCTGTCATTATCACATGTGAACCACGCTACTCAAACAATATTATGTGAATTTATTATAATAATTTCTAAAAAAGGGATGGAGGTTTAACAAATTTCCCAATTAATTGTTAAGATGTAGCTGTGAAAGCCGATTGCAGTTAACAGCAATGTATACTGTCATTTTGCTAAATGCCTCACTAACTAGGAGCACATATGTATATATGTTACAGAATAAGAAACTGTTCGCTTCTCGAAAACACGTAGACAGGGAGATGTGTTAACGAGAAAACAATGCGGAAGGCTTTCGTCAAGAGCGGGTGCGTGCTCAAGTTGTTCAGGACATCAGTAGGAGGCATCGCTCTTACCTCGGGAGAAATTGCCTGTGCACACGTTAAAGGAACTATGACGTTGCATTAAGTCGATTTCCGCCTAATTAAATTCATGATCCGAATGCTGCTGCTATTTCTTTATTTGTATTTTTAACCGACTTCATACTATAAAAGATCCTTTCAGAGTACAATTTATTTCCAGTAGGTGTGGCATGGAAAACTGAGAAAAGAAAATAGACTCTTCTATCTCATGGTAGTCAAACACAGTGGAAGGTTCAAGCTATTCACATAGTCCCATAGTTCTGTCTTCAACCGGAGTTATACCTAACTCACTTAAACAAAGCCTAGATACAATAGATGTACCCGCCCATACACTTACCTTGATTCAAAAAGCCGTCATTCTCAACACATGCCGTATTAAACGCAAGTTTCTAAGTGCGTCAACACTCAACTTATTTCATTTAATCCCTTATACGCTTGGCTTTGGCCCGCGTATCTGGTGTAAACTCTCTAAAAGAGGAGTGAAAAAAAAATAAACGAATAAAATAATAATTTAAGTATACTTTATTTATTGCACTTGATAATATTATGATCCATAACCCCTAAGAGTCAACGTTGGAATGTATACTCCCTAGGTCGTAGGGAAAGAGTTATTCAACCGTCATCGCGTGCAATTCGTAATGACAGTTTCATCGACACAAGAGAGCTTTGCGGAAAGAGAAATAACTGTGGTCTTTTTTTGCGAATTAAAAAGAAAAACAGGTCACACTTTTTATATCTATGAAGGGCAGTAAACAAAACACTTCTACTTCTAGCTTTGCCATAACATGTCGTTTAATGTCCCTATGCGGCCGGCATTAATAATTGGCCTGCCATTCGCTGCCATTGGTGGTCGACCCAGATCCGTGCACTGGCGTTTTATATCTCGTTTTGTTTGTGTGGTGGCACAGTAATGTGTTAATTCATTAATCGTGTGGCTTTCGATAACGTGCAACAGCGAGAAGTGTGGGTTTGCAATTATCTGTTAATTTGAAATAAACCTTTCACCGATCGTTTGCAATTTAATGATGGATTGGGGGTTTTGCGTGGTCGAATATGTCTATTGAAAAAATGTTGTTGACATACAAGGGCTGCTACTTATGTATCCGGAATAGAAAAATTAAGCAAACGTATATGGCTAAATATGGGTTTATTGTTTTTCAAAGTATTCTCCGCGATGATCGATACACTTTTGCATACGTTGAAACCAATTTGTATAGCATTTTTTCCACTCTGATTGCGGTATCTCTGAAACGTGCTGTTTAAACGCGTCGACGGCATCTTCACGGGTCGAAAATCATTGACCACATAATTTATTCTTTACATTTGGGAATAAATAGAAATCATTAGGTGCCAAGTCTGGGCTATACGGTGGATGACCCATGAATTCTATTTTTTTGATCCTCCGGAAATGTATTTGTTTCGCGTGATGTGTGACATCTGGCATTGTCGTGGTGTAGAATGATTCTGCGTCGCTTGTTGTTTTTACGTATTTCTTCAAATACTTCCGGCAAACAAAAGGTCGTGTACCACTCCGAATTGACCGTTTTACGATTCTCCAGTGGTATTGTAGCCACATGACCATTAATACCAAAAAGCAGGCCACCATTTGCTTTAATGTGCTTTTTGCACAAGTCACTTTCGTAGGGTTCGGCTCATTTTGAGACACCCAAACTGTAGATTGTTGCTTAGTTTCGGGATCGTACGCATAGATCCAAGATTCATCCACTAGTGTAGATGTTATAAACAGATTTTGAGTCACCTCCGTTAATTTTTTTTAACATATTCTTGCACCATTCGACGCGAGCTTCTTTTTGATGCTGTGAGTTAAGTTGTGCGGTATCCAACGCGAACAAATTTTTTTTACGATCAAATGTTCATGTTATATTTTATTAATGCTTGTCATACATATGCCCAGAGTAGCCTCTATCTCGCGATACGTAACATGACGATCTTGCATAATTAGTTTTCGTACAGCTTCAATGTTTTGTGGCACAACGACTGATTTCGGGCGACCTTCCTTAACTTCGTCCATGAGCTTACTCCGTCCACGATTGAGCTCACTAAACCAGTGACACACAGTGGTTTTTGATGGAGCTTCAACACCGAAAGTTGAAATTAATTGATCTACGCACTGTTGTTGCGTTAAACCACGTCGAAAATCGTAATAAATCATAACACGAATATTTTCACGTGTGAGTTCCATCATTTCAGCGATATGATATTTTAAACCCATCAGAAACAAAACACTAGCGTACATAAGGAAAAAAAATCGGGTGGGGCTGTGCGGGGCACACGGCCGTTGGTTTTAACGTGAAACGTCTATGTTAGGGAATCGCTTTTAAAGTAAAAGATTGAAATAAAAACAAGATTGACGGTGTTTTAAGTATTTAAATAAAAAACTCAATGTCACAACAGCGAGCTGACTATATAAGTGATATATTCACACCACATTTTTGTTTCTAAGACTAATAGTTTTTTTATTAAAGTACGATGATATAGACCTTTTCGTTACGGTCCACTTTTTAAACCTGGTACCCGTATGTTTCGGCGCGATTTTAAAGACGTTCCACGTCAAAAAAATAACGGCCAGTATTTCAAAAAAAGAACGAATTTTACCATGGAGGTCATATATTAAAAATGTTGATCTCCCAGATTCCGGATACTTAAGTAGCAGCCCAAGTACAACAACAACACACCTGTTCTCCTAAGATTAGGAGATTACATTTCGACACTGTCAAGCCATTATGCTGAGATATCAATAGCAGTATTCAATTGTCACATGTGACAAAAATGTCCTGACTTCACCTGGACTCAACTAACTGAGAATAATGTCTAAGTTGTATTTTACGACATCTACTTATAAAAAGGGAGCGGTGACACATATATTTTTAATCTTACTTTGTTACTTCACAGAAATATGCTATGTAGTGATTAAAAAATAAATCATTAGCTCGCATGACACGTAACGTTTAGCGTACAAAATGCAGATTTGTCAGTAGCAAGCTATCGCGGGACACGCACGACCACTACGTCACACTGGAAGCGCCGTTTCATTCCCGTTTCAGGCGCCGTGCCCACTCCGCGGGGCGTCGACCCCTGAAGGGTGCCTGTGTTGTCGATGGGTGCGGCGACTGGGCACTCGGCTTAACGGGCTTAACCGCTTTGTTTGTTTGTTTTTTTTTTGAGGCAAGACGTTTCCTTTCGTGTCGTAGGTTGTAATAAGTTTCGTCCGCGGCGAGTGTGTAGACGCCGCTTTGAAGGTTTTTGTTGTTGTAAAACTGACCTACGCTTGGAATGTCTCTCCTACGTGTCCGTTTACTTTGATTTTAGATTATAACTCTTACAATTTTCTATTTCTTATAGAATAACACATATTAGGTATTTTGAAGTTTATATATAATCCGATCCTTTATTGTGCTTTAGTCAGAAGCCTACTTGAATACGCGAGTATAGTCTGGAATCCACAGTACGGGATCTATGTTGATAAAATTGAAAAAATTCAAAGAAAATTTCTGCGTTTTATAAACTTCAAACACAAAATTACCTCAAAATCTAATTATATTAATGACTGTAAACACCACCATCTGTTACCTCTGAGTCTTAGAAGAGAAGCTACTGACCTAAAATACTTACACAATATTGTTACGAATAAAGTTGAGAGTAGCGAGATACTCTCAAGAATTTACTTACAAGCGCCAAGTCGTTCCAATCCCAGGAGAAACTACCTTAAATTCTATACTGACGCATGTACAAATTATAGAAAAAAATCATATTTGAATAGAGTACTAGTTAATTTTAACTGTAATCACTCTATGCATGTTGATTTATTCATGACAAAACACAATTACTTCGTTCATAGGATTAATGCTGACTTCTTTGGAAATGTGACACAAAATTGTTTAAATAAGTAAGTAACATTGTTATTATTGTTTTAAGTTAAAAAAAAGTAACTATTAGTGAAAACTGTATAAGGCATGCTTGTTCCATATTTTTAGTCTACTTTTCGTAACAAATGCTGTTTGTTTTCCATGAAAATAAAATAAAATAAAATAAAAAAAAAATAATTAGCTGTGCACGCGGCTTCGCCCGTGTGGAATTGTTTCACCCCCTTGAAGGTAGAAAGTAAATACTTGTGATTAATAACGTATTTATTTAGATAAGGATTAATATCATATTAAAAATACAACATTGCGTAAATTTCTATATATTTTGATTACTATGCTAAAAGGTTATATAGTAAATCTTAAAAGACAGACATAAGCTGCCGCGGACATTTTTTAGAACTTTTAAAGAGGAACAATTCCATCATTACGTAAATTGATTCGTTTACCCAGCACACGCAACGAAAGCTCTCAGAAATAATGTTACCCGCTCTTGCAACACTTTCCATTGATGCTCCGTGTCTATTAGTCGCAGAGTGATGTTAGATAGTCTTCCTCGATAAATAGACTCGAAATGACGAGTGATTGAACGAATGATTTTTTAATTACATAGTAGTTTTTGAGGTTGAACAAAATAAACAAATTCTTTAGCTTTATAATATTAGTATAGACTACAATTCCGAAAAAAAATAGTTTGTACTTATACTTTTTTGTGTTTGACCATACATCTTGCATGCAAAATTTTATTAGCTTAAGTAAGTCGCAGCGCATGCAGCGATGTATGCCAAATGGAGATGGCTTTATCGAGTCTCACATAAGAATTACCACCCAGGCGAATCAATTGTTTCAGACGGGCGGGTGGCTCGCGGGTGGCCCGTTCTATTATTCATTTCAACTTCCACTTTTAACTCGTTCACGTGAATGAACGTTCACTCGCTCGTCTATTTTCGTCGTTTAATTGCTGCACATTGCTTTATTACTGGTATTGAGTGTCGTATACATGAACGTCTATAATGATCTTTAATTAGATTTTTATTGTTAGTATCAATTAAAATTAAATCCTCGGATTTTTTTTAAACAAGATATAAATAAATATTTCTTACACTTACACCAATTAGCCTAGCCCAAAGTAAGCTCTGCAAGTTATGGGATCTAGGGTAACGGATATAAATAAGTTTGGTAGAAATATATTATAACAACTATGACTAAAACTAAACTAAAACTAAAGAATGCCTGGGAAATCAATAATTAATGACGTCATATTTAAAATGTGTCTAGTACTATCATCATCTTCACAGCTCATATACGTCCCTACCGAGGGACACGAGCCTACCTCAACTATGTTAGGGCCTTAGTCAACCACATTGGCCCACAAATTGGTTCACTACATATATTTTTAAATTTCTTTGCTGGTGTATGCTAGGTGCGTCTGGATGTTTTCCGTTACCGTAGAAGCGTCAGGTGACCCTATACTTTCCGTACTGGTCTACGAATTGGATGATTCGCGGAGCCCGGGACCGATCGTGCCATGTACATACCAATGTGTTTTTTGTTTTTTCGAATTTCAAATGTCGCATCTGACGCTTATAATCGTGAGGCGGAAATGCGAAGTTTGCGCATGCGAAGGAATTCAAGGGTGCATATTAATTCAACAACGCTATACCAAGCGATGTAAGGTGTCTCAAGGTCAACGTGCTTTATCTGATGCTTACATGATTCTGCTTTCGAAAATTGTAATTTGAAGTAATAGTACGTTACGATATTAGTGCGTTATGATGGCTATAACACGTGAGGCGTAATTGGGCCGAGCAACGCGCTAGCGCTGCCTACTGACTGACGCTGCGCGGCGATTAGTTCGGAATTTGAATAGCAATAGCGCACGAAATGGCGAATAATTCTGTTATGGAATTTGTATGGACTATAACTTAACTATTTGCTTTGGTAACACGCTTTACACCGATTTACATATTTAAAACCGGTGGAATTACATCAGCTTTACGAGCAAAGGTGTTCAAAAGATATTAAACAATTTGGTCTTTCGACAACTTCATGTAACGAGTATGTAAAGGTTAATGTTTGAAATAATTCCGATCGATCGGATTCGTATATTGAGAAAATAAAATAACGCAGAGTTTTTTCGGCAAAAAATCTGTGCTATCCGGGTTTGTTTTGACGCCAAAGTGACAACTCACAAGCATGCAAGATATCACAATTTCAAGGTTGATTTATCAGAATTGGTTCAAGAGCAAGTCTTCAGTAGTCTGAGTACTGTTGAGCGCAGTCTAAATTGAATTCAATTATTAACATACGAATCGTACGTTGCATCAAAAACACACTAGTTGCACCGCGTCGGATCGACTATAAATCGAACTCAATTGCAGAATTGTTTGCGAGTCATTCGTTTGAAATCGCAAACCTATGCAACCGTCATAACATCAACTTTGACTTCTCAATCGTATTATGTTATTTAAGTTATCTAAGTTCTTAAATCATACACCACCAGTATGGCCTACTTTCGACGACCTTTGTAGCCGAGCGGTTAGTACATCAGTTTGGTGTCGCCATCTTTAAGCTCCCGGGTTTGGATCCCGGTGGGGGCAGATGTTTGTCTGATGAATATGAGAATTTGTCCCTTAGTCATGGTTGTTGATATTATTTCTGACAAAAATATTATATATGTATATTAAATGTATCTGTTACCCTATATCCCATAACACAGCCTTACAGAGCTTACTTTGGGCTAGGCTAATTGGTTCCTCCCGAGGAGGGCTCCCCTGTCCCGAGGAGGGCTCCCCTGTATCGACGGGGGAGCGGAGGCTGGGGGTTCCCGGAAGTAGCTTGGTAGTTCCCGGAGGCCCCCTACATGCCTGAGGAAGGCCATCCCTGAGGTTTTTAGTGGGTAGGCCTCCCCCTTCTGGGGAGGAGAGCCCCACATAACCGCCGGCTTGCCACATCCGGGGTATGCAATTTAAGGCATTTTCCTCAGGAGAACAAAAAAAAAAGGCTAATTGGTTCCAGATAGAAAAAGTAAAAACTGGGTGACAATCGCAACTAAAGTTCGCATTTTAGACATACATACATACACTCACGCCTTTTTCCCATGGGGGTAGGCAGAGATTACGTCTTTACGTCATTTTAGACATAACGTATAAAATGTTATTTGTTTAACTGAAAGCGTTACGCTTACTTTTATTAGCGACTAGCTGACCCGTGCCCACTTCGCTGGGCATAATATTAATAATCCCCGAAGCGAGCACGAACGCGAACCGAATTAAACCCGAAGCCATCGCGCGCCGTCCGCTGCTTTGGCCTTCACACTTAAGACGATGAGTTTACTTACTTTCATTAAGATTCATAATTTTTGGTAATATATGACTAATTAATATGACCAAATGATTTAAATTATTTTATTAATATTAAAAATTAAATTATCCATACTAATATTAAAAAAACGACTTTTTGTAACTTAAATATAAAAGTTAGACATATGCTGTCGTTGACTTTTCTGTTGGCATTTCTAAGCTCCACATCTTTTCTTTAGAACTCCAAAATATATATTTCATAGTTAAGGCAGCGTTCGTAAGAAACGCTTTCATTCGATCGTTTTTTCTCAGATTTACTTTGCAAAACGGACTACCACGTAAAAGCTTTTTTATTTTTTTTATATAACCTATGACACTCAGCAATCATGCGGCTTTCTATTGGTGAAAGAATTTTTAAAATCAGTTCAGTAGATCCCGAGATTAACCCTTACAATTTAACAAATATACAAACACACAAACTTTACTTCTTTATAATATTAGTATAGATTATATATTAATCGACATTATCATTCGACAAATGAATAGTGAATGAGACTACTCGTTGCATTCAGTTCCTTGAAATTACAGTTTTTATAACAAATGAAAATTAATAGAAATCTAGCACCCGAACAAATAATTATCAAATAGATTTCTTGTTCGCTCTCCACAACGAACCAGCTGACAACGCAACGTCGGTTTCACAATCGTTGTTTGTTTTTGTTTGCTAAACACACACCTGTTTGTTATCGTGCGTGAATTCCAACAGTTTCAATATGGTCCTACTGATACTAGTATCACCAGTAATTGGTATCATAAAATACTAGAGTTAGTGATACGCCACGCACTTGTCTATTCTCCTATTCTCACGGCGATTGATCACGTAGCAATTTGATACGTTTGTTTGTGTATTCAGTTTCGAAATGCGTACTATCGGTATAGCCTCGTGAAGGATGGTTGGCGCCATGCTGCTTTACTTGCGTAGGGACTGTTGTAATTTTGGGGTAATGTTGGTGAATTCTTTTTATGATCTACTAGCTAACCCGTGCCCACTTCGTAGGGCATAATATTAATAATCCTATTTTAGTACAGTGTTATGTTTTAATTTGTAACTGTAATGTTAAAAATAAAAACTTTTTGTAACTTAAATATAAAAGTTAGACATATGTTGTCGTTGACTTTTTTGTAGGCATTTTCAAGCTCCACATCTTTTCTCTAGAACTCAAAAATATATCTTTCATAGTGAAGGCAGCGTTCGTAAGAAACGCTTTCATTCAACCGTTTTTTCTCCAATTCACTTTACAAAACGAACTACCACGTAAAAGCCTAATTATTTTTCGGTTTCTTATAAAACCTATGACACTCAGAAATAATGTGGCTTCCTATTGGTGAAAGAATTTTTAAAATCGGTTCAGTAGACGCCGAGATTACCCCTTACAATTTAACAAATATACAAACACACAAACTTTACTTCTTTATAATATTAGTGTTACGCCGGTGGCTTAGTAAAACTTCAAAAGTGATTTTCTGTGACTTAGAAACGTTTTCAGCAGGCTGAAACGTCGTTTCAGGCCGTTTCAGAAGTAGCTCTTTCACATACTAAAAAATCTTAATTACACCCAAGTTACAGTAGTTTTCAGGCGCCTGAAACATGCTTTCAGTACGTTTCAGGCTACCCTCTATCCAATGCCGCAATAACCTGAAAACCCGTTTTCAGGCGTTTTCAGACCCCTTATGAGCCATTAAGCCTACTTCAGTAAAAGGACATAAATTTCAATAGGAGTGAAAGAGATAGCAATAGTAGAAAGAGACAGAGATAGTTAGAACATTCGAGAAGTATTAGAATGAGAAAACAATCATTAGAAAGAGATAGACAAACACAGAATATTCGAGAAAGATAGTACAGGAATATTCGAGTATTGTGTATCGAGAATATTCGAGTATCGAGATAATTATACTCGAAACGTCTCGAACGCGCGACGTATTGGACTACACATTCGAGTTGTCCGCGAATGTTCTGGCAAGAGTGGCAAGTATCTTAGGGGACTATATAAGGGCTGTGTCCGGTCGCCGGGAAGCAGTACCTATACTTGTGACCTACCACCCTCCGATAAGAGTTGAATTACCGATAAGGAGGCGGCGTGTTGACTGGGAAAGATATCGTAATATTCTAACACAGGAATGCATATCGAAACCAGTCAACAACAGCGACGATGTTGAAGACCTTGCGATAAGGCTACAAGGCCAGATAGCCGATGCCTTACAAGCGTCACAACTCCCCGCCTCCTCAAGACCACGGACGAACCTGCCACCTAGAATACAGAGGCTCATAGAGGAAAAACGAAGAATACGCCGCAGATGGCAGTACTCCAGATGCCCTGTACTTCTATACCACCTGAACACCCTGGTATCCAAGATTAAAAGGGAGATCCAGGACCTCCGCAGTGATGCATGGTTGAACACCATTAACCAAGCAGAGGATGACCGTAACACCTGTTCCGTCTCTGCCGAACGCTCACGCGGAGAACTGCGCCCATAAGACCCTTGAAGGCCCCCCAATGGCATTTTCATGTACAAAGCGGAAGACCGGGCGAAGATCCTCGCTGACCATCTTGAGGGGGTCTTTCGCCCTAACGAGGATGTCGATACAAGCCACACTCATGATGTACTTGCACACCTACAGGACTACCTACAGAATCCAGCCGGCGAAAACCCAGAGGAGCCTATCTTCTTCTCCCCTGGGCAAGTAGCGACGATGCTGAAAAGGTGTCCACCTAGGAAGGCCCCAGGGCCAGACGGCATCCCCAATGAGGCCCTCAGACATCTGCCTCCACGGGCGGTAGCAGCAGTCACGAGGCTATTTAACGGGGTGGCCCGCACCTGTCACTTCCCTAACACCTGGAAGGAAGGGCGGGTCATAGCGCTCCCGAAAGCAGGGAAGAACACCACATCCCCTGCCAGCTACCGTCCGATAACACTACTGAGTACCTTATCGAAAGTGTTTGAAAAGCTTCTCCTTACTAAGCTACTTCCACACTTCGACCTGAGGCCTGAGCAGTTTGGGTTCCGCGCTGAGCACTCAACAACCCACCAGCTCACTAGAGTGCTCCATCACGCGGCAACCGCAATCAAAAAAAAGAACACCCGATCGCTGTCATGCTCGACATGGAGAAAGCGTTCGATAAGGTCTGGCACGAGGGCCTCATATACAAGATGTCCACCACTACTACTCCAAAGCGAGCAGTAAGGATCGTGGCATCTTACCTTACAAACAGGAGCTTCCGCGTGGCAATCGAGGATACGGTATCAACCGCCCGCCCGATCCGAGCTGGGGTCCCGCAGGGCAGCTGTCTGGCACCAATCCTGTACCTGCTATATACTAATGACATCCCAGTGAACGAAGGTTCACTGCTGGCGCTTTACGCAGACGACGCAGCCTACCTCACATCCTCCATCAGGGCCGATATAGCAGCGAAGAGGATGCAAAGACAGCTGGACACCCTGCCATCATGGCTGGACAAATGGCGGTTGACCGTCAACGTGGTGAAGACCCAGGCCATAGTGCTGAGTAGGGTGAGGAACATGCCACCCACTCTAGCACTCAGGGGTATCAATATACCCTGGAGTTCAACAGTCACCTACCTGGGGGTGACTATAGACAGACATATGACCATGGGACACCACGTTAGCGCCACCATAAACAAAGCCAAGACGGCAAGGATGGCCTTACGCCCGATTTTGCAATCACACCTGCCTCTGAGGTCTAAGTTACATCTATATAAGATGTACATTAGAAGTCGGATCACCTACGCAGCTCCATCTTGGTTCGCGCTACTAAGGGCTAAATCCCTGAAAGTGCGACTCGAAGCTCAACAATGCATCGCGTTGCGGACAATCATACGGGCCCACGATGCGTCCGCAACGACGTAATAAGAAGAGACCTGAAATGTATCAAGTTAGAGGACCACATCCGCGAACTGGCCAGGCGGATGTTTGCACGAGCTGGGAGAGATCCGACTTCCCACTCATCAAGAATATCGCACCCCAGCACGCAAGACCTCCAGATGGCAGGAAACGAGGGCTCCCTAGGGACATCGTCGAGTGACCAGGGATAAACGGAATACCAGTCACGATGACTTGCAAAACATCGCAATCATCGTGACTTGCAGAAAAACAAAAATTTTTTCAAAACACCGACACCAAGAAAAAACCAGGTTGAAGACACCCACAAAATAATACGCATGCGTATTCAAGCTCTCCACAGGTGAGAATCACCGACCCAAATGACCCACCGTCGTCACGGGTGGCGATGAAGCCACCGAAGAGGACTACGTCCTGAACGGTCACCCCGGCCCTACTCCAAGGGTCGAGACGAATATCAGTGAGGGGGAAGCAGTATTGTTTTGCGATACAGTGCGAAAACATCTAAGTGATATTGGAGAACTAAGAAGCGACTTTCAGTGCTTCCAGTGACTGTTAGTGTTATTAATTAATAAAAGTTCAGTGTTTTGGTAGACCGCAGTTTGATTTACTGACCCAGCTCGTAACATTTGGTGTCAGAAGTGGGAATCAGTATGCCGGTTCTACCAAAGGAAGACACGGAAGGAAGAATCCGGACAAGAAGCCAGCGACAACAGGAAGCCGACCAGAGACGCTTCGGAGCTACTCAGCCGCCACTGACGAGGACCAGCAGTCAGTTATGGAAGCCACTCTCTCAACGTCGGCTGCCGCACCAGATTGGGCGGCTTTCATGGCGATGTTGCAGGAGCAGGCCCGCCGGCAGGAGGAGCAAGCACGCCGTCTGGAAGAGCAGTTGCAGCGTGATAAGGAGGAGCAGGCCCGCCGTCAGGAGGAGCAAGCACGCCGTCTGGAAGAGCAGTTGCAGCGTGATAAGGAGGAGCAGGCCCGCCGTCAGGAGGAGCAGACTCGCCTTTTGAGGGAACAACTGCAGCTCGGCCAAAATGAACAAATGGTCCTGATCAAAGATCCAAGCGACTTTCGGCAATAAGGTCAAAGTGATTGAAGATAAGGTTCTGCAACACGAGAACCGTCTCACCGAAGCTGAATCTGAGATTGCCGATGTCAAGAAGGCTTTGGGTAATCTGAAGGTCGGACATGGGACAGCCACTATCGTCAGTGCCGCTCCTTCGGTGCGAGGATTCAAAGTGCCACCTTTTGATGGGAGTTCCTCGTGGGCAGCCTATAAAATACAGTTTGAGGCTGTAATGGAGGCAAATGGGTGGACTAAAGCCCAGGCCATGACCGCACTCAAGCTAGGTCTCCGAGATCAAGCCTTGACAGTCCTCGAAGCTCTTGACAAGAAGGTGAGCTATGAGGAACTATTGGAAGCGCTTGAGGCAAGATACGGCGACGCACACCTTGAACATGTGTTTCGGGCCCAGCTAAAAGATCGGGTTCAGCGTGTTGGTGAAAACCTGCAACAATGGGCCCTAGAGGTAGAAAAACTGGTACGTAAAGCGTACCAGTCCGCACCGACGTTAATTGTGGGCAACCTTGTACAGGCTTTTGTCGACGGCATTCGGGACCTCGAAGTGAGAGCTGCTGTGAGACTCGGGCACCACGAAACCCTTAAAGACGCCCTGGCCCATGCTCTAGAAGTAGAAGCTGTGAGGCAAGACCATCGGTCTCACCGTGTCAGGGAGGTAGTTGCAACACCTGTGCGTGACCGCTTCAAGGGATACAGCCCTAGATGCTACACTTGTGGCGAAAAGGGACACCTCCGATCAAGTTGTCCTAAGCGTAGCTCAGGGAATGATGAAGATGGACCTCAGGAGAACAGGGCAGCTAATAGCGCTGTCCAACAACAGCAGGAAAAACGAGTAAACGCCAGGACTGCGGGGCGAGTGCTGGCTGGTGTTCGCAGAGCCCCAAGGATTTCGATCTCACAAGCCCACGATGGGAACAGCCTGATCATCAATGGCAAGGTTAACGGAAGGTCATGTAAGCTGACAATCGATACCGGAGCTTCTCGCACGGTTGTCGGTTCCCAACTTGCGAATCGGTCTCTGAGGGACTTCAGAAACAACAGCCTGGAGCGATTAAATTTAGTAACCGCCACCGGTCAGCACATACCCGTCCGAGGCGAACAGAAGGTGGAGTTGAAGTTGGGTAATCAAGTTTACCTGCACAACGTCATTGTGGCTGATATTGTCGATGACTGCATTCTCGGACTAGACTTTATGAGGAAGAATGGTTGTGAGATCGACGTCAAGCAAGGAATTATGAGTTGTGGACGAGAAGAATTGTTCATGGAAGGAGCCACACCGGGGAAAGTTATAGCTTAAAGAAAACCGTTCTACCCCCAAAATCAGAAACCATTGTGCCTGTTAGTCTCCCTTACAATTCTGGAAGATCTCATGGTAATGCAGATGCTTTGTCAAGAAGACCTTGCTCTGAAGACTGCAAGCACTGCGTAAAACAAGAGGCAAAAGCGACCTACCTGTGAGAATGCTAATCGGAGCAGGCCCGCCGTCAGGAGGAGCAGGCCCGCGTCAGGAGGAGCAGGCCGCCGTCAGGAGGAGCAAGCCAACAGATGTCTGAGAAGATGAAAACCCGCTACGACCGAAATGTAAACAACAAGGGCTTTGAAGAGGGTTCGTTGGTGTGGCTACATAATCCAGTCCGCAGTAAAGGGAAATCTCCGAAGCTTCAAGCCAAATGGGAAGGACCCTATCGAGTTTTGAAGAGGATCAACGACGTCACGTACCGGATACAGCGAAATGCACGTAGTCCCTGTAAGATTGTTCACGTTGACCGACTGGCGAAATACCACGGAAATAATGATGCTCGGGACGAGCATGTCTTAGGAGGGGGTAGTGTTACGCCGGTGGCTTAGTACAACTTCAAAAGTGATTTTCTGTGACTTAGAAACGTTTTCAGCAGGCTGAAACGTCGTTTCAGGCCGTTTCAGAAGTAGCTCTTTCACATACTAAAAAATCTAAATTACACCCAAGTTACAGTAGTTTTCAGGCGCCTGAAACATGTTTTCAGTACGTTTCAGGCTACCCTCTATCCAATGCCGCAATAACCTGAAAACCCGTTTTCAGGCGTTTTCAGGACCCCTTATGAGCCATTAAGCCTACTTCAGTAAAAGGACATAAATTTCAATAGGAGTGAAAGAGATAGCAATAGTAGAAAGAGACAGAGATAGTTAGAACATTCGAGAAGTATTAGAATGAGAAAACATCATTAGAAAGAGATAGACAAACACAGAATATTCGAGAAAGATAGTACAGGAATATTCGAGTATTGTGTATCGAGAATATTCGAGTATCGAGATAATTATACTCGAAACGTCTCGAACGCGCGACGTATTGGACTACACATTCGAGTGTGTCCGCGAATGTTCTGGCAAGAGTGGCAAGTATCTTAGGGGACTATATAAGGCTGTGTCCGGTCGCCGGGAAGCAGTATTGTTTTGCGATACAGTGCGAAAACATCTAAGTGATATTGGAGAACTAAGAAGCGACTTTCAGTGCTTCCAGTGACTGTTAGTGTATTAATTAATAAAAGTTCAGTGTTTTGGTAGACCGCAGTTTGATTTACTGACCCCAGCTCGTAACATTAGTATAGATTGCTATTTGGTTTTCACAGCTTTAATGTGAGTGTTTGTTTGGTCAAGGCGAGAACTTTGATGAGTTTTTGTGTGGGCTGAGTGAACTCGTGGTGGCCGGAAAAAGTCTCCATGTAGTTCGAGTCGGTCCAGGATTAATTGAAAATCGTAGAAAGATTTTAACAATATATCGCAGCTGTTAAGAAAGGAAGATATATGCGGTAGCGAAATATCTTATAGCAGTTAATCACATGATCCTTAACCTTCTTTTTCCACAGATCAACATTACTTAAAAAAATAAATTTCGACCGGGAGGTTGTCGACCTGTTAGAATCATAGTCAAATGCAAACAGCGTTTTTTAAATACTAACAGCAAGCTAGCAAACTGAGCGCCATAAAAAAAGAAGGTTAAATGTACGTGTTAGAGTGTACTGTAAAATGAGAGTTACAAGTGTCGGCTGTGTCATATATTAGGTTGATGACTTCCGAAAAGGACAACATAGTTGTCGGCTGTTATTTTTAAAACTTAATTAATATCTTAGACATCGCAAAATACACGTAATAGTGATATAGCCACGGGTTGCTCTCAGGACTTTTATTACGGACGTATTAGAATGCCTCTGCGGTGAAGTCATGCGGGCCGGGCTCGCCTATTGTCTCTCGCTAGTCATCAGGATTAAACAATTAATCGACGCCAACAACAAAGCTTTGTGTACAATATGAATATTGGACTCGCAGACCATAATGATCACTGATCTGTCAGGAGGTAACTATGTCCTAACTATTGTGTTCACGAAATTCTCGTTTCAATTATTGATTAGTGTTTAACAAAATAAAATTAAACAATTATGTCACGTTGGCAACGTACACTTGTATCATGATAAAGAGTTAGCAACGTGACAAGGTCTTGGCTACTTTTCTCTGCGACTTTGCGCACCCTTTCAGACAACGTGTGGTACGTAACTCGTAAAATAAAGACTGTATACTCGTAGTTCATTTATGTACACTCTTGTTACACTTGATGTCAAACACAGGTAGAGTTGCCAAACTATTCTATCACTTTGCACAAAAAAAGAAGTACAAGAAAAGAATAATACAAATTAGGAAGTAATGTCTGCATTATTACTAATAAGTAATACATTCTGAACGGGTTTTATTATATTATTAGATCTTCTTTAAAATGATGATGAAAACGCGCCATTATCTCATGAAATATGACGGAGAGCTATAGAGGTATTATTCTACTTTCTTTCTTTATTCTATTACCCCCACATTTTGTGTACAAGGTAACAAAAAATGTGAATTTATTGCTGCTCGCGATGAGAACATTTCAGTGCTAATTTGGGGTAATAAAAAATGTCAGTTTGTTTTAAATTGTTTATAACAAGTTAGGACATAATATTATTGGAAGTAACGATAGTATATTCAAAATATAAATTTAAACGTCTATAAATTTAATTAATTTTTTTTTCAGTATTTGACATTATAAATAATATTATAACACCTTACATTTTTTAAACGATTCTTATTAATGTTTATTTGTTACAGGTAAGGATGGGGCACCATCACAGCGTCAATGATCATGATTCACATAAGTAGGTAGAGTGACACTTTACATTATTCGTTTACACACGAACTCATTTATTCTAAATCATATCCTGTACTATGTAGTTGGCCGTAATACGGCATCTCGTAACTGAGGTTATAATGTAGTTAGAGTGTGTAGATGCTGCGCTGGACATGGTTATATGGTATCTTATTTCCTTTGCCATTAATTGAATGTTTTTTTTTAAGTTACAATAGCTATTAAAGGAAAGCTTTAATTTGTCAGTTTTTTATGTTTTTCTATTTTTTATTGCATCTAGTGATAAAAAACGTGAAATAAAAGGTTTTGTTTTTGTATTGTTGAGTTACTGTATCATGTAAATATTTATCATAGTAAGTATAATATAAATTAAAATGGATGGCATGAAAGGTTTTTAATTAAACATAATTTAAAAAAAATCTAAACTAACAATAAAGATAACGTTTAGTGCTTTTGTTATGCCTAAAACGTAAAATGGTATTTTTTAATATGCCATAATCAAATCGTAATAATTAATAAAGTGTTCTAAATTAAAATTTCGTATTTATAAAAATATCATTCCATATTCAAAAGAAACTTGTGAAAGTACAGAATTGAATACAAAAACGCAAGTATGAAGTGAAAACGCCCTTTAACGCCTCGCTATTGTCACAGAATAACTAATAGTTTAGCATTTGTAGCTGCGTGCTTGTTGAATGTTTGCATATTTGACAGACAGCGGTCAAGTCGACTTGACCCGATTCGACTTTTGTGCCTAAGTTCTGATTGATTATGCACGGTTATTCTAGATGGTTGTATCCTTTACAAAAGAAAATGCAATTAATAATTGATTTTCATATGAACAATAAAAGTCAAAACATTCAAAAGACACCCATAGTCAGCTGGCATATTTTTTATACTACAAAGGTAGCAAAAAGATATGATGGTAAGTGGTTGCAGCCGCCAATTGTACATGTAGTTCCTCTAAAATTCGCAGCAAATGTTTAACCCCAGTTGTTGGGGCTCCCCAGGGGAGCGAAGGCCGGGGGACCTCAAATGCTCAAATGAGACACTCGATCCTGAGGGCCCCCTACAACGCCTGAGGACGACCATTACTGAGGTTTTTAGTGGGTAGGCTTCCCTTATCTGGGGAGGAGAGCTCTACATAACCGCCGGCTCTCCGCAGCCGAGGTATGCAATTCAATGCATTTTCCTCAATGGAACAGAAAGAAAATGTACATTGCATACAGACTACATATAATTTGTACATTTATCTATTATCTGATCGCAATGCAAAAATATTTCCGCATTCAATAACTGCACCTGAATTCTGTCGGAGGGTTGGACCGTTCGACCGAGCTTCTTGAGTACCTACTCTATCCTAGCTCATCAGGAACATATACTATCGCCACCAGTAATTTGTTATGCGCAATACCAGATACCATATGACAAATACAATATGTCAAATTTTCTACGTGTACTCAAATACTAGTGCCTCTGAGCTTTTGTTATTTTTGACGGACCTATGCTGAAGTCGCAGATAGCTATGTTCAGCTTTACTTTGAGTGTGTTTGTGGAAGGCACTCGAACAGAAAGTTCGCCACCTTGCCTGCTAAAGACATCGGCGACCGTTAGGGTCGGTACAATCCCTCTCTGAGCGCAATAATAATGGAATCTGCACCGTTGCATACCTCTTTCCATCATCATTACATTCTGTTTACTTTGACTAGATCTCCAATGGCCGGAAACACTCAGTTTTTCAGGGAATCTCTATATTTCTCTAGTGGTTGCGGTCACGCTCATGTTAAGTTTAAAACGTCAATAATATCTATCTATCTTTAAAATCCCAACAACAACCCCCATCCCAACAACCGCCAATTCTATGCCACCCCCCATAGAACATTATTCAAACATGTAAAGCTGAGTGTGGCGCCGGTATTAGATGTGTGTTTATTCACCACTCATGTGGAAAAAGAGCCATTGGCAAGTATTGACATGACAAGCCGACTCGTACTTCCCACTCGCGTCGTACTTCGTTAGACGAGATTCCGTAGCACAGTTAGAGTGACGTCTAACACTAACGACACGCGCCGGCGCAAGGTGGGCGTCTAGTTGGACAATCGCGCCATTATGTCCATACCGGGCGGCGGCAGCGTCGGCACGGGCGTCGAACCCGCACCCACATGGTTGTCGTTAGCGGGTCTTGCCGCCTTCGACGGCGCTGCTAGACTCCTGAACCGGTATCTTGGGGTTTGATACTGAATAAATTAATACTATACTAATATTATAAAGCTGAAGAATTTGTTTGTTTGTTTGTTTGAACGCGCTAATCTCTGGAACTCCTGGTTCGAATTGAAAAATTCTTTTTTTATTGAATAGCCCATTTATCGAGGAAGGCTTTAGGCTACATAACATCACGCTGCGATTAATAGGAACGAAGAAATAATGGAAAATGTGGATAAAACGGGGAAAATTATTCATCTTTGAGGGCTTCCGTTGCGTGCGCTGCGAAAACGGTTCTAGATACACAAAAAATATGTATGAAAGAATTATTCCTCTATACATCTAAAAAAAAGTCCGCGACGGCATATGTCTATCTTTTAAGGTTTAGTCACAATGACCGTTTTTATGGTACCAAATTTGGTCGAAATAATTTGTCTGCGGAAACTCGACCATTCCGAAAATCCCGCAAGAACGGGAACTATGTGGGAAAAACCAAAAATCTGCCGGAAGTCACTATTCCACGCGGACGAAGTCGCGGGCAAAAGCTAGTAAATTAATATTGTTACTACATATGTAAAAGTAATACAATGTCACGTATTTGGACGTTTCGGTGCGGACTTTGTAACGTGTAGATAGTTCCGGGGCAAGCTAGATTGTTCGACATTTTAACTCTTATGCCGCTAGAAATAACGACGTCTTTCGTTGCGCTAACGTAAGACTTGATATGCCGCTGGTGTATCTGTAAAGTCTGATAACAGTGTTAGGCATAACAGGTATACTAAGAATTATTGTAAATATCTTCTGATATATATAACGCTTGAGACATGATTTAACATTAGCTCGACTCTGCTGATAGTTTCATACAAATTTGATAGCAACAAAGATACGTAATCCCGGTGCTGTTAGTCTCATACAACAAGTCCGTCCTAGTGAAATGGCCTTCCCCGCTGAGTATGTGTGGCTACCGTCATCGTTATTCCATCACAACTGAAAAACTTATTACCCGTAGATCCGGTGCGGAGTAGGTCAACTAGCATGATGCAAGTTTTGTTGCACCAACAATCATATTTCATCTGATGGGTGTATATCGTTTATAAGGTTGTAATATCAAGTCAGTTATGTAAATTTGCTTTTATCGCCTTAATGGTTTTGGGGTTCGTATAATATAACAACCATCACCAAGCAAGTGTTTCGGTACAATTTCTATTCAGATATCGAGTTTCTCTATCAATGTATCTGTGAAGGTTGCGACCATGTACAGATATCTTTACTAACTTAAATTAATTCACCGTATAAGGACCAAGAGTGGTGCAGTAAATGAAATATCGGCATTTTGCTTCTAGAGCAGTCAGTAATATATTATATTACCTTTGTAATTCCACTGTACATATATATATATATACTTTTAATGTCATTGAGTTCCCGTTGTATAAATTTAAAAATAACGAGTAAATACTGTTGGAAAGTAAGACATTATCCAAGTGATCACATTATATAGAGCTAGCGGAAGTATTAATTAAGATAAGTTTGGTGACATAATTTAAATGATGTTTTTGACATGTACTGTTATGATTGAGTATTGAAAAGGGGAGACAAAAGATATTGCAAAATCACTATGTATGTATGTACATTTTTATTTCGCGGTCCGCAGAAAAAATATTTATCTCCGCATCAACATAATTTTCTCATTTATATTGTACAGGCGTAGCTTAGTTTCTAAGGATAATCCGATTGTAATTTGGGAATTTGGTCGTAGCTATCTTCGTTATGAACTTCAGACAGAATTTATAGCTACGAATGAAATAAACATACAAATTAAAAAATAAACCTTAACTTGTCATACAATACAAAACACACGCCAACGATGAAACTCGTAATTCTTACTGGTCGCAACACGAAAAAATCGTAAACCCATACATAAGTTCGGGAATAACAATCCGAGCAAATAGCAAGGTGAGTTATTTCAGATGTCGCCCTATCGAGGTTCTTTTATTATTATCATATCGTACATTGAGGCCGTAAACTCAACACTGCACGTTTTGCGGTTCTGATTTGTGATATACAGACGTCAATTTAGAGAACTACAATAATTTTATTGATGTTGAACTCTATCCGTGTTATTCCATGACCTAGTTTAGGCCTGGTCTAAACGAAAACTCGGGTTTAACTAGGATTTTAATCAAATTGATATCACTAGACACAGTTTACCCAAAGAACCGGGTTTATCTCTGGTTTAAAGATAAACTAGGCTACGCCTTAGTTTAAAAAAACGAAATTATGATTTTTGACAGCTGACAATTTGTAGTTTGTGCATACGTATCTCTAACTAGATAGTCTGTGATTTGTGTTTGCGATTGTTCGGTTTTTATCGTTCTTGCTATTAGTTTATTTTCTCGATATGTCACGGACTTTACGGCTTGATAATGGATATTGATTTACTCAATGATATGGATTTAGACGATTTGGATATTTTGGACACATTTCCAACTGTACGTCGTTTTACGAACTTAGAATTATGCACAGTTAACATTTTAATTTTCAAAAGTTCTTTATTAAAATATAAACTAGGTAAGTACATACCTTGTCTTCTTGGCACCAATTATAGGATCTCTTATTATTTTCCATTTTTATATAAGTTTATTAAAGATGTCATTGTAAAATTCAAAGAAAACGAAATAAATTTGTTTAGTTAAATGCTTTGGTGTCAAAAGGGCGGCAAATATTGAATAGGTAATTTACGTTCCAACAAGCAATTTTTACAACGTGAAATGTATTATTATATTTTCTAGTATATATAAGAAGAAATGTAAGTACGAATATTTTCTTTCATACTTACATTTCTTCTTATATATACTTTAAAATTAAATTTATGTTATAAAATAAATGTTTTTTTATCAACTTTGTAGTTTTATTTTCACTATAGTTATGAAGTCGGTTACAAACGAAGCTGCGTGAAATGGAACGATTATTGGTTTACTAATAAAATTGGCTAAAACTAGGGTGCCAAAGCCGTTAAAAACGAACGAATGAATGAATGATTTTCTTTAGACTCGGGTTATAAAGTCCGGTCTAAACCAGAGACCTTGGTTTAGACCCGAACTACATAGACCTCGTTTAAACAGAGTTTTAGAAGTTTTTGTAATAAGAGAGTATGCGTTTTACTTTAAGTTGTAAATCGTTTGATTCTTCATCTGTTAGTTTTAAATATTTTTATATAATTTTAACATCACACACATTGTAGTAACGTGTCCTGTCGGAGTCAATTACTGTAAGATGAGTGCAGAAGGAGAGACTTCAGACGACAGACTAAATTATACCATCGTATGATTATGTATCATCCCACTAATCTCAAATGATATCAAAAAAATTTTCTTGCAATAATATTTTTACAAACATTTACACGTTAAAGATTGGTTCAAAAGTTTCCGGCGGGACACCTTGTACTGGAGGGAACCAGCAAGGACTATTTCTTTCCCTGTATTTTTACAGAGTCATTAAATTAGAAGCTGGCCTCAGATAAATAGTGTGAACCCAACTTCCTTTACAATTTTAAACAAGTTCACATTATATCTATATTTATTTATTTATTGACCATGAGATAACCAGAAAGTTATATTTGACAAGTCACATCTTACAAAAAAGCATTATATAAAACTTTACATTACTAAACAACTACAGTAGGTATATATCAAAATTTAAACAGTACCATAATTATGTTATTACAAATAATAATATAATAATAACATATACAACAATAGATTCATTGTGTTACAATGTCTAGAAAGGAAATGGCACCTTGCTATGAGAGTAGTATAAAACTCACATCTAGGAATGGTTACGCATAGTTGGCGGATGTCGGACGTTGCGTTGGTCCGAACGCAGTCTCCGTGACCTTGAGATTGCACCCGAATCGCTATACAAATAATTACACAAACTTCAGTAACGGGGTAACCATCAATGAGGTGGTGTAATGTGCGAGAACTGCAAAAAGGAGTAACGTCTGGTCAGGACCAGTGGTCAACCTAGTTCGTTGTTTGACTGCGCTGACCTTGTCAGTGTACCAATTCCCGTTACGTGACTCACACATCACACTTAGCTCTGTAACGTTGCTTCATCAAAGTATATGTTGTATTGTATATCCTTTACTGTACCCACAGTTACATAACTTGTAATATGTAAACCATTTGTACAAAGACGAACTTGTGTCTTTATGTGATATCTACTAGACAATCCTAGCATTAGTGAGAATTAAACTAAATATCTTTTTCGTATAAATCCCAGTTAATTGAATCTTTATATATCAGAATACCAAGTTCTCCAGAAGGCTCTCCAACAAGTGTCTGGAAAAGCCAATATTGGATACAGATTATATTGATTTTGATATGTGCCATTTGAAGTTAATAAACAATTTTCTCCTGAAATAAATAATGCTGTTGTTTTACCGTATATAAACAGGTAGACCATTCCAAAGCCACTTAGACGGAGAAGGAGTTCAGATAAAACTTTTAAGTGGACATCAAGAGGTAATCCTCTAGTTAATACTAGATATCACTCTGTGTACCGACTGCAGAGAGAGTGACGTCAGCTGATTAATCAGTGCAAGCGGGTGTCCTCTGTCTCATTGTTGTCTGACTTTGACTTATGTCCTTGAAAGTGCGAGCGTTCCCGTTTCGTAAATCATTCGCGTTCACTCGCATGTCACAGTCAGTGTTTGCTCTCAATTTCGTATTTGTCTGTGTCTCATTTAGTACTCCTAGTCCACGCTTCTGATGGGCACTCTCATACATTCGACTTACAATTTCAATATATATATTATTTAAATAATGAGATCCCAGTGACCTGAGATCATGAATACATATTAAGAGGAAGGAAGGAAACTTAGTCTCCTGTTTTCCCCCTGGAAAATCATCTAGAACAAACATTTTTTTTAATATACATCGATGGCTTTTAACGTCATGTTCTCCTTTCTTTTTAAAAAATATTTTCTGAAATAAATATAAATGTTCAAAAACCCAAATTGCGTGTTTTCCTTCTGGAATAAACCACGAAATGTCGATTTTGGCTTCTATTCGTAGGTATTTTCTGTTCGAGCTACTGCTATCCGTGTCACACTCTTCGGGCGATTTCGAACACAGGCCGACCACAATAGATTTTATAAATGCCTATTTTTCAATTGTCGCGGTCTTGATGCTTCCTCTTGAGTTCTATTTATATTAACAATCTCCATCGCCACTACTATCTGTGTCCAAACGTTGTCTCTGGACGTGTTACTGGAATTAACAACGAAATTTTGAATAAACACACAGATGCAAGTGAAACTGTATATATTGACTTTGAGACCTTTATTACAGTAGACCCTCTTTAATCCGGCACTGCGCTAATCCGTCACTCCAATAATTCGGCGCTCTCAGATGGGCGTGATGAGGGAATCATGTTGAGACATGATAGATACTTGTATTTAAAGAAAATTTGACAGTTTCTTACTCCAATATAATAATCCACCAGAACTGTAAGTCTTGGTATGCTTCTGTTTACAAAAGGCCTAAGACGATTATATATTTTAGAACGTATTTTATTTAGAGACAAACTCTTTTTGTCTGTAGAACAATACTAATTGTTCCTTTGCGTGCATCGGCTTAGGTTTTAATTTTAAAAACATTTGTTAATCAGTCAATCCAGTGCTTCTTTTAAGTGCAATCTAAAGGAACACTACCTATGTAGTTTGTCTTAGACTACTTTCTGCACTTGATCATATTGTATATATGTATGTGTATGTGTGTATATATATATGTGTATGTATGTATTATGGGTAAGTATCTTTATATATTTTTGATTATGTGTGATGTTTCAAGTTACTTAATCATATCTATTTTAATAATGTATGTATTGTATCAATCAATACATAGTATAAAACAAAGTCGCTTTCGCTGTATGTCCGTATGTATGCTTAGATCTTTAAAACTACGCAACGGATTTTGACGCGGTTTTTTTTAATAGATAGAGTGATTCTTAAGGAAGGTTTGTATGTATAATAAATGTATAATATAGTAGAGAAACACTGATAAATTTAAAGGTTTCTAATGTGATGTCGTAAATAAGCATGTTTTTTTGCGCTTATATTGCAAACGCTGGCTGAACCCTACGAGATAGACCAAAATAATGTACTACAGTATTGTACAACTTACAAAAATCCACAAAAAAGTCCGCGATGGTATATGTCTATGTCTTAGGGATAACCCACCATAACCATTTTTTCATTGCACCCGTGCGAAGCCGGGGCGGGTCGCTAGTGTAGTATAAATATGACTTTGCTATTATTTATATTTTAAAAATAATTATATATAAATAATGTGTGTGAAGGAAAACATCGTGAGGAAACCTGCGTACATCTGCGAAGCGATTCAAAGGTACGTAGTCAACCAACCCGCACTGGGCCAGCGTGCTTGACTAAGATCTAGTCGCCCTAACGTAGTTCGGGTAGGCTCGAGCCCCTCGGTGGGTACGTATATGAGCTGTGATGATGATTATGAATGTGTCCCCGCAAATTGTTCTTAAAAAAATTCATATAACAATCTAGGGTTGGCTGGAAGAAATCTCTCTTGAGAGATAAGTCCGCCTTTGAACCAATTAAATTTGTACCTGCTAATATTTTTATTATAATGTTTAATTGTGTTCAATAAGAGTTAATATATAGTTATCTGTAAAGGTGCCTGAACACCGGGTGAGTGTGTTACATCTTTCTATGTATACTGGCGTGGCATCTGCATCTTTTTTAACGGCCTTATCTGAAACGAAGGAGTTTGAAATGTAGAAAATAAAAAAAGAAAAGTGAAGGCAATGATTAAGTGACATAATAAAAAATGTTTGGAACCCATTATCATTTTATTTATTGTTTTTGACACAAATGAAACTGACCTTACGTTTTTACGGCTTTGTCTCCTGTGTCGGAAATAATTGTGTTGCTTCCGCTTGTTCGCCACACATACAAATGATCACTTATCTTGCGGATTGCGGATGAATCAGACCATTATATGACTTCAGAAGTAATCTTTTACGTGGGCGGTGACAATTTGTAGCTAAATGTTTGGAATGCAATAGACTTGGTATTGATGTATGTGGCTTGTATTTGCGGCGATTTTCACATGTCAAATGTAAAGCTTTCCGTGTTGCTGACTGTACATAAAAATACGTATGTTTTCAATTTATTTAAGTTAATTTAAAATCTATACCCCACCCCTTTGCAATCTGTCAGAACTAGTATCATTCCAAAGATTCTTTCTGAGCGTCCCTCGCCTGCGGTTGTGGCTAAGATCAACGGGTATCATGACTCTGAACAGAAACAATTTTTAGGGATTCTCCACAGGAAACCCTACATATTTCTCTGTGGTTTTGTTTATTATAATAACTTCTGGGAATTTATGACTCCTCAAAGTACCCGAACAGTGGCAATAGGCTCGCCTTCTCCATTAGAGATAGACCTATATTACAAGTTCTCAAAATATATGTTTTTATTTCTACATTTACATAACATTTCACACCTTTAGAATTGAAGTGACCTAATCCAAAATTCTTGTTCTAATTAATTATACAGACTAGTTTAGTATACAATCATGACAACAATTCATATACTACCATTAACAAAAAAAAATATGAAAATTAACGTACAACTTAAAGCATTTTAATAGAAAAAAAAATCACCAACTCTTTAATCACATTTTTAGCGTATTTTTAGCGTGTACCAAAATAAGAAGAATTTTAGATTAGGTCACTTAATTCTAAAGGTGCTATTTCTAGTGAGATTAGTAGGGTTGCCACCCGTACTTTACATTATTCTAAATACTACGAAAAATCGTGTATGTAAAAATACTTTATTGTGTTTAAATTGATTTCTCTATGACTCGTTGTACTTAAAATAGGTATATAAAAATAGTTGATAGGCAATATATACAAATGTCACTGAAAATTTGTATTTAGTTTAATAAAGATGTAGACTGTGATGCTGTACAGGTTTTACCAGATTTCATTATCTGCTAAAAGTTTCTATAAGTAACAGTAAATATATATTTAAGCTTAATAATTAAGTGGAATAAATCATATCCTATTATGGCAGATTTTTTATTAGGTAATGTTGTTTATATCGGCAGCCCTAGAGAACAGGCCAAATAATGTGTGTGTATGAAGTAATATTACGTTAGTTATATTAGTATGTGTGTTGTGGCCCTGATTACTGTATTTCATGACTGTCCTGACCGCAGCATGACATCATGCGCCCACTCGCTGGTGTCCTTCAGAGCTGCTCATAAAAGTGATAAACATGTTATTTACATAATTTTCTAAAGGTTCCAATTTTGATTTAAAAAAGTGAATAAATATATTTCAACTGCGTTTATTTATTAAAGTTTTAACTATTTATTGCTGTCAATGAGCTAATACGTCCTTGTCACGTAGTATAACGTCCTGAAATATGAAGAAATTTTTTTAACAAGTAATCTGAATAAAGATTACTTGTTTTTAATATTTATTTTGTAGTTTCCAAAAACAAGCTTTTAGCAATTGTAATTTGTAAAAACTTAATGATAAGCCTACGCAATACCAAATGGAAAAGATTCTGATATTTTTGTAATAATAATAATATAAAGAAATAATTGAAACTTTCATTAATGATTACATACAACAGATTCGATAGTATGTAGTCTATTCGGAGGAAAGTTTGAACATCTCTATTTTACAACACAAAAATATAATGTTTAATGCACTTTTACAGTGTCTTTTTTTATCTGCTTGCCAATTTGCAAATAAATTGCAAATATAACTAAACCGAACCGTTGCGTTTAACCAATGAGAAAGACAGATAATCACATCATCCAACATTATACTCGTGCCTATTGGTCAAACGCAACGGTACGGTTCCCTTTCTTGATTTCAGATGATCGATTGATGTTTATTCTTTGTGTCATTGATTTTCATTTGAACGTTAAGTAATCCTATTTATTCGAGACTTAACCATCGAAAAAATTATTGATGCTCAGACTTTTGATTAGAGATAAAATTGTGAGAATTTGTAGTTGCAGTAAAGGAAAATAATCTTTAAGGTCAACATTGATTATCGCAGCAATCAGGGGCCATAGCAATTAGCTCGATTCTATTGTCTACCCACGCCGTTCACACGGGTGTTCTGAGTATCTGACGACTTATCTGATAGAGCCTGAGGTGACATTGTAAATATTGATGTGTAGGTGCTGTGGGGTTCGTTAAACATACCCTGTATTAAGGTTGCCATCGTATAAAATGCCAATGCTGGAGTGATCACTGTTACAAAGGCGATCATTTAGCATTCGTGAAATATTTTCTTTTATGGCCATATGAGTTAAAATACATAGGTGACGGGAGAGCCACCATCCGTAGATTATAGTAATTGTTTCACCTTGCTTATTATACCCTGCGCGGTTGTGAGTTTAACGCGATCGATCGTAGATGAAAAAAGGCGAATGTACCCGACAATTGAATATTTGAACGTGTCCATGTCAGGTTACCACTTCCTTACTCATGCCCATGCTGCAGTGATCACATCAATAGTTTTGGTTTGCAAGGCGAGGCTGGTAGGAGTTTTTATTGATAACCTGCAGGCCTATCGTAATCGCTCAAAGCAGAAATAAAAGCGTAGTGCAAGCGATATGGCGCTATACGCTGTTTTAATCCTACTTTAAGAGGTCATGGTATGGTCTCTGATATCTTGTTATATTAACAACGAACACTGTTATCATACTATGGGCTTCGGAATCTTATTTGATTGAGGAACAGCACTTATTCAATGAGACACACCTTTAGAAGGAGAGTCTCCTTTATAGGGAATTTAGTAATATATCAAAAACATTCCGTATATTTGGCGATAATTTTACCGTAAGAGCTATGGATATAAATGCGGACGTAAGAAAGAATACCTTAAGGAAGTATACAGGGATTAAGTGAAGAAGAATATGCCTGTGAGGTAGAAAGTAGGAATATAAATAAATATAAATATTTGTTGCACTTACACCAATTAGCCTAGCCCAAACTATTCTCTGTAAGGCTTGTGCTATGGGATCTAGGGTAACGGATAGACATACATATATTATACATATATAAATCATTTTTATTGAAATATATATCAACAACCATGACTAAGGTACAAATGCTGGCCTTCATCACACAAACATCTGCCCCCACCGGGATTCGAACCCGGGACCTCGGAGATGGCGACACCTTGAAACCGGTGTACTATCCACTCGACTATGGAGGTCGTCATATTTTCCTATATGAGTGTTGAAATGATGTATGGCAGAGATTAAATGACATTAAACAGAAAGTTATTTTTGCCGTCTCTCCCTTATAACAGTATTTATAGCGCCACTGTTTCTGTTGGGGGTTGCAGTCGTCCCTGGTATAATAATGCCTGCAGGAGTACTGCATACCGCGAGCAATCTGCTTTCAACGTCTGGGACAACGCCAGAAAAAGTCGGGATCCAGACTTGCCGGAGAAAAAGCAACAATACAATGCCGCATCCAGATCCAATAGGAAAGCTATTGTTGAAGCCAAGGCGGAACACGTGGCCAGGATTGGCGGGCGATTAGGAAGCTATCCCAGTGGGAGCCGTGCTTTCTGGTCGCTCGCCATAGCTGCGCAACAGAACTTCTGCCAGTCCAGTCTCCCACCACTGCGAGCAGCCGATAACACTCTTGCCCACAGCGCAAGAGAGAAGGCCAATATCTTGCTCGAACTCTTTGCCTCTAACTCGACTATGGACGATGAAGGAGCCACACCACCTACCATCCCTCACACACAGCAGCACACACAGCGCGCGGTCAGGCGGGAACTCAAGCTCCTGCATGTACATAAGTCGAGTGGGCCAGATGGCATCCCTGAAGTGGTGCTAAAGACGTGTGCCCCTAAATTGACCCCCGTATTAACGCGACTTTACCGTCTTTCTTATCAGCAGAAAAGGGCGATCTTCGTGGAAGATCGCCCACGTCCACCCAATCCCCATAAAGGGTGACCGATCCGACCCGTCAAATTACAGGCCAATCGCGATAACCTCCATACTCTTCAAAATTATGGGGAAGGTCATCAACACCTGCCTTCTACGGTACCTGGAAGAGCACCAGCTGATTAGCGACCGGCACTACGGCTTCCGTCACGGGCACTCAGCTGGTTATCTTTTAGTTTGCCTAACGCACCATTGGGCAGAAACTTTGGAGGGCAAAGGCGAGGCTCTCGCCGTTGGACTGGATATCGCGAAGGCGTTTGATAGGGTCTGACATAGAGGTCTTCTGGCGAAGCTACCATCATATGGAATCCCCGAGGGACTCTGCAAATTGATAGCCAGCTTCTTGGATGGTAGGAGCATTAAAGTCGTCGTTGATGGCTGCTGCTCGAAAACCATGCCCTTAAATGCTGGCGTTCCACAAGGTTCGGTGCTCTCCCCGACACTGTTCATTCTGCACATCAACGATATGTTGTCCATTGAGAACATACATTGTTATGCAGATGAGAGCACGGGTGATGTGCGGTATACCAACTACCAGAACGTCCCCCGGATGTTGCTACATGAAAGACGGTTGCAACTTGTGTCTGAAGTCGAGAACTCTCTAGGGCGAGTCTCGGAATGGGTTGCAAAGAACTTAGTCAAGTTAAACCCCACGAAGACACAAGTGTGCGCGTTCACTGCGAAGAAATACCCATTTATCGTAGTGCCTCAGTTTCAGGGAGTCCCTCTTCGTATGTCCGAGTCTATTGGGATTCTAGCTGTGGAAAATTCAGCCACAGTGCAGTTCGGGAGTCATTTGGAGGACAAAGCCAAAATGGCAAGTAAAAAATTGGGTGTTCTCAACAGAGCGAAGCGGTACTTCACGCCCAGTCAGCGTGTGATGCTTTATAACGCTCAAATACGGCCGCATATGGAATACTAGCGACACGTACCCGTCAAATACGTTCTTATTCAAATGTAGTATATTAGTGCAACTTTGCAAATAGATACTTTACTGTAATTACGTTTAATTTTATAATAAATATAAATAAAATATTATTGTTGTTGTTAAGTATGTTGTTGTTTTAGAGTGGAATGAAAAGTTAAAATTTAACAACATTCGTTCTCAAAATTATTTTTTCCTCTCCAGAAATACTTTGAATCCCACACTGCACTCAGATCAATGTAATTCAATACAGAATATTTATCGTCATCTATGATTCGAACCAGCACCTTAGCTGTAAAATATTATTTTGCTCCCTTATGATGATACAATGAAATATATTCATACTACAATAGAACTTTAAATGCCGTTAAAACAGTGTAATCATTGTGCATCTGATACGCCTTTGAATTAAAGAATGCCTTGGAAATAGTATTTCCATGATTTAAGTCGTAGATACCATAGCGAGGATTACGTAACATGATTGGAATCCGATGTCATTGGATTATGCGCGCTGCATTCATACGTTAAGGTCGAAGGTCTATTGTAGTGCTGCGTCTGGGTCATTCGCGAGGTCCGCAGACCACCCGCCGTGTTATGTGAGCCTGGTATGTCGGTGAAAAGACCCGGTCGATAGAATCGAAACATGGCTGTGAAGACACGTAAATCTTGTTGCATTTTAATTGCACATGTAATAAAATTAATGCTATTATTCCCACGTAGAACAAATAAATTATGATACATATAGATTGCTAACTGCATACAAAGGTTTTGAGGTCATGTAAAACCTGTTATTATCGCTTGTACTAGTTTAGTTCGACTTACTATATCAACAAATTCAATTTACAAATTAGTATTGTATAGCGTCGTATGTCGGGTGTTTTTAGGGTTCCGTAGCCAAATGGCAAAAAGCGGAACCCATATAGATTCGTCATGTCTGTCTGTCCGTCTGTCCGTCCGTATGTCACAGTCATTTTTTTCCGAAACTATAAGAGCTATATTGTTGAACTTTCTAGGTAGATGTAATTCTGAGAACCGCATTAAGATATTGATGAAAAAAAAATTATATATATATATATTGGGGTCTCTCCATACTTAGAACTGAAACTAGAAATTTTTTTTTTCGTCAGACACATATACGACGATACGACGCTTCCGAAGTGGAAAAAAGTTGACACCCCCCCCCCCCCCCCTCCAACTTCTAAAATAAGAAAATGAGAAATCTAAAAAAAACATTTGTTGTACATTACTATAAAAACTACCAACGAAAATTGTTTTGAACGAGATCTAGTAAGTATTTTTTTTAATACCTCGTAAATCGTAACTCGCTGCCTTTAATTTCATAAATCTATGGTACGGAACCCTTTGTGCGTTAGTCCGACACGCACTTGGCCGGTTATATTATATAATGTTATATGTGCAATGAATGACTCTACCGTGGGAGAGCCATGCTTCGGCACGAATTGGGCCGGCTCGACCGGAGTGATACCACGGCCTCACAGAAAACCGGCGTAAAATAGCGCTTGCGCTGTGTTTCGCCGAGTGAGTGAGGGTACCGGAGGCCCAACCCCCCTTATTCCCCTTATTCCCCCTATTCCCTTTTAAAAGGCCGGCAACGCATTTGTGACTCCTCTGGTGTTGCGGGTGTCCATGGGCAACGGTTATCGCTTACCATCAGGTGATCCGTTTGCTCGTTTGCTGCCCTATGCTATAAAAAAAAAAAAATGAAACTTATTATATCGACCCACAGAATAACCACCATCTCTTGATAAAACATACGACTTGAGAAAAGCAATTGTCATAGAAAACTAACTCAAATTAATAAATAATTAATGTTAATTATTGGATTTCTAAAATCAATACAAAAATTAATTACATTATTTTTGTTAATAAAATGCGGTATTTCGTAAATTTCAGATAGATGTTATTTTTAATTATTGGTTTAACTATTACCAGCCATACAAGAGACGCCGTCTATTGGGACTTTTTAAACCTTTTTTTTGAGCGATCATTGGTTAAGCGACAGGAAGCAAGACAACCTAGCAAGAATATCAGGCCTAACCAATAATACACCCCGGTTTTCTCCTTGACCTTTTGGATGCGTGCGATAAGGTCCACATTGCGATGCCCCTACTCACATGACCTTCTTAAACTATAAAAATTCATACAAGGAGCTGGCAATCTATCGCTTCTTTATTCATCTGTGAGGTACATTATACATCTGAGTGTTTATTATCTTATCTCGTTCCCTGCCGTGAAGGCAGCGTGCCTGGGCCTCTGGGATTGTCTCGGACAATCCCCCCCTTGGCGATGGCTCGACTAAGTAGGTCGAGCTAGCCCGGGGGCGTGTGGCGGTAGAATCGCGAAAGCACAACCCGCCACGTGCCCCGGTATGGGCGCAGAGGACACCGGGAGTTTTAGTGGGTAGGCCGGTCTCTCAGACCGGATAGCGCCACACACGGCCGTGCCTTGCCAGCGCGGTGTCACGGTGCATAAGGAGCATTTCCCCCGAGAAAAAATAAAAAAAGCTTATCTCGGCCAGTGGCCAGCGTGGTGCGTGTGTCCCAATTCAACTTTATGAGGGTGACTTACGTCAATCAATTGGCGAACAACGTGTGTTATGATAATGATTAAAGCTCAGTTGAAACATTCAAGTTATTAAGTTAAAAAATTGGTTTAAAATATTTCAAAAACTGTCTAAGATTAAAAATATTAGTAACTAGCTGACCCGGCGAACTTCGTACCGCCTTAGCGTAGCTTTGATGCACTACTTTATTTTGTATAGTTGAAACGATGCTCTTTTAATATAGTCTATGGCTGTGAATGACGTTGACATTCGTATAAAAAAAAATTGACATTCGTAACGCGCGTTTTTTAAAATATGCAAAATTAAATGTATACTTTTCCATATTTCTGAGAGATTTTCTTAATATTTTTTTCCGTAAGAACCATCCTTGGACTTCCACAAACATTTAAAAAAAAGAATTATCGAAATCGGTTCAGCCGTTCACACGTGATGCCGTGACAACGCGAAACGGGTTTCATTTTTATATATATAGATAGATTAAATGTTCAACTGGTCTTTCGCCAGCAGATTGGGATAACTTTCCCATTCTCAAACAAGGATGATGAATGTGCGTGAATGAAAGATGAATGAAACACGTGACTCGTGCACATATAAAGCGCGTCCACATGACTTAACATGTGTAGGGAATTAATCTTTATTGTTTTATTGCCCTTGGGTTTTTTTTATTTCGGTATAGTGAGTTATTCTGTTAGATCGATTGATATGAAGGCTAATTGCCTAACCGCTAATCGCTTCGTTTGGGAAAATGCATAATAATTACAATAATTATAGGAATTTATGGTGTATAGTGGTCTTGACAATTTTGTATTGTTCGTCCCTAATGATTTGAATGCTTCTAGAAGTGTAGAAGAGAAATTCGCTCGAAAATCGTATGCTGAAATATTAAAATAAAAAACCTAAAAATAAATTGCGAGAATGCGCTTTATTTTATTAAATACTCTCCGAAAAACTTGATTTAAAGTTTCAAAATCAAGACATATTTGAGTCACTTTTTGGCTAATTTATATTTAAGGATATTTTGAAAGCAAGAGGAACCATTTGGTTTTTCCTGCTTATGCACTTTAATATATAACCCCATTTGACAACTATGACACTAATTAGTCCTAATCGTGGTCAACCTTAATGTTTTCCTTCATTGCTCCTAGCGTTGAATAAATGTTCACATAGTAACATATCAGACTTTACATGCTGACCTCGAGACAACATAAGATGTTCAGTAAATATATAAAAAATAAAATGAACAGAAACTGCGGTGGTTTACGTAGTAAGAATGTAAAGCTTGACGTGTTCCAGATTGTGCATATGAATTCATAAAGTCTTCGTTCAAAAAACCAGTTTCTACACATCGTTATTGACGGTTTTACTCCTTTACTAGAAATAAAAGATGGAACTAGTTATACAGATAGCTGAAGGGTAGGAAAATTCAGAAACACGTCGTTGCTTACCCATAAATCATTTTTGGGATCAACAGCTTGGAGCTAGAATGTATCATATTTGAATTCACAACCCGTTTCTGACATATTGATATTCGAATTAAACCCGAATCTTCAACGTTTGCGATTGATGAATCGAATCGAAATTACACACCTAAAACAGCCGCCGATACATTTATAGCTTCATTTATTTAATTTAACGCCCGTCAATTTCCTTCCTCAACATATCGGCGCGTTAAAAATACTCCTCGCCTCATGCGCAACGCAATTAGTAAATTCAACTAGATCCTGACCGTGTATTGTGACTCAGAGTTGATCTCGAACATTTTCTATATGACAATTATAGTATTAAGCAGTCGGTCATGGACACTGACCTATGATACTCATATATAATTGAATGTATAAAAATGAAATTTGTATGTACGACTGATAATAGCTTTCAAAGCTATTTTATGCCAACCTTATTGCAACGGTTTTAGCGGGCTATAAAATTAATTTTAAGTTATATAATTAGAAATTGTGTTCTTTTTGGATTAAGATAATCATTTTCTTACTATGTAAAACAAGCCTAAACGCCATTTTTGTAGTTGAAGAAGATTTTTGAGGAATTTTCTAGTCAATCTCTGGTTAAATGTGTATGAAATGTCAAATCTAGTGTGCGAGCATTTATTTGTCGATATTTTATTTGGTCTACACACACACAACGACTATTATTCAATTACAAAAAAAAAATACAAAAATGGTAGGCGCAGGGAAACAGACCTGTCCGTCATACAGAACAATTGGTGTACGTGTGTGCTGCAGCAGCCCAAAAAGGTCTATCGCTCAGCGCCAATATTTGCACAACAACGAAAATCGGTGATTTTCAGCTATGGCTGGGGCCGTCAACCCCGATACTCAGTTGCCGTGCTTTACAGACATATCACAAGCATCAATCTTTCTCACTCCGTAAGAATATCTGTCAAATTTACCGATTTTATAGTTGAATATGTAGATTCTAATTCGATTGAAAGTTATATTCTTCCGCAGCAGGTCTGCGACAACTAAAATTGACATACTCAAAAAAATCGGTAAATTTGAGTTACCGAGTGGCGCCGATGGCTACATTTTCCTATTCATATAAGTCGATCGACAAGTTCATGTAAACACTAAAATACAACAAATTATTTAATTATAAATTCCATAAGAACATACAGAAACCGGCTGCTAATAGCATATTAACCTTAACACATTTTAAAACATAGCTGATATTTCGCATATGGCTGAAAGATGGATATTTTCTGGAGTATTCGGCCACACGTTTGGTATTGGATAAAAAATATTGTCAGTTTTAAGTAGTGGTAAATAAAATAATTGAAAAATTTACAGAACGATATTAATAAACGAGTACCATAATACGGGGACTACTCGGCAATTGGCGGTCGACTCATCTGCTATACTACAAATATAGACCGCCCTAACTTACTGGATGTGTTTAATGGTTATTTTTGAACGGCTCCATGAGTCACGCAGTGATAACTTTGTATCCTGCCGCGGAGCACCGAAGACAATGGGCGGTACACATGAACAATGGCGTGTATAACGTGACTGTTATTGTGCGTATGTTTTTGTGTGCATGTATGTACTTTCCCCGAAAGTGCAAGCCGCGGCGGTGCTGCAACAGTACAAATATTTTTCTCGATACTATTTAGTATGTCAATTAGATTTCTTCTGAGGTTTGCTTTAAGCCAAAGTAGCCCTATTAAGTCCTTCTTTTTTTAAATGATTATGAAAGCAGAGAGTCTAGAGAAGCTTTTACACATACTTAGAAACCATGAATTCGCCTGTTTAGATTTTTAATTTAAAGATTAATTTTTAAGTAATTATTCACTAACATTCAAATTTTGACTTTACACTACTGTTTTCTAAATTTCCACTAAAGTTACGAAGCTGATTATTTTGGACATAAAAGAAGCACTAAAGGTGATTCAGTAGCAAAAAGAAAAACATTAAAATATGTTCTACTTTTTTTTATTTAAAAATTTTAAGTTATTTGGATGAAAATTACTATATGGATGAAAATACCTATGTACATATTTTATATTTAATGTTATTTCCTGTGAAAATTTTATGTGCAATAAAGAGTTTAATTTAAAATTTTCAAAAAGTCAGAAAAAAAAATTATTACTCGAAAACTACGAATAATCGCGGAACATACATGGGGGTGATTCGAGTACTCCAAGAGGTGCTCTAACTCTGGACTTACGCTTGACACTATTTCTTGGGACACCCTGTATATGTATTGATACGACAATCGCTTGAAAACAACTTATACATTTTTTTATAATTGCTACCGCGGTCAATCCCTGGTTCAAAGTTATCCTCTATTAGATGTTTTTAAATGTTTCTCTGTACATATTTTGGAAATTGCAATCGAACAGAATTTTAATCAATGATGAATTTGAGGTTGACAATTTATTACGAAATATCTTATAATCTCGATGGGAAGTTATAAATCGATGCGCTATCTACACGGAGCAGCCATAATACATCGTCCGTCGCCGTATACTTGACGAAACAATAAACACAGAAAAAAATTATAACTTTTGGCTATTTTCATATTTTTATTTTCATATTCCAAAAATATTTTTTTTTATGAGATATAAAAAAACACGCAAACTGTCCACCTAATTGTAAGTAGTTACAGTCGCCTAAGTACTTAGTTACTATGAGATTTTTAGTAAATCTCCAACCATTACAAAAATTGCAGTGTATGTTGCTAACACCTGTTACCCTTCACACTGGAGCAATGTGAACACTGCTTTTTTTGCGACGGATATAGATAAGGCAAGAGTTACCCAAGCAGACGATCCTGGTAGAGAGTCTCCTTCCGGTTAATTTTTAAATAAAATACTTCAATGTCAATATAACAGTCAGCGTTACTGCGTTACAGTTCTTGAAGTGCAACGAAGCGCAACTAACATAAGTCGGACTCTACGCAATTATTTAAATAATCAATTCGTTAATATCTAAGTTATAGTATAATATGGCAGATGTATTCAATTATATCGCTCGTAAACAATTTTACTCTCTCTCTCTCACATTAAAAGGCGTAAAATCTAGTTTAATTTACTTTCACCGCGCTATTGCCAGGGTATTGGAGTCACATAAATATAATGCCGAATTGAAGGATTTTTGTATAAATAATATATTTTAAAGGCAATTAAATGTTATTTTAACAAAAGTAAGGAAATTTATAATTTTATGCTAAGTTAGAAATTCGACAAAAAAAACATTCACACAGCAATGCGTGAATGATGCCTCATATACTATACATTGACGTTTGTCCGTTCATTAATCAGCGCGTAGTGTATATTACTGTAGCGTTGTGTACCGTGACCAACGCTACGACAGCGAAGCTTATATGTTTATGGATTATGAAAGTGAACCTTCGGTGGAGATCTACAATGACGTGAACATTCACGCCACAATTTTTTTTTAATATTAAAGTTAATTAATTTTTCATTTCCCATAAATAATCGTAGGTATATATTTATGTATTTCTATGATGATGACGAAACTTGAGTCTTTTCTTTTTCCCTATTACCACAATAATAAGGGAAACACCACTGTCTGGAAAATACTATACGACTAATGTTCCAGTTAACGAGAGATGCCGTCAGTGTCTCAGGGGAATTATTACTAAGAGGAACCCGAACCTAAACATAAATGCCTACTAATATTATAAACGCCAAAGCTTGTAAGATTATGTCTTATATCCATCAGAATAACACATAAACTACAATTTATATAGATATTATATGAATAGTCCAAAATATGAAGATAAATGTTCTGCGCAGACGACGTCGCTGGCACCAACTAGTAAATAATAATTTACTTTCGCTGCCACTATGTCAAAACTACCATTTCAACACGAACTAACAAATTTCGTAGCTCTTATCTTTGTCTGAAATAGCGGGAAATAACTAGAAGGAAAAGGCAAATGATAGAAGCATGTGGAGAAAAATGGAGGAGGCCTTTACTCTGTAGAGAGGTCCTTAGTAATAAAAGTTAAATAATATGAATGTAATTTAATAATATTATAATATGCATAATGTCAATCTAATGATCCTAATCAAATTCAAATTTAATTATAATGTAATAATATATTTGCATGCAATAGGAATAGGGCATTAATTTATTGTAATTAAATGTAAATATGACTTTATTATTATATACATGTGACAAATTTTAATGACGAATTGTGATTTAAATTTTTATTGTAGTGTAATTTTTTTTTTTATTGTTGAATCGAATATCATGCGAAAAATTGTATTTTACTAAGGATTAAATGAGGCTTTATTATTATCTTTGTTGCACATGAAATTTTCCCAGCAGCCATGTTCCCTCCCTCTTATAACCCCGACTCCTTTAATCGCATAACCTAAGGATCTGCGCATTTGGTTCGCCCTATCACTTATCCCAAGATGCGATGAAGTCTATTCGACTTACAAGGCTAGTGAAACATAAAAGACGGAAGACGAGGACGTGCCACAGACAGGGCGAAGATGTGGCGCGGCTAAAGTATATAGAAGAGGCGAAGTACGGACTCGAAGTTAACAAACCTACCAAACTTTTAAAATGGCAGTTCTGAGTAGTAGGAGTTAGCAAATAAAGGAGCAGCAACCTATTGCTTCTCTGCCACCCATTGTCACGAAATATCGTGAGTTTATACTTTTGAAACAAATCTGAACAGTTTTTATGATATATGGCTGTATAAATAACCGATGCTTTTGCTTCCAAGGTAGTAAAAGCTAGGACTGGACCGCCATCTTGAGGGGGAGAGATATATTGTTTTTTAGCGTACCTTAATGTTTTTATCTTCTCAGTAGTCTGTGCCTTAATTGAAGAAAGATAAACTCGGTGAGTTATAAAACATTACAAAACAGTCCTTGATAATCAGTTTGTTATTACTTTGTAATTGAACATTAGATAGATATGTTACAATCAGATGTTGGATATCAGGTTGGTTTATGTACCAATGAATGACCGTGTTTACGGTATCAGATAATGATCAGATTCAGTTGAGTTGAGCGGAAAGGGGTAAGGGGTGGTTGGAGGTCACCGGTTGGAGCTTGGCTCCTATTCAGATTCAGATACACACCGGTTGGAGCTTGGCTCCTATTCAGATTCAGATACACGCCAGTTGGAGCTTGGCTCCTATTCAGATTCAGATACACATATAGGATATTTCAATAATATTACTTATATGAGTATAAAACAGTTCAGACTTATAAGATCAAAAATACGTGTGCATGTTCAGTGCAGGTACGTATAGTAACTATATTATTTATGTATGTGCTTAATCAGTCTATCAGTTAATTCGCTATACTGTATTATTAGATAGCGACACCCATGTCGCATTGTTTTACATTAACTAACCAATCAACGTGTGAATGTCGACTAAAAAGATAGAGGTCGGCTAATTGCGGGGTACATACGCGATAAATTGTAACAAGTAAATGTTGTGCGCGTCCGCAGCCACCACGTGCCTCGCCCCCTTTCGTAGCTCGACTCAGCCGAAGGTCACGTTCTATATTCGGTTTCCGCCTATATTCACAGTTTTTGCTATAGAGCAATCACTCACCGGTGAAGCGATAGTGTTATGCTCGCTATTGCCATGTGCAATATCGATAAAACAGTGGTAGCTTTGAAATCAGTTATTGATATTAATAATCGTGTTGGCGGTCAGACTTTACCTGACTATGAATAAAAAAAATAAACATAAATTTACGTGAACCCAGTAACGTGTCAGTCATACGAACCTAGTCGTTCGTAATAGCGGCGGTTTTGGTAATGCAAATTTTCTACAAGTTGCAGAAAAGGTTTAATTGCTTCTTGTATTGTAATTTTGTTAAAAACGATTAATCTATTTTTAGAATATTTTAATGCTTAACACATAACTAATTTTTGTGTATGCGTGTGTCGTTTTACCATTATTGATAGTGCGAACCTTAGTGCTTAACTTACCTCCAATTGTTCCTCTTCACTTATAACTTAATTTCACAACTCAAGCCCCCCACCGAGAAAATTCTCTTAACTAATTTACTAAATTAGAGTGATTAGACTTGAGTCAACCTAAGTCACCCTTAAAGATTCTTCACAGATGTATGCAGGTTGCCTTACGATGTTCCTTCACCTTAAGAGCTAAATTTAGATACGCAGTTCGAATTGAGAGATGGCAGGTTCAAACCCTGGACCTGGGCATTTGAATCCCAATGCCACCGCCGCGCCACTCTTCTCATAGTAAATGGAAACGAAATTATTCCATTTAATAGTAAAATTAAATATATACCATACTATATATACAATATTTCTAGACAATGGTATGATGACAACATTATATCTGCTTTGTTTGCCGATATTTATATTGAAATTTACTAAAAATAGGCCTATTATAGGCATATGGCTGTGTTCTTGACGAAATTTTTTAATAGCTGTATATTGAACCAATATTAATATTTGTACTAGTGTCCGGCCAGTAGTGTAGTAATTGCTTCCGTTACACGCTCTTGCGCAACACTCTGTTGACGTTTCTCATACTTAGTGTCTGTGTGCACGACAAATATGTCGCATCGAACGAACGTGTGCAGCGAGATATGGCGAGACAGCATTTTTCAATATGAGGGGAGAATTTAATGAAGAAATTAAAGATAAAACTCTTAACAGTTAACAGTATATCAAATTCATGTTAGTCCAAGCGGTAATGAAACTTAAATACATATGTGAATGTCGTTTGAACTAACATGAAATACGATGGAAAATTCTAAAGATGATGCTTACAGTAGATGTTCCGGTACCGTGATATCGGAGCCAAAAGCTTGCCTCGGGAGACACTGGTATCAAGCAGCGATGTGTGTAAATTAAATGTAGTAAATTGATCACACACACGCAAAATTTAACATAAGGATAATAATAAAGATGTCTGATGTTGATAGAATTACTTCTGAACTAGTATCAATGTGATCGTTGACCTATTGAGTAACACGATTTCATTACAAAAGACAATTTTATTGCTTTGCTCATTCATTCGAGTGCGAGCACACGCGTGAATCAAATGGCGTCAGCGATGAATGGTCACATCTAGACGGCAGACGCCACTTCAATCGCAATTGAAACCCATCGATACGATGACATTGAAAACATGCGATGGACCGCATTGTTATTCTAATGGCACCTTGCTTCCTCGTCGCTGGTCGGCTTGTGGGTCGTGAATCACTCGCAGGCCATCAACAATGTAGATTCCGCGGCTACTATTAGCTAACATGGACTCTAACGTGTATAACGTGGAATGATATTATACATTTGTATTTCTGACATTGCATGTTACTAAAAATGCTATATTAATGTTATAGATAAGAAAGGTGCAAACAAAATATTCGATCTTTAACATAGTGTTGACGCTCCCTTCCATCCAGGCCGTAGGACCCTTATGACCGAGGCTCAGGCTATAAAAATAATGTATTTGGTCTCAAATAAGTTGGATCACAAAAATTTTTGACGCCTCTCTTTAAGCATAGTGCTAGTGACACTACATAATTGCCCTAACATAGTAAATGTAGACTCAAGCCCAACGTATATCGTATGATATATGTCGCTGTGATGACGATGAATGCACGATCTTTGGATTAGTTGAATTCGTACTTATAAAATATACAAACTTTTAGACACACAATTAATCCTGTCCAATAAATCTTGCATGAAACAAAATAGTATCCAATCGTTTAATCGATAACTGCCGTGTACGCAACATCACTACGCGCAGTAAATGTTATATATTTTTAGCTATCAGAACTCATTCAGTAAAACTTATAAAAACAAGATCCGTGACTCAGGATTCTTCTAAAATTAATCACGTTGTGAGATAGTTTTTTTTCATTAACAACTACGCTTGCGGGCTTAAAAATTTCAATCCTCTATTCAACACTGTTATTATTACAACACAGTCAATATTTAATTGTGTTGTATGATTCTGGGAAATAAGTAGGCATCCAGTGTAATCAAAGCTACTGAAACATTTTATTTGAAAATGTGTATTCTTTTTAATTGTCATAATATATTGTCATTGTCATGTCTGTCACCTAAAAATTAATACTGTTACATGAACAATAAGTATTAATAAGAGAATACTTGCCTTGTGTAATGTATTAATTCAAACAATATATAATACAGTGTATCGCTTTGACCACTTCTTTTTTATTGTAAAGTAATAATAATAATATACAAAAATATATTTTTAAAATGGTGTTTTTTCCGTTTATCTATAGTACTCGTATGTTACTAATTTTAACTATTTCAACAATTCGATTTTGATAACCGCAATTACTGTATATCACTCGCAAACTGCACTGAGAGAAAATTATTGTCATTGTATCAAAAAAACTTTAACCCCACACAACCGTTTAAGGCAAATTGATATAGATACAAAGTTTTTATTGTCAGATGTTTATTGTGATTATAACAACATTTATTAGCAATGTTAAACGTTGTTACAAATACAATTTTTATTAACAATGTGAAACTTTGTTCCAGATACAAGTTTTTGTTGTCAATTTAACAACAAAAACATTGTTAATCATGTAATTTTATTTTGTTGTTTTAACAATTTTACTTTGCTAAGGTGACTTTCTGTTTTGTCAATATGGCAAAACAGTCAACTACTCCAGTATACCAACCTTGCTACCCTAACAAAGGAAGCACACGCTTCTGAAACTGATTTGTAAGACGTTGGCTTTAATTTTAAATAATAATCTACTGATGATTAATAATGCATGCCCCAATTAAGAGGCAAATCATAGTAGACCTTAAAACATTTTCTGTTCCATACAAGTGTAACGTATCCAAAATGTACAGAACAGCAAATATTTAAGGTCAACCGATTTGCTTCATATTTGGGGTATGCACTACTAATTATCAGTAGATTATTATTTTGAATTAAAGCCAACGTCTTACAAATTACCTGTATAAGAGGTTCAGAAGAGTGCACTACCTTTGTCAGGGTAGCAAAAAGGTGGGTATACTGGAGAAGCTGACACCAACGCAAAAATATAAAAAGGATTCAGAATGTGACCTACTTAGGAGACATTCTATTAATTAGTGGCAGTGAATTTTCATTGGGTCAGGGTTCAGAAAATTTAAAGAAAACATAATCATAGTTAATTATTTTTATTGCCATAAAAACCACCTTATACTAACCAATAATATTTATTAACAATATTTATTAACATAATACATATTGGTTTGAGTTTCACACTTTGCTTTTTAAGCAGAGAAAAAAAAAGAAAAATGCAGACATTTTTTTCTTTATGTAAATTTTAGCCTGTAAGCAAATTAATTGTTAGGTTTCAAGTTTGCACATCACAACTATTCTTAATAATTTACAATAAAAATTAATATAAAAAGAGTATAGCTATTAAAATGGTTTTCTCCTTTTAAGTTTAGTAATAGCTTATTACGAATTATGCACGACAGTCTTTATGTATTACCTATCCTTAAAACTAACAGAGACAAATGCCTTCAAATCACAACTTCTAAAGTCTATGCATATATTCTAAAGTCTATACATTGGTGGTAAATGGTAAACATAGAAATAATTAACACTAATTTTCACATTTATTTTATAACATATTAGGTTAAGGCCATAGATTTTGCCAGTAATGGCTGATCTGTTTTACGTATATTGCTTACAACTACATAACAAAATAATAATAAAAAAGAAAACAAACATATTCTTTAACATATTTTTCAATGGCACATCGTAACTTAATTTTATCCACTACTTTTGTGGTTAAGAGCGCTAGTTCGTCGCCATTTGCTTGAAGGAGGAAGTCAAGCGTCATGTTTTCTTCTGAAATTAACAAAATCAATGATAAAACCTACTACGCAGAACAGCAAAGTATGACTATGGCATGAATATTATACTCATGATATTATTGTGTCATACCACTTTATAAAACTTTAGTGGAAACAGGTTGCTACCAAGTTATTATTACCTACTGCACTAAAATCTTATAATAAATGATAGTGTAAAAGTTGTAACTGGATAATATTGGTTAGTCTAGGCGTTAAGCGCTTCCAGCATTTTTGCTGTGAGGGAGGCTGGCCTAACTAGTCAGAAATTCAGAATCAGAAAGCCCCAACCTTAATGTATAGAGCAGCCTTGTAGATGGTAGAAAAGTGTTTGTCTGGGGTGGTCAAATTTTTACCAGCAAAAACTAAGTTTTACACATAGGTATCATACTGTTAATGACATTGATTCTGGCTCCTGAGACATACAATGGGAAAAATACTTATAGACAATTTGCATATAATTTACACTTCAAATGACTTACTACCTGGGAAGAATATCAGTCAAAATGTATAATCAAGTGCAGGTACTAGATTATACATTTTGACTGATTTTGAAAAGTAGTTGCAGAAGGTTACAAATCTACCTTTTAACGTAAGTTTCTTTGCTCAGGTTGGAAAGTTTGCTCAGAGCACATATTTCGCAAATAATTTAGGGTTAGGACCGCTGAGGTAAGCAAACCTTATGGGTAACAGGATAACAAGGGTGGTACTTACCCAACATTTTATTTGTCAGATGACTAAGTCCGGCATTTATTAAAAATACCCTTAGGGCCTCGTCGTCCATATTGAATATCTCGCAATTGTCACTCATTAAAATAGTTCTCAAAGTGGTTAAAAACCTATGTGATTTTTGATTCGTAGCACGTAACCGGTACCGGTATACTGATTTGGTCCACCAAGGAATTATAGCAATTTATTGTAATCCTGTCAGGTGTTTAAACCGCTAGAACGAAATGATATATTCACACGCGCTCAACGATCACAGGCAAATGAAACAAAATCACAATAAAACTTCGATCTGACACTCACAATGATGACAATCACAATAAAACTGACAAAGTTTGTTAAATCATTAGCTCCCCCGCCGCCAATTCATGCCACTTACTTTGTCAATACGCCAAAGTTAATAATTAAAAATGTATCTCAGCACAAAAGGCACTTTGCTATTATTTTCTTTTGTGCATCAAACAATTTTAAATTTTGATAGATCGACAAAATATGGAAATCGTTGACAACGTAAAGTTGCGACAGTGTTAATAATACTATAACTTAAATAAAATGACAAATAACGTATTGTCCACAGATTCATAAAAGTTTGACAATAAAAACTTTGTGGCCATAGATAAATTAATTTATATTCTTTACCTATGTATTTTGATGCAAATACAAAAAAATATTGACAACGTTTTTATTGTGGCTTTGTTAGCTATATTTTTCCTCAGAGTGTTTACATAAGCTCCTATGCTCTATGTCTTTATTCAATGTTTATTATCTTTTAATAAAAATTACAGTGATATTATTTTTGCGTCACTGTGCTTAAACTAACTTACACGCTGTTTGAAGCTAACTCCCTTCTACTTATCCTTTTTGTTCTAAAATCGGACTCTAATTCCGGACTGGACTAGAATTTCCAGACTCGAGTCTAGAAATATTCGAATATCAAACATAGAGTTCGAGTACTGGGCTCGAATCAGTGAATCGAGTCCTAATTCAAATATCGTATAAGCTAACTCGAATCGACTCGATCCACCAAAACAGCGACTCGGCACATCACTAGGATGTGTAGGCATTCAATATCAGGTAAGTAGTGGGGGTCTACCCAAAATTGAAAAACAAAGTAAAGGGTCTTTTTTTTTTTTCTCCCTGAGGAAAATGCATTAAGTTGCATACCCCATCTGTGGCGAGCCGGTGGTTATGTAGGGCTCTCCTCCCCAGAAGGGGGAGGCCTACCCACTAAAAACCTCAGGGATCGCCTTCCTCAGGCATGTAGGGAGCCCCCGGGAACACCCTCAGCCTCCGCTCCCCCGCCGATACAGGGGAGCCCTCCTCGGGAGAGGCTACAATACCTCCCCCGATCTCCACCACCGACGACGCCCCCCGGCCACGGAAGGGGCGTGGTCCTTACAGGTTCGCGGGCGCGATTTCCTCGCCCCCGCCGGCGACCCACGGCGGCGCCGCAGCTGTGCTATCGAGGCGCCGTCTCCTGGCCATCTCCCGACCCCGCTCGGCGGCCTCCTTCTGGAGCATCACTGCTTCACAGAAGGAGGCCACAGCCCTCCAACCTCCCTCGTCCGCCAGCATTGCCGCAATCAATGCCGGCGGAGACAGACCTCGCCCGATCTCCGCGACCAAGACTCGGCGCTCGGAAGCCCACGCAGGGCAACGACACAAAAAAGTGTGGGGGGAGCCGCTGCTGTAAATAAACAAATTATTATTATTTCTAGCTGGTGCCTTCGGCTGCGCAGGATTAGTATTTCGAGTAGCCTATATAACCGTGATGTATATATTAATAAAAATTGTACCCTATGTCAAGTTTCATTAAAACCCATTCAGTAGGTTTTACGTCAGTAGGTTGAACATCCATCCATACAAATTTTCACTTTTTGTAGGATTATAAAAACTATGTTCTTGTTACACAAACATATTTGTAAACAAGATTGTACCCGGTATTTTGAATTTAAATACAGTCATGACTGTTTCATTACTTAATTTGAACATAATCTTATTGTGCAATAAGTTTATTGCTCAATTATTTATAATTTTATTGTGTATATTTATAGTGTACATTCCACACTTACGATCGCAAGGAACATTTATTTTATGGCTTTATTTAATGTCTTCACTGCCGTAAAAGTTTTGCAAGTAATATCTTAACGTCGATTTTGTTATTACAAGTCGGTATGCTATAGTCTAAACTTGTATGACATGACATTTACAGGATACTAGCTTCCGCCCGCGGCTTCGCCCGTGTGAAATTAGTTTTTGGTCCCTTATGTCTAAGAGACTCTTACAGGAGCCAGCCTCACGTTGTGCACAAAAATATTTTTGAATGACCGATTTTTTTTGTTTCTTATGACGGATTTGACGAACTTGCATTTAACTTTCAACCCTTATTACACCCCCTAGCTGGCCGAAATTTCAAAAATGAACAAATGTTTAATGATTTCTTATCAAGTGCTTTATATATAAAGTTTCATGGCTTTATCTTTTAAAATTAAGAAATCCCATACAAACTTTCAACCTCTATTTCAACCCCTTCATCCCTTTTCGAAATAAAAATTAGCCTATGTTCTGTCTCAGGGTCTAAAGATTGTCTGTACCAAATTTCATCAAAATCAGTTGCAAGGTTTAAGCGGGAAAGCGTAACAGACAGACAGAGTTACTTTCGCATTTATAATATTAGTTGGGATAAGTGTGAACGTACAATAAACTAAAGAACTAAAACAAATTATTTTGTGTAGGTAATTTAAGAACAGAACGCGTAAGTATATTTGATTAGCTAGTTATAACAAATAATATGATAACGTATATTATGAGATTATGACCTTTGCTTACTAACGAAATCAAAACTAGGAGTATATAGGTTATTAGATTTCCGCGTTATACAAGATATTTCCAATAGTAAATGATATTTTACCGCGGAAAAATTTTATATATCTGATTCTATCCTATCCCGGGTTCATACTATATCTCCATATCAAATCCATTAAAATCCACTTTTTTGCGTGGACTAGTAACAACATCCATCCATACGTACGAATAAATTAAGTTATAAGTTAACGAAAATATTAAGTTAGGGCTTTAGGGATATAGTATAGAATATTTAAGTGTAGTAAATAAGATAAAATAGTTAAAATTAAAGCCTAGTTTATGTTATATAAGATTTTAAACTTTCGCGTTGCATTGTACATATAAGTTATATTTTCGGGACGTAACTTTTTTTTTTCCTCAGGAGAGGAGGCTGAGAATCCGTCATGGATACCAACGCAACAGGCAAGCAGGGATGCGTTGATTATGTCGATTTCCTGGTGAATCAAGGCGGCTCGACCCAACAGACCTACCGACTAAACTCAGCCTAAGCTTTGGTCCTAATGACCCTACTGGCTTTATTGATGAGAGCCGCACCTCAGGAGAGGCACGGTTAGCACTGCCCATGCGGAGGGCATAAGCGCTAGAAGAAGGCACGGTTCACCAAAGTGGGACCGGCCTGTATTGACGGGAACCTACACGTGGCTAAGCAGAAGGCTGCCGAATAGGGGGAGACAAGAGAGGCAACGGCTCAGACGCCGCCACTTGCAGATCTAGAAGGTCCTGCGTTAATTGATTAGGGGGTCGCTTAGGACATGTCGTGGTCTACGTGTCCTCCGCCAATATGGACTGGTATGGGACGTAACGCAACGTATTTTACGTAGTATGTAAGTACTACTTACTGCTCGACGTTTCGGCTAGGTTGCACTAGCCGTGGTCACGAGCTGACTGGCGCGCGCGTCGTCTGCTCAGGCGGGCTCGTGGTTCTTTCTACCCACATATTATCAGTATTAATGTCACTTCGGCACACCACACTGACGGTATCAGGGTTTGTTTTTGATTTTGACGGCACAGTACGCGGCGTACATTTGTTTATCACTGGATTCCACGCTGATGATAATTTGAATCCATCATCCCGATTGAAATTCCTGTGTTTCTTTATCTCAATCGCTTCACGAACTATTCTTGTATGATAGTAGCGATCATTGGGGGGATTTTTGGATCATGTAACTCCATCCAGTGATTAACTCCACATTTAAGTAGATGTTCAGCCACCGAGGATTTATTCGAGCAGTAAGTAGTACTTACATACTACGTAATATACGTCGCGTTACGTCTAGTTTATGTTGTAAATGTAATCTGTAGCGTAAACAAATATGTACAATATATTTATTTGTATTTTACATAATCAATGAAAATTAATAAACACCATTTTAAGTCTATAAATGTGATTTTACTTTTAACCTAACGACATCTACTCGTATGAACAAACTCTTTAAATCTGTCGAAAAATCCCTCAAGCGGAACTGTTTGTCGGTATGTATGTATATAGAAATGAAATGAATTTATTTATAAACCCGAAACGTCATGTACACTATGTATTATAGAGGACTTAATGCCTAGGATATTATTGTTTTTTATTTATTTATTTACCAAATTAAATATTAATTATAATTTAGTGCTCAAAAGAAAGTTACAATATTTCTTGACTTTAATAACAGTAGGTATTTTTGACAAAGTGTAACAATCTATTTAAGGTACAATTTTTTTAAATATTCTAACGCATTAGAAGCTATGCAATTTAAATGAAATTGGTATAACTACCTCTGTGGTTGAATAGGTAGTATGTCGGTTTTAAGGAGTCGGTCCCGGATTCAAGTCCCGTTGGGGACAGATGTCTGTGAAATGATACAAGTATTTGCGCCCTACTCATTACTGTTAACATATATTTCCATACCAATTCACTTATCTTGACGATCTCCATAGTCGAGTGGATAGTACACCGGTTTCAAGGTGTCGCCATCTCTGAGGTCCCGGGTTCGAATCCCGGTGGGGGCAGATGTTTGTATCCCATAGCACAAGAGACTGTCCAGGGGTTCTCGGACAGTCCCTCCCTTGGCGTTGGCTCGACCAGACCTAGGTCGAGCCGGCTCCGGAGCACATGGTGGTAGAAACACCCCGCCATGTGCCCCGCATGGGCCTAGAGAACTCAGGGGGGTTTTAGTGGATAGGCTGGTCCTATCAGATTGGAGAGCCCCACACACGGTCAAAAAAAAAAAGATCCCATAGCACAAACCTTATAGCGCTTAGTTTGGGCTAGGCTACCTGGTGGTAAGTGTAACAAATACTTTTTTTTATCTATGTATATCTATTCGTTCCGTCCCATAAAACAAACCTCAAGCCTAGAAGTGCTCACTTTGGGCCACCAATTGGTGCGAGTGAAATAGTAGATTGTTAACCGAGGGTGGAAAGAATCAATTCCCGAGGTATTTAGACCGGCTATAGTCCGAGTAGGAATTGATTCTTTTACCCGTGTTAAACACTCTACTTTTCACTTCGAATATATGAGGAAAGTAAAAAATTGGTCGTTTATTTAATCTATTTATTGATAATATATGGTAATGTTAGTAGTACCTATTTTTGGATAACACAATTTGCCTCGTCTTTAATTGAATCTGGTGTCAATATTTCGGAATCGCTTGAACTCATTTTTAAAATTAAAATCTTTACTAGTTTAAGAGATTATTAGAATTTATTCAAATTCCATCACAGATACATATAATAAATTCATATCTCGCCAATAATATGTCGACTGTTTAAATTTTAAATATGGAACCCACAGCGTATTGTTTGTTGCGGCTTATTCCGCTCGAAGTAGTTTGCGCTAAGTTCACACTGGTTGTTTAGAAACTCACATGGCCGCAGCATTTTTTTAATAGTTCACAGCTGACAGTATTCGTAGTTCTATTTTTAAAGTTCATTCCGGCCCTTGGGTGGGAAGTAAATTGTATGAGTTTTTCCCTCCCTATGTCGGGAAGCAGCATTTTCCACCCAATAATCAGATCAAAACAACATAACTTTCCGAGTATGAGAAATGAAAAAAATATTTATTAACCGCATCAGTGTTTATATAGGTTTCAACTTTTTCCATATGTCGGCATAAGCACTGTCACGGCATCCATATTATTGTTGAGCCGTGGTAAAACGGCCATCAATCGCCGCCCACTGGCACTCTTGCTTTCTGCAATTGTTGAACGCCTAGGAAATGAGCGGTTCCACCATAATATCTAATTAGAAAGTGGAAAATGCGATTATTCACAGTTATCGCGACGACGGACGGTATTCACGCTTCCGCTTACTCGGATGATACGGGCGTGGAGCGCACTTTCTGCTGTTGATACGGGAATGCGTATTAATTAATTAGTGACTAGAAACAGGCACCTAAGTCTATTCGTTTATTTTTCAAATCTAACTTGTAAAGACGTAACCGCTTGCCGTCTATTTATGAAGACAAACGATTTTCAATCGTAGAGCGTCGCTATCACTGTTGTGTCAGAACTAAGCTTATAATGGGAATAATCCCATTTTATTTTTGTATAAACAAACAAGGCGTAGATATCGTAGTGTCACGTCTGTGACCTTCAAATTCGGGCATTTGGTGTATTTTCATTTAGTCGCATTGTAATATCGATAGAACAAAGATGTCATTCCTCGCTCCGACTCTGTTTGACTACTGCAACGCTATCTCTGTTCGTACCGTACTTTCTGTATGACCTGTTTCATTTACTAATAACCTCGTGTGATATTAATAGATAAAGTATGTACATACAGTGCGGATTTATTTTTAACGTTGTACAGTTAGGATATGCGTCAATTATAGTACTCCTGTTGATTAGGAGGTAAGTCAGTTCTTCGTCGGTCATGGAGCCATCCTGTCACGTACGTGTGCTGTTAATTTTTCCTCACCTCCTACAGTGCACATCATGAGGCATCTGTGAAGTAATTCAAAGGTGTGCACTGGATCAGTCTGGTCACTAAGGCCTAATAGCCCCTTTTTTTTCGAGGGGAAATGCTCCTTATGCACCTTGTCACCGCGCTGGCTAGGCGTGGTCGTGTGTGGGGCTCTCCGGTCAGAGTGACCGGCCTTTTTTTTTTTTGTTCCAATGAGGAAAATGCATTAAATTGCATACCCCGGCCGTGGCGAGCCGGCGGTTATGTATGGCTCTCCTCCCCAGAAGGGGGAGGCCTACCCACTAAAAACCTCAGGGATGGCCTTCCTCAGGCATGTAGGGAGCCCCCGGGAACATCAAGCTAGTTCCGGGAACCCCCAGCCTCCGCTCCCCTGCCTAGAGGGAGCCCTCCTCGGGGGAGGCTACACTACCTCCCCCGGTCTCCTCCACCGACGACGCCCCCCGGCCACGGAAGGGGCGTAGTCCATCCCGCGTCGCCGTAGCAGTCGCGACTTCCTCGCGCCCGCCGGCGACCTGCGGCGGCGCCGCAGCTGTGCTACCGAGCCCGGCGCCGCCTTCTTCGAGCGGGATCGGCCATCTCCCGACCCCGCTCGGCGGCCTCCTTCTATAGCATCACTGCTTCACAGAAGGAGGCCACAGCCTTCCAACCTCCCTCGTCCGCCAGCATTGCCGCAATCAATGCCGGCGGAGACAGATCTCGCTTGATCTCTGCGACCAAGACTCGGCGCTCGGAGGCCCACGCGGGGCACTCCGCCAGCGTGTGCTGGGCCGAGTCAAGCTCGGATGCGCAGTGGTGGCAATGTGTCGATCCCTCCCGTCCTATCCGACACAGATACTCACCGAAGGAGCCGTGCCCGGTGAGTATCTGAGTCAATCGGTAGGTGACCTCCTCCTTCCCGTGGAGCCAACCTTCGAGAGTGACCGGCCTACCCACTAAAACCCCCCGGTGTCCTCCAAGCCCATATCCGGGCGCATGGCGGGGTGCGCTTTCGCGATTCTACCGCCACACGCCCACGGGCTAGCTCGACCTTAGTCGGTCGGTCCATCGCCAAGGAAGGCCTAATAGCCCTAACTTAGTTTCTGCAGGCTCCTGATTTTTTTACACTCACACCGATTAGCCTAGTCCAATGTAAACAATGTACAAGATTATGCTATGAGAACTCAGAGAGAGAGGTAACGGATATACATATTTTTTATATTAATATACTAGCTGTGCCCGCGACTTCGTCCGCGTGGAATGTAATAAAAAAAATTAAAATATTCAACAATAAAAGTAGCCTAAGTTACTCCTTATTACATAAGCTATCTGCCAGTGAAAGTCCCGTCCAAAGCGGTCCAGCCGTTTCAGAGATTAGCCGGAACAAACAGACAGACAGACAAAAAATGAAAAAATATGTATTTTGGTATGTGTACCGTATATACATTCATATGCATGTAGTAGAAAGCGGTTATTTTATATTAAAAAACAGACATTCCAATTTTATTTATTTGTATAGATTATATTAACATCGACGACTAAGGCGAAAATGCTTGCATTCATCACACTAATATCTACTCTCACCGGGACTCAAACTCGGGATGTCAGAGATGGCGACACCTTGAAACCGGTGTCAACTATTCGGCTACAGAGGTCGTCAACCTCGGTCATATATAACCTGTGATAACGAACTGTAAGTATAGTCGTGCTGTCATGACAAAATCATTCATAACTGTCTCACAAGTTCGAGTATATTGTATAAAGTACCTATTTGACTTATTATTTGAATTGACAAGATTTTCTTGTCTACTTGACTCTATCGTAGTATATTTCGGTCAAAACCTGCGTCTAAAATCCTATATAATAATAAGACGTGTTTTCCTTCCTGACGCTATACTATACTACTCCAGAACGCACGAACCGATTTCCACGGTTTTGCATTCGTTGGAAAGGTCTCGGGCTCCGTGAGGTTTATAGCAAAGAAAATTCAGGAAAAAGTTCAACAGAAAAGCGGGAAAATCTTTTTTCACATACAGCGAGACAACATGACATTTGAGACATTTGACAGGACAACGTCTATCAGGTCAGCTAGTTTAGTAGATAAACATTTCTTCGTAATCCTTAGTCACCGATGAAAGACTTAATGCATTTAATTTACAACCAAATAGCATGAAAGGCGGAACTGTTGCACTAAATAGACATAACAAATTCTAATTAGATGAACTCCCGACTTCATCACACGCGAGGAGTTTCTTCCTTTTAGATTTTATTACTACATGCCCAAGCATAAGTTCCTCAAACCACACTCGTATAAGTAGGCGAAGCGTAGAACAAGTGCGCGAAGGCGAACTGGTCTTCGCACTTTTGTGTATGCGATATAATTGGTACAGACCATGTATTCCTTTTCCCCGTCCTCCACTTCATGTCAACTTGAGCGCCCGAACTTCTAGCGGTGCATCAATATTGCATCGATCCCGCCCGACCGCAGATTTTCCCGCAGGAAAATTATACTATTATATTATACTAGCTTTCGCCCGCGTGTAATTAGTTTTTGTCAATCCTGGTCCCTTATGTCTAAGAGACTCTTACAGGGGCCAGCCTCACTGCACACGCTGGCGGAGTGTCCCGCGTGGGCCTCCGAGCGCCGAGTCTTGGTCGCAGAGATCGGGCGAGATCTGTCTCCGCCGGCATTGATTGCGGCAATGCTGGCGGACGACGGAGGTTGGAGGGCTGTGGCCTCCTTCTGTGAAGCAGTGATGCTCCAGAAGGACGCTGCCGAGCGGGGTCGGGAGATGGCCGATCCCGCTCGAAGGAGGCGGCGCCGGGCTCGGTAGCACAGCTGCGGCGCCGCCGCGGGTTGCCGGCGGGCGCGAGGAAGTCGCGACCGCTACAGTGACCCGGGATGGACCACGCCCCTTCCGTGGCCGGGGGGCGTCGTCGGTGGAGGAGACCGGGGGAGGTAGAGAGCCTCCCCCGCGGAGGGCTCCCCTGTATCGACGGGGGAGCTGAGGCTGGGGGTTCCCGGAAGTTGCTTGATGTTCCCGGAGGCTCCCTACATGCCTGAGGAAGACCATCCCTGAGGTTTTTAGTGGGTAGGCCTCTCCCTTCTGGGGAGGAGAGCCCCACATAACCGCCGGCTCGCCACAGCCGGGGTATGCAATTTAATGCATTTTCCTCAGGGGAAAAAAAAAAGAAAAAGGGACTAGCCTCACGTTGTGTACAAAAATATTTTTAAATTACCTATTATATGTTTCTTATGACATGATACGTGACGAACTTGCACTAACTTTCAACCCCTAGCTGGTCCAAATTTCAAAAATGCTAGAACAAATGTTTAATGATTTCTTATCAAGTGCTTAAATTTCGACCCCTTCATACCTTTATTTCCAAATAATATAATATATATGAAAAAGTAGTCTACGTTCTGTCTCAGGGTCTAAAGATTGCCTGTACCAAATTTCATCAAAATCGGCGTAACAGACAGACAGAGTTACTTTCGCATTTATAATATTGGTTGGGATAAGACCCTACGTCAAGAACTACCTCTAAACCAAGTTTCAGCAAAATAGTTTAATTAGTTTCGGAGCCTCTTTATTTTGAATGTCCTATTAGCTATTACATTTCTAATATACATAAATTATTTTTGTTTATTTCTTACTTTATTGTTTTTATCATTCATAGATGACATTCTAGTTAATTCAAAACACCAAATTTGCATACAATTTAGATTTTGAAACCTATTGCTCTGTACTCTCATTATCCAGGTCAGCGCATCAGCTTCGACTGGCTAATTAGCTGTCAGCCATTTAATATTTGCAATCCGAATCGCGCGCGGGTCGTTCAACTCACGGTGTGAGGTATATTTTTTGCAAAAACCTACGACATACATACCTACATATATTTATTTGCAGCACTATAAAATGTTATTTGACACAGTGAGCGATATGAATTCATATGTTTACGATATATATGTTATGTTATATCCTATAGTGAAAAGTGATAGATTTAGAGAACCTGGGGGCGTACTCTTAAAAACGATATTCGATATATCGTGGACTTGGTCGTGTCGTATCCTACTCTTAGTTACTATCGTTTAAAACATTTCAACGAACGATCGAACGAACGATATCAATTTGACATAAGAAAGCCTCAATTGACAACGATGAATTGAATTTGACAGACGAACATTCGCAAAATTTACGTCAATTTTGCGAAAAGTAATACGATACGGTTTGAGGTGTCGTTGTAATTATCGTAAATTTGACGTTTATTTTGCGAATGTTCGTCTGTCAAATTCAATTCATCGTTGTCTTTCTTATGTCAAAATTAATATCGTTCGTTTGATCGTCCGTTGAAATGTTTTAAACGATAGTAACTAAGAGTAAGATACGACACGACGAAGTCCACGATATATCGAATATCGTTTTTAAGAGTACGCCACCTGGGGCCTTAGACAAGTGGCAATCGTTACATAGCGAAACGATATCTAAATTCGTCTTCGACTCTAAGATAACGAAAACAAGTTCGTAGCCAATGTGACGCGATTGAACCGATCGTTGTAGCGAATTGTTTATTCGATAAGAAAAAGAAAATTGGCTATGGTTTCGAAAATACATGTCATCTGAAACGTCAAATTAGAGCGTCGATCGGTTAAAATTTGTTTCGAAACTTAAACTTTTTGTGATTTCAGTGTAAAATATTAGATTAACTTGATTGAAAAAAGAAACAACGCTGGCAAGAACATATTGTTGAACTTTTACGCTAAAGATCCTTCGAAAATAATCATATTTTTATATGTCTATATACTAAGAATCGTTTTTTCTTTTTCTGAATTGGAATTTGTTTTTAGTAATTTAAATAGTTATGGATTCAAGAGTGCAAGCTAGTCAGGAGCAATTTTACACACTGCTGGAGTTTATGGAATGGTAAGCAAATCCAAGTTTTAATCTTTCAACTAATATTTAAATCTTACAAAACATTGATAGTCGTCTGTGATGCATATTGTAAACAATGAGGTGATAGTGATTTCCTTTTGATTTGCTTATAGTCATGGTGATTTGGCTCAGCCTTTTGCTGGAGCTCAAGGTCGTGTAAGGTCAGACAAATTATGGGTTGACCTTACAAACATATTGAATGCTGTTGGTGGTGGTGTCAGCAAGACGACTGAGAAGTGGAAAAAAGCAAGTACATTTTACATTTATACTTGACATTCAGAAATTTCAGAACATTATTTCATATTTTTATTTACAACTATATTCATTATAGGTTTGGGCTGACCTAAAATCCAAAACAAAAAAAAAGGGATTGACTATTAGATGTCATGACTGTGGGACTGGAGGTGGACCATCGAACCAGCAAAAATGATCACCTTTTGAGGAAAGGGTGCTGTCAATATTAGGCCCTTTAGCAGTGGAAGGACAATTCTCTATAGAGGAGTTAGGATTTACTGTAAGTAATCTAAAATGATATGATATTACATGTTACAATAAGATTCCAAAGCTTACACTAAAAGCAAAAATATTGCCCAAACAAAAATTTTGAGTAAGTATTAAGTTTTTCTGAAAATGCATGGTGTCATTAGCCTTCACCACAATCATAAAATTTATTGATTAAGGACAAATGTTGCTCCTAAAGTAATATTTAAGTATTTTGTTTAGAAAATTGATTTGCCAATTTCATATTTACAATGTTATTCTACAAAAGCCACAGCCAAATATTCAGTTTTTAATTATATAAACTATTGAGGTTCTTTTATACATCTTAATATATAACAAAAAATACTAAAAACTTACTTATTATCTTAATCCTACTATACCAATTGGATTTATGTGTAGTTTTAGTCCTATATCATGGTCATATGCTTGAGTACTCCTGTCTTAGCATTATGTAGGCTAAGATAGGCAAAGAAATAAATGAGTATCATGACTTTAGATTCTATGTTAGAAGTAGGCAGTATATATTGTGGTTTTGTGGAGACAGCAAATTTGCTTCAAAGGACATCACCCATTTTGGGCTCCCTACATGCCTGAGGAAGGCCATCCCTGAGGTTTTTAGTGGGTAGGCCTTCCCCTTCTGGGGAGGAGAGCCCCACATAACCGCCGGCTCGCCAACAGCCGGGGTATGCAATTTAATGCATTTTCCTCAGGGAAACAAAAAAAAAAAAAGGTAAAACAAGCTCGTGATTTCCAGGTAAAACAAATATTAAACAGTTATTGTTAATGTGTGCGAGCGAGAAGACGTTACAAGTACATACATTTACCTGCCGAGTTGCATGTATGAGCAAGAGACATAAAGGTACGCGAGCGAGAAGACGTTACAAGTACATTTACCTGCCGAGTTGCAAGTGTGAGCAAGATAGGGCTCTCGAAGGGCGACAGGCTATAAAACACTATTACTGTACATGTAACATTGGCCGAAGAACCATTGGCTGCTGCTCACACGTCGTGTGCATTGTGTGGTACATGGGGTTTGCCAGACACGAGCCAACGATACACATTGCTGCCGAAGATTTAGAAGATATTATTGTAAGGCCAGGAGAGTTGTAAATATTTACCTGGAACACCAACACCATTAACAATAATGTTTACCTGGAAATCACGAGCTCACCCCGCAAGCCGGGTGCAAGCCGCCGGTGCATGCAAGCCGTAGGTAATAAAATAAATACTTTGAGGCTGATTATCATCTCAACCAATAGGTTTCGAGCTTTACTGTCATAATACAAAATGTTTATTATAATTATGCCTATGATAAAATTTAGTTATTTTTTGTTGGCCGGCTAAAAAAAAATTAGCCCAAATTTGTATGAAGCCTGAATGATGTCCTTTCACAGGAACCACATATAACCTGCTTGTTTTTCAAAAGTGATTGTAAAAATCCTATTTGAAGTATAAATTTTTGATTTTGATTTAAAAATAAGCAAATTGTATGTGATTAGTACACTAACTTCAAAGTAGTAATTGTTTAGTATATTTTGTAAAATATTCAAGGTACAAAATAGTTGTAATAACAGCTAATTACAATTATTAAAATACAATTATTATACCATTCAATTATTGAGCAACTCAAATTTTATAGTATCAATATTAGAATAAAAAATGTTTATTTTTTTTATAAATTAAACCCACTAACTTTTAACTTTTTAGAGATCTCTAATACCTGAAAATGTAAATGCCGAAGAGAGTGCTCGTGGGTTACTGAGTGAAGACAGAAACCCAATATGTTTGGAAATTGTAGATGGTAGGTATTTTAAATTACTATAGTTATGTTTAGTATAAATGTCTTTAGTCATGGTATAAATATTGTAACAATTTTTTTCTACTGCATATACAATTTATTACTTTAATGTGTTTCAACTGATATATTAATAAAAAAATAATACCGACTTCAAAATTGTACGCAACTAACTTACCTACGTATGTTTAGAAAAAATATAAAAGAACTAAAAAGTAAAAAATAAATACGATAATGTCTGTCTAATTAAATAAACAAACTTTGATATACCACCTGGTGGTGGGTAGGTGTTTTTTGAAGTCCGTGCCTGCCCGAATTATAGGAAAGTAAGAGTGATGAATAAAAATATATATTTTCGGTGCCTGCTGTTTGGGCAGGTGGTGTTTTTGGGTATATCAATAATGTCGGGACTAGATGGTGGCTAGTCTTCTACTTTGATGAAGTCTGAAACATTCGTTCTCAATCAAGCTTTAGTGGATTGAGGTTTATGATCCGATGCTGAATGTTGTTGAAAGAACCATTCCTAGTTATGGATTATCGTGTTGTTAAGGGGCTTAATCACTTTCTCAAGAATTGGATCTCGATACACTTGTGTCAATGTTTTCATGCGATTTTCGCAAAACTTAGGCTCAATCACTCCTTCATAACAACCCATAAACCATCACTGGACTTAAAAATCTGTAATTACGGTCTCCTAATACAGACACCAATCTCTCTCACATGTTAATGTCGACCTTACAGGTTTCTCGATTTAATAATATTATACTATTGTACTGTGTGAAAAAAAAAGAATTTTAAGTAATATTGGTTAAAATAAATAATGTTCAATTCAAGTATGCTGAACTACAGCAGCTATTTATTAGGTTTTTTATTACATGAGCCATGCAAAATATAGAAAATGTTACCTTTATTTACAGAACAGCTACCTTCTACATCTGGAGGTTCTCTACTGGGCACTAATACGGAGACACCTGGGCCAAACACAACTGGCGAGCAAAATTTATTAACATCAGTGCCAGTAGCCAGCACTAGCCAAATCAGCCTCCTCTCCGAAAATCCACCTACTCCTCCATCTGCCAGACGTCCCCAGAGGAGAACACCGCAGTCATCTAGCTCTCCCAGACGGCGTATGCGCGCTCGCCGCAGACGTGAGCCCACTCCGTTCGAAAGAGCAACCAGTGAGTTCACAGCTGTGGAAATGCGACGTCTGGAGCTGGAGGAAACTCGACTGCGACAGCAACATGAGCGCGACATGCGTGCTTTAGATATTGAGCACGAGCGAAACTTAGTTTTTAGCTCCTTGGTTGCTGTCGCACAAGATTGGTTAAATTACTGTCGGGGTAGAGACAATACTGAATAGCATAACAAATTAATTATTCAGATTATTAAGTCTTATATTACAGTTAATTTATTTATTGTGTATCTATTTTTTATATTTTGTGTTAATATTTTATTTGCCATTCAAAAGTAATTAAAAAAATCAATCTGTGATTATTCAACCTAGTATTTAAGCAGAAAACTATTGATTATACATTAGTTGTATTTTTATATTTTATTACATTTTGTCTCTAGGTATTTATATTGCCATTCAATAGTAATTAAAAATAAAAGCAATCTGTGATTATTCAGCCTAGTATTTAAGCTCAAAACAATGATTATGCATTTGTTATATATCTATATTTAATTACTATATTCCTGGTTATTATTGATATTTACTGTTTAGTAGTAATTAAAAATAAAAACTGTGTTTATTTAGCCTAGTATTTAAGCGAAAAAAAGCGGATTATATTTATTACTTTGTGTTACTACTTATTATTAATATTTGCCATATTTAAAAATTTCTTAACTACTGTTAAAAATGAAAGCTATTTTTGATTATTCAAGCTAGGATTCAAAAAGAGTAAGTAACACTGATTATATATTTGTTGCACCTATTTATTTTATTACTTTGTTGATATAGATAATGTTAATTAATAATTTACCAATTAATAGTAATTGTAAATGAAAGTAATTTGTGATTATTCTGTTGATAGTGATAAAAAATTAGTAGTCTGTGATTATTAAATCTAGTTTTTTAAGTGTAATAATAAGACTATAATTTTATTACATTTGTTGTAACTACATATTGTAATACCTAATAATATTATATTATAATTAATACCTTTTGTAGTTTCGTTAGAATTTGAATTTGATGGTGGTTTAAAACGGTTATTCAGCCTGTAAATTATTATAAGATTATTACACATTATAATTACATTTTTAGACTCAGTAACTGGCAACATGCCGATCACAAGGTTGTTTGGTATAAATAAAAATCTTGAAAATTTTTTTTTCATAAAAATATTTTATTCTACAATAAAAAATATTTTGATATAATTTTTCGTTTTACTAGACACCAATTATGTACGAGGACTGTACCGATAATACCTAGTTAAGGGGATGAAAAACAATTAAAATATAAAAAAGTAACCACGTTTCTCCAAGTAATACGCCCGAACTATTTTTAATTAAATTCACAATGCTAATAATTTAGGTACTTTTACTAACGCAGGACAGCAGACTCTTGAAAGGCATTGTAAATTGTGGTGAGATTCCTAACGTCAAGCCGTATTTATAACCGTAGAAAATCATAGGTCACAAAAACCTTTTGGCAAAATTTTTATTGTTGACAAAAAGAATATAACTGCTATGATCGTTACATATAAAAAACAGGCAATTTAAAAAACTATAAATAAAATGAAACGAATAATAAAATGAGATCAAAGATTTTTATCATGAATTGGAATTAGCAAGCATTTCAGAATAGAAAAAAAATGGGCAGTTCCCACATCAAGACTATGCAGTTGCAATGTTGCAGTTGTTCCGGACTGTCAAGCAATTGTGCGCCGGTTAAGGTAAAGCCAGGAATTCTCTTCTTAAAATTATAAAGAAAACGATTTACTGACTTAAAGAAAAATAACAAAAGACAATGACAAGAATGACAATAAAGCTATAAAAAGTATAAAACACAAACCTTCTTAAAGAAATACAATATTAAAAAGATACAAAAGTGTCGGTAATAGCATTACTCAAATTTTATTCAAAATAATATTTAAAAATTTCTGTTTTCTATATAATGTCATCCCATTGTAAGAAAAATAAAAAAGTGGAGTAGTTTGCATTCATCTGAAAATAGAATTAGCATGTCACAAGTATAGGTTCTTGGTAGTACTAAAGGTTAACATTACTAAAGAATGTGACTATATAATATAAGTAAATGATCATATGTTACACATAAAGATTTAAAGATCAAATCTGTGCAGTTTTAACTGATTTACATTGGCCAAATAGTAGTAAAGTTCTAAAAACCTTTTGTACCCAACTTGAAAAATTTGTAAGTATACTTCAAAATAATGACAAAAACAAGTTATTAATGATTGGAGGGGATTTTAATAAAAATAACCGTCGCTTCAAAATCTCATTCTAATTTGCAACCTGCAACAAAATGTTAAGGTTGCCACTAGAATAACAGAAAATATATCAACATGTCTAGATTTCATATATACAAACAAAAAATTCAAACATTGATAATAACTAGTACACAAATAGTTAAAGAAATGTTTTTCCGATCATAAAGGTGTTTTGCTCTCAGCTTGCACTGGATTATTATTACTCAAGAAAATATTTAATGAAAAAGACATGAATAAGTTTAAAAGACGCATGAAATTATTAATGAAACACAAAATATTAATGATAATTATAGGGCTTTACAATCAACACTACAAAACCGTTCTTTAAAATATCATAAAGTTAATCAATGTAATAAATAATTGACTAATAAAAACCACCCTAAAAACAAACAAAATGTCAAGACTTAAAATTGAATACCAATGAAATCTAAATATAATTGCAGACTACTTAGATTAATTAATCAACTGTTAATCACACATTAGTTAGGTAAAAGATGTCAGTTTTCCAATTGAGTATGCATGTGGTTCAAAATATTTACATTAATGGTTCAAACAAGGTACGGCCAAAGTAACTGTTATGAAAAAAAAATAAAATTTTCTTTATAATTACCATTTAGATAATTATTCGTCTCATGTATTTTTCATCATTCAATTTGTACTTAAAGTTACCAATTATGTAACTTATGTCGCTATCTTTGATTTGAAGTACCATATGCTTTCCATTATTATAACATTATGTAACACATGTGACAATGAAATAAATAAATATTAAATTGGAGCCCTTTTTAATCATCTGATTCGAGTTACGAGTAAATTGAGCATGGCCCTGCCTTGAATTAATTCATTAAAATCACTGGCAGTATTATGACTTATTATAGTACTGTTTTCACTTCCATCTTGATGAATATCGAGTGGGATATCACTTGGAGATGGTACTTTAGCATGTATTGCTATGTTATGCAATACACAACATGCATTGGTTATCTTGCTAGCCATGTGAGGTTGATAATGGAGTACTCTATCCCGAAGCATACATCTCCAACGAGCTTTGAGTAATCCAAAACAACGCTCGATATGTGCCCTGGCTTGTACGTGACGTCTCGTATATAATTCTTCTTGGGATCCTGGTTCAGCATTTAGTATAGGCGTCATCAACCAAGGCCGCTGAGGATAGCCAGAATCACCTAAAACAATGATTATGTTTTAAAATAGTTCAACTTTAGGAAGAGCAAATACTTCTTAAAATACTGCAGTAATGATTCCATATCCTAAGACTACCTTAGCTTTAGCTACCTTACTGTTTATATGTCGAGGCTTACCTAACAACCAAACTCGTTCACCACTTTCATGAACACCACGCATGTATGACTGTACATGACTTGCTGACCATATATGAGAGTCATGTGTAGCTCCACCAAATTTAGAGTTCACATTAATTATTTTTAGGTCATAATCACATATCTGAAAAACAATTATAATAATGAATATATCACTTAAAGAAATCCTGTTTCTACAACAAACAATTACATGGAAGAGTTCAAATTAAATATATAATATCAACTGATCATAAAAGTTAAATATCTAACCCAATGTCTATTACACCTTATCATGTGTTAAAAGTATAGTTACATAATAAGAATTTTTAATGATATAGTAGGTTATTTATAGTACAAATATTAATACTTTAATAACCTTATTGGTAAAAATAAATCCTTGGATCATGGGATAATTAACATATGACAGAACAAGACAAACTAGGATAATAACTAATCCGAAGAGGATCCAAGTAATAAACTTTTTATTAAAAATACTGTGCATTATAATTTAAGTTAACCATATTCAAGCTATGGTTGAATTTAACCATCACAGAAATTCCTTAAGGAGTTCCTTAAGTTCATACTAATTTTATTTTGTTGTCATAGAGTTACACACATTGTTGATGAAGTTTCATGTGCTACTTCTGTGACATCATCAGGTTGTTAGGGTAGGTGTGAATGAGATATGAATAGATGAGAATACTAAAGAAACTAATATTAAAAAGAACATAGTTGTGTCACTGTCATAGACATATATTCTACTAGTACATATATATTGATGCTGAAATCATAATTTAATTATTAATATTTCTAGTCATAGTTGTATGACAATTAGAATTTGTATAAGTTGCTTACCATTTGAACATTTAAAGAATGGTATCCTTTTCTGTTAAAAAAGGTATGTTCTTCCTCATGCGGTTTGACAATGGCAATATGGGTACAGTCAATACAACCTATTAGGTACTCCTGGCAAATTATGTTGCCTTTGAAATCTGTAAATTAACAAGTAGAAATATGACTTATATTGCCATTCACTCTATCTATTACTATTGTTGTTATAACAATATGAATAATGAATGTTTATCTATGAAAACATTTACATACTGTTCTTTGATTTCGGTTCTTTCTTGTGGTGTTTGTGGAAACCTTATCCATTTATTCACCATCCAACTATGATTGAGGGCATCCACAACCTCCCTGATGCAGCGGCTTGTCGTCCGTTGCGTCAAATATTGACCCACACCAACTACCCTTTGGTATGATCCTGTCGCTAAAAAGCTAAGAGTACACAGTACCTGAAATATACAATGTATGGTTTAAACTAATAAGTTTCAATACAAACATTGTATTCTTTGTAATATTTAGAGGACCATTATGATGTTGAAGCTACAAACATTCCAATAAAATTTATTTAAACTGGGAAACTTCTTACCTTTACTTCTAGAGTTATTTCCAAAGAACCTTTTAATTCCGTATGTACCTTCAACTCATCGCACAATTGTGTAAAAGTGGACTTATCCAATCTAAAATGTTGTGTAAACAACAATTCCGGAATGTCTTCAATTTTTTCTAATTGACGCCTTAAACTTAACCTTTTTTGGCGTCTCTCCCAGGCGTTTTCATTGTGTGCAGTCCACAGCAAATTCAACGAATGCATTTTCTATTTTAAATATACAAATTTTCCCAATAAATTAATGAATACGTGAGTAAATTTGTCTTAGCGAATATCTAACTACACCGTTCTAGCTTTCGTTTCGTCTTCGTTATAAAAATAACGATATCGAAGCAAGGCGAAGAGAAAAGTGCCGCTTGGCTAAGCCTATGTATAGAAGTAACCATAAATTAACGAATAAACAATTCGTTTCTTTATCGGTTCGTTTCGAATTACTACATTGTCTACCAACTTAAATAACGATAACGATTTGCCACGTGATTTAACGATGATATATGTCAATCCCATACATTTTGTTCTTTTCGAACTTCGTTATCGTTTTTGCATTGTCACTTTGTCTAGGCCCCCTGTCTAGACTCAAAAATTCGACATATCATTACTTAAGTTCTAATACCGCGTAACTCAAAAGAACAAACCTATTGAGAGGCAAAAATATCTCCTATTTTATATATTAATTATTAAATATCACAGGGAAATATTTTTTTTATGTAAAAGTTACAAAGTTTTTGAGTTATCAATTAGATAGACAGATTCGATATGTATCGTGAATTCGTCACGTTACACACTCGTTTTAAAAATCGCATACCAAAAACTGTTTTGCAAGAAAAAGCGTGAAAATTTTAATAGCTTTTTTATAAAATAAATATTATATGTATGTATTGCATGTATATTCTCTATTATATACTATATCACTAAGTAATTATGAGTAGGTGTAGTGTAGCGTGTAGCTAATCTAGCGCATTCATTGGACCATGGGCAGGTTCCAGTCGGTGATGCCGCGACGATACTGCGCAGGATAGTGTTTCAACACCGCAATGGGTGCGCCATCTTTGCTCATCTGTGCTAGCTAATGCGACCGGTCGTGGGACATTTGACTACAAACACGTATAATATCATATAATTTGATTAAAGATTCAAATCACGCAATTTTCACAATAACTACTGATCATCATTTGACATTTTATTTCAGAGTTTATGTTGTTGTGAATGTTCTAAGAGACATTTACGAGTTAAAGAATTACTTCATTTTTAAATGGTCTGTGATCATGCTCTTTGAGAGGAATTTGCTCCCGCGCATGCTCCGATTGTGGACCCAACTCCCTGCCAAGGTTTTTCTCTGGGGAGTACAGAATGGGGTTCTTCAAGAACGTTGGTTGGTTGATTGATAACATGCTTGTAATGCCAATGGTGTTGCAGGTGTTCATAGGCCTTTATCTTTTTGTTTGCGTTGTGGTTTAAAAAAATACAAGAGAGACTCTCTGATATTGGAAAAGCAAAAAATATGAAGCATTACTGCCTGGTCTATATATCTAAGTCTGTATATCGCACGGAGCTGTCAAAATTATATATACATACTATAGTTATTTTTAGATTGATAAATAAGTCATTGTCCTACAATACAAAGGTAAACACATAAAATTTCATTAGTGAAATGTACGTGTACAGTACTAAGAAGGGTGTGTGATTGTCTGACGACAGAAACAAGAGATTTTCAGTCATTGCTGAAATGCTTGCGACCAGAAACTACCTTACACAGTCCAGGGGAAGTGGTTGTGTGAGTGTGTGTATGGGATGCGTGCTTTAAATATACACATTTATATACCTATATAAAAATAAAAAAAAATCCGGTACTAACTTTCAGTCTGCGCGCATTATACATATTGATATTTTCCCAAGGATATAATTGTCTTATGTTTTATACCGTCGCCAAATTAAATTAAATCAAAATTCGTATAGTTGATTTAATCGTGGTTTCCCACAGGAGAGAGATATTTACCACGGTGAAAATTTGCCTATGTTCTTTCCTGGATCTCAAATATTTCAATACCCAATTTAATGAAAATCAGCCAATAAAGTAACTCGTGCGAAGTTTCGAATGATATATTGCAATGATAAATGATCACTACTTCACCTCACTAGGTGTGTAGTGAGTTTTAAAAATGCTTTGTTAAATTATTATTCTTTCTACTTTCTAAATTTCTACCTTTTGCCTGAGTTTGTCAAAACTATACCAGAAAGCCATCATTTCTGCCTCGTAGTAATTAAGTTCTCAGCTTTAATCGATTAAACTATAAACCTATAAGCCATTGAACATCAGTAACGAGCGATTCTAATTCTCGGTTTATGCCGCGTGGAGAGCTTTCGCTGTGATTGAGTAAAAAAGTAAACTGCGAAACACATAATTCACCATAAATATTAACTGCTTAGCTTCCGTCGTTTTAGCGCAGTTTTTGTACTATTAAAGCCATAATATGGCTTTGCTACATATTATGTACCATTAGCATATAAATACATTGAGTACCACAACTCAATATATATTTGTATATGTGTGTAGACCATATGTCTATATGTATTATATATGGATTTGTATGTATTATATATTTATGATAATGACATTTCATTAATTTAAATTTGCCCCGCTTCGCGCTAGTTCGCGTATTTATAGGTTATCTGTGGAAGTTACAAAAAACAATAAGAAAACTTGTATTCTTCGGGAGATATAAATTAATCGTAAAATTTATAATTAAGGAGACGATATTAGTAAACTTTAAATGTCGTTTCTTTGTATTTTCAGGTAAGATTTAAGTGTGGCTAAGATTTAAGTTGCAATATTGTAAAAGTGTGTTAAATAAACAATCTCTTTGTATTTTCAGAGAAACAATTTATGGTTTATTTTAAAAAATCCTCAATAATATATATATTCAAATAAATATTTATTCATTTTTATTATTGTTTTTCTGTTATACATACAATATAGGTGATGTTGGAAGAAAATTTATTTGTGAAATAAACAGTACCTTTGTACATTTTGTTAATTTTTTTTTGTTATTGTTTGCATAAAGCTAACTTCTGTACCTTTGTCTTAAATCCGAACATTCAAAACTTTTGTAGTGGACTGACTTTTCAATTTAAACCATTCTAGAATCCACTTCGCTCCACACTCGTTCACAAAAAAGAAATTAAAATCGCTTAAGCCACTAAAATAAAAAAATATGGGCAGACGATTTGATGAGGAACGCAGGAAGGCGCTGAATGCTAGCAGCCCAGGACCGACCGATGTGGCGATCCTTGGGGAAGGCCAATATCCAGCATAGGATGTGTTTTGCCTGAAATGATTATAAAGAAGGTGCCTTATATACCTTTCTTAAATCGGTTAACCGTAAATTCCTATTATTTACCAGAAAGCTACGTGATGCAGCACCGTGCCACGTAAAGTCGGGTTGTCTAGAGCGTTGGAATATCGAGAGGCCAATATCGTAAAGATTCGATACTGCGTAGAGTGGATGTGCAAATAGCTTTATAATCGACCGTGCGCTGCTGTGATTGTTCATCATCACCCGAACCATCACATTTTTTTAACCATTTTTTACCTTCGTCTAATAAAAAAGAATCCACCAGTTACGCTCTGGCATTAAAAAAAATTGCGAAGTTTATGTGCTTGTGACACATACGGAACCTGTCGGCAAAAACGGCCATTATCTTTTTTTTAAATTGTAAGATGAAGTTCCTGTGACATTCGCGGCATATCGGCAATTCCCACAAGAACCACTGTACATTGTCAACTTGTGATATCAGGCTTAAAATGTCAATATTCACTCATTTTACTGCTATAATATAAAATTCAATCGGTCGGATTGCCGCAGAAAGAAGTAAAACGCTGGGGCAGAATCTTCTGGTTTTCTTTTGTGGAAGATGGAAGATCGACGTTAGCCATATAAGTTGCAGGCCTAACATTCAGTAATATACGACCACACTTATCAATATTAATAAAACTCTGCAGATATCTCTAGACCCTCCAACTATGTAAATCTTAAGTATTTAATTACATAAAAGATTAAACAACCTGTTCACATTGAGCTGCCGAGTGGCAGCCCTGGCGTAGTGTCCCGTTATGAGGTTTACTCGCTATAAACCAATATGTTGAAAACTGGTTCACAGCTAGCCGATCCTCGTTTAGATACGCGCCTCGGACGGTCGCGCTTGAATAGACAACGTCATTATGTAAATTGGAAATTTTACTATCTTATTTGTCTTGGTTGGCAACCCTAGAGGTTGACTTGTTAACTTGTCCACTATTGCAAAGAATTATATCGAATACAGAACTCATTGAGATTTTTGTTCATACATTATCTATTTGATTTAAACGTCACATGCAGAACATTATAATGGCGTGTCTTATAAAAAATGTCAGCAACACACCAAGCTTTACATTTGCACTTTGAAAACCGCCGATTTTACGTACGACTATTGCTGTTACAAGGTCAACATGAACGTGTTGCTGTGTGTTCATAAATATTTCTTATACAATATGGGCTGTAACGACGGAATTAGACACTTGCTTTAATGATATTAGTTATTTTATGTATATATCGGTAACTAGTTAGCTCGTCGATAGTCCACGAGCATTATTTACATAGAGCACATTTATTTGATTTTATTGGTTTATGTTACTGTTTTGCCAAGTCCACGATCTTAAGTATGTAATTGCCATAACTTTGTACATAGTAAGCTTCGCCACTACTCCTCTCCTATTAAACTTAATACACGTTATAGTATTAAGTTTAATTGGTGAGGACTACGTATATACATAAAATAGAAAATGATCTAAGGAAAATCAAATAAAAGCACGGACTACGAATTCGTGGTGGAAAATATACTAAGATTTATAGTTGCATATAAAGGCTGCATATATTTTGACTATTCAAATCTATACTATTTGAAACATTATTATTATTTTGATTTTATCCACTATATCACATAGGGAGAGTTCTGGTGTATTTGAGATACACGCAGTCTTGTCTACTTGTCGGTTTCTCGCAATCTTCATTATTTTTAAACGGTTTTATTTAGCTCAGCCCGGTTCATTCATTCTTGGGTCAAATTTAGTAAATCAAATTTCACCCTCTTCCTGTCAACCGATTAATCTGAAATTTTGTATACACTTTGGATTTTGGTGACAATACAATTATATTTATTCATTATCATTATAAATTCAACATGGCCGCCGCTACAAAATGGCGGACAATTTAGGTTTTATTAATCCCATCAATATGGGTATCAAATGAAAGGGCTCAACAAGCAGAATACAATATACTATAAAAAAAATAAATCCAAGATGGCGGCCGCTACAAAATGGCGGATAACGTAGGTTTTATCAATCCCATCAATATGGTATCAAATGAAAGTGCTCAACCAGTAGAATACAATGTACTATATAAAATTAAAATCCAAGATGGCGGCCTCTACAAAATGGCGGATAACTTAGGTTTTAAAAGAGAATAATGCGAAATAAAAACTAAAAACTAGAAAATAAAAATAGGTAAAAAACTTTTTAATTTAAACGGTTTTATGTTAAACATACATTGCAATGTTTAAGATAAATGTACTAAAAATGTACTAAAAACCAAAAAATAATAAAATAGATACAGTCGTGGGAATTATAAACATATGCATAGACTAGACTAAAATAAAATCGTGGGGCACATCAATTGTCTACAATCGTTGTGTTGTTTCAATGTGCCCCACGGTTTTATTTTAGTCTAGTCTATGCATATGTTTATAATTCCCACGACTGTATCTATTTTATTATTTTTTGGTTTTTAGTACATTTTTAGTACATTTATCTTAAACATTGCAATGTATGTTTAACATAAAACCGTTTAAATTAAAAAGTTTTTTACCTATTTTTTTAAATCTATTTTTGTGTGTAGAATATACTACGAGTATATTCTATGTAAAATTGCTGGAAATAATTAAATACATGTTCTATGGACCTAACAAACTACTGCATTATATGTTCATCAACGATACCAAAATTCAAATTAAAAAGATTTTATTTTACTTACTACTTGAGAATTTAATTTAAATAAATAAAAAAATAAATAAATAAAAATGTATGGTAATAATAGAACTAAGAGTTGTTTATTATTTTGTTGTCATTATTTATTTTCGGTATATAGCGCCATAATGGTAATTAAGTCTGCCTTTGGGACCGAGATCGTTATCTGAAACCCGACACGATATCCGACATTGATACCATATCTCTCAAGTTCTGGTACCCTTAGCTTTATGGAATCATTAATCATAGTTTATTTAATAAATTCAGACATATAAAGACGTACAAAAATCTTAAACTTACATATGTATAAATATTCAAGTAACTTATCTTTTTTATAATCTGCTTACAATGAAAAAAAATACTTTTTTAAACAAACGGTACAAAACGAGTGAACTAACAGATTTCACTCATCAGGCATTCTTTAAAAGATAATTGTGGGCTTCGTAACGACCTTTCTACTCGAAAGCATATTTTACTTCGGCTTTGCTTGTTTATTTGGTAATGTAACAACAAAATTAACATCACATTTGCCTAATAATTACTCGTATATTCTTACTATTATAATTGTTTTGCTATTATAGGTATAAATTACGTATACAAACTACGTACACATAATTCCTATTTCCTGTACGACTAATTCATTAGCAGTACCATCGAAAATAATTTAATGTGTCTTTTGTCCACAGACCTCAATGGACTTACCTCCGGACAAAATGAAGCTGCTCCGTAACTATGACCTGGAGAAGAAGTGGGAGATCATCTGCGACCAGGACATGGTACAGGCGAAGGACTCGCCAGCGCACTATTTGAACAAGCTACGGACGTACCTCGACCCGAAGGCGTCTAGAAGTCATCGTGTGAGTTTATTTTAACTACTAATATAAGCTTAGAATATTTTTAAGTCCATGCCTTCATTCTCGATCAATCTTTTTTTTACTAGTATGAGTTGCCAGTGTGTGCTTACGCTTACGAGTCTTATAATTAGGTTTGAAGTCGCCCAAGAGTCGTCCAGAGGTCAAGACTATCCGTAACCGACGAGTGTGTATGAAATCGTGTATGTATTAATGAAAGTCGAGGAAGCTAGGGTTAACCTAGTTTGGAGGGCTGTGGCCTCCTTCTGTGAAGCAGTGATGCTCCAGAAGGAGGCCGCCGAGCGGGGTCGGGAGATGGCCGATCCCGCTCGAAGAAGGCGGGCTCGGTAGCACAGCTGCAGCGCCGCCGCGGGTCGCCGGCGGGCGGAGGAAATCGCGACTGCTTCGGCGACCCGGGATGGACCACGCCCCTTCCGTGGCCGGGGGGCGTCGTCGGTGGAGGAGACCGGGGGAGGTAGTGTAGCCTCCCTCGAGGAGGGCTCCCCTCTAGGCAGGGGAGCGGAGGCTGGGGGTTCCTGGAAGTTGCTTGATGTTCCCGGGGGTTCCCTACATGCCTGAGGAAGGCCATCCCTGAGGTTTTTAGTGGGTAGGCCTCCCCCTTCTGGGGAGGAGAGCCCCACATAACCGCCGGCTCGCCACAGCCGGGGTATGCAATTTAATGCATTTTCCCCAAAAAAAAAAAAAAGTTTCACCTAGTAAGTATGATCGGATTGAAGCAAGTGGAAAACTGTGAGAGGCGTGAATATGTATATATGCACCACTGTCATTCATCAACAGTATTAAAGTGAATGATTGCTTCCTTTATGCGGTTTGTACTTAGAAACCAGCTAGATCCACTCAGCCCTAGACCCGTAACCTACACAGAATCGTGCGCTATGGTGTACCGTTACCGCGCTGAGACAATGCGCAATACATCATGGCGTATCGATGCGCGCGCGCCAGCAATTCGAGCGGACAATCGGCAATAACGCCGCTGCCCTAGGTGATTATATGGTAATGCGACTTTTTACTGCTCTGCTCCGGTGTTTCTCCGTGATTGCACTGTCGTGTTTACGATTTACAAGAGTGTCTGTTATACAAATTCAATTTAGCGGGTGGTCTGTGATCCCATCTGATGTAATCATGTAGTCATCAACATAGAACTTATCACTATACTCTATTCTTCGTTTTTTGTTTAATTTTTTCTTTTATGGAATCCACTCCCTCAAGAATTGAGAAACTATCCAAGATCCATGAAAAGCAAATTAGGAAATTATTCTTTAAAGAAAGTCTTGGGCATTAAAACTGGCTACTTAGGTAGTAAGTTCGCCTTGAATTTTCGATAATGACATTTCGGCAATTATATATTTTTCTTATATATAGTGTAGTATAGAAGTATTATAAATTTATTATAAGACATGCCCGTCACGATTCACGCGCCAGGCGCGTCTTATTTTTTTAGGTTTGTTGACTACGACTCGACGCGCTAGGATACAAAACTGGCGTCTGCTACGCAAGGCGGGGCAGAAGTCATAGATAATTTTCTTTTCTGCAAAAGATTTTTATCTCTTTAGATCTGGTCTTTCATATCCTGCTATCCCAGTGCATCTGTTGGTCGGTTGCGTCAGATATGTCACATTATCATTAATACAATTATAAACAAATGTAAATAATTACTCACTAAAACAATTATAATCAAGCGAAAGTAAAACCCACTCAAACCAAATGCAGAGAATGTTTAACTGCCGCAATCTTTTAACTTATGACTCAATCAACACTGTTTCGTTATAAGATAGCGTTCAGCACCGCAACGAAACGACTATGAAATTGAATAGATTTTGTTTATTTATTTACAGGGTCATCAACTAAAGCGACAGTAAAGTCTTTCTATGATTCTGTATAACACATTGTTAGTTTAGCTAGACTTTTCCGCATTAAGTCTCCTAATTGGGTTATTGTACTACGTTCTAATACGTTCCTAAGTTCCAATCTCACTCCATTTATCCCAATTCATCCGAGATAGCTACTGCATACATGCATGCATGGGTGGAGATATTTAGTCCGTTGCTCAGCCACTTTTATTAGATTCAGATACTACATTTAGATTTTTTTTAGAGTCTCTGATAAGTGTTTAATATAATATAGCTGAGATTACATTTTTTATTTTATTACTAACTAACGGACCCGGCAGACATCGTCCTGTCAAAAAGATCTGTAAAGTAGCAGTTTTTTGTTCCTACTTATTTTATAGGTAATATCGCATAGCCAACCAAATTGCAGAAAGGTCCAAATGAACTATTACATTTTGTGACTATTCATCTTTGGAACGTGGCACTAAATCCTCCGACGATGTATTCTGTGCTCCAACGCACACACGCGCACTGTTTCGATAGATATGATTGAATTTCAACTTTATACAGCGTAAATTGAATTTTTGATGTTAGGAACAAACCTTCATTGCTTAGACACAAGTGAATGCTTGCAATATGAACTTTATTCAATAACATTAAAGCTCAAATTGATTGTACGTTTTAGTTAGAAGACGTTTGTATGGAAATAAGCCTGTTTTTAAGGTTTTCCGATAATTATTCGAATTTTTCTCGCCGTAAAAACCTTTCTTGAACGTCGACAAACATTTTAAAAAAGAATTGGCCAAATTGGTCCAGGCGTTATCGAGTTATGCGCTTACCAACACATTTTGCGATTCATTTTTATATATTAGATTTGAGTGCGTTTGACAACGATCTCACTCAACATCAGGTTGTTGAGTGAAGATGTTGCCTAAGGTGGAACACGCAAACTCAAATAGTGCTAAATAGGCACTATTTTTACTCTTGCCTTGAAAATCCCTATATTATATTTATCGGGGAACAAAGACGTAGGTATGGAATTCCATTCCTTTGCAGTTCGCATAATGAAGGACGAATCGAAATGAGAGGTACGAAGAGGTGGAATGTCGACCACATACGGATGGAGTCCCTGGCCGCGTCTCGTCGTCCGATGATGGAAGGGTGCAGGCGGAATCAATTTATACAATTCCTGAGCATACTCCCTAAAATATAACCTGTAGAAAACGCACAGACACGCGACTTGGCGGCGATGTTCGAGGCACTGAAGAGTTTTGGTTGTTAATGCTTCGTCGTCTCTTGTCTTCTGGCGCGTCTGTCAATAGCTTCCAAAGCCTGTAGCTGGTAGCGGGCTGATCTATCCCAGAGGTAGGAGCAGTATTCCATACATGAGCATACCTGGGCTGAATAAAGATTCAGGTGGGTGTGAAATACCTGCGCACCCTGGCAAGGACTCCCAATTTTTTTGATGCTGAAAATAACATACAATCAAATCGTTTTTCTTAATCATAACTAATATTAATATGGATAAGATAGGATAAAGAAGTAGGTACAAAAAGTTTCGCTTGTTCAAACTTACTTCCGTTTGCGCAAGTAAGGTTGCTGACGTGGCAAGATTAATGTTTCGCCTTACACGCTTTTTTCACGCAACTGTCTGTCTGCGGATATTTGTCTTTCATTAATAACAACAAAGGATGATTAAAGTTGACAACCGAAATTGATATAGATGCAATAACATCGCCTGTCCTGTTTTGGTTGTTTGGGAAACATAATTCTTTGCTATGGCAACAATGGTAAGAATGGTAGTCAGTCCGCACTTGATGAGACGTCATCTACACCGTCAGGGAAAATACAATTTTGTTTGTCGAAGGTTATTACACCCAACCACGTTGAGTGTGGGTTCATCTCGTTATAAGCAACCTTATTACCAGTATACCAGCCGCACCGCAGTTAAGTCCATAAGTGTCACTTCGATTTTACCTGACCGGGTTTCAGCGTTTATTTTTGCCAAGTACGCGCAGACTGGTAATCAGTTCCTAGCTGCAATGTTTCCCAAGCGCTACGATAACTCCTAAACCGGCTTCTGGATCCCAGTAACAGATGCAATTGTAACAGCCCACCTGTTATTCATCGAGCCGTCCTTGCTTGTCTGCCACCAAAAGCACAAAAAAATCTGGAATACGAATATCAGTATTTCCTTCCGAGGCAACGACTGCTATTATACAAATCGCAAGTCAGGCCCCATATGGAGTACTGCTGTCACCTGTGGGCGGGAGCACCTCGATACCAACTTGATCCTTTTGATTCGGTCCACAGACGCGCTGAGCGTATCGTTGACGATCCCATACTCACATGCGGTATTGAGCCCTTAAGTCTGAGAAGAGACTGTGCCTCTTTGTGTGTTTTCTATCGCTTATACAACGGGTTGTGTTCCAAAGAATTGTTCGACATGATGCCCACGGCCACATTCTACCATCGCACCGCTCGCCATCGGCAGGGTGTTCATCCTCACATGCTGGAGCCTAAATGGTCACGCACAGTGCGGTTTCAACGAAATTTCCTTCCGCGCACGCTCCGATTGTGGAACGAGCTCCCTGCTGAGGCTTTCCCGGGGGATTACAGTATGGGGTTCTTCAAAAAGGGAGTAAATAGGTTTTTAAAAAGGTCGGCAAAGCGTTTGTGATGCCCCTGGTGTTGCAAGCGTCCATAGGCGACGGTGACTGCTTACCATCAGGCAGGCCGTAAGCCTTTTTGCCACCGTTGTAGTATAAAAAAAAAATCAGTTGTGTTTGGCTTGAAGATAGCAACGCGCAAATGTCTATATCGCGGGACGAGAATTCTAATAAATATACCTTGGAACACATAGAGCATTTAAAATACTTTGAAATCTGTATTGTAAATAAAAGAAGAACGGTACCTGATAAAACCATTAATGTTCTTCTGAAATAACATTCGAAACTCGCAAGCAAACCAAATATTATTATTTCGTAGTCCTGTAGGTGCATACACTTGGGTAACATCAACTAGTCTTTCGCATATCACTCTAGGCTACATCCGAATGTCCTCGAATTATCACAGCTGGATACAAATAAAAGAAAATTAGAAATATCAATTTAATAAATTACCACATCGTACTCAGCAATAAAACTGTTGTCTAAAATCGTATTAACGTTGTGAATATCTGAAATAACCTTTAATTTTGTAAATTTTATTTGCGAATGTGCCTTTATAATATGCTGTACATGTTTCCTTATAAATAAAAGTGGAAAAAGAGTTCGGTTTAAATCGGGAGTGTAGAGGCTCGTATAGTGGCTGTAGCAAAAAGCGCAACTGACAGATCGAGGCGCGTGACCGACCTCTCAGACCGGTTGTCTTCATTGACAGATCAGAGCAGGCGTTCGTGGCTGGTGCCTGTTTAGTCCATGTTGACAAGAAATCTCTAAGTCACCTAATAACCAGGCGAGGTAAAAGGATATAAGTGACGTTAACCTCACTTACATCCTTTATGAGGTCAACCTCATTTATATCCTTTTAACGTTGTCTTCAGCGTTTTCTCTATATAACAATGTTATTAAGCAGGCAATGTACTGCATCGCCCCTCTCCTGAGGGGCGGTCGCCCTCACGATTTGCCTATATGGTTTTAGAACCTAGGCCAGGCTGAGATTAGTCGGTAGGTCACGTGGCTGGACCGTTCCGGTCGCGTCGAGTCCGACATAACCTCCGTGACACTTGCCGTTGCGGGAGTATCCTGGGTACGTTTCGTGCTCCTTGTGAGGATTCTCAGCCTTCCTCTCCTGAAGGAAAAAAAAAATACAGACAATGGAAATTAGCTTTAGTTACCTATTATGTAAGTTAGTCTATATTAGAACAGAATTTAGTAATTTTCCTGTCTGTCTGTTTTCAAAAATGGTATTAAGAAGTTGTTGTGATTTTACAACCTTATTCTGTTTTTAGATTATCAGTTAAGTAATGACCAGTGTGTCTCTTGTAGTCTGCAAGTCTTAAGTAATCTTTTAAAATACGCGACATGGTTCTAGGTGCTATATTCATCTTGCGAGATAATATCTTATAAAATATCTTTTGCTTTCTGACTAATTTTCTTCGAATTCTTTCCTTTATTGTTTTTTCGCTTTTATACGATCACTGCGTGGACGGCCAGATCCTTTCTTTTATGAATAAAGGCTACTTGTACATATCGGTAGCCCGATACACCGAAATTCGAATTACCGTAAACAATAACGGATGGAGAGTTTCAAAAATTGAAATTGTTTCTATACCTCATTTATGTAATGCGATCAGCACAGCGATTCGCTTGTCTTTATCACCCTACTCCATTTTAATGTTACAAAATATTTGTCACCGATTGACGCGAAAATGAGAAATCATAATGAACTTCAAATATATATATTATCAGTAATTATGAGTAGACTAAGTAGAAGAAAAAAAAGTCTTAGACAACGCTAAAATATGCATATTGTATGACACTGTTCAAGATTCAGTGGAGACAAATTTAAGCAGGCTTACAATCAGATAATGTTGTAGGATTTAATTAGTGAGTTTGTCTCGTCTGCTCGGATGATTCACTCACGCCGTAGCCACAGGTGTGAGTGAACTCGGAGACGCGTTACATCACATTCTATCGATTGTATTGTATCGGTCGTAAGCTGATACAAGCCCGGTGCTCGGCACGCGGCCTCGGAGACGTGCGAGCGCATCATACAGTCAACCGCCGCTATTTCGAGGGACAAGAGCGACATATATGTAGTCATAGATTCGCATATGTACTGTCTGCAACATGTCATGCTTTACATTTGCACTACAAAGACCATTCGTTATTAGGAGAGACACAAAGCGGTCTCATGTAAAGTCTGACTCATTGCTATGCTGCTTTATAGAAAACTCACATTTTTGACTACACACTGGCTGAACGGCGTAAAAATATATTACACACAAATATTCGCTTACAAAATTATAAACTAATAGAGAACTCTGTCTAGCGTGAAGCGATCAAAAGCATGTATGTATGTGTCGCTAATTGTTGATCTTAGCTCTTGTATTAAATATAGTTATAAGTGTCAACATGTATTGATAATTTGCCTATTTGGTTTATGCATAAATTTTATTATTATATATACATTGAAATTGTTCTTTGTGGCTTATTATTATAATAATGTAATATTTATTAAGTCATAATATCGAATGTTTAAAAGTTTATAACATTTGAAATAATTTATATAAGTTGACTCGTTTTCCTCCCGCGGTTTGGCCAGAGTTATATCGGATTTTCTAATAGGAAAAGATAAAGTATATTTTCCACGGTATAAATTACCTTATCTCTTTTCCCAGGTTTACAAACGTCCCTGTGATAAATTACATAAGAAGTCTTTCAGCTGTTCTTTCCTTGACTCGAAGTAACCCTATACGAACTTTAATCACAAGCCGGTCTGTAGTTTTTGCGGGAACAAATAACAAACATTACAACATCGCAAGGTTTTCTTATTTGTAATAGTAATGGGATAGTCACTACACTTAAGAGTATAAGAAAATTATTTACTTTTTAAGGATGTTAGAGTAATATTCTCACGGATGGAGCGAGGGAAAGCATTCCACAATATTGCAGTAAGTATTCCACAGTTAAAAGGCTGTGAAAGAACTTCGAATCACGACAGAAGAACATCAACGGGCTTTTGAGAGTGTATACAGGAAAGCTCAAGACGAGGCCCATTGAGAGTAAATGGAATCGGAAGAGCAAATAATCAGGAATTGAATAGACAAAATGTTGTTAAATAAATGTCTAATTTTGAGTCGAAATCATATCAGTTTCAACATTTCTATTTTATTTTCACGTCTTTCGGATACATTATTGTAACCAATAAATTTTATAAACTGAAGGCAAACGATTAGTAATCACCTAATGGGTTATATTAATATCTATACTTTACTAAACATAACAAATCAAATAAAGATTTCTCATTTATCTTGCACTTTTAATGCGTTCCAAGATAACCTGATGTCGTTGCGTAGTCTTCGTTTAAAATAAAATTGATTTTATGAGTTCATTACTCTTAATTGCCTCGCATCTCATTAAACTTGAATGTAACGCCGCAGGCACGATTTATCATGTTATTTGGCCTTTGGAAGTTAAGGGGCTTGCTAGTGCCAACGACCTTGCATCAAATGTCCCGCACTAATCAGCTAGTGAAATGAGAACGCACGGGCAGCAAATCGCAGGAAATGTGCACGCGTAGGATGAAATATTTATTTAGAATAATAATCCAAACCAAAATCTAATGCAACCACAACAATGTTCGATGACTTTCTAATAAAAAGTTTAAATATTTTTTCTGAATATTATTATAACGATAGAGAAGAGACGCTAAAAAGTTTAGTTAGGTGCGTCCATAAAGTCCATAGACGCAGTACGATAGGGAAGAGGATTCCATATGCACATCCGACCACGCGTCAGACATCGTATGTTGACTCTTAAGACAGCCATATTGGCGTTTCTAATGGCAGTGGTTTTAGAAACGTGAAAATTTACCTGTTGCTATCTGAACACGGAATAAGCTAATTATCATTTATTCAACACGTAGTTCTCATAAATAAACTTTAATTTTACAAGGAATAAGTAACTTAAAGAACAACAACAACCTTTAGGGGACTCTGACTGTGAGGCCGGAAAATGGGGGCTCTGACTCTGTGAGGCCGGGATATATGTCCTCCAAAGTTGTCCCGTAAACGTCTGGGTGGTCACAAATGTTTTTAACCTGATGGCACGAGTCGTAATTCATTTATCCCGCTATATCTGTCTTTGGGGTATCTTTGGCGTACTGTGCTTAGTACAGTACCTAATACTTCTGCAGAAGCGAATAGCTTCTATAGAAGTATTAGGTACTGTACTAAGAAGGAATGAGGATTTCCACTATCCAAGTGGATATTATCCGAAGATCTGAGGATGTGTGTCGTGCGTATACGTGATGATGTGTCTATTCTTGTACGATCCTGTCTTTCGCAACAATTCTGAGACTCCACCGCAGAGTCCATCAACAATTTATGCTTATGATTCGTATTAGTAGCAAAACAGCAGTGTACGCATTGCTGTTCCAGTTAGAAGGGTAAGGTAGGCAAAGATATTCTATCGGTATTGTGAATTTCATTTTTTTTTATACCACAATGGTGGCAAACAGGCCTACGGTCCGCCTGATGGTAAGCGGTTACCGTAGCCTCTGGACACTTGCAACACCAGGTAAAGTCAAAATAACATCTTATATCACATATAACAACGTGTACTTTGTTGCTGCTATGGTTATTGTAGGGTTGCAGATTTGCTGCGAATCTCACAGGAATGATACGTGTTGTATCTGACTGGTGACTGAAACTACTTACCATCAGGTGGGTAGTCAGATACGCGCCTTAAGTACCCCTACCAATTTATGTGTAGAAAAATATTTGTGTAGTACTTATAAACTATTATTGTAGAATGAAATGGGGGCTTTCTGTGCTTGGTCACTAGGTGCCTTAATTGTTCCTATTAGATATGTTCCTACGATAAAAAGATCTCCGCCGTCTGACCTGCCGGTGACCCGCCATGTTCGAAACACGGTTCATTATTGAAATCAACGCGCAAACCTGTTATTACGGTCCAAGTGTTAGACGAGATTGATTTTTGGTCAATGGCGTGTGATTAGAAAATGTCTACGATGATTTTGGTTGATTGTAGCCGACGATGAATAATATTAAATTAATGTAATAAAATAGATCGCGTTACGCAAGTTATGAGGCGCCTTCTCGGCCAATCTACCGCAGTGCCTCAAAACGAAAGTCTTTGACACTTACTTGTTGGTGTGAGTTTCTGTGCGTGATCGAATCAGAAATTATGAAATCCGCAGAAGAATCACGGTTATTGATATATCCCAAAGAATCAAGCAGGGCATGTTACTCCAGGGCTGACGGTCGCTGGAGCGGGAAGGTCGTTGAGTGGCAAGCATGTGCTGGGAAATTGCACCCAAGACAGAATAAAAATACTAGTGTGGGGCGTTTCTAAAAAAATGTTACTATTCTTGATACAGTAAACACCAACCAATTAACTTTTTATTTTTTGTGTATAAATCGGTGTTGTTTATATATTTGTATATAATTGTATATTTTGGGTATGCTTGGTAAGTTTGTATAAATAAACAAGAAGTCATCGCACAAATCGTCTCTTTCATTGCAATAAACACACGACAAGGTTAAGTACTGAAACTAACATAATTACGAGCTAATTATTACCAACGCACTAATTATTTATACCCATAACAGTTTATTGTTTATATGTAAATGTTTTTACTGTTCTTTTTACTATATATAAGAATCTATTATAAAACAGAATACAAGGCTTGCCTTAATCAATCCGTCAAGTGTCCTCTTAAGATGTTATCGATACTTCACTATCAGATCATTCGCAAAAACAACTATCGCAATAATTTTTTTTCTCTCTTTCCCTAGCTTGACAAGTTAAGTGTTTAGTCTTTAGAGTATCCATTGAAGTTTCTATGGAGATGTCTGCAAAATTAGAAACGGAAGAATTGGAAGCCCTTGAGCAGCTCAAAAGATATAGAGGAACTGCAACATTACCAAGGGTACAAAAATCTGACTCATCAGAGCAATCGTGTTATACATATATATTCTTGTGTGGCTCGCAGATGTGGCTCCTGTTGGATAGCGAGAAAAAAGAGTGGACTCCTTCGATCGATGGTGCTAGAGAAGAATGCTAGGGATCTCGTGGACAGAGTTTCGCTCTAAAGTGTCCTTACATTAGGAGCTCGATACGTGTGTCTTCTATTGTCTAAGCTCTTATCCTGACTTTTTGTGGATATATGTCTCGGTGTTGTGAGGTATCGATCGAGAGGCTGGTGGTAACGTAGATGGCACCCGACTTCGCGGAAAATAACTTTCATAAGTCAACTCGTGTTGACTCGACTAAATCAAAGTAGTCTTGTAAGCTTATTGTGTATGTGTGCTGGGCAAAAGGGGATGTTCAGGAAGGTATTAAACAGATTACAATCACTTTAACCACGGCCACTACCACTCTCCCAATAGAGTAGCAGAGCAGAAAAAGAAATTAGAAATCTATAAACACGTCGGTTAAGGGCAGACTCTAGTTCAGAATCTCCTGATTCGAAGATCATTGTCGAGACCACAGCGTTACTTCAATAGAAAGGTTTTAAGATACAAATCTATTAAGATTTGTTCCTTATTGAATTTTGTATGAACATTAATTCATACAAAATTCATTTACAATAAATAGAAAAGTTGACTAGATCAGCGAATCCATTTAATGTTGCTTACGTTCCATCGGTTAATTGGCGGACAGTTCATCGATCATCTATTGTCTATTATAAGTATAATTCACAGTGTCTCTCTTGAGTGCCCTTATTGAATTAATTATTCAGGCCGTATAGAGCATTCGTGGGTCGCGCAAACACCGGGTCACTTGTTTGTGGGCCACGCTGAGTCACGGAGATGTCGTGTCGTGTCTCGCGCGGCCCTTGGTGCAAGTCACAGATTAAGCGAAGCTCGTTAAGAGGAAACCACGCGGCTTATTTTCCATACAAACGTAGTGCCTTGTTTTCGCTCTGGAAAAACACAATAGAGTAACACTTTTTTCCTACTATGACATCTATGGTGATGTCATATTTTAGTTTATTTAGTAAAAGTCATAGACGTTTCAAAAACCTATAAAATAACCGGAAACGGTGTTTTCAGAAATCCAAACCATCCAACAGACAAATCAAAATCTAGGGATATATAGCTAAAGCTTATCTTCATTTTTTATTGAAGACAGTATTCAAATCAGTTCAGATTTTGAGGAATCAAACGAGGAATTACGAAATATTCATTTTGGCTTCTATTTGTAGGTATATTCAGTCGAAACTGCTGTTGTCCCTATCGCACTCGCCGGGCGAGTAAGAGCACAGCGCGTCAGTAATAGATTTTACAAATACATATTTTACATTTGTACTAGCCTCTATAATTCCTCTTAACATGGCCCCAGACAATATTGGTAGAATGTACCTACACTCAAGTATAATAAAAAGAAACCTCACTGATTGTCATTATATTTATTTTCTATAAAACGTAAGATAAAACGCTTAAAATAAGGATGATGAATTCTTGAAATAGTCATAACCCGTTCTTGTTGTCCAATGCCCAAATCTGTCCAAAGCGCGTTTCTTTTGGCGTATTAGAACTTTCCTCTCTATCACAACGATAGGGTTTCGAAGAGACATTCCGGTTGCTTATCATGATCACGATCGTTTTTAACCCGGTCATAAAAATTTAATATTAACAGCAGGGGAGTTCAGCCTACATTGAACTAACATTGCCAGTAGAAATATATTTCTAATACCCACTAAATACCCACTGATGTATGATCAAAAATATAAAACAACCTGATCTTGCTCGAATATCGAATCTAGGAAGACACTTTAAACGGTGAAGTGATGGTGGTATTACCGCTTAAATTAAAATAGGTCAATAGGTATATTTGCTCGACTATACCCATCCTCTCCCTATATCTAGGAAGAGTAAATTTCTCATTTGAAAAGTCTCACTGTATTCTTTGAATTCGATTTATAAAATCCACTTGTGAATCAAGATTATCATCTAGTTAATAGCTATTATAATAATCGCAACATCTTTATCGTAATAAAATGCTTCAATCTCTGCATACCACCCAATCAACAAAGTATAAAATTATAGCGTAATGTATTCTAAAGCAGTTATCTGAACCAGCTGCATTGCAATTAGTGCAAAATTTCCAACATAAATCTTTTGCGTAATTCACTGCTTATTGGATTATGCAACTGTAATTCATGTTGTAAGATTTTATCTGTGGCTTAGGAGAAGGATTTAATAGCAAAAGAAGTTTTTATACCGGAATAAAGTTAGAACAATTTCAAAATTGAAAAAAAAAATATGGTCGTTCTAATTTGTTGACAAACCTGGTACTGTTATTATGATTCATTTATATTCATCTGTTTTGGTTAAACGGGTACTAGCTGGATAAACTCAGAATTATCATCATGGACCATATACGAGTACGTTCCCACCAAGGAGCCCAAGCCTACTCTATGTTATTGCGATTAGATCTCTATGTTATTATAGCAACTTAATTTTCGCAAGATTTTCACTTATAAATTGTTCCACAAGCGAAACGATGGGGCCCAAACGTAAGAGACTGCAAGGGAGTTACTCGTAGTTCAACACACTTATATGGAAACCAATGGTATTCGGGTCCGACGTGCAGTCGATATCGTGAAAATATCTACTTCATGTCGTGACTATCTCTAGATCGGTCATGATATCCGTTTTTGATATAAGAACTTTTATTAGAGATACCTGTTATTTCTCTCAATTTCTTGGTATTAATATCAAAATGAAACTCTCAACTCCACCAGGAAAAATGGTATAACAAAATAGGTGTTTAAGCCGAAAGTAGTCTGAAGCCGTCTTCACTTTCATGCCATTTTTGCAAGGCCATTCTGAAAATCTAAAAATAGAATATGTGTCTATCTTTGTTCATTGAAGTTGAAATTTCGAATGTTTGCTCCGGCTACTCTTCCGAGATTCTGACCAAATGGAGCCTCGTATGTATGTTTAGTTCTTTTGTTCAATAATTGTTCTATTTTTGTTTCAGAAAAGAAAGATGATGGGTGACTCCACCTCAACCCAAGTTCTCAGGGATTTGGAGATATCGCTGCGCACCAATCACATAGAGTATGTTTGATTGCTTTAATGTTAAAATCAATTCTATTGTTAGCTCAAAAAACGTGCTATCACGAAATGGACTTTTGAAGGGGACAAATCATTTCCCTGGATAGAGAACTGCAGAAAGAGTGGGGGAGGTCTTAGCTCAGCAGCTAGCGGGATAATACTGTACGCTAGATTAAAAATATATACACCATAACTGAAATACAAATGTTTTATCTAATAGATTGAAATTAAAATCAATATGAATCAAATACCATCATACAGCAATGAGAAAACTATTAAATATGTTACTGATATTATAATGCCAATATCGTGTAAAAACAAAATCTTGTTAGTTTACGCCACTTGATTCACTACCATATCTTCCCTTTACATAATAATGTACCCAATTATAACAACTCTAGTTATTCTAATGTCACTACTGTGTCGCCGCAGATGGGTGCGGGAATTCCTGAACGAGCAGAACCAGGGCCTGGATGTGCTGATCGACTACCTAAGCTTCAGGTTAAGCATGATGCGGCACGAGCAACGGATAGCGCTGGCCAGGAGCCAGTCCAGTGACGGTATTAACCAATGTAAGTGCTTGCTCATTGTTAAAGTTCTTTGGCTGCTACTTCCCTAAGCCGCTTTTATGGCTTAGCTTCGTTTGAAGAATAACCTTGAATGAAATAGTTAATAGGGTTACCACATCGCTCATCCAAAAGAATATTGACATAATTACCAAAAAGTCGAAAATGAGTTTTTGATACCATAACTTCGTGTTTTGTACGTTTTATCTGTGGTAAAAACCACAGAGTTTTTGTTCCATTAGTTTCCGACAGAGAGAGTCACTGTCGTTATGGTTTTGGCCTATTATTCGTAAGGTAATGCTAAACTTTGTATTTCAGATCGTAAAAAAGCTGATTTGTTGCATTTGTTAAATATTAATATTATACCAAAATACTATGAGGCTTTTTATAATACTATTTTGCAATAAGTTTATTTACGTTATATTTTAAATACTTTTATGTTGTACGCAATTTATAAATCACATTATTATACTTGATAAATACTATTTAGAGTGATGAACGATTAAGACAATTTTTTATATCGGAATTGATAGATTAACGAATCATTGTGATATAGGTATTATAAACTCCTACCAGTTTTTATGCTTCTTAACGATCATACTCTTCTTCGATAAGTACAAGTACTAAAGGTACCTGGTTAAAGGTCTGTCTCGCTATTATTATAAACACTACCTAGGTACCTACTTAGATAGATTTATTGTTTTTAATATTAGATTTACTTAGAATTGTAATAACAGTTTATTTTTGTTTTCTTATGTTAAGATTTTTATAAAAAAAAATTAGTTAAGCTTTTGAAAAAGTTTACGTTTCAAGTTCATAAAATGTATTATAAAAATAAAACAAATTAAGAATTATGTAGTTTAAATTCATGATTTATTCCCATATCCAAACCTGGTATATGTCATAATTGTAATATTTAAATTACAAAATGTCATAAATGTACCTCCGGTTTGTTTCATTTGGTATTTTTTAATAATTATCTTGAGGTTTCTCGCAAACTTTTTATGTAATATTATTGTTAATAAAGTAATACAACATAACTATTAAAATATATCGATAGAATGATATTTTAGATGTCAAACTTTTTAAACGCTCTCCTGAAAAATCGCAAAAACGTAATTACGTCATTATTCTTTTGGATGAGCGACATGTAACCCTATTAACTGTTTCATTTCCTCTTTTCAAATCTTTATCTGGTTTAACACAGAACTGTTAATATGACTCCGGAATAAAGTGCTGTGCATTCTATCCCTCATATCATGGGTAGTGCCAATATTGTACAGAGAAGTGTGTGAAACAAAGCTCGAAGCTGTCACTCTCGAATACGTAACACCAAAACCCAGTTCACTTAATTTCTTATGAAAAAATGGCGTTGTACTCAACCACAAATGACATTATAATTCATAAACGTCTTTAAAATCGCGTCGAAACATACGGGTACCAGGTTTAAAAGTGGACCGTAACGAAAAGGTCTATATCATCGTACCTTAATAATTGAAAAACTATTAGTTTTAGAAACAAAAATGTGGTGTGAATATTTCACTTATATAGTCAGCTCGCTGTTGTGACATTGAGTTTTTTATTAAAATACTTAAAACACCGTCAATCTTGTTTTTATTCAATATTTTACTTTAAGCGATTCCCTAACATAGACGTTACACGTTAAAACCAACGGCGTGTGCCCCGGCACAGCCCCACCCGATTTTTTCTTCAAATATCTCATGTTTTCTTGACCAGTGAATACGACCTCGTCCGAGTGCACGACGTCGGCGCCGCTGGAGAGCGGCGGCGCGGGCACGGCGGTGGGCGGCGTGGGCTCGTGCGCCGCGTCGTGGCGGCGGCGCGCCCGCAGCGCCGACGCGGACGCGGAGCTGGCCGGGCCCGCCAGCCCGGCCGCCGCGCGCCGCCGTTCGCGGCACGCGCAGCGGCTCAACATGGGCGCCGCCACCGACGACATACACGTCTGCATCATGTGCATGCGCGCCATCATGAACAACAAGGTGTCTTCAACAACTACTTTCTGTAATATATATGTTACCGGCCAAACCCGATTTCAGGACAAACCAGTTTTGCTTAGGCTAAACTAGTTCTTCTTATAGGCGATAGGATAAACCAGTTCAGGCTAGTCCAAACTAATTTGTCCTAAACCTGATAGAATAGACCATAGAGTTGATCCTGATATAAATACGCACACCCTAGGATAAACTGGTATGGTCTAGTCTAAATATTATAGCACATTTAGAAAATAAAAATAAATAGATAAACTGAATAAAATAATCGGTAATTGGAACTATAATAATTTTTATTAAACTAGAAAGATTCGTCGTTAAAAGTTATGGAAAATTGGTAATATGAACAATCATACTATAACAAATAATACTGTTTTTTTAATAGAAGTAATAATCATATTATGTCAATTATTAAAATTGTTATTTATTTTTACATGATTTGCCTTGGCGGCACTTAGAATTGCAGAGTATCATCACCTTCTTGGCAAGAAGATATAATATGATTATCCTGAAATCGGGTTTAGCCGGTAACATATACATACGCATCTTACCCATGGGGTAGGCAGAGAACAGTATTCCGTTATGGGAACAAAGGCATTCAAGGTCAATATGTATAATGGGAACAAAGGCACTCAAGGTCAATATGTATAGCCTTGCAGTCGTGTCTAGTTGTCTTAGCTTAGAGCAAACTTCCGAACCGAGCTTACAATGTGAATATCCTTATACTTATTGACATATAAATACGTATAATATTTAATATTAGTTATTCAATAAAAACCTAAACATACAAACCTTCAAAACAAAAAACCTTCGCAAAGGAACAGTCTAATTACTATGAAAAAATAAAATATTACCTATTAAAATGGCACACTATCTCTTCACCCATCCAACAGAATTTTATATGCGTGAAGTACGATGAAATTGTAAAGTGAGGTCACGTTACGAATCTGATCCCACTGTCTACAGATTAAAATCTGTAACTTTATGGCTTGTACAAATATAAAAAAATATTTCATTGTGCTGTTAGAATAATATAGATAGATGTGCTAAAAACGTGTATATACTGTATCGCTTTAAAGAATGTAATATCTGCGACTATAATGATACTGGTTTCATCATTCAAGGTCATTGAAAAAGTGGTCAAATGATCCATGATACCTAAATTACTATATGTTACTAACCAATACGACAGTTTCATAAATAACCAGCATGCTTATTACCATCTTCTTTATCAGCTCAAATCCGTCTCCTACGAGGGGCATAAGCCTACGCCATGATTACGTTAAGACCATTAGTCCTTCGTCAGCAATGCTAGCCTGGATATCTACCGGTGCGGATTGGTACATAAATTATGTTACAATTAACTAACTGGCGATTTTATTTAACAGATGATTTTGTTTCCAGTACGGGTTCAACATGGTGATCCAGCATCGCGAAGCAATCAACAGCATCGCACTCTCTCTGGTGCACCGTTCGTTGCGGACCAAGGCGCTGGTGCTGGAACTGCTGGCGGCCGTGTGCCTCGTGAAGGGGGGGCACCAGATCATCCTGGGAGCCTTCGACAGCTTCAAAGAAGCCATGGGCGAGCCGCGCCGCTTCCACACGCTCATGGAGTACTTCATGAACTACGACTCGTTCCACATCGAGTTCATGGTAAGTGGCCATTGACGCCTGTATGACTAATGAAGCATAAAATGGTAAAAAACGAAAATTAATGTTCGAAACAAATTTTATTTTAATGCATGAAAACTTTTAACTGTGTAATTTAACACAATGTAAATTGCGTTCAACGCTTTCTTAAGAATAACAAGAAACATTGTTATGTAATAAAAATGGTTCATAATCATATTTAAATAGATAACAGAATGATTTCATTAAACAATTGTTAATCAAATTCGCAATGAAACTAGAGAAGAAAATTGTTTCATTTCAGTGAAACAATTTTGTAGTAAGTGCTCGTCCTAAACCAAATTCCAATTGGAAATAATTTATTGCATTCATGTGGTACAATGGATGCCAAGGTTATAGTTAGCCAGTTCACACGTGAACCCTGTTAGAGCGTAAAAAAAAATTATTTGTTCACAGTATATAGGTAATAGAAATCTATACTAATATATAAAGCTGAAGAGTTTGTTTGTTTGTTTGTTTGTTTGTTTGAACGCGCTAATCTCCGAAACTACTGGTGCGATTTGAATAATTCTTTTTTTGTTGGATAGTCCATTTATCGAGGAAGGCTATAGGCTAAATAACATTACGCTATGACCAATAGGAGCAAAGACAGAGCGGTAAATGTGTAAAAAACGGGGAAAATTATTCATTTTTGAAGGCTTTCTTTGCGTGCGCTGCGAAAACGGTTCAAGATACACAAAAAATATGTATGAAAGAATTATTCCTCTATACATGATCTAAAAAAAAGTCCGCGACGGCATATGTCTATCTTTTAAGGTTTAGTCACAATGACCGTTTTTATGGTACCAAATTTGGTCGAAATAATTTGTTTAAGTTGTATCAACATAATAATATTAATCTTTATTCAAATATAAATATAAATATGTTGTTGGTTAACCAAAAATCTGCCGGAAGTCACTATTCCACGCGGACGAAGTCGCGGGCAAAAGCTAGTGTATCTATAATTTTACAATATTTAAGAATGTATTTCTGTTACAATTTTGTGGTTCTCAAATACAACAAATTGTCATTACCTAGAGCAATAGAGCATTATTGTCTCTTTAAATTCTGTCACCGTTAAATTATTGGGAGAAGCGACTCGAGCTCTATAAATGAACAATGAACTTGAAAACCACCACTATAACGAGCGTTTAAAACAAATGTACAACAAAAATTTCTTGTACATTGACAGTTTCCTGTTTCGCTGCAGAAATCTTGGTTCAATTCATCTCTTTTTAACACACTCTCATGGTGGCTGTCAAGAACATGATCAAGATGTCGAATACAAGGTGCAGAGTTACAGTGATACTAAATGTGACTGTTGTATTGATATACTAAATGTTATCGATTTTTCTCGTTACATCGATACAATGATCGTTACAATTATATACCAACTACCTCACAGGTGGCATGCATGCAATTCGTGAACATAATCGTTCACTCCGTGGAAGACATGAACTTCAGGGTGCATTTACAATATGAATTTACGGCGCTCAAGCTGGACGACTATCTCGAGAGGCTGCGACACTGTGAGAGTGAAGATCTACAGGTAATTGATTAATTACTGTTGGATTATAGTTTTTATTCTACACAAAATTAATAAAAAAGCGTTTAGTTCCGAGATCATTGATAATTAGCAGTATTACAAAGTTAAATTTATTTTTACGTACAGATTAGCTTTTTTTTATATTAATTGGAAGTAATGATACAGAAACGTATATTCGATATCTGTCCGAGTCGGAATCATTTCTAATTGAATGAATCAATTTTTTTTTTCTAATTGAATACGTTACTCTAATATATGTTGTTACGTACAATACAAATTCCGTGGTCCTACCACAATTTAGTATGTGATATCAGCTGTTAAATAACTGTTCCGCAGGTACAAATATCCGCGTACCTGGACAATGTTTTCGACGTGGCGGCGCTGATGGAGGATAGTGAGACGAAAACTGCTGCTTTAGAAAAGGTCAACGAGCTTGAAGACGAACTGGGACACGTGAGTATTATTCTGAAGCCGTTAGTGTCAGGGGCAAAAGTTTGTTTTTATCTTTTACACAAAGTTGACAAGTTCAATAGTGTGGTCCAAAATGTGCTTATACCGTTCGTGTGCGCTGTTTGCATGCAACTGGTTGATGTATATTGTATAATTTGTATCCTCCTGAATATGGAACTGGACAACTGAATATGTATGAGTTGTCGGGATTATTCGATAATTGATTAATATAAGAAAATTTTGATTTCATAAATATATTAAATAATTAAAATTTCCATTTATTTTAGAAATAAATTAATTTCGACTTAAATGTAATGTTTTAAGCTTTCTTATAATAAATGAAACATATTTTAATATAGAAGTATAAATATGAATATAACAAAGTTATTGGTCATTTTGTGTATACGCTCATACAAATACATGCAATTATTAATTTTACGTTATTGTGAAGTCGCAATGCAACAGGAGTTGGTACGGAGTGTTCTTGAGTGATCTGCAACAACGCCACAAACATACTGCTGTATCTTTTAAAGTAATAATAACAGGTACACTATCACTTCCACAAAATATTAGAAATATCAGTGCTGAAGTGACATATGGACAGGATTTCCCTATATAAAATGGTCCTTCGAGCCCGATGTGCCCGATTATATTGTTCCGGGAACACAGACGTCGGCAAAGAGTTCCAAATCTTAGCCGTTCGTATTAAAAACAAAGACTGGAACCGTTTTGTATGTGTGCGACGATAGTCCGTAGTAGATACGTAAGGATGGTAGTTAAGCCTACGTCTGGTTGACTGGTGGTGGAAAGGAGCGGGTGGTATTAATTCATGGAATTCCAACGCACACTCCCCGAAATGCAACCTATAGAAAACCGAAAGGCAAGCAACTCGTCGATGGTGTTCTAGACTCTGGAGACGTGAGTTTATAAGTGTTTCGTCGTCGATAAGTTTTCTAGCTCGCCTTTCTACTGAGTCCAAGGCAGCCAACTGATAGCGGGCAGAGCCGTCCCAAAGATGGCAGCAGTACTCCATGCAGGATCGAACTTGGGCTTGATATAGGTTGAGCACCTGTTCTGCAGTGAAGTAGCGCCTAACTTTGGATAAAATGCCAAGCCATTTAGCTGTAGTTTTCGCCAAGGACTCAGTGTATCCCCCGAAGTTTAGGTTGGACGAAATATCCATGCCGAGGAGCTGTATATTGTTGGTTATCGGCAAGGTTACATTTCGGAAAGTCGGAGTTAGGTGGTAAAAGATGAAATTATGACGCGTTACCAATGAAATATATGAATTATATGCGTATACCCTATCGACACGCAGGCCCACGAAAGGTTGGCGGCGCTAGAGAGAGAGGCCATAGCGAAGCTGGCCACGCTCGAGGCGGAGCTGGCGCAGGTGCGGCAGGAGCGCGACCAGCTGGCCGAGGCCAGGAGGCAGGTTGTGGAGGAGGTATGTGTACATTTTTTTAAGCATAATGTGTATAAAAAGCATTTGTATAATTCTCTTTTAATATTGTAACCTTTATAAATGGTGGTAATTTATCAAATTCGAATAATTTTGTGGACTGTATTTTTTGGCGGTAAATAATATACTTTAGTTAATAAAATCAGCACTTGCAAAATTAGGTAACTTTAGAATTAAATATCAATGGATGAAAGCAGCAATAAAGGAAAAAATAAAAGACACAATCGCAGCTCCTAAGGATGGAAAATTAACGCACACTTACGTGGTTTTCTGATGGTAACACGTCCCTTATAGTTCAGCGTTGGCGGCGAGGCATAAGGCTATATATGTATAACACAACACAAACAAGAAGATACACACAGTTTTTCTTATTAATAGCACGTGCCCAGTGCGGACTTGGTAGCGGCGCGATATCAAGAAAGAGTTACTCTTACTTCACTCAAAGAACGACGAACACCTTGTCAGTAGGAGGCGCCGCATGCGCCTATATATAAGTGTGTATTGGATAGGAAAGAAAGGGATGGATATAGGAAAAAAAGGAGACGAATTTTACAAGCGTTTACTTTTCCTTTTGTCTATTTTAAATCCACCAATAATGTATACAGGGAAACAAAAATTATAAATATCTCTGAAACATATAAATATTATACATATATACATATATAATATATATATATATATATTATATATATATATATTATATATATATATATATATATATATATTATATATATATATAATATATATATATATATATAATATATATATATAATATGAAATTGGCGTTAGAACTAACAAAATGTGTTGCTGAAAAATTAAAGATATATTTTGGTATTATTTTAATAACAACATACAACATAAAAAACGCAAATGATAACAAAAATACATACCTGAAAAAAAGAAACAACATTTTATGCCTATACATCCGCCAATAAACTTATTTACTTACGACAATATTAAAAAATAAAAATTAAATCATAATTAAATTATTCTGATAGTTTTCTTTTGACAATTGACATCTTTCAAAATGCCTCTGTATCTTCTGATCTATTAATGTATTTCGTAGACAAACATAAATACTCGCGAAGAAAGAAACCCAAGGGAACAAACGTTTCCTTACACATATAAAAATAAATTAGATAACAAAATTAAGACCTAGACTCGGAAGAGAACTACAAATACGTAGAGCACGTACAAATAGGGTATTACGCACTATGAAAAATAAAATCTAAATTTATGTTTTTATAGTTCATTATGAAAAACAAATGAAAAATATTAATTTCTATTCATAAAACTGCAAAATAAATTAAATATTTCAATTTGAAAATACAAGTTTTTTTATCTGTGCTTCGAATGTCAAAAACGTTGTACGCCATGTTTGCATTCGCTGTGACGTCACTGGACTTGTAAATAAACAACCTCGGTTTTTGTTGTACATGTCTACTGTGTAATTTATTAGATTAACGAAGTTTCTCAGTTATTATACGAAATATTTATTTCGAAATATTTCGTTATTTATTTCGAAAATATGTTTATTTCTTTCAGCGAAGCGTAATGTTTACAATGCCCGTGACGTCACAGACATGGCGGCCTGAGAATTGGCGTTTTCGCGCCCAAATTTGAATTGTAAAATTAAAACACGTTTTTATGAAATAATTGGAATAAAAAAAATGTATTTATATTTTTTTGTGGTATTTTATCAATAAAGATTAAATTAAAACACTTTTTGAATTAGACTGTAATACCCTATTACGGCAAAAAGAGTATTTTAAACGAAGGTGTCTTAATTTATAACAAATAACCTGAGGATATAAGAAAGGCCCAATCCATGCCAACACTTAAAAAATTGCTAAAATTTTGTAGTAATTAGTTTACTGAAACTTCAGTCACTTCCAGTTTCGCTAGGGCAACGTACACCCCCTAGCTGAGTGAAGCGAACGATAGTATTTTTTAAACTCCTACCTCTATAATTATTGCTTTGTTTTTCTGTAGATCGTCTATTTTATTATACTACTTTGTAACTTTTCTCATACTAGTGAATTGTTAATTCTTTTTGAGAAAATAAATGTCTAAACCCGATAATGTTATTAAAACTAGTATACAAATACAGTCAAAAATATATCCTTACACACTTATGCATACTAAATCCCAAATACATTTTCCCTTATCTGTTGCATGTGCTCAGCCTGTACAAACGTATTTTATTGATAGAGTACATTTTCATTTGAGTACATTTACATATACATTTTATCATAGAGTACATTTGCTGAGGGAGAGTAACAGTGCTGTGAAACAATCATCACAGTACCCTGTCAATCGTGGTGTTCCCCAAGGTTCCATCCTGGGGCCTATTCTGTACATACTATACAGCGCTGATATAATATCACACATCTCTCACTGTCACTATCACCTCTACGCAGATGACCTACAGCTTTACTTCTCCTTTGCTCCTACTGACCATGTTGATGCCGTGACCAAAATAAATGAGGATCTACTCAGGGTCCATGATTGGTGCTCGTCGAACTGCCTAGTTCTGAACCCCACCAAGTCCAAATATATCTAATAGGCACATCCAAAATCTTGTCGAAGTTAAGCCATGTCAGTATTAATGTTGGACTAAATGGTCATCCCATTGAGTGTGTCAATAGCATCAGAAATCTAGGTCTCATATTTGATGATCACCTAAGATTTGAGGATCATATTATGGAGTGTGCAAGGCACAGTTTTTACAGACTCAAACTGCTATATACGCTTAGACCATACCTAAATGAAAAATTAAAAATTTTGCTCTGCGAAAGCTTGGTACTCAGCAAGGTCAATTATTGCGATACTGTTTATGGGCCATGTCTGTTGGCTAGAACAGCTAAGCTTGTACAAAGAGTACAAAATGCATGTGCACGCTATTGCTTTAAGATTCCTCCACGGTCGCACGTGACGCCCTTCATAAATGCTGCGAATATGCTAAAGATGGAGGCAAGAAGGAGGCTACACTTAGCCACAATGTTATTTGGCGTATTAGCAACTATGCAACCTAGTTACCTATACGAAAAGTTGGAGTGGAGTCGCGATCGAAATAACCGCAATAAAAGGGCGCTTGCACTAGCATCTTCTCTATACCAATGCACCGCCCAGTAGCATTTCGGGGCTCGTTCCGATATAGTGTCATACACTGTTGGAACAACCTGCCTCCACCGATCCGCGCCCTGCAAGTAAAGTCCACATTTAAATCACATTTAAAAAAAACATTTATTACTAGAACAGAATTCCAAAGTAGTGGTAGAATATACTCACAAACGTTGAGTGCGCGTTGCATATGGCAGGTCGTCCGCCTCATTACTTGCTCGGTGGTCTTGCATTTAACCTTGTCAGAAATCCATGTAATTGTGGCCATTCGCTTGTCCGTTTTGCGATGTCTAAAAATTCTAGTTTCAATGTGTTCGTTCATCTTTGTCTTATATAGAAGGTTATTCTGTGTTTGTCACGTCTCGACTTTGCCACGTCAAATTGCAATGTGCTCTCGGCAAAGGGAACTACGGTCACGCAGCTATTGGACTTTTATATAGTATTTTATTTTTGCTTTGTTTTTACATTTTTCTTATCTTTTGTGTATTTGATTTATGATTTTATATATTTCACTTGTACACACATATATATTTTTTCATTTAAAGTAGTTACTAATCGCACGCACCTTTGTCGCGTGTCAGTTCCGCTTAGTTCTTTACCGATATGGTATATTATTTTTAGATTTTATTATCTGAAGTTTCTATATTGGTGCGGTGCTGAGCGCGACGGGCGCGCGGCAGGGTAAACCGTAGAATACCAGCGCTGCGTGCAGCCGGATTGCATGTTGTGCCATCCGGTAGCTCGCGGTAAAATGCTGAGCGGGACGCCCTTTTGGCACATTGTATTTTTTCTATTTTTTCTCGCTATTGTTGTGTTTTATGCTTATGTTGTGCCAATAAAGTCTATTCTATTCTATTTTGTTTAAATAAGGTATCAACTCTGAGACGGGCGCAACAGGACTCGCGGAACAGACAATCCATGCTGGAGTCCAAGGTTCAGGAGCTGGAGACTCTCACCAAGTCCCTGCCCAGGGGAGCCTCCAGTGAGTGTTTTGCGACAATGTGTTTTAAAAAAAAGCATTCGATTATTTTTGTGTTGAAGCGATTTACTTAAATCCATTTACTACTTAATTTAGATAAATTAAAATAATACGTTAATTTTTATTAATTTTAATATACATATAAAATAATCTACTTTATACTGTCTCATAAGCATTTTTATGTATCTTTAGAGTTTAGCATGTTAAGCTGGGAAAGCTTAATTTTACAAAATATTTATTGTGATTCACTGGAATAGATTTCGACCAGACATTAGTCCATGTTTGCACATATCATTTATTGATAACAAATATCTGTAACATTTAATCGTGCAATAAAGTGTCATAATGCATACTTAGAATTATTAGAGGAAGACTATACCTGGATCCCATGCTTTACCTCTGCATTACCTATGTCTGTTGTAAAATAGCAGTTTTTGCATTGCTGTGATATGGCAGTGAGATTATTATTTTATGTCACGCATGGTGGTCAACTATTGCGGAGTTGCACATTTGCTGCGAAACTAACGGCAACTAAATGTACTAAGGCTGCAACTGGACTTCTGTAATAATTCCTGGAGTGGTTGACTTAATTTTTCCTTAACAAAAACTATCTTTCGTGTTTATCCTGTCACAATGGAACAGTAAATCATAATAAATCAGGGTTTTTTCATTCCTGCGATTTGTGTAATAAAACTATTATTTATCACTTAAGAGATTTTTCCATTTTAATTTCTATTTTACTACAGGCGGGTGTAACCTGTAAATATCGATAGTCAAGTCAACATATTTTTTTTTATATATAGGAAAAAAACAACGTCATTATTATCATACGCCACATATGTCTCCACATGTTAGGGTGATTAGGCCTCGGACAACCGCGCTGGCTCAGTGTGAATTGGGTGGCTACATACGTAGTAGAATTTTCTTCGCAGGTGTATGCAGATTTGCCTCTCGATGTTTTCCTTCACCGTCGGAGCTTCAGATAACTGTACATTTCAATTTTAAAAAAAAAAAAACACATTGGAACCCGATCGCGACCCGAACCGAGCGGCACGATCGAGTTCGGGTCCCGCGAGTCATCTGATTCGTGGACCAGTGTCGAGACCACAGCACCGTCGACGCTTCTCAAATCAAAATCAAAATAATATTTATTCAACATAGACCTTTACAGGCACTTATTGACGTCAACAAACAAAACAAAAAAAAGCTTAAGTAATAAAAAAAAAAAAAACAAAAACCTTGTCCGTACGTACGAATAAGGAAAAAAAAAAAAAAAAATATATTGACTCGACACCTGTTCGGAAATTGGAGAGCCTTCTCGAGAAGAACAGGCAAGAAACTCTGAAGGTCTATTTTTTATCTCCTCTTTTCAATGTTAATAATTATAATAATATAATATAAAAATACAATATAGTATAAGATACAATCATACCTAATACGATTACAGTCGTATGTATGTTTACATACACATATAAAATAATACAATATTATAAATAATGTTGTTACCAAACATGGCTCTATGAATAGTGTCCCTATTCCCAAATACTGTGATCATTTAGATAGTCACTTACTTTATAATAACCTTTACTCATGAGTGTATTTTTGATATGGATTTTAAATTTATATAAAGGCAAATCAATGACACTTTGCGGAAGCTTGTTAAACATAGATATACATTTCCCCAAGAACGAACAGCTAGTTTTATGGAGTCTGAACATTGGAACGGCAAGTTTATTTTTGTTTCTAGTATTCACATTATGTAGATCACTGTTTTTATTGAATTTATTATAGTTTCTATATACAAAAACTAAATTATCATATATATATTGACTAGCTAAAGTTAAAATATTAATTTCTTTGAACAATTCTTTTAGGGATTCTCTAGCCCGTAAACAGTAAATAGCACGAATCGCTCTTTTTTGTAAAAGGAAAATACTCTCAATGTTAGCCGCTGATCCCCATAGCAGCAGTCCATAGGACATAACACTATGAAAGTAGCTGAAATAAACAATTCTTGCCGTTTCAACATTAGTTAAAAGTCTAATCTTTTTTACTGCGTACGCCGCTGAACTAAGTTTGATTGCCAAAGTTTCAATATGTGGATCCCACTGTAGTCGTGAATCTAACGTAATGCCTAAGAATTTAGTATTATTTACCAAGTCAATGACATCACCATTCATATTTAAACTAGTATCAACCTGCCTTACATTGGGCAAAGAGAATTTGATACATTTTGTTTTCTTAGAATTTAAAGACAAATTATTAGTTGTGAACCAATACAGAACTCTCGAGAGAGCACTATTTACATCGTCATAACATTCCTTTTGTCTATCAACTTTGAATAGTAAAGAAGTATCATCTGCAAACAATACTGTCTCACACGATTCTGTAATGTAGTAAGGAAGGTCATTTATATATATTAGAAACAGTAGAGGACCCAATATTGATCCCTGGGGAACCCCCATAGTTATAGCGAGCTAGCAGATTCTGATCTATTAATAACGACTTTCTGCAATCTGTCTGATATAAAACATTCCGCGTAATTAATTGCAGTGGGCGCGATATCATCTCACGGGCTATGCAACGGCAATGGCAACGCGACCGAGAACGGGCACGGGCAGCCGGCCGCGCCGCTGGCGCTCAACGGGCACCGCGGGCCTGACGTGCCGGCCAGCGGGCAGGCGCGCGCGCTCACCAACGGCTGCTCGCCGCCCGCCGCGCCCGCGCCCGCGCCCGCGCCCGCGCCCGCCCCGCCGCCGCCCCCGCCGCTCGCCGCGCCGCCGCCGCCGCCGCCCCCGCCCTTGCTCACTGGTAACTCCACCACACGCGCGTGCTCGACGGCTGCTCGCCGCCCGCCCCGCTATATTTATATTTGTAGGAATTACATATTAAACTTCTTTGTTATTAATGATAATGTGGTTTTTTAGGTCTATTAGGCAGCACCGTCCCCCCCGCGCCGGGCCGCATGCCGCCCCCACAGCAGCACGACGCCATGACCATCAAACGGAAGGTGGACACCAAGTACAAGCTGCCCACGCTCAACTGGATCGCACTGAAACCCAACCAGGTGTGTTGGCAACCGTACCTAAGGTATTGTGTATCTTACATCGAAACACAATGTCCTAAAACAGCAGTATCAAGTTGAACTGTCACAATATAATCGATTTTTATCGTGTTTTGACAGTCCAGTGCGATATATGGTTATATTATATCGTATTTTGAAGTTCATACTAGGTGTATAAATTAACGTTTAAAACCCGTTCATTTTATAGGAAAACAATCTTTTAACAGTGCGTCCACTATGTCATCACGTTACCGCTTTACACCGTTCTGTAATTCTTGCTTTAGAACTATTCATTATGCTTTAAAAGCTAATAGTATTCCCCTGAACTTTTGTCTGTCAGGTGCGCGGCACGATCTTCAATGAGCTGGACGAGGAGCGTCCGCGGAGGAGGATAGACTTCTGCGAGTTTGAGGAGAGGTTCCGCATCGGCGGGCCCTGCGCCCCGGACCCGCGGGATGACACCCTGGCCTCCTTCCCCAGCAAGCGGCTGCGCAGGCCCGACACCGCCTCCTTGCTGGACCACACCAGGCTGCGCAACATTGGTGAGCCCCCACACGCGGCACCACTGCACCAAGGGACCACACCCTGGCCTCCTTCCCCAGCAAGCGGCTGCGCAGGCCCGACACCGCCTCCTTGCTGGACCACACCAGGCTGCGCAACATTGGTGAGCCCCCACACGCGGCACCACTGCACCAAGGGACCACACCCTGGCTCCTTCCCCAGCAAGCGGCTGCGCAGGCCCGACACCGCCTCCTTGCTGGACCACACCAGGCTGCGCAACATTGGTGAGCCCCCACACGCGGCACCACTGCACCAAGGGACGACACCCTGGCCTCCTTCCCCAGCAAGCGGCTGCGCAGGCCCGACACCGCCTCCTTGCTGGACCACACCAGGCTGCGCAACATTGGTGAGCCCCCACACGCGGCACCACTGCACCAAGGGACGACACCCTGGCCTCCTTCCCCAGCAAGCGGCTGCGCAGGCCCGACACCGCCTCCTTGCTGGACCACACCAGGCTGCGCAACATTGGTGAGCCCCCACACGCGGCACCACTGCACCAAGGGACCACACCCTGGCCTCCTTCCCCAGCAAGCGGCTGCGCAGGCCCGACACCGCCTCCTTGCTGGACCACACCAGGCTGCGCAACATTGGTGAGCCCCCACACGCGGCACCACTGCACCAAGGGACCACACCCTGGCCTCCTTCCCCAGCAAGCGGCTGCGCAGGCCCGACACCGCCTCCTTGCTGGACCACACCAGGCTGCGCAACATTGGTGAGCCCCCACACGCGGCACCACTGCACCAAGGGACCACACCCTGGCCTCCTTCCCCAGCAAGCGGCTGCGCAGGCCCGACACCGCCTCCTTGCTGGACCACACCAGGCTGCGCAACATTGGTGAGCCCCCACACGCGGCACCACTGCACCAAGGGACCACACCCTGGCCTCCTTCCCCAGCAAGCGGCTGCGCAGGCCCGACACCGCCTCCTTGCTGGACCACACCAGGCTGTTAAAATTTTGTGATTTTGAATGAAAATCATAAGATATCCGATGCTCAAGCATCCACCTCAAGGCTAAACGAATAATTCAAAATACTTCTTCAGGTCCTGTAGTATCCACCTTCTACTTCAATTTTTATTATTAATATGTTATTTTATTATTTAAATAAAACCAATTACTTTGTTTATTTCTTACAAAACAATTTGTCCGCAGCTATATCAAGACGCAAGCTCGACACGCCAGTCGAAAAGGTTATAGCGGCAATCAACAACTTGGATCTCAAACAACTGCCTCTGGAAAGCGTGGAAATACTTCAACGCATGGTGCCTACGGAGACAGAGCAGAAAGCCTACAAAGAATACGTAGCAGAGAAGAAAAACATCAACCAGCTTACAGAAGAGGATAAATTTCTGATGCAGCTTGCCAAAGTCGAGAGGATATCAGCAAAACTATCCATCATGAATTACATGGGCAACTTCTTTGACAACATACACCTGATAACCCCTCAAATACACGCGATCATATCGGGTTCTTCTTCGGTGAAGTCGTCGCAAAAGTTCAGAAATGTTCTAGAGATTATTTTAGCCTTTGGGAATTATCTTAACAGCAGTAAGAGGGGACCAGCGTATGGGTTTAAGTTGCAGTCCTTGGATACGTTGATGGATACCAAGTCGACGGATAAACGGATATCACTCCTTCATTATATAGTGGGCACAATCAGACAGAACTTCCCGGAGCTGATGAACTTCGATGCTGAGCTGCTGTATATTGATAAGGCTGCTCAAGGTGAGTACTGTTATTACCTTCCTTGACTCTTGAGACACTCGAGTTCGAATTTGAATCACTACATAAGTTGAATGCATATTTTATGGCTTGGTTTCTTTAATATTATATCTTTGTATTTGCCAGAAATATAGATTAACAAATTATCTTTTATGCTGTGAAACTTTTTTTGTATTCAACATGTTTATAGAAAACAGTTTTTTACAAGAGGACCTATAAAAAAGACCTATGCTGGATGTTGCTTCCTCTTTAGATGTAATCAAATATAAATATATTCCTTGCACGTGTAGATCTTGTTGTAATTAAATATATTAAAATTAAATAAATATAATAAAGAAATATAACCATAATACAATGCTAATTAAATGTATAAATATAATAAGATAAAATTCAAGTTTTAATAGCTTAAATAACTCTGAAATGTGAATGGGTTATTACGTATCCGTTACTTTGAGGAAGTCATTTAAATGATAATGGTGCTCAGATGTAGCCGTAACGCAACTGTGGATGTTCCAGTGTCGCTGGAGAACGTGGTGAGCGACGTGTCGGAGCTGGAGCGCGGGATGGAGGCCGCGCGCAGGGAGTGCGAGGCGCGGGACGCGCTGCGGGCCGCCACGCCGCACGTGCTGCGCGACTTCCTGGGCAACGCGGCCGACAAGCTGCGGCGGCTGCGCGCCGAGACCAAGCACGCGCAGGTAGGCCGCGCCGCACGTGCTGCGCGACTTCCTGGGCAACGCGGCCGACAAGCTGCGGCGGCTGCGCGCCGAGACCAAGCACGCGCAGGTAGGCCGCGCCGCACGTGCTGCGCGACTTCCTGGGCAACGCGGCCGACAAGCTGCGGCGGCTGCGCGCCGAGACCAAGCACGCGCAGGTAGGCCGCGCCGCACGTGCTGCGCGACTTCCTGGGCAACGCGGCCGACAAGCTGCGGCGGCTGCGCGCCGAGACCAAGCACGCGCAGGTAGCCGCGCCGCACGTGCTGCGCGACTTCCTGGGCAACGCGGCCGACAAGCTGCGGCGGCTGCGCGCCGAGACCAAGCACGCGCAGGTAGGCCGCCCGCACGTGCTGCGCGACTTCCTGGGCAACGCGGCCGACAAGCTGCGGCGGCTGCGCGCCGAGACCAAGCACGCGCAGGTAGGCCGCGCCGCACGTGCTGCGCGACTTCCTGGGCAACGCGGCGACAAGCTGCGGCGGCTGCGCGCCGAGACCAAGCACGCGCAGGTAGGCCGCGCCGCACGTGCTGCGCGACTTCCTGGGCAACGCGGCCGACAAGCTGCGGCGGCTGCGCGCCGAGACAAGCACGCGCAGGTAGGCCGCGCCGCACGTGCTGCGCGACTTCCTGGGCAACGCGGCCGACAAGCTGCGGCGGCTGCGCGCCGAGACCAAGCACGCGCAGGTAGGCCGCGCCGCACGTGCTGCGCGACTTCCTGGGCAACGCGGCCGACAAGCTGCGGCGGCTGCGCGCCGAGACCAAGCACGCGCAGGTAGGCCGCGCCGCACGTGCTGCGCGACTTCCTGGGCAACGCGGCCGACAAGCTGCGGCGGCTGCGCGCCGAGACCAAGCACGCGCAGGTAGGCCGCGCCGCACGTGCTGCGCGACTTCCTGGGCAACGCGGCCGACAAGCTGCGGCGGCTGCGCGCCGAGACAAGCACGCGCAGGTAGGCCGCGCCGCACGTGCTGCGCGACTTCCTGGGCAACGCGGCCGACAAGCTGCGGCGGCTGCGCGCCGAGACCAAGCACGCGCAGGTAGGCCGCGCCGCACGTGCTGCGCGACTTCCTGGGCAACGCGGCCGACAAGCTGCGGCGGCTGCGCGCCGAGACCAAGCACGCGCAGGTAGCCCGCGCCGCACGTGCTGCGCGACTTCCTGGGCAACGGAAATAATCCCCAACAATCGCAATATGTCCGTTTCCTTTTGCATTAGGACATAAGAAAAATTTGAGAAATGTCGATGTAATCAAACACTTTCGCCTAAGCTTTTGATACAAAAGCCTGCGCGTGGATTGGTTGCTGTTTGCATAAGTAGTTTAAGTTAAAATACGATACACCACTATCCCTTGTCCACAGGACTCGTTCGCTTCGTGCGTGGAATATTTCGGCGAGGCGCCACGAGGGTGCGACGCCAACGCGTTCTTCTCGCTTCTCGTGCGGTTCACGAAGGCGTTTAAGGTAAACTGCGTTAATGAAGCTTTTTTTAAATAAATCTGCAAAGAAGTCGCCCATCTGATAGTGTGTGGTTCCTGTGTGATTTGCAACAAATACTAATAGTAATAAATAATGACATTAATTTGACTGCCATATCATACCATTCGAATACATAAGCAGACAAATCTCATAATCAAGAGGTGCCGAAACTATTCATTTTTACATTTATCCAACGCCGTAGGGATTGTTAGCCAACCTTTTATAATTTATTTTTCGAGGGGATGGCACCGTACCGTCCGCTGTTTAGGCGCGGCCGTGTGTGAGGCTCTCCTAGCAAAGAGTGCCAGGCCTACTCGCTAAAACCTCTCGGTGCCTCCGTGCCTCTTTGGGTGCGTCCAGTAAAGTCCACTGTTTTGGGTCAATTTGTTTTAGGTTAACATAATTACTAAGGTTGGCCTAACTTTACGTTTGCTTGTACTCTACCCTTTTTTTTTTTGTTCCCCTGAGGAAAATGCATTAAATTGCATACCCCGGCTGTGACGAGCCGGCGGTTATGTGGGGCTCTCCTCCCCAAAAGGGGGAGGCCTACCCACTAAAAACCTCAGGGATGGCCTTCCTCAGGCATGTAGGGAGCCCCCGGGAACATCAAGCTACTTCCGGGAACCCCCAGCCTCCGCTGCCCTGCCTAGTGGGGAGCCCTCCTCGGGGGAGGCTACACTACCTCCCCCGGTCTCCTCCACCGACGACGCCCCCCGGCCACGGAAGGGGCGTGGTCCATCCCGGGTCGCCGTAGCAGTCGCGACTTCCCCGTGCCCGCCGGCGACCCGCGGTGGCGCCGCAGCTGTGCTACCGAACCCGGCGCCGCCTCCTTCGAGCGGGATCGGCCATCTCCCGACCCCGCTCGGCGGCCTCCTTCTGGAGCATCACTGCTTCACAGAATGAGGCCACAGCCCTCCAACCTCCCTCGTCCGCCAGCATTGCCGCAATCAATGCCGGCGGAGACAGATCTCGCCCGATCTCTGCGACCAAGACTCGGCGCTCGGAGGCCCACGCGGGGCACTCCGCCAGCGTCCAGTCGACGGGGAACACGACTTGTACTCTACCCTAAACATCCCCACCCTTAAGAGTTGTGACAATGCTGATTCCATACATTCGCCTAATCAGCAAAAAGATTTACTTACCAGGTGTTTGGTAATATTAGAACTTTCGAATATAACAGCCCATGGAACCAACTGGGCAAAAATTATTTTGATTGTAGCAAACTCGAACTCGGCCAATGTCAGAAAGAAGGAACGTAACGTTACTAGAAGTTTCTTATTTTGTTACAAGAAATGTATCATTTCTGCATTAAATACATTACATACTAGATAATTGCTCATTTACCGGCTGCTAATATATTAGTAATTCGTGGATGTTGTAAGAGCCGAATAATAATTAAGTCCGCCAAGTGTCCGAATGTGAGTGGAATGCGCCCACCGCCTATTACACCACAGAGACTAAAAAATTGCCGAAGAGTGAGGGTTACACAACCGTCCAACTTTTCGAGTAAACAGGCATGATTATATTATAGTTAGCTTGTATTTATATTTTATATCACAAAACTGTCATTACCTTAAATATCTTTCCGATGATCTACGTAAAATAAAATACAAAAAAAATATAGAGAAATAGCATAGACAATGTGAAATGCTTGGAAACAGCAAGCGGATGCTGAGAACGAGCAACGCCGCAGGCTCGAGCTAGCGGCGCAGCAAGCGGAGTCTGTGGAACCGAACAAAGCTAAGATAACGCAGAAGAAACAACAGGTACGCCAATTTGAATCTACGCACGCTGTACACACGGCTCATTGTATATAGTGTATGGTATTTGGACAGTTAGTTGGTTGGTGATGGTATATTAAAACGTTTATTCTATATTTAAATCTTAACAAAAGAATATAATAGATAAACAGTTCGTTTTTTAAATAGTTAAGTTTTGAAGAGGCAGGGGCACTGGATACATGTCCATTTGGCAGTTTTCAGTATTTGTACAGTAGTACTACTATTTTCTGTACGTTCTCGTGTTTATATATTATATACGACAACCAAATGTATAATTGTGCTTTTTATCTAAGCAAATTTAGTCAATTCAAAAAGCTTTTTCTATTTAAAAGGCGAATTATGGAGTATAGCTAATTACACGTAAAGTACGTACATATTTACTATAAACATCTAAAAAAAATTGTGATAACAATTTAATGCTCTCACAATATATAGTACAAAATAATATATTTTACTTTCCATTTATTTGATCACATTTTTACACTGTAAATATAAATTTAATTTGGAAGCAACTACGAATAACCGTTTGTCTATGGTTTTCCAGTGTCAGAATTTGAGTTTTGCTTACAATTGCGCTGTGTATAACGCTTCGTGAATGAAGTCAGTTTTGTTTTGTAGTATTTTGACGCATTTCTCTCTCTGTCCGGTTCATAGGCAGTAACGAGCTCGAGAAATATGAACAAGTAAATTACTTATTTTATTACTAATAATTCAGTTTTATTAACGTTATCTTGAAGTGACTTATACCGTTTAGATTTTTTTTATATAGTATATCGCTTCATGGTATTTTTGCTATAACATTTTTACAATAACTTCTTTCTCATTTTTTTTTTCAATATAACATAGAAGTTAATCCTGTTTATTATTTATATTTAATACAGGTGTTGGTTAGGCACCACCGATTAAGGCAGCACAATTAACATGGTGATGATATATTCACGCAATCCAAAGAATATGGCAACACTGTAATATTAACAAATATCACGTGGTGAACTTAGGGTGAAATGAAGGAGGCCTCTGATTGCGCTTTCTTTTTATTTATTTAGAATAGTATTGCTCATAAAATTCGCTTTAATGTTAGGCGGAATTAATGTTTTATTTGTACAGTAGGTATGAAGACCTGATGGTAACTGACAGTAAGACCAAAGGTCGTGGACTTGAGCTCTGGAAAAATTTGTATAATTATGTTAGGTGAAACTTTATCGCATGACCTTATTTATTTCACAGATAACTTACTCAGTCTGTAGCATAATTTGTATCAGCACTTTTTTGGGGTAAATTCACGTAACTCCAAAAGCAATGTTGCCATATTCAGCAGCGCCGAGGCCATATTCAGTAGCGGCGGTGATGGTAACACCATGTAATTTCTCGCAGAGGTTTAACTACGCGGCCGTCAGCGCCGGCCTATTGCAGCAACACTTGTGTCAGTTGAAGCACAGTGTCGAGCCGTGCACGTAGGGCCGCACTGCGCGGAGTAAGTGGACGACAGTTTCATGGGCCCTTCACGACCAGTGTGTCACAGTTACTAACATCGCGCGCGTGTGTGTGTGTGTGGGTCGCGAATAGATAAACGTTGTTTAGTCTATGGTAAATCCTGATTTGGTGTTGCCATTTCGCTAATATAAAAAGTCATAATCGTGGATGAAACGAAACAGGCTGGTATGGTATCCATTCTAATCAGTGCCTTATAGTATGCTCGAATACAGCAGAAAACTTATGGCATTTTTTAAATTAAAAATATCATTTGTAATGTTAAATAGGGTCTTGGACTGTTTCATGAAAACCATTTCAACCTATTGTTTACTTATCTAAAAAGCTGCTAAAAATATTTTCCTACTGAAATTACTTTATTCTTTGTTAAAAAATTGATAATTATTTTTCACATTTGAATTTCGCGCTAAAACACCACTCTTTTATTATGTCTCGATTATGACGTCACTTATCATACAGAGGTTACTTGCTCATTGATACAGCGTGTGTAAACGTTCGGTTATATTTCGTAATCTATATCGAAAATGAGTGCAATTAAATATTATCAGTATTGTTCAGTTCCCCTGTGCGAAAATAATACAAATAAGACACCTGACAAACTATTTATACCTGTGCCTCATGATATAAATATGCGAAAAAAATGGATGGTACTGGCAAGACGAGACTGGAAAAATCAATCAATAAAGTCGATGAGTTACTTTTGTGAAGATCATTTTGATGTTAGTATGCATTTGCACGATCTAAAACAAAAACAATACATTTAAGGTTACATTGCAACCAACCATGGGTCACTTAAAATCAAATTTAAAGAAAATTTGATTCACTTTTCATGTGTGTATTAATAGTTACGTGACAGTTTTTACATTTCTGAATTCCGATGAGCTAAAATCAGGGTTTTTAGCGAAAAATTCTGTCACCATCATGACGTCGATACGTGGCAAATTTGAACTATCAGCTCTTACGAATTTCTTTGCCATCGTAAATAATCTGAAATTTTACTTCAAGCAAACGCTTAAAACTTTAAATCACAGAGAATATGCAAGAAATAAACGAGGTTTCGAAATCACAAACAACGTAAACAAGTGACAATGACAAATGACGTCACGCGCTGTGATTGGCGTTTGTAGTCACGTGACTTTCACATTAAAAATAATAATTTATTATGTTAAAAATAAAGAAAAGTTATGATTCTTATCTAATTATTCCTGTTAATAATTAATTCTAACCGCATACACTATCCCTGTACAAAACAACATATCATTTTATTACTACAGTCCAAGACCGGCATAATATATGTCTTTCAGTTTTGGTGGCAATAATTCTAGCCAATATGTTTATTAAAACTGATATTGAAAGCGGTCATTTACTTACTAATTGATACTTCAGTAATTATGAAGCAAAAGCCAAAACTATGCACGTTATAGCACCGGGCAGATTACCGACAAAACATCAGCTTCTTTGTTGATTATGCCTGCAACGCTAGGCCCGACTATTCAGAAAAAAGTGATATGAATTAGCTATGTATGATCGTAATTAAACAAGTATTGAAGTATTCTTTGCCAATGCATAAACCTGCTATGTTTTGTTTTAAGAAAAGATGACCAAATTTTATTCTGATCGTTGGAAATAATCGCTCCTATCACCCTGTTTCATCTGATCCACGTATGTAAACGATATGGTAGATTTATACAAAATATCCATAGTAACGGCAGATGACTTAGAAGATCGAGTTTTTCTGATATAGATGTGTGGTTTATTTTCTAGTAAAATATTTAGTTTTGTTCTACTTTTAAAGTTAACTCGTAGACTTCGTTTTGAGGAGTCCCTTTTATATGTTATTTTGGTTTGTCCCCCCTATAACTGCCATGTTTTAGTGTTGCTCTCCTGACTTCATATAAACACTTTCTTTTAACTTTTAATTAAATTCCATGTCAACTAAATAACGTTTATTATTTTACTAAAATAATATGTGTATTGGGATAAAAATACTTATCAATAGGGATTTCTAATTGGTTATGTTAAGAGATTTATAATAATGAGTGTGGACGCATGGTTACCGGGAGAATGGGAAATAATGGTGCTAGTGGGTTCAGAAGGTTGACAGAAGGACTATAATTGGGTATGAAGTTGCAACTGGATGGATATACCGGGTGTCCAAAAAGTCATGGATTACTTTTTACCTACTGAACGCCATTTTGAACAACTGCTGTAGTTGAAAACAATAAATATATTTCATATACATATTGTTTTGATGTTATGTACATCCACACACCTGAAAACAAACATGTTTTGCTATTACAGCTTTATTTCAAACACTTGCAAAAAATGATAGTTTTGGATTAAAATTGTTATAAAAAAGAGTTTAAAAGTATTCAATCGATAGTAGAATGATTCGAGATTAAAATAAAAAAAAACTGTACTTGAAAAAGTTTTCGTTCGTAGAAATGGCATGGAAAAACCCTTTCCAAAATTTCATTAAACATCAAATTACTCGGAAACCATAAGACTTTTACTGTGGTCTTTTTTTTTATTGGTAGATCCCAATGTGGCCCATCAGTAGGTAAAAGGTAATCCATGACTTTTTGGACAGCCTGTATGTTTTAAAGAAACATCGAATCAAATATAATTTAATTTGCATCTAAATTATTTTGATTATGGTTATAATCCCTTCACTAGGGTATTTGTTTCACTTATGACGGTAAACATAGTGTAATGAATATGTATATTACATACCTACTATTACATAGTTTAATAGTATGTAATAGGTTATGTAGTTATATAATATACATAGATTTGAAGGTTAAAATTGTTGATATATATACTTATTTATATCAGACCTCGAACGAGATATTTCTCTATATAGGCACCCACGGTAGTACAGATTACCATGAGTGATAGTTGCCACTTACCACCAGGGGCTGGTTAGAAAGAAAATTGATTGCTCATCAATCATACCCAATTATAAACGTTTGTCTGTTCGTGTGAAGTGGAGGAGGCTATAACATGTAATCTGATCACGCGTTTTCAGCATGTCACACCGATCCCCGACGTTGTCACCCCCCAGAAAACTGTAGATGTTATTTCTTAATTCCACAGGTCACTACAGGATGTGTCCTCACTTTGCCGCCAATTCAAGTTTTGTAACTAGCTTTGGTTGACTCAGACATCGGCTATGTAGTACATATTAAGTTTACAGATGAGAAAGAGGCAATTTGGATTATTCCATGTATAATTTATCTAAAATATTTATCAAGTTTAAAATTTTGTGCATACGCTGCATTTTAAACAAAATTTTCAGTTAAGGCTCATAATATATCTCTTGTAACAACTATGTTAACGTTATACTGCGTTTTAGAAAACTATTTTGGATAATTTATAACGTTAGCAAAAGTATCTTGTATAGTGACTATTAATAATATTACCCTCCCCGTCCTATGCCGCACAGTTGCATGGAATTATAACAGGGAATGTGTTACGCTAATATCACGTTGTGCAGAATTGCCTGCTCATTAACTGCTTTAATTTTTGTTTTACTAATTATTTATTAGCTACCCGTGCTACTAATAGTGTAATTCCATTAATTCTATGACAAATGCTTAGCTAAAGGTATCTTTTTCTATCACATTAACACATGTGTAGTGTTTAAGCTATACTATTTTTAAGTTTACACTAGGAATTTAATTTGAGTGTAAGTTAATTTTGTAACAATCTCTAACACGGACGACGGTGAAAAGTAAGTGACGGCGATGGTGAAGCTAAAAAGAAGAAAGAGTAGGTTGTTAGGGGTCAGGTTTAGTACCAACCGGAACCCGAAAACTTTGAAATTCGTGGGTATTTTAAATAGTAATTTGATTACTGTAGTAATTTGACCACTATTTGATGCCGAAAATCGTGTAGTAAAATTTCACAAATAAAATTATTTTGTCTGACTTACTCAGTCAACACTTAATTCTGCCCTATTGTATACCTTAAATTAAACTGTAGATTTCATTGTTGTTACATTGATGGCGAATCTAGTTATATACATACACATGGTAATTTCAATATTATTATGATTTAGATCAGAGGTTCCCAAACTGTTTTGTGTCGTAGACCCTTTCTCATGTTTTTCGGTTTTGGGCAGACCCCCTTCTACTTGATATTGAATGCTAACATCCTACATCTTACAAAAAATTGTAAACATACATATATATTTTTTTATTTCATAGGTACTTTTATAAATAATGTATGTCTTTAGAAAATAGTATAATGAATGTAAATAGGTACTATCAGTGTATGTTGAGACCCAATTTCCCCCTATTTTTATTTCATGGACCCCCAAATTTTTTTTCGCTGACGTAGACCCCTTGCAGGTAGTCATAGACCCCTAGGGGTCGATGTAGACCACTTTGGGAATCACTGATTTAGATAATTTCGTATGCATATGTTTCAATGTTTATTTTTTAGTCGACGAATCTAGTTCTCCTAATAAAAAAGAGGTTAATGGCCGTTTTCACCAACCTTGTCTTAGCTTAGGTGACTCCTAAGTGACATGCTGTCTCACTCTTTTCAGTTAATATAAAAAGTGACAGCATGTCACTTAGGAGTCGCCTAAGCTAAGACAAAGTTGGTGAAAACGGCCATAAGAATTTTATGTTTACGCATTTAACTTACGCAATCCAATCAAGTTTTAATGCTTGCCGCTAAAATACGTTTAACCGTAGAATGTGTAGAACGTTTATAGCGTCTGATCTAACGCGCTCCTTGGCCTACAGGAGGCTGTGATCAACGAGTTGAAAACGAAGTCTCAGGTCGGCGAGAAGAAGCTACTTCACCAGGACGAGGTGTACAACGGGGCCTTGGAGGACATCCTGCACGGGCTGCGCAGCGAGCCGTACCGGCGCGCGGACGCCGTGCGCCGGTCGCACCGGCGCCGGATCAACTCGCACCGCCTGTCCAAGGGGCTGGACGAGCTGGACGTATGATACAAGCTCAGCGGCGGCCGCGACCCGCCAAACCTCTCCCCTCCCACTCCCGCCACCACCACCTCACCCTCACCCACGCCCTCGCCCTCGCCCTCGCCGACGCCCGTCCGCCGCGCCATCGCCCGCATAGACGCCCGCTGCCACCTCGAAACGAAACGCAAACGCAAAGACCTCGAGATGGTGCACAAGAAGCATTCCATTTCAGTATACCGAATCGATGATATAGAGAACGCGGGCGATGCGCACGCGCAGGTGAGCCGCAAGCCGCGCGCGCACAGGGTGGCGCCCGCCGACTGCGACCGCGACGTGGACGAGCGCTGCGACATCATCAAGTCCACCTACGACGCCATCTCGAAATATACGCGAGCGATGTTCGACAAGCAAGACGAAACGGTCGTCTAAGGGACGATTCAAAGCTGTCAATCAAACCACAGTTTTGACAGTTACCGCCATCGTGATAATATTTATTCCTTCACACAGTTTCACTTTATCATAACCATCTAATCTCGTGGTGGAAATGGGCCCCCGAAATTTCGAAAGTGAATATTTAATCCCAATTGAATATTGCACTATTATAGACAATGTTTGAAAGAATAACGACGTTTCCTATTAACAGATAGAGAAGTGTAGCATAGATGGCGCTACAGTTATAAATTATATCAATGTCTTTTCATATATGATAAGCAGTGTTTTTGCTGCTTACGATCTATAGATCTGTAGAACGGTGGCGCCGTCTTATTATATCTGCATAATTAGATGGACCTTTGTATCATCAACTTACTTTTTCGAAAACTTTATTATCACGGTGAAGGTTGTCGATACTATCACTTGACTGATATGAATAACGTGTGCATCGGTCTTAAGTGCCTCAAGTGCTCGGCCGGCCGGTCCGTATATCTTGCCAGTAAGACGGCGGTCCGCCAGGGTTTATTCCATTCCAGCGAACGCAGTATTTTGCTACTATTTACAAATGTTTTGTATATGAAAGCTTAGCTTTTGATAGTGTTAATTTCGAGTGCCCACGTGGCCGGTGCTCCCTCAGACTGAGGCGCCTCGCGGTGCTGGGGTCTTAATTAGTCCAAGCTAGATTTATATGGCCTTCGTCAGTATGTAAGCGCACAGTTTTCTACACATGTTTTACGAATCCAAACCTGTATTTACATATATTCCACACTAGTTAATAGCTCCTATTTATCGCTGATGTAACAGTCTGAAATATATATTTAATATTTATTGTACACAAATATAATATAGGAACAAGTTGTATGTGCATTTGAAGTATGATTTTTTAATTTGATGGGCCAAACTGCCAGCTGTTCACTGTCATGTGCATCAAATAAATCCTTACAGGCACAAAAAAAGTTGGTACCCTTGGATATTTATTGTAATTTCAACCTAAAGGATCAGATTGAAGGTCCAACAGGCAATTCCGCCAACATAGCCTCAGAAGAATTATTTGATGAAACACATGCTAAGAGTGCGTTCCTAATGGTTATTACATCTATCGATGTTGTTTTCTAAAAGTCGTTTCGATTCACCATGAGCGCGTTAACATCCAACCTGACGTTGTTGGTGGCGTCATTACTGTCACCATTTTGCGTTTATGGCGATCGTACCTCGAATCGGAATCGCTCTGAGTGTTCTGTCAAACGACTTACTTGTCAATGTCATAAAGAAACGACCGAAAAATTATTGGTAGGGATGATCGATATTAGGAAAACATCGATGCTAACATCGAATCAAAAGTATCGATGTACGATAAATATCGATCGAAAGACATCAATATTTTTAAAACATGATGTTTTTGGAAACAAATAAAACTGTCTATTATATTTATGAAAAGTTTTAATTATTAGATAAATGCACTAGAAATAACAAAAATAATATAAAACATAACATTCCCAGTATTTTTTAGGGACACTTCGTAAAAAAAATAACTTTGACATGTTTTTTCTAATACTAATGACTATGCAATATTTATACTTGAAACTAGTGCACCTACTGCATGCTAGACCGCACCCAAAATAATAATTGACGTTTCGATATTTTATTCAGGTAACATCGATGTTTCGATGATATCGAAGTAAACCCATCGATGTTTTATAGTTAAACATCGATGTTTATTCAACATCGATGAATATCGATCATCCCTAATTATTGGTTTAATTCATAGCGTTTCGATTGGCCAACTGTCATTTGTCGATTTTAGCACGATATCCTATTCTGAACATCTATAAGCGTTCAGAGTACTATGACCGCTTAAAACACATTCGGAACGTATCCTAATTGCGCAGTAACAGCTGGCCACTACATACCAGAAAATTTTAAGTTTGGTCATCCAATTAAAAATTATAGTATAGTTTTTATACCGATCATATTGTGATAGTTCAAATTTACCTTCCCATTGTGTATTTATACTATAATGTATACTAATGTAAGTGATACGCTAAAGCATTTATTTGCAAGACATTTTATAAGTTTATTTTAAAATAGTTCATTTTATAATCTGTATTGTCTATGTACCAATAATTGATCTGATTTCAAATAGATTTGTTTGTAAATAATGGGCCGTCTTAAAAGTTCAAATGTTTGGAGGAGTCTCGTAGTTTTTGTACATATTGTTATTGTATTTTTATATTTCACTCAAGTTACTTGAGGCAGGCATGCAATAATCACCCATTATATTGAAATTATTTTATCTATAGTTGGCACTTATTACAAAGTAATTTTCATCATTTTAAGCGTATATTTAATGTAAATTTATTATGTATAGTTAATATATTGCACAAGTTAGTTTTTATATTATGTTTTAAGGAATGAGTTAGTCCAGAGATATCGTAACAACAATATATTATTTAATCAACAATATTAACTACTTAAACTTTACTCAGTCACTGGATTTAATTTAATTTTACTAGTCTTACAGTTATTTATTGATTTAAATATTGGATTATGATAGTTACATATTCCTTCTTCACTTTACAATCAATAATATTGGTGCTTGCACAAGGTACTGCTTTAATATTATTTCATTATATATGTATTCATTTTTAAAAATTTACTTCATTTTCTTTGGATTGAATTATGACAGGGTTATAATTAATAATTTTATTTGAATTCAAATGAGTGTTATTCACGTAATAGGTGATGAATATTTAATTGTAATTAATTTATCTCTGAGGTATTACAACATGCCTGCACAAATTTAAAGTTGTGTGCTAAGTCTTGAAATAAAAGAAAAATGTTATGGTTAGTGTTATGTTGAACGACACTTCGAAGCAAGACTTTTAAGTTTAGTAGATTTTTATAATGTTTTTACTGTGTAGTTATTTCTATGTAAAGTATACAAAATTTTACTAGGGTTTTATCAGTTTTTATTGCATTTATGCTAGCATTAGAACCAGTATTCACGGATGCAATAAACAAAAATACACTTTACATTATTAAAATATCTTTTTATTTTTTTTACTCTCCTTATGGTCTCGTTGCAACTGCCTTACTGGCTAGCTTAAAATCAATCTTAAAAGACCTATGAACCCTCATTTAGGAATTTAAAAATTATCACAATAATTTTATCTAAAAGTATTTAAAATTGTTGTAATATTGTAAAGGCAAAAGAAAATCAAATATTCCTTGAAATAATCTACTGAGATTTTCTAATTTTCTCTGAGATAACTTTAACAATTGTATCCACTTCAGCCATGGCACCAATCCCTGTGTCTCCACACATCAAAGTCTTGCTTATCGGTGGGATTTCTGTATGACCCCATTCCTTTAGCAACGCAATATGTTTGGTTGTGACTGGGTGCTCCCACATTCGAGTGTTCATGGCAGGACAGAATAAGAGAGGTTTTTTCAAATCCCAGGCTCTTGTGGTGCATGACAGCAAATTATCACATATGCCCTGAAATGTAATATATTTTATACTGTGTTTATGTTTAAAAAATATTGACAATAGCGAAATATATTGAAGATGTCTATAATATATAATAATAACTGCATCATTACATTTAAATGCTACAAATTTTTGTCAACTGCTAAATATTACCAAAAAAGATTACTCTGAGTATGATTATCAGTATCAATATATCAATTTACTACTATATTATTAAATACAAAATATTTTCTCTTAAACAACATGTTCAAATCAAGTGCTTTCGTATTTAGGCACTGATGGCAGATGGGCAGAGATGTCGCATAACTTCCCAACCACCTTTGCTACCCTGCCGAGTTGGACCATCAATAAACCTCTATTTTGACTAAATTATAAAACATGAGAAACCTCATCCCCAGTAATGAATTCTCATCATTATTTGTAGGTACACTCTTTGCATTCAGTTTAAATGTATGTAAATATACATGACTCTTATCTTCAAATGTATACAAAATATTAACTTTTTCATTTCATTAGTGAAAGAAATATTTATTTATAACACTAAGTTGCCTACAATTAAAGGTGGTTTCATTTGACAGTTGCTACTAACCCACTAATTTCGGCCATAGCATATTAAATACCATTTATTAATATAAAATTTGTCAAGTCTTGGATTAAATGTCAAATCATATTTATTAATAAGAGCCTGGGTATTATTTATAGGTATGTAAATAATATTAGCATATTTTTGTAAACAGTGAAACAAATTAAAATTAGTAAACAAACTATTGCAAAATTCATGCATTGATTACAAAAACAAATAATTAGTTTTGTTGGTAGAATTAGGCATAAATCACACTTGCTAAAATACTAATAATATGCAGCTACCTGGCCCCTGATAAGGTGATTGTAGTAGTAATCTCGAAGTTGAACTTTAACTGATAATATTATAACTAATTACAAAGAAACTATTCTATTACCTGCGCCATTTTAGCCAGAGTATTTGCATCTAGAGGTGCTATAACCATCATATCCGCCCACTTTACTATTTCTATATGGAGTACAGGATCTCCTCTGTCATTCCAAGCTTCCCATTCAGACTTGTCATCATACACTATTACTTCAGGTGATAAACCAGTTACATCGAAGAAGTGTTTTGCGTGTTCCGTAACAATTAAGCGCACCTAAAATTATATTATGAAATTGCTGCATCTGTTAAATACGAATAACATGAACTGTTAAAACAGAACCTCAAAGGTAGGTAAATCATCACGGGCACTTGATTCAAAAACTGAATTTATGAGCAGAGGTATTTTTAATGCAGCTACGCTTCCCGTTGCAGCTATCAATAATTTGTATGCATGCTTTCCCATACTTATTTACAAATTTTAAGCTCTAATTAATTCGAAAAAACAATTCAAAATATATACATATATATTTTTTAATATTCTTAACCTAATTTATTTGGATACAGAAAATTCAAAATAAAAACAACTATTTGCACAGATTAAAGAGATCTGAACCACAGAATTGTATTACTATTTGGCGGTCCAATCGCAATAAATTGGGGATGAGCGTTTCGTTTATTTTTTCCCTTTATGAAAAAAGAAGAAAATCCTCACAAAATCAAAATAAACCTTGTATACGGATACGTATAAAGAAGAAAAAAGGTACTCTACGCCTGTTCGGAAATTGGGAGAGCCTTTCAGAGAGGAACTGACACTTCTGAACGTGAACTTTCTGGAAGTGTGTTGTAGAAAGTTAAACGTTCCCCCATGAACAAACCTCTAGTTTTTTGAAGCCGGATTCATTTTATTTCTCATCTGTAAGTGGTTATTGATTGTGAAAATGATTTAAAGGAGCAGAAAGCCGCCTTAGCGGCACTAGAGTGCAAGGGTATTCTATGTGGTAGTATACAATATAGAGTAGTCGGTGTGCTGTATAGATAGCGATGAGTTGTAAAGTCATTGGGGACATAACTATACATGAACCAATTTTTTTTCTGTCTGTCTCACAGAATCAACCTCGGTTCAATATTGATTTTATTGATTGATTGGTTGGCATGGCATGTAAATAAACGCATTAAGGATCTAGATATGATGCCTTCCGATATTGCTAAAGCCTTAATGATTATAGAAGCCGAATTGCTTGGAAGTGTGTGCCTCTTGTTTAAGCTCTCTGTCATCTAATTGTGGACCGCACCCAATGTGACAATGACAACGTCACGTTGACACTGACAACATAAATAGATTAAACATTGAAACTCCCTCCCTCTCCTGAACAAAATAACTAGGTACATACAATTTTGTTTCGCTGCTTTCTTCACATCAGTCAGTTGTTACACAGATCAGTTATTTATTGTCTCGCGTACGGGTGGGTTGTATCCAGTTGTGTAAACCTTATCACGTAAACAATATCGTATTAGCGATACTCTATTGTACTCTTATTTACAACTTTTCTAAGTGAAATTAAGTGTTGTGATTTTGATTATTGGTTTTAGCGAGAAATGTTTCAATAGTAGTGTTTACAAACCCACACTATTTAAAAGCATGGATGTGAACGCTAAATACTTTGAGGGCTGCGGACAGGAAGGTCCAATCCGATGTATATTCCTGTGTGAATTTCACCCTACAGCTGGACCTAAAATAACGTGTCAAGTGCCAGAAAATTATATATCCAAAGATATTTTTGACACAGTCAGCCACTACATAATACCCAAAGTTCAGTTGCAAAGATGCACATTAACTGTGTAAGTAATTTTGAAACTATGCTTACGATATCTAATTTTTAAACTTTGTTAGCATACATATATTTGTGTAAGCTGAAATAACTTAATAATGAAACGATAATTCATTATATACATTAGGCAGGCAAGACATTTTACGATAGTACTACCTACTTTCTTATCGTATATGACAAATATAAATACATATTCAAAAAATATTTCATTCCGTGAATGCCGCCAGATTAACCATATTGTATATTTTTATATTATTATTTATATATATATATATAATATATATATATATATATTATATATATATATATATATATATATATATATATATATATAATATATATATATATAATATATATATATATAGTTGTTTTGTTGTTATTTACAACTTATTTCAAACACTTGCAAAAAATGATTGTTTTGGATTAAAAATGTTATATCAAGAGTTTAAAAGTATTCAATCGATAGTAGAATTATTCGAGTTTAAAGTAAAACAAAACTGTACTTGAAAAAGTTTTCATTAGTAGAAATGGCATGGAAAACCCTGATAAGGTAGAGCTTTTCCAAAATTTCATTAAATATCAAAAAAACTCGGAAACTATAAGACTTACTGTGGTCTTTTTTTTATTGGTAGATCCCAATGTGACCCGTCAGTAGGTAAAACGTAATCCATGACTTTTTGGACAACCTCTATATATAGATATCATTATTATAAATCATATTAAACAATATGTTAGACTACTTATAAAATATTAGATTATAACTAGAATAATTAGGAAAATAAGATATTGAAATTAGTGTAAAATAATATTTTATTAATCTAACAATGTTTTTTTACTTTACAGAACTCTACTAGGCTCTAAAATTTTAGGCTTTCCTGTAAGAATAGACAACAAAAAATATGCAAGAAATGCATTCTACTTCAATCTGTGCTTTGTTTGTGATGCTTGGGCACGAACAGTACATTTAGAGCCATTAGTGAAGAAATTGACAGAATACATTGTAAGTATCAATTGTCTTTTTTCAATTATTGGTTTTATTATTATTACTATATGACTGTGATAAACAATTATCCTGTGTCAGTTGGTTAATCAGCACTGATTCTTGTCTTCCATCTGAGTCATTTTCCAAATGCAAATTTACCTTATATTTTCATTTATACATTATAATTATTGAAATTTCCAGTCAATTAAAAATTAGTTAATAAAATATGTCATTGAACTGAACATATAATTTTTGGTGGAAATTTAGGTTTTCTTTAACAGATTAAAAATATTTTATAGTAGTTAGCTGCTTTAGTGTAATTTGGGAGATTTATTATTATCATTATTTTATCCGAGAACCCACCGCTTAATATAGCCTCCCCCAAAGATTTCTACACCACTTTCTGCTTTGTGTGAGCCTAGCAACCCTGTGTTTCCAAGCATATGCCAGCCACTCAAAGATTTCCCTGGTTAAATAACTATGTGAGCAAAGTGCCCTATCCACTGCCACTTAAGTTTTACAAATATTTGAGCAATTTTGGTGAATAGCACCTAGATTACATAGATGATATGAAATCTGTAGAATAATTTTGCAAATTTCATCAATTCTGATTCAATCACCTAGCAGCATTCACTTGAAAACCTTTGGATGACTCCATAAACCTTCATTCAATACCTGCCTGGTTTCCTGTGCTACTACTGTGAATACTATTTAAACTACATTTTTTTTTATTATATAACAATGAGTTCTTAATGAACATATTTTTTATGTCTTGGAGCATGTACAATCTTTTTATATGTTCAGGGGAATGAACAATTAAAATAATACATAAAATTTTGGGCTGAGATTTAAAAATGAAAAAAATGAGTTACTTTTGATATGAGATTTCTTTCTCATACATTTTCAATAATTTGTTGTTTTATATCTTTCTAATAAAATAATTTAGATTGGATTAAACAATCTAATCATTGATTTATTCACGGCATAATTGTATACAGAAACCCCGCAGTTTAATATCTACTTCGTGCATCAGTTGAACCCAATCGTTATCTTTATTAAGTCTTTGATGTGTTCATTTTTAATTTTGTCCATTCTCAGTCACTCATCTGTTGTAACATTGCAACAAAATCTCTTTCTATACAGTATGTGTACTAAATTTCAGAGCCGTCGAAACAATAATTAGTGGTGTGTATTCATCAAAAGCAAAGATTCTGTAGAAAACAAATATGAGCTAATAAAGCATTTTCTTCCTTTTCAAACTAAATATTTTTTTTTTCATGCTATATGCATACGAGGAATACTACGAACCTATTTAATGAGGGCCATAGCATCTATAGCTATTTCGCATTGCGTTGTGTTGCTGTGTAGAGGTGTCATTTGAAAGAATTAGTTTACATATTTTGAATCGGTCGGCAATTTGGATCACATCTTTTTTTTTTTTTGCCGCGCTGGCTAAGCGCAGTCGTGTGTGGGGCTCTCCGATCTGACAGGACCGGCCTACCCACTAAAACCCCCCTGAGTTCTCTAGGCCCATGTGGGGCACATGGCGGGGTGCTTCTACCGCCATGTAATTTGGATCACATCCTAGTGAAGTTCCCTTGGGTCGTATGAAGTGTATTGCTAAATAATGTCGGACTGCCCACCTGATGACAAGTGTTTACAGTCGCTTATAGCGACTATTTCTCTCAATTTCTTATCTATAATCCCCAGAAGAATCCCCAAATCCCCAAAGAAAAAAAAGAATCACAGTTTGCATTACCACTTTGTAACATTAGATGTAGTGACTCGTCTGTATATAGTACTGCTGCTTTGAGGCAGAAATAGGTAAGAAAGAGGTAATCAAAGAAACAACCCTGATTTGGCTCCCTCAGTTCAAATGTTATTGGATACCTCTTTGTAGCATACAAATATAACTTTAACTCTGTTATGCTACGCCAGCTGTCGATGGAATTGGAAAGCGAGTGGCTGTCCAAGCAGTCTACATCTGGTGATGCCAAGGCTCTGATCGCTCTCATGCGGCAGGTCATGGTGGACATCAACAGCCGAAGGATGTGCACGCTCACTGGTAAGTTGCTGTATTAGTATCTCACGATGATGTGGATTCGTGAATTTCTCTGTATTTTGATAACTGGTAATGAAACTAACAAAGTTTGTATGTGACTAAATAAAGTTGTGGATGTTGAGAGTGATTGGGTGGGTGACGACGCAGCATATATCAAAATGCTTCCAGTATTCAGAGTTTCCATGTTGATCTCGCGTTTCGTTATTTTAAATTCTACCCCGTTTTGAGTTCTGTACTGCAGAAGTGATTGCAAATGAAGTATGATACTTTTTAGATAATAATAATTAATAAAACAGAATGCGTTTAGAACCGGAGGTCTAGATAGTCGTACAATGATCTGAATAGTGTTAGGGGGTAAGGCAAGATGTTTTTGGAATATTGGTAGTAAGTCCTCCCGCCTAAAGGTCTAAGGCCTAAAGGAATAGAAAGCAGGCCAGTAAAGCATCTTAAAAAAAAAGTAAGTCCTCCCACATCTCACCACAACGTATTTAAGTCTCTCAAATTTTCGTCGAGTTTTTCAAATTTTTGTTACCTGGTCGATTAGCTCATTATAAACTTACAACTGCCATAATAAGACATAATTTTAAATGTTATCTAATTGTTATCTTATATCTTTATGAAAATAAAATGACGTCGTGTTAGTTACATCATTTGAACGGTTGAACTGATTTTAATTATCTATTGTTTGTTTATATATTTAGATAATGCAGGAAAAATAATGTGTGCTATGAATTATACATTGATTATTTATATGTAATTTTGTAATAAAGAAATTTCGACATGCTATCTTAAGATAAAAACGCCATTTCTACTAGATTATGCAAACTGTTTATAAATTTGCTGTTAGAAAATCCGCCATTGTGACTACACTTATGTGTCGAGCGGACTACATTTTTACTAAAATTATAAATGTAAAAGTAATTCTGTCTGTCGCAAACTACAGTTCTTATTAAAAGGAAATTTGAAACTCAGATAGTCTCCTCTCTAAAAAAGGACCATAGGCTACAAAAAGGACTGTTGGAGGTTGTAATAGAAAATTTGTATGACATGTACGTAATATATACTTATTTTTTCGGTTTTTGATTAGATATAAATCAGAATAGGTTCACAAACTACTAAACCGAATTTGATGAAAGTTAATATACAGATAGTTTGTGTCCCGGAGAAAGACATAGGAATGGGCATAGGAACTTACCGCGGGAAAATGTATTTTTTTCCAGAGATAATCTGATAAAAACAGCTGCCCGGATCTCATATACTTTTTTTGAAAAGTCCTATATAACGTGGGTCTAGCCACGTGCGTAAAACTAGTATGTTATATTATTTGTCATAAATAATGTGGGAGGTTTATACCTAGAGGTACCCTTTTGTGCGAGAGTTATTTATATGTAATACTCTATACACCGCGAAGTTGTTATATTGTTCCTTTACAAATTCTCGCTAAAACGCATTAGTAAGCAACGTGTAAGGAATTTGAAAAGGCAAAAGATTTGTAATGTCTTGAACAATCTATTTTTACACTTTTTGAATTACTTTGATGTTTTATTAACGGAATAGGTATAATTTCTCTCTCCATTTAAAGTAAATTTATATTTAAGACAGTGGTTCGTCAACATCATATGAAATCACTTATTTCAGCACCCTATATATATATATATATAATATATATATATATATATATATATTATATATATATATATATATATATATATATATATACTTATTGCCTGTGGCAAACACAGTTCTTTGTAACTAGGCAGTCAGTTGACTGGTAAAAAATGACTTGTTACATCGCATTTTGTACTATAATTTTCACTAAGTCGTCGGCTTGGAAGAAGTCTGTCATGTCATAACTCAAAATACACAAACTTTCAGAGAAAGCATGTACCTAAACATTTTACTGGATAAAATGTACTCAGATCTCGATCTCATTAAATAATTAAAACCACATTCTTTACATGTGGCTTTATTATTATTGTTTAAATTACAAGTACTAAGTATTATATTAAAATACGTATATTACTTGATTACAAAGATTTAAGTTGTACAAAAAAGAAAATGTAGATGATGACGTGTATGAAGTCGCCGCGAACGAGAGCACCATGTGCAGCAACTTCACGTTGCGTAGGTTGATGAAGCGGCGCGAACAATTACATAGACATTTATTATTATTATATACAAATTGAAGTTGTTTCATTGCGAAAACATAACAATGCATTTTTTTTGAGTTATGACAGTCTTCTTCCAAGCCGACGAAGTAGGTAATCAAACGATCACGAAACAACGAACAGTATAATTTTGAGATTCGATTTGACAAATAATTTGTACCTATTTATCTTTAAAGCGAATAAACAAATCAAATCTCAGCTCAAATTTACGGGCACAAACAAGGTCGTTTGGGAGAGAAATGAAATATTAACGGCAAATTCATCAGTTCAAGTTAAATACGAATTTTCTAGTAAACAACAATACAGCTTTCTTGTACATAAATTAGATAAAAGCTGTTTACTTATTCTGTTTTATTGAAAACATTTCTAAAGCTTCCATTTGTCTTTATGTAGAAATTTTTTCATCTTTATTTGGCTTGGGTACCTACTGAAGCGGCGCTGAATTCTATGTTATATTGTTTCTATTCAATGTTATATTGTTTAGGTATTTCACGTATAATACGTACGCTCAATCCCGGCATTTATTCTATAATTTGAAATATGAGTTTGTTTTGTCGCTTTTATTAATTTTCATTATTTTTGATAAATATTAAATACAAAAAGAAAAACTAATTAATAATACATTTTATAGTCTTTTAAGGAGTTTTTTGATAAAAATTGTATATATATTTTATTAGTCTTAACTAACCGTTAATATTAAAATTAAGAAATGTAATTTTGCAACACCCAATGCAACCGGCGTATAATAGCGCTTGCGCTGTATTTCGCCGAGTGAGTACCGGAGGCCCAACCCCCCCGTCACCCCTTATTCCCTTTTAAAAGGCCGGCAACGCATCTGTGCCTCCTACCATTCCATTCAAGCCGTAGGGCCAATAGGGCCAAGGCTAGGCTGAGTTTAGTCGGTAGGTCTGCTGGGTCGAGCCGCCTCGATTCACCAGGAGTCCGACATAATCAACGCATCCCTGCTTGCCTGTTGCGTAGGTATCCATGAGGATTCTCAGACTCCTCTCCTGAGGAAAAAAGAAAATCTGTGCCTCCTCTGGTGTTGCGGGTGTCCATGGGCAACGGTTATCGCTTACCATCAGGTGATTCGTTTGCTCGTTTGCTGCCCTATCCTATAAAAAAAAGAACTGTTGATAGTTATCTATCGTCGTATACCTACGTCAATGAACATATAGTTGTATGCAATAAATATATGTCTACAAAATGATTTTTTTAAGTAGGGTGTGGATTGCGATATCCTAAACTGTCAGGAATCGTTTGAATATTTTATTTGTGCGGATCGGAATACGTCATCGAAACCCATTAACAAGTACGGACATGGTTTTCGAACCACCGAATCAAATAAGATAACTATTTAATTATTATACACTAGCTGTGCCCGCGACTTCGTCCGCGTGGAATAGTTATTTTGCGCACCTCAGCTGTTACCCGATCTTGACAACGCGACATATCCAAATTTGGTACCATAAAAACGGTCATTGTGACTAAACCTTAAAAGATAGACATATGCCGTCGCGGACTTTTTTTTAGATCATGTATAGAGGAATAATTCTTTCATACATATTTTTTGTGTATCTTGAACCGTTTTCGCAGCGCACGCAAAGAAAGCCTTCAAAAATGAATAATTTTCCCCGTTTTTTACACATTTACCGCTCTGTCTTTGCTCCTATTGGTCATAGCGTAATGTTATTTAGCCTATAGCCTTCCTCGATAAATGGACTATCCAACAAAAAAAGAATTATTCAAATCGCACCAGTAGTTTCGGAGATTAGCGCGTTCAAACAAACAAACAAACAAACTCTTCAGCTTTATATATTAGTATATAGATTTCACTGTCAGAAAATTTGGTTAAATATAAAACATGAAATTAATTAAGCAAATTTCTTTCATTTCGTTTTGTAATTATATGTCGAGACGACACGATCGGTGCAGCGGTCGAGTCCACTGTGCCACGGGTCGCGGGTTTGATTCCCGCAAGAGATTAATATTTTGTAAGACCTGCAGATATTTGTTCCAGTCTGAGCGTATATACCTATATGCATGTGAGATTCTATATGGGTAATTACACCCTTATTCTTATGGTAATGTAACTTTTTGAATTACGCCCCCTTCTGCAGCTGACGCTTCATCATGATTGCATTCATTATTAGGCAGTATAAAGTATAATACAATGCAAAGTATAATTAATAGTAGTACAAACCCAAATATGACTACCGGACTTATAGGCTACTAGCTGTTGCCCGCGACTTCGTCTGCGTAAATTTCGAGTTGAATGTTATTGATACACAAATCATATTAATATACGATTTTACCGATTAAAATATTTTTGGTATAAAGCAATTCCTTGAGGTAAAGTAAACTCAAAGAATTTCTTTATATACCACAAATAGCGCGTTGTAGAAATTGATTAAATGAAACAGCGCCATCTAGTGATTTATGAAAAAATTATTTTAAAAAACTACAATAGCGCGTTGTAGAAATTGATTAAATGAAACAGCGCCATCTAGTGATTTATGAAAAAACTAACATGCGTAATGAAACTGATTTACACTTAAATATTTTTTCTGTTCTATTATATGTATAGATTAAGCGTGAAGAGGTAATAAACAAACAAACTTTCGCATTTATCATATTATTTCTGATAAAAACTGGTTTCGTTTCATCGTATTTTGGTTCCCTGTTCCATCTCACTGCCCACGAACATGCTAAACGTGGCCTTTGGGGTCTTATAACCTGTGGCTCTGTCTACCCCGCAGGGGATAAAGACGTTATCTTATGTATGTATTGTATCATGATGATGAATTGTCTTTAGATTTTAAATTTCCCATGTAACTTATGTAAGAATGGTGTACATGGTGTACATTATAATTCGCAATATTATCATGCCTTGAGTTCATTAAAATGACGATAACTTTTTTTTTAATGAACCGATTTTGATGAAACAAAGTTTAGATATTATTCTGAGTTAAAACAAAGCAAATAGTGAAAGTTTCAAGCAAATCGGTTCAGTACTTTCGGAGATAAACGTGAACAAACATACAGACAGACAGACAGACAGACAAAAAATTCCAAGAAATTTTTTTTGCTTTCTAATAATCTATTTAAGTGCCCCTCTATCCATTTCAGTCAAAAATACTAAATGTACAGACAAAATATTTTTACTGTCTTATTATATGTATAGATAATGTAACTAAGCAACCAGTTGTGATCGCGTGGCTATCGCTGGGTTTGACATTTGTGCAACACCGTCTGCTTGCTTGCAATTTGTTTTGCACGAGTGGAAGAATACCAGCAATGGTTGATGTGCAACTGGATAGTGACGCGATCGCGACTGATTACCGAGTAACATAATAAGCTTACCGAACTTCGTTACCGACGATGATGAGAGCTGCTAATTGTGGAAGATAGCGCAATACCCTAAACGAATATTATACATAGATTTCTTCATATTTTTCTTTTCCTGCTATTTCAATAATTGAATAGTTATAATGTTTTTCTAGATGAACACGATTTAAACAAATAGGTGATCAGTTACATCGATTCGGCCATTCTTGAGTTATCAAGTGATTAACAGGAGTTTCGTTTTATTACAGTTTACCAAAGCAGAGCTAATCGCTTAATGAAATGCTAACAATTCAGCTGTTTAGTCTATAACTACTAAGAACTTAGATTTTAACTGATTTATTTTTGCGTCTACAGTTAAATCAATTTGGCTGCTGCTGTTAAAGTTTAGTTATTGTCCATTAAGATTTAGATAACCTATTTTTTCAACTGCAAAATATCATTTTACAAGCAAAACTATCTTCCTGGCGGTCTGCCAGGTTGCGCAGGCAGACAAACTGTTATCGTGCGCGGGAGTTGAGTGCTCATGTTAATTATACGATCTTGTTTACAAACACGCCTCTGCGATAACGTTTTTTTTTACAATAAAGCTGCCAAACAGATTGCCTGCGTAGTGCGGTAGTTTTACAAATTTGCAATGATTATTCTATCGAGTCTAGCCATCTGAACCGAGTGGAGACATTAAAAAATAACATACTAATATAATAACTGTAGTCAATAGAGAAATAGGGAGCTTGTCAATTCGTCAAGAAGAGAGCGACACCCATCACAAATTAACTATCGTTTTATAACTAGAATGTTAAGCGGTCGCGTTCCGACAGGCGACGACGTAACTCAGTGTGCGGGAATACGCAGTATCGTTTATGGATAATTTAACCATCAAGATTCGTTATATAGCTTAGTATGTACTTAAAAAGTCACGCTAATTTACACATTTATAAAGTATATGGCACAGTTTATATGGCAGTTTGGCGAGCAGCGATCGACTGCAAATTTTCGATAGTATTGTTCTTCTTGACGAGCTGATCACGAATACAAAAGTTTTAGAAAAAGTTAACGACAAAATTCGCCGCTAGAGGTCTCTGAAGTTTTGGGGAACTATACAAACCATATGCTGTAAACTAGGAATTTTCCCCAAAACTAGTGACGATTTATGTCGTTAACTGAGCTCGTTCAGCTCAGCTCAGCATCAGCTCGTCAAGGAGAACAATATTACCGAAAATTTGCAGTCGATCGCCGCTCGCCAAACTGCCATATATACTGTGCCATGTACTTTATATGAAACATTTTGTCGTATTCATTTTGTACTTTATACTTTTATAATATTACTGAAATATATTTGCATTATTTTGGAAGGCTTGCTGCTTTACTTTCTTTTCACTTCTTGCTTTACCATAATTACCCTTCGTAATGTAAAGCTTGATGTGTTGCTGACTGACCAATACATTTTGTATCAAAATTTTTATTACATCTAGTCAACTGTGTTGATAGCCCATCTATGTCTTATTAAACCTTTAATGGGGTAGTTAAAACGTACCCAATTTTCTTTTCATAAATATATTTTACTAAAAAAGTATAAATATATAAATATTTCAAGTGTACTGATATAAATATATAATGCGCACTGCATTCAAAACTCAATTATACATCGTAGCAATTTTTTTTTTTCCCACGGGGGAGGGTAGTGAATCCTCATAGGGGGCGCGCCACCACAGTGGTCGCTATTGACAACCCCCTGGTGCTCGGACGACCTCGCACCGGATACCACCCGCAACCGGTCTACGGCGGATGGTTATGTTGGACTCCAGCAGAAGGCCAGCCTACCAACTAAACACTACCCAGCCTTTGGTCGGGCGGAAGGCCTGGGACCCTATCGGCTTGAACTAACGCTCCGCCCTCCAGAACGGGGCGGTGCACAGCGTAGCCTCAGGAGAGTGCGTACGTTCTGAAGTGGGATCGGTTACCAGAGTGGTCCGAATGGTATAATATGTGCGCTGATGCACTTGACTACCAAGCTAAGCTAACTACACAGTTGTTGGTGTGTGGTTGCTACTTACGTGCTCGTGGAGTTCGGCGACGCAGAAGCCGCCTCAAGTAGCCTGTTGAGCTTAGTGGAGATTGAGTCTGGCGGGTCTGTTAACGCGTGTTTGGGACGGCGGATGCGGTCGGAAACAGCGTAGTCGGACGCGTTTTTTACGAGCGAGTTGGGGTGGGCGGATGCGGCTTTGAAGAAGCGCTCCGAGCATGCTTTCAGATGTTGCATCGTAGCAATATTATGGTGCTAATATAACTCACGCAAACGATTCTCTTCCGCCAGCCACCAACCGCGTCGTCCAACGTCTCTCGCTCACTCACCGCGCTCGTCGGCGAGCGCGAAGACCCGGGCCACACATCCGTCAAACATATACCCGGTACCGTCATGAACCGGGTAGATTCTCACCCTCCTCATGATAGCTTAGATATGTAGTAATGTAAAATGACATTATTTCTTGAATATTTCTTAACGCACTGTATAAAGAACATCCTCATGAACGTATCTAAAAAAAAAAAGATGTGACGTATAAAAAAAACTGATAGATGGGTAGACGGTGGGTTTTTGGAGGTGATTTTTAATGACACCTTTTTGCTATGTATTTTAAAGAAATATATACTGATTAGATTATTGAAATTGCCTTGCCAGTTGTTGTGAAGATTGAAAACGAAATAAATGTAAAGTTACAATTTCAACATCTGTTTGTTTGTTGATATTATAAGTGTCACCTGCTCATTGATTAAATCTGTCTGAGGCGTAAAATAAAAAGCTCAAACCCAAGGCCTGGGGCTCGGAAACTACTTTTAAAGTTGAGCAGCGGTGAGTGAAGCTGTGAAGGTGCAGCAAGGTGCAGTTTGGAGAAGTGAGGGAGATTGAGTAGGGAGGCTTAATCTCTTTCATACATGACGATCTTGAGCGTTCGAGCCATTAGACGGCGCGCTCAAGCGTTGCGTCGACACCCTTTGTTTCGACCCTAATGACTCCGGAACAGTCGCCGGTGTCGTTAGTCGGCTAACCCACTCATTGCAAAGCTGAACGTAGCCTTCTGAGGCTTCATAGGTCCGTCCAAAAAAAAATATCGATATCGATTTTATTCGACGTTTTTAACGTCACTATTTTGGCAATATCTAATGTATGTATCAATAGTTTACTGTTTATTGAAATATCTTTGTAAATTATGTTTATATATACCACAAATACTTACATAAAACAATATATATACATATACTATTAATTATTAGTAAACAGTATACTTGTATAGCAGACTAGCTTTCTGCCCGCGGCTTCGCCTGCGTGGATTTCGGGATTGGGTCTATAGAGGGTTAAGGGTCATAGCTTTTGCCCACGGCTACATATGCGCGGAAGTCGATTTACGGCGCGAAGTTTTATCGCGCTTCCCGTGGGTCTATCCGTTTTGCCAAGATAAAAAATACCGCAATACCTTGCTCAAGAATCACTCTATCTATTGATGAAAACCGCATGAAAATCTGTGCAGTAGTTTTTGAGCGAAGCCTTTATTGCGCATCCCGTGGGATCTGTCGATTTTTCCGGGATAAAAAGTAGCCTATGTTACTCGGGATAATTTAGCTTTCCAAAGGTGAAAGAATTTTTGAAATTTCTTGCCCGTGGCTCCGCCCGTCGTTGCTCCGTCCGCGTTAATTTCGATCCCACGGGAACAGTAGCTACTTTCTTCCGGGATAAAATGTGATATCCTTCCCCGTACCACAGACTATGTGTATGCAAATTTTCGTGATGATCGGTGCAGTAGTTTAAGCGTGAAGAGGTAACAAACAAACAAACAAATAAACAAACAAACACACTTTCGCATTTATAATATTAGTTGGGATTATTGGCAAATATTTGACTGAGCATTGTTAGAAATTAAAGCTTAAATTTCGGGACGCTGTTACTTTAACTGGGATAAAAATTGAGTTATAGGCACTAACTATCTATTTTTCTCCCGTACGCTCCATGCATCTTTTAATCGTAGTGAAAAATTCTTTGGGAGCAGGAATTGCGTCCCAATAATACGACTTACTCGTAAACTACGGGTATGGTTGTGAATGCGGCAGCATCGTTATAATTAAAAACACTGAGGTGTTATAAACTGTGTAATTAATGTTTTCATGAATATTTACAAAATAACAAAATGTAACAAATAAACAGAAAACGTGAATACGTGACTTCTTATTAAAAAAAAAAGCAATTGAATTAAATTTTTAGGTCATCCGAATCATAGACTTATGTCATTTCTATATTCGACCTCTACGGGCAACCACGCAGGGTCGCTACAATCCTAAATGTTTGTGTCCTAAGTTGGAGTAATTTGGGCATAGTCATCCACGCTGTCCCAATGCAGATTAGTAGACTTCACTCCCACTATTGAAATTCATTGTAGGTTAATGCAAGTTGCCTAACGATGCTTTAAATATTTTCTTTGCTCTAGTAGTTTTGACTACATATAACTCGGAAAACAAATATTTTTGATAAACGGGTTCTACGTGAGTTCATCCGAAGCCCAGTGCTGACAGCACTTATCGTCGTGAATCTCGCTGTGAAAACGTTACTCTCGTAGCCATTGCAAAACAACATAAATATCAGTAAACTAGATACTTGCCGAGAGCGTTATCGTTACTTATGTAATGTTTATAATAGTAAGAGTGTTAGTCTTCAAGATCCCGTCTTGTATCGCGTGTTATCCAGGTCCCTTAACACCCTGAGTTTCAGAGCAAATGTATCGGTTGGCATAATTAAAATTTAATATATTTTGACACATAAATTAATAGTTGGAAATATATTTTAATATATTAAAATAGTAATTTGTGAATAAACTCCAAGATTGTACCTGTTACGACCAATAGGTGCGTCCTTTGTGCGTACGCAAACGGTACGTGCGTCCTTTCTGGTGTAGCGTTATACTCGGATATGAATTATACGGCCAATGTTGTACTCGTCTTAATTACGTTGATATTAGTTGTGCTGACGGGGAATAATAATGGGAAATATTCCCTGGCGGCGTCCGTTATTATTATCGTACATGTAATACATTTGATTGTATAATTTTAATATAACGAGATGGAAATCCAAAATTTATTCATGTAATATAACGTGAAGTTGTATTCCCGCGGGACTTTATATAGACTATCATTATTCAACATAGATCTTTTATAGCCATGGAAAAGGCACTTTAATAATTCAACTTTAAATTCTAAAACAGAAGTTATTTCTCATGTAAATAATAGTATATCCTATAAACATTTGATTGATAATCCTTGACGGTACCGATTACGATAACATTCGTCTAAGTGTTGAAAGATTCAACTGATAATATGTTAAAAAGTACATTGTGCATACACCTTAACTAAATATATGCAAATGCAGAGATGAAAGTTGACTCGACACCGGTTCGGAAATTGGGAGAGCCTTCACAATTGTACTGACAGCTTTGCCTTTTGGGTCGTTAACGATCATATCACTATAGTGATCATGTTATTGGCACTCTGATAGGTCTCCCAACTACCTCCACCTCGCGAAAGTACATAAATATACCATGAGTGTCTGAACGTGACTGAGGATTTATGAGCTGTATATTGATAAACAAGCCGACTGCCTCATGTTATGTGGTTACAGACGTAACACATGATTCAGGGTGCGCGTTGTCAATTTATTATATATAAAATATAATATTGCAATAATTTGACAGCTGTATCTTCAAATCGGAACGCATCTCTAATTATTCCAGAGCTCGCCTTCGAAGCGCTGTTAATTGGGATATGTTCGACAACTTAACCTCTCTCGCAATTAAACGAATTTGTAATAACTCTCTCGTGTTGATGATATTACAACAAGACTTACTGACATTACATTACAAGAATGACTGACAAGCACCTTATTTCTCCGTAATAAGTGTTGTTTTTGAAGTAACCGCGCTTTTCGTTAGTCTACCCGCAGTTATAGATTTACATCGCCGTATTTAGATGTATGAGACTCGTGTTTTTATAACAATTTCATTGATACATATTTTCCCAATGTCGCTACGGGACGAAAGATGGCTGACGAAAGAAATGTATAAGGCAAATGTTTCTCAACAGTGGGAACTACGACGACCCACTTGACTGTGGTGCGAGTGAACAGCGACCCGACGCCCGTGAAGGATCACCAGGTGCCGGTGTTCCTCTACAGCCGGCAGTCCTTCGTAGCCGACCAGTGGGACCTCACTACCAACCAGGTAAGTCCCACGTAGCATAAAGAGATTATGCCCGTTCGCCCGATTATGTCCGCTTCTTCCGTTACAATCAGTAGACTGCGCTTAGCCCTGAGCGATCGCTGGACATGTCAGTACTCAGTTCTCCCGTGTATTGCATTATGAAGGGAATTTTGCTTACAGTTCAAAATGCCTTAACGCTTCCAATTCTAAGCAATAATTTAAACAATTACAGTAGATATAGCCCCCACTTTTGTGTCAGTTATGCTTGCCAAATGCAACATATTTTTTTATGGCAACTGTGCAAACATTTCAAATGTCAATATTAGTACGCTAAATAACTTTGTGAATAAATAGGTATTTCATTGTAATTATATTATTTAGCTTTAATAATAACATTCATTATAATAAATGTTAAAATAATAAAGTAACTTGTTGAATATAAGAATGTAAGTATATTAAAATTTTAGCTATTGTATGAAGTATAGGCACATTATATTATGCCCTTAAAAGAGATGCCATGTAATCCTATGCTAAACTCATGCTTCTCGTAATGCATGTACACAGACACTACACACACACGCATGCACACACACACGCACACACATACACACATTTTGGTCCGAATGTACCATACATATGTATACACTAGCTGTTGCCCGCGACTTCGTCTGCGTAAATTTCGAGTTGAATGTTATTGATACACAAATCATATTAATATACGATTTTACCGATTAAAATATTTTTGGTATAAAGCAATTCCTTGAGGTAAAGTAAACTCAAAGAATTTCTTTATATACCACATTATTCGTTTTTCCTTCAGGGGCTAAAAAAAACTAATGCTCTGCACTGCTGACTCGTGAGCAAGCCACGTAAAGTTGTATGTATAGATTAAGCGTGAAGAGGTAATAAACAAACAAACTTTCGCATTTATCATATTATTTTGGTAAAAACTGGTTTCGTTTCATCGTATTTTGGTTCCCTGTTCCATCTCACTGCCCACGAACATGCTAAACGTGGCCTTTGGGGTCTTATAACCTGTGGCTCTGTCTACCCCGCAGGGGATAAAGACGTTATCTTATGTATGTATTGTATCATGATGACGAATTGTCTTTAGATTTTAAATTTCCCATGTAACTTATGTAAGAATGGTGTACATTATAATTCGCAATATTATCATGCCTTGAGTTCATTAAAATGACGATAACTTTTTTTTTATGAACCGATTTTGATGAAACAAAGTTTAGATATTATTCTGAGTTAAAACAAAGCAAATAGTGAAAGTTTCAAGCAAATCGGTTCAGTACTTTCGGAGATAAACGTGAACAAACATACAGACAGACAGACAGACAGACAGACAAAAATTCAAAAATTTTTTTTTGCTTTCTAATAATCTATTTAAGTGCCCCTCTATCCATTTCAGTCAAAAATACTAAATGTACAGACAAAATATTTTTACTGTCTTATTATATGTATATATGTATACATATATATTTTATGTAATTGTAAAACATCTGATTTATGCAGTGGAAACTGTGTTCATGATTAATAAATAAATTTTGAATTTGAATTCCTGATTGAGTTCAAGGATCTGTTTTTGAATTTCTCATCACTACGTTCAGGAATCAACCTTAGAATCCCACGTTCTGTTCTTGAAAAATAACATGTATAATTGTAAAAATATTTTGCTCGCGACAACTTCTCGAGACGCAAGGCTATAAGGAACATTAGCTGTAGGCTGAGTCTGAGCCTCGATCGGTCTGGAGTCCGACGTATCCACCACTTGATTGCGGTGGTAGCCACGAGGCTCTCAGCCTCTCCTCTTCTGAGGGAATAAAAAATGTTAACCAATACGGGGACCAGACGATATAATAGGTCTATCAATAGTTATTACCGCATGTTTGTTTTATTAGAAGTTAAATTAGAAGTGTTCATTGTTGAGCATCAACGATATCAAGAGAATGTTTATTGTTGTTTCTATTTATAACTATTAAGTACGCTGCGGCGGCCATCCTAATTTCGAATAATTTATTATTGTGACATATGCTAATTGTGTAGTCTAATAATAGCAATAATAATCGGTGGTCCCGATAACAGTGTTATGTCTGGCTGCTAAACGGATCAATAGCTCTAGTTCGTGTCACGATAAGTAATGCGTATGCGCACTTGGTCAAATAATCAAAACATATATGTAATGCAGGAAAATTTAACTTGTGTAATTGCCTTCGGTTAGACAATTTTGAATATTTTCTCAATGTCGTTACGGGACGAAAGACGGCTGACGAAAGAAATTTATAAGACAAATACGAATGGGCCAGTTGGTGGGGACGACCTAGACAAACACACTTGGACCAAATAGGTAATATATTAATAGGAATTTATAAGCAAATACGAATGGGCCATTTGGTGGGGACGCCCTAGACAAACATACTTGGCCCAAATAGGTGATATATTAAAAGGAATTTATAAGCAAATACGAATGGGCCATTTGGTGGGGACGCCCTAGACAAACATACTTGGCCCAAATAGGTGATGTTGAAAGGAATTTATAAGTCAAATATGAACGGATCAGCTGGTAGGGCAGGACCTAGACGAATATACTTGGACTAAATATATTGAAAGGAGGGCATGTCGATATAACCTCTAACCACGCCAACGTGCATGATAGTCGAGGAAGCTAGGAAAGTATGTTTGGATCGTAGCAAGTGGAGTATTATGTGTGTATGTATGTATGTAACATGACAATAAAAGTGACCGGACATTAAACTAATGATCATCACCATATATGATATGTAGGGTCGTCATACGTCCCCTATTTTATTAATGTTTTTAAATAATGTTTTGCAGTATTTAATTAATTCATAAAGTCATTTTTCAGTCTGCCGTTTGTACACTTCCTTTTTTAAATGTTTTGCAAAAAAGTTTAATTTTTTTTTATAATGATTTAGTCCGGAGCGTGGACATAATGATTCTCCAATTATTTATCAACAAATATTAAAACAGATTATAAACCGCCCGCAGCTTCTCTAATCGTCTGCGTTATATAGAATTTTATAGAATATATTTCTCGGCGGTTAAAATAAGCTCTTCCCCAAGTATCCAACCATCCCCGTATCAAATTGCATTAGAACACATCTAGCTGTTTTATCAGATTTTTCCATAGGAAAAATAAGTTTTACCGTGATAAAAATGTCCTTGTGTCCGGATCTCAAACTAATCTTATATCAACAAAATTGAATCGGTAGTATCTGAGTATGTTAAAAAAACCTTTAATCCTCTATCTTAACGCCTTTGAAAATATTGTTTTAAAAACTTTGAATTACATTATTGTTTATATCTAATCAATAGCCTGGTAAATTAGTTTGAGGCTTTAAACATGACGTACTTTCCATACAAACTTTCATTTTCTATTACAACCTGTTACAATCACGTTTTCGTATATAAAGTAGACTATATTCTTTCTCGGGGTCTATACTATCTCCGTACCAAATGTCGTTTAAATGACTTTAGTAATTTTGGCGCGAAAGCGCGACAGACAGACAGGCCGTTTCTTTCGCATTTATAATAGCAGTAGAATTCATTAAGCGCTCTTTATAATGTTTCAAACTTCTTCTCTGTGCGAAATTTGTCTGCATAACGGTATTGTCGATAGCTTTGTTATGTTCCGACAATTAGACGAGACGTGCGTGACATAAAAACGTACGTTTCTCTTTTGTGAATAAAGATTTTTCTTCTCTGTATTAAAATATTATAATACTGGGACATTGGCGGTGGCTTGCGGTTTTATCTGCGCATTTCATCGACGCTTAAAAATGTACTTCAACGAAAAATAAAATCATGATTACAATCACAACATTTCATAGTTAGTAAGATCTAAGCGTATAATCAGATTTCACAGACTATACTGACTAGTGTTGTCGCGAATGTTCGCTATTATTCGGTACTCGGCATTACTTAATTTTTTTTTCCTAGGCCTGTGTAGGACTCTGCCCGCAGAGCATATCCACTTAGCTCTTTAATTAGAGCAGTCCAGGGAAACCCAAATGCTCCGGATGTCCTCCGGACGACCTTATACCTTTTTTACTCGAGGTAGAATGCTTTTGCGCACCATACCTGATGGACTGACGGCGAGTCGTCAGGCCTGTGTAGGACTCTCCCCGCAGAACATATCCACTTAGCCCTTTAAGCAGTCCAGGGAAACCCAAATGCTCCGGACGACCTTATACCTTTGTACCTCGAGGTAGAATGCTTTTGCGCACCATACTTGATAATGGCTAGTCGTCAGGCTTGGTAGTACTCTCTCAGCTGTGCATATCCACTAAGCCCCTTAGTTAGGGAAACAATTTCTTCATATCACCTCAGACAACGCGACCAGCTACGGGCCGGCTCCCCAGACCTGGGTAGAACCTAGCTATACCTAGTTCGCTCCACATTTCATCTCAATCCTTTGTAAATCTTCAAGGCTGTGTAGTTCATTAGAAACAAGTAAATAAAATTACGGTGTTCATTGTTCTTCCTTATATCTTTCTGTCTTTAGTTTGATTGTCGCGTGTTTTAAATATGGGTGAAGGTGGCTTGTGTCGAGTGACATAATTTCCGTGTCGTCTTTCAGTCATTTCTTGCATGTAATTTTGGCTGTGGAATATTACCGCCATATTTTCCAGAATATGTATTTTTTTTAACTTACTGTTGAATTTAATTTACGTATTTATGTAGTAGGTGTTTGCCTATTTTGATGTTATTTTGTAAGGTAATTTAAAAACGTGATCCATACTAATATTATAAATGCGAAAGTAACTCTGTCTGTCTGTCTGTCTGTTCCGCTTTCACGCCAAAACTTCTGAACCGATTTAATTGAAACTAGGTACACAGATAGTCTAAAGCCCGAGAAAGGACATAAGCTATATATATTATATATATTTATATTTATACAAAATAGGTATATATATTTATACAAAATAGGTTGTAAAGGGTTATAAAAGGTTGAAAGAAGGGATGCTAGGTTGTATGGAAATATTGTTAAAACTACTGAACCGATTTAAATGAAATTTGGCACACAGATAGTCTAGAGGCTGAGACAGGACAGAGGCTACCTTTTAAAGCAGAAAAGGGCTGTAAAGGGTTGAAAAGGGTTGAAGGGTTGTTTTACGTTTGGTATATACGGGGTAACCACCCCGTATATACCAATCGTAAAACCCGAGGACCCAAGGAAGGAAATAAGATAATTTTACCGACGGAAAACATATCCTTCCTGTGGGAAATTCGAATATAACGCGGGTGAAGCCGCGGGCGGTAAGCTAGTTTAAAATAAATCACAATAATTGGAACATAAAATGGCGACACAAACACGAGTCGATTTCGATGCGAAGCTTAATGGTAAATCGCGAATTTTGACGTTATGCCTACATGCTCTTTCTTCTTGAATAGATAATTGCTGTTTACTTAAATTTTTTATATTATTTTTGTTTAAAATTTACCTTCAGTGGTTGGTGCAAAACGAACGTCGTAGTAATTGGGTCGACTATACAGCTCAATAAAAACATTTTGTGAGTTTTGCATTACAAATATACTTTAATTTTTTTGTATAGATTGTATTCATCTAACGTAGGGCGATACTCCCGCGTTTGATGGCCCGTGTCCGTGACGCTACAGAAAAGTGGATTCACGAAGCGTGGCATCGGTTAGTAATCTTGGTTTTTGGTATGCGCATGCGCAGATGCCGGTGAGAGGCAGAGTAAATAATAAAATTGATTTGATTTTGAAAGATTATCTAGTTGATTTAAATATTAAAAAAATATTTTTCTCTTCAGTTGGTACTTACCCGCAACTTCGTCTGCGCAGGATTAGTATTTCGAGTACCTTATAGTAACGTGACCTACCTATCCCAACTAATATTATAAATGCGAAAGTAACTCTTGTCTGTCTGTTACGCTTTCCTGCTTAAACCTCGCAACCGATTTTGATGAAATTTGGTGCAGACAATCTTTAGATCCTGAGACAGAACATAGGCTACTTTATATTTTGAAAAAAGGGATGAAGGGGTTGTAATAGAGGTTGAAAGTTTGTATGGGATTTCTTAATTTTAAAAGATAAAACCTTGAAACTTTATATTTATGCACTTGATAAGAAATCATCAAACATTTGTTCTAGCATATATTTGAAATTTCGACCAGTTATGGGGGTGAAATAAGGGTTGAAAGTTAGTGTGCAAGTTAGTAAAATATCACGCCATAAGAAACAAAATATCGTTTGTTCTAGCATTTTGAAATTTTTCCAGTGTGGGGGTGAAATAGGGGTTGAATTGAAGATAAGACCATGAATCTTGGTACCTTAGACATAAGGGACCAGGATTGACAAATACTAATTTCAAGCGGGCGAAGCCGCGGGCGAAAGCTAGTATCTTTATAAATTGTAGTCTATGTGATATTCTGATGTATACAAGCTATATTTTTGCAAAGTAGTAGCTTTACGTGAAATTGTTATAAATATCCATCCATACGTTTATAAAATTAGTACTGATTATAGGAATTTAATTTATAACATTAACACAAAAATAATGGCTGGGTTCATTGCAGTGTATTCGTTGAATGCTGTTAATAGATTAAATTGTAGTTTTAATCTTTACGTAAATTTTACATTAACATATCAATGAATATATGTGGATGTTTTGTACTTAAAATAGTCCCTATTAACATATGTTACGTAACTATTATTTCATCACTGCACACATAATAAAAATAACTCACTAATTATAAGTCTATTGTTACAATGTGTTGTTCTTATAGGAATAACGAGTTGATAACGCAACACAAGGAGTAGAAGGAGATATTTTGTTAAATAAACATAATGCATTCAGCTAAATAGGCTTGTATCCACTATGAACAAATCTGATGGATTAGGTTGCATAACTATTAAGATGATCATTTAATTATGAAAAAACAAAGTTTTATAAAATAATAACTTTTGATTATTTATATTTTTATAAAATAAAATTGCACAAAATAAGCCATAAGTCACGTGACAGCAAACACCAATTAAAAAGTGTTACGTCACGCCGTGCGAAACGTCAAAGTCAAAATGTCATTCCCAAGTGTCTTGTGGAAGTGCGAAAAAGAATGGGCATCATTCCTTCTCGCGAGTGTCAGCCACTTTTTACGTATCTGCTGATTGTTTGGCACGTATATAAATAATTTTTTTGGTGTTTTTATACTTGTGCTTGTACACTGGGTCACTATGCAGTACTTGTAATACGATGAATCCATTTATTATTAAAATAACTTCACAATACCGAATATTCCGATACTAAAACAGCTGTGTTTTGCACGGCGTGACGTCATTCAAGACGCCATGACAGTCATGAGCGTTTTTGATGACTAATGTCAAATATTTAATTAAATGCAAAATTATTCTTATAAATAAGCATTTTTTTTTCAAAAATAATAATAATTTTGTATAGAATAGGCATCAAGGTATATTAGTATCTAACTACTGAAATTTAGGCAACAAGCCTATTATGAAAACTGTCCTCAGCTGAACCAACCCAACTAATCTGTTGATTGACACCATTTAACATAATTTAACATTTTGTTTGTTTTTACTTTGTTTATTTTCTAACGTTTTAAATAGAATAAATATTTAATGTAAAAATTGGTAGTGAATGTGAAAACATAAATAAATACAAATTATGATTTATCACAGTTTGAGTCGTTCGCTAACTGGTTTTAATAATATTCAATTGTCACTATTTAGTTTAAGATTATTGTAACTTGTTGTATAACCTAATAACAATTAAACATAAATCCATTTTGATTAGTAAAAATAAATGCTAGCTGTAGGAACTTATAATCGGTGATTATCCAATCACTGATTATTTATTCGCTATACATTGATGATTGGGCTCGGACACTTAGGCTGTTCTAAAATTGAACATACGCTTAAATAACTGTTACAGTTAGAATGTAATGGTGCTATTTTGCCCACTTAGCGTCATCTATGTCTAACGCTTAGTAGAGATTTGAGTCTGATTCTGTAATATGATTCTTAAAGTCGAACTTGCGATATATCTTCGTGAATATCGCTACGCGACTCGTAGAGACGTTATGCTATGGTTTTATATAAAGTAGGAAGTGGTACCCCAACGATATCGATTGATTTGTCGATCGTTCGTTCGATTTTTGTGTTCGGAGTACAAGGTCCGAGTTCGAAGGCTATAACGCGGAGAGAAATTGATCGCCTCAGCACGGATATCGGCTGGCGATGGCGCTGCGGGAACCGGTTGTGAATCCTCTATTACGATATATTCACGATTTTCTTTTTATATTGGACGGAATTAAAGCAAAACTTTTTTGTCCGATGTAGCCATCATATTAATTGTTTTATTAATGTGTTTCGCTTAAGAGATATTTCTCATAGTAACATTTTTCTTTTCTTTTTCATCTTTTTTATTGCTTAGTTACATTCTAGCAACACTTAAATTATTGAGCATGTATCCAGAAATTACAACACTTACATCTAAGCTACATATAGGACCTGCTAAGTTATCCTATTTATTGTTTATACCGTAGGCTAAAAGGACTTGTATCCAGTGATGAATAAAATATATACGTTGAAAATATTGTTTTTTTTTTTAATTTTGTTTAATTAAATGTATATAATAATGAAGTAGGTAATACACTAAAATAACTAAGCAGCGAAATATAAAATAATAGAAAGTATCAAAGTATAGCTATTTTCTAAATGCGTGGACTAATATTATCATACCTATATACAAATAAATAAAATTGGAGTGTCTGTTTGTAATAATAAAATAACCGCTTTCTACTACATGCATATGAATGTATATACGGTACACATACCAAAATACATATTTTTAAAATTTTTGTCTGTCTGTCTGTTTGTTCCGGCTAATCTCTGGAACGGCTAGACTGATTTGGAGGGGACTTTCACTGGCAGATAGCTTATGTAATAAGGAGTAACTTAGAATTTAAGAGTAAACTTACTTGTATTTTAGAAAAAATATTTTATTTTAAAAATGTCCAAAACAAAAAAATATACAATTTTTTTCATTACATTCCACGCGGACGAAGTCGCGGGCACAGCTAGTTTAAAATAAACATATGTTTGAAAATACATGTAAATAGCGAATTTTAATAGTAAAATAATATTATACAGCGAAATTGAATAAGCAAATACTTAAAGAGAAAACACCGAGGTCACCACTGTCGCGATGTGCTGGAACCGGCTTCGTAAAATGCGAGAGGGACAAAAGCAGTTCGGACAGGACATACCTAAAAATAGAAGACAAAATTATCGTCTCGTAGTCCCCTGTTTACTCCTTTAAAATGGAACCGATTTAAATACTTTGTTCAAAAAGAAATGATGTATAGCATTAACTGTGTCCCTTTTTTTCCCCCTGAGGAAAATGCATTAAGTTGCATACCCCGGCTGTGACAAGCCGGCGGTTATGTGGGGCTCTCCTCCCCAGAAGGGGGAGGCCTACCCACTAAAAACCTCAGGGATGGCCTTCCTCAGGCATGTAGGGAGCCCCCGGGAACACCAAGCTACTTCCGGGAACAATTAACTGTGTCCCTATGTTTTGCTTCTTTTAAAAAGTCACGTGGACATTTACTGGATTAGTTTGGAATAATTGACAATATTTTATAGGTTTTGAACACATATGGTTCTTTTATTAAATGATTTATAGAAATACAAAATATACATAGGGGTATGATGATAGAAGCCATAGATTTAAAGGGAAAAGCCCTAATCTGATTTTTCAGGGACAAAACACTACCTAAGTTGCCGTAGTTTTTTTTCTCTCAGAAGAGAGGCTGAGAATCTACACAAGGAGTACGAAATGTACACAGAATACCACCGTAGCGGCAAGTAACAAGGTGATTATGTCGGACTTCATGATCTACTGACTAAACTCTGCCCTATGCCTAAGTTCCAAGAGCCATGTAGGCAAATTATGAGGGGTTGCCCTCATAATTTACCTACATGGCTCGTGGGCCCCGCAGAAAAGTAAGCATTGCAGCGCCTGGCCCATAAATGGCGCCATTTGCGCTTGAAATAAACCATGTGGTTTCCTCTTTAGCTGAGAAAAGTTAGTAATTATTCATTGGTTATTATTTTAAAATTTAATGTCATATTCTCCACATATTTTATGTATAGGTAGTTATCGCACTAGCGTTCCGAGACTTATGTTTAAATTCGGACAATTGGTGTAATATCATTAGTCGCGGAGAAATAACGAGAGAATGAGGACGTCATTTCTCACTCCGATTCTATTTATAGTTAGCGTAACGCTATCTTTTTACGTCCCATAATTTCTGCACGATTTGTTTCTTTCACCATTCATTTCGTGAGACATTAAACGATGAGTATGTACGAGTATGCAAAACGGGGTCAAATTTTAAACTTATGAACGTATGGATTTGCGTCATCTGTTGTAAAGTATTTATTCTTAATCGATAATTAAGTAATTATCTCATTAATTGACGTCTTGGTTAATAATTAAGTTGTGTTCTGGTCGTGTGTTGTAATTGTAATCGACTATTATTTGCCTCCCTGGGGCACGATTCTCATGCAATAGAAAAAAAGTTTTAGTGTTAAAATGAAATAAATTTGTACAATATGGAATTATTTTGTCCTAGACGAAGACGCTTATTTGTCGTTAAAGGTTACAATCAAGTTACAAAGTGTTATATTTCTTTTTAGAGTTAATTTATTTTTAACTTTTTAGTTCATTTTATAAACAAATAATAAATTCTCGTTTTTTAAAAGGCTTTTTTTTCTTTATTTTTTTTTCTAGTTATTCTTGGCAAGCCCTTTTATTTGATACCCATATTGTAGGAGTGCATTAAAAATAATTGGTCCGCCATATTGGATACGCCGCCATGTTAGATTTAGAATGACGTCACACATTTAATCATGCATTGTCATCCGAACTAAACGTGTATACCAAATTTCAGCTCAATCGGAAACCGGGAAGTGGATCAAATTTAAGTTGCAAGATTTGATTACAGAACGACAGACAACGGGACAGGTGAAAGTAAATAAAAGCTTGTAAAAAGTTCACATTCGTAAAAAAGTTCGAAGTTCGATTTTTTTTTCGAATGTAAAACAGTTTGTCTATTCTCAGAAGTTCACAATCGAACTAGTTCGCATGAACGTCATTCGAACAAAACGAGTGATACGGACCACTAGAAGTGGACATTCAAACACGAATTTAAATCAAAAGTTGATTGGATATACTTTTTGTTTGTGTTGATTTGACTGTACATAAGAAATGGATCAATTTATTGTAGATTTTATTGGTAATTTAGTTCAAGAGTTAGAGGCAGCGAATGCAGAACCGCCGCGACGAAGTGTTTCAGCAAATGTAGATCCATTTGATTTGAGCAATGCAGAGTTTATTAAACATTTTCGATTAAATAAGAACCTCACATTAGAACTCATCCAAATGATTATGCCAGTGATTTAACAGCGATCACGCATTGACTTAAAAACAAAGGTAGGCAAAAAAAATTAAAGAAAAAAGATAATTTAAAAAAGAAATATATATATATTTAGTAGAAAATATCGGAAATAAATCATTTTTAAATTCTCGTTTTAAAGTTGTTTACTAAAAATAACTTAAAGAGTTTTAAATTAGAGTGTCATATTAATAAAATAATATATTTTTAAAAGTAATATTTACGAATAAAATCTAATAGTAGATGAAGCAGTAACAGCGTTTTTATAAACGCTTAATTCTAACGTAATTAATTAATCTATACCTGACGTACTTTTTGAATAGTAATTGTTCTATGGGTGCTCAGAAATACGAGATAAACGAAATGTTCGAACTTTTTCAGTAGAGCGGAGAATTCGTATACGAATTTTAATATGGAAAAAAGTTCGATTGCATGAGAATCAGCTTCCTGATGTTAAGTTCCTGCAGTTACAATCGTCTATAGTATGTGCGGTTCCTGTCAGATTTGCAGCAAAATTGCAAGCCCGCTGTACAAGCAGTACGCTGCCAACATCTGCCATAAACTTAAAAGTCTCAGTGCCCAGTAATTTCACTGCCTATCTTACCCTTCACATCGGAACTGCACCGGCGCCAGCCAGCAATTGGAACACTGAGGTAAAAGGTAAGAAGGACCCCTGGTATAGATCCCTTCGGTAAAAGTGTACTTAATCACTGTAATAAATTCGTAATTCTAAATATGTTTGTGTATTTTTTTATTTCTTTTGAGGGACCATTATAAAATTATTGTAATACAAAAATTCCTGTTATATGTATATAAGTTTATATATCGGTATTAAAATTTTTACTCTCCAACTGGGAATAAAATAATAATGATATTACTACAAGTAAAATATGTTTTTGTAGAAAAACCAATAGCCGCAGTGAAGCTGTAGGCGGAAAGCTAGTCCAGACGTGCAATGACATGAAAATTAATACTACCTCCGTTCAAAAATTATTGTCTCATTTGAAACATTTTGCCAACTTAACAATATAAGCTGTCAATTTGACATTTGTATATGAACCGTACCGAACCGTAGAGTAGAATCATAGAATAATTTTTGATAAGTAAAAATTCAGTTTATAATAATTTCACCAATAGTCATCAATGACTGAAATTGGTAATTTTTGACGCTATACAAAAATAAGCCGCTGCTATTTTCTACGCGGTCCAAATAGCCTTAAATTATGGAAATCCAACATTCTGGAGTAAAGTCAAAAAAATTAAGTAACGAGAAGAGAAATGCCATTTTGCAAACACTTCTAGCTCGATCAAATACAACAACTACCAACTAGCACATTGTGGAAAAGAAGCATTGCGCAGAAAGAATCAACTTCCAGAAACATTAACATATAATTTGGAAGCAATTGAAACTGCTCGCAATGTATTACGAGATATTTAAAATAATATAAGAACACAGTTTGTAATAAAATATTTATTTCATAAATAAAAAAGTTGTCTAAGCGAAACTAACGAGACAATAATTTTTGAACAAAAATTTTCACCAATATGGACAATCTTTTTTGAACGGAGGTAGTATTATGTTTAGTACATCCCACAGATGTCTGATAAATTTTAATCGAATTATCGAGTCGAGGCGTATCAGAAGATATAAATATAGGTACACACTATATAATAGGTAATCATTACAATTAATATCTTACAGATACGCTAAAATATATGTATAGATTCGTTTATTTATTTAGTACTAGTTTTTCGGCTACATGATATCGGAAAGCGATCCTTTGCTCTTCCCCGGGTCTTGAACTACCCTCGCACTAAATTACATTGTATTTTCAGCCGTTTTCAACAGATTACTCAGATAAAAATCATCACTCCCCGGCTGTTAATCTATCTATAAGAATCCAAAAGTAAGTCCTCTTTATAATATTAATGTAAAGATATATGTACAGTAATTATCTCCAGATGTTCAAGGAGTTGGAAACAAACGTTGAACGTATTACATCCGACAGAAATCTCATAAATTTTAATCGCTTTAGGTGTCGGGTCAACGCGTTTGCTATTTCTCGGGTCGTGTGAAAATAAGGTGGCTCTCTGTCTAGATTTGACTGGACATGTCCGAATTTTTCCGTCATGTGCGGCAAAATTTTCTCATATGACTTTAGATTTGCTGCCTGTCGGCATTGGAAAGATTTGTCACTGTTGCGTGAACTAAAAAAAAAAACACATATAGAAAATATCTTTAATAAAAATGCTCAGCAAGATAAAAAGTGAACCAAATCTTCTTTTAACGTTCCACAAAGTGAGGATCAAGGGACGTTGTTTCTGTTTCTACCCTTCATTCTAATATTTGCTCCAATTTTCGACTCAAATTTACGATCATAACATAACAACCACGCTGCATGTAGTGGCGTTAAGGTTCCTGTTTTTTTTTTATTTTAGTTTTCTTTTCGTTGGCTGTGCGTCAAGTTCTATTTAGTCCTAACAATTGGCGCGCTCTATTCTTTATTTTTATTATTTCCTTTTGTTATTATAGTTTGATTGTAAATTCTTTCTTCTTTTTATTTTTATCTATGTTTTGTTTTTTTTTTATCCTTGTTATTGCGAAATTGGGTTTCGTTATTCCTACATCAATCAACTTGACAGTTGTATATTTGCTGCACGTTTGTATATAATAAGTAGAATGTACATATATTGGTTTTCAACCTTGTTTTTAAGGTTCGGTAAGATTATTTTTGTTTTAATTGGTAACTGTAACCTGTTTTTGTACTTATTATTAAATATATACAATAAAGCGATATCGACTTGCGCCTAATAAGAGTCGCGGCGATATCGCTTTGTTGTTAAGCCGCAGAGCAAATGGTGGCCGTCTTCCACGTGATTTATTCAACTAGTTTGCCTATAAAAGATTATATCAGACCTTGAGGACTTGATTCATCCCTAGTCATCTATTTGAGGTTGTAACTGTGCACACCCTCACATTAGCCCTACACGCCATATATACTCGTAGTAGATCCAGTGTATAGTTTAAGCGATATAACGGGTACAGACGTGTAACGAGTCACTTTTCCCCTCCCTCCACTACACGGCTAACATAAGCGTCCGAGCCTGTAGAGGTGAGCTCATGCTGAGTCGACCCCTCTTCGTGTCGAACAGCTTGATGACCAGCCCAGGGTTACACCCTTGAATCAATAGACATCTAATAGGTTTTTTGCCTGCAATTTTGAGGACCTCCCGCAGTTCTCCCTTTCCTCTTGTTTGGGGAAAGGGAGAACTGCGGGAGGTGATCAAAGTGAAGCTGAATGTAAACATCAGCGATTTCAGCGTAGGTCCATTATAACGAATATTGACGACTAAATATCGGTTTTTTTTATAACGATTATACAACATTTGTGTTCTAGGAGATGGTAACCATGTGTGAGTAGTCAAACCAGATAAGTGTTTATGTCAATAACATCATGGACACTCCATATTTGGTTGGAATGTGCTAAAAGTAAGCACTGTTTGCAAATTAATGTGTACATGTTGTACAAGAGATTTTGGTCCAGCCTATTGGCAGTATTGATTTTTAGGGTTCCGTACTCCGTTCGAAGAATAAGCCGCTATAGAGAAGGTCTTGACCTGGTCTTGGTCTGATATATTATGAAAGGTCTTGATGGAGTGACGGGGAACGTCTCGTCATTCCGTCGACGTCAAGTCCGTCAAGACCCTTTATCTCAGAAAGGCACGGAGTTCGTGAACACATCAAGTTGAAATTAATATCAAATACTCAGGTCTGCAATTCCTTGCAGTAGTAAAAATTCTAAGTCAAGCCAACGGTCTTTTATGCTCCGTTTATTTCCGTTTATTCATCAAAATCTGTTTTACTTTTTTGTTGTTAAATGAAGCCTGTTCTGCCTCGGGTTGCAAACTATCCCTATATCATCTTTTATGAAAATCGATTCATTACTTTCGAAGCCTATTCGATACAAAGAAATAACCAAATCTATCTTCTTTATAATATTAGCGTAAATATAATATACTGTCGATGTAATAAAATATACATTACTAACGCTAGAACACACTCTCATTCCACAGCAATAAGCGCGACGCTCGTGTGCCGAACGATAAAGCGATCATTCACCCGATGTATATGCTTGCAGGTATTTTCAGAGCAATCTTGAAAAATGTAATAAAACTATTCGTCACAGACTTATCCGTACGCTTCCGTCCTAATAATTATTCTGTTGATGTTTAATCTCAAATTGATGTCAAGTTTCGATTGATGCAAGTCTTTGTGGAGGAATTTAAAAACCTTGTAAAGATAAGACCCTTGTTTCGTCTGCACCAACACGATATGATAAAGTATTTTTTGTGGAATATATTTAGGGTTCCTATAGGCACTATTATCATGTTCTTGTTACTCAAAAAACCTCCACTGCAGGACATAGGCTTCTCATCTAGAATCCCCAGACCGACCGGTCCTTCATTTAGCATTTTCACCAAATTGTCTTATCTAGTCAAAAATCTACCAACACTGCGTTTCCCTGCAGTCGAGGACCTTCCTGGCGTCAATCTTGCGTGCAATGTGCCCTGTGTCCACCACCATTTAAGGTTCGCAATTCGTTGAGGTATGACAGTAACCTTGACTCTGCCGCGGATTTCGTCATTTCTGATTCAATCACTTGAAGCTGAGGATAGTCTTCATTACATTTTGAACTGATTGATGATTTTGATACTTTATAAGATCCATTTTAAGTGACCAGGCTCTAATGCTATATGCGAAACGCTCTCCGTTATAAAGTATTGTACACAAAGCAACACTTCAGTCTTTATAAACACTAAGACAACTCTTCTAGTGGCGGTTTTCGTAGTGCCTAAAACTTGACGTGTTGTTTAGTGGACCTTCAGTGGAATATTTATTATACCTTTAATGACCAATGTGCTTTAGATACATTTAAAAAAGTGACAGCCTTTTTTTGACATTCGATTTTGGGTGGTCGCGTTCCGAAGTTTGGACTCGTTTAGTTGGAACTGCCTGGTTATTCTATTCAGGCATGGGCACATCTATGCGTAACTAATAGAAGCCAACGAGGTCAGTTCACCAGCAATGTATATGGGCTGAGGACCCACAAACGTTTTTATCATCCCTAAATAATTCTGCTTTTGCTAATCTTTTTACCAAAGTGGTTGACTAAGACCTAACTGGTCTCACATAATTAAGGTTGACTTGCGGCGCACGAACTGAAGGTTCGACACTGTGGCGAAAGTAACCGGGCCACGCGGTATAAAATGCGATTAATTATGTGGACTGTAAGTTTAGGAGTCAGATTTGCTGCAACGACGCTTCCAGTACTTAATATTATCAGCCTTGACAATACACAATGAAGCCTATGCGACTTACCTTTCGTCCGCCGTCCTTCAGTGCAGTCGCCTTTGCTTAGGTTGCTACAGCTGTCCACGCCGTATACGCAATCCTGAATTTTCTTGTAAATAATTTATGTTCACAGCAGTCTTTTTACGGACGGTCATGTACCGGTAGGATGGTAAAATTTCTTCTTCTTGTCAAATTATATGACGCGCTTTGACAGCGAAAAAGGCATGCCAAAGTAAGCAGACTCTATGCAAGCCGACATAAAACCTCATTGTAAATGAACAAGGCAGATATCGAACAGACACCTAGCCAACTAACAACACCGGCAACCGTTCCGGTGTCGTTATGGTCGAAGCAAAGGGAGTCGGCGCAGCTTGAGCGCACCGTCTAATGGCTCGAACGCTCAAGATCGACGTGTAGTGGGGGGTGAGAATCTACCCGGTACATGACGGTACCGTTTGACGTATGCGTGGCCCGGGTCTTCGCGCTCGCCGACGAACGCGGTGAGTGAGAGAGAGACGTGGGTGTGTGACGTTAGGGACGACGCGGTTGGTGGCCGGCGGGAGGGATTGATTTGCGCGTGTGATGGGGTCGGACAAGATGTTTTTGGGGCGGCGGGCTTTAGCCGAGACGCTATCGGTCAGGGTGGAGGTTGACTTGTGCCTTTCGGTATATACGCTGTGCTGACGATAATGAATATTATCCTTTTAAATGACCTATTAGCACAGATATCACGGAATACTTAAAATAACGAACTTGTTAGATTCAGACCCGATGTCGATTGGTTTTGGATAGAATTAGAGTTACTAGACATATAGAGATTCTCGCTTTATTTTAAACTAGCTGTGCCCACGCTTCTGCGATCATAAATTTAGGTAGCATTGTTTTATGACTGAGAGTGTTATAAACGTAAGAGTAGACAAATATAATCAGAAAGCTTCGAACTGCTAAGCTATCGGGAGTTACACGTGTTATTGTGATTCAACCATAAAAAATAGACCTATGCTGTCGTAGGATATTTTATATATAATTTTAAGGAAAACAATTCCGTCATACATGATTTCTGTGTAGCTTTAACCATTAAGGCTGCACACGCGACGGATGCTTAAAAAATGGAGTAACCACTCCCGTTTTCCCAACATCCCTTCACTGCTCTGCTCTTATTGTTTGTAGTGTGATAAAAGTATATTATTATAACCAGCTCAGGAGTATGACAAATAATTGTACCAAGTTTCGTTAAAATCCGTCGAGTCGTTTTTGTTTCTATAACGGTTATATAACTCTATAAATTTTACTGGTTGCATTTTTTGGCATCAGTATCGATCCCTATTAACCCCCTGATAGTTATTTCGGAAATATATTTCATGTACTGAATTGACCTCTCAACAGATTATCTGTGGTGTTAGTTATAGTTGACCTTTAGTGGGTTACCATGCGTTAGTTCCGGGAAGGTCAGCTTTGGTTGGTCCTTCAACCATTCAAGGTCTGACTTGGTTTGGGCTCGACCGTTTAACTGTCTCGCTGTATTGAGATCAGCCATAGTTGTTGTATGCGGTTGGGATAGTAACGGTTGAATTACAGTTTCTGACCTACAAACAGTTACCTGGGGTAACATATACAAATATGATTGGGTCATCGACAATTGTTCAACTATTGCGGTATCTGACTTTCGATGCAATAGATTCATTAAATCAATAAGCAAGTTGAACGTGGCCCTGAAATGAGCGGCAAATTTGAAACTCTAGTGATAAACTTTTTCTTGCAATACCCACTGTGAATTTAATAGAGATTCCTAATCTGGAACACCGCACTTATTACCGTTAGGGGTGTCAGTCCACTTATCATAATGATTGTTTGATTAATTAATCATAGCTTTACAAAACAAGCCGACAGACGCGCATCCAATAATTACGCCATATCATTCGTAACAAACGTTTGGAGATAACTTGAACTTTTAACGCTTACTGTTCAACAAGTCATTCCGATATGTATGTGTTTACTCGTAAATATATGAATATGTAATCATTATGACATATTTACTATTGCGTTGCGTGTGCACTGGTGTCTGTACCAAAACAAATAAATGTAATTACACACATACACACTCCTGTTGCCGATAACGTTACTGGCATTGTTGTACATTTATATATGTCCTGTCGGCGATAAGATTTCACATTTATTATGTAAGTGGGTGGTGATTATTTATTACAAATGTGTTTTGATTTACGGCTACAAAGTCTCGAGTTGAAATTGGAAATACGAGTATATTAGTATTCACAGCACAAACTACATTCTGTAGTAAAATAATTGACATACAAATTATGTATATTATTTACTGGACATGGACACCTTCATCACTTAAACAGATATGAAATATACTTTACCACTTTCCTATCTTTATATATAAATCTTCTGTACGTGTGTTAATCATTGAACTCCTCTTGGCTGGACCGATTTTGATGAAATTTTTTGTATGTATTCCAGGGGGTTTGAGGATGGTTTAGATTCACAATATGGTCATCTAGATATTGTTTTTTGACATTTGAGACGTGGGACAGGACAAAGTCTGTCGGGTCAGCTAGTTATATATAATAAAAATTATCACAAAAATGTCTTGCCGCTTCAGAGAAATTCGACCACTTAGACCGTGACACAAGATATATATAGACCCGAACTTAATTGCATGGGCAGGCTCAGCCTCATTGTTATCCTTTTGGAGTGCTGGTCACGCAAACGTTCAAAAGGAAAATGGATTAGTGGCCTTATTATGGAAATTGACAACATAAAATTACTTTCTCGGACACGTATTTTGGCAAATTAATTGAAAATAAACAGATGTCAGAAATAAATGGACCGCAAATTTCATAAAGACAGAATTACAAAAAAGAAACAATCACAAGAACTAAGAAGAAAAAAATTAAGAAACCATCAAGCTCTATAAATATCTAGGAGAATGAACAATGGATAATGACAGTGATGAACGTCTACATGATGAACTTGCTGCTGGAAAAAAATATAATGGGAGGAACTTTCCCCCAATTTTCATGACCATCATAAAATCATCTTTAGTTCCGGAACGCGTTTCTTACCAATTTTTTTTTGAGATGCTTTACTGGCCTGGGTTCTAGTCCTTTAGGCCATATCTTGTATTATTTCATTATTTAAATTCTTACTCTATCTTCGTCTTTTTTTCCTTTTACTTTTACTTAATAAATCAGATATTACCAACTGTTTTCTTTATATAATTGTATAATGTAAAGTAATATTTTTTGTTCCGTAGATAATCTTGTAAGCGGCGGGGGACAGGGTTTTGTGCTAGTGTGAGTCTTCATCAATGTTTTGATTATTATTGTGGCACAAAGCGTCAATGTCACTTGCCAATACAAGTCGATCTAAAGCGAAAGCACTGCATTTAAAAATAATATGTTCAATATCACTGACATATCAGTGGTTAAAACAGTCTATTATGCATATGTCAGAAGTATCTTGGAGTACGCATGCACAATTTGGTCGCCACAATATATTGTGTATAAACATCGGCTTGAGACCATTCAGAATAGATTTGTTCGACATCTCAACTATCGTTCTCGTAAATCACCTGGAGACTATGAGGAGAGTCGCAACGAGCACAGTCTATTATCCCTAGAACAGAGGCGTATTGTCCAGGATATGAGCTTTTTGTACGATGTTATTAATAGCAAAATTGACTGCGCAGATTTATTATCAAAAATTACATTTAATACGCCAAAATATCGTACACGTCACACATCACTGTTACAAATACCCACATGTCATACCAACTACCTGCAAAATTCGGTACTATTTAGAATTGATGGCACATATAATAAAAATTTCAAAACATTGGACCTTTTTGCGGAGGGCAAACGCGTATTTTTGCAAAGAGTGGTAGAGTTGATAAAAAATTATAAAAAATAATTAAAAAGCTATATGTAATGGTAATTTTTATGAATTTAAATATTATTTCTTAAATACTAGTTAAATTCGGGGGGTTGCTTGTTTTTGTAATTTATATATCTTAATATATATATTTCTTGTGTGCGTGTGTATGTGACTGAACTCCTCCTAAACGACTGGACCAATTTTGATGAAATTTTTTGTGTGTATTCCAGGGGGCTTGAGAATGGTTTAGATTCACAATACGGTCATATAGATATTGTTTTTCAGCTAAATTATTTATTTAAAAACATTTGAGACAACGTGACATTTGAGACATTTGACATTTGAGACATTTGACAGGACAACGTCTGTTGGGCCAGCTAGTATAGGTATATAATTTTTAAATAATCTCTTGTGTGTTGCTTGTTACTGACTTATAGTTGTCTACTCTAAATTGTAATAATGGACAAATTAAGGGAAACCTGTTATTGGCTATACATTCTAACATATATTTATTGTCATTTAATCTAAGTTCATGCTCTTGGTTTTCTCAAGAAATAAAATAAAAAATAAATAGATTTCCAACAAATGAATTACAGTGAGGGCAGATATTACTGCTAATTATATTAAATCTTGCCAGATGAGCAGGGGTTTTGTGATGACCAAATCTTAAGTGATTTATGGTGGTAATAAAGTCACGTTTGGCTTCCTTATATTTCGTTTCTGTCCAAAAAGGAAGTACCGAAACGACGTTCCGGAGCGTTCCGGCTCGACAACACCACAGATAATATACCTTATACATCAGAATAACACGGGCTACAATTTATTAAGATATACGCTATTCAAAATACTAATTCTGCGGATACGAAGTCGCGGGTACCAGCTAGTAATCCCAACTAATATTATAAATGCGAAAGTGTGTTTGTTTGTTTATTTGTTTGTGTGTTTGTTTGTTTGTTACCTCTTCACGCTTAAACTACTGGACCGATTTCAAAAATTCTTTCACCTTTGGAAAGCTACATTCTCCCCGAGTAACATAGGCTACTTTTTATCCCAGAAAAATCGACAGATCCCACGGGATGCGCAATAAAGGCTTCGCTCAAAAACTACTGCACAGATTTTTATGCGGTTTTCATCAATAGATAGAGTGATTCTTGAGGAGTTTTGCGGCATTTTTTATCTCGGAAAAACGGATAGTCCCACGGGAAGCGCGATAAAATCTTCGCACCATAAACCGACTTCCGCGTATATGTAGCCGTGGGCAAAAGCTATGACCCTTAACCCTCTATACACCCAATCCCGAAATCCACGCGGGCGAAGCCGCGGGCAGAAAGCTAGTATTATATAATATATATATATTTAAAATACACATTTGCACGTTCACTCGATCAAGGTTATTTAGAATACGTGAGATATTCAAAGCTGTGATAAATGTTAAGCACGATATTTTTGCAACGGTACTAACTATTAGAGCCGGGCCGGAGGTTTACTTAAAAATACATAACAGAGTATTTGTTAAATATATCTAATACGTCAATTATAAAGTAAGCGATTATTATGATGAACAACGTAATTTAATTAAAAAATTGTATTATTCTGACATTGTAAAGTGTAAATACTAATTAAAAAGAAATGTTGAAAATAAACTTCCTGAGTTCCTGGTCTATTCTTACAATTTCGAAATGACTGTTTTTCTTCTGGTATATTCTATTAAACTTAAATTTGTTTTAACGCTAATAAGTGTCTGTAAAAATCTATGTTAAATAATTGTATAATTTTTTACAAACATTGCGCAAAATTAAAATAACCTAGATAAATCTATGTAGTTGTTTTGTCATCTGGCTTGCTAAAAATACTTATAACGATCGAGTTTAATTACAATTAGCACTTATCTTTCGTTCAAACAAAAATGTGACGTGATATACAAACGCTTGAAAACATAAAATCATATAAATAGAACATGAAATAACGCAGTTTAATAACAAATCTATTAGATATCCGTTAAGAATATACACAACTGTCGAACATAGTAATTTAATTGTAAATAAAACAATAATAGTAAGCCAAGATAGATTCAAGACTAAACTGGTTTTACATAAGTACCTGCGCAAATATATTCAAGTTCGTAGATTGCATTAAAACTATACTACAAGAACTTGTCCTATTATACGTCGGAATATGTTAAACTGGGTAGTAACAAATGGGCCTTGGGAACGAAGTTGGTGGCGGCGCCGCGTGCGCAGGCGGCGTCCAAATTTGGCCCACAATTAAATTTATTATACAATCTACAGTATTGTCCTACTTTCATTGTTTTCGTGGTGCTGTGAACAGTGTAAAATATTGCTTTAGTGCGGACGGCTGCGACTTATTATTTAATAATAAGCAAAATTTTTAACTCTTCATGTATTCAGATATGAATTGATTTCTCCTCTAAGAGATGTGAACAATGATTGTTCCAAAATACTAATTTTAACAGCGAGCCAGATGTTATCTATACATATAATAAAACAGTAGGACCCGGTGTGTCTGTACATTGAAGATAATTGACAAAAATGGAGTCAGGGCGATAAAAGAAAACCAATGAAACACAAAAAAATTTTTTTTGAATTTTTTGTCTGTCTGTCTGTCTGTCTGTCTGTCTGTTTGTTCGAGCACATCTTCGTAACTACTGAATGGATTTTTATGCGGTTTTCACTAATGAAGAATGCACACTCCCGGGCAGTGTATAGACTTTGTTTCATCAAAATCGGTTCATTAAAAAAAAAGTTATCGTCATTTTAATGAATCTATACTAATATTATAAAGAAGTAAAGTTTGTGTGTTTGTATATTTGTAAGGGGTAATCTCGGGATCTACTGAACCGATTTTAAAAACTCTTTCACCAATAGAAAGCCACATTATTGCGGAGTGTCATCATCATCATCATCATCGATTTTAAAAATTCTTTCACCAATAGAAAGCCACATTATTGCTGAGTGTCATCATCATCATCATCATCATCATCATCAGCGGACGGCGCGCGATGGCTTCGGGTTTAATTCCGTTCGCTTTCGTGCTCGCTTCGGGGATTATTAATATTATGCCCAACGAAGTGGGCGCGGGTCAGCTAGTCTATACTAATATTATAAAGAAGCAAAGTTTGTGTGTTTGTATATTTGTATATTTGTTAAATTGTAAGGGTTAATCTCGGGATCTACTGAACCGATTTTAATCATTCTTTCACCAATAGAAAGCCACATTATTGCTGAGTGTCATAGGTTATATAAAAAACCGAGAAATAAAAAGGCTTTTACGTGGTAGTTCGTTTTGCAAAGTGAATCGGAGAAAAAACGGGCTTCGGGTTTAATTCGATTCGCGTTCGTGCTTGCTTCGGGGATTATTAATATTAAGCCCAACGAAGTGGGCACGGGTCAGCTAGTTTTTAATAAATATTGCAATTACATTTTAAATAATTCCAAACCGTGTCTTGTAACGTGTTTCACGTACTATAGTAGCTTACAATTCAATAGACAATGCTGAGTTCTGTTTCAGAATTCCTTGTTTAGGGGTTTGGGTCAATTTAGAAATGCTATAAAGAGAAATTGTATAAACGTGTGTTTTACAAATTTTATTAGTGTATATACACAAATAAAGTCCCTTGCCGCATTTCTTTCTTCATAATGACTTTAAACTCTACTTAAACTGTTTTGTAAGCAGCTTTCGTCACTAATTAGATATTTTAATCCGGATGGTTATGCATAAAATAATCATTGTATTGCGGATGGAAAAACTTACTATCGGACCACATTTTGCCAATTTTTACAAGAATAAGTGTTTGAGGGGACGGTTTTATTAACTGTGTGCAGGCTCTTTGTCAAGATATGATTGCGAGAAATTCCCTTGGTTGAATGCGATGATATCCACGAGACGAAACGAAATTGACGACATGTATTGACGATGAACTATCCGACGACCATATTCTATCAACGATCTATGTTCTCTCTACATTAAAATAAAAACGTTTTAAACGTAGGTGTATTATAAATTCCGTCCGACTATTCGAATTTTTTTTAAATGAGATATTAAAGTATTTAATTGTTTCTTGTTATCCACGTTGATATCCACGAGACGAAAAGAAATTGACGACGACATGTGTTGACGATGAACTATCCGACGACCTTATTCTCCCAACGATCTATATTCTCTCTACATTAAAATAAAAACGTTTCAAACGTAGGTGTATAATAAATTCCGCCCGAATAGTTCGAGAAATTTTTATGAGATATTAACGTACTTGATTGTTTCAAAAGTGGAAGGGCTCTGACCGCTACGAAATTCAGATCTTCACCAACGTTATTGAAAATAATATTTATTTAGGAAAAAACATTCTAACTAAGTATATACTTTTATGGGCTAAGCAGGAAAATTTCCGCATTTTCTTTCAAAGTATGTCCGCATTTTCTTGATAATAATACTTCTAACTACTAGCATCGTAAAAAACAATCTTTAAATAATGCCACCTCCATAGTCGAGTGGATAGTACACCGGTTTCAAGGTGTCGCCATCTCTGAGGTCCCGGGTTCGAGTCCCGGTGGGGGCAGATGTTTGTGTGATGAATGCGAGCATTTGTACCTTAGTCATGGTTGTTGATATATATTTCAATAAAAATTATTTATATATGTATAATATATGTATGTCTATCCGTTACCCTAGATCCCATAGCACAAGCCTTACAGAGCTTAGTTTGGGCTAGGTTAATTGGTGTAAGTGTAACAAATATTTATTTATTTATTTATTATTATTTATTTTATTTAAATAATGCCACCTTTAATTTGGTGATGACTTTTTAATATTTTGACGTGAAACGTCTTTAAAATCGCGCCGAAACATACGGGTACCAGGTTTAAAAAGTGGACCGTAACGAAAAGGTCTATATCATCGTACCTTAATAATTAAAAAACTGTTAGTCTGAGAAACAAAAATGTGGTGTGAATAATTCACTTATATAGTCAGCTCGCTGTTGTGACGTTGAGTTTCTTATTAAAATACTTGAAATACCGTCAATCTTGTTTTTATTTCAATCTTTTACTTTAAAAGCGATTCCCTAACATAGACGTTTCACGTTAAAACCAACGGCCGTGTGCCCCGGCACAGCCCCACCCGATTTTTATTAAATAAGTTTATTAATTGTATCGTCGTTACTATTAACCGTTAGAGTGCTAAGCAGCGATTTTGCGCTGCGGCGATTTGTATCGAAAAATAAAAAATATTATTAAAATTAAATAATGTTTTATTTGACACCATATTTTTTTCCAAATTGAAATTTTTAATACAATATGAATACAATACACATAAATCAGAGATTAAAAACAAAAAATCGTGCTAAAAATGTATTTTGAATAAAATTTTACCTCTATGACCGTTCATGGCGCAGTCGTGTACACAAATGCGTGTGTTACAAGTTCTGTTTGAGCACTTACTTTCCGAGCCATGTTTGTTTGTTTTGTCTGTTCCGTTTGCGCAGCCCGCTGTTTGTTGTAACTGGCCTGTCTGTGTCTGTCATCTTTATCTTAAATTATACTAGCGACCCGCCCCGGCTTCGCACGGGTGCAGTGAAAAAATGGTTATGGTGGGTTATCCCTAAGAGATAGACATATACCATCGCGGACTTTTTTGTGGATTTTTGTAAGTTGTACAATACTGTAGTACATTATTTTGGTCTATCTCGTAGGGTTCAGCCAGCGTTTGCAATATAAGCGCAAAAAAACGTGCTTATTTACGACATCACATTAGAAACCTTTAAATTTATCAGTGTTTCTCTACTATATTATGCATTTATTATACATACAAACCTTCCTTAAGAATCACTCTATCTATTAAAAAAAACCGCGTCAAAATCCGTTGCGTAGTTTTAAAGATCTAAGCATACATACGGACATACAGCGAAAGCGACTTTGTTTTATACTATGTATTGATGATTATGGATTTGTGTGTTCGTTTCGATCTTTTGTTTTGATGTATTTATATCAAAACTACAAACATTAAATAAGTATACCACGCCCATATTGTGCCGGCCATTTATATAGATAGAGGTCATTCTCAAATATGTGCGAGGCCAACAAAAGATCTCGCCTCGACACAATATTGAAAATCATAAATAAGTATAGTTGACAGTTTTGTATTAATTTTAAATCCAATAGCTTCTTGTGTTTTATGTTCGAGTGTTAAGCTTCACAATCCGCAGTTTTTGTGCTTCCGTTCATGGTTGACCCGTATTACAGTTAACCCTACCTTCACAAACAGAATACTTTCCTCTCTTGAAGTCCTTGAAGGCATCCCTTTTCTTCAGATCCAATTAATATTTCTGTAAACTTTTGCATTACTATTTTTTATACATTTTTTTTCTAATGTTAAATAAGCAGCCACTGCAACTCACGTCGACATTCGATATTGTTACTGGTTACACTAACGGCTTCATTTCTGATTTTCGAAGTCATTTTGAACGACTGTCATCAAACGTTCTTAATATTTACTCAATGTTAGATTAAATGATATAAAAATATTACATGTTTAATGTGTACCTTTTTAATTCCACGGGAAGGAGGAGGTCACCTACCGATTGACTCAGATACTCACCGGGCACGGCTGCTTCGGTGAGTATCTGTGTCGAATAGGACGGGAGGGATCGACACATTGCCACCACTGCGCATCCGACCTTGACTCGGCCCAGCACACGCTGGCGGAGTTCATCAGGCGAGATCTGTCTCCGCCGGCATTGATTGCGGCAATGCTGGCAGACGAGGGAGGTTGGAGGGCTGTGGCCTCCTTCTGTGAAGCAGTGATGCTCCAGGAGGCCGCCGAGCGGGGTCGGGAGATGGCCGATCCCGCTCGAAGAAGGCGGCGCCGGGCTCGGTAGCACAGCTGCGGCGCCGCCGCGGGTCGCCGGCGGGCGCGAGGAAGTCGCGACTGCTACGGCGACCCGGGATGGACCACGCCCCTTCCGAGGCCGGGGGGCGTCGTCGGTGGAGGAGACCGGGGGAGGTAGTGTAGCCTCCCCGAGGAGGGCTCCCCTCTAGGCAGGGGAGCGGAGGCTGGGGGTTCCTGGAAGTTGCTTGATATTCCCGGGGCTCCCTACATGCCTGAGGAAGGCCATCCCTGAGGTTTTTAGTGGGTAGGCCTCCCCCTTCTGGGGAGGAGAGCCCCACATAACCGCCGGCTCGCCACAGCCGGGGTATGCAATTTAATGCATTTTCCTCAGGGGAAAAAAAAGTACCTTTTTAATATTACTATGCCCTTACAGGGCGTCACAATATCAGAGAGTAACTTATTGTACTGTAATGGCCCGAGCGGTGGCGTTGTGGTCGGTGAGTGGGAATTTCACTTATTAATGAGACACGCGAATACTTGTTACTAACTGAATTTACTTGTCACTTATAGACTATATACAGATATGATACTGTTAGATCGTCCGCAAGACCGATCGACTACTGAGTAGCTTGAGCAGCTGATCTACTGATGAGATGAGATTGGTGGAGAGTGGTGATTATATATATATATATAGTCCCTCTAGTTCATTAGGGATGACAATTCCACGACCCTCGATGTTTACATTCGTTATCAAATTACATATTAGTTAATACAAAGATTCTTAGTAAGTAACTTATTGACTAACAATGGACAATACGTAAGCTCATGGAGTAAACAAATCATTATTTCATTATTATACATTTAAAGGAACAAACATAACAATTCTTAAGCAAGATAACAATATTAACAAAGAGCTACGTGTCCTAAGTCTGTCGAAAATTCTGTTCATGTGATTTTTTTTTTTCCTCAAGGGGAGGAAGGCTGAGAATCCTCACAAGGAGCATGAAACGTACCCAGGATACCCCCGCAACGGCAAGTGTCACGGAGGTTATGTCGGACTGCACGCGACCGGAACGGTCCAGCCACGTGACCTACCGACTAAACTCAGCCTGGCCTAGGTTCTCAGAACGATATAGGCAAATCGTGAGGGCGACCGCCCCTCAGGAGAGGGGCGATTCCATGTGACACGCAATAAATATATTCTATTCATAACTATTATTATTGCAATGAATAACCTAATAGGTACTTATCTAAATATGATATAATAACTAATCCGTCCGTCGGCCAAAACGCTGTTAGCATTACGAAGTTGCATAGCAATATTTATTCTTTGATCAAAGAAATTATCAGCATTTTGGTCACCGCAATATGTATGTAATCACTACCAAGCCTACTACCATATTTATGTCTTTCTATTCAGATATAAAAATTGTTTTATTTGAGCGGAACTCGCGAAGATTTTAATATTTCACTGTGCTTTCACTTGTTGTGTGTCAATTAGAGGTGTTATAATCTGCTTAATTTATATAATGTAGCATAACGTTATGCTACATTTAAATATTATGTTATTTTTTCTGCTATAATTATAACACTTACATTATAAAATAAAGTAGTAGTGAAGCAATAGTATGCTATTTAATTTTACATTAAACTGGCCAATTTACGAACGAAATGCACAATCCCGCATGAAACTCCAAAAGTCAATCCTCGCGATCGAGTCTCGCACATTATTGAGGCTTAAATTAAAATATATAGCAGAAAAATAACATCTTCATTTAAATTGAATGTTATAAGTTATAACCTGATTTGCTTATTATAATCTAGTCATTATTGACAACTCAATAAAGTCTATCCAAATAAAGTTTTGGACACACGTAGTTCATGGAAATAGAGTTCAATTTTGAATGACCGTTGTAGCGCCATCTTGCCAGTCCATGCTGGATTTGGTGTGATTTGGCAGTTCTTCTCAACTACACTAGATGTCGCTAAGTCAAGCATTTGGTTTCATTTAGTAGTAGATATTTAACAGGAGCAGTAAAAGTTATAATTTTATATTAGGTGCTATTTTTATAACGTTAAAATTTAATAGTTACATGTTATAACGAACAAATTGAGTGTCAATATCAAAACCCGTTATCGCTATGCTATGCTATATCTAAATATGTACAATCGAGCACGTGGTTGGGTGATGATCCTAAACGTATATGGACGGGTTCGCGGACGTGCGCCGGCGCCGCTCCGCTGAGTTTTTGATAGCAGTTGCTAACTGGCATGTTTTGCTGGCCTGCTGATTAAATTATCATTTAACCTAGTTGGCGGAATTCAAATAGTAAAGATACTCGCCGAATTTGATAACAGCGCGTTTTGTATTTACAGTGACGTTTAAGGCGGCATCTAACACATTTTATTTTTACCTTCTTTTTTTCTTTTTTCTCACTTATTATATGGGATCGCATACCTGATCTATAAAAAATCATTTATTATCTAGTTGCATTTCACAATTTTAATTTATTTATATTTATAACATATATACTTATATATACATATTATATCCTAAATTAAATATATATCGCACTAATAATACAACTCAAAATCGAAAATTTTTCAGAATCAACAAAAAACTTATTACTCACTTCATGTAATAGTTGCAAATTGAATAACTGTCACATAAGTTTTTTAATCTATCCTTATTCTGTTTTTGCACTAATCGAACGACGGTCTTGATCACGCGTGAGGAATCAAATTTTGCGTGTGTTTATAGTATTATGTCAAGTACGACGTTTTGAGTTGATACACTATTGTATTATTAGTGCGATATGTATGTGTGTGTATCTGTAAAGCGCGACAGCTGAGTATCGAAGTGACGGCCCCAGGGCTATAGCCGAAAAAATTTGCGACTTTTGCTCTTTACTTGTGCAAATATTGGCGCTGAGCGATGGACCTTTTTGTGCTGTTGCAGCACACATGAACCTCAAATATTCAGTATGGAGCTCTGATTCCCTGTTCGTAACCTTTTTTTTTTCCATTTATTAATTTTCCTTGTGTTTGTTTAATAATTGTTGTGTATGTGTGTCTGTAGACCAAATAAAATATCCATCTATCTAATAGTTTTATAAATTATTTTTCACTATATTTTACATTTCACAACAGACATACCCAAAAATACAATAATACTCGTAAGTAACCTAATATTACACTGTAGTAGAATATGCGTGTTTATTAAATAAAACATTTATTATATATACTTTGGCACAGACGTTACTGGATCAAAGATCAAATGGAAAGTTGTCAACACAGATAACAGAATATATAAGATACTTAATCAATGTCACATCGCCTATCACACACGTCTCCCCGGAGGGACTCAAGACGTGGCTAAACCGGAACCATAAGCATCTTGAGTTTTGCAGGTGTTTGCAGTTATTATTCACCATATAAGCATCGTGTATTAAATAATAAATATATCAACCAAAGTAAGCAAAGGATCTAGGGTACCGGGTCGCTAGAAATATATTTTAACAAACATGACTAAGGCACAAAGGTATTTATCACACAAACATCTGCCCCCACTGGGATTCAAATCCGGGACCTCGGAGGTGGCGACACCTTGAAACCACTCGACTACTAAATACATATCGATGTAGTGTTATGAATTAGTATTTTGAATGATATCATGTATAATAATAACGAGTTTACTATTCAAACAATGCCCCAGTCATTCTGCAGTACAGCATACAAAAACAATATGGCACCTAGTTTGAATCGTAGAATAGCGAACGGATCAATAAATCCTTGTGTCCCTGCGCATGCAATTCGTAATGGTCGAGCTAACATAATAGCTCGTCGAAAATATTCAATTTACTCATTCAATTCATAGTTAACGCGTGTATTTTAATATTCTATCGCGATTAAGAATCGTTCTTGAATTATCTAATACTCATGATTATTAATATGTATAAATTGCGTGTTTTGTGGCTTATTGGTTAGTTGAGACCATCGTGTGTTGATAGACAGTTCCGCGTTCGTTTCCCCTCCAAGTATAAATTACGGTAATGTAAAAAAAAAACACATCAACAATATAAAATTCAATATTAAAATATAATAAGAAGAAGAACCTTTTTTCTCTTGCACTTTTCCCAATTTTAATTGGGGTCGGTGCATCATGTCTTCCTATACTAAAATACACATCATTATAAAAATATAATAAACAGTCGAGCGATTTATATATATATATATATTATGACCGCAAAAGGCCGAGTTGGTCAGTAGGTCATTCGGGCCTCGATCGGTTTGCAGTCCGACATAATCACCGCGGCAATTGGTTTGCGCTGGTATTCATGAGGATTCACAGATAAAAAAAATACTTGTCATGTCCCCAGAGTTGTAGGCGTCCATAGACTATAGCGGCTGTGATTTAATTAAAAAAAAAATATGATCCTGTAGGGTTTCTGTAGTTTTATGTTAACGATATATTGAGTTAATGTTTTTGCAATCGCATACGCTCAATATGCAAACTGTCTGTATTTCCTTTGTTGCATTTGAAATGCTATCTCAAGGGAATAAATGTGTTTATTCCAGATCGGTCAGTACTAATTGTTACATTGTAGCGTGGTGTGATTGTGGTTCCACGTGCAGGCGCGAAGCCAAACACATAATGAGTCAACGAACAAACAAACAGGCGAGTTACGCTACACCGTGTGGTGTGGAATTGTGTAACACGACAGTTTATTAAATTGTTTATAGCGTCACTGACTCGCGCCCGTAAGGCTGGCTTTTCACTATGAGATATAATTGTTACACTCCGAGTAGTGATGTGCCAAGTCAATTATTCATGTTATTCTTTCGAGAATCGGGCAGAATCGAGTCGAGGAATGATGAATCCTAATATGAATTATTTAAAAATTAGTGAACATATTACTTGTTAACGTGTTTATTAACGTGCTTTTAGTTGTGTATTATCTATAAATTACTGTTTAGTGATCTATATAGATAATACACAAAACTGAATCTGAAACTTGAATCGACTGTACACGCGAAGTTAGAAGTTTGCTTTTAAATTACACAGCTTAGGTTTCGAATACTTAGAACTCAAAGTACTCGTGCACTCGAAAGCCGAATACAGTACTTTATATATTCGAGTTAGTACTTGAACAGCTTAAGTCCGCTCATCTCTATTCCGAAATATATATTTTTTTAAATTCAAATATCGTTCGTATCTTTTAGTCTGTCTATCCTATCTATGGTTTAACCCGTGCTACAACATAATTTCTGGATATATTATAATATCTTATAATCAAAAGCCAACCTAAGAGTGTTTAAAGACAGTGTGGGTAGTTTGAACATATTTTTTGGGATACAATACTATTTTCGTAATGAATATAAATGACGCCCTATTAATGGAATAAATTACGTGATACTATATTAATTACGGCGGAATAAGAATATAATGTAAATACGATGTAAAAGTACTGAAACGCTTTTATATAAAAAAAAACAAGTGTTTTGTTTACTCTTTCATCCTTATTACGAACGAGTTGTCAGAAGATCAACATGTAGAATCTGTCGCGGAATCAATTTCACATTTTCTCACTTCTAATTCAGCGTCAAATAATATTCGATAGATTCGGGGCCATTGACTGCTCTCGTAAGCTTATCTGCGATAGGTTTATTTATATTAATACTTGTTATCAAAGTACCGCCAATCAGGGCCGGCTTATGCATGTCGCGGCCCTAGGCGACAATGGTCGTCTCAACAGAATCACCTATTTGCAAATTTCCATCAAATCGATCCAATGGTTTTGGGTATGAAAAAGCTTTAGAAATAATAGATAAAAAATATATATAGAATAGAATAACTTTAGAAAAAATATGAAAAAAAAATAGTTTTAAGTCGCAAAAAAATAATTTTAGTTACGTGATCAAAACTGATAATCGCGCTGACGATCAACGGCACGATCACTGGATTCGATCGACGTTGGCGCGAAGAAATTTGACGTAGATCCAACTCTGAGGAGCGCTCAAGCTCTAATGCACTCTAATGAATTCGGACGGCCCGTGCATCGCATTTTGTAGTATGATTTATCGTTTTTATTAAAATAAGATAATAAAATCAGGGTTAAAAAATATAACATATTTATTCCTCATAAAGTGACATTTATTCTGGTATAAATTTCATTCATAAATACTATCGTAGATAGAAGATATTCACACTCAACTTAAAGCGATTTTCGTAGTTTTTTCGTTTAGAATAAGATTTTTTTTCTATATTAAATCAATAATATATCTAAATCCTGAGGCCGCTAGGAACTATATGACTATACAAGAGATAAAGTTCAATCCAGGAGCTCAAAAAATTGCCATCGCGCATCTTATGAACATCTTTGTCTACAATTTTGGGTTTTGTTTAAAAGATAAGCAAAATTTACAAAAAGCGATCCGCTACGTATAGTACGTATTCGTCAATAACTATTCTGCATTATTCATTAAGTCAAAATTGTTAATGTATCTTTGTTTCTGAGATAGAGAACGCCAAAATTGTCAATTTTACGCAAAAATCGCGTTCGAGATGTAATATGGCTCTTAACCTTTTCCAATACATCATTTTCAATAGCCATTATGGCCAATGAATTTAAACGGTTTTGAGACATAGTTGAACTTGAAAAGTTTGGAAAAGTCTTTCTTTATTAAATGTAACCTCCAAAGAAGTGTCGATTCGTCGCGTCGTCTACTAATCAGTGTCTGTGCCACAGATATATAATATCTGTGGTCTGCGCACATATTCGGTGAGTTGCATCATTATTCTCAAGCGAATGAATTCGGTGCAACGCATTTTTCCAATCAGAAAATCCAGTTTGAAAGTGTGAACGGTTTTGAGCTTCACCAAAAAGGATACATGCAAAACAGTATAATTTGCCAGAAGACGGAGTGTTTCCGAAACGATGTACTAAAATGTACAGAGCAAGACAATCGTCATTGAAATTTCGAATTAAATTTTACTCTTTAACATTGTCAATTTTTTTTTTCTGTAGCACAGGGCCCCTGAATGTGGCGGGGCCCCTAGGCAGTTGCCTACAGTGCCTAATGGATAAAACGGCCCTGCGCCAATCTTATCGCCGACAAGAAGTCTGGCGATAGGGTTTAATTGTGGATATTTTTAGGCTTGTGCTCATAATTATTATGTGTATATGTTAAGTACAACCAGCAGCACGGCAAGCTATACAGTTGATTTACGAAAACAGATTTTTTACGTAATAAATACAGGTGAATTGAAGGTTAACATCTATAATTTGATTTGTGGCCGCGAAGGAAAATGTACCACACATTAAAGTCGATATTTGCTTGCATGTTTGATATATATTTTAGTTTTAGACCTGGACACATACGGACAATTTTACTAGCCGGAGTTTGATACAATTTGGTATGAGGATTGTTGGAGACACGGGAAAGAGCATTACTTAATTTTTACCGCAACGAAATATATATTTTCTTTCAGAAAATCGGATATAACGCCGAATACTAGCAGATTAAGAAACATACATTTGTAATAACAGCGGTTTACATAGTGCAAATACCAACTTGACGTGTCGCCGATCGTACTATGTTTCCATGATAAAGAAATCAATTTGAAAAGTGACCAACCTTTTCCTGTCTCGTCTGTAATTGATGGTGGATTTTGCCATATGAACAATATCTATATTTATAACTTCTTGTCAATGCTACAATAGAGTTCTTGTCAATGGTTAAATACTTTTGTAATATGCACTTCAAATATAATTAAAATTACGACAACCAGTATTGATTACTGAATGATACACAACCTGATGTTATAGTTTATATGCAACAACCAGTTTTAAATATTATTTATGTTTTTTATTCGTATTTAATGTTTTCAATTTGTATTTATTTATGGGCTTGTGTTTACATTTATATGTATATATATTTATATACACACACGTTCATATTTTTATTTATATGGACAAACTATGTTTTATTTAAAAAATGTAAAATCTTCGTACATTATTGGTAAATATAAAACCTCAGGTTGTAGCAGAAAACCAGTGCTTTGCTCACATTATTTTGTGATTAATTCCAATCACTGAGCTACGGACTCTTTTACACTTCCGCAGCACACAAAACTTATGGTTTGTACTGGGTCATTGTTTTAAGAAAATTAAATTTTAGTTTGTTTATGTTCCTATGTTTGTCTGTGATGGAGTTGTTTTGTATGTATAGATTTTATCTATCTAGTAACATGTACACTCCTTATAAGCAAATATCTGTAGCCATCATGACAACAACACGTGAAAAATTGTGCCTACCCTCATCATGGGAAAGCATATGTGTGCATGTCACACCATTTTTTTTTTGTGCAAGCGGCAGAATAACTTTATTCGTCTAAACAAGCTTTGAAAGGACTAAAATGGTACACATTTTATGTATGTTTGTGAATTAGAGTGTATATTTTAAAACTACCTTCAAGCACGTCGGGTACGGGCACTCTTGACTTGGCCGTTCTTCAGTATATCTCATATTTGCTTCAGCCCCCGAAGCATAAGACAAGATGTGATAATTCATTTATCGTTAGTCTCGTTTCGTATTCGTTTATCGATATGACCGCCATTTTGAGATTTTCCCTGTATGTTTTGACAGTTCAAAGTGATAAATCGCTCTATCATATCGCATTTCGGTAGTCTTGGTCTGGAGGTAAGTGATTCGTCAAGCTTTACAATATTAGTAAGTAAGCGTTGTAATATTAGCATAGATAAAACTAATGAGTGGTGCTTGCATCGCGATAACGGACTATCTGTTGATAAATGACACCCATGTCTATAAAATTAAGTGGTGCATTATCATTTATGTAGCTTGTTATCATTTCCATTATCTAATCCCGCTGTAGCGATGGATTAACGCTTACAAAATGGTAGGAAATTTACATAATCAAAAAGCTTTATGGCTAACTATTGTTGTATATTTTTTCTTATTATTATATATACTAGCTGACCCGACAGACGTCCTGTCAAATGTCATGTTGTCTCGCTGTATGTAAAAAAAGATTTTCCCGCTTTTCTGTTGAAATTTTTCCTGAATTTTCTTTACTATAAACCTCACACGGGCTCCCGAGACCTTTCCAACGAATGCAAAACCGTGGAAATCGGTTGATGCGTTCTGGAGTTAAAACGTCAGGAAGGAAAACACAACTTATTTTTATATAATAGATATATTATTGTATATAGACAGATTATAAAATTAAGTTAGATATATTTCAAAAAACCCTTGTATTATTTCATTATTATACCCTTATCTTTACTGATATAATAAAATACTCGGTTTGATTTGACGACTTCCAACCTCCCGAACAAGCCGGATTCCAAAAAGGCTATAGTACCATAGACCACATACATACGCTGCGGCAGGTTATACAGAAGACCGAAGAGTTTAACCTGCCACTATGCTTGGTGTTTGTGGACTATAAGAAAGACTTCGATTCCGTCGAGACATGGGCCGTGCTTCAGGCTCTCCAAAGGTGCCATATAGACTATCGATACATCCAAGTGTTGCAGTCACTGTACAAGAACGCCACAGCCAGTCCGTCTTCCGGACCAGAACTCGAAACCAATACGCCTCCAGCGAGGTGTCAGACAGGGCGATGTGATATCGCCGAAACTGTTCACCAGCTACGCTGGAGGATGTGTTTAAGCTTTTGGACTGGAGAGGACTGGGCATTAACATCAACGGCGAGAACATGACGCACCTTCGTTTTACTGATGATATCGTAGTCATGGCCGACACCATGGAAGACTTAGGCATAATGCTCGAAGACCTCAGTAGAGTTTCACAACAAGTGGGTCTTAAAATGAATATGGACAAGACGAAAATCATGTCGAATCACCATGATGCACCCACTCCTGTGAAGGGGAGGCTCTACACTGGAAATTGTTGACGAGTACGGTTACCTGGGACAAATAATCCAACTAGGTAGGTCCAATAAGAGGAAAGAGGTAAATCGGCGGATCCAACTCGGCTGGGCAGCGTTTGGGAAGCTACGCGGCATATTCTCGGCCCATCTAACGCAGTGCCTCAAGACGAAAGTCTTTGATTCGTGCATGTTGCCAGTGTGACGACATACGGAGTGATGACATACGGAACCGAAACCTGGCCACTCACAATGGGCCTTATAAGGCGGCTTAAAGTCACCCAGAGGGCAATGGAGAGGTCAGCTCGGAGTTTCTCTGCGTGATCGAATCAGAAATGATGAAATCCGCAGAAGAACCAGGGTCACCGACATAGCCCGAAGAATTGCGAACCTTAAGTGGCAATGGGCGGGGCACATTGCTCGCAGGATTGACGGCCGTTGAGGCGGAAAGGTTCTGGAGTGGCAGGCATATGCTGGACACCGCAACGTTGGTAGGCCTCCCACAAGGTGGACCCACGATTTGGTGAAGATAGCGGGAAGGCACTGGACGCTTGCAGCGCAGGACCGATCTGTGTGGAGATCCTTGGGGAAGGCCTATGTCCAACAGTGGGCGTCTATTGACTGAAATGATGTAGTTAATTTATCAAATTCGAAAATTTCTGTAATCTAAATTAAAGCTTTTATAATAGGATGCATAATGTCTATTATAACGAGAACCTTCAAACTCATCAAAATAAATTACATATGTGAAATATTTTCTCTTTTGTAAAATTCAAATATAACTTAAGTCTTTTGAAAGTGATCCTTTCATATAAATAGGTAATCGCAATTTATAAATGATCTTGTGTTTGTCGCAGGTTCGGGCGCGGTGAATAATGTTATACATAATTATTCCTACGTTGTTCTTGTTTTGGCCCACGGCTCTGATGAATTCATTGTTATAAATGAGATGAGCTCTCAGTTGACTGAACATACACGTGGACCATTAATTCACCAGTCTCTGGAGGTGTGAGACGTTACCTTTATTTATATCTTATATAACTGGTACATAGATAGCGATGTTCAGGTTTTTTTTTAAACTTTGTCCGACTCTAGGATTTTAATCCTGTGACGTGGGTGCAGTCACAAACATAGCGATCTCACATGCATAACCACTCTGACCGGAACAAATTTTTGTAGGTCATACAAACAAATCTGTCGCGTGCGGAGATGAACCTGTGACCCGTTGCGCAGACGCCGATCACTAGATTGCTGCGCCAAACGTGTCGTTGCGAATTCAAACTTCTTTGACAAATCTTTTACCCTATTTCTTATATATGTATATATATATATATGCGCTAATATAAGCTATTCGAAATACTAATCCTGCGCAGACGAAGTTGCGGGTATCAGCTATTACTTAATAATCATGTATTGGGTATATGTAACACATTTATTGTAGTGCGTTAACATACCAATAGCAGTACGTATCAGCGACCTAAATCAACTAAATATACACTTATACACGTTCTATACATGTATGTATAAAATAGTAGTAATTAAAATACATTCTAGGTACAAATATCAGTATAGTATCCAAGTTCATATCACTAGTACGTACTAGTGATGTGCCGAATTATAACTACATAGTAGTACTAGTATGTACCTATTTCCGGATTAACTAAAAAATGAAAGCTTGGGTATCGCAACGTCGTCGTTAAATTGGTTATCTTCTTACGCTAATATCTAATTTGTAACTATTACATGTATATATAATACTTATGAAAAATGTTCGTTTATGGTTTCTAGGTAACGGATAAAAATTATACACGATAATCCTATTTATAATTTATGTAGTGTTAAGTGCTCGTAATTTATAATTAAAGGTTTGGAATTCATATTTATAATAGAACTATATAATACAACTAACCTAGAACTCCTCGGCATGGAGTTGAGTTCTGACCTCAACTTTGGCGCCTCCATCGAGTCTAAGGCACTAACTGCGGCCAAAAAGCTGGGCATCCTCAACAAGGTTAAGCGATATTTCACACCGGGACAGCTCTTAACACTTTACAAAGCACAAGTCCGATCGTGTATGGAATATTGCAGTCACCTGTGGGATGGCTCAGCCAAATACCAACTCGCCGCATTAGATTCGGTGGAGCGTAGAGCCAAAAGGTTAATTGGCGACAAGAGGCTGGTAGCTCAACTACAACCCCTAGCTCATCGGCGGAAGGTTGCCAGTCTGGCGGTATTCTACAGATTGCACTTCGGTGAGTGTGCTCATGAGCTGCATGAGCTCATTCCCCATCTCCCTTTTACCATCGGACATCCAGACGTACGGCAGGATACCACCCTTAGTTGGTGGATATTCCACATATCCGTACGCAGCGCTTCTCCAAATCCTTTATTATGCGCACCGCAAAAGAGTGGAATTCCCTGCGGGCGACTGTATTTCCGAGCTCATACAACCCGGAACTATTTAAGAAACGAGTGCACAGGCATTATCTGGGCAAACTCGCTCCATCGTAGGCCTCGTCTATGCCCTCGGGCTAGCCTGAGACCAAGAGTAAGCCCATAAAATGTAAAAAAAAAAAATCATTACGATTTATTGTGGTACATTTAATGCCATGGTTATTATTATGTTCACATACGAAACCTGTTAGGGCGCAGTAATTTTATTATATATTTTTTTACAACGTGTGTATTGAATATGCGCCTACAGTTTTATAATATTAATGAACGTATTTCTGTTATCGTGGTTCTCAAATACAATAAATGAATCCATCCAATTTCACAATTAAAATTTTACCTATTATATTAAGCACGTCACTTTAATTTGTGTCACAATTAAATGATTGTTATTTATATATAAAAAAAAAACATATGTAGTAAGCAAAATTAGAATAATTTATTATTAGTTTATTGATAACATGTCGCTACTTGTAATCTCAATTGACGTAAGGCACAAATCCCCACTTTTCAGGAGAGCCAAAATAAGTTTTTTTTTTAGAATAAAATCCGTAACGCTTATTTTTTTTAAGTTATAAAAAAGTGGTTAAAGCAAAGTATATCTAATTTTTTAAGATGCAGACGATGATATATTAAGTTTTCATCCTATTTTGTTAGTTTAAAAAATAGATGTGCTATACATTCAAAAAAATTCATTAGAAAGCTCCTTACGTCCATTTTTATTATGAGGCTCTTATTGGTTTTGGACGTAAAGCACGATTGAAACAATAGTATTATCTACACCTTAAAAAAAATAACAGAAACTGTTCATATAGACCAGGGGTGGCCAACCGGTCGATCGCGACCATTAGTCCAGTCGATCTTGACTAGGCAAAAAATATTAATACGTAGAACATACTGCACAATATAACCACAATCACTAACTGCTGCACGTATCATCTTGTATTGTATTGTCAATCGCCGTTCCGTCAAGTATCCTCTATTCTACGCAGTATAGCTAGGTCTTTTGTTTTCGGCAAGCATGAACAATAAGCGGGACGGGAAGCGTGTGGGACGCGGGGGCGCATAGTAGTATCAACGAAATGGCTCTAAAATTTGCAGATATATTTCAAATGGACCACATTATACTTCAAAACGAAATTATTACTCTGCGCTGTGACATATTTCTAAAAGCAAGGTCATCCTCAGGTCTTGATTAATTTCTGGGCATTGGTTTCCTATGAGAAATATCCAAATTTGATGAAATGTGTTGAACAACTGCATTCGTGTTTTGGTTCAACATATTTATGTGAGTCGGCATTTTCCTACTTAAAACTTATTTTAAGTGGGAGACTAATTAAAAATAATTATTTTTTATTTGATGTATTCTCTTTTAACAAAATATAAACTACTACATTATTTCTGTAATAAAATATGCAGTTCGATTTAAGTTTTCAATTATGTAATTGGTAGATCGGACAGGGTTAGATAACAGTAGATCTCGGGTCTGATCAAGTCGGCCACCCCTGATATAGACCACGAAAACAGGTGTAAAGCTAATGACAAGAAAATGTGATCCCATATTTTGAATTATAGAACTAACTTATTTCGTTAATTAGGCGGTGTAGCATACATAGCCTACAAGACATTATAAACATTAGTTGTCAAGGGACACTAATAGAAGGGACTTACTAATAAAATAATTCTGGTAGTAATAAATCGTATTACAATGAGTACGTTCTTTACGTTATATTTTTTATGTGTCTAAAATCGTTATTATTGGTCTTATTACTACATAGATTAGACAGAAAGAGAGAGAGAAAAAACTAAGTAAGATGACATACATAACTCAATATGACCAAAATGTGTGCCTTACGTCAATTGAGATTACAGGTAGCTAGGGTTGCCAGGTTGCCAAACCTAATAGCCGGACAGACCAGCCGATTTGGCCGGACATTTGGGTAGGAAGGCCGGACATTATTGAGGCGTACATTATTGAGGAATTTGCCTCAGTATTAATCGGTACGACATAAAAATTGTATGTAAAATAAAGATTTTTTTATTATTATCATAAATCCTGTTAAATTCTGGAGAAATAATAAATAAAATTGAATGCCAAATCAGTCTTAGGTAAGTACTTTATTATTAATCAGTCAAATAGTCATCAGTTAAAATTAAATACTTCAGCATTTATCAACATATATACCTAACTGCACTCGGCCACTCTCGTTTACAAAATACTTCGACCTGCGTGAGCGTCAGTCTAGTCTCCTTTTTTTTTAAGGCGGAGGAAATGCCTATTCCTGGGAAGAATTGGTCCCCGGCGCACTATGCTTCCTCCGGGGGAGGAGAGGAGGGGGAATTTGGGGCTCGCACCCACTAAAAACTCCGCCGTGTTCCTTTTATTCATTTCGCCGGAAGACGAGGGGACTACCGAATGGTATGGCTTCGACGCGACTCCGGCGAGAAATATAAAAAGCCTAACAAAAGCCGGACAAGCCGGACTCAGTCTATTTTGGCCGGACGCCCTATACGCAATCAAAAAGCCTCCCTATGTCCGGCTTTATCCGGACGCCTGGCAACGCTACAGGTAGCAATGTATTCCTATATAATTACGCAATACATTTTTAAATTATATTTAATTCAAATTGATACTACACTATGTAGTAAAACTTGTCTCCGGTAAGTTTGGTTTGTGTGATATGTTGACAAACAAACCCAGCCAAGTAAGTAGTTACAACCGCTTATAGTGAGATTCGCAGCATATCTTCACCATAAAATCCACGGACATGATGTGAAGTCACAGTACCGTCCGGTTAATGTTATAAATATGTTTCCTAATTAATCACTATCTTCTCATTTTGTAGTACATAATTTGATCACGTTCCAACCCATTTGAAATCCGCCTAAATCACAAGTACCTCACGCCCTCAAGGCTGATGGGTCCGCGTTGAACGACGAATCGGCTACATCACCCGAAGTCCCTTGAAAATGCAAGTAATCATAAAATGGAGCAGTGTCAGTGACCCATTATGTCGTAACCACACTGACCCAAATCTAAGATCAGGTTTGAGATGTCAGAACTAGTCGTGCACATCGACCGGGCGGTGGCTTGGTTGTGTACGATCTACATCGCTGACCCAATAGCGAGATGTATCGAATTATTCAGAATCGCGACGTCGATGTACGAGTATTGCGCGATTGTTCTGCGTGTGCCCAGTATGGGATACAATGGTCCGAAGGAAATGTTGTCGTCCCTTTAGCATTTCAAGGGGACGAGGTTCAAGATATTCTATATTTAATCTGTACTTTCGCCCGATTCAATCGTGAAATGGTTTTTGTGCTGAGCAGCATTGTGACTGATTCAATTCGATATTACTGAGAGAATTGTAAGTATCGAGTAATCGGAAGCAAACGACCCGATTTGTTTGATAGATAAAATGTGATTGTTCAATAAATGTAATGTGAATGATATTTGACTGCAAGTTACTGTTAGGCTTCGCATTGAAATAGTTGCTGATTAATGCATTATTTTATCAACAAAGATCATGTTACTGTTATACAGAATGCTTCAATGCCATTAAAATAATATTTGGTTTGTTAGCCGACTCTCGATGAATACATTATTTTGATCTACAAATTTAAGTCATTAGTTAGTTAAATAATATCTATTCTCATGTGTGAAAAAGTATCTTGAAGCTTGTTTTCATAGTTATAATATAAATAAGGAAAAAAATGTTATGGAAAAGTTCACCTTTTTTTATTTGCCCTCCTATATACAGTTTGTTTCAGGGCCGGCGAAATAATATTTCAGGGGGATATAAGATACATAGTACAGGACCTTGTCTAAGACCTGTAAATCTCATACTAGCCGACTTCAATATTAATGACTTGAATTGAATATTAATGCAAATTCTATAAGGTGATACCCCTAGTCAAATGTTAACACTAACTAGATTGCTGCGTAGCATTCCTCGTACACTGATGTAGGGCTATCGACACCTGGAATGAAAAGAAAAAATAATTGATTAAGAAATGTAAGTTGATAATAACTTTTCTACAAAATGTTTTTACTCAACAAAGTATATAGAGATAAGTATTTGAAGAATTTAAGAGTTATGCTAGGAATTCAACCTTGGCGGTGAATATTCCTGACGTATTTCTATCGTTCAGGTGTTATCGCAAGAATTCCAAGTGTCCGAGAAGTCCCCAGTAGTTTGAGCGAAAATCAACATATTTTCTCTATGCCGGGCCATAGATAAATTCAGGTAGCATATATTGTTAACTGCATACAAAAGTTTTGAGTTTGAACAAACAAAGAATAAAATGTTTTATCATAATTCGGATAATCGGATGCATATTTACCTAAAGTTAGTTTAAGACAAAGTATGGAAACGGCTTTTTATTGTTTTGTTAAATAAAATTTTTCACCATATCTGTTTTTTTATTCAATTATTTAATTGATTATTGTTTTAGTCAAACTAGCTCACTACTTTCGTACCTATAACACTCTTCATATAATAAATCGTACATTCATAAATCGCACGGGGAACTGAAACTAAACTTCATGTAAATACGTATGCATAGTTGCATAAATGAACCCGGAGTCTCGGTCTTTTGAAAATAAATACCTCGTGCTAATTTAGTAATTTTCAAACAATATCACTACGTTAATTTTGCAGTCCCGTATTTTCCCGGGATTTTTATTTAACAAAATGTATTTTAAAAAGCCGCTTCCATAATTTGTGAGCCAAAAATTAACTTTAGGTAAAAATATGCATCCGATTATCCGATCTCTAATCATAATTATATAATCTGAAATTTATGGTTATTTATCGCAAGATTGTCATATCTAAATTTAATAAAGTTAATGTTAATAATAAAACGTGGTGTTTCCTAAATATCAGATAAATATTATTTATTAACCATTTCCAACGATACAAGTAACGCCATCTAATACAGTTATTTGACATGAAAGAGATACTGCAGACGTAACATAAGAACAGAAACGTTCATAAATTAGGACCCACAAATTATTCAACCCATCACAATTGGTCAGTTGTGGGCTGCTTATCTAAGCTGGACGATGGCGCCACAACGCACAGAGCCCTACGCAGTGCTACGAGTAGTTGCGACAGACAAAAAAATAAACGACCGTAGCGACCATGACGGTGACCTTGTATTGAGGAAGGATTGTTTGGATGTAAACAAGCATATTATAGATACGCTATAGGACTTGTGTGTGTTCGCAACAACACTAATGAATTTAAAAAGCATTATAATTTCAATTTAAGAAATAAAGATGATCTAAATGTGCGCGGGAGTAGACTTCGTAACAAACAAATTACTTAGTTACGCTCGAATACGTTTTTACAATATGCTATATGCTGCAGATAGGGTTGCCATCTCTTAAATGACTAAATTCGGACTTATCAATGTTAAACGCTACTCAGTAATATTATTTTTTCTTTTACGAGACAGCGAATCATCACAAGGGGTTGTAAATTCACTAGGGGTCATAGTACCTTGCTGGGGGTTCCCGGAAGAAGCTTGATGTTCCCGGGGGCTCCCTACATGCCTGAGGAAGGCCATCCCTGAGGTTTTCAGTGGGTAGGCCTCCCCCTTCAATATATATGTATATATTATTGGTATGCAATTTAATGCATTTTCATCAGGGGAACAAAAAAAAAATTGTCATAGTACCATGGATTAGGTCGGACTCAACGTGGACCGAGGCGGTTCGGTCAAGCTGCAAACTCTGCCTTCTTGGTCCGAAGGACTAGTTGTGGGGGCGACCTCAAGATATACCGTAGTATTATATTAATCTGAGTAATCTAGGTAGTCTAACGCGTTTTACCTATTAAAGATTCCAGACATTCCGGACATATTTAAAAAAGCCGGACATTTACGGTTAAATCCGAATAGATGGCAAATCTACCTGCAGGTATACGTGACATGTGTGTTAAAAAATTTAAAGGCATATATATGATGATATTGCTTCATACTTCAATGATAAAAACCACTGGGTAATAAATACCTAATCCCAGTTCCTAAGTGATTGTAGTAGCTTCTCATTCGAGGTGCGTTCTAAAGCCACGTATGTGATCGCGACGCAATAAAGATTTTATTAGATTTCCACTTGGATCAGTGTGTTTTTGTTTTTCGAATTTCTTATATACACACAATAACGCATTTGAATTTTCATGTTGACCTTGAGACATATTTTATGTTGCTCGTAAAAACGGCAATTTACGTAGTGAAATGTAACACTTGATGTATTGGTTATTGTACTTACCTGACGCTCCTACGGTCAAGGCAGCCAACCTGAAGATATCTGCGAAGAAATTAGATGTCCGTGGGTGGAAGTAATCGCTTACCATCAGATAATTCTTCTGCTGGATTTACCCCAATTAAATAAAAATATTAAAAAAAAAAAAGAAATCGCACGGCATATTATTCATACAAACGTACAAACAATATAAACAAATTTCATACAATAAACGTCATTGTTTTCTTCCTGAAATATCATCATACTCGAGTAATATTTGATTTCCTAAAAATCTTTGGCTTCTATCATCATATCCCATATATTAGTAAAGTAAAAGGACTATAAATATACATAAAGCTATACAAATAGCTAGAGATTTCGTTGTAATATTAAATTTCAAGTGACCATAAAACGTTTCTTCACCTCTCATTGTAGAAAGTATATAAATCGGATCCGTTTCGAAGGAATAACCAGGAGTTTACGAAGTGTTTGTGAATTTTGGCTTCTTTTTGTAGATATATTCAGTCTGAACTGCTATTTATCCCTATCGCACTCTACGGGCGAGTCAGAGCACAGCGCGTCAGCAATAAATTTAATAAAAGCCTATTTTTCAATTGTTGCCACCTTGATGTTTCCTCTTAAACACTGAGCGTAGGATAGATTTTATTTAGGCAATAAATTCTCTGTGTTGCGCAATGTGCATATGTACAGAAACACGGCCCATGCAAAATTTACATTATAATCCTCAGCTCGACCTGGCTAAGGAAAGAACATGCGTGAAATGCCTAAATGTATCGCCCATGTAAAACGTTTATACATTGTGGTCATGTGTGGCGCGAGGAATGAGCATTGATCGTCCATATAACCACCATCTTGAAATCTATCCTGCCCCAGTCAATTATAACTAGAACAGGCATCGCCGACCCAGGTACGTCTTAACCAATCAATCAACTCAGGATCTTCAAGCGCTTTTTTTTGTTTCGCTGAGGAAAATCCATTGAATTGCATACCTGCTGCTGCGGAGAGCCGGCGGTTATTTGGGGCTCCTCAGAAGGGGAAGGCCTACCCACAAAAAACCTCAGCCGCCATCTACCGATACCGCTCAGCGGCCTCCTTCTGGAGCATCACTACTGCTTCACAGGAGGAAGCCACAGCCCTCTAACAGGATCTTCAAGCCCTACTAGCGGCGACATATGCGCCGTCGCAACTATCCCAGTTCTCGGCTGCCTTCTGCCTAGCTCCATCCATTCAGGCCGGAGACACTTTGGTACTCTTTATAGGGCAGCACTGACCGTGCCTTCTAATGAGAGTGCGGTCACCCTTCCATCCAAGCCGTAGAGTCTGGCTGAGCTTAAAGGGTAGGTTATTCTGATCGAGCCGCCTCGATCCGTCCGACATAATCACGTGGTTGCGGTGGCGTCCATGTTAACTCTTACTCTGTCTACTATACAGAGAGAAAAAATCTATACTTCGTATGTTGACAGTTTAAGGTGATAAATCTCTCTATTATATCGCTTTTCTGTGGTGATAAGAATGAAGCTATATTAATGAATTGTTCGTTGGACACGGCTTCCAATCCTGAGGAGCGCTCTCATTTCCAGCCATAAGTCATTAATACCATGACTCTAAGGCAGAGTTTAATTAGTAGGCAGGCTGACCTGAGCTCAGACTGAGTCTAGTCCGAGTCCATCATAACATCCGCGGCATTTAGGTATCCTGGACGGGTTTCCCGTTCCTTAGCGAGGATTAGCGTCGTATGTACGTTGAATGTCAATTGATTGAAAAGAAACAACCTTTCAATTTTTCTTTTTCAATGGAAATCATATTTAATAAAATACAGATTATTAAAATGCAATACTGATTTTCATTCAAATAGGAACAAAAATAATCAGGAATAACGTGTAGGATGTAGAACTCCACGTACGTTCTACGTGGAATGAATGATTAAAAATAAGGCCCCACGTATCAGCTCGGCGACAAGGATAAAACCGCGAAAAGGCGGGAGGTCGTCAGCTGTTTCAAGACTTTTGTTTGCAATCGCAGACATTGCGTGTGGCTTTAGTTATTCTCGATTTTTATAGACATATAATGATATTGTTGCGAAATTTATTGTGACTTAATATCCAAACCGTGTGAGCCAAACTAAAAAAAAAACATTGCTCATATTCCGTTCCACACAGAAAACAAGCAAAACGAATAAGTGACGCTGATTTTGACATTTATTTTTTATTACTAATCTAGTAGTGACAACTACTAATTGTGATCGATTATCAATTGAAAATAAAGTACTTATGAAGAAAGAATATTATAACCGTTCAAGCCGTAGGGCCAAGGCTAGGCTGAGTTTAGTCGGTAGGTCTGCTGGGTCGAGCCGCCTCGATTCACCAGGAGTCCGAGATAATCAACGCATCCCTGCTTGCCTGTTGCGTTGGTATCCATGAGGATTCTCAGCCTCCTCTCCTGAGGGAAAAAAAAAAAAGAATATTATTACAATAAGTAAATGGGGTGCTTGAAGCCAGGCGAATAATTAAACAAACAACCTGTATATGCACGTACGTACACCACGTATGTGTTCTTTCTAGCACGTGGTGATTAATTTTAATTGTATGTATATACAAGTCATATTTCAATAAACAACAGGTTTTTAACTTGTCTGAAAAAACAATAGCATTTGCCTTCGGCCAGAACTGAAACTTATTTAAATTGAAAAACAAAACACATCTTGAAAGCAACACCAATTTCTTACTTGTCATTTCTGGAAAATATAATTTGTTCTTATTAAATTACGGGCGTAATTACTTTGGTGCCCAGGGGCGAGTAAATAAAGGTTTCATAAAGTTTGGTTCCTCTGTTAGCAAAATAATCTGATTAATTGCGTGTTGCACAGCGAGGGTTTTGTAAGTTTGTATGTTTAATCGCAAGAATCTTTTATTGAGGTGAAGACATTGCTTCATTTTAAATTTTCATTATTCATGTCAATGAAAAGTAACCTATAGGATTTGATTTCTATGCGAGTCTTAAAAATACCAATAATTTATTTATTTTAAATATTGGTGTACAAAGGCGGACTTAATGCCTTAGGGATTTCTACCAGTCCATCTTCAGGTGATACAAAGAGGTAGATGTACCAAAAGACATTAAAAAGAAACGTTAGAAACTTACTTGTAAGTTATATATATTATAGAATTAATGAAAAATCCTAATACATCTACATATATTTGACGACCTCCATAGTCGAGTGGATAGTACACCGGTTTCAAGGTGTCGCCATCTCTGAGGTCCCGGGTTCGAGTCCCGGTGGGGGCAGATGTTTGTGTGATGAATGCGAGCATTTGTACCTTAGTCATGGTTGTTGATATATATTTCAATAAAAATTATTTATATATGTATAATATATGTATGTCTATCCGTTACCCTAGATCCCATAGCACAAGCCTTACAGAGCTTAGTTTGGGCTAGGCTAATTGGTGTAAGTGTAACAAATATTTATTTATTTATTTATATTTATTTATATAATACATATATTTATAATAACTATAGTATAATAGCCTGATATCTCATTTTAAAGCATAAAACTTCCCTCGAAGAAAAGCCTCAACCTCAGTCTGAATATAAACTTGCAAGTCATTAGCATACAGCATATAATATTACTAGCTTCCGCCCGCGGCTTCGCCCGCGTGAAATTAGTTTTTGTCAATCCTGGTCCCTTATGTCTAAGCTACCAAGATTCATGGTCTTATCTTTAATTCAATCCCTATTTCACCCCCACACTGGTAAAAATTTCAAAATGCTAGAACAAATGATTTGTTGTTTCTTATAAAACAAATATCACGTTGATATTTGACGAACTTGCATACTAACTTTCAACCCTTATTTCACCCGTAGCTGGTCGAAATTTTAAAAATGCTAGAACAAATATTTGATAATCTCTTATCAAGTGCTTAAATATAAAGTTTCATGGTTTTATCTTTTAAAATTAAGAAATATCATACAAACTTTCAACCCCTTCATTCCTTTTTCGAAATAAAAAGTAGCCTATGTTCTGTCTCAGGGTCTAAAGATTGTCTGTACCAAATTTCATCAAAATCGGTTGCGAGATTTAATCGGGAAAGCATAACAGACAGACAGACAGAGTTACTTTCGCATTTATAATATTAGTTGGGATTTTATATGATGCAACTATAATTTTACGGTATTTAGATGATTCCTTTACTTGTGCCTGATGGTATATAAACATGACATTGCGTCATGCTAAGTTTCATGATACTAGGTCAACGAGAAGTCCATTACATGTTATGACTCCCTAGGGAATTACAATATATGCCGCATAAGTGGAGCATAAAAGGCGATATCTGTTGATTGCGTCGGCTTAAGTTCAAGAACTGCCGACCTAACTACCTGACCTATTAGAAATAAATTGACAAATCAAAAATAACTTTATTCAAATATGACTTAATAGAAAGCTCTTTTGAATCGTCCAATTTTTTTTCCTATTTTGTTAGTTATTCAGCTATTTTTAGCTGATAAGGAAAATGGGCGCAAGAAACTTATCAGCTTTATCAAAAGTAATAACAACATTTACAATAAATTATGTCAATATCATACAATGTACATATGTGTTTACAATTTATACTGGAAAACAGATATTTACACCTTAGAATGTAATATCTTCAAATCAACACCAAGCATTGGCATCCTTTAAATAATCATAGACTTTGTAATAGCCCTTACTCATTAGCGTCTTTTGAACATGTACCTTGAACTTATGAAAAGGCAATTCAGCTGCACTATGTATTATTTCGTGCCGTTTGTAACACCAGCGTTGGGCGCTATTATACGTAGTGCTCGGTAGTAATAGGTAGTTTGATTTTATGGACTTGCAGAAAGAAAGTCAATGTAAGCGGAACAGCGTGATTTGTTCTGTTTTTATCTGCTATTCGTTTCTTTACGCTTTTATTGTATAATGTGGTAATATACCCATTGACACTGTGAACTACATTTTAGACATAAGATAGCATTGTAAGAAAAATTATAAATGTTTGTAATCATGTTTTAAAATCGGCCGTAGAATAAGTAGTTTAGCTAGAGCGACCACAGAACAATTTTACTCAGAGCGACTGACCGACGCGCCCGCGATCACAGATTAATTACATACAACATAGATTACCCAAAACATACAAAGTGTTCGACATGCGGTCCGAAAATTCCTGTTGGTGATCGCGTGCACGCTTGGTCGCGTTTGATAAATTTTTATTGGATACTAGCTGACCCGCGCCCACTTCGTTGGGCATAATATTAATAATCCCCGAAGCGAGCACGAAAGCGAACTGAATTAAACCCGAAGCCATCGCGCGCCGTCCGCTGATGATGATGATGATGATGATGATGATGATGATGATGACACTCCGCAATAATGTGGCTTTCTATTGGTGAAAGAATTTTTAAAATTGATGATGATGATGATGATGATGACAACTATCCTATCTCTCAAGTTGGATCGAACTGCACATGGTGTGCGAATTTTATTATAATCGGTTAAGTAGTTTAGGAGTTCATTGAGCACAAACATTGTGACATGAGATTTATATATATTAGATTAGATTCTCCTGTTTGTTTGCCCGCCGTTGCTCGCCAATTGGGCTCCACCAGAATATCAGCGTTGCGGTGGCAGTCTACGTCGCTGTAACATGTGCTGAGGTTGGGGCCTAGTTGACGACACAACACCATGTGTTCTTTTAAAAAAAAAATATTTAATATGTGTCGTCAATAAATATTTTTCTTTCTTCTTTCTTTCTTTCTTTCTTTCATTTTATGTTTACAACTTATTATCACAACAATAAGCTAAAAGATGAAATACTATTTTGTAAGTTCAATATAATATTTTTACAATCTCTGAAAAAGTTCCCAGGCATATCCATACTATTGATGTCACAAAATCGCAAGTACATAAAATTAAACTACCTATTCCGAGCACTAATTATAATATTTTATCAAATTAAAACAAGTTTATTTCGGCTTTGAGAAAACTTTCAGCTAACAAACATTATGTCGGCTGATGTTGCGTACCGCGAAGATTAAAAAAGTTTCTAGCCAACTAAATATAATATTACACAGTTGATGTTTTTATTAAAATTGTTTGAGTCTATCTACAATACAACTTAGTTACTAGACCTAAAATTTTCGTTGCTTTCTTGGCGTGCAGACGGGATTTTTAAATCCAATTTAAGAAAGAACTATTTTGAACTGAAAAAGCTGTGAACACTTTATTGTTTTATATCAAATACCAAGCCTCAAGATGAAATATAACATAATAAGGAGGTTAAAAGTCACCCAAAAGGTAATGGAGAGTTCTACGCTCAGAGTTTCTCTCAGGATCAGACATTATGAAATTCGGAGAAAAACCGGGGTCACTGATATAGAAACTCAAAGAATACCGAATCGTCAGTGTAATAATGGGTTATTGTTATAATTTGTAAAGGAAGTTGGAAGAGATTGAAACTATTTATCTGAGGCCAGCTTCTAATTGACGACCTTGTAAAAATCGGGGAGAAAAATAATATAACAACTGACAAGAACTCAATGTCACAACAGCGAGCTGACTATATAAGTGAAATATTCACACCACATTTTTGTTTCTAAGACTAATACTTTTTTAATTATTAAGGTACGATGATATAGACCCGTATGTTTTGGCGCGATTTCAAAGACGTTTCACGTCAAAAAAAATTGTCCTTGCCAGTTTTCTTTCTGGCTCTTTCCATCCGTCGACTTGTGAACAAAGGCGTAGCATCTATGACGTACAAAAGTGAATATAAACATCCTTTTTGAAGAATAAATTTTGATACGTTACTTTTTGGGCCCTAGATAAAGTATCATTTGCGTTCAATTCGTTATCGAAATTGTTTTGATGTATAACGGTAATATATAAAAATGATTCCATCGTTCCCATATATATCGATTTAACGAATCAGTCTTTCATGTAAATTAACTACAGGCCTTTTTAAATTAAATATACATTTTTAATTAATACATACATATACTCCCGCCTCTTTCCCGAGGGAGTAGACAGGGATCACAGTTTTCCCATTTGCTACGATCCAAACACACTTCCCTAACTTCCTCGACTTTCATATATCATATATCGATTACTCCAGTAAAAATAATAAACTTACAAAATAGATCTGTAAACAATAGATATGTGTAAATGTACGTACAATTTTTTCCGAAAGAATCTTCCGTAAAGTATTACTCGTTTGCTTAAATATATTAAAAAACTAGCTTTCTGCCCGCGGCTTCGCCTGCGTGGATTTCGGGATTGGGTCAAAAATCAAAATTAAAATAATCTTTATTCAACATAGACCTTTACAGGCACTTATTGACGTCAACAATGGTCTATAGAGGGTCAAGGGTCATAGCTTTTGCCCACGGTTACATATGCGCGGATGTCGGTTTATAACGCGAAGGTTTTATCGCGCTTCCCGTGGGATTATCCGTTTTTCCGAGATAAAAAATACCGTAAAGTCTTGCTCAAGAATCACTCTATCTATTGATGAAAACCGCATGAACAGATTGTGCAGTAGTTTTTGAGCGAAGCCTATATTGCACATCCCGTGGGTTCTGTCAATTTTTCCGGGATAAAAAGTAGCCTATGTTACTCGGGGATAATGTAGCTTTCCAAAGGTGAAAGAATTTTTGAAATCGGTCCAGTAGTTTCGGAGCCTACTCATTACAAACAAACAAACAAACAAATCTTTCCTCTTTGTAATATTAGTATAGATATGCTTAAGTGATGAGGAAACGGTGGTTACAAAGTCAATGATATCAATGCTTAGAGTTAGTTTTTACGATTTCGTAGTTACTTACAATGTCAACAAAATGGTTGTGTGCATTGTCTACGGTAAATGCTTCAGTTGTAATTGCAAAGTGTCGTCATTGTAAACTTTGTAAGTGATAGCTGCTCGGTTAAGTACACACAGCGACGCGATAAACTTTACACACGTAGACACTGAGACAGCTTTATGTCGCTTGCGTCGGTTTACGACCTGCAAATGTGAGGTTTGATATATCGCTGACTGTTCAATCACGTTCAGTGGATCTTGATATCAGCGTGATTACTTTGAATCAGCTTTCAAATTCATGACCTGAAACAATAAATTGAGAATAAATATTGCCTTTGCCTGTTTTCTTGCTAGTTCTTTCTAGTACAAAGTTACGACTCATGTACGTCCCTAATAGGCATAATTTGAATTGGGTGTTTGTAAAAAATAATGATACGACTCCTTGACATCGGTATACGAGCTTGGCCACGAAGGTATCAATGGTGAACCAATGGCGTAGCATCTTTGACATTCAAAAGTGATTGTAAAATCCTATTTGGAGAATAAATTTTTTATTTGATTTGATTTGGTATTCATGATGACTATCGTAAATGAAAGAACAACCAATACCGTCTTTACCCGAGGCCCGTGCCCAGGGCCCCCATTCTTAGGGGAACCCCGAAGACCCTACAATTTTTCTCACACTTAAAATATTTTTATCGGACATACTTTTTTCGCAAATTTATTACTTTATAAGGTACTAGCTTTCTGCCCGCGGCTTCGCCCGCGTGGATTTCGGGATTGGGTGTATAGAGGGTTAAGGGTCATAGCTTTTGCCCACGGCTACATATACGCGGAAGTCGGTTTATGGTGCGAAGATTTTATCGCGCTTCCCGTGGGACTATCCGTTTTTCCGAGATAAAAAATGCCGCAAAACTCCTCAAGAATCACTCTATCTATTGATGAAAACCGCATAAAAATCTGTGCAGTAGTTTTTGAGCGAAGCCTTTATTGCGCATCCCGTGGGATCTGTCGATTTTTCCGGGATAAAAAGTAGCCTATGTTACTCGGGGAGAATGTAGCTTTCCAAAGGTGAAAGAATTTTTGAAATCGGTCCAGTAGTTTAAGCGTGAAGAGGTAACAAACAAACAAACAAACAAATAAACAAACAAACACACTTTCGCATTTATAATATTAGTTGGGATTTACGTGGCATATACTGCGCCATTATATTAACGAAGACAGACGGTTCAAGAAGGCTCATTTCTATCTGGAAGCTGAGGCCTAGTTGGGGATTCCAACAACTGAAGTGCTAGCGTCGAAATTGCTTATTAATCAGTAACGTTGTTTTAGTGCAGTATTCGAACCGCAGAATGGCGCGAGCATAACAAACTTATTTTAAAAATGTTAGTATAATTCGGATTTTTATATTCCAAAAGGGTCTCCAATTCTTGTGCCCAAGCAAGCTTAGCTTAAGACGACGGCGGTGCGAACAACTCCACTTTACAAACATAAATAATAACGCTTCTACTTGTCGACTAGCATCGATATTTAAAAAATATCAAGTTATTATTAAAAACAAATCAGGTCTGATTAAAAATCGGTCTTGTTTCGAATTAGAATCACTATTTGAAAACTGGGGCGCAGTCGTTGATAATTTGTTATTGAGCTCCATAGACGCTGATGAAGGTAACCGGCATTCGAGAAAACTCGCTTTAATTGTGTATTAGATTTTTTATTATTCTACGTACAGTGTGTGGCCTAGAACTCAGACTCTTAGAGTAATTGCATTTTTCGAATTCGAATAAAGATTCGAATTTTCTTTCCTTCCTGTCGAGGTTTTTCCCGGGCAGTACAGTATTGGGTTTTTGAGTATATAGATTTTTAAAACGCCGGAAAAATGTGACGCCCCTAATGTTGCAGGCGTCCATAGACTACGGGGACTGCTTACCATGAGGCAAGCCAATATGTTTGCGGGTTTGTTGCAGGAATTTAAAAAACGCTCCCATGTATTATAAATATACTGCAATCGTTGGTTTATTGTAATAAGGTAAAAAATTGTTTAATTTGGTAGGCTTTGAAAACATTTTTTTATAATTATAATAATTATAATGTATACAAACTCATATAACGTTAGCAACTATTTTAGTCAATCACTGTGTCGCAGTTACTAGCGCTCACCTCGAATAATTTCTTAACAAGAAAACTTTATATAAACTAATAAAATTTAAGTTTATTACGTGTAGTGTGTGTGTGTATGTGTTATAGTTTAATTTATTTATTTAATAAGAGTATCAACATCATCATAATCCAGATCGAGTAGCCATTTCTTCAGTACGTGTTTACAATCATTCAGGGTCATTTTATAGATATACATAATTTCTGATTAATTCTATTATTATTTATCAAATAAGCGGAAAATATAATTTTTATCGTTTCCGCCATCCTCATTTAATTGTTAAAATTTATATAAAAACTAGCGGACCCGACAGACTTCGTCCTGTCAAAAAGATTTGTAAAGTGGCAGATCTTTGTTCCTACTTGAAATGACATTAAATTTGTTTGACAGAACTAACGTCTCTTTTTTGTCTTGCCAAAGGTTCAAATTGGCTTTTAAGTATTAATCAAATTGTTTGTATAAAAATGTTGACCTTACACTTTTTCAAATTTAATTTTTTTATTTTCTCTACGTACAAACCTTCTCTGGACTTCTACGAATAATTCAGGACCAAAATTAGCCAAATCGGTAAAGGCATTGTTGAGTTATGCGCTTACCAACACATTTTGCGATTCATTTTTATATATAAGAAGACAAGTCTTATTGAACTTTTGTTTCATTAATCATGTGTATTTGTTTGCAATGTCATATTTTAATGACTGATAGACTGTTTAAATGTAAATTATTTCGAGATATAGGTCAAGGACGTCACTGTCTTGTATTTCCATACAAAATCTTTGCATACTTTTTTAAAAGGTGAAAGAAATGTAATTAATATAATTTCATAATTACTTTGCATCCATACTTTTATTAATATGTTAGTAACATTTTTTTTAAAGCAAGTAATATTAGTGATAAAATAATGTAAATTAATTTTTCAACTACGTGCTAAAATTAATAATAATAATATTTACTTCTACGTGCCCAATGACCGTCTCAATCCAGTGTTTTTGTATGAGACAATCAGGACGAGCAGTGATTGCCTGCAGAGCACTGTTGCTGCTATCCCTCATACGTCGCAACAGGATCTATGCCGTTTTGCGTATCACTGCATTCATCAACCCTATTATACAATTTATTAAAAATAAGTAGCGAAGTACCGTATTGCGCTGACACATGATACCTAATTGGGTGATTATATGATGTTTATTCCATTTAATTCATTCAGCTTTGCTATTAATTGCCGCCTTTAATACACGTATCATTAAGCGACAAGGTTGGCGCAGCGGCTGAGTGCAGTTGAGGAGGTTCGCTTCCCGCACGGGACATATATCATGTTTGAGCTGCAGAAATTAGTTCCAGTTTGGGCGTTTTCGCATGTGAGATGTAACTGTTTGTAACTACACCTACGACAGCGGCTAAAAATCCTAGTACGAGGGACGGTTTTTTAAAGGAACTGAGGTAGCTACATAATTAAAATCTTCAATTTTTAAATACTGTGTAAAGTAAAAATATATATGTCAAGTACTTTCAATTATATATATATATATATAATTAAAAAATAATAATTTTGCCAAGGCATGGAATCATTTCTAACCTATAATATATCCACAGAACACATAAAGACATATCTCTATTCAAATTCAAATGGTTTGTAAATTATCTTTTTTTTAAATTAAACATTCAAAGACAATATTTATATTAAGTCGGTATTAATAATTATCTTAATTTCGAGGTAAAATACTGGAATAAAATTACCAGGAATTCTGATATGTATTAAGAACTTACAGACTTAGTAAAATTTTGGTCGCGTTCGTTTGTCAGAAATAAATGTATGGGAATGACTCCGCTACTTGGAATCAGTTCTATACGTTTAACAACGATATTATTAGGAAAAAACAAGTAAATAATACAGTTTACAGGCGATATTATTGGTATCGATCGATACACGCGTCCGCAAGGCGGCCGTATGCGCGTACGCACGTGATCGGCCGGTTGTATACAAGGTAATCTTTGCCGTTATTCAGCGCGAGGGGATATGGACGATTTGTTAATTGGCCACAAAGTACGATAACGTTTGTGTTGATCCAACAATGATGCCGTCGGGAATTGGATGGAGAAAGTTTATTTTAGCTGCGACAAGAAAACTTAGTTTTCATCCTTCCCATAGTCAAAGAAATGGTAGATAGATGACCTACATACATACATACATACACACACTCACGCCTTTTTCCCACGGGGGTAGGCAGAGATTACGTCCTTCCACTTGCTACGGTCCTTACATATCTCTTTCGCTTCATCTACTTTCATAACATTCCTCATACATGCTCGACGATTGCGGGTACTTCTGACCTGGCCTTTTTTGAGGACACTTTCGATTTGTTCGAAATATGTTCGCCTAGGTCTTCCTCGTCCCGTCTCTCCACTCACTCCAGCTTCATAAATTATTTTGGTTAGTCTACTTTCATCCATCCGTTCCACATGCCCAAACCACCCAAGCATCCCTTTCTCTATTCTTGTCACGATATTCTCTTTCAAACCACATTTCTTTCTAATCACTTCATTATACAATCTGTCACTCAGTTTTACTCCTGCCATACTCCGCAAAGCTCTCATTTCTACTGCATTTATTCTGCTTTCATGTCGTTTCTCCCATACCCAACTTTCACTTCCGTACATTAATGTTGGGACCAGCACGCCCTCATGCACTGCTAGTCGCGCTTTTTCTGAAATTTTCTGACTACTCAGAAACGTATGCATGGCCCCATTCACCATGTTACCAGCTTTCACTCGCTTCTCTATATCATTATCACACCTTCCATCCCTTGTAAACATATATTCTGTACTAGACCTGGATAGGTCTAATACAGAATATCTAATTATCTTACACCAAAAGCCGGACATTTTGTCATCAACACTGAACCTAATCGTCTTGTGTAATAAACCAAAACCTTATGTGTAAGAAGTTTGTTTTCAAGTGTACTTGTAGCTAAACCTGTTAATATTATAAATTCTGTTGTATAGTTACCGACACATCCAGCTTTACATTTGCACTACGAAAGCCGACTATTACGACCGTCATTCATATGTCTCAATGTGAACATGTTAAGTAAGACGTGTTGCTGTGTGTACATGAATCTAGATAAAAATATTCACAAACTTAAAATAAATTAACTAAATTTTGGGGAAGATCTCAGAAGGCTGGATGCGCAGGCGCATGACCGATCGCTGTGGAGATCCTTTGAGCTGGTCCAGTTCAGAGCGTCTCTTGGATGAAATACATGAATTATTGAATGAACATCAGCCTTAATTCGATATGCCTAGTCGGAACTCAATAAGGTTTCCAATATTGTTGTCGTGTTGACAAGTGATTACTACCAGTTAACTATGATGATGGTAGTTTGAACGATAGATAGACGTCGAAACTTTACTAGTTTATAAGACAGACAAAGGTTGTTAAAAAGTTTCCTTAAAGGGATAAAAAATTACTGAAATAACCCAGCTCTGACACAGTCTCCATCTGGAGAATTTATAATTTTGACAATAACCGAACGAATCTATTGTAAACAAGCTGTTTTGTTTATTGTACAAACTTAGTATACAATTTTGCTTACGTATCAAATGTCAATAAAGAAACAATTTAACGTACTAAGCACATTCAGTTTCCAACAACGCTAACTACGTGTTTTCTTTATTGACTTAATGCAAACTTTTTTAATTATTCCTGTTTTGATTATTGCTCGCAACCAGATATTTCCGTATGCAACCCAATGCCAAGTTTGCACACGTGTTTGCAACACGAACTTCGCAGACATGGTGGCAGCGTGAAAACATTGACGTATTATTATTTAATGACATTATAAATACCTAGATGTTTTCACTTTATTCAACAACCTACATTTTTTAGATTTTAATGGAGGGAGACTTTATATCAGAGCTGCTGAGTCTGCTTGGATACCTCTTGCCTATTTCTGCCGCAAAACAAGATTCGCATTACTGTGATCCAGTGAAAGGTAGGCAGTGAAATTACTGGATACTTTTTACATCTTATGTCAGAAGTTGGCAACGTGCACTTTTTTTGTGGTGGGTTACCATCAGATAGGGGGCGACAAAAAGAAAGAAAATTGAAGAAAACTAAATTGGAGAGAAATGAAATAAATCTTTCTAGTGTTATGGGTATTTATTATCCTTAATTTAACTACCCTTATGGATAATAATCTAATTACAAAATTCCTAGCCAAGCGGTAGGGGTGATTACGGGTTCTTTAATTGGTTTGTTTTTGGCATGAGTGAATCACTTAAATGAAGAAATAAAAGGTATTAAGGTTCCCTAAAGAACCACAGTTACAGTACCTATTTTTAAAGGAAAAGAGTCTGCGCGACTAACCTCGCAGTCCGGATCAATGCAGGTACCTCTCTGAGACCACACAAAAACAGCAATCGCCTCAGGGACCACTCCTTCTTGTATGTTCAGACTCAACTGCTCATCTTATTTTTACTTCTTAAATTGTTAAATTCTTATATTGTTCAATTTCTTGAATTCGTTAAATTCGTTACGTTACGTTACGTTATACTTCTCATAATAGCTTACTTTGAACTAGACTAATTGATGTAATGTAACAAATAGTTATTTATCATCGTTATGCTATGTCATTCGAAGATCTTAATTGATTATTTTTTTCGTCTCATACACAAAAATAATTATATCTCAAAATGTTCTGCGCATAGTACACTTACCATTATTCTCTCAGTCCTGTATCTGGTTACTTAAAAAGGAGTGTCTTCGGATTTCATTCAGTCTGTGTGAAGAACAATAAGTCCAATGTCTCAGCCAATTTCGCTGATGAATGGTATATGCCGAATCGAATTACCCGTCTGCCTTCCACCTGACAGGATTCTGATTGCGCATTGCTTTAACAATCCAATTGTTAACGTAAGTGATAAGTTGACATCCAAATTGACGGTAGAGCAAAATTTAATTAACTTGTACCTTTTGTAACCATAGTTTGTACAAAATTAGTATTTTTAAAATTAATATAATATATTGACAAACAAGCAGACTACCTACCTAATGCTTAGTGCTTATAGTCGCCTCTACTGCATATGGTTCTTATGAGATTGTCAGCAAATTTGCAACCATTACAAAAACCACAGTCAAACTATCAACTGACATAAAATGAAAAGCCACAGTAATTTAATTGCTAAATCTTACTTAACATAGGAATGAGAACACGACTAATATGCGGCATAATAGATAAGACAGAAATACCCTGGACAGGGCCGATATAGGAACCTTAGTGAAGGGCGACTTCCCTTCGGCAAAAATGTTCAAAATTCCGGATATATCCAGCTGAATCTGGACAGATTGAAGTCTTTCACTAATTCTAATAAAAGGTTTACGTCAGCAAAAGACGGCACCCATAATTTCGTAGAAAAATATTTGTGCGTCTCATTTTCAAATCAGGCTGAGTGGGTGATGCGATCGGGTCACACGACCTACCCATATTGTCTTATACTCAGCGTATAAGGAACGATATCTTGTTTCAAGAGATTTGAATATGCTATGTTTACGGTTCCGGAACATAAATATGAGAACACATCATGTCCTAACGGTAAATTGACGAATATCTCTATATTTAATTTATAAAATACTAAATCAATGTATAAATAAGTAAAGACACTTGAAAAGAAATCTATTTTGGCCATATTCAAACATGCGCCTTCAACTTGATTTGACTTATCAGACTCAATCGGAAATTCAATTGCTTTGTTAACTGGTATTATAATGTCGGTTATTTATTAAGCCAGTCACTGTTGATTACTACGCATTAAGATCCAAGTAATAAATCATCACAAATTTCTGGACAATTGGTAAAGAGGTGATCGCGTCACATAAATTTCATGCAAACGTGCATACTGGTCGTCTCTCTGGAAAATAACAGTAATTTTCTTTTGTTTTTTTATACATAGTAAAAGACATATAATATTAATTTATATAAATATAACCAAATTTTTCGATTCATATATGCAGTTAATAAATTTGACGTGGCCATTTAAAAAAGCAAAACATAGGGACACTGCTAAAATTTATCTTCATTTCTTATTGAAGAGCGGTAAAATCAGTTCAGTTTGCATGAATAAACAGGAGGATACGAAACGTTGATTTTGTCTTCTATTCTGTCCGGACTGCTGTTGTCTCTTTCGCACTCTACGAGCGAGTCCGAGCACAGCAATAGATTTTATAAATACCAATATTTTTTAAATATCGTGACCTTGATATTTGCTCTTAAGGATTTTATTGGATCAGCGCCCTTTCCTAGTCACACTATATGTCAGAGAGTACGCTCAACATTAAATATTTAACTAACATACCTATATACATCAAATAGAAAATAGCTTGATGATTGAGAGAATATTGTGCGGTGACGAATTGAGTATTCAGGTGTCACAGCTCCCTTTCTTACCTAGGACGCCGTTGGAGCTGATTGCCTGGTGTCATCTTCAAAAATGATCGTTTTGATAGTTGTATATACGGATCGTTTTTGTATGTACGAACCGGGCGTCAGACAATTTCCCGCAATTATATATCTTCAAAGTGCGCGGACTGTGGTAGGCCCGCCCCCTCATTGACTGACACTTGTATTATTTGGCGAAGTGGGGTTGCTTATCACACCTCTGGTTAACCCTCAAGGAAAACAGGCATGTTTGTATATGTGTCATAACAAATAAATCATCCACACTCCCTCTCTCATGGTCATCTCAGGTCATAATACAGTCCTATTTATAAGTTACATTATATCATTAATTGCTTCCCTGATTTAATTTGTAACATGTTATTATGTTAAGCAGAGTTTTCGAGGCTAAAGAGGCGCCAGAAACCGCTATACAGATCACACATACAGTTCCATAATAAATGGTGATATAAGTTTAATATAGCGTAACCATAAAAAGAAAAAAAAATGTTTGCTAATAATGGTAATACAGGGAGCGGCAAAATGATCTGACGGTTTTAAAATGTAAATAACTCAATAGTTTTAAGAGATACAAAGGGTTTTATTGCATACTAGCTTGTGCCCGCGGCTTCGCCCGCGTACTAATCGTATTTTTCAACCGTCTACATAAAGGGGCTTCTCAGTGTGACCCGTATGTTTTATGTACGTATGTAAGTATGTATGTTTGTCCGCGATTATCTCATGTTTGGCTGAACCAATTTAGATACGCTTCTCAGCGACCCGATAAACCATAGAAACAATACCCATTGTCGATTTTCAGACTTTGACACCCCATTTCCCCCTTTTAGGGGTTGAATTTTCAAAAATCCTGAAAGACGTGTTTACTCATTTATTGTTAGGAGTACTCCTGCGAAGTTTCGAATAAAATATTCAAACAAATCTTGTTTCTCCATACAAACTTTGGACCCCCATTTCACCCCCTTAAGGGATGAATTTTGAAAAATCCTTCCTTAGTGCACCCCTACACCTTATAAGGAACCTACGTGCCAAATTCGTAATCTCTAGGACCAGCGGTTTGGGCTGTGCGTTGATATGTCAGTCAGTCAGTTTCTTCTTCTTTTATATATTTAGATTACAGATTGCTATTTATGAACATTTATAAAAATAACCAAAGAAATGTTTATGTTATCCGTTTAAGATTTGAAGATGACATCTTTCAAATGATGACCATCTTGTGGCCAGCTCGCTCCCCGGATCTCAGCATTTGTGACTTTTTCTTGTGGGGACTGCTGAAATCAAGAGTGTACACAAACAAACCCCGCACATTGGATGACCTGAAGGAAGCCATACGTCAAGAAATAGCCAACCTTTCTCCTGCAATGTTAGGGAAAGTGTTTGACAATTTCAGTGCAAGATTGGAAGAATGCATGGCCCAAGATGGTCATCATTTGAAAGATGTCATCTTCAAATCTTAAACGGATAACATAAACATTTCTTTGGTTATTTTTATAAATGTTCATAAATAGCAATCTGTAATATGCAATAAAACCCTTTGTATCTCTTAAAACTATTGAGTTATTTACATTTTAAAACCGTCAGATCATTTTGCCGCTCTCTGTACTTATTAAACAAAATCGCGAAGTTCAGAGCTCAGATCCAGCTATGTAGCATCAAGACTTTCATATGTATATCATATACTACGGTAAATAAATAAATATACGAAGAGAGTTAAACGCGTGTGTGAAGCAATCCGCATTGGGCACATATTTGGGATTAGTAGTAGTAGTAGTAAACAATGAAATCGCAGTTTTGTATCGGAGATTTCAAACAATTTCGCTTATTCCATACTAACGTTTTCTTATATATACATATAATAAGACAGTAAAAATATTTTGTCTGTACATTTAGTATTTTTGACTGAAATGGATAGAGGGGCACTTAAATAGATTATTAGAAAGCAAAAAAAAAATTTTTGGAATTTTTTGTCTGTCTGTCTGTCTGTATGTTTGTTCACGTTTATCTCCGAAAGTACTGAACCGATTTGCTTGAAACTTTCACTATTTGCTTTGTTTTAACTCAGAATAATATCTAAACTTTGTTTCATCAAAATCGGTTCATTAAAAAAAAAGTTATCGTCATTTTAATGAACTCAAGGCATGATAATAAGAGGGATAATAGATTGTATAGAAATATTATTAAAACTACTGAACCGATTTAAAAGAAACTAGGTACACAGATAGTCTAAAGCCCAAGAAAGGACATAAGCTACTTTTTTTTATACAAAATAGGTTGTAAAGGGTTGTAAAAGGTTGAAAGAAGGGATGCTAGGTTGTATGGAAAAATTGTTAAAACTACTGAAGCGATTTAAATGAAATTTGGTACACAGATAGTCTAGAGGCTGAGACAGGACAGAGGCTACCTTTTAAAGCAGAAAAGGGCTGTAAAGGGTTGAAAGGAGGGGGTGAAAGGTTGTATGGCAGTATTCGTAAAAACCACTGAACCGATTTAAATAAAATTTTATACACAGATAGTTTACCCCGTATATACCAATCGTAAAACCCGAGGACCCAAGGAAGGAAGGATAATTTTACTGACGGAAAACATATCCTCCTGTGGGAAATTCGAATATAACGCGGGCGAAGCGCGGGCGGAAAGCTAGTTTATTTAATAAAGAACAAAAGAGCAAAGTTTAAAAAATTTTATATAGAATACTAGCTTTTGCCCGCGACTTCGTCCGCGTGGAATAGTGACTTACGGCAGATTTTTGGTTAACCAACAACATATTTATATTTTTAAAGTATAAATTATTATACAAAAAATATGTCAAAAATATTAATACATGATCACACTTCAATAATATAAATTATGTCATTAGAAAGTACCCAATAAATTAAAACGTAGCACTAAGAGGCGTACTTTTTTGTATTACAATATTAATATGTATTTCTTATACTGTATCGGAAAATACCTGAGTACCTGTAAATAGCTATCGACTTAAATAAAATTAAAAACTAAACTATATATAAAACTAATATCTCTAATAATTATTTAGTAAAATTAAAAACTAAACTATAATAAAATATTTGAAATAAAAATATATTTATATTTGAATAAAGATTAATATTATTATGTTGATACAACTTAAACAAATTATTTCGACCAAATTTGGTACCATAAAAACGGTCATTGTGACTAAACCTTAAAAGATAGACATATGCCGTCGCGGACTTTTTTTTAGATCATGTATAGAGGAATAATTCTTCATACATATTTTTTTGTGTATCTTGAACCGTTTTCGCAGCGCGCACGCAAAGAAAGCCTTCAAAAATGAATAATTTTCCCCGTTTTTTACACATTTACCGCTCTGTCTTTGCTCCTATTGGTCATAGCGTAATGTTATTTAGCCTATAGCCTTCCTCGATAAATGGACTATCCAACAAAAAGAATTATTCAAATCGCACCAGTAGTTTCGGAGATTAGCGCGTTCAAACAAACAAACAAACAAACTCTTCAGCTTTATATATTAGTATAGAGTATAGATTTAAATTATAATTTTATGTTTATTTTTATATAATTTTTATTCTATATATATTTGGGGTTAAAGTATGAAATCGCAGTTTTGTATTCAAAGAATTTCGCTTATTCCATACTAATGTTTTACTAAACAAGAAAGCAAACCTTACGAATATTTTACACACACATCAATAGACATTTAAATAAGTAATAACAGTTTTAAATTAGTTGTCATAAAGTTATAGTCAATAATGTACAAAATTCTGACGATAAACAACAGCAGGTACTTTTTAAGTTATTTAAGTTTATAATAACCTAATAATATAGATTCGGAGACATAATGGTAACCAAAAAATCGTAACATAAACCAACACTATGGCGCCATAGAAAATATTATATTTGCACCCCCCGCGACCGGTGCGACACTTTCACTTTTGCAAAAATATAGTTTTTCAGGAGAAGCATTTAAAATTTTGACACCGCACAAAACAATGACGTTGGAGGAATAGGCGAGATAAGTTGCTTATACTAAAACGTCAACTTTTAACTTTAATTTTAGATAAATAATTATCAAGTAAAGGGGTGCTCTAGGATAATTATTACATACATAACTCATTTTTTATTTTTGACGTGAAACGTCTTTAAAATCGCGCCGAAACATACGGGTACCAGGTTTAAAAAGTGGACCGTAACGAAAAGGTCTATATCATCGTACCTTAATAATTAAAAAAACTATTAGTCTTAGAAAAAAAAATGTGGTGTGAATATTTTACTTCTATAGTCAGCTCGCTGTTGTGATATTGAGTTTTTTATAAAAAATCTTAAAACACCGTCAATCTTGATTTTATTTCAATCTTTTGCTTTAAAAGCGATTCTCTAACATAGACGTTTCACGTTAAAACCAACGGCCGTGTGCCCCGGCACAGCCCCACCAGAATTTTTTTCAAAAGTGTCAGTGTCGCACCGAGGGTGCGAATATTACCTATCTATGACACTTAAACTTAAAACGTCATAAAGATTTAAATACTAATTTCATAGTTAAGGAAATATTACTAAGTTAGGCTCAAGCACTTCGGTGAGTACGTAAATGAGTTGCGACGATAACCAAATAATATTATTACTAAACACTTGACAATCTGTAGCATGACCAAACTGCAAGTGAAACCAAATAACTTTATGGACAAATCTATCATAAAACGTACGCATTATATCTCATAATCGTTTCAAACGTCCGAAAAAAGTAGTTCTGAGTCGCGTTTTCTTGTTGAATAGGATCAGCATGAGTCTAATGCTGACATTTGTACAGTACATATGAGCATCTTACTTACCTAAGCAGTAGTTGTAGTCGTGTACAATAGAATAGATGACGCCACTAGGGTTGCCAACCACACTGTCAGATACACAATGAAAAATTTTCAACGTTTCGAATATTCATAGAATAATGCTTACAATCAAAGTGTAACGTCTATACTATTAGAACATTCTGGAAATTTCTCGGAACTTAAAATTATATGTCTTCTAACGTCTATACCATAGAATTATTATTAGAATGTTCTAGAATTTTCTCAGGTCTTGCAATTATAAGTAAATTGTTATTTTTTAATGCAAATCTGCCCATCTGCTAGTTGAGCGGTCGGCAACACGCGGCCCGCGGGCCGCATGCGGCCCGCGAAAGCCTTACTTGCGGCCCGCGTATGTAAGTAAAAAAAGTAATAAATGTCAAAATATAGTGGTCGAAATAAATGTATTCAATGGATAGGCGAAGAACGCGCTTCGCTCTGTCCGCGAACGAACAAATGAATGAGCAACGCGCGGGAGCGGTGCGGGCGGAACGACACAAAAAAGTTAGATCATTTTCCGAATTGTAAAAAGGCTGTTGAGGAAGCTGGAATTAATTTTCATTGGAAGAATGATAAAATGAGAGATATTTTGATACAGTTGCAAACCCAATTCAGCGATAGATTTGATGATTTTGAAAAAGTTTCGAGCAAACTGAAGATTTTTGCAAACCCTTTTTCGTGTGATATTGAGGATGTACAGAGTCATTTACAAATGAACGTGATTGATCTCCAATCAAATGATGCTCTCAAAAGCTCTTTTTATAGCATCAAAGATCTTGTTAAATTTTATGGCAGCTTGCCATCAGATTTTGACGAATTGAAAAGGTTTGCTCAGCAGTTCATTACAATTTTTGGTAGCACTTATATATGCGAACAAACTTTTTCTATTGTCAATTATAGAAAAAATAAATATGCTTCTCGTCTCACAGATGAGCATTTGAGAGCTATTCTACGAATTGCAACTACAAATATGACTGCTAACATACAAGAAATAGCCTCTCAAATACAACCTCAGACATCACACTGAACTTTGTATAATTTGCTTATAAATTTAGTATATACTTTGTGGTTATTTTTCTATCTATATTTAAGTATACGAATTAAAATAAATTTGTTTTGAGAATTTTCAATAGCATTTTTTTTTTGGATATTATCATAAATAGGTAGTATGGGTTCCTGGGTTAATATCACAAGTGTGGCCCGCCTTAAGTTTATTTTACGTACTTGTGGCCCTTGCCTGCCAAAAGGTTGCCGACCGCTGTGCTAGTTTATAGACGTTAGAAGACATATAATTGTAAGTTCCGAGAAATTTCCAGAATGTTCTAATAGTATAGACGTTACAAAAGTCAAATGACATTTCATGAATTATAAATAGTGTTTATGGAATTCCATAGATAACACATTGTTATAGTATTATAATATGTCAAAAGTCAGCTTAAAAATACAGACTATAAAGACATTGCGTTACAACAGAAATATGTGGTATGCCTAAAACGATAAAATATTTTAAAAAGAAGATTTTTAAAATTTTACTTTGTTATATATAAATCAACTGTTTTTACATATTTAGAGATAAAAGCACCACTTTCAAAAAATTCAATTGCAGCAGCTACGAGCTAAAATAAACATATGACGTTGACTTTATATACATTATTTATATGTATATATTATAATGATTACGAGAAGTCGATTCATATGTTTTTTAAAGTCATACATAAAGTTGTTTAAAAATGCAAGACTATGTTAAAAATACGGTTTTGTGTTTGTTCATTAAAACAAAATATTTTATTTGCGATTGATTGAATCAACATTGCACCATACATATAGGTTAAACTCCGTGTTTAATTATTAATGTACGCAAATAAATCATCTCCATTTGAGGATTAATGTTTATGTCAACAATGGTCAACCAAAGTCGTAAGACCTGGCTCGTAACTAGTCGAGTAGCCCCGGGATAATCCGGAGATTTGTGAGACTTGTGTTTCCCTATCCCTGGATCTCCTAACGTCCAGGAGGTTATCATTGTTAGTGATTAGCGATTATATTATCAGCCACAGGGCGCAATAGCATTCTATCTTGCAAAAAACGGCTAAAATAGAATTTGATGATGCCGGTAAGATCTACGCTGGATCATAGTGCAGTCTCTCGAGAATGTCCCATTTTAAAGATAAGATTTTCGTGGACTTTACATTATTTTTTGTACTTGTATCATATTTAAACTTAATTAGAGCATAGCTTATTTTCAAAATTTTTATGGGTAGGTGAATAATGTTCATCCGACCTCGACTCGGCCCAGCATACGCTGGCGGAGTGCCCCGCGTGGGCCTCCGAGCGCCGAGATCGGGCGAGATCTGTCTCCGCCGGCATTGATTGCGGCAATGCTGGCGGACGAGGAAGGTTGGAGGGCTGTAGCCTCCTTCTGTGAAGCAGTGATGCTCGCCGGCGGGCGCGAGGAAATCGCGCCAGCGGATGCGGCGACCTGGGAGGGATCACGCCCCTTCCGTGGCCGGGGGGCGTCGTCGGTGGTGAAGATCGGGGGAGGTATTGTGGCCTCCCCGAGGAGGGCTCCCCTGTATCGGCGGGGGAGCGGAGGCTCCCGGAAGTAGCTTGGTGTTCCCAGGGGCTCCCTACATGCCTGAGGAAGGCCATCCCTGAGGTTTTTAGTGGGTAGGCCTCCCCCTTCTGGGGAGGAGAGCCCCACATCACGGCCGGGGTATGCAACTTAATGCATTTTCCTCAGGGGAACAAAAAAAAAAGTGAATAATGTTGGCAACCCTAGACGCCACACGCCTCAGCACTGTTGCCAAGTGCTTCATCGGTCGCGTGACTGACGATATTAATAAATGCAATTATCGCTTTTTCCGCTGCTCGTACTGCAAGCGAAGATTTTCATTTTAGTTCAGCTTCAATTCCATTATCCAGAGACGTGGGAACGAATGCACGCGTGTTAAAGACTCCTGTCTAATGAATACAATGCGAATTGTTTTCATTGTCAATCCATTTGACTTTCATATAGTCAATAAGTTTTAAATATGTTAACGAAAAGCTTTCTTAAACTGGAACTAGCCTACTACAAAATGTATTATGACTGTAATAACACGTCTCCGCGACAACGTTGTCGAATTTGTTTCGTTAAGCGAGTGTATTTGATAGCTTGACGATTCGAGTGTTCGTTTTGGTGGTCATATAATGTTTGATGCTAACTTATGTTTTAAATTCCTTAGAGAAGGAAAGATATTTTTACTTTTATTATTGTCAATTTCCGGATCATTTCACAAACTAATTTCTACTTCGTCGTGGTTTCAAATTTAATGCGGCAAAGATTTGGAACGATATTCCGCCGCCTATTAGAAACCTAAAATCCCGCAATAATTTTAAAAATCAGCTAAAAGAATATTTACTTAAATTGTCATATTAAATCACACATTTTTGAAGCCACCTGGCCACGCTAGTTGTCCCTTGTCTTTATATTATAAGCAATCATTTACCACCACTACTACTCCTTTAGATCTCACTAGAGTCATATCTGCTAATATTGTATGTATACGTATCTATGTATGTGTGTATAAATGTGTATAAGTGTTTTTAAGTGTGTATATGTCTATCTGTGTTTATCCGCTCAGAATCGCTCGTATTGCAGTCTCAATCCTGGTTCTGGCAGAATAATCAGCGCCACAGCCAGCTGTGGCAAAATGCTGAGTCAGGGCCGTTTCGCTTGCACAGTACACTACCAGCAGTCACTGATATGTGTGTTCTCTTGATTTGTTAATAATTTTTTGCGACGATTGTATAAAAGTCTTGTATCTGTACTGTGTAGACGAATAAATGTTTTATCTATCTATCTATCTATAACAAATTTTCTGTAGTCTTCATTAGGTACGAATCTGACTTTCTCTTAAATTTCTTTGATTATACAAACAAACTGTTTCTATTATTTATTCTTGTCTTGAAATTGTTATATTGTTTCACAGCTTTGGTATCTCCTGTCAACTTTCTATGTTATGATTATAAACATCATGGCTATTTGTAGCTCGTTTAGTTTTAGTCACGTTGACTGTTATTATTATTGTCGCCGAATGCATTACTGCGAAATATGAATTGTTAATTATGCGAAGTGTACGTTCTATGTGGATCTACTTCAAACATTCTTATCTCCGCTGAGTGCATACCTACAATACTTTCTTTGTTTGCAGACCTGTAAATTTACACAATACTGCAAAAATTATCTTTGCGAACAAACGAGAAATTAGTGTGGAAATTTTAGTCTATCAATGGATGAATGGGTTTAGAAATCTGGCGCACAGATTGCTTATAAGCTGGATTAAAACATACTTAATTTCGGCGATGACCCAATTGTGATCCAGTCTAAAGTAGATTATTTATAAATCTCTCATCCTGAGCATGTTATGGTTTTTGAATCAATATAGATTATAGCCGCGGCCTTTAACTTGTAAACGACGCATGATATCTCTCGCGGGCCCGTCACCGTAAATTGGGCGTCTATTCTTGTCCTCCAACGTCTGTTTTGATGGTTGTTTTCACTGTCGGCATGTTTTGCTGACGTTTGAAAGTTCAACGTGTTTGTTATTCGAGCTTGGCGTTGTCGATTCGATGGGAATATTTTATACACTATAGAATTTGTATCTGTTTTGCTTTAGGTCACGTTTTTAGATTTATTTTAGGAGTCTTATCCTAAGAGGGAATACAGATTTGTTTCATTAGATTATCCATATTAGATGACACAAATGTCAAACTCTCAAGTGTGAATTCTGTGTTAGCAACCGTTTTATAAATTGCATCTATGAATTTTTTTCAAAATCGTAGTGGCTTTCATTTGTTTAAAGCGATCTCTTTTAATGAAAACATATATAATAATTTCCAATTTCTCATTAATCTCAAAACCGTTGTAAACAAACTTTTGATCACAATTCAGAATCCCGCACTATTTGGATCTCACAATTTCTATGAAATTGCTGTGCTACCAGTCGTGTAATTAAGGGGAGATGTATAAAAACGGAACATCGCATAAAACGGTTATCGCTTACCATCAGGTGATCCGTTTGCTCGTTTGGTGCCCTATTCTATAAAAAAAAAGAAATTCGGGACGCTCGGGTTCTATCCTATCATGTACCAATATGTTTTTCATATATATGACATTGTGTGACATTATGATAGGAGAAAAAGTAGAACAAGTAGAAGAGTTTGTATATTTGGGATGTATGTTTACAAGGGATGGAAGGTGTGATAACGATATAGAGAAGCGAGTGAAAGCTGGTAACATGGTGAATGGGGCCATGCATACGTTTCTGAGTAGTCAGAAAATATCAGAAAAGGCGCGACTAGCAGTGCATGAGGGCGTGCTGGTCCCAACATTAATGTACGGAAGTGAAAGTTGGGTGTGGGAGAAACGACATGAAAGCAGAATAAATGCAGTAGAAATGAGAGCTTTGCGGAGTATGGCAGGAGTAAAACTGAGTGACAGATTGTATAATGAAGTGATTAGAAAGAAATGTGGTTTGAAAGAGGATATCGTGACAAGAATAGAGAAAGGGATGCTTGGGTGGTTTGGGCATGTGGAACGGATGGATGAAAGTAGACTGACCAAAATGATTTATGAAGCTGGAGTGAGTGGAGATGCGGGACGAGCAAGACCTAGGCGAACATATTTCGAACAAATCGAAAGTGTCCTCAAAAAAGGCCAGGTCAGAAGTACCCGCAATCGTCGAGCATGTATGAGGAATGTTATGAAAGTAGATGAAGCGAAAGAGATATGTAAAGACCGTAGCAAGTGGAAAGACGTAATCTCTGCCTACCCCCATGGGAAAAAGGCGTGAGTGTATGTATGTATGAAATATACATTTATCTATTTCTTCTAGGGTGAAAGAAAACCTGCATACATCTTCAAAGAAATTGAAAAATGGATATTAAGTCAACTAATTCGCACTGGACCAGAACCGATAATATCAAAACTATATATTGACATTTATTTACACCAACAAATTTAATTTGTGAAATAATATTAAAACTTTCAAATATTTGGCTTATTCTTCTCCAATCTCCCAACAGGTGTAGGATCAATTATTCTTCTTCCATTTAATCCAATTATATTCTACATGCATGCAATGTTAAATATAGTTAGAGTTTATGCAATATCATCATCATCATCATCACGATGCCCTCTGCTGGACATAGGCCTACCCCAAGGACACTGTGCATCCGACCTCGACTCGGCCCAGCACACGCTGGCGGAGTGCCCCGCGTGGGCCTCCGAGCGCCGAGTCTTGGTCGCAGAGATCGGGCGAGATTTGTCTCCGCCGGCATTGATTGCGGCAATGCTGGCGGACGAGGGAGGTTGGAGGGCTGTGGCCTCCTTCTGTGAAGCAGTAATGCTCCAGAAGGAGGCCGCCGAGCGGGGTGGGGAAATGGCCGATCCCGCTCGAAGAAGGCGGCGCCGGGCTCGGTAGCACAGCTGCGGCGCCGCCGCGGGTCGCCGGCGGGCGCGAGGAAGTCGCGACCGCTACGGCGACCCGGGATGGACCACGCCCCTTCCGTGGCCGGGGGGCGTCGTCGGTGGAGGAGACCGGGGGAGATATTGTAGCCACCCCCGAGGAGGGCTCCCCTGTATCGACGGGGGAGCGGAGGCTGGGGGTACCCGGAAGTAGCTTGGTAAGTTCCCGGGGGCTCCCTTCATGCCTGAGGAAGGCCATCCCTGAGGTTTTTAGTGGGTAGCCCCACATAACCGCCGGCTCGCCACTGCGGGGGTATGCAATTTAATGCATTTTCCTCAGGGGAACAAAAAAAAAAAGGCCTACCTTAAGGAACCCCTCACCGATCGATCTGCGCTGTATAATATCTAGCGACCCGCCCACGGTGATAGTCAAAGACAACGAAGGTTATATTTACAACATACCTTATAGTATATACTAGCGACCCGCCCCGGCTTCGCACGAGTTCAATGTTGATACTAAATACACTACAGAAAAACTCTGAACGTTGTATATAATCGATTGCAATGTAACCGCAAAAAAACGTGCTTATTTACGACATCACATTCCAAACCTCTAAATGTATCAGTGTTTCTCTACTACTAACTACAATAGTATGGTCTGGCGAAGTTTTTTGTAGATATTGATATATCTATACTAATATAATAAAGCTGAAGAGTTTGTTTGTTTGTTTGTTTGAACGCGCTAATCTCCGAAACTACTGGTGCGATTTGAATAATTCTTTTTTTGTTGGATAGTCCATTTATCGAGGAAGGCTATAGGCTAAATAACATTACGCTATGACCAATAGGAGCAAAGACAGAGCGGTAAATGTGTAAAAAACGGGGAAAATTATTCATTTTTGAAGGCTTTCTTTGCGTGCGCTGGAAAACGGTTCAAGATACACAAAAAATATGTATGAAAGAATTATTCCTCTATACATGATCTAAAAAAAAGTCCGCGACGGCATATGTCTATCTTTTAAGGTTTAGTCACAATGACCGTTTTTATGGTACCAAATTTGGTCGAAATAATTTGTTTAAGTTGTATCAACATAATAATACTAAAAATTCTGCGGAAACTCGACCATTCCGAAAATCCCGCAAGAACGGGAACTATGTGGGAAAAACCAAAAATCTGCCGGAAGTCACTATTCCACGCGGACGAAGTCGCGGGCAAAAGCTAGTTCTATAATATTGTCGAACATTTTTTTGTCCTATCATTAATACTCTTCGCAGCGTATGCAATGAAATACATTTTATGGCAAATTTTTTCACACCTTCGGTTGGTTTTAATAAGAATTTCTAAAGATTTTTATAGCAATCTAGTACTAAATATAGCCTATGTTACTCAGTGATAGATAATGTAGCTTTCTAATGAAAAACGAATTATTAAAATTCAGTAGGTACTTTTTGGGTATATTCGTTACATACAAAAATACAAATCTTTTTTCTTTATAATATGAGAGTAGATTGTATGGAATATTCACTATATTCCATTAGTTTTTTATCTTAAACATTGTTTTCGACACATTTTTTTAATTACTAAGACAATTTGATTCAATATGTTGCTCCCTTTGTTGCAGATTCTACCGTACATTGACGGGTTCAACCACGTGGCGAAGATCGCAGCACTGACCGACGTGGAAGTGAGCTTGGTTCGCGCGTGCGTGCAAAACCTGGTCTACTACGGGGTGGTCACGCTAGTGCCCATATTCCAGTACTGCGCGGTAAGTTGCCCACTAGTTGCGGGGGCTAAATCTAATTGATACAGATCTAAGTCTGACCAGAACCTGGTCTTACTGCCATTTGGTTACGTTAGTGTCAATCATCCTTTACTTTCGATGACGATGACGATTGACAGCTCATGGTAGCACCACACATCTGAACTGGTTCCCGACTGCTTGTAGTTGAATTTGGCTCGGAACCAGATATGAAGCCTCATTCATGCAGTATATTACAGACTGACTTTCTGATCAGGTGATCAGTCTTTGACCTCTTGCGATAAATCCTGACAGACAATAGTTCAGAACCTGTTCTATAAGCGCGGGATAACGCTAGTGAATAAGATTCTGTACCTCGCAGTGAGGGACCACGGTTTATGATAGAAGATGACCGCCAGAGTTGGTTTCAGTCCAAAACCTCTGATGCCAATATTTCTGTAATGGGACTATGATGCTCAGCATGTGTGTTAATGTCTGTTTGTATGATACTTTTCTTCGGCGTAGTGTGACGCTCAGTTATATTTCAGGTGTACAGCGCGACGCCCAAGCTGCGGCAGCTGACGAGGTGTCCCGGCCTGCAGCGGCAATGCGTCGAGTTCTGCGCGCGGTCCGGTACGTGACACCTAACTCGTTATCAATCGGTTTACATTTGTTTAAATGATGCTACATGAATGGGCACAGGGCATGCTCATTCATATTTACTGAATGGAATCTCAAAAGCAATCATTTTTTTCTCCCCAGAAAGAGACAGAATTCCCATGGGATGAGAATCACGACACCCGTTTGTTTTATTATACCGGAGTCCAAACTCTGGAACATATGCTGTTCTGTAATGCTCTAATATACACTCCGAATTAAAACTACTTTCGGTGAACTACGCTCACCAGGTAATCTATATGCTCGTTTAGTTATGTATTACATAAAAAATGTTCTAACAATGTTAGCCTGCTTATGGTTTCGAAGCAAGGCTTTCACGCAAGAACCTGTCAAATTAAAAATCTTCCTCGGTTGTAGGCTCTAGACTGAACTACTCCCGTTGATCAAATCAAAATTAACTTTAATCAAATATGACTTTATAGAGCTCTTTTTAATGGTCCATATTTGCTTTTCCTATCACCCATTCAAGACGTATTTATTAACTGATAAGAAGAATGGGCGCAAGAAACTTATCAGCTTTCTCAAAAGTAATAACAACGTTTACAATAAATTATGTCATTATCCACCGTAACCGCTTATCATCAGGCGGGCCGTAGGCCTGTTTGCCACCCCCGTAGTGTTAAAAAAATGTTCTGGTTAAAATAATTGTTCAATCAAACAGACCTTTAATTGAACAATGACATTCAACCATATGTCTAGCTGCTTTGTAAAACGTCCAACATCACATCATCTCAATTGTACGCAGCGGTTTAGAGTACTGCAGCGTTGTGTGGAATCCTTTCTATGACATTTATAAGACAAGGCTTGAAAGTGTTCAAAGGCGGTTCTTGTGGCATCTCGTATATTCTTGCAATCTGGGTAAATCCTTAATAAAATATGAAGATAGACTGGTTCACTTCAAAATGAGTTCTCTATCAAATCGAAGACGTGTGCACGACATGCTATTTCTGTTAAAATTGGCGAATGGCATCCTCGAAGCTCCAGAATTGTTAAAAGGCCTTTCCTTGTCAGCACCGTCAAGGCTTCCACGCAAATCTCGCTTCAACATACTGGCGACCGGATTCAGTAGAACCAATCTCGGTCAAAATGCACCATTAAATCGGCTTATGAGAGAATTTAACAGTTTGTCAAAGTCTACTGAATTGGATTTGTTCGCGGATGACATCCGCCAATTTAAAAAGTCTCTTTTATAGTTTTTGTATAGGTTATTTGTATTTATTTTAAATAAGACAGGTACTCATTAGTTCCTCTTTAGGTACTAGTTAGTTTTAAGTTATTTGTGTTTGTCTATTTCTGTCTTTGTTTTCATTTTAATTTTTTAATTTTTTCTTAGTTTTTTTTTTTATATTTGGGTGTTACTCTTAGTAAAAATAAATGCTGTCATCACCTATAATTATAATAGCATTAGGCTAGAGCATTTAACATGATTATTATTCGTTGGTGTAAATGTTTATTATGTTGGTGATCTATAAATAAATAAATCACCGCTGAATCAAAGGTATTCGGTATAGAATTAGTTTTAAGTCTAGTTTCGTTTTCTGTCCGATATAACGGCAACAGCTGGCGTTTAAGATCGTTGCGAGTTTATAGTCGTGGTAAAATAATAAAAAATGTAAGTGTTGTTTATGTACTCGTACCAAGAACTATAGGAGTTACCTGCGAGTTTTGTGAATCTGAATTGAAAGATTTTTTTTATATACTGACACGCAAGTGGACTGTCCACCTGATATAATACACGTCAACACTTCTAAATTAACATTAAGTTATTGTACCTAGTAATTTTATTTATTTACTAGCTTCATGCTCACGGCTTCGCCCGCGTCATTTCGGATGTTTTAAAGTTTGCTCCAAACGAACCAGTTTTGTTGGTCGAAATTTTTCATATTTATTTACTTTTTAAACCTTCTCTGGACTTCCACATATGATTCAAGACCAAAATTAGCCAAATCGGCCCAACCGTTCTCGAGAACCGTCTTCGAACTAACGGACAGCTATTCTTGTCATATATGTACGTCTGTATATATCAAAATTAAAATAATCTTAATTCAACAGTTGTAGACCTTTATAGGCACTTATTGACGTCAAAATAATAAATTAATATAGATAGATTTATTGAATTTGTCATTAAGATCATTGTCGTGAGTGATAATTATATAGAAAATTAGTAAGCATTCTAACTGTATGCTTACCAATTTAACTATTCACATCCTGTGATAGCTGGGCCGAGAATATCGCGAGTGATTACACACTGCCCAGCCGAGTTGGATCCGTCGGATGACCTATTTCACAAAGTTGCACCTGCCTAGTTGCACTTTTGTCCAAAGTAAATACTTGTTACGAACTTCCTGTCCATGTTCATTTTAATTACTAGGAAACTGTACTCTATCGGTCACTGTAGGAACGTCGGTTGCACTGTGGTCTGGCACTAGTCGACGAATCGGATGATTCACGCGGTCCGAAATCGATTCTGCCAATCTTGTTTTTAAGAATTTCATATGTTGATTTATCTGACCCTCTTACGGTGTAGGCTACATGCTCAGGCAACCTGCATACAACAATTTTTTTTTTATTACCGTTGTTCCGCTCTTTTTTGTTTTTTTTTTTCGAGGGGAATTGCTCCTGAAACCGTGACACCGTGCTGACTAGACGCGGCCGTGTGTGGGGCTCTCCGGTCCAACGGACCGGCCTACCCACTAAAACCCCCCCGGTGTCCTCTGAGCACGTATCGTGGGCGAGTGGCGGGGTGCGCTCTCGCGATTCTACCGCCACGACGCCCATGGGCACCGTTGTCCCACTCTAGGATTTTTATCCTGTGTCGTGACTGCACGTCACAAACAGAAATCTCACATGCACCGGAACAAGTTTTTGTAGGTCATACGAAATATCTGTCCCGTGCGGGACCACTGCGCTAAACTTGTCGTCATTTCGAAGGAGTCAACTTGTTTCATGTTAGACTAAAACCCAATCGCCCTAACATAGTTAGGAGAGGATCGTGCCCCTCGGTGGGGACGTATATAGACGTGGGGCTATGATGATGTACTGTACCCGTCGTTACATCGGTGCGTCCCTGTGTCCCGCAGCCCGGCAGCTGCCCAAGGTGAGCGACCTGTTCCGCATGTACGCGGGCATGACGTACGGCAGCACCATCCGCGACCTGTGCCGGCGGCTGCGGCCGCAGGAGCTGGCCATCAACGAGCGCAAGCTGGTGCTGTTCGGCGTGCTCGAGGGACTCATCCGGCGCGTGTACAAGGTACGACGGACTTCCACTTACACACTTAAATCTTTCATTCGTTTCACATGCTCGGTAAATACATGTTTTTCATAAATTTTTTTTCATTACATATTCATGGAAAATGCGTCTTTCTCTCACGTATAGAATCTGTTTCACAACAGAAGTGAACAAACATAAATTTACATTTTCATAAATATGAAACAAGATGCATTTACGTTATAACACGGTTTAAAACTCTTGCTTCGCTCTTATTTTTCTAGGAATTACCCACTTTGTACACTTGTTTCATATATAACTATTGTAGTTAAGTTACATTATCAATGATTGGCCGAAAGTGATACTATTCTCAGTGATTTTAAGTGCATTCAACAGTGGGGTTTTTTGTCTGTTTTTATTCCGGTCGTGTCGTTGAACTGACTAACTCAGTAACAAAACAAAAAATGTCTCTCATCTTTGCGCTTATAGACTTTTGAGTCCGGCCAACCGTGATCGATAATTAATTAAGGGCATTGATTTTTTCTCAACAACGACTAACGAAAGAACTTCACATCACTTCATTCTGCATTAAAAATACAAGCGCTAATGATGAATTCATACATTGCTTCACTACCAGCGTTCGATGGCAATGATACGTTTTTGCTACCCTCGCGAATTAATAAAGGCTCTGATTTAAGATAGATACTGCTTTGAGATATGAGAACTCTTGTTTATTTATTTCAATCGAAATCGAATAAATCTGATTTGAAATCTTTTTAAAATTTGCGGGAAGGTTGTAGGAGTAAAATTTGCTATCCGCAATATTTGAAGTAAAGATGGGCGGGCCGACCAGTTTTACTGAGAAATCGATATTACTCAACTTAATTGATTCAAAGTAAAAAAATATTATTCAACATCGGTACGAGTACGAGTGTTCAAAAAGTTACCAAATAAGTCGGGAGTATCGAGTAGTAACCGAGGACTCAACCCATCCCTAATTTAAAGCACTTCCCTTCCAGGTGACCTTAAAAATACAATGTTATGTTTAAGGTCACCTGGATTTAGATTTGGATTTAACGGAGTGCCGTATATGACGAATTTAAACCGAGGGTTTCATAAATTTCGTAACATAAGTAAATACATAATGTAATTTTCTATTTACACTATGTTTGGCTATTTTGGAACGTTTACAATTCACCGGTTCTATTATTAACAAGATGATGATACTAATTAAGAATGTTGGGTGCAGTACCCTATCACGCTGCACAGCGAGGCACTGGGGCAGGGGCACGCGCACGGGGAAGGGCACGGGCAGGGGCACGGGGAGGGACAGCCCCAGCCGCAGGGGGAGGCGCAGGGCGCGCTGGAGGCGGGCGCGGGCGCGGGGGCGGGGGCGGGGGCGGAGGGGCCGCGCGAGCTGTACACGGGCCGCGCGTGCCTCGACGAGCTGTGCTGCACGGCTGGCCTAGCCGCTGCCCAGCTTGAAGACCAGCTGGAAAGGGATTCCAACGTCGTGTTCATCGTCAAATAGCGTATACATGCGCTTTGACCCTCCCTGACGCAAGCCTTCGACAAACTTTCTCGACCTTCGGAGTCGAAATGTAATCAACGTGAACTTTAGCTTTTGTAATGCAAGCCTCCATAAACTTGCCATTAAAAGCCAGAGCTAAGTTTGTTAATGTAAACTGCAGGCTTCTTTCAAATGCCTCTTTCAAAAGATCTCATTAGACAGTCTTAAAGTTTTGTCCTTGGACGATCTAAAGTTACGCGTCAGTTAAAGGCTTGCACAAAATGTATCAGAACTGATTTAGAATAAAGAACTCGTATTAAGGTGGCGGCACACATGTGCGCGCCGAAAGAGACGTAACCCCGCTGGAATCGTAATTTTGTATAAATGTTTAATGACTAAAATGTATTTTTGCTATTTGGTGTCCATCGTCACGTGTACGGCCACCTTAATATCTTTGAAATTTCGTAGCTATTATGTAGTTTCAAGATAATATTACTTTTACATTATGTTATCTAAGGCATGCTCATTTACACATTCTTTGTACACTTACATTTTTTTATAATAACATTTTAGCGTGTATTTTTTTAAATTGTTATGACATTATATACAAAGTCTTAATATTCGATATGTATTTATTTTCTTCTATATTTTGTAGTCTTCTGCGTTTTAAAATTATACATTTCGATTGTAAATTGGTGTCGTTGTCTTTATGGTACAAATATCAAAGAAATTAATTAATGTTATATTTTTTTATATATAAAAAACGCTTAAAAATTGTGTTCTATTTACCAAATAAAAAAGATAAATATATTAAATGATATTATAATGATGTTGAATTTTTGATGTGTATAACAGTTTTCATTTTTTTTTTATACTTTAAACTGTGTACAACTATTAATTGTTCTTAAAAGTGACATTTTAGTTATGAACAGATAATATATATAGGTATATAAAAAAATCAATGATTTTATTGTAATTTATAAGTACAACGATTTTCGACTAAGACATGAAATATTTTTACCTGCCCACTGTAAGTTTAGTGTTTTACTTAGTTAAAGTGAATCATAGATTAATACATGATGCTGTTTCATTTTTATTAATAAGGAATAACAGAGATGCATATATGCAATGTAAGGTCAAGAACCTTATTCTGTTGTCAGTAAGAATTTGATATAATCATAACAAATAAGGATAGGATTGAGTGATGAATTTGTTAAAGAATTGACTTCAACAGATCCTTAACACGTGAGACGAGTCCTTAACCTTGGGAACTTCTCAGTCTGTCACGTATAGGTGATGTGGTGATTTAAAATTCGTGTTGTGTAAGTAAAATTCAATATTTTTTTATATAAAACAAAATTCATGAAATTATATATCGTTATTTCAAATTTAACTCGTTACTTCGTTAAATATATGGACACGATGCGTGTAATATTTTTCGAGTGTATCCTTTTTTAAGTCTTCGGTACGTTTAACAAACGTCGAGAATATTTTCTGGACTTAATCCAGTAGTTTAAGAGATTTTTGTACAGTTATTGATAATATTAGCATTACATGAGTGTTAGAAGGGCATATACCAGCTGAACTATTGAGTTATTTTTAGAATGCTATTTTACATATTCTTAGTAAACGATATTTTCGTAATAAATTAATTGAGGACGCTACTTGAGACAGTACCTATATGCCCTTGTCAACATTTTGCCGAGTGTGTTGTCTAGATGTGTGCTGTGAAACAACGAAACAATTTTTTTTCAACAATGTCAAAACTTTGTGTTGTAAATTATCTATATTTTTCTTAATCGTATTACTTAAAAAAAGATATATTTTTAGATGAAATATAAATTCTTATCGTTTCGTATTACCTACATAAATGTTGGACTTATCTCTTAACTATGATATGTCCAAATTGCGGTCCAAAATTTGCCGTATGGTCCATAGTTGCGTGTGCGTTTGTGAGCGGTCTTAACAGAATCTAATGATGTTGTCGATTATTACAGACATTTCAACAATAAAATATATACATAGTACGCTGTTCAACAATACTATATATATATATATATAACTATCAATTATAGGCCAAACATTTGTTTGCAAATAGCTAAGAGCGCGGACCGCAAATTTTGAATCGTGGCCCTGACGATTGTGTGTATATTTTATCCTCGGGAAAAGACTACAATATAGTTCCTCTAATCTACGTTGGTACTTCTGCTATCTACACTTTTATTTCATCGTCATAAAGTTGCATTTATTACGAGCACGCAGAGGTGCAAACATTACCTGGTAGGAACTGTTTGATGAAACGCACTGCAGGTATAACTTTTCACCCGGCGCGCCCTCTACAACACACGTGGTAACACTTGAATATGCTCAATCTTTGTAGAAATAGACTTTGATTGTACCTTGTACACTATCCGTAACGATATTGGTGCTACGCAAGATTCGCATATATTTTTGTTAAACAACTATTGTTGGAATTTGTCGATTCTTCCCACCGACCGTGTTTGAACATAATCACATAATATGATTATATAGGTATTGATGTATATAAACAGGGTGTGGCTACACAAATAAGTCATAAACCTCTCAATGAGATTAATATCATTTTCACTATCTTTTTACATTTTACTACCTCCGAAATAGAATACATTACACCACACACACTCTTGTGTTGTAGCAAAGGACATTGTTCCGGCTCCATACATGTTCTGCCTAAGAACCGTTCGAATCGAAAGTGACTTATATAAACTCTTAAAATTATATGGAATCCTATGAAATAAGTTTTCACGAACGGACACTTCAGGAAACTAAAATAATTACGAAAAAAGTTAATATTTTGAGGTTATAAATAAAAAATAACCAACCTTGCGTGAAATATCAGAGTAGTAATATCAAAGTAATATTAACAATACTATGTACAGCTATATATGTTCTCTTCTAGAACTAGGAAAGGACTACTCTACTAGATACTAGGAAAAGAGATAGTACCTAGTCAAGTTTAAGATTATTCTTTGACAATTATCATTTTACAAAATCCAGTCCTTTACACACATCCGAGTCTACCAAGTACCTACGCAATGTAATCGGAGTCCGTAATCAAGCCAAAGTTGTTAGAATAAAACCATGAAACGCATAGAAAATCACAAAAGAAACGATAGTCGCAAAGCAATCAAAAATTAAATGAAACGGACACAGATAAGGTATGAAGTACACCAGTGTTGCCAATTACGAAAACTATAATACTTGAATGCCAAGCTAGAAATTCGCGATTTCGCTTAAAAAATATATAATACTAGTTTTTTTCTAGCTAGTCAATTTAGGTATTTAAATGAATAAAGTGTTATCAACTAATTTTAATAACAGACTTCAAAAAGGAGGTTTTCACTTCGATCCGTATTTACCGAAATCGCGAAAACTTCCGAAACTGGCAGCACTGGCTGACGGAAAACATTTTATACGGCATCAATAATTGTGACCCAACTTTTTATTTCGAATTTATTTATTTGAACTGTCCGTGGAATACTAAAATTTGTTTTAAATAATATAAAAATAAATAAAAATTATAGTATAATTTATATTCACATCGGTTCTTAGGCCAAAATTGAACAATGTCCTTTACAGTACAAGTCTTATATGCATAATAACATGTACATGCATTATTAAGGTATTGTTAAATAATTTTTCGTTATTTTTATATTTAATTATAATTAGAGATCGGATAATCAGATGCATATTTACCTAAAGTTAGTTTAAGACAAAGTATGGAAACGGCTTTTTATTGCTTTGTTAAATAAAAATCCCGGGATTGCGGAATTGGATAGCCGGGTGTTTATTTATTTACCTAATTTAGTTTTTGACAAAGTATGGAACTGTCTTTTTATTTTATTTCCATAAATAAAAATCCCGGCATTCCGGTACTGTAGAACATTTTGGTAAATACGTATGCATAGTTTTATAAATGAACCCGAAGTTTCGGTCTTTTGAAAATAAATACCACGTGCTAATTTAGTAATTTTCAAACAATATCACTACGTTAAATTTGCAGTCCCGTATTTTCCCGGGATTTTTATTTAATAAAATGTATTTTAAAAAGCCGCTTCCATAATTTGTGAACCAAAAATTAACTTTAGGTAAATATGCATCCGAATATCTGATCTCTAATTATAATAGAATATGTTTGACAATATGTCCCAAGGATTTAAATATTTATATACTAGAAGCGCCACTGTTTGCTCCAATACAGTTAAGTGCAGTAATAGTTAAGTGTCGGATACATGCTGTAATATATAATCATCATAAGTAAGGCCGTTTGTACATGTACTGCAGAGTACAAAATAAGTAGTCACTTTCAAGAAACACGACTACTCGTATTAAAAGATTTAAAAAATATAGTCGCTTGCAAGCTATGACATATAATGTGAAGCAGTACCTATTATATAGTCAAGTTTTTGTTGTATAGTCTTTATCTCCTTCATCGGTATGCCTTGGCTTTTATGGAAATGAACCATCTTGTGTAGAGTCCTTGTTACGGAGAAGCGAAGATCGACTGACTACTAATTTTTGCTCGACAGTGTCATTGCTTATCGCAGCCTGCCACTTCTAGTTCATTCTAGTCGTGCTAATTAATATTGCTAAGATACTTTATTTACATTACGTATACTAGTTATTTCGACGTAGTGACAAAAAATACATAGGTTAAAAGTAAGTTAAATGTTATAACCTTTTGATCCGCTAGCTGTAATTAGGTATTTCCGCATTTTTAGACTTTTACTAGTCGTAATTTTTAATTGATACCCCTACAAATAGTTTGACTGTACAATTTTAAATTTGTTGCCTTAATGTTGTTATAGCACTATCATTTTTGTTATTACTAAGTGAAGTGTTTAGATTTATTTAATTATTGAATCAGTTATATCAACATGTTTTTTTTTATTAGAAATACTGTATTTTTCATACGATTAATCGTTTTCGATCTATTATAGTGTCTTTGTAGACAATAGATATACAGGCTGTAAAAAAAACTATTACTGAAAACTATAACCTCACTCTTTCCAGCATTAGAATGGTTTTTTGTCTCCGAAACTAGGCCTGTGAAATCTTAATTTTTTTCGTGAATTCACGTTTTATGTGTTATTCATTATCATTCCTCTTACTTGGGCTATATTTCTTTGAATTCTTATTAAAGCAGTGATCTATAGTTACCATTTATACGAAACGCAGTGGTTTGCAGTCTGTGCAGGTGGTACCACGCGCACAATCGCGTTGTTTCTACAGGCTGCACGGGCGTTGTACGCCTTGTGCTTTGACGTTTCTTTATGGGAGCGTCCATAAATTACGTGAGATGTTTAAGGGGGGAAGGGGTCGAGTCTTCGTTGAAGCTTCTAATCTTACGTTGAAGAGAGGGCAGGTCTCCGCAAATATCACGCATTTTTTTTTCTGATTATAACAAAAAATATTATTATGGTCCATTTAGACCGCACATGATTCTACGTGGGCTGAATTAGAGTAGATATTCTTTTTTTAATCACAGTAGTCATGACGTGATTTACGTGAGAAACCCACATTTTGAAAAATCTCACGTGAGATTGAGGGTTGGGGGGGGGGGGTTAAATAAAATCTCACCCATATGGAAATTTCAAAAAACACCTCACGTAGTTTATGGACGCCCCCTATACAGAAAAATTAAAGTTTCACAGTATTTTTTACGGTGTTGTACAGATATTTAGATTGACGGTGACTGCGTTGAGGGTCATTTTACAGCGTGTATATTTATGACAAATAGAGTAAAATAAATCTCGTAGTAGCGTAACTACCTTTAGAATTATATATACTCAAAAATATATTTTTGTCGGTTTTATGCTTGCAACTAAGTAGTTAATAATTGTTATGAAATTAAAAGTAGTAAACAATATATTAAAATCATATTTACCACATATATATATATATATATATATTAGTGCAGTCAAGAAACTACGAGTTCCCTTACGAACATTGATAGGGCATATTTTTGAACATACCCTCACTCATGTATAATATTTGAGGGTAGGATTTATTTAGTGTTTAAGATGTTATGTCACCATTTGTCTTCATTGTTGTGTATAAGAGTTTTTTGGGAAAAACTCGAGACTTATTTTCTTTATTTCTAATCAAAATTACTTATTATATACTTTTGAATGTTGTTAAGATTTTATTAAACTCGTATTCTCAACTATGCTGTTTCATTACAAATTTTAATTTTGTACCACAACTTTCCCTTTCAGGAAGTAAATAAAACGCGGGCATCAGTTTCCAGACAGTACTGCTTTTAATACATTCTTATATAACATCGTATAAGATATGAAATACATAAACAGTTATATAGGTAACAAAACACGTGACTAGCGTTGGAGAAAATACAGCTGCTCAGTTCCTACAGACCTGCGAGTCACAATGTAGGCCTACGAGACTCGCAAAACTTCTTCGCTCAACACAAGGTAAAGTTTATTAAATAGTTCAGTAAAGACCGCGCCATTTGGGTATCACGGCTTACATGAGAATATTACGTGTATCTAAAAGAAATCTTACTCTTTCCTCTTTACCATTTTTGTTTACTACAAGGAAACATTGTACAATTACTTATTACTATAATTTATGCACCTGATAACGTAATAACAATAATATTAAGGATTACATAGTAAGTAGTCATTTATTATGACATCACAAGGCAGCGTTTTGATTGAAGAGAAGTTGCTCGTCTAACAGGCCCTTAAAGTCTTGTTTATGTTCTTTTTAACAATTTCCCATTATCTTACATATAACCAAACATTTCTAGTCAAAAACAACACGTATTGGCAAACGAATAGCGATGCAATATTTGAAAATAACTACGAGGCCACGTGACGTGTGTCATCCCCCTAAAAAGCCTATCTATACGTTTGCTCAGACAAATAATTGATTCAATCGCTTTCGATTTTATTCACACCGTAGTCAAAGCTTCCTCAGAGACATTACCGCCTTATAATGCTACATTGTAAAGATTTTACAACATAAAGACTACACAGAAAAGGAGAATAAAACGCATGCCATTTTTATGTTGTCATACAAACCTAATATCCAACTTAAGAACTAAATAATGCACGTTTTTCGCAAGAATAAAATACAATTTTATCATCCACGCCAGTCTCAAAGCAGACCGCTATTGCTATCATGCAGCGCTGACTGTCGCAGACGTAGCGTATATTTTAATGCAATTTATTTAATATAGGCGATAAATGGAAAATTAAAAACACAAGTATATTTTAAATGTTTGCGGAAACAATCTTCAATAACTCCAGAATTATAAATTAATAATAAAAAAATACAAACTTAAGCTTTTTATTTTCCTTCGCCACCCTGACTAGTCGAATGAGGGATTGGGATGAATACAACGATATATTATTTGAGGCAGAGGAAACGAAAGAGCATCACGGCGTCTGCCTTTTACTCTGCAGCAGTCGAGCACCCGGGTCTTCGCTGTTACCAAATTTTGTTTAAAACTGACAGATCCAGTTACATCACTACAGTTATCTCCCCTTGGTGATACGTAGTGAGGTTTAAGACCACCCCCCCCCCCCCCTTCCAACATCACGTATATTTTCAGTACCTTAAATACAGGTATAAACTATAATTTGATTTTATTCTGAAATTAAGGACCATCATAAAAATGTATAGACTAGGTTGCAAATTTTTTTTTGATTGCCATAAAAATAATAATAAACGAAGAGTGTAATCATACGAAAAACATGTATTACGAAAAAATTAATACACGTGATATCTTACTACACCCCCCCCCCTTCCCTCTTTGTGTTATATTCGTGATTTTTGTCAAACCCCTCCTTCAAGCCTCACGTGATTAATGGACAACCCCTTAGGGTGCCTCGAATTCAGAACGTTACTTGAACGAAAACCAACTAAATGTGTATCCTGGTATGAATAAATGGAAATAGAATTCAAACAAAACTCTGCTTTAGCGTTCTGTGCTCGTTTATTACTGTGCTCCAAGAAGACTGTCTGTAAATTGTATTACTTATAACATTTGCTTTTAATAAATTAAGTTCTTGATTGTATCACAAAATACTATTACCAGGGATGTCAAGAATGGCACATACATATGTTCGCACTTAACCTAGTTGTATCTGATGGTAAGTTATAGTAAATGCCAAGGTTTTAGGCATATGAAATCAAATTGATTCTTGAATTTAATTCTGTCTTTCTTCTGTTTGTAGTTTTGGTAATTTTTCAGTCTGCGACACCTGACATTTTGAGTTAGTGATGTTTCAAGAATGTGTTTTCATTATGCCTATAGATACACTGATGGCAGACATGATACATTGCGTTTTGTACGAAGTATATATGAAGTGATTCAAATACAATAAAAAAATATATTTGCCAATATGGTCAAAAAGAAAAGAAACTTATGTCTATATATCCAGTTCTGTTAGCATTATATGTAGTCGTAAATTCTATAGAAGATATATTAATATGTATAACACTTTTTCATTTGGCACGGTGTGAAGAGAAGTAGCACTTTACATTCGAATGTATTGACCATTTATAGGATCTTAAGACTTTCACGTAAATCGGCTAACATTGATATGGCTTTGAGATTGCGCAGACCTGATGAACGATTGACAAATTCATATATGCCAATTTCTATAGTCAAAAGCTCTTAACGTACCGTCGCGAAGAAAATTTGTTTCGCTTTCGTGTAAATATAAAGCTCGCTCCACTGTTTCCTACCAAAAGTACACCCGATTAGGAAATTAGGAATAGGTATACTTTCTCGTTTTTATTCGCGAACTCTCGCCTATGTTCGTGTTGTTTTGGTTTGTGTCGATGTTTTGTGCTCGATAAGATTAAAGGTCTCTGGTATAGTTATTCGCGAGGAATACTCGACTCAGTTAAATTAATAAAAATGTCTATAAAATGGATGCGCGATCCCGAATTATAGTCTCTGTAAACATGTTCATAGATTGATATACAATTTTAATAAGCAATAGACGTTTTTAGAGCGTCCATTTTGAATGAATGCACTGTGGACAACTTCACACAGCGAGAATGTAGGGAACTAATTCCGTAGCCAAAGTAACGTTGAGGACATCGAAGTTAATACGGACTGAATCGCAATTTGGAACCCTTCCCATATAATAACGTTAGATATCGAAACAATGTCGATAACGAAAAGATCGCGAATGAAACTTGGCTAGGGCTCCTACTCTCAGTATCGTCGAAACGCGAGACCGAACCTCGCGATGAGAAAGTGGCGCATTCTTTAGTATTAATATCACATTATATAATGTAGTTTTATTTACGAGGAATATTATTATGCAATTTTAATATTTTCTGTAAAATGATGAAAGTTCACTGACGGAATAAAATTATCAGTGGCGTGATTTATTAACTAAACAATTAATTCATTAGACATTTTCCTTCATATAGCACAGAGTTATATTTCTTAAGCCACAGATAATAAAATTTGTCAATAGTACTATCAAAGAAGCTGCTCAGTGTGCTGCCTTCTCACATTATAAAGTATACTAGCAGAAGTAACCGACATATACAGTTAAGATAATCACCGAAAATGCTAAGTCACAGATAACCTAAAAAAACATGTTTTAAAATACTGCCGCCATATCTCTGCCATCTTGTGTAATAACTACGCAATTCGAATCACTTTATTACGCCGTAATATCCATCCAACGAGAGAGATACAACAGTTAAATTCACTTTTTTATTAATGGCAACCGGTCGATACCATCTTGTATAGATAATTTTGACAGCTGTCATTCCCTTGTTTATCTGTCAATGTAACACTTCACATGTGGCGACGATTGTTGTCAAAATGACCACCCTAAATTTTACAAAGTATAAGCGCCTCCACGAATAGAATCCCTCCCTCATTGGAATACTATAATCTCGTTTATCCTTAATAATGTCCGTCATAAATATTGCCGATGGATAAAGTTAATTAAACATTGACTTTACGACAATCGCGATTAGGTTGAAGTTGGAACAGCGTAGTCATCAGATAGCCACGTACGTTCGTATCGTTCCACTTCTGAGCAGTTTAGATATAAAATGCTTAGAAAAATATCGGAAATAAATGCTTAGACACTATAATTCATTCATTACACGTTAATTATTGGGAAACCTGATAATTTGTCAAATTAAAAATATATCCGACGCATTGTGTGTGTTTCGGCGTATTTTAAGCATTTTATACATAAATTACTTGCATTGCTCGAGTCTGCCTTATTTATATACAGATAAATAATAAATTGATAGCTTATTCTTGCCTTATTGTTTTCAATATAATGAACTTTATTGAAAATTTATTACAATAATAACATTATGATATAGAGTTGATGTCAGTTAAATTACTATAATTGTTCAAGTCAAATGTTGTTTTCTTACAATTATTTATACATATATACCTATAAATAGATAAGATAAAGCATTAAAAACCATTAATTTTAAATTATTTATAGGAATTAATCTTACTAAGCAGTAAATAAATAAGATGTGAAAAAAAACAGAAGTGGGACTAAATTATCGTAATTTCTCTCTCTTTCCCATAATATCTTTGAGGAGAGATATAGCAAATGTAACTCTTCAGAAATCACACCCCTAGACAGGCGCCATAAGCAGTGACTATATGACTAATTTATATGTTAAACTTGATTTCACAAAATTGATTGTTTATTAAATACAATATGTACTTACAAAATACATAACTTCTTATAATTAGATTACACACTTCAGGCACACTGTTCTGAATTATGCTACCATTTAAATATTAATTTGACTAACTCATTAATGATTGTATATCATATAAATATTATATATGTATATACAGATCGTTACGGGAAGTTGAAACCATATGCAATCTGTGAAAACATAAGTAACTTGATTAGAAATAATACTTTTTTTACAGAATTTTCACATTCTTATGAATTATTTGTGTCTTTGCTTTATTGTTTATTATTACGATAACTAAATGAAAATAAAAATGATTTTCAAAACGATCGAAGAGATTTGAATAATTTGAGATTCGCACAACCGAATTACATACAACTATGTATAAGCGTAAGATTCAATTTTATTGCCTTTATTTTATATTTAAGTCACATGTTTTATGTTCAAAATGTGTTTATAGTACATTATCATACAAGTGAGTAATGTAGAAAATTACGTTCAAGGCTGACATTGAGCACGAGCGCAGCGACTGCTTAATATTCAGCCGAGAATGTAATTTTTAACTGCTCACGAGTGTTATATGACGTTTTGCAACACCATTGCGAGTAATTAATACAAACTTTATAGGTCAATAAAAATTTATTTTGAAGAACAATTTGTGAAAGTACAATTATAAAAATTTTGGATTTCCACCTTCACCGCCAGTCATTTGTGAAATATTCGTTATTATTTCAATCAAATTCATCGCTTGATGACATTTTTGATATAAAAATCTTAACAAAAGAAACCATGCAAAATAGTACTGAAAATTGAAAATTTACTTTTACTAAGGTAAGGACTAAGGTACCGACGCTTATACAGCCAAAACAGCAAATATATAATTTTGAAAAAAATTATATATTCTCTTCTATTTAATAGTTGTAATTTTTAAACTTATGTAATTTACAAAAATGTTTCAGTTTTTTGCATATAAATCTCTCTCATCTCTTTGGTTCCTATTTTTTTTTTCTTATAAATAAAAGCGTGACTTTTCTTTATGAAACTATTAACTTTTGATTACCAAACTGTGCGGTAATCGAATCTGAAATTCGAAAGATATTATAAGTTGGTAATATGATACATTGTGAAACTAAAATTGGTGTAGTTACATACCAATTACGAGCAATGGTGTTGAAAATTACTATTTCATAACTTTATGAGAAACTTGTCGATATTGACTTATAATAAGGTACAACTATAATAATTTACACATATGTATAATTATCGTTAAAGTATTGTTCTCAACTAAACGTAAGGAATACGTACGGAATATTACATATATATTATGCATCAATATAACTACATTAATTCACTATGTGAATGCGAACAATTTACAAAACAAACACACTTTATATACTAATAATATTATCATGAATTAATTATTATACATCATTATTAATCATGTTTGTCATTTATATGTATATATATATATCTTTATATATACATAGAATAGACTCCGATTGCACACTATAAATATTGAGGCTGATAGAACAAATGAGGGTTTTTCTGAAATAAATTAAAATAAGTATAAAAATAAGAACATGTTATACCATAACTATTTCAGTAACTTAGTGAAAGATCAACGTTTCATATGTCACAAATTAATGTTTTATTAATCGCAAGGCGTTGGCTGGACGATCAGTGAATGCTGTCATCCATTAGTATTTATCAGGGATAATGTAGATTGGTTTACATACAAGACTAGCGCACCCGACAGACTTCGTCCTGTCAAAAAGATTTGTAAAGTGGCAGTTTTTTGTTCCTACTTATTTTTATAGATATGGAAATTTTACCAAAATTTTCTTATCTTGCTATAAACCTCACGGAGCCCGAGACCTTTCCAACGAATGCAAAACCGTGAAAATCGGTTCGTGCGTTCTGAAGTTATAGCGTCAGGAAGGAAAACCCGACTTATTTTTATATAGTAGACTAGCCGACCCGACAGACGTCCTGTCAAATGTCACGTTGTCTCGCTGTATGTAAGGAAAGATTTTCCCGCTTTTTAGTTAAATTTTTTCCTGAATTTTCTTTGCTATAAACCTCACGGAGCTCGAGACTTTTCCAACGAATGCAAAACCGGGGAAATTGGTTCGTACGTTCTGGAGTTATTAGTGTTTGGAAACAAAACCAGACTTATTTTTATATAGTAGATGACAGTGTATATCACAAATCGTCAGTGTTACCTGGTTACGTGAATTTCGTATTGTCATTTGTGTAATAAATACATATTGATATTCGTACACAATGCCTCACGACCACGGGGCGAGTGGATGCATTATGTGGGATTTTGGACGCCGCTAACATCTGGCATTCGAACATATTTTTCGTAATCTTCTATTTTGACGTGAATACGTCTTTAAAATTGCTTCCATAGGGCCGCAAATCAAAAAATCGAATGATAACAAAATCGGGGGATACAGTTTAGTGTTGTAGCTACATATCTATCATCCCCATCCAAATTCCAATTACACCACTGGATAGCTAAAGGATCAAAGAATTAATACGCCCAGTAAAGACTGTAACACATCGCGCGCGGTGGAGGGGGAGCCCCGCCAATTTGAAGGCCATTTTGCTGCGTATCGAGATTTCCATTTAGTATAACTTTCGACTCGGTGACGCTACGACGTTCGTTCAAATCGCAAAATCTATCGATTATATATAAAACATTACTGTAAAATTGTGACTGTGAATAAGGTGTTAAAATAAAAAAAAAGTAACAAAAATATAAAATGTCGGCCTGTACGCGTCGAAAAGCCAAATTGAAATACAGAGATCGTATACAGTTGGAAAGGGCATCTCAACAGCAATCGAATGGTACCAAAAAAACAGCATTTGATCGAGTTAAGCAGTGCCGGCAACGTAAAGTAATGAATGCGGCCGAGCGGATCAACGAAGGTGCCAGTACATCTCCGTTACGAGACGTATTCACGTACAACAAACGGCCGTGTCCATAACACAGCCACACCCCCATTTTTTATATGTGGAATATTTCATTGTTTCTTTCAAAACAAAAGCTATAATAATAGTAACACAAGCATTAGTTTTTGTACCAATTTCACGTCCGCACTGTACGAAATACGTTACCATAGTGAGGTGAAAAATACTCTAGTCCTATAAATAACCATTAGTATTTATCATACTAATGTATGACAGTATTTACTGACCGCGTAGCCTTCGCCTTAATATTGTTTTTATTCGAGAAACAATCTCTTTAAATAGTGCTGAACGAAATTAAATTAATTTTCGATTTTTATATAATAATAGGAACCTATGAAATCGTCTTTTGTTTTGTCCACAGTAACGTTTTCCTTAATTGTATGACAACACAGAAATCAAACTTTATGAAAATTTTACACACATCTCATAAACTTTAGGATAAGAAATATATATTTGAAAAATAGTTACTTTTATAAACACAATTTTTAATCTATAAAATGTAACGTCCAGCGCCATCTATGGAACAGGCTTTTAATACTCGTTCACTCACCAAATTGAAATAAATATGCACATGGCAATAATTCAGAACACCAAAATCACTCATAAATACAGTCAAAAATAATTTACACTGACAATTTGCCTTTAGCAGCTTATAAAATACACCGTTCGTTTAATAAAGGAATGGCCTAATTAAGATAACGATTAAGTTAACACGTCGGGAAATAAATAAATGTCGTTATAAAGTTGAACATTTTGAGACTATGGAACCGTGACGCGTGCGAGCGATTTTGCCGTATAATTGAAAATTAACTGAAATTGCTTTAAAATAAAATTGTTAGGTTGCCTCTGATGAATCATTTTGCCGTCAATTCGAGAGCGAACAGTACTACATCAGCTTATCTCATTTGTTTAAAAAAATGTGTAGCGCCAGTATTAGTAAAAATTGATCAATTTTTGGACCTAAACGTATGTAATATTATACGTACTGTGTAGCAAAATACATTCCATATAAGCGAACACTTAAACGTAATTAAATAGACGTCCAAAACTTATATAAATATTGATAAGAATCACTCAACAGTATTCGGAATATTGCGATGCTTGATCGGAGTGGTTGTCCAGTCCAAGACTATAGGTTTAAGTTGTATATTATTCGTTGTTATGTGTCTTAATTGTTGGTGTCGTATTGTTTATTTCTATTGCATGCTGTATTTGCCATTAATTGTCTGATACATTTAGTTTAATAATATAGATTTGAGATTTATAATTGTTGTAAGAAATGTACTCAAACGTTGGCAAATCTTAAATAAATAAATAAAAAAAAAAGAATACACGTTTGATAATCATTATCTTGCCGAATTTTCCGAATTATTACCAAGATTTAAAGCAGTACGTTCCGTTTTCACACCATCTCATTCGCAAAATATTCTAATCACATGTCATTCGTTCCGTGACGTGACATATGACGTGTGAGGCGAATCAGCTTTAGTTTTGAAGCTAAAAATGGTGCACCGGCCCAACACACACGAATCCAGTCTAAACTCACACGAAAAATAATCTAAATACGCACCATTATGAAAAACAAAAAGATTTAAAAGCCGCCCCCACTTCAAAAAACTGACTGCAGCGGACTCGACACCGACCCCTTTCATAATTATACCATCGAAATATCTTTGGATTTCAGGTGTAAAAATACAAATTCGAAAACAGTTTATAAAAACGACATAATTGTCGTTTTTAATAACTGCACAGTTTAATAACTGCACTGAAAATTTTTCACGGAAGATATAAACGTACAAAAAATATTACAATACGCAAACGCTTATTATAACTCTATATTAGGAGATGTATTTATATGACTGTATTTTTACTATCACCTTCATTTAAATTATGCTTAGTCAACTAATTATCAGCATATAATTATAAAATTCGTTTTTTTTTTTATAGTTCTGAACGATGACTTAATGTGGTTTGGAAATTTCAATCAAATAAAAACTAAGACACACGTTATATAGTTGAGACGAGGGTGAGTCAATGGTGTCAATTCGAGATTATATTTATTAAAAGTATTAAAATTATGACTTTTTGAACAAATTGTGTTCACTAGTCTGGAATACAAAACTTTATGCGATGTTCAACTCTATTCTAAGTGTTGTTTAAGAATCTAATCGTTAATTTTATATCCTCAATTTGATTTGTTGACATATTTTTGACTCGAGCTTGCCTTAAAGGAACTTTTTGAACTAACCATATCAAACTCTCAACACAAAGACCAATTAACAATAACGGAGCCAATTCTGTTTCACATGAAACTAAGCAAAAAAATTCACTAAACAGTTTAAGTTATTAATTAAATCTATTTAGTTCTCACCTGGAACTAAATGAAGAAATTGAATTTGACGGGACTAATTTTTATTTTGACAGTACTAATTGATTCATAAAAATCTCTCCTATCCTAAATTATTATCTTCTCTATGGGATCTTTATTAGCCTATGTTAAATGTTTGTTATATTTTTGAGTTCGTTTGTGAATGTTCTATTAAAATTTACATCTTTACAGCTATTACAGTTCTAACAATATTAAACCATAAATCTAGAATAATAACAATAAAATTTTGGCGTTGGATATTAAAATATTTATTGTTTTGTTTTAGATGTTATAATGATGATATGTGATTGAAAAAACTACTATACTCTTCTTGTTTGTGAAATCGAGCGAACAAGAAATATAAATAAGAAAATTTCTCATATGAACTACATTAATAACATGATCTAACTTTGATTTTACATATGTCATAGATGGAATAAGTGTGACTAAACCAATATTGGTCATGTCAAAGTTTTAGTTTAGTTCGTGTTACGGTTAGGAAACGTCGTTACACAGTATCAAAATAAAATTTTGTCTAGTTTAGTTTCCGACAATAGAATTGGCACCATTGTTGAACCCAGTCGTAGTCTTTCATCAAACGACTCATTTCTTAATAAATCAGTATACTGAAACGACTGGCCATTGTGAATTGTATATATTTATTGATTTCCATAGAAACGTCATAAAAAAGTATTTAAAATATCAATGAACATTTTGATTGATCAAACGAAACTATACATTTGCTTGTTTTGAATTTTTAAAAGAATTGGTGGGATTAGAACAAAAATCAATACATCGATCGAACATAATATAACTCGCCACCAAAATGTCTAATATTCTTTATAATGTGGTAAACATTTCGATACATTTTTTTTTTAAACTTAGTTGCGGACGTCTAGTTAGTGCATAACTCATTCGCTCAATAATTCACTCGTTCAATCAACACTATAGTCCTAAATCATTATGATTTATTATTGTTGTATTAAATAATGTAATACTTCACTCATTAGTTGACAGTAAAAAATGAATATAGAGTATAAAAAAAATTATTTTTGCTAACTGTACTTTGGATAGTCTGGTTTGTAATATATATATATATATATTTAAAAAATATAGAGATTTGGTTTGATGTATGAGATGACATATCGTCTTATAGAAAGTGTTAATTTAATGTAAAGATATAATATTAGTCAGATAACAAAATGGAGTCTTATAATTCAACTTCCAAACGATCACCAATTTGATATTTCGCCAATACAAAAGTAAAAAATTATAATAAACAACCTTACATGTATTAAAATATATCTTATTTAAAATATATGTTTATGAATTGTTGGATGGTGTTGTATGAGGTGTCCGCATACAATCTGTCTGGATGAATCATAATTGAACTAAATAAATTATTGTATTTCTAAATAGTTTGCAGAATAATTTTAAATTTCCTAACCTGCGTCACATATAGAAATGCTAACGATAAGGGACTCGACAGAAACTTAACACAAATAATTCTAAACATCTTAAACAAATAAACGTACTTGAAACCGAAATAAAAAAAAAACTAATACCACATTGTATATAACATAGCCACTTCGAGCTGTCAGTTAGCAACACGTCAAGTATCACATTTGCACTGCGAAAGCCGCCGCTATGACGAGCGACATAAGTACTGTCGCGAGGTCAACATGTACTGTCTGACGTATTGCTGTGTGTACTATACAGCCACGAGATGTAAAGTAAAAGTAACGGACAGTAGTGTTGTTGCTGCGGAGTGTGTTTCCAAAATAGTGAATCGTTGTAGTCAAGTGAGGACAGGTAAGGCATCAACGCCCGCTAGCCGGAACACATCTCCGAGTGCTCGTCCCACGCTGCCACCTACACAGAAAATGCACTCTATATCATTGGGTGTTTTCAAAAGGCACTCAATATCATTGGGTGTTTTCAAAATGCACTCAATGTTATTGGATGTTTTAAAATGCACTCAATATCATTGTATGTTTTCAAAATGCGCTCAATATCATTGGGTGTTTTCAAAAGGCACTCAATATCATTGGGTGTTTTCAAAAGGCCCTCAATATCATTGGGTGTTTTCAAAATGCACTCAATATCATTGGGTGTTTTCAAAATGCACTCAATGTTATTGGATGTTTTAAAATGCACTCAATATCATTGTATGTTTTCAAAATGCGCTCAATATCATTGGGTGTTTTCAAAAGGCACTCAATATCATTGGGTGTTTTCAAAAGGCACTCAATATCATTGGGTGTTTTCAAAATGCACTCAATGTTATTGGATGTTTTAAAATGCACTCAATATCATTGTATGTTTTCAAAATGCACTCAATATCATTGGGTGTTTTCAAAAGGCACTCAATATCATTGGGTGTTTTCAAAAGGCACTCAAAATCATTGGGTGTTTTCAAAATGCACTCAATGTTATTGGATGTTTTAAAATGCACTCAATATAACTGTGCGACATGTGTGTGTGTGTGTCAGGGGTGTCACCTGGCAGTCGCGGCTGCAGTACCACTGGTTGGCGCAGCCGGCGCACACGAACTGCGCGTCGCGCCGGCGGCAGCCCTGGCACAGCGGCGCGTCGGGCTCGCCGCCCTCGTCGATGACGAGCCGCCCACTGGCGCCGCCCGGAGACGCCGCCCCGCCGCCCGAACCCTCCGACAGGGCGTTCTCCTCCTCATCCTTCGTTAACAACATAGTTTTTTTATATATACCCATTTTTATATATAAACGAACGAAAAACAGAAATAGATGGACAGAATTCTTAAAAGACGCTACACTTTAATATGTAACGTAAATTATTTTTTTAAATCTCTCGCCACGCTACGAGATATATCTTCAACAAGTCGCCAGTGAATACGCTACCATTAAATAGGCATGCGTAGACTCTGCTAACAAGATTAATGCAACAATTCACTACAAATTACAGTTTAAATATGGTTTATGTTTTTGAACTTTTGTTTCGTTTTTACGGTTATGTGTGACAATAGTACAACTTTTTTTTTTTTTTTTATAGGATAGGGCAGCAAACGAGCAAACGGATCACCTGATGGTAAGTGATAACCGTTGCCCATGGACACCCACAACACCAGAGGAGTCACAGATGCGTTGCCGGCCTTTTAAAAGGAAATAAGGGGGAAGGAGGGGTTGGGCCTCCGGTACCCTCACTCACTCGGGGAAACACAGCGCAAGCGCTATTTTACGCCGGTTTTCTGTGAGGCCGTGGTATCACTCCGGTCGAGCCGGCCCAATTCGTGCCGAAGCATGGCTCTCCCACGGTAAAACAATTACACAATAAGTTAAAATACGTTTAATACTTTCTTTAATCACGACATGTGCCGTAAAGAGTTTAACAATACAATAATCAGAAGTTACATCCCAACTAATATAAATGCGAAAATAACTCTGTCTGTGTCTGTCTGTTACGCTTTCCCGATTAAACCTCGCAACCGATTTTGATGAAATTTGGTACGAACAATTTTTAGACCCTGAGACAGAACATAGGCTACTTTTTATTTCCAAAAAAAAGGGATGAAGGGGTTGAAATAGAGGTTGAAAGTTTGTAAGGGATTTCTTAATTTTAAAAGATAAAACCATGAAACTTTATATTTAAGCACTTGATAAGGAATCATCAAACATTTGTTCTAGCATTTTTGAAATTTCGACCATGGGTGATATAAGGGTTGAAAGTTAGTATGCAAGTTTGTCAAATATCACGTCATAAGAAACAAAAAATCATTTGTTCTAGCATTTTGAAATTTTTACCAGTTGGGTGAAATAGGGGTGGAATTAAAGATAAGACCATGAATCTTGGTACCTTAGACATAAGGGACTAGGATTGACAAACACTAATTTCACGCGGGCGAAGCCGTGGGCAGAAGCTAGTATATATATATATATAAGCTGATAATGTAAACTCACCAGTTGGACCACATCCTCGGCCTTCTCCGGTTGCGGGTCGGGCTGCGTCGGCTGCACCGGCGTGATCGTGATCTCGCCGCAGTTCTGCAAAGCCGGCCACGCCGTACACGTTACTCACGCACTCGCACGACAAACAACACACTTACGGCTCGAATTACTCATCAGTGACCGCATATAAGACGAAACAATTCGTAATTGTTGAAAAAATGCTAATTAAATTGGAACGACCGAAGCGTTTTTCAGTAGACACTGATTGTCTTCAGAAACGATCGGATTACTTCAGTCCTCAAATAGAATTGAAGCGCATATGGCACTTTTTAACGTTATATTACTTCTTCCAGTGAGGAGGCGATAGCCGATGAAGCCTGAAGAACCAACAGAACCAAAGGCAAAAGGTTTACGCCTCGACAATATATTTAAAAAAAAGTTACTTTTATTTTCCATAATTTTATTAATAAGGAATTAATGTTTCAATATGTTATATGCAATCACAAGTACTTATTACTTACTAATCATTGATGAACAATGAACAACTAGATTTCTGACTCTACAACCACAAACGTCCTCGTGGAATTGCGCTTCTGTTCTCAGAGAATAGCGTCTAATATTGTGTAATCGTGTTCACATGTCACGATATAACAATTTCAAGTTTAAGCCTTGCCAAATAATGTCATGAAGTACATATAACTTGAAGTTGGAACGTTTGGTCATAATTTTTTATGTTTTGTATTTAGTTGTTTATTGTATATCAATAGACGTTTTATTAAAATACGGTCCCACCGATATATATTCGTAGCGTTTTATGTTTCCCTTTTATTGAAATAGATCCTACATCTGTTTAGATTTGTATAATAAAAAAAAACAATCGTCTGTATTTTCTGTAAAAATGTCATACGATACTGAGTCATCATCGCTTCAGCATAGAGATGCCTTCTCTGGACATTATCCTCCCCCAAGAACCCAATGGACGCTGCGCTTAGCAACCAACGCTCTCTTACAGCCCTAACTTGTAAAATATCTATTAATACCGTATGTCTCTGTATATATTTTGCCACTTCCAGTGACTGGCAACACTAACGATGTAAAGACTTTCGTCTCGAAGCACTGCGGTAGATGTGCCGAGAACACGCCTCATTCAGGAAGTTGGGCTGTTTGTTCCAGGTAATTATACCTATCAACCACTTCCAGTGTAGAGTCCCCTACCCTTGACAAAAGTGTATGCTAGATAGGAACACGACATAATTTTCGTTTTGTCCATGTTCACTTTAAGACCTTCTTGTTGGGTAATTGTATTGAGGCTTTAGAGCATAATGAACTATTCTTACATCATACGATAAAGATGATGCGACACTTCTTGCTATTGATATTAATGCGCTGTCCTCTCCAGTCCAAAAGCTTAAACACATCTTCTAGCGCAACTGTCAATGGTCGGCCCTGATACCATCGCCTTGTCTATTAAGCCCGAATCGTATCAGTCTTAAATTCTGGTCCTGAAGTTGTCGGACATGGTGGCGTTTTGGTATTTGATAAGACACTTGTAGACAATGGACCTGGCATCACACTGGATCAGATTTTGGCCCTACCGAAAATAGAGAATAACGGGTTTCAGGACTATCTTATCTTTACCCTTTTCGGATTTTAGATAGTGCTATTGCGCTGCAGTGAGTCCTGTTCGTTTCCCTATCAAGTTCCAGTAACTTCTTGATAGAATCATAGGGTGGTTTTGGGTCATTTAATACCAAGCTAACCCAATGCGGGTTAGTAGACACTCATAAATGAATAAATCGTGTTTGCTCGTTAATGAGTGACAAACTTTGATGACAATATTTCGCATTGTGACATTTTTTTTTATTTAATCATCATTTTTAAATTTCACGTGTATATTTATCTGACACTTCTACGGTGAACTGATGGTTGACTAAGGCCTAAACCTCATAAACAGTTAGGATGAGCTGTGATTAGGACTCAAAACATTTATGCAAAAGAATACATTTTTATCGGTTATTAGAGTATAAAATTTAAATTAATAAGTACATGAAAACCTTTCGCATTGCTATATAAACATATTTAAAAAAAAAACGATGAATAAATAAATAAAATATACATCCCCACTCACAAAACAGTACTTCAAGAGACACACATATACTTTATGTCAACATACAATTGTCAATTAAGAAGAATGTAAAGCTAGCGCTTTCTATAATCGGTGCTCTGGCACCAAAAAAGCATATGAAAAGTCAATGAATTAACTTCTACCACGCAATCTTACGTTTTTACGAGTCCCGCAGTTCATACTGCTTTATCTCTAAATCGTTGTGTGTCTCGATGCATAAGTGAATTTGTGCGTACTTGTAAGGGGTCTGACTTATTAGTGCCAACAGTACAAAATAGTGCAGCGTCTGTTAAACGGTCAATTTTGGACCCGAGCACGTTAACACGAGCGCAAATAGCAAATTTTGGACCACACTATTGAGATAAGCATATATCAATAAAAATGATCAACTATAGTAGATACTCATAATGATGTTACATTGTTGGTGCACAATATCCGGCACGAACTATATCAACCATCACCAAATAAGATAATAGGCTTTATGTGCGCACGTCTTGATGTTGCGAGGCGCATATTACTATTTTTGCAATGCGTGTTGTCTTATGCATGTCCTCGCTAATATATAGACAGATTTAACGCCACATATCTCAAAATAGTAATATTTTCAGATGATTAAAATGTCTTTAATTTTATAATATGCCTGGTATGTGTATGTTTTGCAACATACACTTGATAGTGGTCCATATTTGAGTATTTGTAGCAAACAAAACACGTTTTCAGCATGTCACAAAATGAGACAATCATTTTTTGCTTCCTGAAAAATTTACTATTTTACTATACGCGCTAAGTTCTACTTAAGCGATAAGTTCTTAATTCTACACTCAAGTCTATTTCCCAATAAATCCGTTTGTATAATGCTCGTTTCTATGCAGTTTGATATTGAAATACTCATTACTTATCAAGCGCATGCTAAATATACTTTTATTCAGAGCTGTGACTCTTTCAAAAACTTAAATACTAAATTTTGAATTTAGAATGATCCAGGCCAATTTTCACACCAATTGAGGTAGGTATGTCGTACATTTAGGTACCTTGGCCTGACCGTACGATGTTGGCAACGCTGAGGCACACTGTTTCCGCTCTGGCGACGTGAGCAGTTTAGCCAACGTCGGGGAGTAACACTGAGAGGCGGGGGACGCCTGCTGGAATGTTGGCAACACCGGTACATGCCGCTGGTCGGCGCGCGACGCCGTGTCCTATGTGGGCGACCAGAAGCGGGTGCAAGCTTCGCTACGTGGGCGACGCGGGGATTCTATTTACCCGTTAAATGGCATCCCAGTTTTAATTACTTACTGCCAATAAAGAGTGATACCAACGGAAGAAAAAATCTCTAGTGGAGCCAAATCCAGTTAAAACATTAATAATACTTCTACCAAACTTAGATTGCATTTATTGTTCCTAAGCTCATTTCTCATACGAGTACATATATGAAGATGTTAAACTATGAAACGGAAATAAGGAATATTTTGGTCTCTACTTAGAACATATATTCAAAGATAAGTTTGAACATCTAACACTCTGAATCAGATTTCAAAGCCAAGCGATGAGTTGAAAGATTTCATTAAGCTCAAACTCCACGTGACGTAACATTGGCAAAGATTATAAAAAAATCATTTCAGACATCAAAAGTCGATGGTGTTATTGTGTGTGCATTTGGCATTTTGATTGGTAAAGTGAAGCAACATTTGCAGTCAATGTCATGGCCCTGATGGGTGAACGAAACTATTAACTCGAAGAATTTCACGTCCCTGAATTGGATCGGTGGACACTTATTATTAACTATTTATTAAATAATATTTATAGTCAGAACAATTCAGTTTTACTAACCTAGCAATTGAAACATTATTCTAAACTCAATATGACCATTTCAAAATGAGTTACGCAATACTATGGACAAAAAATAAAATAATGAACATAATCGATATTGATCATTGCATTTTTATTTATCGCATGCAAATAATTTGCATATTATGCATATGATTACATAACTAAATTAATATCATTAACTCTAAGATATGATTGAAATTAGGCACAAAATAACTAAGTTTGTTTTGTGTAGATACCTCGTTTCATTATTGTTTTCATTTCTTTTACCTCAGCTGACTATATGTTTCATTTGGAAGTGTTTGCTTTACGAATACATGAAGTTCATCTAATATGTAAACGTATTTGGCTTTCAGACATAATTATGGCATTCCGTAAAACTCGGTATACAGAACATTCGATGTGAGTAAAATATTCGGCTTACTTATGCAAAGCTTAGATTACCTGCCTACCAAACTGTCAAAACGGGTTAAAGATAAGGATGTTATAATTTTTATTTAAATATAGACAACAAATATTGATCACTCTTCATTGCAGCACCAGAACAAGACACGCAGCGCCCGGTCGCGCACGTAGGACGATCAGCGCCAAGCTTCACAATCCAATTGCGTTAAATACAGATTATTTGCAATGATAAGCCCACACAAACTAAAAGCTCTCAGAGCCAAGCACCGTTGGAGTAACGCAGCACACCTTACGTGGAAAGGGATGATAAAGATATAATAGTCTTAATGACTAACTGGATAAGGTTAATCCATACTAATATTATAAATGCGAAAGTAACTCTGTCTATCTGTCTGTCTTGTCTGTGGATTTAAATGAAATTTGGTACACAGATAGTCTAGAGCCTGAGAAAGGACATAGGCTACTTTTTCATGCTAAAAAGGTTGTAAAGGGTTGTAAAAGGTTGAAAGGAGGGATAATAGGTTGTATGGAAATATTGTTAAAACTACTGAACCGATTTAAATGAAATTTGGTACACAGATAGTCTAGAGCCCGAGAAAGGACACAAGCTACTTATTTATATAAAAAAGGTTGTAAAGGGTTGTAAAAGGTTGAAAGGAGGGATAATAGGTTGTATGAAAACATTGTTAAAACCACTGAACAGATTTAATTGAAATTTGGTACACAGATAGTCTAGAGGCTGAGAAAGGACAGAGGTTATCTTTTAAAGCAGAAAAGGGTTGTAAAAGGTTGAAAGGACGGGGTGAAAGGTTGTATGGCAGTATTGTTAAAACATATCCTTCCTGTGGGAAATTCGAATATAACGCGGGCGAAGCCGCGGGCGGAAAGCTAGTTTTATTATAAATAAACTTTCTGTATACATATAAATATACAAATATCAAAGAATAGGATACTTTTAATACAAATACCATTTACTTGTTTTCTATTTATTTTAAACTAGCTTCCGCCCGCGGCTTCGTCCGCGTGAAACTAGTTTTTGTCAATCCTGGTCCCTTATGTCTAAGAGACTCTCACAGGGGCCAACCTCACGTTGTGTACAAAAATATTTTGTTTGTTTTCTTTCTTATGACGTGATTTGACGAACTTTCAACCCTTATTTCACCCCCTAGCTGGTCGAAATTTCAAAAATGCTAGAACAAATGTTTACTGATTTCTTATCAAGTGCTTAAATATAAGTTTCATGGTTTTATCTTTTAAAATTAAGAAATCCCATACAAACTTTCAACCTCTAATTCAACCCCTTCATCCCTTTTTTTTCGAAATAAAACGTAGCCTACGTTCTGTCTCAGGGTCTAAAGATTGTCTGTACCAAATTTCATCAAAATCGGTTGCGAGGTTTAAGCGGGAAAGCGTAACAGACAGACAGAGTTACTTTCGCATTTATAATATTAGTTGGGATTTTGTAATTACATACATGATTTTTTTTATTTTCTTTAGAGTTTGACTTCACTTTTTCGACAAATAAACTGTATCATCTTCTATCAACATAATTAGGTATATAACCGCATATCATTAATTTGATAACAGCAAAATGTTGTTTTCGACAAAATAATAAGTCAGTGCTTAGTGTGCTGCGTTCCACCACGTCGTTGGCTGTTAAAAATCCACGACACACCACTAAGATTTGTCCACAATAGCGGCGATATGACAGTGAATTTATTATCTGTGCACCCTTGTGATTGACATTTTTTAAATGAATCATGAAAGTTGATGAACCCATGCAACATGACTCTTCAATATGCAATAAATTGCAAATTTAACACAATTAATAATAACATTTAATTCGCATAAGGGATTAATTATAAAAGTATGTATGTACATCCAAACAGACATTTGAATAATCTATTAGGGTTTACATTTTCATTAAATAACACAATATAATTATAAGAAATATGTATCTCAATATAAGGGTATAGAGTAACTTCTTTTTCTTTTAAATGTACAAGGTTATGTAATCTTAAGCTCTTTGTGTCCTTGAATTTTATATTTGTTTGACGCCTATGTTGAATAAAGTTTATTTTGTTTTTGATTTAATATATTATTTATTAATGTAACAGTTGGTTAGGTTATGTAGGCGTACCAATAAAATTCCAAGTCAGCTTCGCATTTAAAAAAATACGTAAGCTTTGAGCAAAAAGGAAAGACAATAAATATACCTCTCAATAAAAATTATATATATATATATATATATATATATATATATATATATGAGTGCTTTATACCTATAAATAAATATTTGATTAAGGTTATCTGTATAAATATGATAATCTGCATGAAGATGAAATGAATAAATAAATTGCACAGGAATTTCATGAATCAAGTTTAAGTTACCAGTTACCCTGTTCACAAAGTTCTATTTAATAATCACTTGAATGTAAACCCTTTTAATTTAATTCACAACAATTAATTAATTATTTCTCTCAAATATTATTTGTATGATTGGAAACAGCACAACGGTATCCAAAAGCAATCTAGTGAATTAAAACACAGCAAAAAGTGTTCTAGTGTAGACAGTAGGACGTGAAAGTAAATTCTAAGACATTTTGATTTTCACACTGTGCAATTATGAACCATATTACAAAACCAATACAAGTCCCTCATAATTATATTGTTTAAACTAGCGTGTATAAGTAAAGAATGCTAGACACTTATTATGTTTTAATGAAAATACCTTGTTACTTTTACCGTTTTGTTCAACTTTTTGAATCCTGTTAGAAGAATGTTACTTTAATTCTTGCAAGTTCCAACCCACAACATTATTAATAATTATTATCTACTATCATGCTATTAATCCTCTATAAAAGAACCTATAACAATTAGCTTATTGCCAACATTAAACACTCAATGATATTATGATCATTATATCATCCAAACGCGTGATATTATGAATTTCAAAAAAAGAACATTCTCATGCAATGACATTTTCACCACCAGATCGCTAAAATTTTGAAAAAAGAACAATAAATTTTAGACTAATTCGTAGTTTCGGATTCTCGTCTTATCGTGTTATTTCCCGCCATTTGTTCACTCGTGTATTGTAAATCTTTTATGGAGGATTCACATCATGATTGTAGATAAAGTGTTGTATGCAACTGTTATAATTAAGTATTAAAACACTCATATGATACTATTATCACACTCGGCTACGACTCGTGTGATAAACCCACATTCGTGTTTTAATTACCCTTGATTATACAACAGTTGCATAAATAACTATTATGCAACGAAATGTATTATTACCCAGCATCAATCTCAAATTACAGGCTCCCACACAGTAACAACACGAAAGCAGCCCTAGTGTGAACAAAACATCAATTGAAGCCGAGAGCTTTGTGGTAGTTACCTTGGTCAGTATTCCATGCAACAGGGAACTCTGCTGCGAAGACTCCTGAGTGCTGCTGACGGGGAGGAGAGAGATTTCGGGGTACGGGGGAGGAGGTGGTAGGCGGGGTGGGGCGGGAGTTGGCGGTACAGGGGCCGGGGAAGGTCTTCGTTCAGGGGCCTTTGGTGGGGCTGGACTCGGGCCAGGGCTGGGGCCGGGGCTAGGGCCGGGGGGCGCCATTTCTTCGTGCATACGACGTCTTCCGTCCCTATGTGGTTCCCTCGGTGGAGGTATCAGCCCTGAGCTCTGCTGCATATTAGCAAACTGGACCAACACATCTTTAAACGACAACCCATTTGGCAGACCACCGGCTTGAATCTGCTGTAGACGCTCCAGCATGGCTTTCTGGTTCTGAAATGTTTTACATTTGTATCTATATTAATAATCACTTATTGTATGTTAACAACTGCATTAGTCATAGAAGAAAACTTTACAACACTAACAATCATCTAGATGGTTGTTAGGAAGCGGGGTCGGGAGATGGCCGATCCCGCTCGAAGGAGGCGGCGCCGGGCTCGGTAGCACAGCTGCGGCGCCGCCGCGGGTCGCCGGCGGGCGCGAGGAAGTCGCGACCGCTACGGCGACCCGGGATGGACCACGCCCCTTCCGTGGCCAGGGGCGTCGTCGGTGGAGGGAACCGGGGGAGGTGGTAGCTTCCCCGAGGAGGGCTCCCCTCTAGAGAGGGGAGCGGAGGCTGGGGGTTCCCGGAAGTGGCCTTTGTGTTCCCGGGGGCTCCCTACATGCCTGAGGAAGGCCATCCCTGAGGTTTTTAGTGGGTAGGCCTCCCCCTTCTGGGGAGGAGAGCCCCACATAACCCCGGCTCGCCACAGCCGGGGTATGCAATTTAATGCATTTTCCTCAGGGGAACAAAAAAAAAAAAAGATGGTTGTTAGGAACACGATAAAAACAAAATAATCACCATATTACACTTAGAATAAACATAACTTATAATAATCATTAAACACTTATTACTAAACTATTATAGTTATTTATGCAACTGTTGTATAATCAGGGGTATTAAAACGTGAATGTGGGTTTATCACTCAAGGCGTAGCCGACTGTGATAATAGTATCACATGAGTGTTTTAATACCTAATTATAACAGTTGCATATACAGGCGGTCCTCGACTTACGTCGTTTCGATTTACGTCGTTTCAAGTTACGTCGAACAATGTTTTGACACTATTCCTCAAGCATACGTCATTTGTTTCGATTTCCGGCATATCGGAGAATTCACTTGTCTTGCCTGCCATGAAAATTTTTGAAGAAAATGATCCTAATTTTGAGAGAAGTTTTAACGTTAATAACAAAATTTGTGCAGCCTATCACTGTTACCAAGATCTGTATGATAGCAAGAAGAAAGAAGCCAAGCAATCTAGAATTGATAGTTTCTTTAAGCCAAAAGTTTAATTTATTATTTATCATTACATATGTATAAGTTTTATAATTATTATTGAAATTAATAACACACAAATACCAAAAATAACTAGCAATTTCATAAGTGCATAATATATAATTATTTTAAGAACTTACTTTTAATAATAAAGTACGTCCTTTGTTATAAATGCACTTTTTTTTATTATTTCGAGTCCGTGTGGAACCTAACCCTTGAGTTTTACATGTAAACATATGAAAAAAATATGTCTCGACATACGTCGTTTCGATTTACGTCGCGTATTTCGAGAACCTAACATGCCGTAAGTACGAGGACTGCCTGTATAAGATTTTATCTACAATCATGATGTGAATCCTCTATAAAAGATTCTCATACCATATGGTGTTGTACAGTGTTGTAAGAACTATGTAAATTCAAGAAAAGTCTAATTGCGAAGCATGTAAAATGAACAAACCTTAATAAGTAAAAGAATTTATTGTAATAATTATTTACATTTTGGATCGTACAATTATTGAAATGCACTTGAACATTTGCACCTATTTTTTCAAAATTTTTGCAATCTGGTGGTGAAAATGTCATTGCATGAGAATGTTCTTTTTTTGAAATTCATAATATCACTCGTTTGGATGATGTAATGATCATAATATTATTGTTTTAATGTTGGCAATATTTTTGTAGGTTTTGTTATAGGTTCTTTTATAGAGGATTAATAGCATGATCTATACTAATATAATAAAGCTGAAGAGTTTGTTTGTTTGTTTGTTTGAACGCGCTAATCTCCGAAACTACTGGTGCGATTTGAATAATTCTTTTTTTGTTGGATAGTCCATTTATCGAGGAAGGCTATAGGCTAAATAACATTACGCTATGACCAATAGGAGCAAAGACAGAGCGGTAAATGTGTAAAAAAACGGGGAAAATTATTCATTTTTGAAGGCTTTCTTTGCGTGCGCTGCGAAAACGGTTCAAGATACACAAAAAATATGTATGAAAGAATTATTCCTCTATACATGATCTATGTGGGAAAAACCAAAAATCTGCCGGAAGTCACTATTCCACGCGGACGAAGTCGCGGGCAAAAGCTAGTAGTAGATAAAAATTAATACATCGGTAGTACAAAGAGACAATTTGCAATTGTTTGTTTCCAGGCGCAATTTTCTGGATGGAGTTTTTTTGTTACTAATAATAATAATAAAATTATTACTAATAATATTGAGTCAGTCAAAAATTTAATATTCTAATATTAAGTGCCTAGGACTTCCCCGCGTTAAAGACACTTTTGTTCCGTAATATCGTACAAATTATGCTAAATAAACCTGTTTCTAGCGTTCTTGTAATTTTTATAATAAGCTTCAAAACGATATATTCCAAGACTCCCTTGGTGCATTAAAGTAAAAATAAACCAGCGAGCACCAAAAAAATATCGTACAGATAAGTCTTGTTATTTATCTTTATTCTTTATGTTGGGTAATTATAGCACATAGAACTTAACAAACATTTTTGAAAATATCAACACTCAAATTAATTAAACGACACATAATTTCATTGTTTTATCGACACAATTGAATAGATATTTATCAAATTACCCTCACTTATTGCACACTGACACACATACAAAAGGTTAAGTGCCAATTAATAGATTGAGATCGATGCCCGTCCTCCAATATATAGATCCGGTAGATAGTTGTGCACTTAACTTTTAATTATTGTTAAAGGATATTGTTACTTCACTTTTTGTACACTCACAAAACTATCAAAATAGCTTTATTTAAATATATAAAATATTTGTGACATAACAATCTTCATAGATTTATTTAATAATGGAGGACATTTAAGATAATTTGTTTCAAACTCATTCTGAGTTTAAACTAACATTAATCTATATATACAAAAGACTCGAGGAAATAGTGTTTATTGACGGACTCCTCCAAAACGACTCCATCAACTTTTTTATATAGGTTTGGTATGAGCATTTAAGTTAGTTGTTTCGTTTTAATTTTTTGTATTTACATTGTACTTATTTCTGCTACTTGTTACGCTACGCGTTTGAAAGTGGAGTTACGATTAAATATACTAGAATTGTCATAAGTTGAACCCAAGTACAGGCTGAGCTGGTATCCTTGTGTGTATTACATAAAAGTTATGTTACAGGTTTACCTATTTGGAGAATCATACCAACGTCCCTTTAGTGCCAGAAGATTTATGTGCCCATAATTATTGTTAACGAAATAAGAAATTACATTCATTAAAGGATATCAATTATTTAACAATTAAGCAATAATTGAATCACAACTACAGCAAGGTTAAGATCAATTAACCAATGCAAGTGGAACCATCAAGCGAGACCCTGAAGAAACTGTAATAAATAGGCGATTGGCACAGCTAAAGATGGGTGGTCTGCATTAACAAAGTTCTTACTTATTTAGATGAATTCAACCTTATGCAAAATAGAGAGAGGTCTATTAGATATTTACCTTTTTTTTTGTTTTGCTGAGGAAAATGCATTGAATTGCATACCCCGGCTGCGGAGAGCCGGTGGTTATGTGGGGCTCTCCTCCCCAGAAGGGGGAGGCCTACCGACTAAAAACCTCAGCGATGCCATCCTCAGGCGTTGTAGGGGGCCCTCAGGATCGAGTGTCGCATCTGAGGACCCCCGGCCTTTACTCCCCTGGGTGCGCTAGGGGAGCCCTTCTCGGGGAGGAGGGATCTTGCCGCCTCTTCCCCTCCAACCTCCAACGACGTCATCCACCGGCCATCCGGAGGTGAGGTCCCTCCCGGGTCGCCCCACCCGTCGGTCGGTCGACCCGTGGCGGCGCCTCAGGCCAGGCTATCTGGCCCGAGGCAGCCTTCGTCGAGCGGGTTCAGCCATCTCTCGAACCCGCTCGGCGGCCTCCTTCTGGAGTATCACCGCTTCACAGAAGGAGGCCACAGCCCTCCAACCTCCCTCATCCGCCAGCATTGCCGCAATCAACGCTGGCGGTGACAGCTCTTGCCCGATCTCTTCGACCAAAACTCAGCGTTCGGAGTCCCAAGCGGGGCACTCCGCCAGCATGTGCTGGGCCGAGTCGAGGTCGTATGCGCAATGGCATCGTGTCGTGTCCTCCTTCTCTATTCGACTCAGATACTCACCGAAACAACCATGTCCGCTGAGTATCTGAGTCAAGCGGTAGGTGACTTCCGCAGAGCTAAGCTTCGAAGTACGGGAGTACCGCACCGACGGCGCGCTGACGCACGCAGCCCCCACGCTCTAGCTGAGCACGCCAGGCCCTCTCGGCCCGTCGGTGCAACTCCCGTCTGTGCATTCCGTACGCTGGTGCCGGGGGACTCCCCCCGTCGTCCCCCCGACCGACATGCCGCGGTGCGTTGTACATCACCGCGTATATGTCGGCACCAGAACCGTCGCCGCCTCGTACGAGATCGTACGGTAGCCTCGCACGATCCGTATAGCCATTGTCCGCTGCATGCTCCGAAGCAGAGCTCTGTAGCGGGAGGACCTCGTGCAGTCTTGCGACCACACGGGGGCCCCGTACAAGGCCACGGACCGTACGACGCTCGCGTACAGGCGGCGAACACCATCCCTTGGTCCCCAGCAGCAGTAGGCGATGTAAGGCGCCCGCGACCCTCTTGATTCGGGGGACCAATCGCACGAAATGCTCCTCAAAGCTCCATCTGTTGTCCAAGGTGAGGCCAAGGTACTTGATGTAGGGCCCCACCTGGACCTCCGCGTCACCTACCCGTATCCGGCAGCTGGGTGGTTCCCGGCGCTTTGGAAGGCCGTGGAACCATAGCGCCTCGGTCGGTCGGTTGTGCGGCGCTAATTCTAGACCCAGCCGGCGGATCGCTCTCACGATACACGCCACCCCCAGCTCGGCAAGCCTGAGCGTTTGCTCGAAGTCGGCCCCGGTATTAGATATTTACCTACTTGGAGGATCATACCAATGTCTTGTTTGTGTCAGAAGTATGTATCTATAATAGTCATTATTATTGTTTATGGTATGGAATAAATTACATCCTTATCATTTAACTATCCTAATCATTTTACCGATAGCTATAATTAAATACCATAAGGTGGACAGTCTACATGTCTGCCAACATACATAATGAAAAAAAATAAAATAAAACACTCACCATGTCCAAATTATTGAATAGCATATTGAGGCTGTTCAAACTGTTCATGGTGTTCATGCTATTCATACTATTCATGGCGTCCATTTTGGGCGCTATCGGCCGCGGCGCCAGCATATTGGGGTTCAATATAGATTTCATCCGCCTACCTCTTCTTGGTGTCACCTCTGGATTCCTTTGCCTGTAATCTGCTATTATTGACTTGACGTCCTTTGTCGGCCCCTGTCGACCCATGGGTAAGTTAAAACCGGGTAACTGTCCGTTCATGTCTCTAGGAAAGCCGGGCATATGACCCGGCATCATCATAGGCTGAGGGAATACTGGTTTTGGCATGTTCTGCATATGAGCAGCTTTGTCGTACGGAGGAGGCAAACCGGACATAGGGTTATAATGACTAGTGACAGGCATGGGAGGAACTGGCATCATCGGATTCATAGGGGTAGGGGGCGGCTGCTTGATGGCCAAGCCAGAGATCTCGTCGCTTTTATCTATAGCCAAATTCTTCACTTGGTTGAGGTAGTCATAAGGGTCTGTCCTGTCCGAGCCATTCACTTCAGGTGCCTTCTCGTACAATAACACTTGTTTTCTTCGCAGGAGCCGAAGCAAAATTTCTTCTTTGACTTTCTTTAAATGCAGTATGTTGTTCCATTCCTGTTCCTTCTTCTGCGCAAGCTCTCGCAATGTCTGTATTTCGGATAGCAGCTGCTCTGTGTGCCTCTGTATTTCATCGACACTGTTCTTGGTGGCAGTTTGTATGTAGTCATTAATCATTGTATCGTGCTGTGGAAATGTCTTCTCCACTTCTTGGCAAAGTCTCTTCAAAGGGGATTCGGTTTCAACTTCATCGCTACCGCGTCGTTTTGTTGGTTTTTCTTCCTGAATTAATAAAATACAGGCACATTAATTACACAATGATATGTAAAAAAATTATAGTCAGTTACATCACATAACTAATTAAACAAAAAAGTGTAATGTTTGTAACATTACACTTTTTTGCTGAAAATGTTTAAACAAATTTTGGCACAGCTCAAATATAGTCTTACAAAATAGATTAAGTGCTAAATAGGATTGACAAAATTATTGCTGAAGCAGTGTCTGTGATTTGTGAAACTGACAAATGACATGAGTTGAGATGACATTAGTTGTGGCTGTAGGGCAAATTGTAGTAAAAATAAAAATTTTGCTAGAAGAATATATATTATGAAATGTCCATTCCCAAGGCTATATGCATTGTATTATCTCCCTAGTTATGAAATAACTGGTATTGGTGGTACTAATGGATTACCTTTTGGCTTATTTTCGAGACATCACCATTCACAGAATGCGCTTTGGGCTTTATTTCTTGCTTTTCCTTTTCTTCTGGTTTTGCTTCAACTTTTTCCTCAACCTGATATATAAAATGAATACCACTATAACATTATCAATTTCAATAATTATTACTTATTGTATTTTCCCTTATTGACCTTAAATATAACTTGCTGAGATTTACTCTCAGTTGTCCACTATGATTACACATGAACCAAAAGATTCAACCATTACCATTGGTACTGGTGTCTTATATGGCTGTAATAATAAAAAACAGTCAGAAGCATGCATACATGAACAAAAATGTTCAACGTCCCAAATGCGAGCTACAATCACCAATAAATATGAACCTTTAAGTCAAATTGTTTATTCTGTAAATTCAAAAAATAAATAAGTATAAATTTTTTATTCCGCAATTAAAAATGGTTAAACATGAAAGTAAATATAATTTTAATAATCAACTATATAATTAACTAGCTGACCTGTGCCCACTTCGTCGAGCATAATATATTATAATTAATAATTATTTATTAGTACAGAGTGTTATGTTTAACTGTATATATTAGATATTAGAAAAACTACTTTTTGTATCTTTTCCCTAGAACTCAAAAATATATCTTTCATAGTTAAGGCAGCGTTCGTAAGAAACGCTTTCATTCGACCGTTTTTTCTCCGATTCACTTTGCAAAATGGACGAAAGCCTTTTAATTTACCGGTTTTTTATTTAATCTATGACACTCAGCAATAATGTGGCTTTCTATTGGTGAGAGAATTTTTAACATCGGTTTAACAAATATACAAACACACAAACTACTTCTTTATAATATTAGTATAGATAAACATATTACTGTATAAATAAATAAATAAATATTTGTTACACTTACACCAATTAGCCTACCCCACACTATGTAAGCTTTGTAAGGCTTGTGCTATGGGATCTAGGGTAACAGATAGACATACATATATTATATGTATATAAATATTTTTTATAGAAATAAATATCAACAACCATGACTAAGGTACAAATGTGTGCATTCATCACACAAACATCTGCCCCCTCCGGGATTCGAACCCGGGACCTCAGAGATGGCGACATTTTGAAACCGGGGGACTATCCACTCGACTATGGAGGTTGTCAATCACTGTATGAAAAGAGTTTATCAGGGATAGTGTCTGTGTGACACGTCTGCATCTGCTGAGTGTTACACTTTACACTAAGACAACAGTTCAAATTAAGTACTCCTTTGTGTAAATATTTTATTAAATACCTCTACCACTTCCATAGCCTCCTCTTCAGGCTCCACTTTCATCTGGAGCTTGGGTATTTCTGGAGCAGTCACGGGCACTTCCTTCACTGGACTAGGTTCCTTCAGTTTCGGTGTTGGTGCAGGAGAAATATGCTGAAAATAGTAATCATTTACTGTTTCAAATACAGAATAACAGTATAGTTCTGTGTTAATAAGAGTATAAGAATGATAATGAATATAAGAAGAATGAATGATAATAAAATATAAGAATGATCCAATTTATATTTGTATGCAGACAATTTTTATTTGTAGTGAATAAATTTTGAAATTTGAATGACTTATGTTCTGATAATTTTAAATAAACTATTGAAAACAGTCAAAAAACAAACAAACTGATGGTATGTGGTTTTGATCAATTGCTAATAATTCTGAAAATATTCGAAGTTTGTAATCCTTACAGAATGTACAGTATATATTGGTAACTAGCCATTTAATATGTAAAGCCAAATTATCATAAATTTGATTTATAATATCTGTATTAATTTCATTGGCTTTACCAATTTTTTTATAAGTTGAATTTTTCAATGATACAGAGTTCATATATAATTTAGATCCTTTTAAAGATCGCTGTTTGAAATATATAAGAACAAAACAAAGGACAATGCTAATATTATAAGCAAAAAAGATTGTACAAGCGACTTCATATTTTTAGGAACCTTTGTGTTTCTGCAGACACAAATCTTCTTATTAAGCCCAAGCCCTTCGCATTGGCGAATATTATATTGCAATGGTATAGTACTACTGCATGCCACCTATCAAAATTAGAAAGGGTGCAGAGTTTTGATAAAGGTTAAGCTGCATAAACTGAGGAAATACTTAATGGAATTAGTTTACTTTTAATAAATTTTCTCACAGTTAGGCATTATTAATTTACAACCTTGTTCTACATCACCATAAAAATGTAGAACCATCATAACTTCCACTACATAAAAGGAAATCCCATAGCGATATACACAAAGGGTTTACACATTGACCATTCTCACTATATCTTTCACACAAGCACATACATAATGACACTCTCAGATACACTTAAATACCCGAATGCGAGCCCTACGATATAGATAATGTATTGTGAATATTTTTATAAAAACATCAACTTATTTATTGCATGTCATAAACGAAAATTTCATTGGTAAATATGTAATATATATCAATACTAATTATATGTAATATAATCCATATGATTACTGAATGTTTATTACTGTTTATATATATATATATATATTATTTCACAGAATATTGCAATAATCGCACACCAACTTTGTGGGGGTAATAGCAAAGGTTGCAGAACCACACAGAACTCCATCTCATTAGTTAGCACAGGGTCTGTATCTTGTATGTTTGACAAAAAACGCTTGTGACTTTTTATCCTTACAAACCATACTATACTGTTAACAATCAAAAATAATAATTAATTTAATAACAATGCATGTAATGTGAAATATAACAGTTTAAAAGGGTTAAAAAAATTAATACTCTGTACTGAGGCTCGACATAAGCAACAGGAGGGAGTTTTATTACTAATTGTTAAGGGAACAGTAAGTTATAGATTTATCACTTTTAGACGAAACAACCAAACAGCCATTAGAAACAGTTCATCTAAATTTACTTACCTTTAGGGTGACTGCCACAGTTTCTTTTACTTCTGTAGGGGAAATATTAACTGGCTCGGCAACAACTGTTTCAGTATATGGTTCATTTTCTTCTGCAGGGGGCTCAGTTTTGGGGACTACTAGAGATTTCTCAGCATTCTCATCTTCAGTACTACCAGGAGAATTACTGTCATCTTTTAATAGTTCTTCTGAAATGCATAAGGGACAATATAACTCTTTATTATGTTAAAAGTAAAGCTTTTCTATTAAAAGCATATATTATATAAAGTGATGCTATATTTATACCTACAAATTAAATATAAAAGTAAGATATGATGATTTTTACCAAGGGAAAGAGCAAGAGCAGAAAGTTAGCTAACAGTAATCCTTTCAATTGATAGCCACCAAATAATCTCAGATTTTTGTGAGCCCCACAATTGAGGATAATATAGTCATAAAATGTGTCACATAATTTATAAATCATTTTTAATTACTACTAATTACACACACATTTAAATTAACATTAAATAAAAAAAGAAAATTGCAGACAATTTAGCTATGTAATTGGTCTACTACAAACACTGACCTGCTGCTACTTTGATTAAATGACTTAAGAACAAAATTGCACTTAAACCATGTTTTTGTCACTCTTCAGCCTTCTATTATTTGGGGTTTTATGCAATATTGTTTCTATATGTGGTAAAATATTTTTATATAGTAAAATCAACATGTGTTTAAATGAACATGTTTTTTTGCTGAATACTGAATTATTCATATCATTAACAATGTACCTAAATATCTGACTAAAGAGTGACAAGATTAAGTCCTGGTGGGAGTAGATGTTAGAGCAATGCGGTTATTAATACATATGTCTATCAAAATACTTATCTACATGTGATTAATCATATGTTTATCTGTTACTCAAGTCTAGATCTCATAGCATAATACTTACAGAGCTTACCTTAATCTAGGCTAATTGGTGTGAGTGTAGAATGATTTACCTTTAATTTTTACAGCCTGCAAATCCACTAATTTATCCTTAACAACATTAGCAATATCATTTAAGTTTTCTTCTTTGGTTTTTTCATCACAGCTATCCTTCTCTTCGACGCCGTTGACATCTTCCTTCCCAAGACTATCCTTTATCTTGCCTGCATCCTCTTCCTCACCCTCCAATGCTAATGGATCAACATCGTTACTACTTAAGACCGCAGACGGAGACACTACATCCACAGGCTGTTCCTTCAGCGATTCCACTATTTTGACGCCTATATCGTTCATTTTTATTCACATATTTACGTCTCGTAGCATCAGCACAGTGTTACAACGCTGTGTAAGTTCAACGACTTTAAAATGAACATCCTAATCATAACCACAATGACACAATTCAGAGCCGATAGCGACACTGACCGGCCTTGGAATCCGGAATCTAATACAATACGAACAAAATACTTGCAGAGAAATAAAGAAAACAAACTTTAATGGCAATGTTTTGTGTAATATTTACTGTCTGATCGGGAATATCACGATGCGCAGACAGTTGCAACCGTGAACTTTGGGGTCATTGTAGGGTAATTCATGACGACCATAGCCTTCAAATATGTTCGGGAAAGACTTTACATGTTAATAATTAACGTAAGAGTTTTTAAAAATGTTATGTTAAAACAATATTAAAATTCTTAACGAAATATTAACATCCCGAGGACGCAAATTGCACGCAAACTATTAGTGTTGCCAGTATATTACGTAAAAATTACTAACCATTCCATCCAAAGAATATTCAGTCTTAATCTTTGGTTTTTTGTTGTCTCACTTTCAGACAGTGAGGAAAATAAAGCCTAATGGATTGACGTCGGTATTTAATATTGCGGTGATTAATATTTTTCATGATAGAATTGACTGAAAGAAATAAAAAAAATATTTAATTATGTTATAAATTTATTTAATATATGTATAATTATAAAACTGTAACTACTTATAAAATTTGAGAGACTGTAGATTAGGACTTAGTCAATTACGCGGGCTTGGCTTGGTTCGATCGACTATTATATACAGGTTGCCTCATAATGTTTTCTTTCACCATAGGAGTGTCGGATAAATGTACATATGAAATTCTAAAAATGAAAAACAAATTGGTACTTGGCAGAATTGACCCCAGGCCCCCTCAATCATCCAATTCTACCCAATGCTGACACCACTAATCTATATATATATATATATAATATATATATATATATAAAACAATGCCACTTTTCTAATCAAATGCCTTTATTGATTTAGCTAATATTGGTCTTGAATTATTCGTGGAAGTCCAGAGGTTTGTACGTAGAGCAACTTAAAAAAAATCTTAAAATAGTGTAAAATCGACATTTTTCTATACTCCCATATACAAACAATTTGTATTGATACTTAAAAGCTTATTTGAACCTTTGGCAAAACAATCGAAGACAAAAAAAGTGACGTTAGTTCTGTCAAACAAATTTAATGTCATCATATGTCATTTCATTTTATCTGCGATAATTATTATTTTGTTGTGTTTATATTTTCCAAAATATTGTTGAGTTATTGCTTTGTGTCCATATTTTCCAAAATATTGTTGAGTTGTTGAGTGAAAGTAAAATGCCAAACGTAGGCCGGCGAACGCGTATTGCAAATCAAATCAAATCAAATCGTAATTTAAATTCGTGGGACAGGATAACGTCTTTCGGGTCAGCTAGTTAATCAATAATTAATTATGGTAAAATTAATTTTCATACAAATATAATATCCAAAGCAACATTATCATCGTAATATTATCGAACTTTACTATTTACATATGCTGTAACATGAATTATTATATTGAGACTGAATATCAGCAGAAAGAAGTTTGAATGAGGCCTGGCCTAAATCCAATTTTTCATTTATAGGATCAGTTGAAAAACCCGCTGGGAGCTAGTTCTAAAAAATCCGATATTTAACACAAAATCTGTTTAAAGAATACAGTTGTTGATTTAGTTGATTAACGTTATACAACGTTATACGTTATATAATTAACAATCTAAAATTTGATTTTAAGTATAAAAACAAAAACATTTTATAAGTTGTAATTTTTACGCATCGCATTATACATCTAACAATATTCTTTTTGTAAGTAGAAATATAGCCATAGAAACATTATTTTTGTTTGCGTTGACTATGATAAATCTAATTTTCACAACATAGTATAACCATAATTAACTTTATCACAAATAAATAGCATAGTCTGAATTATACAATACTACCAAGCAATTTATAACTTGGCAATGATTGTTTTGCATTTGCTTATGCAATGGTGTCTACCGCATACTTCCATAAATTTAAAATAGGCAATATTCGAACGGAATCTTCACCTCTTTAAATTAGTAAAGACAATTAACTAAGTAATTAAATAATTAAGTAAACAAACACATATTTGGACCTGTGTTGTTAAAAATTTAAATGTATAGTGTATATACGCAGCTTATTAGCGTCGTTATTAATCTGGGGTTCGTAGCAGTGTGCAGTTCGTAACGCCTGAATAAGCGTTACGAACTGCACCGCTTCAGGCCTTCTCATTACTGTGCGTAAAGTATTGTGCACTTATCTGTACGAGAAGCCGGTTGTATAAATTGGCCTAACACTTGCCAACATGTAGAACAGTGCTTGGGGGTGTGTTGGTAATTATCGCCGACGTTGGCCGGCCAACCGAATAGTGTCGATAAGCCGTTCACACATCAAAGGATTTTGAACAGCAATCTATTGGCTCATTGTGTTGGGTCAACGCTTGATTCAATATGTCGGTATAAAGCAGTTTCAGCTCCAATATTTTGAGTGTCCTTAAGTATGCTGTCAATTTGGAGAAGTTAGTTTTTAATATATGTCATGAAAATTGTGTCAGTGTTTCCAATTCATTACAACCATTATATTTTTTACTTCATTTACAATACCATTATGAACAATCTGGTTAATTGGTATTTTAAGCCGTTCTACCGATCATACATAATTTTTGTTAAGAAAGCTAGCAACCAAATAGCTGTTTAAATTCAACCAACAAATTTTTGTCTGACATTGGGTATTGTGTCTGGCATTAGAATATATATCAATTTTGTGGTCATTACTAGAGATTGGATAATCGGATGCATATTTACCTAAAGTTAGTTTAAGACAAAGTATGGAAACGGCTTTTTATTGTTTTGTTAAATAAAAATCCCGGGATTGCGGAATTGGATAGCCGGATGTTTATTTATTTACCTAATTTAGTTTTTGACAAAGCATGGGACTGTCTTTTTATTTTATTTCCGTAAATAAAAATCCCGGAATTCACACTCATTAAATCGGAAGTTAACTCAGAGTGAGATACTAGACCATACTGTTTTTTTCTTCAATTATTTAATTGATTATTGTTTTAGTCAAACCAGCTCACTACATTCGTATAACACTCTTCATGTAATAAATCGTACATTCATAAATCGCACGGGGAACTGAAACTAAACTTCATGTAAATACGTTAGTTGTATAAATGAATCTGGAGTCTCGGTCTTTTGAAAATAAATACCACGTGCTAATTTAGTAATTTTCAAACAATATCACTATGTTAAATTTGCAGGCCCGTATTTTCCCGGGATTTTTATTTAACAAAATGTATTTTAAAAAGCCGCTTCCATAATTTGTGAGCCAAAAATTATCTTTAGGTAAATATGCATCCGATTATCCGATCTCTAGTCATTACAAAATGTGAACGTCGATTTAATTATGCTATGCGAAAATTTCGATTAAACCTATTATAATTCAATTAATAAAACAGTTGAAATCCAAACTTTTAAGTTATTATTGATCTGAGAGAATATAAATTCATTCACTCAAAGCTTGAATTAATAATTTCCTGATAACATGTATGATTAGTTAACCGTAAAAAAGCGATATTAACATAGTTTTAGGGCTTTGAAAAATATTTAGCATAAATTAATAATAATAATTAGACAAAAAATGCGTGAACACGTGAACAGAAGTACATAGAACGAGACAAACTTTTACAGGTCGGACCTCTCATTCGGACCAAACTTCTTTATTTATAAATTAAAGAGGTAAGATTTGTAATGAATAAACTCTAAAACCACGAGACCGATTCTAATGAAATTTGGCATAGGTATATTTGGAAACCAAAGAACGTATGAACACGGGCGAAATCATGAGCAGCAATTTGTAGCAATAATAAAGTAGTAGAGTAATCAAAGAAAGTAACACTCCTATGAGATAGTGATTTTAAAGTAACCGCGTTTTGTATTTTCCTATGACGTCACGTACGTGTAGTTTGTCTTGTCGTTGATTTGATTACCTTCATCAGTAGTGTTGTACAAAATCTTGTTTGAAATTTATCGATATCCATACAAATGATAAGATTACGTAATTCAGAAAAGCCATTCTTAATGTGTTTGTAATAACTCTTATTGTTTTATTATATTCAATACTATTGTCCCTAACCTTAATCGTGAATTTTAACACAATTGAGACAAACAATGAATTTCTATCAAATAATCTTTCCTACCACTTTTGTCACTTTTCAAATCGTCTTAAAATGTTAAAAGGGACAGAGAGCCAATAAAAGTGTTTTAAAAATAAATTACTCGACAAAATATGCAATAGATTTTAACTTCACGGTACACTTATATCATTTAAGTCAGAAAAATAAATTGCTGAAAAGAAGTCTCATTATATGAGAATTCCAAAACTAACTCATATTTATTTGCTTAGGACACAAACAGTTTACAGCTAACTCAAAGACTATTCATTCACCAGTTAAGTTTCCACATATTTATTGAAACATATTATAAATAGATGGCAGAATAGCCTATACCAGATGTATATATAAAGAAATTATAAATATCCAAATATGACATAAAAATAATTCTTAAAGTGTTAATTCAAAATCAAAAAAAAATCTAAGACATTATGCATTTTTTAAAATCAGTTAAACTAATATATATTAGTTCCGCAATTTTCTTAAATAAAACAGAATTACCAAACAAATTAATTTAATACAACTAATCATAAAAATTATTAATTAGGGTTTTTATGCTCAGTTTTATTTAGACTATTTTATTTCAAATTGATATATCTTTTCATTATTATTATATTTTATATTAAATGAAACGATAAAAAAGAACATCACTAGTATACATGATGAAGGAAAAAGCAAATGGCCGACTGCCTAAATCGACATTCTTGAATCCCTTGAAAGAATCCGATGTTATCATATGAATAATGCGCTCTTTATGATTATGACTAGCAAAATAATTCTTATTAAGACATAAAAAACTAAATTAATACTATATTGGCGGTATTAAGCCAGCCAGAAAGCTTGAAACTGCAAAAGAAAATTGCCCTATAGTAGACGATTCATAAGATTGCAAAAAATATTTTTATGTGATCCTAGTTTGTGGAGGACCCACGTTCGTTCATTTTCGTGGTAAGTGCATTCTTGACTTATTATCTTTTATTATTACACTATTGTATATAATTTTGAGTTTTTGTTGACTTTAATACCTCTTTACTGACGATAAATTTTCCTAGTGTTATTTGTACGTAAATTCTTTGTACAAAGTTTAGTTATAATATAATATGGCAATGTTTATATTGCTTATTTTACATAATTTGTGGGAATTATTGTATCTTATAACCACTGGTTATGACGGTGAACCTATGTACCGACAGCAAATACGTTATTCGAGTAATCAATAAAATTACTATAAAATTTTGTTTTGTTACAAAATAATGTTCATGTTAATGGTCTAGGTTTTTGTCTTTTATAACTAATTATCATATCATTATATCTATTTTATACATACTATGTAAATTGTGTTGCCTATATGTTTATTTGTTTGTATGCATGTTTATTTGTTTATCACTGCCTGTTTCACATACATTGCTATGGGAAAGTAATAATTAATTATAGCTCTGTTTATCATTTATAAACTTAGTATTTATCATATTGACTTTGAAAATATATAAATTTTGGTGCAGATGATTGTAGTGCAGACACACTATCTATACCACAGTCTTCTGCAGCTAAAGGCAAAGCATAAGGGAGGGAGTGTATCAAGGGCAGACTACAGGTTCACATAATTGGGCACTTCTGCTTTAAAGAAGTAGTGCTCACATTGCTGTGTTCCAGTTTTGATTGTTAGATATGTCATAAAATTGCAGTTGCTGTGATTTTATACCTTGTCATGAGTTACACGAAACCCTGCCTACATGAAACATGAAATCTGCAAAAACCCTACATGAAATACATTGTATTTCATGTAGGGCTTGCAGATTTGTTGTGAATTGTATATTAGCAACATGTCGCTCATCCAAAAGAATATTGACATAATTACGTTTTTGCGATTTTTCAGGAGAGCGTTTTAAAAGTTTGACATCGAAAATATTGTGTATTTCCAATCATTCTATTGATATATTTTAATAGTTATGTTGTATTACTTTATTAACAATAATATTACATAAAAAGTTTGCGAGAAACCTCAAGATAACTATTAAAAAATACCAAATGAAACAAACCGGACGTACATTTATGACATTTTGTAATTTAAATATTACAATTATGACATTATACCAGGTTTGGATATGGGAATAAATCATGAATTTAAACTACATAATTCTTAATTTATTTTATTTTTATAATACATTTTATGAACTTGAAACGTAAACTTTTTCAAAAGCTTAACTATTTTTTTTTTATAGGAATCTTAACATAAGAAAACAAAAATAAACTGTTATTAAACAATTCTAAGTAAATCTAATATTAAAAATAATAAATCTATCTAAGTAGGTACCTAGGTAGTGTTTATAATAATAATGAGATCAATTTATAATAATAGCGAGACAGACCTTTAACCAGGTACCTTTAGTACTTGTACTTATCGAAGAAGAGTATGATCGTTAAGAAGCATAAAACCTGTAGGAGTTTATAATATATCACAATGATTCGTTAATCTATCAATTCCGACATAAAAAATTGTCTTAATCGTTCACCACTCTAAATAGTATTTATCAAGTATAATAATGTGATTTATAAATTACGTACAACATAAAAGTATTTAAAATAATCGGAAATAATAACGTAAATAAACTTATTGCAAAATAGTATTATAAAAAGCCTTATAGTATTTTGGTATAATATTAATATTTAACAAATGCATGAAATCAGTTTTTTTACGATCTGAAATACAAAGTTTAGCATTACCTTACGAATAATAAGCCAAAACCATAACGACAGTGACTCTCTGTCGGAAACTAATGGAACAAAAATTCTGTCGTTTTTACCACAGATAAAACGTGCAAAACACGAAGTTATGGTATCAAAAACTCATTTTCGACTTTTTGGTAATTATGTCAATATTCTTTTGGATGAGCGATGTGTTATAGATAAGCACTTGCTATCTATCTCATGTTTGCTTATTTGTATAGTAATAAAAATCTGTATATTTAGGTAAGCTGCTATTCCCATTATTTCTCATGAACTGAGAAGGTCTTTTTTTAAGAATATTCTTATATGACTAGATCTTATGTGAATATGTAGAAAATGGAGAAATAAACAGTTCCAGGATCATTGGTTCACAACCAGGCCTGACTTGAGTGAACTTAGTGCCCCAGCTGCCTTGAGCTGATAAACAACCAGTGAATCTAAAGTAAGATCTGAAATTTGCAAGTTTCACAAGGAATTGTGATATGTAACTTAGCAGAAAATGTATATGTTCTTGTTTGTGTTATCAGTTTTTATAATTTTATTATACACTTAAAATTAGTAATTTTTAATATACATTCTGATATACTGACTGATTTGGAATCCTCACTATTATTTTATTGGATCATACCAGGGTCATCTGTTTGGGTATTCCATATTACCTATATCTGTCATAAAATAATAGTGTTTGCATTGCTGTATTCTGGTAGAAGTCTGTCTGAAGTCTGTATGAAGGGTAAGAGATAGGTAGTGAATTTACTGGTTACTGTTAATATCTTATATCATACATTGGAAATGGTCACTGTGATTTTTGTGAGGGTTGTAGTTTTACTATAAATCTTGCAGGAACCATATGCAATGCATGCAGCAATTTATTAAAATGTCATCTGTGTTGTCTTTGTTTTTTCAAAAAAACAACAATTTAAGATGTATAGCATAGTCTAGAAAGTAAAGTGCCACATTTACTATTGGGTGTATGCTCCCAGGCGTACTTTGTGGTAGATCCTTAGATTATAAACAGATAAGGTGGTGCTTGATAGAAACATGTGGTAGATTTTGTAAATGTTTCCTTAGCAGGATTTTGTTGGTCCAAACTTTTTTCTTGTGTGAACCATGGTTGTAGTTGAATATCAATTATCTGGTCAGATATTGGCCAAATATTATCATATACATATTTACTTTGTGAAAACATTATAATTACAATTTTCTAGTTTCTATTGTACATACAAAAATATATCAGACTTTATATGATGACTGGTGCTGGCAGTTTTCATAGTGCAAATGTAAATCTTGATGTTTTGTTCTCCATACAAGCATACAAAATAAAGTAATACAGTAGGTATAGGATATCTACTGTTAGCTTCAAGGCTACAGTCGGGTCAATTTAATAGGCCACATTTGACATTTGTTCATAGTGAGGTGACCTGCTTAAACACTCTGATTATGGTGAAATAATCGATATTTACTTCAGACATATGTGAACTTTTTTATAAGATAGAGGGGGCAAACGAGCAAATGGATCGAAGGATCGAACAGACGTGTTGTCGGTCTTTAAAATGGGAATACTCTCTTTTTTATAGGTACTGTAATAATATATTGTACGAGTTTAATTGCCTTATAAAATTTTAACATTGTTGAAGTTATTATTGTTTAATTTTCATCATAAAACAAAAGAATAACATATTTTATTTTAATAAAAAATTGACTATTAATTCATGGTGAAAAATCCTTTCACAAGAAATCACTGCATTCATTCGATTTTTTGAGGAACAGCACTAACGTTTAGACTTCACTGAACGCAACATTGTAACAACGGTTATTTGTGCATTTCAAAACTAAAAAAATATTGAATATTTCATGCCCGCCATCACAAGGTTAGTTGACGAATTTTAATGAAATGTCAAATGTGGCCTATTAAATTGACCCAACTGTAGTAACAAGCATATATTGTAATTGTTTTGCTGTATCAATAATTATTTTTATCTTTCTTATATATATATTTGGTCCTGTAAGCCACTGCGGTAGTATAAAATATGTAAAAAAATTATGAAGTCATAATTATGTTATACTTGTATAGACCCAAGATTATTTGTTTCAGTTACTGTAATGTGAAGAACCACCATCGGACGGGCAATAGCCCTACTGTAATCATGGAACGCTCTCACGAAAAGCGGCACAGCAAGTACCACAAGGAGAAGCATAAGAAGAGACTGCACAAGAAATACCGGAGCCACAGTGGTACACACGACCAATCATATGCTACAGTCAACTCTGTTAAGCCCCTGGTGGAGTATTCCGATGTGTCCTCGGAGGAGCTGTCCGCGCCCGAGGCAGGCGAGATAGAGAGCGAGGCCAGCTCAATCGGGCGGCACATTGCCGACGACCTCGACCGCACGAGGAAGTCGCACCCCAAGCGGACGTTCGTCGACAACAAGACCGTGTCCGTGTCGACCGGCGCCGGCCGCCGGCACGCCGACGAGTACATTCTGACCCGTGATTCTTCTTCGGCAGCGTCGAGGAAGCGCCGCGGGCTGGAATACGTAGACGAGGAGTTCGAGGAGCATAGATACAAGAAGAAGAAGGAGAAGCGGAAGAAGGAAAAGAAGAAGAAAAAGAAAAAATCTAAACATGCTTCGAGGTCGGCGAGTTTGGAGAGTGTGTCGGAGGAGGAGCCGGTGGCGGAGGCGCGCGCTTCGCCGCTACGGTACGAGCGCGTGCCGGTTAGCGAGTGGGAGAAGGCGTCGTCCCCGTTGAGGAACGGCTCCTGCTCGCCCGTGTCGCCCTCCACGCCGCCGCTGGCGCGCCACCACCTGCAGGAGCAGCGCGCGCTGCGCCCTCCGCCCCACGCCCACCCGCACCCCCACTCCCACCAACACCGCGACCAAGAACTACTCCACAACCCTGCTGCACCGTTCTCACCGCATCGGGACAGATCTCCGCTGGTTGTTAGGTTCGTATTCATTATATTTCTTTTTTTTAATGTGCCAGTGTTTAGGCAATGGACATAATGAGACTCGGTGGTGTTGATGTAGTCTGATATCCTCTATTATGGTCTCCATTATAATGATAATAACCATATTTAAAATCATTTAAGGAGCCTTTGAGAAGGCAGGTGACTGGAGTCTCTTCCATAGTCCGGGTCTCATTACCACCAAAATCGAGTTGCAATAGTCCACAAACTTTTTGACCACAAATGACAATAGTTTCTGTGCATCTAACTGGGTGTAGTCTTTAGCTGCATTTTTCATGATGTAGATAGAGATTAGACCCAGTTGGTTCACTCCATGCACGCTTTCATTAAATTTCACTTAAATGGCCTCTACGCGTTGGATCTGTATCCCCGCGCACGCCTTAGAAACGATCGTGTCTTATAAAGACACGTGATTCAAGCTACATAATAATAAGCTTTTTATTACTGACAAAATAGATATTTACAAAATAAACAAAATATTTTCACACATCATAATAACGTTTCATTGTCGGCGTGTCCTCCTGACACATAAGCCTCCTCTAACATCTCTCCATTATAATAACTGATTTATTAAACTAAAACTAAGGCTTATATACTAATATGCGCGTGCGTATTGTTGCCTCTTAATACGTGCCGTTATCTTAATACATGCAGCTATGTAGTCGCTACATCTAGTTGCAGCAAGTAGACAGCCATCTGATGGTAAGAGGCTACAGTTACTTGCTCTTTGATATTACCAACATTACAAGTACGTAAGAGGTATAAGGTGACAATGTAATTGTTTTTATTTATAATTCAACATATGCATCATAAGCCTATAAATACATACCTTGACGAAACATAAGTGAGTATGTTATTCTTATTTTAATGTTATTCATTTAATCTCAATTTGGTGTTTTCTTCCCACCACTACTTGGTAGCTGCAAACAAATCCATATACATAGATAGAATTCTCTTTGTGTTCTTTCAATTTTAAATTCGTTGTAACTTCAATATATATATAGCCTATGTTGAGTGAACTTTTATCTGATTTGATGTGTTAGGCCACAAGGGAGCACTTATATACTGTAAACATACATTTCTTCCTTGAAAATGGCTCATGAGCCATTGTACATGTCCAACGATGGAGTTTTATCGGTCTACTGATGAGTTTAATTTCCAGATATGAATATGTGTCAGAGCGCTAACGACTTCACTGTGGGTCGATATAAAATATATATTATACAGGATAGAAAGCCAAATCAATATTCACTGGTGTATGATGTTACAAATGCTTGTGAGAATCACGCTATTCATTTTACTGCAGAAACTTCACTACTGATACACGCTTTAAAATTTTATTTCAACTTTTTGTAATACCCTTTATATGTATATATAGTCCAGCAGGAACATATAATGTGGTAAACAGTACACACATTAACAATACACCTGTCACCTCTTTCCCTGAATGTCCTAAGCGCCGAGGGATATTACTATAATTTGCGAAGTGCCCCGACAATGGCTACATTCTCGTCCTCTTATTATTTGGTATCTATTGGTGTGCCTAAACTTGTGGGGAAAGACAATCGTAAAATATTGATTTTAAGACTGACTCTTTACGCAATGAAAGTTCTTTTCGTAGTTGCATTGTTAAACTTTATGTGTTGCTGACTGTACGTATTAAAATTGCACATCTATGCAATTGCAATGTCAGGATGTGTGTCACAAACATACTATGTAGATAGGTACTTCTCAGACGGGCATTCAATTGTCCGCAAACCCCAGGTGCCCTCGCTCAGTTATTATGGCGCATTAATTGAATCATTGGCTGGTGATATTGGCGTGTTATGGATTGCATTTTTATGACATTGATCCCAACCAAAATTTTGAGATTTTTAAATTTAAAGGCTACCTTTAAAATACCTGTAAATCTTCTGATTCCTCTGGTGTTGCAACATAGAAGCCCGTGTATGGGCGGCGGTAATCGGTTCTTATCTGCTGATCCATTTGCACTCCCCCCCCCCCACATCATAAAAAAGGTTTACAATATAATTATCGTATTCATTTTTCACAGATACTTTCAGTTTCTCGCCTGTTCTGGCTTTCCCAATTTCAGAGCAGATGTAGAGTAGATATTTCTCACAAGGTTATTTGTTCACGCTTGCTTATATTTGTTTTGATTGTAAAAGGGGCTATGCGAAATAATTTCTTTTTTTCCTACGCGGGATGATAGTGAATCCTCATTAGGGGTGCGCTACTATTGTATATAGTCGTCTTAATAACCCCTTGGTGCTCGGACGACCTTACACCGGATACCAGCCGCGCCCGGTCTACGGCGGGTGGTTATATTGGACTCTAATAGAAGGTCAGCCTACCAACTAAACACTACCTACAAGCCTTTGGTGGGGAGAAGGCCTGGGACCATATCGGCTTTGAACTAAAACTCCCGCCCTCCAGAGCGGTGGGCGGTGCATATCTAAATAAAGATGATTTGATTTTGATTTATTTTGTGTCACGATGATTTTCGTATTGTACGAAATTTTAATGATATTAATCATCAATAGAGATCGGATAATCGGATGCATATTTACCTAAAGTTAGTTTAAGACAAAGTATGGAAACGGCTTTTTATTGTTTTGTTAAATAAAATTTTTCACCATTTCTGATTTTTTATTCAATTATTTAATTGATTATTATTTTAGTCAAACTAGCTCACTACTTTCGTATAACACTCTTCATGTAATAAATCGTACATTCATTAAATCGCACGGGGAACTGAAACTAAACTTCATGTAAATACGTATGCATAGTTGTATAAATGAACCCGGACTCTCGGTATTTTGAAAATAAATACCACGTGCTAATTTAGTAATTTTCAAACAATATCACTACGTTAAATTTGCAGTCCGTATTTTCCCGGGATTTTTATTTAACAAAATGTATTTTAAAAAGCCGCTTCCATAATTTGTGAGCCAAAAATTAACTTTATGTAAATATGCATCCGATTATCCGATCTCTAATCATCAATATAATAATCATATAGTCATAATAAAATATTGAGTATTTTTCTTATTTTTATATATAGGAAATAATGTTGTTTACTACCATAAAAATGAGTCTCAGGAAGGCACTGGCAGCCGACACACAAGTATCTCGGAAGCTAGAGATTCATTAATTATGCATATAACATTTCAAATTGATTTTTATGTGTTCAGTAATAGCGGTGATTTTCGTGGCAAAAATATAAGCTTGACGTGCTGCAAATACACGTGATTGCAATGACGACTTGGAAACTTCTATTCCTTACGTAACAAAAGCTGATTTCATAGATCAAGTGTTTATCTTGACGTGCCGCTGATTGTACAATTGTACATATTATTAGTTATATTGCAGTAACGATATCTATTTGGTTGATATTATATTTGAAAAATCTCCATGACAACACGAGAGCCAAACATCTTTCCAATTAGCATTGAACAATTTCGAGATTGTGCTGTTTAAAAATTAATAACTTTAGAATTTTTTAGCCGAGGTAATAGTCTTTTCATACTGCTTAAACTAAGCACTAGCCATTAATTTGTATTGACCATTATTATCTATGTACTGATCCGATTGTAATGGATGTTTGGTACAATCCTGGGTAATACTATTAAAGCCTATAGTAAAAATGTGATTCAGGAAAAAATTGCGATTGTACTAAACAGTGTTTAATATCAAGTCAAAATAAGTTCAAGATTTTTACAGTGAAAATGTAACACTAATGCGAATTTATAATATTACGAACTCATACTCATACAGTAGTTAAATTTAAACCAGTAAGTTGATTCCGTATTCCCCTAAGGTACGTCACTTAGCTAGGTCCTTAACCCTTGCTTATCAGTGTCTCCGCTGGCCCAAAATCTGTGGCATGCGGGTATATATTTATACGATCTTAATGAATAAAGGCGCTATTTCATGTTAAACAACATGAAATAGCGCCTTTATTCATCTCATTCACATGTTATTCTTATAATCGATTTATTTAATGACCACCAACATAATGTACATTAATACATAACATACATACATTAATATACATATTATGTTGTAGCTAAATGTTATTACAATTAAAGTTGACAACTACATTTATTTAGAATCAAATCAAAAATAAAATATTTTTAAATAAAACAAGGAACAAATATGTCATTTTAAATAGAAGTATCTTAATTATTAAAAATGTTAATAAAACTATTTAATCAATCATATTAATCAAACAAGATGGATATTGTTGCGTTGTGATTACTCTGGTTCACCAAAATATTAGGACGCGATTTGTGAGGAAGCTTTAAAGGTGAAGGAAAGGAGAAGGAAAGGCTGTGTAACAGTTCTAGGATGCTATTCGCTAATTTATACAAAAGTACCATAATTGAAATATTAATATAACATAACTACGCAATAAACAAACATAACATAATACGGCATGGTGAAGTAACTTTTTAATACTTTACTAATTCATTTGGTCTGCACTGAACGTCTAAGGTGTTGTTACGAACAATATGTTTTAGTCTTTCGAAGGATGATATCGTGAGGCGACTTACTTACATACACCAAGAAATCGTATGTGTTCTCAAGCAATCTGCATTGGGTTAGGGTGTTTGCTTAATCGTTCTAAGGGTAGGCTCAAAGTATACGACATGAACATTATATTCCTTTTTTTTTTCGGGGGGAAATGCTCCTTATGCACCATGACACCGCGCTGGCAAGGCGCGGCCGTGTGTGGTTCTCTTCGGTCTGAGAGGACTGGTCTACCCACATGGCGGGGTGCGCTTTCGCGATTCAACCGCATTATACTCCTAATGTAAATTATTGTTTGTTTCAGTCAACATTTATCTACACTGTATATATAATATCATCTCGTTAATTTTTGTTCTTTAGTCATAAATATTAGGTAATGAGCTGTTTTATTAACCTAGGCAAAATATAAAAACAACGCAATAAAAAATTACAAATTCACATCTGTATTTCAAATTGAAAATTGACCTTGTAAATTTTGTAATCAAATATTAACATTAAGATTCATCAGTTCATCACTGTCATTAGCTCTTTGTATACATTATTAGTTTATTAAGGTCTTCATTTTATTAAGGTAAAAGTAGCATTTCCTCATTAGGAGGAAATGCTACTTTAAATTTCAAATATACCTTCGCGTGTACAGGTTGCCTCAAGATGTCATTTACACAAATTTAAAATATATAAGATTACATATAAGATTCGAAATTCATTTTGTACAGGTTCGAAGCTCCGACCTCCTGTTTAGAATGCCAGTATTTAAATCACAACACCTTGATACAAACGCTTAGTTAATAAGTTTTAAAAGATTCATGATATTAAGAACTAATTTCTCATGACAGTTTTAATCCTAGGCGAAGACAGAAGTCGACCACACCGCACACGCCTTCAATGCCACCGTACCACGACACTGTGACCATAGACTCGGATCCCGAGCCTGAATACGACAGACGAAGAGACTACTGGCACGAACAAAGGATGCAGTCCCCGATCATGGTGCATGGTAAGTTATTTATGTCTTATTAACATTACTTAAAAATGTACACACATTTCATTTGCATTACAAACAGTCGCTATTTAGTGGGACATAAGATCTGTCTCAAGATCAGCATGTAAATTGATGATGCGTTCTTGTGTGCAATATTAATTCGACATCCCAAGTGATGATGTAGAAAATCAAAGTAGTGCAACCGAAAGTGATTTTCACATTAGTTCTGAGGTCAGATAGATCGTCAGAGGGTCGGTTGTTATCTTTATTTTAGTGTGATTGTTTACCATCAAGGCCAGACACAGGGCAAAAGATTACTAATGTTGTCAAATTGATAATCAACATACATTTTTCCGCGTGATACTAGTTATAACACTTTAAAGTGCGTGTATTTCCATTTACTAAGTGTAAATAATAAAGTTTAATAAAGAGTCTTATATGTATACTTATTATTTATCATATCATGATTGATATATTATCGACATCCACATAAAATCGGTCACCGATTTTCACGTTATCTTCCAATAATTTATTTGATTCCATCACTCGGAAGTGTCAGAACTACTGTATAGCTTGCTAACCATGTGTTACTCTTGTGACCCATTCTCTTGGTCATAATTTTATTAACGCGAATTTTGTCTTCAAAGCTTTTTTTCTTAAAATGATGTAATGGCTTGACTGTAAGGTTGAATGCACACATTTTGCACTTACATGCAGACAGGGCTACATAATAGTAGTTTTTGGACTATAAAATGGCAGCTGTCATTAGAGTCAGGCAGTTCTAGTACCATTTGCTGTAGAAATTGAATTAACAAGAATATGAAGTTTGACATTTTTATTATTTAATGTAAATTAAGACTATTAGAAATATTGTACAAGTAATGGTGTATCTGCGATTGTTGCTTTTGAAGATACAGCATCATGGTTTGTGGTGTATAAAGGAAATTGCCAATAACTTTGTTATTTAAATTAAAATGTATACATTCGTTTTATTATTAAAAAAAGGCGACTAATTTATTAAGTTGAGTTATCAACTTATTAAAAAAAGGAATCTAACTTTTTATTTGTATGTATAGTTTTAAGACATATATAATTACTTAATTAAATTTTGGTCCAAAAAATTATATTACTATTAAAATATAATTATTATAATAAAAATATTTTTTTTTTCGTGGACCATAAATACGTTACGATGAATTTATTGCGTTTTTAATTGTAGATTTTCTTTTGTTTGATTCAATTTTTCATTTGTAATATTTTACTCTAGTAATAGTTAATTCACTGTGTGGAAAATATAGATTAAAAATGGGGTGTGTGGAGAGAAGATGGAATACAGTGTGACACTGCCTTTTCTGTGGATGTTATATCATATGTATATTTAAAAGGTTGGTGACTTACTTATGTCTCCTGTGGTCTTGCCATGGGTGGTAATCTGTCTCTGCTCGTATGAGCCCCTATTAGATAAAAGAAAAATGTTGGCAACACACACTGATAGGCACTATGATATTTTACAAAATATAGCAACAGAACAGAAACAACGTGTTTCTTATTAGGAAATAATTTATGATTTTGAAGAGAGGTCATAAAAATTTGATCTTCGGTTTTTTTCCTTGTACAAATTCGTGTACAAGGTTACTTAATAGGTCTCAAGTTCTTTGTGTCCTTGAATTTCATATTTGATTGACGTCAATAAGTACCTATAAAGTCCTATGTTGAATAAAGATTTAATTTTGATATATGTCCGTTATGCAAGAAATTGTTTTGATGCTAGTTGAATGATACAGATTCTCCGATCCACGAGAGCCGCGGGCGCGAGTACAGCCCGCGGCGCTCGCACCGTCGCCGCAGCCGCAGCCGCCGCCATCGCAGCCGCGACCGCGACCGCCACCGCGAGCCGCGCCTCGCGCACAGGTACGCACTCGGCGCCACGGGCACGTACTCGGCGGCACGGGCACTGCTATTAGCTACAGCCGCGACTGCGACCGCCACCACCGCCACCACCGTGAGCCGCGCCTCGCGCACAGGTACGCACTCGGCGGCACGGGCACGTACTCGGCGGCACGGGCACTGCTATTAGCTACAGCCGCGACTGCGACCGCCACCACCGCCACCACCGTGAGCCGCGCCTCGCGCACAGGTACGCACTCGGCGGCACGGGCACGTACTCGGCGGCACGGGCACTGCTATTAGCTACAGCCGCGACTGCGACCGCCACCACCGCCACCACCGTGAGCCGCGCCTCGCGCACAGGTACGCACTCGGCGGCACGGGCACGTACTCGGCGGCACGGGCACTGCTATTAGCTACAGCCGCGACTGCGACCGCCACCACCGCCACCACCGTGAGCCGCGCCTCGCGCACAGGTACGCACTCGGCGGCACGGGCACGTACTCGGCGGCACGGGCACTGCTATTAGCTACAGCCGCGACTGCGACCGCCACCACCGCCACCACCGTGAGCCGCGCCTCGCGCACAGGTACGCACTCGGCGGCACGGGCACGTACTCGGCGGCACGGGCACTGCTATTAGCTACAGCCGCGACTGCGACCGCCACCACCGCCACCACCGTGAGCCGCGCCTCGCGCACAGGTACGCACTCGGCGGCACGGGCACGTACTCGGCGGCACGGGCACTGCTATTAGCTACAGCCGCGACTGCGACCGCACCACCGCCACCACCGTGAGCCGCGCCTCGCGCACAGGTAGCGCACTCGGCGGCACGGGCACGTACTCGGCGGCACGGGCACTGCTATTAGCTACAGCCGCGACTGCGACCGCACCACCGCCACCACCGTGAGCCGCGCCTCGCGCACAGGTACGCACTCGCGGCACGGGCACGTACTCGGCGGCACGGGCACTGCTATTAGCTACAGCCGCGACTGCGACCGCCACCACCGCCACCACCGTGAGCCGCGCCTCGCGCACAGGTACGCACTCGGCGCCACGGGCACGTACTCGGCGGCACGGGCACTGCTATTAGCTACAGCCGCGACTGCGACCGCCACCACCGCCACCACCGTGAGCCGCGCCTCGCGCACAGGTACGCACTCGGCGGCACGGGCACGTACTCGGCGGCACGGGCACTGCTATTAGCTACAGCCGCGACTGCGACCGCCACCACCACCGCGAGCACTCGGCTGCGAAGAAATATGAAAGAAAAAATGAAAAGTGGACGAATCCGCACTGAGTCAGCGTGGTTGACAAAGGCGACTCAACATGTTTTGTGCAGTTCATGTCTTTCGATTAGGATAGATATGAGCTATTTGGGTGCATTGGGCTTAACACGATCTTGAACAGATCGATAATCCACGCGGAGAGGTTCCGGCAGGAGGCTTAGCCGTCACTGGTGTGTTCGGAATCCTACGGCATACTCAAGAAGTACAGATAAGTCAACTGTGTTCTAGGTATCTGAAATAGATTAACCCGCCCAAAAAAAAAAAATTACAGATATGAGGGAGAATATTTTACATTTGTTTTGACAGTGCCTGTGAAGCTATATATGTATAGAATAAATAAATATAGTCATTTTTTATTGATTATATTGTTTGCTGTAGGTCGCCTAGTCGCAGTTCGCTGAAGCGGAGACGCTCGACGCCACGGAGGCGTCGCGACTCATCGCCCAGCCCGCCGCGGCACCGACCGCGGCACAGGGAGCCCGAACACTACCGGCACAGGTAACGTTGCTCGCCATGTGGCTGTGTCGCCACGCAGAGACGCAGAGAGCTGTCGCTCTGGTGTCGTAACCCGAACACCGAGTAAGGTAGGCAGCGGCTTAGCTGTAGTAATGGCAATAAACGACTGTTTTGTAATAATGAATAGCACCGTTGTGTTATTTTCCTATAACTGTTATTGTAAACTGTTGTCTGTTATCCTGTTATATTGCTGTTTTGACAAATGTTGAGTACGATTGTTATGGTCATTATAGCTAGTTATTCTTAACAATGAACTTTCCTTAATACTTTTTCAGGCTTAGGACTGTCAGAATATTAGGCAGTAATTTTTTTTTTTTTATGTGATAGGGGGCAAACGAGCAGACAGATCACCTGATGGTAAGCAATCGCGTCACAAGTCACAAGCGCGTTGCCGGCCTTTTAAATTTTTTCATGGGTTGCGAAATCAAACTGACGAATAGCAAAAAGTACTCCATAGGGCATAAAATTCAACGGAGGTGACTCAAAATCTAAATACGAGGGGAGGTCAAAAAAGTTCGCGGAATGACTGGGAAAAAAGATGAAATGATACATTATGTTATTTTTCCTTTTCAATATATTCCCCCTTAACACGAATACATTTTTCGGATCTGGCATATAACTTATTAATACCGTCGAAAAAAATAGGTTTTGTCTTGGGCGTCAAAATACGCCGAAATCGCCGACTTGACTTCATCATCGTCTCTAATTTTTTTTTCCACGCAGCTCTTTCTTCATCTTTGGGAATAAATAAAAATCGCTAGGGGCCAGGTCTGGACTGTAGGGTGGATGGCGTAGTTGTTCAAAACCGCATCGATGAATGGCAGCCGTCGCAACATGACTCGTGTGAACGGGCGCGTTGTCGTGCAAAAGGAGTACACCTTTTGTCAGTTTTCCTCTTCTTTTTTCTTTAATAGCTTCTTTTAATCGGTCCAATAGGGAAGCGTAGTACTCTCCCGTTATAGAAACACCACGTTCTTTATAATCGATCAAAAGAATACCTTCAGTATCCCAAAAAATAGTCGCCATGATCTTTCCGGCCGATTGCGACACTTTAAATTTTTTAGGGGGTGGTGTGCCTTTTTGTGCCACTGCATCGACTCCTGCTTTGACTCAGGCTCATAGTGGTGAACCCAAGTTTCATCACCGGTTACAATTCGGGCCATAATTTCTTCCCTATCTTCTACACAGCGGTCCAAAAACTCGCGGAACAGTTGACGCGCTCACGTTTTTGCAGCGGCGTGAGCATTCTCGGGACCCACCTTGAACACACTTTACTCATGCCAAGATGTTGATGAAGAATATTTAAAAGTGTGGTTTCTGATACTCCAACTGATGCTGCAAGTTGTTTCTTCTTCAACCTTCCGTCTTCCAATACAAGTTTTTCAACTTTTTCAATGATTTCCGGCGTAGTGGCCTCAATGGGCCGTCCAGGTCGAGGATCATCTTCAATTGACTCCCTTCCTTGCTTGAAAAGGCCGTGCCATTTGTAAATCATGGTTTTACCAGGAGCAGAGTCTCCGTAAACAGCTAACATCTCTTGCAAAATAGTTTGAGGCGTTTTTCCTTGTTTGGTGAGGAACTTTACGACGGCGCGATGTTCAATTTTCTCCATAGTGGCTAGTTTGTTCCCGATTTACTTGTTTACTCGTTTGTAACTCGAAAGCTAATGACCCAATTAGGCTAGAAATTGGCATATATAGTAATTATGAGTTACTCAAGTAGCGGCTACCTGGAGGAGCGACCTCACCCCCGCCAACCCCGCCATTCCGCGAACTTTTTGACCGCCCCTCGTATATGTATATATTGAATTTAAATAACTAAAACTAATTAATCAATATAATATTCTGGTGTATTTAAAAGTTCATTGATCTGTACATAATTTGTTATTTACATTCAATATATACATATATTTAGATTTTGAGTCACCTCCGTTAAATTTTTTGAACATATTCTTGCACCATTCGACGCGAGCTTCTTTTTGATGCTGGGTTAAGTTGTGCGGTATCCAACGCGAACAAATTTTTTTTACGAACTAATGTTCATGTAATATTTTATTAATGCTTGCCATACATATGCCCAGAGTAGCCTCTATCTCGCGATACGTAACATGATGGTCTTGCATAATTAGTTTTCGTACAGCTTCAATGTTTTGTGGCACAACGACTGATTTCGGGCGACCTTCCTTAACTTCGTCCGTGAGCTTACTCCGTCGACGATTGAACTCATTAAACCAGTGATACACAGTGGTTTTTTGATGGAGCTTCAGCACCAAATGTTGAAGTTAATTGATCTACGCACTGTTGTTGAGTTAAACCACGTCGAAAATCGTAATAAATCATAGCACGAATATTTTCACTTGCGAGTTCCATCATTTCAGAGATATGACATTTTAAATCCATCAGAAACAAAACACTAGCGTACATAAGGAAAAAAAAAATATCGGCCGGTATTTCAAAAAAAGAACGAATTTTACCATGGAGGTCATATATTGCGTTTAAAAATGTTAAATTCCCAGATTCCGGATACTTAAGTAGCAGCCCTCGTATTACTTTGGCTACAGGTTTAGGCTACATATAATTGTCACAGTGTAATGTTTTGGTTCCAGAAGTAAACACGAGTCGCCCAGTCCCCCCACCACTTTACTGCAGCGCAAGATTGACTTCAAAGAGAAGATAAGCGATACCAGTTTATTTGCGGAACTTGTCAAGGACAAACACAAACGGGCAAAGGTAACTCTAATTTTCACTTGCAATTTGTAATATTTATTAAATCTGACTGTCACTATTATTAATGTTACTTAGCAGTTTACGGAAAATAGGGTGATTTTTTCATGGGTTGCGAAATCACAAACTATGACGAATAGCAAAAAGTACTCCATAGGGTTTCAAGCCCGATTTTATTGAAAATTGGATTACATCAATGGATTTTTGAAAAATCAATATTCCTAACCAGGAATTGAATGCATTGATTCTGCAAAAACAAAAATACACGCTGTTTCTGTGTATCTTTGGATAGTGTCACTAAAAAGTAATAAAAAGACATATTGCAATTTAAAAAAATGAATAGTATTTTTTTTAATACTTTTTTTTTACTCCAAGGAGTCTCACTCCTTTGAGTACTTTTCATTATTCGATCAAATATATAAAGAAAACATTTGTACTGACAATATAATGCAATCTTTATTAATGTTTAAAAAACTGATTATAATATTGCTAACAACATATTACTTACTATATGCGATCACACAAATATTCCACTAATAAATTGTATAGTGTCAAATTAAACTTTTCGAATTGAATTGTAACTTGTTTTAGTTTGTAGATTATTTAAAGTTCTTGAAACTACAGTACGGTACAGTCTGATTGCATTATGGAGCATTTATCCATCACTGCATGTAGGTATATTGATTAGGTCTTCGTCTAAAAGTTCTAAAATTTTCAGAAACTGCAAGAGATCCTAAGTCAGAAGGAGGAGGAGTCACAGAGTGCTATATCAACGAGCACATCCATTAACAACCCAGAGGTGTTGACTATTGATGAACTATCTAACGCCACTGGTGATAGCTTTATACAGGTTGGTACACTCTGAATAATATAATATAACTTGATACTAATTACAGAGAAATTACAATTTGATTTGAATGTGCTTCAGATCTGTATCAATTCTTCATAGCTCAGTGGTAATCAATATATCAAAGTACTTTTTCGGTTAGCGTTAATACACAGTAAATCTCAAATCAAAATACATAGACCTGTACAGGCACTTAACTGATATAAGCTTAAGATAACAAAAACCTTTTCCGTGTTATTCCATGACCTGGTTTAGACCTGGTCTAAGCGAAAACTCGGGTTTAACTCAGATTTTAATGAAATTGATATTACAAGACACGGTTTCCCCAAAGAACCGGGTTTATCTCTGGTTTAAAGATAAACTAGGGTACCCCCTAGTTTAAGTCTGGTTTCAAAACGAAATTATGATTTTTGATAGCTTGTAGTTTGTGCATACATATCTCTAACTACAAATTGTTCTTGCTATTAGTTATTTTCTCGATATTTCACGGACTTTAGGGCTTGATAATGGATATTGATTTACTCGATGATATGGATTTAGACGATTTGGATATTTTGGATATATTTCGTTTTATGAATTTAGAATTATGCACAGTTAACATTTTAATTTTCAAAAATTCTTTATTAAAATATAAACTAGGTAAGTACATACCTTGTCTTCTTGGCACCAATTATAGGATCTCTTATTATTTTCCATTTTTATATAAGTTTATTAAAGATATCATTGTTAAATTCAAAGAAAATGAAATAATTTTGTTTAGTTAAATGCTTTGGTGTCAAAAGGGCGGCAAATTGAATAGGTACTTAATTTACGTTCCAACAAGCAATTTTTACAACGTCAAATGTATTATGATATTTTATAGTATATATAAGAAGAAATATAAGTACATACTTACATTTCTTCTTATATATACTTTAAAATTAAATTTATCTTATGAAATAAATGTTTTTTATCAACTTTGTACTTTTATTTTCACTATAGTTATGAAGTCGGTTACAAACGAAGCTGCGCGAAATGGAACGATTATTGGTTTACTAATAAAATTGGCTAAAACTAGGGTGCCAAAGCCGTTTAAAACGAACGAATGAATGAATGATTTTCTTTAGACTCGGGTTTTGGAAGATCGTACTTGAATTTGTTTTTGTAATAAAGTCCGGTCTAAACCAGAGACCTTGGTTTAGACCCGAACTACATAGACCTGGTTTAAACCCGAGTTTTAGAAGTTTTTGTAATAAGAGAGTTTATGTTTGGAAGTTGGGAGATTCTTCTCGAGAAGAACAGACAAGAAACTCTGAGGGTCTATTTTAGTTTCTTGTCCTTTCAGTATCATTATATAATACAACTAGCGGACCCGACAGACTTCGTCCTGTCAAAAAGATTTGTACAGTGGCAGTTTTTTGTTCCTAATTATTTTATAGATAATGTCGCATAGCCAACCAAATCGCAAAAAAAGTCTAAATAACCTATTACATTTTGTGGCTATTCAATTTTTGGCGTGACATTAAATCCTCCAACGATGTATTCTGTGCTCCAACGCACGCACGCACACTGTTTTGATAGATATGATTGAATTTCAACTATATGTAGCGTTAATAAAGCACAAATTGACTCTTTGATGTTAGGAACACACCTTCATTGCTTAGACAACAGTGAGTGCTTGCAATATGAACTTTATACAATAACAATAAAGCTCAATTCGACTGTACGTTTTAGTTAGAAAACGTTTGCATGGGAAAATAAAAGGGCTGTTTTTAGGGTATTTCCGATAATTATTCGAATTTTCCTCATTGAACTTCAACGATCATTAACAAAAAAGAATTGGCCAAATTGGTCCAGGCGTTGTTGAGTTATGAGCTTACCAACACATTTTGCGATTCATTTTTATATATAAGAACTAGACGTCGCTTGCTTGCCGCGGGGTGCAAGCACCCCGCGGTGGGGTGGTCCATCCCTTCTGTGTTTGAAAAAATTGTGGTCTGTCGAAAATTGGTGAAAAAAGTCTTCTTTTTTGTCAAAAAGTAGTAAGTTATATATAAAATTGTTTACGTTTGAAAATACACTAAGGAAGTCATGGCGTTTGTGGTCGCGTGTGTGCCGCGAGGTGCACGCACCTCGCGGTGGAGTAGTCTATCCCACCTCTGAAAAAAAAAATTGGCGGTCGGTCGAAAATTGATAAAAAATTGTCTCCATTTATGTCAGAAGAAAATAGAAAGTTTGTGCGGTCGTATATACACTAAGAAGCTCACGGTGAGGGTGGTCGCGTGAGTGCCGCGAGGTGCACGCACCTCGCGGTGGTGTGGCCTAATACTACTGAAAAAAAAAATTGGCGGTCGGTCGAAAATTGGTGAAAAATTGTCTTCATTTAAGTCAAAACAAACTGAAAAAGCGTGTGCAGTTTAAAATACACTAAGAGCTCACGTCGATTGTAGTCGCGTGAGTGCCGCGAGGTGCGCGCACCTCGCGGTGGTGTGGTCTATCCACTACTAAAAAAAAAAATTGGCGGTCGGTCGAAAATTGGTCAAAAATTGTCTCCATTTAAGTCAAAACAAACTGAAAAAGCGTGTGCAGATGTAAATACACTAAGAAGCTCACGTCGATAGTAGTCGCGTGAGTTCCGCGAGGTGCGTGCACCTCGCGGTGGTGTGGTCTAACCCAGTATTGTAAAATAAAAATTAAGCGATCGGTCAAAATTTGTGAAAAATTGTATCCAGGTATGTCATATGAAACTACAAAACTGTGTACGGTCGCAAGAACACTAAGAAGCTCATGGTGAGCGTGGTCGCCTGAGTGCCGCGAGGTGCACGCATCTCGCGGAGGCGCGGCTCACTATTGCGTTTATCAAATAAAATCTTGTACAGTTGCAAAGCGGCACAAAAGCATATCGAGGTAAGTAAAAAAAAAGAAATTGTCATTTTACTATACCGCACATTTGGGTCCATTCTACTCTTAAAATCCTTTCATTTGATACCCATATAGTGAAAAGCGCAAAAAAATGTCAGTCGCCATGTTGGATCGGCGGCCATATTGAAATTTACGAAACGTCACTTATAGCGTTGTGTTCTACTCTTCAATACCTTTCATTTGATACCCATAAAGCTTGGGTTGGAAAGCAAAAGCGGTCCGCCATTTTGAGAGCAGCGGCCATTTTGAATTTTTTTTTCATTGTCTCAATCAATGTCAATTGGGGAAAACTTGTCTTCACTTATTTCACATGAAACTACAAAACCGTATACGGTTGAAAAAACACTAAGAAGTTCACGGTGAGTCTAGTCGCTTGAGTGCCGCGAGGTGCACGCACCTCGCGGTTGTGGTCCTCGTACTGAAAAGTGAAAAATTGGCCGTCGGCCAAAAATTGGTGAAAATTTGTCTCCATTTAAGTCAAAACAAACTGAAATACCTTGTGCAGTTGAAAATACACTAAGAAGCTTAAGACGCTGGTGGTCGCCTGAGTGCCGCGAGGTGCGCGCACCTCGCGGTGGTGTGGTCTATCCCACTGCTGAAAAATAAAAATTGGCGGTCGGTTGGAAATTGGTTTAAAATTGTATCCATGTATGTCATATGAAACTGAAAAACTGCGTGTGGTTGTAAGCACACTAAAAAGTTAACGGTAAGTGTGGTCGCATGAGTGCCGCGAGGTGCACGCACCTCGCGGTGGTGTGGTTTATCCCGCTAATGAAAAAAAAAATTGGCGGTCGGTCGAAAATTGGTGAAAAATTGTCTCCATTTAAGTCAAAACAAACTGAAAAAGCGTGTGCAGATTAAAATACACTAAGAAGCTCACGTCGATTGTAGTCGCGTGAGTGCCGCGAGGTGCGCGCACCTCGCGGTGGTGTGGTCTATCCCACTACTGAAAAAAAAAATTGGCGGTCGGTCGAAAATTGGTAAAAAATTGTCTCCAATTAAGTCACAACAAACTGAAAAACCGCGTGCAGTTGTAAACACACTGAAAATCTCGTGGCGCTGGTGGTCGCGTGAGTGCCGCGAGGTGCACGCACTACGCGGTGGCGTTGTTCGCAATGCGTTTTTCAAATAAAATCTTGTACAGTTGCAAAGCGGCACAAAAGCATATCGAGGTAAGTAAAAAAAAAAAAAAAAGAAATTGTCATTTTACTATAAATTACATTTGGATCCGTTCTACTCTTAAAATCCTTTCATTTGATAACCATATAGTGAAAATCGCAAAAAAATGTCAGTCGCCATGTTGGATCGGCGGCCATATTGAAATTTCAGAAACGTCACTAATGGCGTCGTATTCTACTCGTCAAGGCCTTTCATTTGATACCCATAAAGCTTGGGTCGGAAAACAAAAGCGGTCCGCCATTTTGAGAGCGGCGGCCATTTTGAATTTTATTCAATGTCTCTAACGTGGCTGTATTAGACAGTCAAAACCCTTTCATTTGATACCCATGAAGCATGGGTTGGAAAACAAAAGCGGTCCGCCATTTTGAGAGCGGCGGCCATTTTGAATTTTTTTCAATGTCTCTAACGCGGCTGTATTAGACACTCAAAACCCTTTCATTTGATACCCATATTGTAGGGATTACAATACAAATGATACTTGGCCTTTTGGACCGGCGGCCATATTGGTTTTTCAACGTTGCCACTAATAGGCTTCGATAGTGCTATGAAAATCCTTTCATTCGATACCCATGTCACCGTATCGGGATTGAAAACCGCGAGAATATAGCAAAAAGAGGATATTAACCATTACAAAATGGCCGCCAGCGCCGCCGCCATATTGAAAATGTCAATTGTCAATATTTTTCGGTGTAGTAGAATAAGCTCCACATCGGTCGAGCATAACTGCAGGCGCGTAACTGTCATCGGTTTGCGTCGAAAAATTCGCAAAGTCGCCGAAACCGAAATCTGCCACAGCGCCCAGTGTTGCCATATATCTGGCCCAAAATGGTGGTAAAAATGATCAGCGACGCCCCGATCGACCCGGCCATGTGAAAAAAAATCGAAAAAACACGCGATTTACGTTCTCCCCAAAATCTGGGAAATTACCCCTAAATCGGGGTAAATTACCCCACCGTTCGATGCGGCTCACCGAGCACTACAAAAGGTCACCCAAGGTTGTCAGTCGAAAAACGCCGGCAAGCGCGCGAAAACCGCGATTTCATTTTTTCCAAATCGCAACTTTTTACAAAATGGCCGCCGGCGGCGCCGCCATCTTGAAATGTTGGAGTTTCGGATTTTTCCCAATATCTGCACCGTATAAGGGGTGGGATGACGTTTGTCCCGCGTCTCCAGCTCACCCCGATCTGGGAGATCAATTCGGGTCAAATTCGGTCTGCGAAAAGTTTCCAACCTCCGTGGAGGCCAGTGTTGCCAGTGTAGAAAAATGAAAATACCAGAAAGTCATAGAGGCCCCGCCGTCCTATAGACCCATGGTATGGAAAAATTCCAAAAGTCGTTATTTCGATTTTCGCCTTTCGGGGCCCCTAGGGGAAAAACTACCAAAAATGGTAGAAATTTTCTCCCACCTGGCAACACTGATCGCCAAGCTCCACCCCCGCCCGGAACATTTCACCCCGGTCGGAGGCCGCCATCTTGGCGAAAATCCGGTCCGAAAATCGCGTCAAAATTGGCGATCCAAGATGGCCGCCGGCGCCGCCGCCATATTGTCTATTGCCGCGCGCCGCAAATTTCCTGAAAGTCGAGGACAGTCCCGACCACAAAGAAAAGGAAAATCCCGGAAAAAAACAAACACCGCGCCGGTCGACGGTCGCAAACACGGGTCGGAACGGGTTTTTCAGTCCAAGATGGCGGCGGCGCCATTTTGTTTTCTCGCAGTTTGACAGCGGCACCGCATCTCCGCTACAGTAGTGAACACCCCCACCACACGCCGTTAAAAACGGAGTCGATTTGGAAAAGTTGACATTTCGCGCGGGCCGCCATGTTGGTTTGGCCAAAATCCCTTTATCCCAATCTATGAACTAAAAAATCTAAAAAATTCCACCCCAACATCAAAACACTCAAAACACCCTCTAAACACCCTAAAAACACCCCTGATCAGTCAGTCAGTGAGTCAGTCAGTGGTAATCGAGCTTTATATATATAGGAGATTACATGTATTTAAATATGAAAAGAAATGTAATATTTCAAAACACTTATATGTAATTGCGAGTTGTTTGACAAAGCAATATATTGCAGTCTTCAAAAGAGAACGGCGAGAATGGGCGCGACCATCACCTGGACAAGCATAATGATGAAGTGGTGGACATCCCCATGCCCGGCGGCGACGAGACTGACTCCCGGAGCGCGCTGTCTCCGCCGCCCCTGCCCGCCTACGCGCCCGCTTACGCACCCGCGTCAGCGTCCGCGCCCGCGCCCGCGTCAACGTCAGCGTCCGCGCCCGCGCCCGCGTCAGCGTCCGCGCCCGCGCCCGCGTCCGCTGCCGCCTGTGCGACGGTAGCTGCTGCCGCCCCGCCCCCAGTACCGCCCCTCGAGGTAAGGGACCGGTCGCACTCGCAGACCACCTATAGAATGCGCAGTTCAATATAGTCGCTTAGCTAACAATACCGCTCTAATCAAAAACTCGTAGTTTTTACTGATTATATTTATACACAATGCAGTTATTTATTATTTTATTTACTTATTTGACACACAAAACAAAATGCAATTGATTTTATTGATACATTTTTTTTATCTAATTTAGCAGATTATATTCCTATGTATGTGTGTACAACACGAACGGCACATAACTAGAGCATTACACATATTTCCAACAACGGATATTAAATATACAATTTTAATTTTAAAATGATACATTATATTTTTTTATTATTTATTTTATGGCCATACACCTCATGGTTAAGTCGGCCAAAATGAAACATCATTATAACTACATTATTACCAAAATATTCATAATTATTACTACAATAAATTTGTTAGTAAACATTTCTTAGAACTTTTTAACTCACAAAGTGGATGATACTGTTTATATGGACAAGTGGTTTTCGGGAGCCAGGTCTAAATTTTGGATATGTTGTTCTCCTGGTCGAGCTGAGCAAAAAATGTACTGGTCGCAGAAAAAGTTAACGACGCATTTTCCCGCTAAGGGGGTCTGAAATCTGAATTAAACAATCATGGTTTTCGGCGGAATCAGCAGATTTTTTTCTTAAAGTTGAATATTTTGAATCCGCTGGTCAAGGAAAACAATATACCCAAAAATCTGCTGATTCTGCCGAAAACCACGATTTTCTAATACAGACTTCAGAGCCCCCTAGCGGGAAAATGAGAATGATGAATGAAATATATATGGCACTACAAATTAATATAATTAACCTATCTTTTTACACTTAGGTGCCCAGTGAATCGTCCAATCCTTTAGCAAGTGATTGTGTACTTGCTCCACCGCCCAAACGCAGTTTGACCACTTTACCAATGCCGCCAAACATGCAGGTACGTTATTCCAACAATAGATAATAACATGATCCATTTGCTAAAAAAATAGATATCAAATTAGGGATTGCAATCCGGAAAAACGTTATCCGCTAATCCGGCGGATCCGGCATCATTTAATGGTTACCGGATCCGAAGACCGGATCCGGTGCTAGCAGTTAGTAATCATGATGGTATCTGTCATAATCATAAATACCTATAAGACTTATTTGTTAGCATTCTCAAATACTTTAATAATGATTTTGATCGCATTTCAGTTAATTACGTAAGGTTAATTGTATCTATTAGATATTATAGTTACTTGATAATTAATATTGTTACTTATAAATTGATCTATCTGTGAAAGTGAAATCTAGAAACACTGAGCTACTCATTATGTCTTAAAATTATTACTAGTTACCTACACCACTAAATTTTAATTGTTTTCTTGTTGTATATTTGTCTTAACATTGGTTAGGAAATAAAGTCGATTTTATATATTTGTGATTTATTTTTTATAAACTACCTACATATAAGTGCAGTGACACTTGATTAACTCACTTATTTTGTACTAAAAAGCGAAAATCATCTTGATTTACCAATCATCGGATTGATGGGAATCCCGTCGTACCCGGCTGGACTGAAAATGACGCCGGATTGCAATCACTATATCAGACAATTGACGAATATTTAATGTAAGAACATATTAATTATTTAGCTTGACGTTTTCGATGCTTAGCTCATATCGTGAAAAAATTAACAGTATAATTTATGTTGTATTTTCATGGTAATAAATAATGTGTGAATTTGCACGAAATAATTTAAAAAAAAATTGTATCCGTCTGCATTTTGTATCTCGCTTTGTTTAAAGAAACCAATGGAAACCTTGTCGTTTTATATCACAGCTTTAATATCATGTACTTTAGGCGACTGTAACCCCTTACCATTAGGTGGGCAGTCCGCTTATTTGTCATATTATGATAAAAAAAAGTATATTTATAAAACAAAATCATGTTTTATAAATAAGGAAATTAGTTCTTATTGAGAACTAGCTTCCGCCCGCGGCTTCGCCCGCGTGGAATTAGTTTTTGTCAATCCTGGTCTCTTATGTCTAATATACTAAGATTCATGGTCTTATCTTCAATTCAACCCCTATTTCACTCCCACACTGGTGAAAATTTCAAAATGCTAATACAAACTGCTAAATGCTAGAACAAATGTTTAATGATATCTTATGAAGTGCTTAAATATAAAGTTTCATGGTTTTATCTTTTAAAATTAAGAAATCCCATACAAACTTTCAACCTTTATTTCAACCCCTTCATCCCTTTTTTTGCGAAATAAAAAGTAGCCTATGTTCTGTCTCAGGGTCTAAATATTGTCTGTAGCAAATTTCACCAAAATCGGTTGAGAGGTTTAAGCGGGGAAGCGTAACAGACAGACAGACAGACAGAGTTACTTTCGCATTTATAATATTAGTTGGGATTCGGATTTGATAATAATTAAAAATTTACGATTTTACATTTTATTTGGCTTGAGACGTTTATTTTGGAATCACGGATATAAAATAAATAATGTCTAAAATTTCTTTATATACTTTTAAGTCCATTTTTTTTTTGTTGTTATTCATTAAATCAATAGTAATAAATTAATGTATGATAAAACAGTTTACGAGCTCTCTTACTACTTTTCTGTTCCTGTTGTGTAAATAATTGTGTTGTTTTGTAGGTGGAAGACTTGAAGAGCTTAGCTAATGAGAGTCCGTTGAGCTCTCCACCCCCCAGTCCCGAGAGGAAACTGGAGATTAAACCGGAGAAGAAAAAGACTGGCATCATGAACTTACCCATGCCCCCAGGTATGGCATGTTCTTTCGGTTATTATCATCATATAATACCTACAACTATCTGTGTTATAGCGGAATTGTCAGAAGGCTTTCACTTCATTAAATAGTTGTATTGTTTTAATCACAAATTATAGTTAATTTATAAACTGTAAAATATATCTACCCCATGTCTCCAAAGATCTTCATACCAAATTGCGAGGAAAACTTGGTTGGTTATTTCCAATTAAATTTTGCTTAAGAGAAAATATATTTTACCATGGAAAAAAATCTATGTGATTCTTCAGGTCTCAAACTATTCATTAACTTACACAACTATTATAAACGGTTCAGTAGTATGTGAGTATATTCAAAGTAAAATATTCGTTTCCTATTTTTTTGAGTAAAATTTTTACAAACTTTGAATGTATTGTTTTTTCATATTAAATTAACTTGAACTTGAACTTGAAAAATAAGTAAAAAAAAATTTAATCTACTAATAATAACATACTTACCAAACAAACTTTTATTCCCTAATTCAATCTCTCAAAGCCTCAGGCTTTAGACTATCTGTGAAATAAATTTAGTTTAAATAGGTTCAGAAGTTTTGTACGACGTGCCTAACTTAAACCTTTATTTAATTTGAAATCATCATCCTGAAAGAAATTATTTATTAGTTAGTGTTTTATTAGCGTAATGTATTTAAGTGAGACTGAGTTAGTGTTATTTGTTTGTCAGTGATCCCGGGCTCGGAGGAGCTGAGCGGGGACGAGGCGGAGGCGGAGGCGGAGGCGGAAGCGGAAGCGGAGGGCGCCACGCCGCCGCCGGCCGCGCACCCGCACGCCAACGCCTACAGCACCGTGTTCAGCGGACGCAACGCGCGCCACAACGTCAGTGCCCGCATATGCCTTTGCTCTATTTTTTTTTGACGTGACAACGTCTATTAAATTGGTACTGCGTGGAGTCATTCTCGAAAACATCGTAACGGCCGAATCTGACGCCACACGGAGTCCACGAACGGCGTAACGTCCGATCTGACGCCACACGGCAACGTAATAAAAATATAAATGTTATACATTACTTTATTGACGTGACAACGTCTATTAAATTGGTACGGCGTGGAGTCATTCTCGAAAACACCGTAACGGCCGAATCTGACGCCACACGGAGTCCACGCTTAATTTTATTGTAACTATAAACTTCTGTATGAAGATGAATGAATGTATGTTCATATGTATGTGCAATAATATGCTTATTGTATTTAGTGTGCAAGTGCACATTACTCATAATAATTAATTTATGTATAACTTCAGAAGCAGAAAATTTAAACAAACTATTAAATAAAAATATAAATGTTATATGTACATTACTTTATTTTAAAATAATTCATTGCACCCAGAAAAAATACCATGTAATAGACGTTGTCACGTTCAAATATCGGCAGTAGACGGAGTTCTACAGACAACCAATTTTTTTTTTATAGGATAGGGCAGCAAACGAGCAAACGAATCACCTGATGATAAGCGATAACCGTTGCCCATGGACACCCGCAACACCAGAGGAGGCACAGATGCGTTGCCGGCCTTTTAAAAGGGAATAACGGGGGAAGGGGGGGTTGGGCCTCCGGTACCCTCACTCACTCGGCGAAACACAGCGCAAGCGCTATTTTACGCCGGTTTTCTGTGAGGTCGTGCTATCACTCCGGTTGAGACGGCCCAATTCGTGCCGAAGTATTGCTCTCCCACGGTAAAAAACATACAAACTATAAACAGCAGACAACCACCTGGGGTACCCCACAAACCTGCACTGGGCGTAGTGGGACACGGCGGAACCCCCTTTTCCTGATCCATCCTTGGCGATATCTATGTCCAAAAGTGGCCATGTCGTGGTTGACTTCATGATACAAAAGATACCTTTACCATTAAATTAGACCTCATTTTCATAACAAGGTTAAGATTTAAAAAATACATACCTATTTCACTATTTTTGCCCCCTTCTATGTCTGAGCTGATCACATTTGTAATTATTTTGACTACTGCCTAAATAAGTTTGCTTTGTGGAGACAACCAATCCAATCTGTGGGCGTACTCTTAAAAACGATATTCGATACATCGTGGACTTCGTGGTGTCGTATTCTACTCTTAGTTACTATCGTTTAAAACATTTCCACGGACGATCGAACGAACGGTATTAATTTTGACATAAGAAAGCCTCAAATGACTCAAATTATAGACGAACATTCGCAAATTAAACGTCAAATTAAATTTACGATGATTACAACGACACCTCAAACCGTATCGTATTACTTTTCGCAAATTTGACTTAAATCGTTTGAGTACGCCGCCAGAGTCAGTATAGTTGAGTTGCTGTAATATAGTTTGGGTACGCTCATGCTCCTCAGAGATGACTGTTAAAAGCTGTGATGATATCTGACCAGACATCTTTTCTATGGCAGTCTGCGAGTATGCTGAAGAGGCCGAAGATCCTGAAGCGACGCGGCTCGAAGGTGGTGGCCGTCGCTACACCCACCCACCACGCCAAGGATTGGGGGGAGAAATGCGTCGATGGATTCCAGGTAACGTAGATGCATGTTTCATTGGTAATCTAATACACTAAACCAGAGATGGGCAACCTTTTTGTAATTCGGGCCGAAATTGAAAACAACCAAACTTGTGCGGGCCATTAACATTGATTTTGTAGGTACAATTATGTTCTCAGAAAACAGTTGAACAAAAATTAAATATTTCTGATAATTAATTTATAATACTTGTACAAAGTACATTGTTTAGCGTTGTATCGTGTTAGCGTTTTGAGCGCGAGTCGTTAGCGCTCGGCATTATACGTAATTAATTCAGTTCTAAACCGACTCTGTTTGTGTGCACTATACATAAATTAAATCAAGTAAATCAATATCAAGTGTTTATATCAAGATTCTTTATGTACGAACACTGTAGATAAATGTGGTCCTTCGAGTCTGATCCATAGGTCGCTAGTGCAAATCCGGTTCGAAGGACCACTTTTGTGTACAGTGCAATTACAATGCTAAACAATGTACTTTGTACAACATTACAAAAAATTAATAATAAGTCGTACAATTATATTAATGCGACACCTGTCACTGGTTATTTGTGGATAAGGTATTTATGTCTGGTTAAATTTTAGTAGTAGCAACTAAAACTTAAATTGTCGTCTGTAATTCGCGATCTATATTTGGATTTTTAAAAAGTCATTTTCGAAATAATTGTTTGCATTTCTTCTTCAGGAATATTAAAATTTTTATCAATTCCTCTTATAAAAATGCATAATTGGGAACTGTCAGTTCAATCTTTACTTTCATCGACCACTAGTGAATACCACTGAAAATCTTTTATTTTTTCATTTAATGTCTGATTAATGTCATTGGACATTTCATCAATGCTATGTTATTTAGTTTAGGAATGAATGTCATTATAAATAACTCAATATTTTGATAAATATCATTAAAACGTTTGAATAAGGGTCGGCCACCATATAAATTTTAAATATGTTCACGGGCCAAAATTTATAACAAATCATCACCCATCATTTCAGCTGAGAGATGTTGTGCCATTTTGTGCGATGCCTACCAACAGTGTGTTTCTCGTCATATCATCCAAGGGTGTCATATGTCATCACAACACATACAAATCATAGGCTTTTTTTTGTCTTGAGGTCTGTGTTATATGGGAATGCAACTTTCCAAATATATATCCACATGCGAATCGAAGGAATCCATTCCCACAATCCTGTCTTAATACTATTTGATATACTTGATACATGTCTACTGTTAGTACTAGTACTTAGTGGATGACTCGACCAGCTAGGTTGGCCGTTAATCTATTGTGAACTATGTCCCAAATCTATCTGGAGATTGCAAATGAGTTAACAGCCTGACAGTTCCACCTCAAGCGAGGTCCTGGCTTAAGACTTCGGCAATGTTAGGTAAAGTAAATGGACCTGTTCCAGGCCTACGGGGCGATTTAACCAGGGTGGGTACTCTATACGAATGGCCCTGACGTAACGCAGGTCAATGGCCGAACCTTGTTGGAGTGTTTCAACAGTTTGAGAAAGACATGCTTTAAATAAGGCAATGAGCTGCCTTTATAAGAGTAAGACTCGCATGAATAGATTTCCTTATTAAGTTGTAATGTTAAAACATATATGTAGTTTGTATTTATAGTAGGTGTTCCTTTAACATATTCTATGGATTTAATCACCAATATCAAATTTGTATACAACAGATAATACGTAAGATAATAAAGTATAATAAATAAATTCACCCTTTAATCTACTTAATTTTAACCTTTGTTCACCATCAGGTCATCACACAAATCGGTGAAGGCACTTATGGTCAAGTGTACAAAGCACGAGACAAGAATACGGGACAGCTGGTAGCGTTGAAGAAGGTACGGCTTGAGAATGAAAAGGAAGGCTTTCCCATCACTGCAGTACGGGAGATCAAGATTCTGCGGCAGCTCAATCATAAGAACATTGTGAACCTAAGGGAGATCGTCACCGATAAGCAAGATGCTATGGACTTTAGGAAGGTTGGTACTGATACTGTATTTATTTGCAGAAGCAATCATTACAATTTATTGATGGAATTAAAATTTTATTTCTACTCTTGATTGATAAGTTTTGTTTCTTCGACAAAATTAATACTCATTTCTCTTAAGAGATGAGATATAGAGAGAGAATTAGTGCATTTCGTTATAAATAGTTTATTTAGTGCACCTAGTTTTTAAGGTTCGCTACTGATTATTTTTCTTTTAATTGGCTTTAATCTGTTTTTGTACTTATTATTTAAAAAATGCAATGACAGATGTTTTGAAGGTGGTTCAGACGCACGTTTCTCCGATCGTTGACTGCACTTTTATTGCACGCATATTAATGAAGTGTCATTAATTCTAATCTAATTTTAGCTTTAACGAATGGTGTTGAAAGTGCATATTTCATTGTGGCATGACTGAGTATGCAGAATTTAATTGGAAATCTTATGTAGTGAGGCAGAAATTTACTTCATAGTACATTTCTTCTAATCAAAATCAAACATTCTTTTTTTTTTCAAATAGGATATTTACAATTACTTTTGCATGTCAAAGATATTGGCATGCAAAAGTAATTGAATTGAAAGACCTTGTATTAGAAAGAACCTAGAAGGAGCTATTTTTTATCGCCCTGTATTTTTACAGAGTCGTCAATTAGAAGCTGGCCTAAGATAAATAGTCTACACCCAACTTTCTTTACAAATTTAAATAACTTCACATTATATCTATAAAGACTAGTTTCATTATGTTATTTACTACAGATAAAATATTAGGCAACATAACTGTTGTTGTTGAAAATAAACCCAAGTAATAATGCTCTAATAACACAGGAAAACCTTTCAAACACCTATAAAGAAACACGAAACATCAGTCTGCATTGGGTGTGGTTGAACTATTTTAATATGGCATTGCACTTATTCCAAATGGTTTCAAATTTTTGCAATTAACATTTAATGGTTGGTTGGTTTGCCCAGGACAAAGGCTCGTTCTACCTGGTGTTTGAGTACATGGACCACGACCTCATGGGCCTGCTGGAGTCCAAGATGGTGGACTTCACCGAGTCACATAACGCTTCCATAATGAGGCAACTGCTCGACGGACTTGCGTATTGCCACAAAAAGAACTTTCTCCACCGCGACATCAAGTGCAGTAATATCCTCATGAACAACAAGTGAGTTGTGGATGTATGGAAAGTTTGTAACTTTTTTATTTATGCTTTTACTCGCTCGAAACTCTGATTGCTGTACAGTTCCCCTAACCTTTCCAAAGATAAAGATACAAAAATATAGAACATCCTCATATAATTATATATGTATCTGTTTTTAGTCTTTGTACATTACTGAAGCTAGCAGTGAAAGAATGTGAAACTTTTAGTGAACATTGGTACTGTATTTCATACTTTGTAAGTTTTAAAATCGAGACTATTTGTTATCTATAAATTATTGCCTCTGCACAATTAACCTGTGCAAGGGTAATTAGTAGGGTAGTTGGAACCACGGGTGTAGAGTATATAGTGTAAATTTGGAAATATTTAACTCAATATATTATTATTTAAAAAAATCATAATAAGGTTATTGCTCGGTACGTAAAATCAAACTGCTGTTGTGTCGAGAATGTTACACAAACAAAATTATTAGGATTGTGTAGCTCTCCATATATTGTTGTAATTATTCTTTGGATTTGTGTTGCATTAATTGGATAAACAATCTTTATAAATAAAATACGGCCATCTTATGTCACAATAGTTTTAAAGTAATTTATAATAGTTAATACCTGAACTGCATAAGTAAATTATATTAATAAAATCATACTATATTTTGTTGAATTAAAAAGAAATATTTTAATGTAACCGAAAAAAAATCTGATTATTGATTTGTTTATAAATCGTCTTCACTGGTTGTGGTTAGAAAGAAAGAAAGAAAGAAATACATTTATTTTGGACCACACAACGGAAGAGGTAACAACAATGACAAAAACAGACAATAAGGAAAATACCGATGCGTGATACCAAAATTGTGGCAAGCTCAGTGTAAGCAGCAAGCGTAGCCTGCTGCTGCTGGTTCAAGTATAAATTACACACTGATGCACTCTTAAAATTTTGCTTCACACATTTTTATATTTTATCAAACTTACTTTGATACTGTTTTTAACCTGAAGTCGAAATAACATGTTTTCATAATGAATATCTACACTAATATTATAATGAGGAAAAAAATGTATTTTTGTATGTAATGAATAAACTCAAAAAGTACTGGACCGATTTTAATAATTCTTTTTTCATTAGAAGCTACATTATCACTGAGTAACATAGGTTATATTTAGTACTAGATTACTATAGAAATTCTTATTGAAACAAACCAAGGTGTAAAGAAATTAGCCATAAAATGTGTTTCATCGCATATACTGCGAAGAGTAATGTCTACCCGTGCGAAGCCGGGACGGGTTATTATATAATTATGATACTTTTAAATGTGTGTAGTGAAATATATTTATTTGAAATACATAATCTTTTAGACGTCATATACATTGTTCTAAATAGTGGTAGTCATTTACAGCATCATATTGTCTCGTAAGCATTTTATGCTACACTAACAATTTTAATTTTATCAAATAAAGTCAATTTCTTGTTAAGCCGCAAGTATTTATATTTTAACTAGCTTTCCGCCCGCGGCTTCGCCCGCGTTATATTCGAATTTCCCACAGGAAGGATATGTTTTAACAATACTGCCATACAACCTTTCACCCCCTCCTTTCAACCTTTTACAACCCTTTTCTGCTTTAAAAGGTAGCCTCTGTCCTTTCTCAGCCTCTAGACTATCTGTGTACCAAATTTCATTTAAATCGGTTCAGTAGTTTTAACAATATTTCCATACAACCTATTATCCCTCCTTTCAACCTTTTACAACCTTTTTTGCATGAAAAAGTAGCCTATGTCCTTTCTCAGGCTCCAGACTATCTGTGTACCAAATTTCATTTAAATCGGTTCAGTAGTTTTAACAATATTTCCATACAACCAATAATCCCTCCTTTCAACCTTTTACAACCCTTTACAACCTTTTTTGCATGAAAAAGTAGCCTATGTCCTTTCTCAGGCTCCAGACTATCTGTGTACCAAATTTCATTTAAATCGGTTGAGTAGTTTTGGTGTGAAAGCGGAACAGACAGACAGACAGACAGAGTTACTTTCGCATTTATAATATTAGTATGTATGTATGTATAGTATGGCACAAAACAATGAGCTTTTCCACAAATACTATTTTCACAGTACTTTTGATTAAAATTTCACCGTCTTCAATTTTCACAGATGACACTCCAGTTTTATTTATTTGAGTTCATTAAAATGACGATAACTTTTTTTTTAATGAACCGATTTTGATGAAACAAAGTTTAGATATTATTCTGAGTTAAAACAAAGCAAATAGTGAAAATTTCAAGCAAATCGGTTAAGTACTTTCGGAGATAAACGTGAACATACATACAGACAGACAGACAGACAAAAAATTCCAAAAAATTTTTTTTGCTTTCTAATAATCTATTTAAGTGCCCCTCTATCCATTTCAGTCAAAAATACTAAATGTACAGACAAAATATTTTTACTGTCTTATTATATGTATAGATTATACTTTTTAATTTTATTTTCACTTATGCACACTATTCACGCGATACTTAGGTGTTACATTTGCATATAACAGTTGGAATAAATCTCTTATTTACTAAGTTCACCTATTTATGCTTGATTTTCATGGTTACTTTGCCGTAAGGGGGCGTTCAAGTATTACGTAACGCAATTTGGGGGTGGGGGGAGTCTCGTAAAACGTTACGATGCGTTACAGAGGCGGGCGGGGGTCTTTCTTACAACACGTTACGTAACATTGTTTTTTTTTCTCTCAAATTAGCAACGCTTTTCGTTTACGTTTTACGGGCAATCCCTCGATTGTATTAGTCTGGTCGTCATTTTTAATTTGTTCCCGCAAGTTAGCAAGTCCCGCAAGTCTTTTCGTTTATATTTCACGCGGTATCCTTAGATTGTATTGTATGTCATTTAATGTTGTCAGTATTTGTTAGTGTTTATATACCAAGGATAAAAATTATAACATAACTTTTTGTGTTACGTAACGTTTAGGGGGGGGGGGTTGTACAGAAAACGTTACGGTGCGTTACAAAGGGGGGAGTGGGGTCAAAAACTTCAAAAATTGCGTTACGTAATACTTGAACGCTCCCTATGTAACATTAATAGAAATTTACAATGATGATCTCGTCGACCCCAGAGGGGAGGTGAAGCTTGGCGACTTCGGCCTGTCGCGGCTGTGGTCGGCGGAGGACCGGCAGCGGCCGTACACCAACAAGGTGATCACGCTGTGGTACCGGCCGCCCGAGCTGCTGCTGGGCGAGGAGCGCTACGGGCCCGCGGTCGACGTCTGGTCCATGGGCTGCATACTGGGCGAGCTGTTTCTCAAGCATCCGCTGTTTCAGGTGACACTTACCCACTATTTAATATGGACGTTTTTATTGTATCACTACATTACTAAGGGGTCATTCATAAATTACGTCACACGAATTTCGTGATTTTTTGCCCCCCTCCCCGTCCTTGTCACAGCTAGTCACATTTGTGAGATTCCCCCCCCCCCCCCCCCCCTAATGTGACATCACAATTTTGAAATTATAGAAATTATTGAATGATAAAAGCGGTTTCGAAATCAGTTTTATTTTCATTTTAATAAAATTACCATCAAATCAATTAACAAAACAAAAACCGATTACTTATATTAAATAAGTATATGGTCATTTCATGAGTTTCTTATTATATTTTTCAAAATCATCTACTAAAATCAATTAGAAAAATAGTATGTTTCGGGAGTAATAGATTTATTAATAGCTAGAAGAGAAGAGAAATTTAAGAACCCTCCCACTCCCTTGTCACACAATGTCACACTTCGTCAACCCCCTCCCTCCCCCTAACCGTGTGACGTAATTTATGGATGGCCCCTAAAACAAAGTCGCTATCCGCCGTCTGTCTGCCCCTATGTACGCTTAGATCTTTAAAACTATACAACGGATTTTGATGCGGTTCTTTTTAATAGATCGAGTGTTTCTTAATTAAGGTTTATATGTATAATACATGTATTATATACTCGCGAGCAGAAGTATGGAATCATTTAGTTGGAATCGATTCCGTGCGATCTTGAGTACTAAGTAACTACTATAGAATAATAAAAATGGTACCATTTTAAAGGTTTAACTGTTAACTTCAAATTTATACCAAATTCATATAAGTCACAAGTATTTAAGGAGCTATCCCGGATTGAGTGAAGGAGTAAGAAAAAAGACATGATTCAATTGTTTGATACGTTGCCAGTTGCGGCCTATTGACCCCCTATAAAAGCACGTGTAATCGGGGTTTGTTCATCTCCCGTCAATACCGCCTTCAGCGAGCCTATCATTAGGCAACAGTTAATATCGGCACAGGATACGTAGACCGCGACATGTCCTAAGCGATCCCTCTAATCAACTCACGCAGGATCTTCTAGACCTGCAAGCGGCGGCGTCTGAGCCGTCGCCTCCTTTGTCATCCCCAAATCGGTAGCCTTCTGCTTAGCCACGAGTAGGTTCTCTGTTAACATCCGTGGGGCGAGCGCGAGGACATCGCGCCAGCGGATGCGGCGACCCGGGAGGGACCACGCCCCTTCCGTGGCCGGGGGGCGTCGTCGGTGGTGGAGATCGGGGAAAGTATTGTAGCCTCCCCCGAGGAGGGCTCCCATGTATCGGCGGGGGAGCGGAGGCTGGGGGATCCCGAAAGTAGCTTGGTGTTCCCGGGGGCTCCTTACATGCCTGAGGAAGGCCATCCCTGAAGTTTTTAGTGGGTATGCCTCCCCCTGCTGGGGAGGAGAGCCCCACATAACCGCCGGCTCGCCACAGCCGGGGTATGCAACTTAATGCATTTTCCTCAGGGGACCAAAAAAAAATCTGTTTTCAGTCAACATAGGCTGGTCCCACTTTGATGTACCGTGCATCTTCTAGTGCATATGTCTTCTAAATGGGGTAGCGCTAACCGTACCTCTCCTGAGGTGCGGCTGTCTATCACTTCAAGCCAGTAGGGTCATTAGGACCAAAGGCTCAGGCTGAGTTTAGTCGGTAGGTCTGTTGGGTCGAACCGCCTCGATTCACCAGGAGTCCGACATAATCACCGCATCTTTACTTGCGGTCGTGGTGGAAACTACACCGCTATTGCTGAAGAAATATCGTCATACATTGTTATCGACTAGGAAACCGGGGCGGTTCGAGGTTGGGGTGCAGACTTGTCCTTCAACTGTCGGACATGTTATGTCTTTTCTGTTTGGAAAAAAATATTTAATAGCTAAATAAAAATTGTGACAGCTTGGCAGTGGTTTTTGAGCATGTCCAAATCAAATCCGGTTTAATTGAAAGGAATAAAACAGGTGAATTGCAAAGGTATGTGGTTGGTGGCCGCAGGCGAACGTGGAGATGATGCAGCTGGAGGTGATCTCGCGCGTGTGCGGCACGCCGGCGCCCGGCGTGTGGCCGTCCGTGGTGCGGCTGCCGCTGTGGGGCGCGCTGCGGCCCAAGCGCTTCCACCGGCGCGTCGTGCGCGAGACCTTCGCCTTCCTGCCCGCGCCCGCGCTGCAGCTGCTGGACCGCATGCTCGAGCTGGACCCCGAGCGCCGCATCTCCGCCGAGGACGCGCTGCGCTCCGCCTGGCTGCGGGACGTGCAGCCCGAGCGGTGAGTGGCCGCCACGACGCGCCGCGCCGACACGAACTTGTTTTTACCAGTTTCTAGTACATAAGCTTTTATAAACTAGCACTGTCACGAAAATATGAACTACGCCTGTGGGTGAGTTATACATGAAGAATTAATTTTAATTCGTGTTATCCACACGAGGAAAGATTTTTATTTTTGTATGTTTTGTACGAGGGTCATCCAGAAAGTAAAGAACGTTTGTGTATCAGTCGCGGCGCGGCTCCCCCACCACCGCGATGGTATGGCCACATGCTGGGTAGTTAGCCCCTCCCACTGCCTCAGTCTGACCCAAGTTTTGTTACTGTCAGGTCACGCGTTCTCTGTCTGTGAGCATTTTAAATGGCGGCGCCCATCAACAATCCCGCTAAGTGTGAAGCGTTTAATCCACGTCGAGTTTATGCCTAGAGGTGAAACCATAAACTCTGAAGCCTACTGTCAAACTCTCAACCGTCTTCGACGTGCTATCCAAAACAAAAGACGTGGCAAGTTGTCTGAAAAAATCTTCCTGATCCATGACAACGCTCGGCCACATGCTTCAGTGCAAACAAGGCAGGTATTGGAAAATTTCAAATGGGATATTTTTGGACATCCTCCATACAGCCCAGATCTCGCCCCGAGTGATTATCACTTATTCCCTAAGCTTAAAGATTTCTTAGGTGGACTGCAATTTGCAAACGACGATGAACTAATAGACGACTACAACGTTGGTATTGAAAAACTTCTACCACGGTATACCAAGTGCCTTGACAGACATGGCGACTATGTTGAAAAATAGTGTAAGGTCCTATAACCCTGTAAATAAAGTTTTAAGTTGATATCTTTTGTTTTCAATCTTCTGTACCAAAACGTTCTTTACTTTCTGGATGACCCTCGTATATTATCATTGAATGACATAGGCTATATTTAGTACTAGATTACTGTAGAAATATATAAACAACGCAAATCGTCCGCGGGTGAAATCGCAGGACACAGCTAGTTTAGAGTGAATAAGCGGCTATTGAAATTGAATAAGGGAATATTGCTTAGTGAGTAATGTGCTATAAAGTATATGCGTTTGAGTGAGCGCCGTGTGTGTGTGGTGGGTGCAGCATGCCGCCGCCGTCGCTGCCCACGTGGCAGGACTGCCACGAGCTGTGGTCCAAGCAGCGGCGGCGCCAGCTGCGCGAGTCGGAGCAGCGCGCGCGACCCGACGCGCCGCACGCGCCGCACGCGCCGCCCGAGCCGCCGCCCGCGCTGCCGCCGCAAGACGTGGCGCCCGTCAAGTAGCCCGCTCGCGTGTCGGTATGTACGCCCGCTACTCCACACATCTAGCACATCTCACCCGACCGTATTTCACAGCTCGAGACTTCCATAGTCAAATGGTTATTCAAGTTCAAATTCAAAATCTTTATTGCATACCATAAGTTTCAATGACCAAAAGTAATAAAATAATAACACACAACACACCTACAATATCCTTTCCATAAATAAACTTTAAATACACAAAAATATATAAGTACTAGGGGACCCGACAAACTTCGTCCTGTCAAATAGATTTGTACAGTGGCAGTTTTTTGTTCCTAATTATTTTATAGATAATGTCGCATAGCCAACCAAATCGCAAAAATCGGGTGAGGCTGTGCCGGGGCACACGGCCGTTGGTTTTAACGTGAAACGTCTATGTTAGGGAATCGCTTTCAAAGTTAAATATTGAAATAAAAACAAGATTGACGGTGTTTTAAGTATTTTAATAAAAAAATCAATGTCACAACAGCGAGCTGACTATATAAGTGAAATATTCACACCCCATTTTTGTTTCTAAGACTAATAGTTTTTTAATTATTAAGGTACGATGATATAGACCTTTTCGTTACGGTTCACTTTTCAAACCTGGTACCCTGGTATGTTTCGGCGCGATTTTAAAGACGTTTCACGTCAAAAACGTCTAAATGACCTATTACATTTTGTGGCTATTCAATTTTGCAACGTGACATTAAATCCTCCAACGATGTATTCTGTGCTCCAACGCACGCACGCACACTGTTTTGATAGATATGATTGAATTTCAACTATATGTAACGTTAATAAAGCGCAAATTGACTCTTTGATGTTAGGAACACACTTTCATTGCTTAGACAACAGTGAGTGCTTACAATATGAACTTTATACAATAACAATAAAGCTCAATTCGACTGTACGTTTTAGTTAGAAAACGTTTGCATGGGAAAATAAAAGGGCTGTTTTAGGGTATTTCCGATAATTATTCGAATTTTCCTCATTGTAAAAACCCTCCTTGAACTTCAACGAACATTAACAAAGAAAAATTGGTCCAGGCGTTGTTGAGTTATGAGCTTACCAACACATTTTGCGACTATTTTTATATATAAGATTATACATATAACCATTCTTTAAGCTGCTGTCTTTCATTTTTTGGTGGAAATATAATAAAAATTATAATTAAGTATTTTATTTTAATAAAAAATGAATAATAAAATATACTTAAATACATTATACATTACATATAAATAATAATAAATAATTAAATATACCTAGCTAAATATATAATAGTAAAAATTGAAAATTGTAATATTTATTGTAAATTAAAATGAATAATTAAATACACTCAAATACATTATATATTGCATATAAATAATAATAAATAATTAAATATACCTACCTAAGTTAATACAATTTTATAAAAGTGGAATATTTATTATAACTGAAAATGAATAATTAATAAAGAAAGAATAATTAAATGAATAATTAAATACACTATACATTACATATAAATTATAATAAATAATTAAATATACTTAAATTAATACAATTTTATCAGTAATGATTAATACATATAAAAATACTTCATCGCTCCTATTGACCTATATTGCTGTGCCCGACAGGGTCCATAATTGTGCCTACCTCTAATCAAATCAAATCAAATCAAATTTTATTGCCTCCATAGGTTACATAGTTGGATAGTAAAAGTAAGTTAGCGGTACATCTATGGACCCTGTAGGGCACTGCAAAAATGTAGACAAGAGGAAAGTGGGTTATATTATTAACAGTAGTAATTTTGTAAAAATGTCATTAATATTACGTTATTATGACTATTCAAGTATAGCTTTCATTTTAGTAAATCGTGTAATGTTTATTTTCTAATTATCATTATTATAATATAAATTAAAATTATTATTGTTTTTTTTATTATATAATTATTATATAATTGTATATTAATAAATTAAATTATTGTCAAATTATATATTCAATAAATTTTAATTAATGTAATAAATTTTGATTAAAATAAGTTTTAATATTGAAATTAATAAGTTTTGATATTGAAATTAATCTCTAATTTTAAGATGACCTGTATCACATTATGGAACGCAATAAAGTCATTGAGTATTGAGTATTCATAAGTTGTCAAATAATTTATTAGTACTATTATGGACCTTTATAAGGCACAGCAATTTTGGAGAGGGGCATGCACTATTTATATATGTACATAAACAATTACCCAAATCCTATATTTCAACAGGATCTATCGCAGCATTTTATTATTTTTATATCTATAAAATAAATAAATTAATTAAACTACATGTATGCTGTTTATAAAATTTTAAATAACAATTATATTACAGTATATTTCAATTTGGAGTCTTAATAACATTTTATAATATAATTTTATTTCTAATAACTAAATTAATATATCATAAACATTTACAATAGGCTATTTGACAATGCGAAAAATAAAGTGTCAATTACTGTTAACAGTATAAATTAAGAGTTAAAAAATGATTATTTATTAACGTAAGTTGAAAATAATGATTAATTTATTTAAAAATCCGTAAATAAAAATTGCATTTTTTAAACATTTGTCACGTGACACAAAACGCTCCTGATTGGTCGAATTTATCATGACGTCACTTGCTTGTAAACTTCGTTTGCCTACTTGTGTTGCGCCAAGTTGTGGTAGATTATCTCCGTTATATTAAGATTTTCTTTATTATGCATTGTTTTTTTTTTTGTTTATTTGCACTATTTTACAAGTACTTTCAACCATGGACAACGATTTTGTAAAAGCAGACAGCAGAAACCTACCGCAAGTCGACGCAATCATGGTCGGATTATTTTTCAAAAATAATTCAAACTTTTATGCTTCGGAGCTAAAAAATGTAAAAACAGCAAAGTAAGTATAATTACACTTTACTGGTAACTTAAATTATATCATAAAAAAGTGAAATAATGACGAACTTCCACAAGAACTTATATAGGTTATAAATAATTAAGTTTGTTTGGCACAATTTCGTGAACATAAACGATAATTTGTTCGGTTATTGAATGTCTTCACATTGTTTAACAAGTTCCATTCTTTGCCGTTTGACAAATGCAGATCGGGAAGTACCAGCATCACACATTCTTTTAATGCGATTTGGCTGACAATGAAATTTAAAATACAGAACTTTATCTTTTAAAATTATTTTCTGACTGAAACCCATTTTGTACTGATAGTAATTTGCCATGTCATTTTCCATCTGTAACGAACAAACGAGTTTTAGTCGGGATCTTTTAGTGTACTGCTTATTGAAATCATAGGACTCTGTAGCTACAAATTTTAACAAATATTATGGAAAACAGCGGAAATATTCGAAGTGAGTTGCAAGAGACATTCTGTTAAAAACATTAGAGGTATTATAACCCCAAATCAATAACGAAAATATTAACATTCTGAATGTAATTAATTATAACAAAATATAAATATTATGTTTACTTACATCGAAATGGTCTTCACAAAAGAAAATATTTGTACTATTCGCTATGTCATTATGATCCCTCCGAGAAAGTAGCAACCACTTTCGGCGCACTTCGATATTCTTTGGAACACTTACAAATAGTTTTTCCGGACTTTTTAACGATGTATATGTACATTTTGGAACTGCACACCATTTGTAACTCATTTTGTTACATAAATCACTGATAAAAAGTAAATCCAATCGCTTTGTTCACAACAAACAAATATATATGCCAGTTGTCATAGATCGGAATACAGGCAAGTGACGTCACCGCCCTCATTGCAGCGCCATATTGTCAAAGTAGCGTTTTGGCACACTATTTAAATATTGAATTTTTAATTCGATGTTTTTCAGCTAATATATACCAGAATTGAAAATAACAACTTTTACTGGGTTCCTTAGACTCTACTGCATAATATAAAATGGATTTTAAAAACCTGTCAAATAGCCTATTATATATTGTTTTATTTTTTATTTTATTTCAAATTTATATCTTTATTTCATTTTATTCATAACACTTAAAGCTAAAATGACAAGTAAATATTAGCTGCACGAGTCGAAATAAGGTTAGTACTATAAAAAATAATTCATATTCTTGAGGATGTTTTCTTTGTAAATGTTTTTTTAAGGAAGTTGGGCTTGGCCTGAATTATTTCATGTTACATTACTAAACTTCTTTGTAGAGATTTTTTATAATCATGTTCCAATACCAAACACGCTTGTCTTTTGTGTTGGAACATTATTTATTATACATATACAGTAGTAGTCATATAATTAGAAACAGTCCTCATGTAGACTGAATTGTTTGATAGAATTCTTATTAATATTTATATTATGTATAAAATACTCATGAAATGGAATAAAATACGTTTGATCCAAAATTTATTAAAAAACCTAAAAATTTAACACTTAACTTTAACCATTTAAGCATTTTGTTGCATATAAAAGAACTTATTCGTATTGATAGAATCTTCAGTAATGGACAACTAATTAGAAACAATACTGAAATTTTATAAAAAAATATAAATGAGTGCAATTATTTTCCCGGATATTTATTTACATGTTACACATTTTGTTTATTGCTTAATTAGTATTTAGTTGCGTAGCCTTTGTTGTCAATAACAGCTTTGCAGCGACGAGGCATTGACTCAATCAACTTCAGACATTTTTCGCTCGAGATCGACGTCCATGCTTCTACAAAAGCTTCATACAGCTTATTTTGACTAGAGTTCCTTTTACTTGAGACTTTTTCTTCACATCATGCCATAGATTTTCAATCGGATTTAAGTCCAAGCTGTTCGCGGGCCAGTCTAAGACAGAAATTTGTTGTTCACTAACTCCTGGCCGTGTGTTTAGGATCGTTGTCATGTTGAAAGATCCAAGTTATCGGTAAATTACCATAGGAATAGGTAATTGTCTCCTCTAAGATATTTTTATACTGGTATTGATCCAAGACACCCTCAATTTTTCGAACGAATCCAAGTCCGTACCTGGAAAAATATCCCCATACTTTAATGTTTCCACCACCGTGTTTAACCATTTTTCTTGTGTACATATTATTAAAGGCATGGTTTAATGGACGTCTAACCTAGCGTTTTTTACCATCGGAATTCACCATATTTATTTTAGTTTCATCTGAGAATAAATCTTTTTTCCATTCATGTACTTGCTTGCTGTACTTCTTTAATTTAATTTCAATGGATCCTTTAAACGGGTCTTGTTTAGCAAGACGTACAATATGCATATCTTCCCGGGACGTCATTTTCCTTATACGTGGCTTTCTGATTTTGTTTTCTGTAATTCCATATCTTTTGTAATGGTCAATAGCATTAAATACCTTCTTTACGGAGCATTCTAAGTGGTCAGAGATTCTGTATGTCCACTGTCGTTTCAAATGCAAATTAACAATTATTTGGAGAGTTGACGCATCACAACTTTTATTTTTTCCCATTTTAAACAAAATTTACCGTCTCGAAACTGAAGTTGATGTTAAAATGCCGCCAAAACACGATTTAAATCATAAATAAGCGAAGAAAGGAATTTATTTCTTTTTAATTCAAAATTAGAACGTACAATAGATTATGTTTCTAATTATTTGTCCGAGTTGCCAGTATCTAAATTTTTATCAAATGAAGTAGTTTCATTTAAAATTCAAAATAATAAGTAGATACTTAATATTTTTTTTTTATTGTATGCATATTTAAATGTAGTGGCAACAATGTTGTATAACAATTATTAAATCATTTCTTACTATTATTAATGATTGTTACTAGTTCAAGTTGATGCTTATGCGATTGTATGGAGTGTTTTTAATTATATGACCACCACTGTATATATACGCGCTAGTGATGTGCCGGATATCCGTATCCGTATCCGCGGATATCCGAGGCAGAAGAAAGATTCATCCGTGTTCGTATCCGTTACGTTTTTTCGGATCTTTTACGAATCTATCATATTCTTGAGGATGTTTTCTTTGTAAATGATTTTTTAAGGAAGTTGAGCCTTTACCTTTACGAGAATACTTTCCGTCACAAGTTTTACACTTTGCACATTCATCATTTATTATCACAAAATAATTTCATATTACACTACTAAAGTTCTTTATAGACATTTTTTAAAATCATGTACCAATAGGCAGCATAGATAACGCTTGTGTTTGGACAAGCGTTATCTATGCTGCTCAGTGTCACATTAAAGTAAAGCAAAACGAAAAAAGACGCGCCGCGCAATACAAGTCGAAACATGTTTCAACTCAAGGTCTTACGCACCGACACCGATTGTGTAAGAAAGTTAAGATCCGTAGCCGTAACGAGGCGAAAGCAGACTGGCACAGTACGTCCGGGATGACACACTCAAAAGCACTAATCGAACCATACTCTCGCAATCGCGCTGACGAGCTATTAAAGCTTAACAGGAGTAACTTGAGCGTGATGGTTAGGGCTTTGACTGGCCACTGCAAGTTGAATAGACACCTTTACAACATGAAACTTAAGGGCACTGACACATGCAGAGTCTGCGAACAAGAGCGTGAAACACCAATACACCTCTTGTGCTACTGTGAACCGCTGATTCACAAAAGAAGCAGACACCTGGGGAAACACATCCTCGACCCAGATGAAATAAAAACAATCCGAACTGGGAACATCCTATCTTTCTTGGTCAGTGTCCAGTTAAGGGAGCTACTGTAGGGCCTACATAGAACCTACATAGGAGGCTGGTCACAATAGATCTTAATAGGGCGCAGTGATGCATATCAGCCCCGACTTACACGAATAATAATAATAATATCCGTATCTGCGGATCTTGACACCAAATATCCGTATTCAAATCTGTATCCGCGGATCTAGATTTTTAATCCTTTACCTGTTCTATTTTATGTGTTTACGTACGTATTTACATATACACATGCAATGTTCAGTAACTTTTATATCTTAGTAAATTACCAATGTGTTAAATAAAGGTTATTTTAATTATATTGTAGCATATTTGTTTCAGATTCCATAGCACAAGCTGAGTCGTGCCTCAAGAAAGACGCTGCGAATATTTGCCTGCATACCGCCTTCATATATTTCCTACGATTCACCACATTGGCCGGTGGGGCTGGCACAAATTGTTTATGCCCCGAAGCTTGAACATATGACACAGTTTTATTGGACAATCAGGAGTCACAACAGTTTTTGTATGTATTATGTTATATAGATATATATCCTTTATTAGAATTGAATCACTTGTTTTCAAAATCACATTTGTCCAAAACTGGTTTTTTTACAGGAGGAACAAAAAACAAGATATCAAAATATTTTTCAGGAAGACCCATGATAACTGTCCATTGAGATCAAATGAAATATATATTTTTAATGATTAAGCAAATGAAATAATAAAGAAGTGATATTTTAACCCCTTTTTTATATTTCAAATTTTGGACATGTGCTGCTTTGAAAACAAGCGATTCAATTGCTGAGTAAATAGGTATTTTTTGAATCAATGTTATGTTTTCCATCGCCTCATCGCTTACCAAAGTAAGAAAGAAATTATATTTTTTATATTGTCAAAACTCATAGAATTTTAGGAAAGATGCACGGGTGATGCGTAATAATTGTAAAACAAGCTCAAAAGCACAGAGTTTAAGCTTCGGTGCTGTCCAAATGAGCTGTTCGGCATTTGAGATGATACCAGTTCTGACTCTGTTCTCCGATCAACTGTAAGTTAATACTTGATAATTGACTATTGTCACCAATAACTACTAAGGCTACTTACGGAGCTAACTAATTTTTATATCCACAGTTAAAAAGTCCTAATACAGTAAGCTATGTAATAGTCGTGTGACGGTAAAGTATCGAATTGTGTTTAGTGTAGCTAAAAGCTACGGTAACCGTTAATTGGGAAAAATCGATAATTAGTACAAACAAAGGAAGTCGTATAATCTGTTTTATTAATTGTATACATAGGTGTCTTGAGGATGCGTGTCGAAGTTTGAACTTGTAACATGGTTACGAGATACGCTTTTGCTAGTTGCCCGGGCTTATTTCAACTTTGGTACTGGGCGAATAGAGCACACAACACTTTTTGATTGAAATGAAATTTTCAAATCGTGTTTACTGATATTGGTGTGTTCATGGTTGAAAACGAAAACGTATGAGAGTTTTGTCGTGTTGTAATGTCGGTAAAGTAATTTACAGCTGCCTAAGAAATAATGTAAGCGTTCGATAGATAGATAGACTTTGCGGACTGTGTATGTAATAAAAAATATTAAATAGTTATTTGTTCAACTACAGAGGAAAGTCAGTTTCAAGCGAGTGCTAATTTTGAATCCCGAGTAAGCGAAGGATTCAAAGGCACGAGATGGAACTAACTTTTCTCTCGCGTGACACATACAACTTTTCAGCTTAGCAGTGAGAACATTATTAGAGATATAAATGAAACAATATGAATTAAAATGAAACCACATATATTTGCAAAAACTAAGTATCTATTAAGATTTTTTGACATTTAATAAATCGAATTTCGAATGACGTGTTTCGTACATGATGATAATTCGCAGCATTCTAAATTCAAATCAATTTTCCTCACTCAGTGAGGGAAAACGCATTTCCCTCACTCTATTTAAGCAGAGTATGTTTGAGCTGCTAAGGTGAAAATATATTTTTCAAGTTGAAGACTTGAAAAATACAATTGAGGTAAAGCGATTTCATGTTAAGGATTACGGATGCGTTACGTGTATAACGTCGAGTTGGCCAAATACATACGTCTTCGTTAGTTTATAAATTCTGCGTAAAAATAAAAAAAAAAAACAGTGTCCAATATTTTAAATTATCTTTTAAGCGGACACAAAGTCTACACGTCGCGTAAACGTGCCTGATTTGTGTGCGCACTCATTACTTGCACCACGGATTGAATTGTTGTTTTTGAAAAGTGCTTTATCAATGTATGAAACGCACGCCGTCAAATGTACAGGAGACGAATTTTTGAAACAATAGAAAACCAATTCGCATTCGAAATCGTGAGATTCGTATGCGAATTCACTATTTCTGAACGTTTATTTCGTGCGTTGTGCAACGAGTGGTTCAACCCACTCGTTTCATTTCTACTAGTAGAATATCCAACGCTGAAGTGACATTGACAGTGATCCGTTTCACGTGTGGCTCATCGCCGGTTCTTTGTTTTTGTTGTTGTGATTTTGAATTTTTCTGCGTGAAACGGAACTTAATTAAGAATTTGTTTTTAATGACAACACTGAATTCGAGTGATTCAAAAATCGAAAAAATTGTAAGCAGTAGAAAATAATTTCGCGCACGATTTGTATTCGTATTCGAAATCCAAATTCACGTCCAATGTTTCAAAAATACGTCTCCAGGTTGACAGAAACGCAACTTACCAACACATCGACATGTGCATTTTTTTACTCCAGAGATATGGATTTGCTCGCGACAAGCACGCCCCATTCGAATCAAGTTAAATTTGTTATATTGTTATTACACTTGATCTAATATTACTAGGTATATGAAACTCTCAGAGGACGTAATTGAGTTGATTTCGCCCGTTTCATATTGTAGTAAATTTGTTCCATATCCGTGGCGACTGGATTAAGCCTTTGCTCGGTTTGTTTGCTAATTTGAGGCACAAAGAGCCTTTCTCTGGGGTTGTCTCTTAAGCCTTGATTCTTAAAGATCATTTCTTTCCCGTAGAAGGTATCTAAATTGAGCCTTTAGCATTACAGAATTCCATGGTCCACTTACCAACAGGTGGGCCACTTGCTCCTCATATGCTATTTTGTCAAAAACAGCAATAAAAAATATGATAATTTGACATTGGCTCAATTCGTGAAAGCGAGAGCCATAAAATTAAAAAAAAAAAAGAAATCGAGTACTATTATTTAATACTTTATACTGTAACACCATTATGTTAACTTTCTTCGATATCTGATCTCTCTAATATCTCATAAGTTGCGTGTCTGTCATACGCTTGGTTATATAGGTAATTGATAGTCTTTTAGTCCTAATAAACGAATTAGTCGGCGTAACGTAATGTCGGGGGTTGTTCCCTGCCGGTGCTACACTGTTAAACCAAATTATCGACTTGTGATGAATTGTAGGATAGGTTGTTTATTTATTGGAGTGCGCCTCGGCTGTTCGCGTTAGAAATGTTTTTTAATTTATTTCAATGAAAATGATCACACGTTCTCCCGACATTCTTCGAATAGCTTTTGTTATCGGATTGTGGAACTATTCCGAAATTTTATTTAATTTTCTATCTTAATCAATAAATTGACGAATGGTTAAGACTAAAATAAGTGTTGCAAATGTAATTGGTATACTAATTTCCCAGACGAATTAAGTTTACTTCAGTGCAATGTTTTAAAACAGCAAATTTACGTGCATGATATATTTTTAAAATATGTTGTACAAAGGAGACTAAAACCTCTTATACAAGTTAGGGCCTAAGGATTATCAAGATTAATGTTAACGAATAATATATAATATATTTTTGTAATAAATTACTCTAAATTAGAAGTTTTTATGTAATCTGTGAACTGAGATACAAGGGATTATAATAAAAGTAAGGTTATGTTTGAACAACTTACGAAACACGATTTTCTAATGATATTACCCATTTTTATGATGGGGATAGATCAATAAAAAAACAAATTTGATAGCTTTTTATCGATGCACGAGCAAAGGTTCTATATCTAAACAGTTAAGCCTGTTAATTATTAGGTGGCTAAAAATAAAAAATACAGAGAAATGAATAAAGGATAAATCATGCTATATATTCGAACTATTTCTAATGTAAATCGAGGGAATTATTCGGGTTTTCAGCCGCAGCCTTTTCCGTTTCTGCCGCCTTAAAAATTCACAGTAATCGATTACATTATCGATTATTGATGTTTTTAATTTTTCTCATTTCACAGGTTTTATTTTATATTTAATTTACCTGATGTTTGGTACGTATTGATAACTTCTGGGCTTAAAAGTTTTGGTCTCCTTTGTCATTTGCTTGTAATCCCTTGTAAGTGTGCACATATTGAAAAATGAAATATGTTTCTTTTATTAATAAGTCCGATAATTTTGACCACTTGTTTACAATTCCTGATTGCAGGACGATACTATATTTCAATACTATAGTTTTAAGAAAACTGCATTTGAACTTGAAAATTGACAGGTTTTACAGTTTATAGAAATCATTTGAATAATGTGGGGACACTGTCAACATTTTAATGTATCCAGAGTATTGTGCTTTTCAATATTCATAAGTGTAACAATAAAATTAAATATGCCCATTTAATTTCTTTATTATAATTGTTACTTTTGTGATTATGTGGTATATTATTTCGTTCGGAAGCATGCTGCCATGAAGCAATAATATGTAGAGATTGTGCATTACAAAATTCTCTGTATAAATCATGTACTTATATATATTGGTCGATATCAAATTTGTCTTCAAACACATTTGTGTGAAAAAATGAATATGTATTTTGAAATCAATTCTATTATTAAGCAGTTATAATATTAAAATATGCCTCACAGATGTGTTCACATGAAGAGCTATGTAATGTATGCTTCCGTGTTCATTTGTTACAATCAAAGAAAAATGTGTTTGAGAATATGTTGTAAACACTGTATTTTTTACCTCTGCATAACAAAAAGTAACACATTACACTGTAATGTTACAGTACTACCCACTAAGGTGTTATTTCATGTCCCCGTCCAGTGAATCAATAACATGATTATGTAGAAATTTTGCTCCACGAATTATTTTAATTAAGCCAAAGTTAGAGATCGTCTCATATGAAACTGTAATGTCCTTATATTTGACATAGTTATTTCCATAATAACTATACGTACAGATTAACTAATACCGCGACTATTGCGAGAATAGTAGCGTTGCATGCCACGCTACGCTCTATCTGCCTTCACGATATTTGTGCACTAAAGTAGTTTTTTGAATTAGATATATTGCAACGGATGCGGTCCAAAATTTACTTCAAATAAAATTGTTTGTGCATTGTCGTCAGAGCTATCAATAGGGTAGACGACTACAAATGATTATGGCCGTTTTTATACTATAATTATCTGATTTGAGCAATTTATATCTTATGAAAATATGTCAATATAGAAATTTCAGTTGAATTATTAATTTATATTGTTTTTAGATTTCTAAAAAATGACCAATTATTATTTACGTAATTCTAATGAAACGAACACATTTCTAGCATTGTCACATTAAATGTAACATTTTTTTATATAGAAAGTATACCTATAAACGTACAAATAACAAAGTTATTTTAAAATTTGTTTATACGTTCATACAAATTTGACGAGTTTACTGAGTTATGACGTCACGATTGCAGTGTTTTTAGTATGGAGGGTTTTTGAGCGACCCGCGACAGCGCCGCAAACATGTCGATGTATCTTCAAAAGTAATAGGAGCAGGTGTACTGTTGGTTCTACAATATTTCTCACTTAAAAGAGTACTCTTATTATATATTGAATTTAATAAATTGTCGTCTACCCAATTATTTATGGACTTCGCGCATACGGGCGTGTATACGAACGCGTAAACCAATGGACCGTTATCTTGACAATGCGTCGGTTTTCTCTCTAGTTATAAAAACAATTAATTTTCATGTAACAGTAAGATAATGGAGGAGTATTCAGTTTTACATTAGACGATCTACCTGTGACTATTATCAGGTGATTATAAGCTCTTTGAAGTATATTGAGCAAACAAAAATAAACATTGTCCAATTTTATCGTAAACATTTTCTAAGTTGTTTTATAGAACAGTTGATAGTGTTTAGTGTAGTAGTTATTTGAAAAAGTTAGGTGTTTATTGTTTTTTATCCTCCTTTGCCGGTCCATCTGAAGTAGAAATGTTGATGCGAGCCTTTTCATGTATATCTGTGATCGTAAATAACTTGGCTTATCTTTGAAAAGTCTGCACATTTTTACGTTTGCCCATTGCTGCGTTTGATATTAGTTATGCGACAGCGGCTACTCGTCGTCGAAGCGATTTCGACAAAACTATACTCCGCTTCATAAAAATCGACTTACAGCGCTGTTTTTCATATAAACATGATCACTTTACAGCCGCGTAAATAAAAGAATATGCACATATTGTCAATTGTCTGCAATGCTGATTTAATTCTAGAACATATAATCTGTTTTATAAATTAGAACTCATTACAGACGTAGAGGTTCTTAAGTTGTGAGATTGTAAAATGAGTATTTATTGTATTTGTTAGTACAAAAAGCCAAATCCAAATGTGAGAGGCAAAGCAAGTAATCGAAAGAGGCAACAAAATCAAGTCAAGGAGGTTCTATCGTTTCGCAATAGGAATATGGGATAAGTGTCTCTTTACAGCCTCTAGCCATTTTTGCCTGTTGTACAAAGTACAGTGCGAATTGCAATTATAAGATTTTATATTTTTTGTCAATTAGGCGCGTCATCCGGCTCGAAGGACCAATGTTTGGGGGTTGATGTCAATTAAATCTAAATGTCAACTTAAACTAATGTCAAATGTCAATGAGTGCCAAAAAGAATAAATTAAAATGCAAGGCGAGAGTTGTTGTCACGATTTCTAATTGAACACTAAATCAAAACTATGTATAATTTAACCATTACGGCAACAGATCGCAGTTCATTGCACTGATATTTGTAGGTCGCGATCAAAGTGCACAATTGACGCTAATTGACAAAAAATATAAAATCTTATAATTGCAATTTGCACTGTACTTTGTACACCTGTACTCGTCTTTCGATTTGTATGAGGAGAGCACTGCTGTAAGAGACCCCAAGGTCAGGAGGTGTACTCTTAAAAACTATGTTCGATAATATTGTGTCATGTCCTACTCTTAGTTACTATCGTTTAAAACATTTCAACGGACGATCGAACGAACGATATTACTTTTGACATAAGAAAGCCTCAAATGACAACGATGAATTGAATTTGACAGACGAACATTATGATTACGACACCTCAAACCGTATCGTTATTACTTTTCTCAAATTTGACGTAAATTTTGCGAATATTCTTCTTTCCTCATTGGAGAAAATGCTTGAGTATTTTAAATCCTAATCCAAAGCTGTGTATTATTATATATTTATCCGCGGTATTTTAGGATCAGGGGGGCAATCGCAGTAACAAATCGCAGCTGAAACGAAACCAAATCGTTCCACTCAACCAATCCGAGAGCTAGAATATCACGTCATCGAACAGATGACGTGATATTGTGGCGTTCGGATTGGTTAAGCCGAACGGTTCGGTTGCGTTTCGCTTGCGATTTATTAGTGCGATCGCCCCTCTGTAACTTCCCTGTGCTCATTGTTAGCATCCACTCTTCTCTTTTCAGCCTCACATCAGCAGATCCCTGATTGTCCATCTCTATTGTGTTTTTATCAATATCTCTATGATTTTCAAGTGTCTGTTAATACCATTTTGAGTTTGTATGAAAATAATGCATTGCATCGATTTTTATTGCAGCCCACTTGTAAACAGCATTTTTATTAGTCACTGTCGCCTTAATTTTCTTTTTAAATCTAGGATATATTTTGAATAATAAAAAGAATCGTGCACAGTGCGGCACGTGTCTAGTAAGCAGGTAACTTGCGCTTGCGTATCGCAGTCAAAATTGTGTAAATCGTCGGTTTAGCGTACATTGATCCACTTCGGTGACTCAGTTCAACTCCAATTTAGATAATTAATTGTCTTAATTATATTAAATGAATAAATTAAAACTAGTCTACACGTATGTAAATGCACGCGGCGCTATATTTAGTTGATATTGTTTTTAATTAATTTTAATCGGGGTGGTACTCCCCGCAATAGTTTGCATTTATTTGTTTAAAATGTATGAGCGGGATAGGTCGTTAGATTGTTGCTTATGTTAGTGGTACCGAGCAATATATTCACATGTTAACTCTTTCACAAATGTTTAATAGAAACTCTTTTATTTTATAAGAAATCGTATAAGTCATCACACCTCTTGTATGTAAAACTCTATTGCATAAAAATGTTTTTTCACGAAATTACGCTGGGCTCTTGTTTAATAGGTAATTTGTCGATTGTTCTATATTGATTTCAATGCGACTCGAATGCATTTTTAGTTTGGTGAACAGTTTAATTTTAAAATTTCCCTAGTGATAAGCCGTGTATAAATTGTCTTTTGTATGACAATAATAATAATTTTTTACTACGTCTAGTTTTACGTTACGATATTGTATATATGGCAATTGTATGATGCGGTGGCGATGCAACGTCGTGTGTGGGGTATGCATGTGTAAAATATTTAGATGCATCACACAGGGCAGATGTGTGTAAAGACCATTAGATTATTTCTTGTATTATATAGAGTAAGTGCGAGTCTGCTCATGGATAATCCGGAGTTTTGTGGACAATCACGATTAATGTAGCCAAATAAAGTTATATATTTCTCGGGTCTTTCGCAGAGGCGACCGCGTGACGTCAGCGTTCGAATTGGGATTATGTAATGTTATGTGTAAATATGATAACGAATAGTGTATATAAAACGTAGTTAGTAACTCAAGTGCCTGTAGATGATCCCAAACGCTAAATGCAGATTAGTGCAAATATGAATATGTATTTTGAAATTGATAGTGATCAAACTGTTTTGTGCATACGAGGGCGGGCGCGGCTCGACGCGAACGAGCCGAGATATCGATTGTATATTAAGACTGAATGTGAGGATTGTCTGTCGCCAACTCTGGATTGTTTCAATCACAAACGCAATTGTAAAAATGTACCTAATTTTTTAATTAATTAAATTGCAATGAATTATTTTTTGACGTGTTTTTGTTCCACCCTTATCGGAATTCTTTGTTGCTGCGAGCCAAAGGTGACAAGTAGAAAGTCTTTGAAAGACTAGCTCCAGGAGACGAATGTTTGAAACAATAGAAACCAATTCGCATCCGTGAGATTCGTATACGAATTGCCAAATTCACTATTTCTGAACTTTCATTTCGTGCGTTGTGCAACGAGTGGTTCAACCCACTCGTTTTTGATTTCTACTAGTAGAATATCCAACGCTGAAGTGACCGTTGACAGTGATCCGTTTCACGTGTGGGTCATCGCCGGTTCTTTGTTTTTGTTGTGATTTTGAATTTTTCTGCGTGAAACGGAATTTAATTAAGAATTTGTTTTTAATGACAACACTGAAATCGAGTGATTCAAACATCTAAAAAATTCGTATTCGAATTCCAAATTCACGTCTAATGATTGAAAAGTACGTCTCCAGGAGACCTATTTTTGAATATCACTTATGTGACTACCTTAGTCACGGATGTGATTTCATTACGAGTGACCTCACCCACTCGTAAACAAGTCATAATTGTGGAAATGTTATCTGTGTTTTGTTTTGAGAATATATTGACAAAAGTCTGAAGTTGATGTGTTGATTTTTCAGTCTTCTTAAATAGTTTTTTATCTCTGTTATAAACTTTTTTCTACTTTTTTCTTTTGTAAAATTGGTTAGTTAAGTAACTTTTACGGTTTACTGTAAGCATGTAGAATATATAGCAATAAACTATAAGTATTTACTAGAAAATAGCTACTTAAATGTAGGTACAAAATAGAACCAAAAGTGCTTACATTACTTTAGTTTTCTTTTTTCTTCAGTTGGACTTAAAATTCAATAAGGAAATAAATATGTTTGAAATCTTAAATTAATTAAGGAAATAAATAAGTTTGACATCTTGCTTTTTTCTCTTTATCAAGTCATACACCATAATGGTTAAGCCTGCAATAACCGGCAGCGGCTACATTCTGCGTGGAACCCTTACATATGTGTGTACTTTATCTATGTTGGCAGCTCTGCAATCGATTTTCAAAAATTGGATGTTTAGGAATCCGTGACATCAAAGTCGTCGCTGACTATTTAGTCACCGGTGCTTTCGAAGTCGCATACGTAATTCAAAAATAGGTCTCCAGGTGTAATAGGGCACCCTTCGAGACTCTCTAGCGATGCAATATGACGACTAAACTGCGAATTGTGATTTCAAAATGCTGCACCACCATACAACGAATATTACGCACAGAGTTGTTGGAAAAAATAACATTCACTAAATAATAGGTTTTTTGCTATGAAATTCGTAGTGAAGTAGAAGTTACTTTTAATTATAACTAGCTTTTTGCCCCGAGCCTTCGCCTGGTTGACTTTTCCCAAAGAAAAGCGATGTTTTCCCGTGGAAAATATCTTCATACCAAATTTATTTTCATCTTAATTAAACCTGTATTAATAATAATAATATAGATAGGTAGGTTTGAAATGAAAAGTAGTTTATAAAAATAACTATGTATTCAAATAGTATGACTTCACAGGAACAACTTACAAATAAGGCACTGATTGCCCGTCTTATTATATATAAATAATGTATACTGTATGGCCAATAATAACATTCTGGCACAATTCTAGCTTAATTTCGAAGACATAGCTAAATATTTCCAGAGTGTAAGTTTACATCAAATTAAAATGACATTACTCTCGCTTGGTGTTATTGGAAATTGATATGTTACCACATATATTTAAAGATATATCGTATACAATGAAATAGATAACTTGACAGTGATTAATTTGGAAAAAGCGTATTTAAAAATATGCCAGTGACGCTATATCATAAATGTTTTCCTAAGTGTTATATGCACCTTTGATTCAGCTTATCCACTAGTCTCGATAGAAACAAGCCATTTGGTGGTAATAGTAATTATTACGCATTTTAAAACTAATAAATATGGCTAAGTACCAAGTACTTTGTACGTAATTCTCGATGTTATCACAATGTTTTAATATATTGATAATAGTTATGGGGTTTAAGTTCTCACATTAAAAAATAAAACGAATTGGTTTCCATCTACAAATCTTTCAGGGGGCGTTCAAGTATTGCGTAACGCAATTTGGGGGGGGGGGGATCTCATGTTACGTTGCGTTATAGGGACAGGAGCGAGTCTTTCTTACAATACCGTATGTAACATTGTTTCTTTTTTTATAACAAATTGGCAACCCTTTTCGTTAACATTTTACGGGGAATCCCTCGATTGTATTAGTCTGGTCGTCATTTTTAATTTTTTCACGCAAGTTGTTCAACGTGACGGTGCGTTACAGGGGGGGGGGGTCAAACATCTTCAACAATTGCGTTACGTAATACTTGAACGCTCCCTCAGCAATTAACAGAATAATATAAAAGATTTAAAATAATTTGTTCTAGAATCAACATTAACGATGGAATTAATTAACAATCAAATGCGTTACTGAGTTATGATTTAAAAATCATTGAAGAGCAAAATAAATTACGAAATGATTAAGTTAATCAATATTTCTATTTTTTTACAATTAATATTACGTTTAGTTGGTCATTCGTTGTGCTTGCTTTGTATGGTATATAGGCACTTTAGGGGGTAGCAACCTGAAAAAACCAAAAATCGATTAATTTATACAGTATTATAAAATTTTGAGAAAGTAGATGCTGAGATGGAACCATTTCTAAGGACTATTTTTTATCTAGCCATCCAAATACGTACAATTAGCAAAATTGTACGAATAACCAATAGATAGTGAGATACTAATAGCATACTGAAATACGAAAGAAAAAAGAAAGAAAAATGTTTATTTGGTACATTAACAATATTTATAATACTTAATACCTATAATATATATGGGTACCAAAAAGGTCCCCACTCCGCAAACGGTCGCGACATCTACGCCACGACCGCCGCTATTCTGTGGGGCCTGTTACATAATTTGTGTCGGCACTAGCCCAGCCACAAGGGTAGCCGTTTCTCAATTCAAGCCACTCGAAACCAATCCTGCGCAGACGCAATATATATAATAATACGCACACATACATAAGAATATATAAGATATATATATACGAAAGATAAGCAGGTCGAGATTCTCGTACGACAGCTACGTATCTGAGTCAGCTTTATGTGTCCAACAAACTGTGAGATATAACAGGTTATGAGATACGTATGATTTGCAGACTGAAATTCGAACTAGATAGTTGAGATACTACAGTCAGTGTAGTTACATTGCTGCTTTCAATTAAAATTTGATAGCAAAAGAGATACACAATCCGGGTGCTGGCAGGTTGTAAGATACGAAGGATTAGCAGTTTTTGAGATGCGAACGAATATATATTATAAGAAGATCCACGTTAATATTAAGAGAATGACGTAACTTTTTACAAAACTAATATTTAATAGAAAACTATAGAGGGTAATTTGAAAAACATGTGTTCACTCGTCGACTAAGTAAATGAGACTAGTCCAAAGAGTAAAGTAACTATACCAGAGGAATAGTCGCTACGAAGCCTCTGAGCTCGAGAGCGCTCGGATAAATTCGGCTGCTGTCGAACGCTCGAACGCTACATAGCACACGTAGCGCCATCTGTTTTTCGTTAGCGACAACACGCAAAAATGACGGACAGCAATGCCCGGGTCAATAGTTTGCACTCGCTTTTATACCCTCCGTAGATTATATTATTTAAATATTATATAGATAGATGGAATATATATATATATATATATATATATATTATATATATATATTAGAAGATAGTAAAATAGGTATTATCAGTGTATGTTGAGATACATTATCGTGGAACCCCCCATTTCTTTTTTCCTTGACGTTTTGATGAACACGATCGTGTTCAAGAGTTCCGAATTTCGTAGGATCGGATTTGAAACTGGATCGAATTGGAATTGGATTGAAATCGAAACTGATCTCCAGAGTAAGCCTCCTGGTTGTGGGATACGGATGAGTGACGGGCTGGCAGACGAAAGATCAGCGGGAGGCGAGATACGTACGACCAGCAGGTTGCCGCTCTTGGCGCGCTGGATGGCGGGCTGCGGGCCGCTCACGATCTCGATGGTGCCGTGCGTGCCGTTCATGCGCTCGTGGGCGATGCTGCCAACAGATATTGCAGGGTTTGTTGCCAATTTTGTGACTTGAAAGCGTTCATGATATGTTTTACAATTTAGATGAAGTTAAGTGGCAATTTAAAAGTATCTTTATAAGTATAAATGTGGTTTGAAATTAATTAATGGTTATTTATGCCACTGTTGTATAATCAGGGGTATTAAAACACGAATGTGGGTTTTATTACCCCTAGATAATATTATCACACGAGTGTTTTAATACCTAATTATAGCAGTTGCATACAAGACTTTATCTACAATCATGATGTGAATCCTCTATAAAAGATTTCCAATATTATCCGAAATTACGAATTAGTCTACGATTTATTGTTCTTTTTTCAAAATTTCAGCGATCTGGTGGTGAAAATGACATTGCATGAGAATGTTCTTTTTTTGACATTCATAATATCACGCGTTTGGATGATATAATGATCATAATATTATTGAGTGTTTTAATGTTAGCAATAAGCTGATTGTTGTAGGTTCTTTTATAGAAGATTAATAGCATGATAGTAGATAAAATTATTAATCCTTATTATTTTTATTTTAGTAGAGTAAATTATAAGAATTGTGTATTTTAACAGAACTGAAAGAAAGAAGACTCTCGAAAGTGGTATAAACAGAGTAAATAAACAATAAAAGATGAGAATTTAACTGTTATTCGCGACCGATAAGATAAACATCTGTGATTCTATCAATTGAATCGCATGCTGCTGTAACTTGTGATTCGATTTAATATGAGACTAAATCGATTTGGACAATCACTGTGTAAAGACTTTCCAGTTTAAAAATCTTATGAAAATTAGTGCATTGTCGAGCCAATGTTTTAATTAAAATCGGCAGACTTCGCAGACCTTTTTTTTTTTTTTCCTCAGGAGAGGAGGCTGAGAATCCATCATGGATACCAACGCAACAGGCAAGCAGGGATGCGTTGATTATGTTGGACTCCTGGTGAATCGAGGCGGCTCGACCCAACAGACCTACCGACTAAACTCAGCCTGAGCCTTTGGTCCTAATGACCCTACTGGCTTATATGGAAGGGGGCCGCACCTCAGGAGAGGTACGGTTAGCGCTGCCCCATAGTGAGGGCATAAGCGCTAGAAGAGGCGCGGTTCTCCAAAGTGGGACCGGCCTGTATTGACGGGAACCTACACGTGGCGTAGCAGAAGGCTGCCGAATAAGGAGAGACAAGGGAGGCGACGGCTCAGACGCCGCCGCTCGCAGGTCTAGAAGGTCCTGCGTTAATTGATTAGGGGGGTCGCTTAAGACATGTCGCGGTCTGCGTGTCCTCTGCCAATATGGACTGTTGTCGTGGGATGTGTCCGCTGAAGGCGGTGTTGACGGGATTCGCAGACCGCGACACGTCCTTAGCGATGCCCCAATCAATTAACCTGCAAGCGGCGGCGTCTGTGAACCGTCGCGTCCCTTGCCATCCCCTTCTCGGCAGCCTTCTGCTTGGCCACGAGTAGGCTCCCTTCAATATAGGCCGGAGTCATTTGGGTGTACCGTGCCTCTTCTAGCGCATATGCTCTTTTTATAGGGCAGTGCTGACGGCGCCTTTCCTGAGGTGCGGTCTTAAGCGGTCAAGCCATAGGGTTATTAGGACTAACGGCTTAGGCTGAGTTTAGTCGGTAGGTTTTTTGGGTCGAGCCGCCTCGATTCGTCAGGAGTCCAACATAATCATCGTGGCATTTGGTTGCACTGGTATCCATGAGGATTGTCAGCCTCTCCTCTCCAGAGGGCAATGTTGCGAATATTTTGTCGTAATATTACTTACTTTCCTGTGTCGACGATCTCGATGAGCTCCGGTTTCTTGGTGTAGTCCGTGACGATGGTGAGCGCCTCGATGAGGTGCGTCACCGAGATGATCAGGTCACCCTGCCACGCCATAGGATAATTAGATTGAGACAAATTTAAGAAAAAGCTTAGTGTTAGCATGGACAATTTAGATAAGATTTAGGTTTGATGAGTTTGTGCATTCTTTTCTTACATATACGACAGGGAATCTCTTGATCTTCATCTCACTTGATGGTAAGTTTGAATGTGGTTCACGTACAGTTTTATTGAATTGGCTGTTCCAGTTAGATTAGTTGCACTAGATGGGTCGGTACGTCCAGGGCAGTGTGGTGCACGCACCTTGTCCTTAAGCTCGGGCGGTATCTTGACGAGCACGAGCGCGTCGGAGGCGTTGGACACGACCACGCGCAGGCGGTCCAGCGGCAGGCGGTGCTTGAGGCGGTACGTCTTGCGGCCGCACGCGTCCAGCACGTACAGCGCGCGGTCCGACGCCAGCAGCGAGCGCGCGCGCGCCTTGTACCCGCGGCGGTCGTACTTCACGGCTTCGCACGAATACTGCGTAACAAATGTATCAGTCAGACATTAGATAGGAAGGCCGGAAATCTTTATATTGATTATATTTAGTGCCAGTTTTGCTGGTCGTCGGTTTTTGAATGCAATAGATTTGATCTTGGCCAAATTCCGAGTTAGTAAGTTTCATCCCAATTTTTACTATATATTATAAAAACTGTATCATCCACGTAAGCAAAAACGCTAATGTTTGTGATTGATATATTGCATAGAGATCGTTGATATATAAAAGAAATAGCATGGGCCCTAAAATGCTTCCTTGTGCAACTCCAACGTTGACTGAGACTTCCCGATACATATGAGATCACATTCTAGTGTGATGTGACTATGATTAGCGCAGTAGTGCTCAAAATTATCTAGGACAGAACCTCTGACTTCGGAAGCTTCCAAGTTTTTTTATTAAAAGAGGGACTGATGCTGTCTCGAAAGCCTTACAAAGGTCCAGAAATGTACCTCTATATTTTTAATTTTACTATCTATTCTGTTATTTATTAAAGATGTAATGGCATTTTCTTATGATATTTTTTTTTCTGAAACCGAATTGGTTTTCCGATATTTGCAAATATTTTAGTAGGTTATTATTAAGGAACTTTTCAAAGATTTTCGACAGTGTGGGTAAAACTGAGATCGGTCTATTATTGGTAAGAAGACTTATAACCTCTCTTATACATAGGATGTACAATTGCTTTTTTAAGAGATTTTGGAAATTGGCCACTTGTGGTTGCCAGGTATCTACCTACACATATGGGTAATCACCAGGGTTAGAGCACTGCACGCAGATTTCAATAAAAGGGCAGATATGCCGTCCTATCCTGCAGCACTATTTGTCTACGACTTCATTTTCTGATACATTCATAAGAACCACACATTTGGCACATGGTGATGATACAGTGTAAGATTTTGAAAGACTGTGATACGGAATCGGTACTATTTTACTAGTTCTTCCCGAAATTAGCAAAGTTATTGGTAACTGTGACAGATACTAGGGGCGAAGTATCCACTTTCAGTAGTGCTAAGGGTGGGATAGTTATTTTGTTAGTGTCACTTATTTGCTTTATGACTTGTCAAGTTTTTTTGGGACTATTTCTAATTTTGTCAAGTCCAGATTTCTCAAATTCTTATTTACACTTTTGGGTATTTCATTACAAAAGTTTCTATAACGCTTGTAAGTAACACTCGCAGCAATATTGTGTGGGTTCAATTTAGCGGGTTCTTATCGTTATCTTATCTCGATTATGCATGCATCTTAATAATGCGGGTGTAATTCAAGATTGAATAATTGTATGTCTACATGAGATACTACGCGTGATAAACTTCATTAGTATTAGAATAAGAGCATCAGTTGCCTGGTTATCTTCTCCCAATAATAATAGATCACAAAAATGAAATGTATTTAATTCAGTAATTAAATTTTGGTAACAGCGGTTTTTATTTAATGTTCGATTAAGCTGATTAGGCTGTTGGAACACTTTTTACAGAAGATATTAAAACACTTTACGGCCACTTATTGCGACTTACGGCCAGATATTATTGGTACAAATTACCATACTTTAATAATACTTTGAAATGTCAGATTAAACTGGAGACGGGACGGTGATACTACGCTGCCGCAACGCAGTTGTTATTAGTGCGGAGGGTAGTTGTCATTTTTGCTGTTATTTGTATTTATACAAATTTTGTAATGTACAGACTACTCAAATGTGTTATTATTTTTATGTAATTACCTACTTGTAACAGCAAACCTTTATTATTTGCAAAATAAACCATCTTCTATAGAGATATTGTGATAAAAATGAAGTCGTTACAACAACAATTATATTGAGTGTTAGAAATCTTTATGTATTGTTAAGAAGATGTGGCTTACTATGAGCCGCTCGCCGGCGGGCCAATGGGGGGAGGCCATGAAGGAGTCGCGCAACACGCGGTGCTCGTCGTCCAGCCTCTCGTTGCGGAAGCGCTCGCCCACGCTGCTCGGGTAGCTCTTCTTTTTACCTGTACATTATCATGTCTTAGTAAAAGTTATTTTACACATATTTTCAACATAGTGTGTAAAAATCGCGCCCTCCTCCTGCTCTTTGCTTGGCTAAGGATGTAGTCTATATTTTTTATTTTATTTTTATTTATTAAGAAAACCAACAGCGCATTTCACAAATTTCTTATATCTAATTGCACTATCCGTACAGCTAATGGGTTTCCCTTACTAAAACAACTAGTATAGAACGTGTAACTATATCAATATTATAATAAATAAATAAAATAATAATTACACAACATTATACACATACTTAAATATGAAGTAAATACACATACCTATCCATAAATATGAAAATAATTACTAAAAATGAATAATTGTATACCTTAAATAAACAACATAATAAATATTATAAAAGTTATATCCTGAACTATTACGAGTATACCTTCTTTTTATTATTTATTTTATCTTATTTTTGTTTTTGTTTTAATAGACTAGTCATGCCATCAAACATATTGTTTTATTTTTGTATCTTTTACTAAGAATGTAAAAGGACTCTATATCTTTATATACTCTATAGTCTTAGAGGTTTAGAATATTGTCTATGGTTTGTGGTCGAAGTAAATTCAAAGTGAGAATGTTGTTAGTCACGATAAAATAAATTAGTATTAGAAATGTTTTGTATTTTGAAGTATATTTAGCTATTGTATGGAATTATATTATTAATAATATTGAAATAAAATATTAGAATTTCCCTTATAATGCTATAGTCGGCAATGAAAAGGCGAGCGAGGTTTTGTGAATTCTTTTAGCATAAAGAACAATGGCAGGATTTTACCTGAATAATTTTTGAGGAGTCTTAAAATATCCAATATATCAGTTTAAGTAATAGAATTTTGTATTATTTTACATGCAAATTGTTTTTTTTGTAAGGGCCGAGAAAAAAAAATGTATTAAATAAAAATACCTCTACTGATTAGGAAATAGTATAAGAAATCCATAATAACTCATCAATGTTGCCAGCGTCAAAAAATATTACATAGTTTGAAATTATTGTATTTGACCCCGCTTAACGCTGTTTCGTTTAGCGCTGTTTCGGTTTAGCGCTCTTTTATTTCAACCCGGGGATTCCACGAAATCGCTCGCAGTATACGGGGATTCCCCGAAATATTATGCAGCGATAGGTTTCAAATACATATCCGAAATAGTGTACTTGTATTTGTTGTTTGGTGCGGTATTGTACAGACATATTTTTATTATTGGAAACATTTGTTGACATTATTTTACATATTAATTTACATATTTAATACTATATTACAGTGTCAAATATTTTGATGTTTACTTTTTTATTATGGGTGATAATGAAAAAGAAAAGAAAGCAACCAGAAAAAGCATTTCACTCGAAACTAAAATGGAAGTGGATCAGAAGATTAAATTCTGGTGAACGTCAAACTTTAATTAGTGCTTCATTGAATTTCATTGTTTTTATTTTTGCAAGAAATAATAATGTGGTATTAATTTGGGATTTAAGAAATAAATGTTCGGTTATATTTTTATTAAAAAAAACATATTTTTTAAATTTAATACCTAACCAATTTCCTAGCCATCTTCCCCTAACCCCAATATTTATGTGTAAAGATAGCCTCTTTTGGCGCTGTTTCGCATTACGCTCTACTTTGATGGAACGTATCCCCCGCGTTAAGCGGGGTCTTACTGTACCTTTTTTTTTGAGGCGGAGGAAATGCCTAATCCGAGGAGAGATCTTATTCCCCGGCGCACTATCCCTCCTCCAGGGGAAGGGGGGAGGGGAAGTGTGCACCGGCTTAAAACTCCACCGTGTTCCATCTCCCCACTTCGCCGGAGGTCGCGGGAACTACCGATTGGTATTACTTCGGCGCGACTATACTAATATACCTATGCTATTTGATAGTGAATGTACGCTACGATTGATGTAGGTGAATTGATTTTGAAATTATTGCTATATGCTTTAAATCGCGTCGCTGGCGTAATGTGCTGATCGCGCGGACTGTACATTCATTGGCCTGTACAGTGAATCCTCAAGCTTTGTAGGCGAACTAATCTGGCTGATTTCTATCAGTTCCGTATCACCTGGATAAACCCGTGACTAAATAGTTACGGAAATGTTTGAGTTGCACAGCAATCGACGCAACATAAAATAGATATTCCCGAATGAGCACAGAGTGAGTTTTACCTAAACAAGTTTCGGCAGTATAATAAGATACAAAGTTATTTAAAAGTGTAATTATTATTATAGAACAGAATGTTTATTATTTTGCGCAAGTAATTATAATTTGTCGGCAAACGTAAGGTAGGTATATAATTTCGGCGAAAAATAATTCCCCGTTATCAGTAATAGGACTATTGCTATTGCTACTTTTAAATTTGTAATTGTGCGGCACAATGAAAAATTATTATAGTGGTCTACCTTTGAACATCTTCTCAGCGAGGACTTTCAGGTCGAACTGCTTCTTGTCATCAGGGGAGAGCGCCAACCGGTACTTGCGGGAGAGGTGCGCGCGATGCAGGCGGTGAAGCTCTCTATTTGTTAATGTACGTATTATAGGCAACGTGAATGTAGTAATCTAGGAGTTGTTAATACATGATAGTAATAGATTTACGAATAACAACACCCGCATTATAAGACAAATGTCTTCAAAGTAAATATTTTCAATAAATTCATTCATTATTTTACGTCACATAACCTCAAAACTTATGTTATAAAATAACGGAGAACTGCATCTATACTGCATTCTATATTAGAATTTTTTGTTTTCGCGTAATACTGGTAGCACCGATAGTAAAATTTAATTATAGAATGCTTATAAATGCCGCGCTTTCGTTTAGTTTTCGGGATTACTTTATTATTTCTTTACATTCATGATAGAAAATTTAACTAATATTATTGAAATATTTATTGAGGTATTGATAACGTCACCATGATGTCATAATTGTCCATGGAGCGTGTGTGATGCGACTGTAATACCGACTTTAAAGAAATACACACATCAAATGTATCTTGGGATCAAGTAAAATTTTGCCAAAATCTGAAAAAGTAAGTGGTAGTCGATCAAAGAATGAAAATGTTATGGTAAGTTGTATTTTTGTATAATTCTAAAATGACAAATTTATTACAAGGCGGCTACGTGAGGTCCAGCAGGCCGCGCGGCAGGCAGTGTACTGTAGCCAACACTCACGCGGACGCCCGTTGGCAGGTGGCGGGGCAGGTCGGCCATGTGAGGTCCAGTAGGCCGCGTGGCAGGCAGTGTACTGTAGCCAACACTCACGCGGACGCCTGTTGGCAGGTGGCGGGGCAGGTCGGCCACGTGAGGTCTAGCAGGCCGCGCGGCAGGCAGTGTACTGTAGCCAACACTCACGCGGACGCCCGTTGGCAGGTGGCGGGGCAGGTCGGCCATGTGAGGTCCAGTAGGCCGCGTGGCAGGCAGTGTACTGTAGCCAACACTCACGCGGACGCCTGTTGGCAGGTGGCGGGGCAGGTCGGCCACGTGAGGTCCAGCAGGCCGCGCGGCAGGCAGACTACTGTAGCCAACACTCACGCGGACGCCCGTTGGCAGGTGGCGGGGCAGGTCGGCCATGTGAGGTCCAGTAGGCCGCGTGCAGGCAGTGTACTGTAGCCAACACTCACGCGGACGCCTGTTGGCAGGTGGCGGGGCAGGTCGGCCACGTGAGGTCCAGCAGGCCGCGCGGCAGGCAGTGTACTGTAGCCAACACTCACGCGGACGCCTGTTGGCAGGTGGCGGGGCAGGTCGGCCACGTGAGGTCCAGCAGGCCGCGCGGCAGGCAGTGTACTGTAGCCAACACTCACGCGGACGCCTGTTGGCAGGTGGCGGGGCAGGTCGGCCACGTGAGGTCCAGCAGGCCGCGCGGCAGGCAGTGTACTGTAGCCAACACTCACGCGGACGCCTGTTGGCAGGTGGCGGGGCAGGTCGGCCATGTGAGGTCCAGTAGGCCGCGTGGCAGGCAGTGTACTGTAGCCAACACTCACGCGGACGCCTGTTGGCAGGTGGCGGGGCAGGTCGGCCACGTGAGGTCCAGCAGGCCGCGCGGCAGGCAGACTACTGTAGCCAACACTCACGCGGACGCCCGTTGGCAGGTGGCGGGGCAGGTCGGCCATGTGAGGTCCAGTAGGCCGCGTGGCAGGCAGTGTACTGTAGCCAACACTCACGCGGACGCCCGTTGGCAGGTGGCGGGGCAGGTCGGCCATGTGAGGTCCAGTAGGCCGCGTGGCAGGCAGTGTACTGTAGCCAACACTCACGCGGACGCCCGTTGGCAGGTGGCGGGGCAGGTCGGCCATGTGAGGTCCAGTAGGCCGCGTGGCAGGCAGTGTACTGTAGCCAACACTCACGCGGACGCCTGTTGGCAGGTGGCGGGGCAGGCCGGCCACGTGAGGTCCAGCAGGCCGCGCGGGAGCTTCCGTGCAAGGCGCCGTAGCCAGTGCACCTTGGCGATTCCCAGGAAACGCCGGTTCTCTGGCGTTTCGGGACCGTTGCGTGTTATGAAACCTGATATAAATACACGTGCATTTTACGTCTCATCTAATTACTTAGAATTTTTATTTGATAGAAGCGTTTATTTTAGGCACTAGGCAGTGCTTGTGTGTTCAGAATTTTTTGAAGATATTCATGGACGTATATACGCGCCCAAGGACATGTGACAAATACTAATACGCAAGAGTTCACAGAAATATTTTTGATGCATACAATACGCAACAGGAGTATAAAACATAAATTTTATGAAAGTGAAATCTATCGAATTATGGAAAGTTGTAGAACAAACGTAGTATACCATTTTAAGCTACTCGTCCTGCTAGGTTGCAGGTTGACGACATATAGACCTGAGTCCCAAATAATACTAATAATTCACTCGTTTTTCCCATGGGGGTTGGTAGAAATCACGGAAGTCGGTAAAGGGTACTCCGCTTAAGCAGATCTTTGCAACGAGATAATAGAGAAACTTGTATGTGCTCAAGAGAGCCGGCACCGTCTTCAACAAGCTTTGATTAATTTCATACAAACACAGAAACACATTTCAATGCAGTCAGTGAGATTAGACAACGTGAAAAGTTATCATTGTGAGAATTGTGAATTATTGACATTAAGAGCCGATATTAGGAAATGTTGGTTTTGGAAGGTGATATTATGAGAATTCGTCGTTTAGTGAACAGCTGCCATGTGAGAACACTTTGTAAAGAGGTAAGCGTCTGTAAAATAGCATTATTATGTAGAGGTAAAAATGAACAAACCTTTGATGAAAGCTCTGATGACATGTGCTGCCTTCTTCCTCCTCTCCTTCAGTTTCTGTGCGAGGTACCGGCGCACCCACTTCTGGATGACGATGGCCGCTCGCCGCATGCGCAGATAGCGCTGCCGCTGTCGGTACCCGCGCCAGCGGCTCTGGATAATCGTGGCTATGTCGTTCTTCTTCACCTGGTACGCGTCTTCTGTATCAAATAGGGTTTTCGGGAAGCGGATGAAGATCTTGGTGCTGTGAACAGAAATGGTTGTTGAATTAAAATTAGCAAAGACATTATCTTCTAGTCAATGTGAATAAAATCCAGAGAAAAAATTAAAAGATTTTTTTTTAAGAAACAAGCTTTTATTAAGGGTAAGCTTTTATTGGGTAAGTTATAACCAGCGGGCATACAGCGATCTGCGAGTACAGTACAACAATGCCCTGAGGATGTTGTTGGGGCTGCCGTGGCGGTGTAGTGCCTCGGGAATGTTCGCGGACGCACATACTGACGGATTTGCCGCCATCATGCGAAAAAGGTGTGCATCCGCAATGGTAAGGCTGCGCGGCAGTACCAACACTATCCTTAGGTTATTCGTTGACCGATGGGACTCACCTATTCTCCATAAATGGGTGACGACCCATACAATAAAATAAAATAAAATAATTTAAATAAATGTATTTACTAACATTAGTCTGTAAGAAAAATTGTAACTAACACTATATGGGCTCTCGTGGCCTGAAATAAATAAATTATTATATTATATTATTAAGTGCGCTAAAAAGAACAAAATAAACTTTTACATATATAAAGCTTGTCGCGAGATTTACTTACTTATAGAATACTTTTAACGACATGCTTTTATATGTAAAAGTTTATTTTGTTCTTTTTAGCGCATTTAATAAAAGTTTTTTTTTAAATTTAACTTTTAATTTATTTTCCGACTAAAAAACCAAGCTTAGCAAACCCTTTCATTTGATACCCATATTGTAGGGGTGTATTATAATTAATTGGTCCGCCGTCTTGGGAAAGTCCGCCATATTGGATTAAGAGTGACGTCACATTATTTATCGAGGTGTTCTTTGCAAGCCCTTTCATTTGATACCCATATTGTAGGAGTGCATTAAAAATAATTGATGCCATCTTGGTAATGCCGCCATGTTGGATTTAGAATGACGTCACATACATAACCATGCATTGTCATCCGACTTACACGTGCATGCAAAATTTCAACTCAATCGGAGACCGGGAAGTGGGTCAAATTAAGATTCTTAGAGAATATTCATAGAGCCATGTTTGGTAACATTATTTATAATATTGTATTATTTTATATGTGTATGTAAACATACATACGACTGTAATCGTATTAGGTATGATTGTATCTTATACTATATTGTATTTTTATATTATATTATTATAATTATTAACATTGAAAAGAGGAGATAAAAAATAGACCTTCAGAGTTTCTTGCCTGTTCTTCTCGAGAAGGCTCTCCCAATTTCCGAACAGGTGTCGAGTCAATATATTTTTTCTTTTTTTTTCCTTATTCGTACGTACGGACAAGGTTTTTGTTTTTTTTTTTTTTTTTTTTTTTTTATTATTTAAGCTTTTTTTTTTTGTTTTGTTTGTTGACGTCAATAAGTGCCTGTAAAGGTCTATGTTGAATAAATATTATTTTGATTTTGATTTTGATTTTGATTCCAAGATTTTCTTACATAGTTACAAGTGAAGCTAATATAAAAAGCTTGTAAAATAAGCAAAACAAAACTCACTTGCCCATCCTGTACTCTTCCCGTTCGTACTGCATGGCCTCCACCAGCTTCTGCACTCCGTCGCGCGCCGGCCCGCGGTAGCTGGGCCACGTGTCCGCGCTCAGGCACTTGTACCTGCGGGGCGTCGCCGCTGTACAGGGAGGCTCACTGGCCCATCACTATATAGGACCAGTGTAGCCACCAAGAGCTTACATTCGTTAGCAAACGACATCGACAGCGTAAATCATATTAAACTGGCATGAGTTTTGTAGTTTACTATACGTCAAATACGTATCGAAAACGATAGCAAACTAGAGCCTAACTAATTAACGTAGAGCCACAGGTCATTTTTAAAAAGGTAATATTAATCCCACTTTTAGTAGCCCATCAAAATTTTAAAAAAAAGTTCATTAATTTGGGTGTCACGTGACATTCACGTGGGTGACTGGCTGTTTGGGTGCGCGGCTGCGTGGGTGCGTGGCTGCGTGGCTGCGTGGGTGCGTGGCTGCGTGGCTACGTGGGTGCGTGTCTGGGTGGGTGCGTGGCCGCGCGGCTGTGTGTGTGCGTGGCTACGTGGGTGCGTGGCTGCGTGGCAGCGGGGCGGGCGTTACCTCTCAAGGAAGGCGTCGTAGGTGCGCCGGTACGCGAAGCCGGCGCGCCGCACGCGCAGGTTCTCCATCAGCCCGAGGTACTTCACTTGATGGGATACCAGCTTCTCGTTGAATTGCACTGTCAACACAATTTTACAGTTTTGATTTGTCTTCTAGATGTTGGCTCAAATATCTACACATAGGCTGTAGTATACGTAAGTCAGTGGTAGGTTAGGATTTTCACTTGGTGCTTGAGAATATTAAGAAACTAGGAAACTAGACTACCTGAGGTGGTTACAATTGGCTATATTATATTATACATGCTTCTTGTAAGATTTGCAGCAAATTTGCAACATTCACAAGAAGCACAGTGTACATTGCCAACTATGTATAAGATGTATCCGGTCACGGTATCCGGATATTTCACTGTTCCATTTTACCACTAAAACAGGACACAGCAATACAAGCACTGCTACTTTGCTATAGCGAAGTAAGCAGATGACTCAACAATACGACAGAGCATTTTATCACTTTAAACCAAAGGAGAATATATTACTAACTCCATTCAAAGGTTTTGAATCTATGTCCATAGTACGTACTGGGAGCCTTGACGTCATTGGGCTTGATGCAGCGTATGTAGGAAGGCTCCTTGCTGCTCAAGATCTTGATCAGCTCGTTGAGAGAATTCTTGAACTGTGTGATGGCTGTCTCCGGTCTCTTCTTACTGGTAAGATTGCAGTCCTAAGGAGAAATAGTTAGTCGTGTCATAATATATCCGCAGGCGGTTTTTGAAAAAGTAGGGTGGCAGTTAAATGTAATGCAACAATAAATAGTTCCTATAGTTTTTAAATCAAATAAAAATAAAGTAAGATGTACTAATGAAAAGGCAATTTCGTAAGTAAAGAGTATTAGGAAGGATTTGTTACTCTAAAACAGGACTCGACGATGTTGTTCCCGCTGGTGGCCATGAGGCTCTGCATGTCCCTGAACAGGAGGTCGTTGTTCTTCTCCAGGAAAGTGGACACGTTATACGTCACCTCGCCCGCGTAGTGCACCAGACAAAATTCCTGACACATCAATTTTATTAGTAAGAATACACCGAGAAATTTAAAAAGTGTCATCTCACATTCTAAGAGTGAAGTTTTGGATCCTGGACCAAAAGGAAAAGGATTTTGAATTTGGAATCTTAAATATTTTTCAAAAATGTTAATCTAAACTAATATAAATAACATAACATATTTTAACAACAATATACCGGGATCAGCTGCATTTATCAACTTATTGGAACATATACATAAAATTTTATCTCGATCGGTTCTGTCGTTCGGGAGTTAGATGATAAATACATTTAAATAGTTTACAAGAAGCCTTACATCTCTGCCCATCAATTTTTGCATCTTGACGTCGGCTTTCCTGTGCGACTTGAAGTGCTTGTGACCGTCCAGCTTTTGTGATAACTTCTCCAGGAAGCTGGCGTCAGTCGCGTCCCCAGGCCGGAGACATTCGTCGTCCAAGATTGCGATGATGCCTGTTATAAAGTTGAAATAATATTTATTATGTTTAAGAATATTTTGTATTTAACCATCTTTACATTTTATTATTATTTTTAAACTATTGAGACTTTCGACAGCGTTTGGATTGCTACGCGGTAAATTGGTACTTGAAAATAATTGATTCATGAGTTTTGCAGAAGATGACCAACATGAGATGATACGTCGGCCGAAATCTAACTGCATCCAATCGGACTAGTTAGGAAGCTTAAACTGATCCAAAGACAAACCACAGGGCTATGTTCAGAGTTTCTCCGTGCGATCTAATGATGAAATCCGCAGAATAATTAAGGTTACCAATACAGTCAAAATAATTGTAAACAGTAGCCAGGGCACATTGCTAGCTGGACTGATTACATTAGGAGGGACTTGTGGTAGGAAATGGAAAGGTCCTCAAGAGATGGCACATAACAGGACACGCAGCGTCAGATAGCCTCTCATAAGGTGTTTAATTTATGATTGTAGGATGGCGCTGGAGACCAGCAGTATTAGCAGTATTAGCTGGTGTAAAGAATTCTTGGAAGATACATATTCAAGCAGTGGATCAATTTGGTCCATGCAATTATGATTATATGGTAAGAGTCGATGAGATAGATGCTGAGTACTAGGCATTAAAAAAGTCGTAATGTTGCATCAGTTACCTGAGTTTTTGTCCACACTCTGACAATTTTTCTAGCTTGCGTGCGCTGTACATTTTTCAAAGTACCTTTTTTTCAAGTCTTTTTCTATTAAATCAACGCAAAATTATAAGCGTGGATGCAGTGCAGATGCCAGTGTCAGTGTTAGCGTTCCTTCGGCAGTGTTATATATGTTATCCACTGGAATTACTTTGGTGCCAAAAGGATCATAACATAACATAACTCTTTATTGTACACCAAAAACAAGAACATTATGTTGTTGAACTTCAGTTCCTCAGATTTTTACTGGTTTAAACTGGCTTCCACCCACTATATCTTGTATCAGTGAGTTAAAGACCAAAAAGTTATTTTCCGTATGTTATAAAAGTGCTTCGCGGACTTTCATGCGATGCCTTCATACAGGTGTTAGACGTTTGGAGTAGTCCGAATGACAGCAGTTTTAGTGGCGGCCAGTATTATTTATTCGAGCTCCTAAGACTATTTTCGAGATGTTCATTTTTTTCAAGATGGAATAATTCTACTTATGATAACAAGAGAGGTGTTCCCGAGACGTTTCTTTAAGAATGCTATTGGAATACGTTACACCGAGATTTCCAGTGTTCCGACTACCTAACAAACAATTTTTACGACACCATTCAGGCCTTACAAGAAAACTCATTCTAAATCGGGAAGTTTTAATTTACCTTTATGCCTGGCCGCGATGACGTGTCATATAATACTTTACCGGAGAAGAATTTATATCAGGGTAATCTGATTGGATACCTCAATCTAGCCTATGTCCACTACAAAACAGTATGTTGCGATTAAGTTAAATCGGTAAGAAGCATAGTATGCATCAGCATACTATGGTTCTTGTAGAGCTTGTAGATTTGCTGCGAATCTCAGAAGAAGAATATGTACTATGGGCAACTATTACCACTTACCATCAGGTGTTTAGTTTGGTTTTTCTCAATATTAGTTTTAAAATAAGTGCTATTGCTCCTATATCAGTGCTATCAGTTATGTTAATTGTATTGTTTGCTGCAGTTACCTTTATGCCTGGCTTCGATGAGGTCACAGATGATGATATTATTGAAGTACTCCACAGGCTCCCAGGCGATGCCTTCTCGCAGGTACTCCTCCTGCTCTTGCTTCAGCGTCAGTTCAATGAACAGCTGCTGCAGCTTCTCGTTGCAGAAGTTTATGCAGAATTGTTCGAAGCTGGAATGTGTTTTATCATTATAATCGGGTAGTTGTCAAGTATTGCAGAGCAATATTCACAAGACCAATTCTTCTACTGATAAACTAAAATATTCTAGCAGATTTCGTAAAAACGAGAGGTAAGAAAATTAAACAAAGAATGTTAGTCGAAAAGCAATCGTATTGATTGTGTTTCGATTAAACGCTGTTTAAACGCCTTTTAACTGATTAAGTGCTTGCATTTGATTCAGCGCGGTCGAATGCCGACCGAGTCGAAAAATTGTTTTGCATCGTTTCGTGTAACTATGAAACACTATAATTACCTGTTCTTGGGGAATATTTCGAAGCCGTAGATATCCAGGATCCCGATGACTGAGGACCTGGAGTCAGGTTCGGCGGGGACGAGGGCTGAGTTGATTCTAGCGACGAGCCAGCTGAACAGTTTGTCGTACACAGCCTTGGCAAGCGCGTCTCTTGCGTAGTGCGCCTGTTCCAGGTCCAAAGGAGTGTTGACTACGTCTCCGCGAGCGCTGATCGTGCGGCTCGTTAGGGCCTCGCGGAGTTTCACAGAGTTCACTTTGAGGAGCTGTAAGCGAGTGAAAGAATTAATCTTGTAGTTTAGATACTAATATTGAAAAAAGTTCCAGTTTGTGAAATGATAATGTGCGTGGAAGTTATAATGCATTCATGCATACATATTGCACACACTGCCATGCACACACACACACATATACACCCCTACGTATGGTTCAGATTTGCTATAGTTTTTGACATTTCATATCTATACTGGGCTTGTTATGTTTTTTAATACTCGTATTATAAATGGGATAGAAACTCTGTTCATATGCCGTGTTCATACTAAAACTACTGAAATGATTAAATAAAATTTGGTGCACATATAATCTAGAACAGAGGTTCCCAAACTTTTTGGTGTCGTAGACCCTTTGTAATGTTTTTTGGTTTTAGGTAGAGCCCTAACTTATCTGATTTTGAATGCCTACATCCTACAACTTACAAAATTTTATAAACATATATAATATATTTTTTACTTCATAAGCACTTTTACAAATAATGTTTAAGTCTTTGTACTAGAAGATAGAAGTAATTAAATCTCTCTCTCCTACTCTTTTCCCTCGTATGCCGTTCGACTTTGGAATTCTCTCCCTGAGAGTATTAGGAGAGCGCAAACGTTAGTCCTTTAAGAACCAAGTCCGTATCCATTTCCTGTCCTTAAATTCTTAACGTAATTTTACTTTATTTACTTTCACAATAATTGCACTTATTCCCAAAATTCCTAGTTTGTTTTCGTTTTTCTCTTATCTAAGGTTGCCTGGAAGAGATTGCTTTTAGCAATAAGGCCGCCGTTTGCTCATAATTGTCTTTGTTTGTTTACTTTATTTCTTGTATTTATTTTGTGTGCAATAAAGAGTTTATTATTATTATTATGTAGCTTAAATCACGTATCTTTATAAGACACGGTCCTTTATAAGGCTTGCGCGGGGATACAGATCCAACGCGTAGAGGCCATTTAAGCGAAATTTAATGAAAGTGTGCGTGGAGTGTACCAACTGGGTAATATAAGTATTTTTTTTAATATTTCTTGAGGATAGTCAACTGCATTAAGAATGCTTACTTAAATAATGAAAATCCGTTTTTTTGGCTGTATGTATTGTATTCTTAGGTTAATAGTTTTATTTAAGAGCTGTGGATTTTGTAAACTGAAATAAATAAATAAATAAACTGGGTCTAATCTCTATCTGCACCATGAAAAATGCAGCCAAAGACTATACCCAGTTAGATGCACAAAAACTATTGTCATTAGTGGTCAAAACGTTTGTGGCCTATTATTATTATTATTAAATAGGTACTATAAGTGTATGTTAAGATTCCTTACCGTAGACCTCGATTTTCACTTCATGAACCCCTTAATTGTTATTTCGATGATGTAGACCCCTTGAAGATTGTCATAGATCCCTAGGGATAGATATAGATCACTTTGGGAATCGCTACATTGTGGGGTTGAAATCGGGGATACTAGTTTGTATGGAAACCACGTAATTTTTAAAGAAGTTTGAAATGTATTTTTGAGGTTTTTGATTACATATAAATAAATACGACATTCAAAGCTTGTAAAAATAGTTGAGGGTAGAAATATGGAATGTTTTGAGTTTTCGTTTGAATTGGCTCAGAAATTACCTAACCGCATTGGATGAAAATTGATATAGAGGTAATTTGAAATCTGGAGTAGGGTATGGGAACATTTTTACCACGGGAAAATATATTATTCCTGTGGGAAAATATGAGAAAACAGCTACCAGTGTTTTGATACAATTTCGTCATAAAATGTCCTAAGAAGAATCCAAATTATGTTGATTTGTCACTTGTGTGTTATGTGTATTTAATGTTTTAAAGCATGTTTTTTATTCATAATATCTTTGTAATCTGTAGAGTAAATTAGCAGAAGTTCAAATGCAAAATTCGTCAATTATACATAACTAGCGACCCGCCCCGGCTTCGCACGGGTGCAGTGAAAAAATGGTTATGGTGGGTTATCCCTAAGAGATAGACATATACCATCGCGGACTTTTTTGTGGATTTTTGTAAGTTGTACAATACTGTAGTACATTATTTTGGTCTATCTCGTAGGGTTCAGCCAGCGTTTGCAATATAAGCGCAAAAAAACGTGCTTATTTACGACATCACATTAGAAACCTTTAAATTTATCAGTGTTTCTCTACTATATTATGCATTTATTATACATACAAACCTTCCTTAAGAATCACTCTATCTATTAAAAAAAACCGCGTCAAAATCCGTTGCGTAGTTTTAAAGATCTAAGCATACATACGGACATACAGCGAAAGGGACTTTGTTTATACTATGTATAAAACAAAGATATTTTATTGATGATGTATGGTAATTTATAAATTCAGTTTTTAATCTATGTAGATTGAATTTTAGAATTAACATACAATATATAGTGTTCATTCATTTATTTTCAACGATCTGAACGTACATCCTAATGCTTAATTTAATTACATAAACTGTAAGGCAGTTTAGTATTCATTTTTAATATAAAGGTATGACTCGTACGTAGCCGACTTTGTACTCATCGCAACTAACACCATTAGCATACTAATCAAGACACCGATATCGATGGAAACTCCAAGGAAAATTGAGTTGCGGGCAAAAAAACTACATAGTTGTTTGATTGTGGTTTTTTGTGGGGTGAAGATAGAGTGTTGAGGAGGATCCTACACTACGAAGAAACTCTAAATCCTAACATGTAGTATTTTTCTATGAGTTAAGATAAGATAAGATAAGATCATTTATTTCGCTAGAATGTGGTAGGTACATCAGGTCTTAAAGTAAGTAATAAACACTTTATAATATCCGGCACATTCACCAGGAGCTGGCATGCAAAATTTTTTACACACTGTGTTATTATGCTTAACTAAGCCTATTTGAGTTTTAATAAATTCAATGTTTAGTCTCTATTACACATGAGTCATTTCAAAACTTAAATTAATTCATGCACCATGCGGTCTCATTTTTTTTATACATTTTTAATTAAGTTGAAGGTAGAGCCTTGAGGAGGACCCAACACTACGAAGAAACGCTAAATTCTAATATGTATTTTTTTTCTAAGGGGTGAAGGTAGATCCTTGAGGAGGACCGCACACTAAGAAGAAATGCTAAATCTTAACATGCATTTTTTATAACATTACATTGAAATTACGATAACTATTACAATCTACATTAATGATATCATATCAACAGGTCCGATAACAAGAGTTGACATTAATACTAGATATCAAACGTGAGTTAATGATAGATGCTTGTAGTTTATTTATGGCTGATAAAGCTGATAATAAAGTAGGGTGAGAATAAAACTAATTCTACCCATTTTAATATGTAGTGTAAGTTTGATATAAAAATTTGATTCCATATAATTGTCCGATTTATATATTTTTTACTATGTACTAATTTACTTTTCATCCCACCACCTCGGAAAGTGTAATTTTGCGCTTCGAAATCTGGCTGGAAAATTCTATTTTATTCGCTTGAGCGGCAAAGTAGATTTGAATTTAGAACATCACATATAATGAGTACTCAATATAATTGTAAATTCAAAACGTCATTAAACCTATTTAATGTAACCTCTATGGTGCCAAATTTATGATTAGAACTTTTTAAATTGTGAAAAAATTTAAATTTGGAACTTTCTTGGTTTCTTTGTTTTATTTGCGTGCTTCGCGCCATTCTAGTTTTTCACGTTTTATTGCTTAATATAATTTGTCATTATAAATTGTTTTCTTTTTCATTTTGTCATTTCCTCGCTGAGGTGGGATGAAAAGTTACGTATTGCACTCGAGTGGAAAGATTTTTCACCTTGTGCTCGTTTGTTTCCCTCGCTGACGCTCAGGATTCTAATTTAGAATCCTTCGCTTGCTCGGTCATCCAAATCGAGCACGCGGTTAAAAAGGAACTTTCCACTCTTGTATAATAAATAACTATTAAGAAAGTCATCATCCTCTTGCCCATTTCCCATTATCTGGGGTCGGCGCAGTAAATCTTTTTCTTCCATTCCTCTCTATCAGCCGTCATTTCCATGCTTACTCCTTTCATTCTTATATCATTCTTCACACAATCGATCCATCTTTTATTCGGCCTTCCTCTGCCCGTGTATCCCTCTACCTTCACATTCAACACTCGTTTTGTGACATGACTTTCATCCCTCCGCATCACATGTCCAAGCCATGCTAATCTACTTCCTCTCACTTTTTCTACCACTGGCGCTACTTTCTTATATACTCATTTCTTATCTTATCCATCCTTGTCCACACATCTATCGTAACATTCTCATTTCATTCGTATTCAATCTATTTTCATCCTTCTTCTTGACAGCCCAGTATTCACTTCCATACATGACGACAGGTCGGATGATCGATGTAAATTTTCTCCTTCAGCCTTATTGGCATTCGGGGATCGCACGTTGTGGCTGTGACCTGTCGCCATTTTATCCACATTGCGTTAATCCTATGCTGCACAGCTCTATTTCTTTTTTAAGAATAATCTTTTTTAAAATTATCTTTTTGAAAAAATTTCTTTAAGAATTTACTTTAAGAAAGTAAGAAATATTAAGGCGATAAAACAAACTGAAGACAGGTATAATAAATAAAATTTCCGAAGTACCATTTCAGGTCAGGAATTGCTTTAATCGAAATCTTATTAAATTATCATCTAATTACATACATATACGATACGATATAGATTTATATTTAGCTAAACATTTTTTAAAATAAACTTTAAACTGTATTCTTGTAGAAACTAAATTAAAATTGTGTCTATTTTAAATATACATATGTTTAAACTTTTACATCTATATTAGATTTTTAAAATTTAACGAGATGTCTCCTTTAGTAAAAGCAGAGGAAGTTGTAAATATAATAACTCGACTATATACTATAACTGTTTAAATAATATATTTATTTAAATATATTAATCAGAAGCACTGCCCTGTAATAGTCTACTATAAAAATGATTAAAATTGCTACGCGAGCCATTAATCGCTTTTTCACAGTGTTCTTAAAAATATAATTGCTGTTTGAATTACTTATAGCAATTTAGGGGTAATCGTAAAAAATATTATCATCCCTTCGTATTCAACATACATTGCAGTGTCAATAGGAGCGTATCCGCTGTCATTTATAAAGATGTAATGATAATAAATAAATAAATATTTGTTACACTTACACCAATTAACCTAGCCCAAACTAAGCTTGTGCTATGGGATCTAGGGTAACGGATAGACATACATATATAAATAATTTTATTGAAATATATATCAACAGCCATGACTAAGGTACAAATGCTCGCATTCATCACACAAACATTTACCCCCACCGGGATTCGAACCCGGGACCTCAGAGATGGCGACACCTTGAAACCGGTGTATTATCCACTCGACTATGGAGGTCGTCAATAATAATATATGATGAAAAAAATTTAACACACACAATCTACAAAGTTTATTTTGTTGGTCTTTATTCATACAAACTAAGGGGAAACTCGGAAATTCGAAAAGAAACATTGCACTTTATTAACAAATTGATAAAGCTGAATATTTATCGGGTCATTACCCGAAATTACATTATTCTCTAAAAAAAACTTGACTCTTAAAGGATTTCTAAAATGCAGATAGTTTAAGGAATGCTATGTCAATATGAACTGCCGATATTTTATTATGCATGATGATGCATAAGTAATTCACTTTCACAAAATTATTTGTGAATGAAATAGATCATAAAGAAAGCACGGGATAGAGAGAAATGGAGTTGCACTAGCAAATCATAAAAACGAGGCGAAGAACGACATTTTTATTCTCCAATTATTACTATGTGAGTAAATGACATTACACCTGTCGCCCGAATGGAAACGCCACAGTTTTAAACTCTTGTTCGTACTATATAAAATCATTGATATGAACAATGATTTTGAAACGTGTTAGTATTTAAAGTGAGAAATTTAATAATTACACGTTGAACTAATTATGACTGATATTATCAGAGATAAGTCACGTATTACAATAACGTAATGACGATCACGTTTTATATGTTGATAGATATTGTCGTTAGCGCAGACAATAGCGGCTATAACGGTGTTACTGTATTTACATAAACAATATGGGACAATGGGGCTAGTTGTGTGCCTTGTCTTAGTCCATTCTATATCTGCAAGATATATATTTTTTTGTTGACTTTCTTAACATGTATTTTTTGCTATACGCCACAGATTATCGCCTATCTTCTTGTAGCAATCACATTCATGAAGTTAGGTTGTTGACCGTTGTCTTTTTTCTATTGTAATTAGTTTTTCTGCCTAAAGATAAGTGTTTATTGATTGTTGCCTAATATAATTACTCTCGCTACGTTTTAGATTTCACCTGGTTATGTCTAAATGTATATTTGCGGATTAACTTTACCTTCAATGTGTGTGACTTTGATTAAAAAACTTTAGCTACCTTGGACTCTACTATTGGTGTCCTGCGGCATTAATTGAGCGTTACTGGTCTTCTTCTGCACAAACTCATACTGCCTAAATTCAGCACTTTGGAAACAAATCTAGAACTGATTTCGAAAACTTCAAACGTAATTGCTACCTTCAATCCTTGACCTTCTCCGCAAAGATTACGTTACTCGAGTTCAGCGATTTGGAAACAATTCTGATTTTCCAGCTGATTTTATTTGTTGCATGTGACTGCAGCTTTAGCTAAAACAGACATACCTCTGACACGTTTCCGCTACTGGCATCATGCAACAGAATCTCAGCGTGGCCTTTATCGGTTTGCACGAACTTCACGTTGCCAAGATGCAGCACGCTGGCCACGATAGCGAACATCTCCAGCTGCTCTGCCTCGCCGATTTCGATAACCTTCATGGCTTCCTGTACTACGCGAAACTGACTTGCGTCTGTCGACCTTTGGTTTGGTTGAGCGGTCTGGAAAATGGTGCGATTTAAGAATTTGGCAAACTTACATGCATACTTTAAGAGGATATACTCACCTATGTAGCTTTTGCAAAGTCGGATTCGCATTCTCTGACATTTAAAATGAGGAGACGCGGTAGTGAAAGAGTGGGGGTGTAATCAGAGCCTCAGAATCCTATGTTTAGTTAGGTACTACTTATGTATAAAATTATATATTATGGAATAATGTATGCATTTGATTTACCTGATCCAATGTATATTTGTAAGCTTCCGGCCTGTTTTGCAGCATCAACTGTCTCATGAGATCTTCGCTTGCTCCCGCTAGCAGCTGGTAGAAAACGTGGAAGTTCCTCTCTCCGGACATCTGGCTGACCACCCTGGACTTCTCAAGGAGGTAATTTAGTATATGCCCGCCCTCTGGACCTCCTTCGTAGTTGAACTGGATATCCATGTATTTGCCGAATCGGCTGGAGTTGTCGTTTCTATGGGTTTTGGCATTGCCAAATGCTTCTAGTAAAGGATTTGTTTGAAGCAGCTTGTCTTTAACGGTCTCGACATTTTGCAGGTGGTTTGTTCTGGCTGCTATGTATTCTAGCACTTTCTTCGACGCCTCGGTCTTTCCAGAACCGGATTCTCCTGTTAGCATTTTATTCAAAGTGTGAATGGGGTTTTACAAAATAAACATTGTAAATATGAATTCTTTTTATATCAATTTTTCTGTTAGAGGCCCTTTAAGTGCACTTTAATGGTGCGATAAAGTAGGGGATGCTAGTTTGGCATGAGAATTGGTTTGGGGAGATAAGAAATGAAATTCTCTAATCATATCTTTCAAGTTACATTTGTTTTTTACTTTACCTGAGATGAGAATGCACTGTTCTCTATGCTCGAAGACCAACGACCGGTAGGCGTTGTCGGCGATCGCGAATCTGAGGACACGGGTCATGAATTAATGGTGAAGTGAAATGAGAGAGATAAGTCCACCTTTGGACCAATTACATTTGTACCTCCTAATATTTTTAAGGTAATGGTGTTTAATTGTGTTCAATAAAGAGTATATGATACTTGCTATAAATATTGATTGAATGAAAAATATTTTTAACATACAACATAATCTTATAATCTATTTTTAGTATTTTGCTTTTTCTTAATCTTTTGTCCTGTATACCTCAATTAATCAGTTATAGTTTAAAAGAACAGCGGATACATCCTATGGTATGTAAACGTGCGTATAACGGAACGCAATTTTAATATCTTGCATCGAAGATAAACAATTGCAGCCGTATTCTCCATCTATTGTTGGGACTGAGTTGATATTCACAGCTTATTTCGCTTCCAAACTTCTGATCAGCACCTTGGGTCAAGCATTTCAATTTCCGTAAACATGAACCATTCGTCGGAAGTATAAATCAGTTACGAACTACGCGCTGTCGTATTCGTGTATGGTACATTTTAAACAAATACTGAGAGGAAACAGAGAAGAATTAGGACGCAGGGCGTCGTGAACCAGATTGGACCCACTCAACTTTTATTTCTTACTTGTTTTTCCCTGTTATCTTGATACAGGTAATTTGTCACTGGGAAAGGCTCCACAGCAAATTGTTGGTTGGTTTAGAAACATAAATGTTGTTGTTCTTGTTGTAGTTTAGATTAATTCCAAGAGCTCTCTTGTTGCATCTAAAAGAAATGTCCGAGAGACAAGTTGAAATGAATAAACGTGACTTACACATGGGGTGGAGCTTCGAAGAACGCTTTCTTGTAGTACTGCTTCGTTTTCTCCTCGGTGTAGATGGGTAGCGGCTTGTACGGGTTCACGGAGATCAGCACGTTCCCGATGTACGTCTGTTGTAAGAAAAATATACTTTCATCATAGATATATAGATGGGGTTCTTCAAAAGTGGAGTAAATAGGTTTTTAATGAGTGAGTGGTTGCAAGGTGTTCCAAGTGTCCATAGGTTACGTTAACAGTTCACCATCAGGTGGGCCTTAGGCCTGTTTACCACCATGTTATAAAAAAACGTTTATTCAGACAAAAATGTTTTATTACCTCTATTATTGTTTTAAACTTAATATGACAAGTCATCTCATTTTATATATTTGTCATTGCAATTAAAGACGTATCGTGAATACGGGAATTTATTTCTATCCCTTTAATATTCGACAATCATAGTGCAGTATTTATTATTATTTTTTTTATTATTTACATATACCCATATTTCAGCGGTATTTCAATATCTGGCGACCGTTAAATATTATTGCTGAGATTATTTAGCTGCCATCATTGTTGACGGATAATTTTATTTAGAGAGAAAATTCCAATTAATATGACGTCCATCATAAAAGCAATCACTGAAAAAGATTTTCAGCGGTATTTCAATAGAAGCTTAGAGTTCGATAAACTCGCGTACATATAACGCTCTCCTTGCATTAGGGGGGTGTGATGTTCTGAAGCCACTTGTGCCGGCTGACATAGGTAGTTTTAGATCGACATTGCTAGGGCATGGCGAAGTCCTGTTAATGTTCTTTTTTGTATATTTTTGTTCCACGAACTCGCAGTGCGTGCTTTTTTTTTATTGTCCTCATTTAGATAATTTTCTAGTTTGTGTACGTAGTAAGCATCGCTACTTTCCTCACCATTGCTTAATACTATAATGAGTTCCCCCAACACATTACTTACATAAATAAATTATGCTTTTTTCCACGCAATCCACAAGCAAAAACCAACAGTCAAAATAATAAAATTACAATAGGGAATTAATCTCTTTTTTGAAAAGAATCTTAATTTGATCCTTGCGTGTCAGTAAACCATATATTAAAAATATAAAAATTTTATACACTCGTTAAAGTACTATAAAAATTGCATTAAAATTTAATATTTTCAAATTTCGCGCGTAATTTGACGAAGGCGCCGCACGAGTTGTTACTCTGTAGCGATGACGTCAATATGTAAATAATAAACAAAGCTCTATGTTTGATGCTATGTATTATTATATTCATAATTTACAAACTTCTTTTTTTATTGTTTTGCGGCTTTATACGTACCTACTATGACATATTCATAATGACATTGACACGCATAAGTTTACAGTACCTTATGACGTCACGACATGGCGGCCTATGTTTCGCTCTTGATTTACGTATAGATTAAAAAAGTGAATACTTTGAAACTAATTTTTATATTATTTTTGTTATTTTATGTAGTTAAACATGATTGTTCCGACTATTTACTGCATAAGCTATCATAGTTATATGCTTTTAGAGCTTTTCTAATATAGAGGGAAGTACCTACCCTAATGATAAGATCCTTAATTCTACAACACCGATCAGGATGGTGGTTTGGTTTGTTGCATCTAGATAACGACACAATTCTGGTCTGTAATTGCCATTTTTTTGTTATAACCTGTATTTCGTAATTAGTTAGATTCCTAGGACTCACGTATATAATGTTCTCCTTAAACCGCTTGTGCAGGTTGTCGATAAAGGCAGCCTCGGAGCGGAAGTCCTCCAGCAGCACGAAGTCGCTGACGCCGACGCGCTCGCGGTGCTGCAGCGCGTGCTCCATCACGCCCTGCACCGACACCGGCCGGAGGAGCCTGCCAAAGGCGACCGTTGATTGAAGAATATTATTTACAACATTTCAATTAGCCTTAAGTAGCCATCAGGGTCACTGACAGAACTCGAAAAATTGTAAATCTTAAGTGGCAGTGAACAGGGCACATTTTTGAATGCAGATATAGGCGGGAAACTGCAATATCGGTAGGCCTTCTCCTCTCCAGAAGATCGCAGGAAGGTGCTGGACGCCAAGAGTAGCGCGGGACCGATCGTTACTTAGATACTTGCGGAGGCCCGTGTTATTGGGTAGCGACTTACATGTTAAAATTCAACTTTAAGACATAAGCGGACTATATGTAAAAAAAAATCAAACCTACTCACTTCATAATAAATCTTTGACGGGATCACTTATATTTATACAGTTACTTATTTATTATCAATTGATTAACTCCATGCATTTGGAATGAGTTACAAAATTATACTAAATCTGTTTTAAGCCCGTAGGTATGACATGTTTTATTGGACGGATGCGATAAGTTCAACTTTGCGTAGGAGCATTCGAAGATGAGTCAGGGATGACCTGACCTTGGTGATGCTAATAAACATACATTTAGGGACGGATTAAAATAGGTAATTTAGAGGATCCAAGTAAGCTGCATAAATGTAATAATAACAGTTTATTGCCTTTTTACACGTATGTTTACGTATAACAGTTAAATTAATATTAAAAATCCTACTACTATTATAATGGATGTTTGTTATTCTTTCACGTAAAAACTACTGAATGGATTTGAATGAAACTTTACCACAATATAGCTTATACATCAGAATAACACATAGGCTACAATTTTTGAGGTTTCTAATGTGAGGTCGTAAAAAAAACACATTTTTTGCGCTTACATTGCAAACGCTGACTGAATCCTACGTAGTTTATAGGAGCATACTGCAGTAGCTACCTACAGGCCTATGATTAGGGCTCTGCAGTGCTTAGTTACCGTATTTCTTACTTATTACTAGACTAGACGGGACGAACCTGAAGTCCACGCGAATGAAGTCGCGGGCAAAAGCTAGTAATACATAAAAATATTAATAATAATAAAGCAGTGATTCTCAACACGGCACGTATTGTCCGGAGATTTCTCTGTCAGCCCTAACTACTGGTTTGCTTAGGCCTTGCCTCGCTGCCGGCGGCATACTAGGTTAAAGTTTTTTATAATATTAATGTTTATTTTATTTATCTATATAGTAAAAAAATTAAGTTTAAGATTATTAATTAAATATATGTGAATAATAATAAAATTCAAATTAAATTGATAAAAAGAACAAAAAACATAGCTCATTTATTTTGGTATAAACCATGCTGTTTTTCAGCTACTCCTTCAACTTTCAGATGTATCGAATTGTGAACCCTTACGCAATGCGTAAGGTACCTTAGTTAAGCTTAAGTTAGTTCAGTTACCTTATAGACTAAAATACACATACAAAATTAATTCATTAAACCAATTTAAAAACGAAAAAAATGTAGTTGGCATAATTTAAGAAAATCAAAATAAAATTATTCAATAAAAAAATTAAGGTGTAGTTGCTGCTTATTGTTTTCTAATGTGTAATGTTATAATTCCAGTATTGGGCGACATTTTATAATAACAAACCAAAAAAACTAATAATTCACCTGTATTTTTCGATACGATGCAATGACGAATAAATAGTAAAAACCATCTCAAAAGCACAAAACAAACACACACAATTATTATTTAACAATATTAAATAAATCACTTCACTATTACAATAAAATTATTTCAAACACGTTTGGTACGAAACCTCACATTGTAACTGCGTATACTCGTAACTACGGGAACCGCTTTCTTTTTGGACAAATAACATAATAGTTTGTTTTATCTCATTTGTTAATAAGTCGTTACTACTTAAATATAATTAAGATTGTGTATAAGTACACTCCCTAATGTTGTGTTAGTTATTAATCTATGTTTTTTAGGGTACCGCATTCAAAAACACGTACAAAACAAGAAAGGAATTATTGTCCGCCTGACAAAATAAAATGCAGTCATTTTCGGATGTTACAGTAATTTTTTCTTGTTGTTCATTAATTGATTGTAAAATGTCTGGAAGGAAAAGGAATTGTTAGATAATTGTTATACGCACATTATGATTGTTGTGGAGGTACCAAGCATGAGCTAGGCCTGATGCAAATATAAAGCAACTAGTTGGATAAATTCTTCTTCATCCAAACCATAGGGTTCTTATGATCCGACCTTGACTCGGCCCAGCACACGCTGGCCATGGGCCTCTGAGCGCCGAGTCTTGGTCGCAGAGATCGGGCGAGATCTGTCTCCGCCGGCATTGATTGCGGCAATGAGGGAGGTTGGAGGGCTGTGGCCTCCTTCTGTGAAGCAGTGATGCTCCAGAAGGAGGCCGCCGAGCGGCGTCGGGAGATGGCCGATCCCGCTCGAAGAAGGCGGCGCCGGGCTCGGTAGCACAGCTGCGGCGCCGCCGCGAGTCGCCGGCGGGCGCGAGGAAGTCGCGACTGCTACGGCGACCCGGGATGGACCACGCCCCTTCCGTGGCCGGGGGGCGTCGTCGGTGGAGGAGATCGGGGGAGGACGTAGCCTCCCCCGAGGAGGGCTCCCCTCTAGGCAGGGGAGCGGAGGCTGGGGGTTCCCGGAAGTGGCTTGATGTTTTCGGGGCTCTCTACATGCCTGAGGAAGGCCATCCCTGAGGTTTTTAGTGGGAAGGCCTCCCCCTTCTGGGGAGGAGAGCCCCACATAACCGCCGGCTAGCCACAGAAGGGGTATGCAATTTAATGCATTTTCCTCAGGGGAACAAAAAAAAAAAGGGTTCTTATGATCTAGGCTCAGGTTGAGTATAGTAGGTAGATCATTCCGATCGAGTCACCTCGATCGGTTAGACATACTCACCGTGGCACTTGGTTGCAATTTTTTTTTTATTAATTTATTATAGAGGGTTTATTCATTTTGAATATTTCACCTCCATAGGAAAATACACAAAGATTACAGTCTTAACTTGAGGTTGCAATGGTATACTGTATTCACGAGGATTCTCAGCCTCACCACTCCATAGGGAAAAGACAACGAATTCTTTCAATATTTTGAATAGTAAATAATATAATGTCAAATAATTTGTAAAGTTTGGTACTCGGTTCCAAAAGACGGAACCCGGGCACTTTGTTGTTCGTCTGTCTGTCCTTATGTCAAGACTCTTTTTCTCAGGAACGCGGGGAGGTATCAACGTGAAATTAATATCAAATACGTAAGTCTGGAATATATTGCAGTAGTGAAAAAATCAAATTTCTATGTCGACAAATATACGATTCGGAGTTTTAAATACTGTTTATGCCGCATATTTTTTTAAATTTGCAAGGGAATCAAAACCTTATTAGATATCCGTTGGGGTAGACACATGAAATTTGGTATGATGCTAGGGCATGTAGCACAAGGTAAGGAAAAAATTAAAAAATCACATATTTGTAGAATTATTTTTTCTGTTTTTCTGACAAGGGTGTCAAACCTTTAAGATACCTCCCGGTGACCTTGAATAATAAAATTTGGTATGAAACAATGTCATCTAGCATAAGTAAAGGCAAAAATCGAAAACTTTACCTTTGAAGTTGTAGCATAAAAAAAATATTTGAGGAACCCATAGTGCGCGAGTCCGTGTCGCACTTGACCGTAATATGTCTAATTGACTCTCCATAGTAAGTTGAATGAATGTTTGGGAGTCGTAATATTTAAAAGATAGATTATTTTTATTTGTCGTCTTATCACCCGTGGGAATTAGATTGTTATAAGCGGAAAGGTTTTAGGGTTATTAATATATCATTAATTCATATCATAATAAAAAAGTGTTAGTATATAGCGTCGGTGGCGCTGTGGTCTCGGCACTGGTTTGTGCGCCGCATAGAATCGGCAGACCCGCGATGTAATCCCCACCGTGTACCAATGTGTTTTTCGTTCCGAATTTCATGTGTACATTTATCCGACGCTCCTACGGTGAAGGAAAACATCGTGAGGAAACCTGCGTACATCTGCGAAGCGATTCAAAGGTGTACGTAGTCAATCAACCCGCACTTGGCCAGCGTGGTTGACTAAGGCCTAATCGCCCTAACCTAGGTAGGGTAGGCTCGAACCCCTCGGTGAGGACGTATATGAGCTGTGATGATGATGTCATAATAGGTATTATTAGGATGTTTTTTTTCCTCAGAAGAGGAAGGCTGAGAATCTGTCACAAGCAGCACGAAACGTGCCCAGAATACTCTCGCAAAGGCAAGTGTCACGGAGGTTATGTTGGACTCCACGCGATCAGAGCGGTCTATTACCTACTAAACTTCTACAAACTAAACTTAGCCTGAGCCTTGGCCATAAGGGCCCTACGGCTTGTATAGAATTTTAGGATGTTATTTTTACCTTTACTTGGGTAAGTCCGTCTTTCCTATTTCTGCCGCAAATTTTGCAATGCGGTGTTCCGATGTGAAGGGTAATTTTATGTCCATGTTGGCAATATACACTGTGGTTGTGATATGTGTAGGGGTTGTATATTTGCTGCAAATCTCACTGGAACCAGATGTACTATAGAGTACTGTAACAACTTCCCATCAGGCGACCAGTCTGCTGGTTTTTAAGTTTTGCATCATCCATAAATAACAAAATTTTGACGAAAAAATTCGGAGCTATTCTATTTTTATTTTTATCACATTAATTAAATAAGGGTGGACAACTCTTACCACTTAACCTTTTAGAGCACGAAAATACTTTCAATATTCGCCGCAGCTCCTTACAATAGTATGCCATACGTCATGAGTCATGACACTATGAAAATAACTGAAATAGACCAATCTTGCCGTTTCAACGTTAGTCAGTTGTCGTACTTTATATATAGTATATGAAGCAGAACTAAGTCTGCTTGCCAAGGTCTCAGTATGGGGATATCCCATTGCAATCGAGAGTCGAGTGTAAATACCCAAAAATTTAGTACTGTTAGTGAATTCTACAGATTCCTCATTCAAAATGAATTACAATAGTATGCCATACGTCATGAGTCATGACACTATGAAAATAACTGAAATAGACCAATCTTGCCGTTTCGACGTTAGTCAGTTGTCGTACTTTATATATAGTATATGAAGCAGAACTAAGTCTGCTTGCCAAGGTCTCAGTATGGGGATATCCCATTGCAATCGAGAGTCGAGTGTAAATACCCAAAAATTTAGTACTGTTAGTGAATTCTACAGATTCATTTTCACTATATTGTTCACTGTTCTTACATTAGGCAATGAAATTTTAACACATTTAGTTTTATTTGTGTTAAGTGATACTATTCACAACGTCAGTACCTGCATCTCCCCTGTCAACCTCAAATATTAGTGAAGTATCATCTGCAAATAGTACTGCATCGCACAAGCTATTAGTGAAGTAAGGAAGATCATTAATATAAATTAATAAAAGCAATGGTCCCAATATCGATCCCTGAGGTACACCCATAATTATAGGAGCCCCAACAGACTGAGTTCCGTTAATTACAACATTTTGAATCCTATTAGATAAATAAGACTCAATAACACAAATTGCCTCCGTAGAGACACCATAATGCTTGAGTTTATGTAAAAGTATCTGATGACTAACGCAGTCAAAAACCTTGGACCTTGAAGAGGTCACAGAATATACCGATTACATCTTGTTTACTGTCCCAAGCAGCAAAAACGTTTTTGAGTAGTGCAACTCCAGCATCAGTAGTGCATCGACCCTTAGTAAAGCCAAATATTTCTCTAGTATGGTAATATCAATATATGTAATAACGGCAGAAATATGGTCTGAAAAGGAAAAAAAAAACTTTTTAAAAAAACACGCTTTTATTAAAAAGACTAAAAACCGATCTAAAAACTTGAAAATAAAAATAAAGTCACGCTTTTAGAAAATTTGGGTACATATCATGAAAAATTTCTGATGACAAAAAGAAATGTAACTCAAAAATTTGTCTATAAAATTTAGCAAATTAGTCCAAGAACTCAATGACTATAAAAGCGTGGGGTGTTCAAAATTAAACATTACTCATTTAATGGTCTTAACATTTACACCCCACGCTTTTATAGTCATTGAGTTCTTGGACTAATTTGCTAAATTTTATAGACAAATTTTTGAGTTAAATTTCTTTTTGTCATCAGAAATTTTTCTTGATATGTACCCAAATTTTCTAAAAGCGTGACTTTATTTTTATTTTCAAGTTTTTAGATCGGTTTTTAGTCTTTTTAATAAAAGCGTGTTTTTTAAAAAGTTTTTTTTAATTTTTTTTTATTTACTACTTTTTAGATCAAATGTTTTTTAGTCTTTATAACAAACAAAAGTTTTTTCAAACGTTTTTTAGTCTTTGCGTAAAAAGCGTGTTTTTTAAAAAGTTTTTTTTAATTTTTTTTTAATTTACTACTTTTTAGTCTCGTGATTATTATAACAAACATAAAGAAATGTACATAATTGTTCAGAAAATGTAGTATTAGAATTAAACATATGCATTATATCAAATTCTATCTGTTTGCTTCATTGAACCAATTCTCATATTAAAAAGTTTTTAATTTATTACAACATAATTATGTATTTTTATGATTCGAAAATGATTGAATATTGTATTGTCATCTAGAATACACATGTAAAAAAAATTTGAGCTCGATTGGAGCAGTAGAAGTGGTCGAAAAATCGATTACAAGATTTGATCATGACAAACAAACAAACAAACAAACGGACAGAGTAAGTCAATAAAAAGCGTGTAATAATCGGTGGTACACTTGTGTTTCAATAATTTCTTGAATTTATAATACTTTAATAGTTTTTTTTATTACATATAGCATATGTAATAAAAAAAAAAACAATAAATACCCAATTGTGACACACAATGTGATATTTGCACATATTACCCGCGATAAAAATGAAGCGTTTGATATTTCACAGGAATGTCAACTGAGTTGACATTTGTCTGTAAATACCACGCCATTATATGATGCGGTCCGTGTTGCTATTGCGACAGCCATTGCCGCAGCCGTTCCCAATAATTATAGCATAATATATCTATTGTTTTAGGTACATAGTTAAGTGGTCTCAGGCTCAGGTTCCCTATAACCGAAAGGTCCGGGGTTAGATCCTGCCATTTTCGATAGTTAAATTTCAGACGAGGACGTTGCGATTATAATAAAATAATTTTGTGTATGTAATATTACATTTTAATTAAAATGAAAAATAAATAAAGAGTATAACTTATAAGAATAAAAAATGCTAGTAACACAAATTTCGACTGTTACGTCGAAAAATGCTAACACAATTTTCGATGTGACTCGAACTCACCGTAATCGATGGTCTTGTTTAACTTATTTTTTTTTTATTTATAATAAAATTGTTGAATTTGCAAAATGACCGACGTTATCAGTGATGATGACTTATGATCTCAGTAATCAATACAAAACCAATAACAAAAGACGAATTGTTTACTTAGAACAAAAACAGTGCAGAAATGATACACGAAAGCACAATTTTACCTTAATGCACTGTTTAATGGCTAAAAATAAAAATCAACTTAATTAAGTAGACTTGGTGAGAAAAGAAACAAATGACGCTCACTTTGTATTATTATAAAATTTTATACTTTTTATTTAGATAAAAACAATGGAAATATATAGCAATAAACATATGAATTCTTTTTCACCGTGGGAGAGCCATGCTTCGGCACGAATTGGGCCGGCTCGACCGGAGTGATACCACGGCCTCACAGAAAACCGGCGTGAAATAGCGCTTGCGCTGTGTTTCGCCGAGTGAGTGAGGGTACCGGAGGCCCAACCCCCCTTATTCCCCTCTATTCCCCTTATTCCCCCTATTCCCTTTTAAAAGGCCGGCAACGCATCTGTGACTCCTCTGGTGTTGCGGGTGTCCATGGGCAACGGTTATCGCTTACCATCAGGTGATCCGTTTGCTCGTTTGCTGCCCTATGCTATAAAAAAAAAAAAAAAAAAAAATTCAACTCCAAAATGATAAAAACAACGGGTAAGGAAATTGTTAATGAACTTTGAAAAAAATGATTTAAGTCACTATAAGACTTTTGTAATTTCCTGCTAAGAAACCCTCGGGTGGTAGCAGAATACCAGTGCTTTGCTCACATCCTGATGTGAGTAAATTTCAGTCACTGAGCTACGACCCTTTTGCACTTCTGCAGCGCACACAATTTAGTTTGTTTTGTGTAATTGTTAAGTTTGTATAATTTTAAGTCCTTTGTATTTGTGTGTGATGAACTCAAGTGTAAATAAAGTTTTATCTATCTATCTATCTAACTTTTGCCGAAAAGTCGCGGAGTCAACACACAGAAGTACATTAAATAATTGTAAGTTTTAAATGTTTGAGGAGAAGAAGAATTAAACTTTCTTTTCAATAACTTGAGTTTTAATTTTACCTAGGTATATTTTACCACGGAAGGTAAATTGGTAGTTGAATGAAAAATATATTGAGCAACTTGCTAAAGTTTAATAACACTCACGCATTACAACTCAATGTGGAAATCTATTGTTATACTACGTTGAGGGCTGTTGTATTTCTGCTCAAATAAGTTTATGCCTAAATTAAGCCCTGCGGTGATAATAAAATCCAAGTATTTTCACTACACGTATGAAACAAAGTCGTTTTCTCTGTCCCTATAACCCTATGTATGCTTCAATCTTTAAAACTATACGCAACGACGGTAATATTATTACCGTGACGCAACGGAGTCTGATACGGTTTTTTTATAGATAGAGTGATTGGAGAGGAAGGAATTGACTGAAGAGAAAAGAAAGAGGAAGGATTGAATTTATTATATCCTATTACTATTATAAAGGCGAAAGTTTGTAAGTATGGATGTTTGTTACTCTTTCACGTAAAAACTACTGAATGGATTTGAATGAAACTTTACCACAATATAGCTTATACATCAGAATAACACATAGGCTACAATTTTTGAGGTTTCTATGAGGTCGTAAAAAAAACACATTTTTTGCGCTTACATTGCAAACGCTGACTGAATCCTACAAGATAGATCAAAACAATTTACTACAGTATTGTACAACTTAAAAAGGTCTACAAAAAAGTCCGTGATTGTATATGTTTATCTCTTAGGAATAACCCACAAAAGGAAAAATATCGTTAAATGTAGTTTATAGGAGCATACTGCAGTAGCTACCTATAGGCCTATGATTAGGGCTCTGCAGTGCTTAGTTACCGTATTTCTTACTTATTACTAGACTAGACGGGACGAACCTGAAGTCCACGCGAACGAAGTCGCGGGCAAAAGCTAGTGTATAATAATATCCATTAAATAGTGGAGAAATAATGTTATTTTTGAGATTTCTATTGTGATGTCATATATAATATTTTTTTCCGCTACATTGCAAACGCAGGCTAAAGCCTGATTTATCAAAATATTGTACTAAGTATTGTATATATTGAAAAGGTCTACAGGAAACTCCGCGATGGTATATGTCGATCTCTTATGGATATCCCACAATAATATTTTTTTATCATTTTTTTTTTTTTTTTTATAGCATAGGGCAGCAAACGAGCAAACGGATCACCTGATGGTAAGCGATAACCGTTGCCCATGGACACCCGCAACACCAGAGGAGTCACAGATGCGTTGCCGGCCTTTTAAAAGGGAATAGGGGGAATAAGGGGAATAGAGGGGAATAAGGGGGTTTGGGCCTCCGGTACCCTCACTCACTCGGCGAAACACAGCGCAAGCGCTATTTTACGCCGGTTTTCTTACCATCATTTACTTTTTACGACAAATAATGGCTAATTTTCGAAGCGATAACCGATAACCAATCTTTATCAAATTAAATACCTTAAATGCATTGTAGATTTACTATATGGCACTTTTTCTGTAGTGTATTTAGTAGTCTTAGAAAATGTTTACGAATAAAAATCGCCGCTAGGGGGCTCTTAAGTTTTGGCTAAAAAATCCAGGTTTACGGCAGAGTCAGCTGAAACTTGGATATGTTGTTCTCCTTGACGAGCTGATACAATTTTTAATGATACAAGTTTTAGAAGATGTTGACGACAAAAATCGCCGCTAGGGGGCTCTGAAGGTTTGGGTAAAACATCCGGGGTTTCGGTAGAATGAGCTCGTACATGCACGGATTGCGCTGAAGATAAAAATCCCGTAAATTTTCAATATGAAATTAATATATATTTAGAATTAATTTTCATGTTTATTTATATTAAGTTATTATTGTTAAGGAGTTTTGAGTTGCGTCTCTCCCATAATACTTCATGATGTAGTTTAAATAAAAGTCTGAATTTAAACTGTCGTGTGACAGATAATTTTGTCGAATCAATAGAAAAATGTCAGTTGTAGAAATATTTATATATTACTAGCTGTTGCCCGCGACTTCGTCTGCGTAAATTTCGAGTTGAATGTTATTGATACACAAATCATATTAATATACGATTTTACCGATTAAAATATTTTTGGTATAAAGCAATTCCTTGAGGTAAAGTAAACTCAAAGAATTTCTTTATATACCACATTATTCGTTTTTCCTTCCGCCATCTAGTGATTTATGAAAAAACTAACATGCGTAATGAAACTGATTTACACTTAAATATTTTTTTCTGTTCTATTATATGTATAGATTAAGCGTGAAGAGGTAATAAACAAACAAACTTTCGCATTTATCATATTATTTTGATAAAAACTCGTTTCGTTTCATCGTATTTTGGTTCCCTGTTCCATCTCACTGCCCACGAACATGCTAAACGTGGCCTTTGGGGTCTTATAACCTGTGGCTCTGTCTACCCCGCAGGGGATAAAGACGTTATCTTATGTATGTATTGTATCATGATGATGAATTGTCTTTAGATTTTAAATTTCCCATGTAACTTATGTAAGAATGGTGTACATTATAATTCGCAATATTATCATGCCTTGAGTTCATTAAAATGTCGATAACTTTTTTTTTAATGAACCGATTTTGATGAAACATAGTTTAGATATTATTCTGAGTTAAAACAAAGCAAATAGTGAAAGTTTCAAGCAAATCGGTTCAGTACTTTCGGAGATAAACGTGAACAAACATACAGACAGACAGACAGACAGACAAAAAATTCCAAAAATTTTTTTTGCTTTCTAATAATCTATTTAAGTGCCCCTCTATCCATTTCAGTCAAAAATACTAAATGTACAGACAAAATATTTTTACTGTCTTATTATATGTATAGATTTTGAACAGATATTATTAATATTAATAAATTATAAGATGTATTTTGTTTGTTGTTGTATTTTGTATAAATGTTTCAAATAAATATGTATAATATAAGAAGAGATATTTTTGCATGTATTTACTCCAGATTGCTCATGTTAAAACACTTTCTGTATCTGTAAGCCTCCAGGATATGACAACATTTTATTTTCATAAGTCGTTTATTTTTGTGAATCTATTAATAATAATTGGATTGAACTGCCAGTATTGTTACTACTCTGAATGAAGTTTAATCATAAAAAGTAAAAAACGACAAAACAAAAAATGAGTTTGACCGCAACGATCGCGTGCGTGCCAATCACCGAGAGGCGCCGATTCCTTCTGTTATTGTTTACTGACCCTAGAATGCAGTATCCACTCGTCTACTTATTGCTAGGACAATCTCGATCAGAGAAATTCATCTTTTCTACATTTGACAGCCCGCATCTCACCCGAGGGTACTATATCTGTTTGAGTACCTTCATCTAACTTATTTCTGCCGCAAAATAACAGTTTTTTCAGTCAATCCTAATATTAGACCAGATCCAGAGAGATCCAGACCCGTCTTAGCTCACCCTTCAGAACAATTGGGTAGACGACAATTTTTTAAATTCTATATATAATAAGAGTACTTTTTTAAGTGAGAAATATTGTAGAACCAACAGTACACCTGCACGTATTACTTTTGATGATACATCGACATGTTTGCGGCGCTGCTGTCGCGGGTCGCTTAAAAACGCTCCATACTAAAAACACTGCAATCGTGACGTGAAAATTTTAAAATAACTTTGTTATTTGTACGTTTATAAGTATACTTTCTATATAAAAAAATGTTACATTTAATGTTAGAAATGTGTTCGTTTTATTAGAATTACGTAAATAATTATTGCTCATTTTTTAGAAATCTAAAAACAATATAAATTAATAATTAAATTGAAATTTCTATATTGACATACTTTCATGAGATATAAATTGCTCAAATCAGATAATTATAGTATAAAACGGCCATAATCAGTTGTAGTCGTCTACCCTATTAACGCAGAATATTCGCCCTGCTAGTGGCGGCATCTGTGCCGGGGTGCTAACTCCTTGTAGTTCCTTTTCTCGGTAGCATTCTGCTTCGCCACGAGTAGGCTCCATCCATTCAGGCCAGAATCACTTTGATGTCCGCACCTTTTTACACGCTTTTTATTGACTTACTCTGTCCGTTTGTTTGTTTGTTTGTTTATCATGATCAAATCTTGTAATCGATTTTTCGACCACTTCTACTGCTCCAATCGAGCTCAAATTTTTTTTACATGTGTATTCTAGATGACAATACAATATTCAATCATTTTCGAATCATAAAAATACATAATTATGTTGTAATAAATTAAAAAATTTTTAATATGAGAATTGTTCAATGAAGCAAACAGATAGAATTTGATATAATGCATATGTTTAATTCTAATACTACATTTTCTGAACAATTATGTACATTTCTTTATGTTTGTTATAATAATCACGAGACTAAAAAGTAGTAAATAAAAAAAAAATAAAAAAAACTTTTTAAAAAACACGCTTTTTACGCAAAGACTAAAAAACGTTTGAAAAAACTTTTGTTTGTTATAAAGACTAAAAAACATTTGATCTAAAAAGTAGTAAATAACAAAAAATTAAAAAAACTTTTTAAAAAAAACCGCTTTTATTAAAAAGACTAAAAACCGATCTAAAAACTTGAAAATAAAAATAAAGTCACGCTTTTAGAAAATTTGGGTACATATCAAGAAAAATTTCTGATGACAAAAAGAAATGTAGGTAACTCAAAAATTTGTCTATAAAATTTAGCAAATTAGTCCAAGAACTCAATGACTATAAAAGCGTGGGGTGTAAATGTTAAGACCATTAAATGAGTAATGTTTAATTTTGAACACCCCAAGATTTTAGATCGGTTTTTAGTCTTTTTAATAAAAGCGTGTTTTTTTAAAAAGTTTTTTTTAATTTTTTTTATTTACTACTTTTTAGATCAAATGTTTTTTAGTCTTTATAACAAACAAAAGTTTTTTCAAACGTTTTTCAAGTACATATGTGTTCTTCTAATGCTGACCGTGCCTTCTCTTAAGGGTGCGGTCACCTTTCCATCCGTGCTGTAGGGCCCTTATGGCCAAGGTTCAGGCTGAGTTTTAGTTGGTAGATCATACTGGTTGAGCCGCCTTGTACCGTTTGGTGTCCGACATAATCAGCGTGGCACTTATGGTTGGGGTGGTATCCATGAGGATTGTCAGCCTCTCCTCTCCAGAAAGAAAAAGTGCTCACAGTTTCCGGTGCGAAGAATAAGTTTGACTAACATCTACAACAATAAACAGCTTAAAGAGTTTTCGAACCTTGTTCACATATGGCATGTACTATGTGTACTTAAATTAAAGCCACATTTCATACATTAAAAACAATGTTTATATATTGTGATATATGTTATTGTATATATATTACTATACCATAAATCAGTGATTCTCAACAATTTTTTTTGTTGCGGCACATATTTAACGATTTAAAAATTTGGCGGCACTCAAAAGAAAAGATGAAAATTATTTACTTACTACAACACACTGCATAAATAGTTTATGACCAAAATTTTAAATATACTAAATAAACTAATATATACTACAATAATAACTAAAAGTTTATTAAGGGATTAATTACAAGCTAATAATAAACATATTTTAATGCGAAATTTGAGCTTGATGTTTTTTGATAATTTCATTTATATTTGGTCGTAAAAATGACAATGCTACTCTCATATTGTCTTCTACATTTAACAATCTTGATCTTTTTTTAGTTTTAATGTTGGCTAATGCTGAAAATCAGAATTCACACAAATAAGATGTGGAAAATTGTAATAATATGTTTAAAGCTATTTTGTCTATCATTGGATAATCGTATCTGATGTTAATCCAGAATGAATTAATTGATTCTTCTGAATGTTTTAAAAGTAAATCTCGATTATAGGAAAGCAAAATGAGTTCTTCCTCTTCATTCAAAGTTAAGTCAAATACAGAAGTATCCGTTATGAGAAATGGATTTCGAACTCAATGAAATTTCTTAATATCTAATTTTGGGAAATAATGAATAATTATCTCCTTTAATGTTGTCTTAAAAATTTTCTTTTTAAATGATATAATTTAATAATTTTAACATTATTATCGCATATTTGTAAATTTGGCGGCACACAAAAGTGCCGCGGCACAGTGGCTGAGAATCACTGCCATAGATTGTTAACCATAGATACAGACATTTTTAAACTATTTGAAAATTCTGTTTGCTTACGCTATGATGTATTAAAATATTATATAGAATTATGAAACTATTGTTTCACGACAAATCAACCATTTTCACATAAATGTTTATCAGATAAGTCATCTGTACGCAATAATACCATCAATATTTTTATTTATTTGATTGTCACAAAACCTCTCATTGTGTATGAAGACTGGCCGGTTGTCCCGATTTTATCTTTGTATATTATTTGGTGGTAACCCTAACTGTAGTAGATCTATAGTCCATTACATTTCACGTCGTGACGTGTCGTGACGCGATTGATTCGGCTGGCATTCATAGCTGCACAGTGAATTTCGTAATCTTTAAAAAAGTGCCAACTACATCACTTACCGTTCAATAATGACAGAACCAATTTAAATGATCACCTATTTGTTGAATTCCTCTCCACTTAGAATAACGAAATAAACATTTAAATATTAGTAAAACCAGGAAAGCTATATCATACATGAAACGACATATATATATTACATAAAACACAAGAACGGCTGTTTCAATTATTCGATTATCTCTTTGTTATAATTGGCTCCGTTAAGAAGCGTGTAAATGTATGTGTTTTATGTTGCAGTATTCCAGTAACATCAGGGTGATTGGACTCGTGTTCGATTTTGGGCACGAAACGCGGAGACGGAGAAATATCCGGCTCGTGGCGCCATATTTGGAGCTGCGCCCGCGCATCATGGCGGTCATTTAGTAATGCGTCGACGGATCGGCAATCGTAATGGATTTGGACTTGATTAACATAAACTGTAGAAAAATTACTTGTGATTCTAATCGTATACTTTACTTGTAATTGTATAGTATAGGAAACGAATCGATATAACTTTAAACAATTACCATTTTATTACTTTATCGGTCGCATTAAATGGGAATATTTGTTAGTTTAATCAGCAAATAACGAGAAATGATGCACAAATTTTAGATTCTTCTATTATAATCATCCAATTCGATTATGATTATCGATTAATCGACGCGTTACATATTAACTAACTTGTTTGTATTCGTTAACGTAAGCTAATAATATAACAAAATTCAGTGAAAAAAGCAAATTGATTTAATAATAAGTTTCTACATTATTATTAAATCAATTTGCCAGCAAACTTGTCGTTTCACTAAAACTGACCTCAAAAAAGGAAGAGGTTGCTAATTTGGCTGTATGTTTCATTGTTTGTTATGTTACGCGAATATTCAGCCAATTATGACGATTTTCTTTTGTTTTGTAGTCATTTTTTAGAGCTGGTCCTATATAAATTTTATCGAAATTGATTCGGAGGTTTAAGAAATTGGCACTGACTTCAAATTTAGCTAGTTTAGTTTTGAAGTCGGTTGTTGTATTTTATTTGTAAATAAGTAATTAATGTTAACTTTTTTCAAATTAAAAACAAGGGAAAGGAAATGAAAAATGAAAAATATTTATTTAATATTATAATTTCATTTCATATCAGTTCGGACAGTAAAATTTAAGTTTCGTTATATCCTCGTAGATCCCCAGATAAAATTACGCGTGCTAATGAAAAGTTCCCATCGCCTAAAAACCACCTTTCTAAAACTACAGAGCAGTCCGACACATCGCGCTTGTCGGAAAAGACCCTATATACAATAAAGTTAGGGATATACCTAACCGGCACAGACTCATATCTGATTGCTTTTTACCTTCCGACATAGTGGTCTTGAGCGTCCGAACTAGAAGTGCGTCTATTCCGGCCTATGGAATCACTTCAAGTTTGCTATTTGACAAGCTGCAGAACTCCGTTCTCGTGCCTTCCCAAAATAATCAAGGCATGAGCTGAATATAGCCATTTGCAGCTTTAGCGTAGGTGAAAAAAATCATTAATCGATCGACTCCGATATGCAGTATGTAGGTAGTTATCGACTAATAAAAGTAGGTTATCTATATACACAATACACGGAATGCGGGAATCCCCTACATTATAAAGATTCATTCATAACTAAACAAAAAATTCTCATATCTCGCATCCGGGTTTTATCGGCTAATGAAAACGATTACTGCAAGCGGTTCCCTTCGCATTTGTAAATAGAAATCTTCTTTACCCAAAATGCTCTAACGACTAATGCCCTGTAAGCATAGATTATATAACTTATCTCTTAACATAGAATACTCATAGATAAAGCACAGTGACACTGTTAGTTTCTATATTGTGCAAATATCAATATAAGTATGTAACATCCGGCAAATGTCCTATAAATAAAAATGTAACATGTGTCAGTATTTATGAGTGCTATGAACTCCAAGTAGTTGCTGGTTCAAAAAATTGGCGCGTGCTTGGCGACAAAACCGCTGAACCACAGGCGGGGTTCTATTATTAATCATTCGACTTGTTTTCAATAATGCATTTTTCTTGTAGCACGTTTTGTAATCAAAATTATAAATTGTTACCCTGATTTTGTCATTTTACAAAAATAGTATTTACATGTTTAAATATGAAAACAAACAACTTCAATTGGATGTTGGTCCAAATAATAGTGAATTTTTGTTTAACAAAGTCTAATCAAACACAATTAGGCCGGTGATTAATTACTCGTTCGGGTCGGTTTCTTAAAGACGCAGGATATTTCTCTTTATTTTAGATGTATTATTAGATCATATACGTTTTTTTAGCATTTTCAAAGAAAACAAATTCACTAAAGTCGCAGATTACAATCATAAACCTACTATAATCTCAATTGAAATCAAGAAGTTTGCAAAGATTTTATTGTATTATATGAAAATTGCAAATTGATTCTTAGTTATTTTCAGAGAATATAGTATACTTTCAACCAAGCATTATACTGGAGTTTTCAATCGATTCAGTTAATAATTGGTTGCAATTTTAGTTATAGCGAAAACCTGATTGGGTGAAGACGTAGGTTTATTAAATTCCACCAGAACCAATATTTTTTGCATTACTTTATCATTTTTTTAACCGTACGATTTGTGTATCAATTAATTTACTGAATTTTATATCAGCTACAATTATAATATATATTATTATTATACAGTTATACGTAAATGTTTCATTGGTTAAGAGTACTTGGTTAGCTAAGTAACATAATTAAAAATACTTTTTCATAAATCATATATTTTAGATTTAAATTAACATAGAGTTTCCATAATGTTCATAACATGCAATATATGCACAAATAAAGATTAAGCTTTTCTTATTTTTAGTGTTAATGAAAATAAAAGTAACTTATATTTGGGGTAGTTTACGGAAAAGAGACGTGAAGTTTTATTTTCATATCTAATTAAGATCTAAATGAGCATTATAAAAGGTGCAAATCTATACTAATACTAATATAATATTATAAAGCTGAAGAGTTTGTTTGTTTGATATTTGTTTGTTTGCTTGTTTGTTTGAACGCGCTAATTTCTGGAACTCCTTGTTCGAATTGAAAAATTATTTTTTTATTGAATAGCTATATATTGAGTAACTATATTAAGTTTGTTATGTATGTTTCCCAAATATAAAAAAAATATCTGCTACTTATATTAAATAACAATAACCACTTTAGATATTCGATTTTTCGTTAACGAAAAGAGTGACTGAGTTTATCATTATTACTTTTTAAACATTTTTCAAGTTCTATTTGTACATGTAGAATTTATTTCTATTTAAATATCTGTATTGTATTTATTCTGTATCTTACAGAAACATAACGAATTGTAGTGCAGCGTAGTCGAAGGTAAGTGGTTACAGGCCCATAATTACCATTAGGTTATAGTCCCTATACGAAGACTGCACCTTGTTGATATCACTTTGACAATTTTATTCTTTGCCAACATAGTTGGTAAAATATATATGGTGCATAGACAATGAAAAATAGTCGTATACGACAAACACTTCAATCGAGTGTTTCAAGATAGTCTCCCGTCCGTTACGCCCACCTGGCGCTTATTCCGGTGTCTATTGAATACACGCCATACGAATTTTAATGAGATTAAACTTTAAACTCCTTGGTGGTTCTTAGGAGTATTGTACTAGTTATAAGAAACAATCTATAGCTTAAAACGACTTCTATGGTTTCGTTAAATTAAGTTAAATTAATATTGTGTTGATTACTATATTGGCTTTGTATTATAATACTGGCCACATGCTGTTTATGGTTTATATTCCTGCCTGCGTTACGTATGCCTATTCAAAAAAGAAAAAAAACATTTCGAATTTCAAAAATTCTACAGACCACTTCCTATTGTTAGCTTTCTTAATTAAGGCCTTTATTTTGTTACCTTTATTTTGTTGTTATCAATAATCTATATTTTAAGAACGTCACATTGAACGTCAGGTCTGTGCTGTGCGGCCATACTGATTTTGTATATTGTAATGAGCAGTCGTGTTTATAAAATCCGTGTAAATCAACGACATCCTGTTTCATTTCTCGAGATAAAGAACTGATCCTTCACTATAAACATTGTTTGAATTTTTTGTTAACAATTTGATAAGGTTATTGGTTTTATAGATATTGTAGATTACCGGAGAATATTAAACGGACCAAGAGGTCCGTTGTAAAATAGTCACTAGTTTATCTTAATTAGAGAAGATATTACTATCAGGTGGGCAGTTAAGAGCGAAGTAACCATAAAAATCAGCTGTTATCGTGCCAGTGTAACTACCATGAGTTTACATTCGTTTGCAAACGATATCGACAGCGTATATATTTGTATGAAAACTTTGTACAGCGCCTCTAACGGAAACTGACATACCTATCGGAAACGATAGCAAATAAGGTGCTGTCACTTTAAGTGCCCAGATGATATCATACCCTCGCTATTAAGCCATTCGCCCAAGCACTTGAGTCATTCCGAGGAATATAAATATTACTAGCTTCCGCCTGCGGCTTCGCCCGCGTGAAATTAGTTTTTGTCAATCCTGGTCCCTTATGTCTAATGTACCAAGATTCTTGGTCTTATCTTCAATTCAACCCCAATTTCACCCCCACACTGGTAAAAATGTCAAAATGCTAGAAAAAACGATTTTTTGTTTCTTATGACGTGTTATTTGACGAACTTGCATACTAACTTGCAACCTTTATTTCATCCCCTAGCTGGTCAAAATTAAAAATGCTAGAACAAATGTTTAATGATATCTTATGAAGTGCTTAAATATAAAGTTTCATGGTTTTATCTTTTAAAATTAAGAAATCCCATACAAACTTTCAACCTCTATTTCAACTTCATCCCTTTTTTTCGAAATCAAAAGTAGCCTATGTTCTGTCTCAGGCTCTAAAGATTGTCTGTACCAAATTTCATCAAAATTGGTTGCGAGGTTTAAGCGGGAAAGCGTAACAGACAGACAGAGTTATTGTCTTATAATATTAGTTGGGATAGTCGTATATTAGACATAACAAACAGACAAACCGATAATGCGTTTTGTGGAAAATAAAATCTGACAACATTTTCTAATTCACAATATGCTACTAATTTGATTTTAATTTCTATATATTCACGTATGTATGTCGATTGATATTCCAATATTGGTTTTCACAAAGTTGGAGGAACTCAACTTACTACAAAAGTCTGCGCAATTAAAGAAGTCCATTTTGACAGATGTGATGTATGAAGGTGATTTTCACCTTGTTAAATGTATTATTTATTAGTGTAACTAGCTGACTTGACAGACGTTGTCCTGTCAAATGTCTCAAATGTCATGTTGCCTCGCTGTATGTAAAAAAAGATTTTCCCGCTTTTTTGTTGAAATTTTTCCTTATTTTCTGTGCTATAAACCTCACGGAGCCCGAGGCCTTTCCAACGAATGCAAAACTATGGAAATCGGTTCGTGCGTTCTGGAGTTATAGCGTCAGGAAGGAAAACCCGACTTATTTTTATATAGTAGATTATGCAATTGTAAAGTATTAATGCTTTTTTAATATGGATTTGTCGTCTAAACTAAAATTAACATATTCAATATTTAATTTAATATAATGAAAATTGATTGATGCTATATTTGATTTTGTATAATGAATGATAAACTTTTTATAAAATATTGAACATAGTGCCGAGCATAGTGATACTACAACATTGTTTGTGCCACCCGTATACTACCCTCCGCTAGGAGTAATAATGTTCTGTGATAGTACCTATGTTTACAAATAAACACACAAATAATTGCTTATCTGTCAAAACATAAGACAGACAAATTATGACAGTTGCCGTCCCTGTCAAAACGGGTTTATTAGATTTGAATACTTTAATCGAAAAAATTACGTCATTTATAATCGAGACTAGTAGAAGGTAAACGTAATAAGTAGGGTGAACCGAGAGAAATGGACAAAATATACATTTTTGATTCCATCACATCCATACTAATATTATAAATGGGAAAGTTTGTCTGTCTGTTTGTCCGTCTTTCATGGCAAAACGGAGTGACGAATTGACGTGATATTTTACATGGAGATAGTTGAACGGATGGAGAGTAATATAGGCTACTTTTTATTCCAAAAAAATCGACAGATCCCACGGGATGCGCAATAAAGGCTTCGCTCAAAACTACTGCACAGATTTTCATGCGGTTTTCATCAATAGATAGAGTGATTTTTATCTCGGAAAGACGGATAGTCCCACGGTAAGCGTGATAAGACTTTCGCGCCATAAACCGACTTCCGCGCTTATGTAGCGGTGGGCAAAAGCCCACCCTTAACCCTCTATAGACCCAATCCCGAAATCCACGCGGGCGAAGCTCCGGGCAGAAAGCTAGTTTCATATAAGTCCCAAACTACCCTCACTATGATAGGGTGATTGGGTCTTAGCCATTCACACTGGCGCAGTGCGGATGCGTTGAATACGTACAACCTTTGAACATTTTTGTAGGTATATGCAGGTTGCCGTTTCCAGAATGTAATGTCTTCAAATCAACACCAAGCATTGGCATCATTTAAATAATCATTGACTTTATAATAGCCTCTTACTCATTAGCGTCTTTTTAACATGTAAACCTTGAACTTATGAAAAGGCAATTCAGCTACACTATGTGGAATCTTGTTATAAAAATTTATACATTTGCCCCCATTTGCTTTGAGCATTGCACACATGCTCAGATTCATTACAGAAACATCTGCCCCCACCGAGGCTCGAACCCGGGACCTTAGAAATGGCGTCACCTTGAAACCGGTGTACTAACCACGCACCGTTTATGCATGCTTAAATCCAAATTTCAACTTTAATAACTGTGCAGCAAGCTGTATTATTTAAAAATGCTTTCACGCCTTTCGTCGGCAACTGTTTTTAATTATTATGTCGGGAGTTTGATACATTGTTTTGATAATTAGTTTGCGTGCGGAAGACAATCAGCTTTTTTTAACTAAGCAGACGATAAATAAATAAGCAATAGTTGGTGTGGATAGTTTAGTAAAAGTTTTATAAATGTTCATACATTACGGTTTAAAATTAAACAAGTGATATAGTTATTGCTTAATACCCATAGTAATTACCTTCAAATATATTCGAAAATTTGCTCATAATAAATTATTTAAAAACAGCAACAAGTAGCAGCTGTACTAGCTAGCTGTATATCCTAAAAAAATGGCGAAGGAAAAGAATTCATTAAGTAACAATTAAAATATAATAAAAATACGTGCAACCTCCTTTTTGTAAAACAGATTTTTAACACAATCTGTTACCGGAAGTACTAACCGGATATCTCTAACTAATAAGTATGTAGCTTTTTTTCGCTTTCTTTTGCCTTGCACGGCTTGCGCATTGATGTAACGGGAGCGCTGTTAGGTTACCTTACGGGAGCGCTCTTAGCTTACCTTAAGATTTTCGGCCTATTTCTTTATTACTCCATGATTCAAATCAAAATTCAAAAAATGTCACGCTTTGACAGTGTTCCTAAAAATTCATTATTGTTGATTATCAAGATATTGTTGATTATATACTATACCAAAACTTTGAAAAACATGTTAATAATTCCAGTCTAAATTGTATAAGTTACGAATATTGAAATAGTATAATTTTTGGAAAATTTGCGAAGTTGGAATATAATAATTATTAAACCGAAAGTCACTTTTTCCTATCTACACCCCTTTCACTGGGAGTCGAGGATCCGGAGCTAGCCGGAGGTCACCCTTGGCTCTATGGTGACAGCATTAGCCAATAAAAAGATTTAAATGTAAGGAAACAGAAGGATAGGAAAAACATAATATAGAATGGAATCGGAAAGCAGAACAGTAGACGATATATAATAATTTGATAATGAGCTTTATACATAGTTTTGTAATTTTTCAGGCATCCCAATTAATATTATAAAAGCGAAAGTTTCTAAGTATGGATGTTTGTTAGTATTTCAAGTAAAAACTACTCAATGGATTTTAATGAAACAATAATAATATAGCTAATACATCAAAATAGCACATTCAAGTTTTCATTTCAAAAATCGGGTGGGGCTGTGCCGGGGCACACGGCCGTTGGTTTTAACGTGAAACGTCTATGTTAGGGAATCGCTTTTAAAGTAAAAGATTGAAATAAAAACAAGATTGACGATGTTTTAAGTATTTTAATAAAAAACTCAACGTCACAACAGCGAGCTGACTGTATAAGTGAAATATTCACACCGCATTTTTGTTTCTAAGACTAATAGTTTTTTAATTATTAAGGTACGATGACATAGACCTTTTCGTTACGGTCCACTTTTTAAACCTGGTACCCGTATGTTTCGGCGCGATTTTAAAGACGTTTCACGTCAATAATTTATCCAACAAAGAGTTTCTTATTAAAAATTAGCTGTGCTCATGACTTTGTCCGCATGGAATCGTAATTTTAGGTAGTATTTTTAATGACTGAGAGTGTTTTAAACGTAAGAGTAAACAAATATAATCAGAAAGCTTCGAACTGCTAAGCTATCGGGAGTTACACGTGTTATTGTGAGTCAACCATAAAAGATAGACATATGCTGTCGGGGAATACATTTTTTATATAATTTTAAAGAGAACAATTCCGCCATACATAATTTCTGTGTAGCTTTAACTTTTAAGGTTGCACACGCGTGGAAGCTTAAAAAATGGAGGAACATTTCCCATTTTTCCAACATTTCCCTTCAGTACTCTGCTCCTATTGATTGTAACGTAATAAAAAGTATATTATAACCAGCTCAGGAGTATGAACAATAATTGTACCAAGTTTCGTTAAAATCCGTAGGGTAGTTTTTCTTTCTATCACGGTTATACAGACAGACAGACAGACAAAAATTTTACTGCTTACATTTTTGGCATCAGTATCGATCCCTAATCACCCCCTGATAGTTATTTTTGAAGTATATTTCATGTATAGAATTGACCTCTCTACAGATTTATCATAAGTATATAGATATATAACGCGTGTCTTTTGAAATTAATAACATTACTAATATACCTATTTTTTTCAAATAACGCAAAGGAGATGTCCTCTTATTACAAGGAGGTTGGTTTTTCGTGATCAGCGTTAACTAACAAACACCAAACTACATTAAATTGAAAGCCGAAAAAATATGAAGTATGAAACAAATAAAAGAAATATTTTTACCACCCCCAATTATTTTTTAAATAAATAAAACATGTTTATAAGAAATATTTCATATGGCAACACCTTAATGATGTTTTTATTAATCTGTGACTACCGGTATCTTACTCTATGTCACAAATTAATATACTATTGCTGGTCTGATCATAATCATAAAATCAAAACTATGACATTGACAGCAGGTGTCTGACTTGTCAGTTGACTTTTATTAATATTTTTTTCTGGCTCTAGATAACATACATTAAGTAACATAGCAGTCCCTATATTTTGTTAGTTAAAAACTTCTCAAAATTAGAAATATTCGGTTCATTAAAGCAATTATGTATGTATTTAGATTTTAAAAAGGCTTGTTGATAATTTTTTTTAAGCAATGTGTAATTATTGCATTAAAGATATTTCATTTTTTATTATACTAGAATACGAATTATTAAAAATCAATAACATGACTTACGGCGATTACTTTCTTTTAGAGCCTTCTATCCAAATATATCAAATGTACCCGAGTTAGTTACTATAAACCAATATGGGACATCTCCTTTAATCAATTTACAAGTAAATTAATTGCTTTAAGGATGTTTTGTTAACTTAGAGTCGTCTTTCATTTGTGATGCCACTGGTCGGTTGGGTCTGTTCCAATGGCGGCACGCGGTGTCGTGTTCCAGCTGCCTGGTAAAAGTACTCTTTGGAACTGCTCGCGTCATGCAAGTGTCAGGTGTCGCTGTCGTCATGATTTTCTAAGCATATAAGCAACTAATATTGAATCTAGATTACTTAACGTTACAGTTTCCTCCTGTCTTTACTAGTCTTGCCATGTTTTGGTTTCTTAACATTTTACCACTGTGGAAATCTCTCGCGCCAACTATTAGTAACCTCAATTTCATTTTTGTAGATCTATCTATAGAAACCCCACATGGCTTTCACGAAAAAAACATTTTTGTGTTTCAGTTCTAAGTATGGGGAACTCTCAAAATTTATTTCAACAGTTCAGTTCTGATAGTTTCTGAAATAAGTGGCTGTGACATACGGACGGACAGACAGACAGACATGACGAATCCATAAGGGTTCTGTTAATAAGTGCGTCAATAGTTTCATTATTATCCTCATTGTCATTATTATCCTGCAGCACGTGACTTGATCTATTTAGAGGTATTGCGAAGCCTTGAGAAGAACCATTTAAACAATAGCATCCGAATCTTTACTTTCTAATCTTATTTCACTGCTTAGAACGCGATGTGTGCAATACTAACGCCCTTTCACGAGACAATGTCACTGTTTTGCAATACTGTAGTGGGAGGTTGGGTAATAGTTTTTATGTTTCTGGTAATAGGTACTTAGGTTCTAAATTCCCTTTTTGTTCGTACTTATAACGTTATAAATTAATTTAAGGCTCAAAGAAATTATTTATTTTTGCATTTCATTTTCAAATCTACAATGAAATATTATATGATATTTTACGTCATAATTCTGTATTTTATCTCGGCTGCTACATTCTAAAATGAATGAATGAAAATGATTTATTAAGGCACACACATACATTAAAGTAGCAGACACGAAAAAAAATTAAAATCAAAATTCAGGAAAAATAATAAAAATACACATTTGACGACATTGACGACCTCCATAGTCGAGTGGATAGTACACCGGTTTCAAGGTGTCGCCATCTCTGGGGTCCCGGGTTCGAATCCCGGTGGGGGCAGATGTTTGTGTGATCTGTGATGAGCATTTGTACCTTAGTCATGGTTGTTGATATATATTTCAATAAAAATTATTTATATATGTATAATATATGTATGTCTATCCGTTACCCTAGATCCCATAGCACAAGCCTTACAGAGCTTAGTTTGGGCTAGGCTAATTGGTGTAAGTGTAACAAAAAATTTTTTTTTTTATTATTTTATTTAACATATATATACACACATATACACGCTCATATATATATATATATATATATAATATATATATATATATATATATTATATATATATATATATATATATATTATATATATATATATATATATATATATATATATATATATATATATATATATATATATATACGGGTGGAAATTTGTAATGCCACCTGGAGGGGAAGTACTCTTAATACTGTAGATAGAAAGTTTTACTTAAAGGAAACATTCCTTTATTTTTGAAAAGAAATAAAACTGCATTCAAAGATTTTTGAAAATTCACTTGCCCCACCCGGTAATCGAACCGACTAAAATCTGCAAAAGTTTCACCCTGTATTTTTATTGCACCGATCGGTAGGGTCAATTATAAGGATCAAATCTCTCTAACAAACTTCATAAATTAAATGAAAGGAAAACATTAATTAAGTATGTACAAAAAATGATACACTAACTAATGAATTGTTCGAAATGTGCCCCATTTTCTTGAATACACAAATTTATTCTTCGTACGATTTCATTGCTGGTAGCCTTTAAAAGTGTGTTGTGGTGAATATTATTGATAGTATTTTGTACTTCTCTACTTCTTCTACACTCTCAATTCGTTGACATGATCTTTTACATAGCCCCACAAAAAAAAATCTAAAGGGGTGAGATCTGGCGATCTTGCAGGCCATCTGATTGTGCCGTTTCTACCAATCCATGTATTAAAATGGTTATTAATCCAGGCAGTAGTGATTCTGCTGTTATGGGCTGGAGCACCATCTTGCTGTAGAATTATTTGGTTTCGCTCTTCATCGGGGAAACCATTTAACTCATTTCTTAATAAATCCAATATTTCTAAATACTTTACAGTGTTTAGGTGACCTTCGTACACATGGACTAACACAACCATATTTCTCATAATTCCGCACCAAACGTTGAAAGAAAATCTTACTTGACTGTTAGTTTCGTGAACACGAAGAGGAATCAATGAAATCTTAAATTATTAATTCTTTGAATTAAGTTTTCATTGTTTTCCTTTCATTTAATTTATGAAGTTTGTTAGAGAGATTTGATCCTTATAATTGACCCTACCGATCGGTGCAATAAAAATACAGGATGAAACTTTTGCAGATTGTAGTCGGTTCGATTACCGGGTGGGGCAAGTGAATTTTCAAAAATCTTTGAATGCAGTTTTATTTCTTTTCAAAAATAAAGGAATGTTTCCTTTAAGTAAAACTTTCTATCTAATACAGTATTAAGAGTAATTCCCCTCCAGGTGGCATTACAAATTTCCACCCTGTATATATATATATATATGTGTGTGTGTATATATATATACACATATGAACATGTACTCGGTGAATCAATGTGCGGTGCTGAATAGGCAATTAAATAAATATATATTTTTCTGTGTGATGCAGCTGCGACAGTATTCAAAAATTAATTAATTTCTAATATTTGCGTATTATTTGTGTATACTGTTTAAATGTACATATATGCAATAAATCTATTTCATTCGTTCATATTACAGAATGAGACCCAAACTTTAATCTCGGCTTCAGTACAGTTAGAAATGGATGGCGTTATGTGGCTATATAACGCCGTCCCTTTCTAACTGTGCTTAAGCAGAAATTTGATTTTAGAATACAGTCCTAAGTGTCTCTTATGGTTGTAATCTGCTAGAATATAATCTGCGTTCAGCACCAGCTTTGTATTAAAAAGGCCTTGCTTAGTATTTTAGTGATCCGTTTGCTCGTTTGGTGCCCTATGCTAAAAAAAAAAACAATCGCCATCGCTAACCTGTGGACACTTTTTAATGTTTTGGCGTGAAACAACAGGGTTACTTTCGCACTAATAATATTAGTAATAATGATTATTTCCTATAACTTATATTTATTTTACAACGCATATATACTTTTTCCTGTTTTTAATAAAACCACAATTGTAGCATTATACTTCTCATGTTTCTGGAATTCTGTTTCCACGTGCTATGTCCTGTTTACCTAAATTCTACACAATAATGTGTTAATATTTCGATGTAACGCTGGCGAAGCCGCGGGCGGAAAGCCAGTTGACATATAATTTCGTGAAACATCAAAAGATAAGTTTGTGAATGCAACATTTTTAACATTGCACAATAAATGCCAAAACGCAGGCGTGTCTATTCTCCGCCAAACGGAGCCCATTTGACCTGGCTCCTACTTTCCGGGGTGCATCTGTACCTGTAACCGCCAGCCTAGAACTCCTCGGCATGGAGTTGAGTTCTGACCTCAACTTTGGCGCCTCCATCGAGTCTAAGGCACTAACTGCGGCCAAAAAGCTGGGCATCCTCAACAAGGTTAAGCGATATTTCACACCGGGACAGCTCTTAACACTTTACAAAGCACAAGTCCGATCGTGTATGTAATATTGCAGTCACCTGTGGGATGGCTCAGCCAAATACCAACTCGCCGCATTAGATTCGGTGGAGCGTAGAGCCAAAAGGTTAATTGGCGACAAGAGGCTGGTAGCTCAACTACAATCCCTAGCTCATCGGCGGAAGGTTGCCAGTCTGGCGGTATTCTACAGATTGCACTTCGGTGAGTGTGCTCATGAGCTGCATGAGCTCATTCCCCCATCTCCCTTTTACCATCGGATATCCAGACGTACGGCAGGATACCACCCTTACTTGGTGGATATTCCACATATTCCGTACGCAGCGCTTCTCCAAATCCTTTATTATGCGCACCGCAAAAGAGTGGAATTCCCTGCCGGCGGCGTCTGTATTTCCGAGCTCATACAACCCGGAACTATTTAAGAAACGAGTGCACAGGCATTATCTGGGCAAACTCGCTCCATCGTAGGCCTCGTCTATGCCCTCGGGCTAGCCTGAGTCCAAGAGTAAGCCCATAAAATGTTAAAAAAAAAAAAAAAAATATATGTATATATATTTATTTTTATTTAAAGATGTCCAAAGCCGTCTTATACTAAGCTCTGGCCCTTGGGCACACAAGAATTAGAGGTCCTATTGGAAAGTGAAAATAGCGCGTCTCTCGGCCTCAGCTTGCAGGTAGAAATGAGCCATCTTATGAAGCGTCTGTCTTCTATACTAATATTATAAAGAAGTAAAGTTTGTGTGTTTGTAAATTGTAAAGGGTAATCTCGGGGTCTAGTGAACCGATTTTAAAATTTTTTTCACCAATAGAAAGACACAATGTTGCTGAGTGCCATAGGTTATATTAAAATCCGAAAAATAAAAAGGCTTTTACGTGGTAGTCCGTTTTGCAAAGTAAATGGGTGAAAAAACGGGTAGCGTACGGAGCGCGATGGCTTCGGGTTTAATTCGGTTCGCGTTCGTGCTCGCTTCGAGGATATTAGTATTATGCCCAACGAAGTGGGCACGGGTTAGCTAGTCGTTGATATAATGGCGTAGTATATGCCACGTAAATATGTTCTTACAGTTACTAATTTGCGAAAAAGGTAATGTCTAATGTTTTGGAGAATAAATGTGTGAGAGAAATTGTAGGTCCTTCGGGACCCCTGAGAATAGGGGCCCTGGGTACGGGCCCCGTGTGCCCTGACTGTAAGAAGACGCTATTGACGATGCCCCACACTAAGATTTTTATCCTGTATCGTGGGTGCAGTCACAAGCATAGAAATCTCACATGCACAAATATCCCGACCGGAACAATTTTTTGTAAGTCACAAAATAATTGACCCGTGCGGGAATGAACCCACGACCCCTTGCGTAGTAGTCGAACACTCGATCGCTATGCTAAATGTAGTAAAATACTAGCTGATGCCCGCGACTTCGTCTGTACAAGATTAGTATTAAAATGAGCGTGGTATATTTAAAATCCATATCAAAAAGACATACATACACTCACGCCTTTTTCCCATGGGGGTAGGCAGAGATTACGTCTTTCCACTTGCTACGGTCTTTACATATCTCTTTCAATAATAAAAATAAAAAAAGACACTCATGAGTAAAGGTTATTATAAAGTAAGTGACTATCTAAATGATCACAGTATTTGGGAATAGGGACACTATTCATAGAGCCATGTTTGGTAACAACATTACTTATAATATTGTATTATTTTATATGTGTATGTAATACACACGACATACGACATACATACATACGACTGTAATCGTATTAGGTATGATTGTATCTTATACTATATTGTATTTTTATATTATATTATTATGTTGCTTAAATCACGTATCTTTATAAGACACGGTCCTTTAAAGGCTTACGCGGGGATACAGATCCAACGCGTAGAGGCCATTTAAGCGAATTTTAATGAAAGTGTGCGTGGAGTGTACCAATTGGGTCTAATCTCTATCTGCACCATGAAAAATGCAGCCAAAGACTATACCTAGTTAGATGCACAGAAACTATTGTCATTAGTGGTCAAAACGTTTGTGGCCTATTGCATTTCGATTTAGGTGGTAATGAAAACCGGGCTATGGAAGAGACTCCGGTCACCTGCCTTCTCAAAGCTTCCTAATTGATTTTAAATATGGCAGGTGGTGACTCGCCGCTCACTAAATGGGCCCTCCAAAAAAGCAGACCAATATTGGTGCGAAGAGAGCAACATTGGTGTGAACGGCTAAGGGTGTAGAGAGGTTTTTGTTTTTAAGCTTTTTTTTTGTTTTGTTTGTTGACGTCAATAAGTGCCTGTAAAGGTCTATGTTGAATAAATATTATTTTGATTTTTGATTTTGATTTTTTGATTTTGAGTAGCTTTATAAATAACTTCATAATAAAATACATTGGTACATTTTTCCTACTTACTTGACACTTATCATTCAACTAGCTTTCTGTCCGCGGCTTCGCCCGCGTGGATTTCGGGATTGGGTATAGAGGGTTAAGGGTCATAGCTCTTGCCCACGTCTATGTTATTCTGATGTATAAGCTATATTATTGTAAAAGTTTCATTAAAATCCATTCAGTAGTTTGTATGGGAAAGTGTAACAAACATTCATCCATACAAACTTTGGCGTTTAAAATATTAGTCGAGTTATTGAGGTTAGCAGTAAAATATCAAATTAGGTAATTATCTCTAAAATGAATAGTTGATGTAACATAATGTTAATAATCATGCAGCTAATTAGGTATTTATATAAAAATTACAAAACCGCCTCCAAACGTGCTAAGTTTTGCAACTTGATCTGACATCGTGACCAGGCGACCTAGTGTTAGATGCAGACTTAATCATTTTGACAAGGCTATGCTTGCCAAACATCAGACAGTTCAGCCTTATTGGACTAATAAGATTTGTTAATGTTAATTTCCAAGTTATATAATTTTTTTGAATATATATTATAGGTGTTTTACTACGAAATTGCGACTTTATCTCTTGTGACTTTATAACTTTTAAAATTTAGGAATTTGTAAATATATTGAAAATATATTTTTTTGCATTACTTTTTAATCGTAAATAGCAAGTTTGGGTATAATTAAATTTCTAAATTAGGATATTTAAAACTAAAGATTATAAGAAATATTCAAATAGTACTTGCTGTTGATTTCCGTCAGAATTTTGTACATTATTGACAATAACTTTATAACAACTAAGTAATTTGACTTTAAAACTATTGATGTTTTTGTAAAAAAATTCGTAAAGCTCTATTGGTTATATGGTTAAAACATTAGTATGGAATAAGTCAAACTCTTTGTAGTCTATATATAAAACAGAAATTTCCTTAACCGCGGTAAAAATTGTAACATGCCTATAATTATCACGGATTACAATATCCGTGATATTGCATTCTAATAGTAAATAATTTTTGAAATCAGTTCAATAGTTTTGATTTTTTTCTTACATACAGGGTGTCTGGCGGCAGATTTATGTTTTCAAAATTAAACAAAAAAATATTGTTTAATATATAATTTTAATAAGAGTATCAAAAGACAGAGTACAAATGTGGATTTTATTTTTTAAAGACTATTGCATCCAAATGCCTTCCATCTTGTTGCACACATTGTACAAAACGGAGCATCGTATTCCGCGCCACACGCTGCAGTAAACTTGGTTCAATTGCGCTGATTTCTCGCCTTCTTTAAAGTCCACAACAGTTCGCGGATTGTTAGTGTAAACTCTCTCATTGAGGTAGCCCCACAAAAAAAAGTCCATGGGGAGGTCGGGTGACCTCAGTGGCCACGGGATGTTCCTAAATCGACTAATCAGTTTTCGAGGCAAATTCCCTAGCAGCAAATCCATCGTAGCTCTGACCGTGTGTGGGGTTCCTGTGAGGATTTAAGATGAATTAGGGATTCATCTTAAATCCTCACAGGAACCTGTCCTACATGTGTCTCTAATCACATACTGGTCTGGCGTTTTAAGAATATGATAATTCGTCAACCTAGCGTTTTGCATCAAAGCCAAATGTTCTTTATTTTATATCTGCCTATTAATGTTACGATATACCAGTTCTTTATACAAATTTAGTTGTTTCGACTTTCGCCACCTGGAAACTGCGACATATAATTAGCGTGACATTTTATAAATTTAGAATTCCTCTCGACATAAATGTTGATTTTTGTGTTCCGTTATAGGCATGTTTATGCAGCAGTAGTCTTATTGATCTTGCCCGTGTTAACAGGTGTCTATCTAGTCTATCTGTCAAATTGTCATAGTTTTGACAGATAAATTATGATGACGACATCTGTGCAAACGGGCATGTTAGAATGTGAAGACCCAAAGTAACGAACATTTTTCAAATAAGTTATGACTTAAAAGTCTATATTACCAGGTCATAAAATTTTAAAAAAAGATTGTGAAGACTTTAGTACACAAAAGTTATTTTACATTATTTTTTGTTTGTGAAAAAAGGGTATTATTTTCGAGATTGATTTTTCCAATTTATTTCATTGAACAGAAATTGAACTATAGCGGCAAGACGTAATGAATGAATACAGAGTATATATAGCTTTCAGATTAAAAAAGGTATAAAGTTAATCGTACCAACGAAAAATTTAGAAATGTCACAGAAGCCCTGTTAAAACCGATGTCTATTACGAATGACAAATGACATAAATAGCTAATATATGCAGTCAATATGGGAAATTTAAAATGTGATATATTTACTCGTGACTCATTGACCTAAGTATAGGCATCCTTGAATAAAGTGTCATAAACAAATGACTCGCCGCGGCAAGTATAAACTGTATCCGTGTAACTACATATATATTGCAGTAACGTGCAAACTTAAGTGAAAAACTTGTTAATTAGTAATTAATTCAAATTCAAATTCAAAATCATTTATTCAGTCTGGGCTGTTACAAGCACTTGTGAATGTCGAAAAGCTACGCCATCGGTTCGCAAATCTACGGCGGGAGACCTTGTACTGAGAAGAACTGGCAAGAAACTCAGCAAGGGCTGTTTTTTTTCCCTGTATTAAATAGATACAGAGTCGTCAATTTGGAAAATGACTTCAATGTTGATAATTCATGAAGTCACTTTCCATTACAAGATATAATAAAAATATAATTTGAAAATATGCCTATATTAGGAATGCCGTGTCATACAGTTTTATTAATTATTCAAATACGTTTTTATAGATAAAAGTATTGAACCAGTAAGATCTAAATAAATGCCAGGTTTTTAATATTTACATATTTAAGATTATTAAATACTTATTGTTCTCATATTTGTAGGGAAATATTAAAGACCCACTTTAGTTGAATTTTTTTTTTACTCTATAATTGAGGGTATTAGCTGAGAAATATTGTAAAATACTTTCAATCATTCCTGTTGAAGATATAGCCATATTGATTTGCCTGTGGTATTTCTGCCTGATGCGATATCCAACGTTAAGAAATGAAAGATGTAGCGCGCGTACCTTCAAAATGTCAAATGTCATTCGAAAAGTGACAGATATTTAAATAGCATAAAGTCTGAAATTTACAAAATGGGTCGATATTCGCTAGAAGAAAACTGGGAAATATTGAAAACTTACTTCCAAAGTGACGTGACCATCGATATTTTGCGCCCTATCTTCGAAAATCGCATAATCGGCAGAAATGGTGATGTGAATTGGTCTCTGAGAAGCTGCGATTTGACGCCGTTGGACTATTTTCTTTGGGGAAAGATTAAAGATGCATATTATGCCAACCATCCAGAAACGATTCAAGATCTAAAATATGAGATTCAAGTTACTATTGATGCCATAAGGCCGGAAACCATCGAAAAAGTACTCCACAATTGGGTGGATCGGATGAGCTACTGTAAAACCAGCCGTGGTGGTCATTTGACCGAAATTGTTTTCCACAAATAAATTTTATAAATCAACCTTTCAAATAAATGTTCTTCGAAAAATATCAAGCCGTTTTTTTAATAGACATTTCAAACTTAAAATTTTAGATGGCCCAACCTATATATGTATAATAAATAAAATAAATGAATGACTTCACGGGGACTGCTCGTGAACGCAGATAAATAGGTTTGATTGCAGTCTAAGCCCCTAATAAATATTTAATGTTGAAATGCTGGCGCTTAGAAGACTTGTTTTTGTTTATGGCTGTGTTTTATTATGATCGGAATCTTAACTAGCGAGTAAATTTGTATAGTTGTTAAATATCTTAAGGTCGAAGGACAAAAAGAAAGTTTTGTCTAAGACATTAGACAGTTATATATAGTAGTTTTAACCGCAGAATTTCTGCTACAGTCCATTAATAGGCAGTGAAATTACTGGGTTCTGTGACTTTGACATTTTATGTCACATATTGGCAACGTGGTTTTTGTGGTACTGCAGATTTGCTGCGAATCTCACAGCAACCACATACCAGTAGATGGGCATTCTGCTTGTTTGTTAATAAATCACAATTTGTAGTCAATTAGTTTTTCGTCTGTGTCTTCATTATACCAAAATTTCCTATAGGACAGATATAATTTTATCCTGTGTTCTTCCAAATAATACTCATACCAAATTGAATCATAATCTGTTCAGCTGTTTTTATCTGCGGTTCTCACAGAAGAAATATATTTTTCTATGGTTAATTCTTAGTGCTCGGAATAGGTAGTTTAATTTTATGTACTTGCAAAAAGAAAGTCAATGTAAGCGTAACATGGATAAACCTTTTTTTTTTTGAGTGGGGGAAATGCGACTCCGCGCTGGCAAGACGCGGCCGTGTGTGGGGCTCTCCGGTCAAGAGGACCGGCCTACCCACTAACACCCCCCCGAGTTCTCTGTGCCCACACGGGGCACATGGGGTCCCAGAACATGGATAAACCTAAAATTTTCTGTTTTTATTTGCTATTATAATAATAATAATAATAAAAAGTTTATTTAGCTCACACAATGAAATTAAATACAAATTTATAAATAAAACAAAACAACAAAAAGTGAAGCTAAAAGGCCGGGGCTCGGCGATTAGCTTGCCCATACGAGCAACACCGATTTTCAGCCCTCGCCTTAGGAAGTATACCGAGGAATTTATATTAGTAGCACTTACAATATCACCGTTAGGCTCAATCATAGTAACTATATTTACACGTACACACGTACAATTATTAAATAATTGTACAGGATGCTGCAACATACTCTAAAGATAAAAAAGAAAAGAGAATTGTACATGACTATTATGATAAAGACATTGAATATATTAAAGTTTGATTAAAGTTGTCTGAAACGTCAAGCAAAACCAAATTATAAACTAAAAAACTATGTCCGAAACAAAAAAAAAGGGAAATTAATAAATACAATAAAAAGCAAACCGTAATAAAGTTTCTATTCGTTTCTTTACGCTTTTATTGTAAAATTTTATGTTTACAACTTGTTATTACTTAATTTAATGATGAATTTTAAGAAAAAATCTTTGATGTAAAACATCATAATCTCAGATTAACCTTATTTGTAGCTAGCTACCACAATGACCACAGACTTTTAATAACTTTGTGTAAAGAGAATTTATTCGTACAGTCTTGTCTGCCATTCTTTTTATTTCATTGTTTTAAAGTTTTTCCCATATACCCTATATTGTTGTGTTTTGTGTTTGCTTTTTGTGTGCCTGCATTATTGGCTTAGCGATGAATCGTGTTTTGTTTGTTTTTGATGTCATGTGCCTTGTAGAATTGTATTGTTTGTAGGCGTTGCCAGAATACCAGCGCCACAGTGCCACATCTGTCACTGTGGCATATGCTGAGGCAATAGCCTAATTGGGCTAATTTTAAACATTAGTATATGTGTAACTTGTATATGTATTGTTAGGACCAATAAACGTTTTTCTTTCTTTCTTTTTTTCTTATTACAACAATAAGCTAAAAGATGAAATACTATTTTGACAGTTCGATATAATATTTTTATAATCTCTGAAAATAACAAGTTCCCAGGCATATCCATACTATTGATGTCACAAAATCGCAAGTACATAATAATTTTATGTATCTATTCCTAACTATTTATTCCTAGCACTATTAATTATGCCCTGTTCTCTGTGGGGTCTCAAATTATACCAAATACCAAACTTCATAAAATACACGCAGTATTATTTTTATGTGAATAATTAAGTAAAATCCATACAGACTCACAAACTTTCGCATTCACAATAATAGTAACATGGGTTCCTTCAAAAGAGGCATGAAAAGGCATCTTTTGGGCCGGCAGGGATAGGGCAGGTAGGAGAGTGGAGTAAAGTCACTATCCTATCTGTCATCTCATTTGGGCCTCTTTCACCGCTTAACATCAGGCGGGAGGAGGTCATCTGCCGCGCCTAGCATATAAAAAATATATATAATATATTAGGTGACGTAAGGAGCAGTATATAATTTTTGATTAAAATGATTGGTTCACATGATTATATTGATTGCCACACTCTCACAATACTAAGTTTGAAAAATAAATGAACACAGGATCAGTTTCGAAAATTGTCGTGCAAATGTAGTGCTCACATATATGCAATGCTGTATTGAACAAGGTTTTTGCTTATAAAAACTTTTTTATATTTCTAAAAACCAATTATTTGAACACCCTGTCACATAGCGGATAAAGTTCCAGTACATTTTTACAGTATCTTGGCAAACAAGCGTGCGACAACCTGATGAAAATTGGTTATTGTTTTGCAACTGTATACTTTACAAGCTCGACAATGGAGGTGTTAAAGTAACGAAAAAAAGCGTACCCGTATGTATTCGTTACTATGATAATAATACTCGTTATTTCTGCAACTTCATAACATGCTTGTTACTGAATCGTATTGAGTGTGTATGCTGCACAGTATGACATCACAGCCTCCGTAATTACATATTAAAATGTTTGTGACATTCTTATTAAGTATCACATACCTACTAAGGTGTCTAAGGTGAACTGTTGTGACGGAATGTACTAAATTTGCAATGAATTTACTATTTTGATTTTTAGGGTTCCGTACCTCAAAAGGAAAAAACGGAGCCCTTATAGGATCACTTTGTTGTCCATCTGTCCGTCCGTCTGTCAAGACCTTTTTCTCAGGAACGCGTAGAGGTATGAAGCTGAAATTTATATCAATTACTCAGGTCTACTGTCCCTTGAAGCTGTGAAAAAACTTCTAAGCCAACGCAATCAAAAATACAGCCGTTTATGCCGCAAATTTTCGACACTTGCAAGGGAATCAAAACCTACAGGTGCTTCCGTGAACTCAGAATCTTGAAATTTGTACGAAGCAACGTCTTATAGCATAGATAAAGAAGAAAAAATACGAAAATTATTAGTTACATCAATAATATATTTTTTTAATAATTTTAAACTTACTACCCATTTCCTCATAAACGCGTAGAGGTATTAAATTGAAATTCATACCAAATACTCAGGTCTATAATACCTTTGAGCTGTAACAAAATCAAACGTCTATGTCAACGCAATCAAAAGAAACAGCAATTTAAGCTGCATATTTTGAAACTCGCAAGTACTCGCAAGGAAATCAAAACCTAAAGGGTACTTCCAGTCGACCTAGAATCTTGAAATTTGGCATGAAGCAACGTTTTATAGCACACATAAAGGAAAAATTCCGAAAACCTTAAATTTTTAGTTACATTACAAAATATATATTTTTTAATAAATATAAACTTATTACTTTTTTCCTCATGAACGCGTAGAGCTATTAAGTTGAAATTCATATCAAATACTTAGATATAATTGCCTTCAACCGTGAAAAAAAAATTCTAAGTCAACGCAAAAACGCAAAAACGCAAAAGTACAACCATTGATACCGCATATTTTGAAACTCGCAACTACACGCAAGGGAATTAAAACCTAAAGACATACCATAGTTATGACTCGATTGTCGTAATGAACGAACTTTGTAAACCTTGCAGGTTTGTACGGAACCCTCGGTGCGCGAGTCCGACTCGCACTTGGCCGTTTTTTTTATATCACAATAATGCAGTCCACAACAAATCGATTATAATGAATAACAACAAATATGTGTCGAAAATGACATCAATCAATACATAGTATAAAACAAAGTCGCTTTCGCTGTATGTCCGTATGTATGCTTAGATCTTTAAAACTACGCAACGGATTTTGACGCGGTTTTTTTTAATAGATAGAGTGATTCTTAAGGACGGTTTGTATGTATAATAAATGCATAATATAGTAGAGAAACACTGATAAATTTAAAGGTTTCTAATGTGATGTCGTAAATAAGCACGTTTTTTTGCGCTTATATTGCAAAACGCTGCTGAACCCTACGAGATAGACCAAAATAATGTACTACAGTATTGTACAACTTACAAAAATCCACAAAAAAGTCCGCGATGGTAATATGTCTATCTCTTAGGGATAACCCACCATAACCATTTTTTCACTGCACCCGTGCGAAGCCGGGGCGGGTCGCTAGTAAAATATAAACAAAAATCATATAGATACATGAAAATAGCATATTTTCTGAGAATGAAATTAAATAAATTAACAAAATGAAAACAATTTAATTAATCTTTTGTTCATACAATGAAATTGAATATGGTAAGAAAATAAAATAATATTTTAAAATAAAGATTTTTTTTTATTAATTATTAATATTGAGATTTTTTTTTTAATTATAATCGCAAATGAATAAGCGCGCGCATGCGTAAAACATACGATCAGCCAGCAAACATCGATACACGCATCAATGTTAAGTGAACTGACACTGTGTAGGTACCACAATAAGAAAAATACGAGTAACGACATACATTCGTATGTAACGTTTCGTTACTCGATACTAGAGACTCAATACTCCCGTTACTCAGTATAGAATCATACAATCTGTTATAGAACTACTCGATATTAAACATGGCGCTTAAAGCACGTGCCATCGTAGTTGATTCGATAAGCCACGTTCGACAAATTGTTACCTGCTTAAAATTCATTGTGGCTGTGTCATAAATTGTCCTTGTGTAAAAGAGGTAGGTCGTCGCCCCGGGACCTGCCGAAAGGTGGTAGGTGCGGCGCTGACGAGGCTTGGGCCGTTGACGTAACCGCGAGGTCGAACTGTTTCTGTTATCGTATGTGAAGAAAATCGGAGGCTCGTGTCAGGGTCAAAAGAATTAAATTTAATATTTTTGTAAACAAATGAAACATAATTAATTGAAAGCTAGAAAAAGGGGTAACAGCGGCTACAAATCAAGAATTTTAGGTGCCAGCCAAGAAGGATAGTTTAATTCAGCTTTTATAGGTATGGACGAGTACTAAGGCCAGATATATTTGTTAATAAATATTAAATAGATATATAATTTTATCAATAATTTTGTTCGTTATACTTTAAAGCTCTGGCTTTAAAAAAATATTTCCTTACTTTTTAGTTACGATTCTTTTTGTCGTAGTTTTTTAATTACTTTCTAATTTGAGTTTAAATTATAGCTCTTCATTTTTTAAAGTCTCTTATTTGTAACGGTAAACTCTTACTATAAAAGTCTTGTTTTGTAAAAGGGGAATTAACGTTTCTGCAACTGGTTGTCACTTTAAATGCACTAATCCTACTACTATTATAAAGGCGAAAGTTTGTAAGTATGGATGTATGGATGTTTGTTACTCTTTCACGTAAAAACTACTGAATGGATTTGAATGAAACTTTACCACAATATAGCTTATACATCAGAATAACACATAGGCTACAATTTTTGAGGTTTCTAATGTGAGGTCGTAAAAAAAACACATTTTTTGCGCTTACATTGCAAATTGTCTGTTGTGTCTGTTTATAGGAGCATACTGCAGTAGCTACCTATAGGCCTATGATTAGGGCTCTGCAGTGCTTAGTTACCGTATTTCTTACTTATTACTAGACTAGACGGGACGAACCTGAAGTCCACGCGAACGAAGTCGCGGGCAAAAGCTAGTAAGTAATAATATAACTTTGAAATCGAAAATACATGTTTTTATAAATTTAAAGTTAATATTTTAAAAATTCTAGAAATGTTGAAAACAATCGGAGCGATTGTAGATATATGTATATTTTTTTATTTATATAAGTAAATTGTTAGAAGATACAAGAGAAATCAAAAACTCCAGTGTAAGGTAAAATAAAATTTAAAAAAATTGAGATATGAAAGCAACATACATAAGTTAATAAGACCAGTAGGCTGATTATGCTGTTGCTAACAAATTTGATTGAATCTTGAAGCGATCAAGGATCTAGCACAAATTCCAACTTCAAATACTTTAAGAATTTACTTGACAAAGATGGATTGCTAAACATGACTTAATGTGGGATTTTCTGATAAACAATTAAAATAAAAATGAAAAAAAAAAAAAGTGTTAGCATAGCACCAAACAGATAGCGCTTCTGTTCTAAAATGACTCAAAGTTATGTTGATTTGCCATAACATAATCTTATCATAATCCTGTTTCATGTTAAAGCATACATTTTATTCGTAAAGCCATATCTTTGTAATTCGTAGCGTAAACAAACGGAAGTTATGTCAAATATGTATTGTATATAGTCTATGGAAAATCAAACACTGTTTTAAATCAATAGACGTATTTGTTTTACTTTCTGTCAAATTTGATAGCAACAAATTAATAAAAAATGAATGAAATGATATTTTCTATTTATGGGTGTGTTGGATAATTTGTAAATGTGAAAACATTTTGATTTGAGAATCTTCTTTATTAATTACACAAAAAAACAGGTAAAAGAAAACAGAGCGTCAGCCATAACTTTTTTCAAAGTAACTTTAACAATTTTCTTTGTAGACTATGTAGTGTCACGAATGTCTTGAATAGAGCCAAGGTTATTATTTTTCCTTAATATGTATTCTGTGTCAAATATGTCATTTATAATATAGTAATACTTATATAAAACAATCATATGTATGCGTCAGTTGCAAATTTTCCGCAGAAATAAATGTTGTGTGCAACTTTCGTAACAATATCAGTTATAAATCAATTCATCTTATACATTTTCACGGCAATAACAGTTAACCATTTATTGACATTTCACGCAACTATAAATAATAGACCCAAATAGCCATAATATGTGCTTTAAATTTGAAATAAGTAGTTTATACATTTTATCTTTAATGTTGTGTGTACGGTTTATTTATGTTGACACAATTGTTAAATAGTTTCTATAATGCTAGTTCCACTTCATACTTGTCAAATAACAAAAATTATATAGCTAGTTTGTTCCGCCCTGATCTGGTGACCTTTCGCCATTGTCCAGTCATGTTATAGCTGTCTTACACGGGTTTAGAAGACCGGCAAGTTACCATACCATATCATCCGGTTTCGGCAATGTCCACCGATTGTATCTAGAATCATTTTCGTAATTTAGCATTTCGGTCTAGACTGTCGGTTCGTTCAACCGACTGTTGACATTGGACGTCGGAGTTTATTGATTTTGGCGAATTAAGTGGTTACAATAGCAGTAATCCTTCTGATAATTGGATTGTTGTTTTAATCTCAATTGTATTTGCGTAGGTGAAGGCTGTCATTATGTGGTTTATATAATCGCACTATTCCTGGAAAAAGGAAGTAAGTGATTTTCACCTACTTTTCAGGAGCGTAAAAAAACTGTCCTATATTTTTATTATGATGTCTAGAAAAAAGTTTCAAAGAGATAATCGCAGATCGCAGTTGCCTTCAACTACACGTGTTATTTCATTTAGGAACAGATTGATGTACTTCGAGATAATCTAAAAAAACATGGTTACTTCTTTATTCCACGAACATCGCATATTTGCAGGGGTAACTATAATTATTATATCAAATTTATTTTTTTTATATAGTTCGAATGAAGTGGACACGTTTTAAGTTACGTAACATTATATGTTTTTTTTAAACATAGACAGTATTCTGGTAAACAAAGTTACTGGGAATATTGCTAATGCGCTTATACAAATTAGTTTACTCAATTATTTCGTCACGATTACAGTGTATTTAGTATAGAGCGGTTTTGAACGATTCGTGACAATTGACTGATTTTCCTTCCCGCATTTTCTGTATTGATCTGTTTCACTCGCTAATAACCTAGTGAATAATTAAAATATAAGTTGTACGGTGTACACTTGAGTATGATTGTGATGGGGTTGAGTTTGGTCGGTGTGCAGAGAAAGATCACCATAAGTTAAACTGACGTCCTATATTGTCGAATAATAAAAATAATAAAAGTTATAAAAGTAAATGTTAAAGTTAATTGGCTAATGCTTCCTCTGTGGCTGTTAATCGCACACTACACTTACTTATTATTTTATTTTATTACAAAAAGAATATTAATAAAGTTAAGCATTACAACTCAAGGTTGCAAACGCAGCTAAAATTATATGACATAGTAAAATATTGCTCAGTACTTAAAAGGTAACATTGCACAGTAAAATATTGCTCAGCATGTAAGCAAGATGATATGTACAGTATGAGACTGTACATAAGTATTTCCATAAAAGAAAGCGGGATCGTTTTTAATTTTTATTAAATTAAATATCGTATAGTATGGAAGTTCTCCATATACATATAGTATCAAATATCAAACATCATGGATCTATTTCGCCACAATAACTCTGCGTGCTACGACAATTGGGCAGATGGTATTATTCATCATTAATACATATAACTGGTGCCCGCAACTTCGTTTGCGTAGGATTTGTATTTTCAATATGTTAAATTAGCGTGACGTAGAAAAGAACTAACATTATGACATATAGTACATTACTGCAGCGGCCAGCAATAGAGGCATTGATGTACGAACGTGTACATGTGGGCCGACGCGAAGCCGAGCCACACATACGTAACTCCATCAACGCCTAGTTGTGGCCAAGGCTTGTATAGCACTTTTCTCAAATAATGCGCGGAAATTAAAACTAAGTATTTATTTATTAAGAAAAGGTACACAAACAGATGACAATCCTAACAACAATATATATACATCACAAAACAGAATGACTAGACTGCCATCCCATCAAAGTGTACACAGCCTGATCTCATGAAACAATCACAAATAGATATTATACAAAAAAAATAATATATATATATATATATATATATATATAATAATACAAAGAATAAAACCGTGACAGCTACGAATCCTGGGATCCAGCCCTGAGTACATCTGAAATGCTTCTTTTAAATGAGATAAAGTTATTATCAAAAATATCAATGTCATTGTTGTTCCTTGCCAACTCATTGTAGGCTCTCGCCATCCTAACTATCGGATTATAGTAGGAAGTGTTATTAGTATAAATCTGACAAGTGAAGGTGTTAGGTCGGCGAGATCTATACAGAGTATTAATAGATACTGAGGAGAGCAGAACTGGTGCATCAATATACGAGTGCAAGATTTTATGCAGACATAAAAGGTCGTATCTTTTGCGTCGGTCCTGCAAGGTAACAACACCAAACTTTGCCAACCTTTCATTATGAGAGTTTAGGCTTCGGCCGAAATTTAATTTATGGGAAATGTATCTCAAACATCGCTTTTGTACACCTTCGATTCTGTCAACATGAACTCCGTAAAAAAGTGACCATACGGGACTGCAATACTCGAGGATGCTTCTTACCAAGGTGAAAAATAGAGAGTGCTTTTGATTTAAAATCTTTTGTTGATCTTATGATAAACCCTTATAATTTATTGCTTCTGCTCACAATACTATCATTATGTGGACGAAAGCTCAACTCCTCGTCAAATAGTACACCCAAGTCTCTCACAACCCGCAAAAGTGTACTACTTTTACTTGAACAGAAAAATTTTTACGCGCCAAAGGATTCGTTTGTTTTTTTTTTTCATTATAAAACAGGTTTTTTATGCAAGCCAGTTCGATATTTAAATAAAACTCTGATAAGTTGCCTCCTTGGTTTGCCATTTTTCGGAGCAACAAATCGTTCCATTTTTAAAATACACGATAGATATGAATTTACATTTGTATATTTATTTGGCCGCGAAAACACGACAGATATGGATATTCATACATTTTTTGCCGGCCGCTGCTCGCATGTATTTGGCCAGTACAGCAATGTCGATTTATCTCGAAGAAGGTTGTCAAAATAATGCTCAAATTTCCAAGCATGTTTGAGAAAAAATGTTTTTATAAATTCTAGCCTATGTGTTATTCTAATATATAAGCTACGTTATAGTAGAGTTTCATTAAAATTCATTCGGTAATTTTTACGTGTAAGAGTAATAAACATATATATATATATATATATATATATATATATATTATATATATATATATATATATATATATATATATATAATATAGCTGTTGCATTTTCACGTCAACATTTTTGCCACAGGTAAGTATTTTCTATAGGAAAATGCGATAACAAGATTGAAGATTTGGATAAAATTTAAATTGTTTGGCACCCATTGAAGAGGTTTGAATAGTTTTTACTATAGGAAAACCAGATATAAAACGAGTCTAGCCGCTCGCGGAATGTTAGTCCTTACTAAAATTATAAACGCCAAAGCGATAAAATAATATACTTTATACATCAGAATAACACATAGGCTATAATTTATAAAGATATTATTAATAATAATATATTTATTGTTTCTCTCTTACAAAGAATTTTATTGTGTGCGTTGTTTAAAATATAACGATAAGTATCAAGTAAATAGGAAAAAATCTACCATTTTCGAGTTATTCAGGCGTGCACTGCCAAAACCTAACTAATGCTGCGTAGTAATGATGAGAAAAAACGTATCTTTGTTGAGATTGGATCATTTGTATCCGGATCAGTACAAAGATTCGAATCAGTAAAGTGCTTCATTTGTATACTATAAATATTGACTCATTTGTATCAGTGATTCTGAGTCAATTGCGTAAGCGTCGCGTATTGAATGAAACCGACATGCAATTTAGCAACGTGATCCGAAGCGCTCCGACTCTGAAATATTTACTTATCTCAATCTATCGTGCGAGCGCCGCGTGCCGGTTGAAATCGAGATGCAATTGAGCGAATAATTCATTTGAAGTGCTGTTAGAGATTTAAGTCAGTGAATCACTTGGAAGAAACGACTCATCGAGTCGTTTCTGTAAAGATTGACACATCTCTACTGCGTCGCGGGCACTAACTAAGCTAATATAACCAAGGACATATAATGCAGTCTACGAGAACAGCATAGAAACAGGACTAATAAGTTGAATAACGTAAGCCCCATTAACATTCACGGAATGCTAGCATCGTTTAAACCTTCCGTTGATGTTTGTATCCAAATACGGCAGAGCAATAATGTCTGTACTCCAGGCCCGTACTCATGTTCATGGCGGTAGAATCGTGAAAGCGCACCCCGCCATGTGCCCCGCATGGGCCTAGAGAACTCGGGGGGGTTTTAGTGGGTAGGCCAGTCCTCTCAGACCGGAGAGCCCCATACACGGCCGCGGCTAGCCAGCGCGGTGTCAAGGTGCATAATGCAATTGCAAAAAAAAAAAAAAGGTCCGTACTCATGAAAACGATCGTATGGTTGCCAATAAATAAAAAAATACATAATATCCCGCAAAAAAAATATGTTGAAAGCTGATCATGATGACGTATGGAGTCAAAACCTCGCCATTCACAATGTGCCTCATAAGTTCATTAAAGTCACCTAAAGGGCTATGGAGAGCTATGTTTGGAGTTTATCTGCGTGATCGTATTAGAATTGATGAAGTTTGCAGAAGAATCAAGGTCACTAATATAGCCCGAAGAATTGTGAACCTTAAATAGCAGTGGGCAGAGCGCATTATTCGCACGACTAATAAATTCCTTGAATGGCAGGCATATGCCGGGCACCGCGTTGTTGGCAGGCCTCGCACAAGATGAGCAGACTACTTGGTGAAGATCGCAAGAAGGCGTTGGTTGCCAGCAGTCCAGGACACACCGATGTGGAAATACTTGGGCGTCTATTGGCTGAAATGATGATGTCGAAAGCTACGAAATCGCATAATCTACATGAGGTTATAAATATGAAAAATCAAACCTTTTTTAACTCAGAAGAGATTGAAAACCCGATTCTTTAACATACCTAAACAAAGGAGATAATTTATTATTAACTTTAGATATTATAAGGAACATTAGCTTGTTTTTATCTAACGGGAATATTGAGAAATCAATATAAAAAACATGAAGATTAAATAACCTAAAATTCCTAGTAGTTAGTAGCTTTATTTTAATTTGTATTGAAATTGCTTTGTACGTAAATGCTATTTAACACTTTTTTTATTCTTGAAAAATTGAATCTTTCGGGCGTTTCACCAGCGCTGCAGTGCTCGCGGAGCGACGACGCGACCTCATGCATTTTCGTTAAAAAACAATACAGTATAAACAAACCCCTAAATCCTTCGATCATATATTATGATCGAAGCCTAAATCGTATTATTTTTTTGCGTTCTAAATAAATGGAGGATGATTAGTAGTGTCTATTTGATATACACTTATTATTCTTTCACTAATATAATTGTTGTAAGCTTGGAAGTAAAAGGTAAAAATAAAACAAAATAGGTATTTAAAAAAAACATTTATTCGTGTGAATCACTATCGTAATTGTCTCTTATCAACAGTACATCGTCTAAGAAAGATGCAGGTGGTTCGACCAGATCGTTGTATAATATTAAATCATCTTTCATTTTGATTTAAAAAACGTTAGTTCTTTTACCTCAAATGTCAAAAGTCATTACTAAGTTTAATTAATTGATTTTATTATTCCCGTTTCATTTTTACCTATAATATCGTGCAATTGCTTTTAATAATAAATTGATATTTTAGAGTTCAGTAATATCAATAAACGTTGCCGTTTTCTAGTGGGCCTAAAAAAATTATCTCCTTTAATCACCGGTTATTCTTTGCCAGAATCGACATAATAACTGCACCCTTCATCTGTTACATTGTCAAGTTTTATTCACTGTTCGTAACTTTTTAAACAGTTTAAGTTTGTAGAATCGTTAGTGTTGCCTGAAGTCCGAAGGGCTATCAAGGGCCACCATCGGTTACAACATGTAGGTTACGGGTTAGGGCGCGCCCTAGGCGGCACACCCCGTCACCTAATGTCTGACCCGGTCGACGATAAAATTATTTGATTCCGTTCGGACTTTTAATTTCAATGTAACTCTGTAAGAGGGTGTAAATCCGGAAGAAATATGGGTAAAGAGCGGCAGCTGGGGTTGCCATGTTCAAAAATGGAAAAACCGTATTAAATAATTTAGACATATCAAAGTCCGAATCGTAAAATTCTTTGTATTGTGTATTTTTTACAAACTTCTATTCTAATAGACTTTCTTCTAGTTAAGTGACCAAGAATTGTAAAAAGTGCTGACTAAACAAACATCTGGTAGAAAGCTGAATCCGGATGTTCTATTGGTCGAATTGCAACTCTTTAGGACTCTTGCCTTATTTATTCAGGTTAGGTAAATATTGCATTAGTAGTTATATAAGATAAGCATTTATAGGTGAGTCAATATTATGCATCATGTCGGAACTAAATATTTGTTAGATGAACAGTTATTGTGTAGCTTATTGACATTAATGCCTGTTTTGGTGATAGCTATATCAGCTAGGATTCGATTTTTAAAGTATAATATACTAGCTGACCCGTGCCCAATTCGTTGGACATAATATTAATAATCCCCGAAGCGAGCATGAACGCGTGCCGCCCGTTGCTTTGGCCTTCACACTTCAGACGATGAGTTTACTTATTTTCATAAAGATTCATAATTATTGGTAATATATGACTAATAAATATGACCTAATCATTTAAATTATTTTATTAAAAAATTAAATTACTATACTAATATTAAAAAAAGCTACTTTTTATAAATTAAATATAAAAGTTAGACATATGCTGTCGTTAATTTTTTTGTAGGCATTTTCAAGCTCCACATCTTTTCTCTAGAACTCAAAAATATATGTTTTATAGTTAAGACAGCGTTCGTAAGAAACGCTTTCATTCGACCGTTTTTTCTCCGATTCACTTTGCAAAACGGATTACCGCCTAAAAGCCTTTTTATTTTAGTAAACCAATAATCGTTCCATTTCACGCAGCTTCGTTTGTAACCAACTTCATAACTATAGTGAAAATAAAACTACAAAGTTGATAAAAAACATTTATTTTTTAAGATAAATTTAATGTTAAAGTAAATATAAGAAGACATGTAAGTATGAAAGAAAATATTCGTACTTACATTTCTTCTTATATATACTAGGAAATATAATAATACATTTCACGTTGTAAAAATTGCTTGTTGGAACGTAAATTAAGTACCTATTCAACATTTGCCGCCCTTTTGACACCAAAGCATTTAACTGAACAAAATTATTTCGTTTTCTTTGAATTGAATATGATATCTTTAATAAACTTATATAAAAATGGAAAATAATAAGAGATCCTATAATTGGTGCCAAGAAGACAAGGTATGTGCTTACCTAGTTCATATTTTAATAAAGAACTTTTGAAAATTAAAATGTTAACTGTGCATAATTCTAAGTTCATAAAACAATGATTATTTAACTTATTACTACCTACTTCAATTACTTTGCTTCAGGATATTTTACGGCATTTATTCATCTAATTACACAAACTACAAATTGTCAGCTGTCAAAAATCATAATTTCGTTTTGTAACCACACTTAAACTAAGGGGTAGCCTAGTTTATCTTTGAACCAGAGATAAACCCGGTTCTTTGGGTAAACCGTGTCTTGCAATATCAATTTCATTAAAATCTGAGTTAAACCTGAGTTTTCGTTTAGACCAGGCCTAAACCAGGTCATGGAATAACACGGATTAAGTTTGTACCTGTAAGCCTGTGTTAAATTTGAAGAACGGTGTTTGTAAAATGAAAATATGTAAAGCACTATTAATAACATATGATTAGTATTTTGTACACTTATAGTACTAAACTATTACGGAAAACTATGGAATTAATAGCTCAAACGGGGACCATTGTATCCTCCTTTATTACCGATGTGAGCTGTCAAATCGCACCTTTAGAATTGAAGTGACCTAATCCAAAATTCTTGTTCTAATTAGTTATACAGACTACAGTTTAGTATACAATCATGACAACAATTCATATACTACCATTAACAATAAAAAATATGACAATTAACTTACAACTTAAAGCATTATTATCTCTCTCTCTCTCTCTTCAATCACATTTTTAGCGTTTACCAAAAAAATCTGATACCAAAAGAATTTTGGATTAGGTCACTTCAATTCTAAAGGTGCGAAATGTGGAAGATAGAAAATTAGCTTCTCTGTATAAATAAAAATAAATCACTGAAATGTATATATGTACGCACATAAGTTCCAAACGACTGCGTGAAATTAGGGTATTCCTTTATTTTCACGACACATTTTTCTAACTATTCAGTTTAGAAAAAATTAGAAACCTCAATATCATTTTTAAAGACCTACCTATATCCCACACGTATTGGTTTCATGAAAAAATAATTTGAGTTTCAGTTGTAAGTATGGGGAACTCCATTTTTTTTTCTATTTTTGTATGAAAAACTTAATGCGGTTCACCAAATACATCTACTTGCCTAGTTACTACAGTATAGCTGTTATAGTTACGGAAAAAATTTGGTTGTGACATACGGACCCACAGACGGACGGACGGACAGACATGACGAATCCATAAGGGTTTCGTTTTTTGCTATTCGGCTACAGAATCCTAAAAATTTATTCAGTTAAGTTATAACTAATAACTAACCGAATATATATATATATTCTAATATATATAAATCTCATGTCACAATGTTTGTGCTCAATGAACTCCTAAACTACTTAACCGATTATAATAAAATTCGCACACCATGTGCAGTTCGATCCAACTTGAGAGATAGGATAGTTTAAATCTGAGTGTCATCATCATCATCATCATCATCATCATCAATTTTAAAAATACTTTCACCAATAGAAAGCCACATTATTGCGGAGTGTCATCATCATCATCATCATCATCATCATCATCATCATCAGCGGACGGCGCGCGATGGCTTCGGGTTTAATTCAGTTCGCTTTCGTGCTCGCTTCGGGGATTATTAATATTATGCCCAACGAAGTGGGCGCGGTCAGCTAGTATATATATATATATATTAAATTTCCTTTCCTTGATTTTCTAACATTTGAATTGTGATATTTTTAATGAAGATTAATCAAATCAAATCAAGTTAAATCAAAATTAACTTTATTCAAATATGACTTTATAGAAAGCTCTTTTAAATCGTCCAATTTTTTTTCCCTACCACCCGTATATATTCAGGACGTATTTTTTAGCTGATAAGAAGAATGGGCGCAAGAAACTTATCAACTTTATCAAAAGTAATATCAACATTTACAATAAATTATGTCGTTATCATACAATATACATATGTGTTTACAATTTATACTGGAAAACTAAACTAATATATACAATTTAGAATGTAATATCTTCAAATCAACACCAAGCATCGGCATCATTTAAATATTCATTGACTTTGTAATAGCCCTTACTCATTTGCGTTTTTATTACACGCTTTTTACACGCTTTTTATTGACTTACTCTGTCCGTTTGTTTGTTTGTTTGTTTGTCATGATCAAATCTTGTAATCGATTTTTCGACCACTTCTACTGCTCCAATCGAGCTCAAATTTTTTTTACATGTGTATTCTAGATGACAATACAATATTCAATCATTTTCGAATCATAAAAATACATAATTATGTTGTAATAAATTAAAAACTTTAATATGAGAATTGGTTCAATGAAGCAAACAGATAGAATTTGATATAATGCATATGTTTAATTCTAATACTACATTTTCTGAACAATTATGTACATTTCTTTATGTTTGTTATAATAATCACGAGACTAAAAAGTAGTAAATAAAAAAAAAAATAAAAAAAACTTTTTAAAAAAACACGCTTTTTACGCAAAGACTAAAAAACGTTTGAAAAAACTTTTGTTTGTTATAAAGACTAAAAAACATTTGATCTAAAAAGTAGTAAATAAAAAAAAATTAAAAAAAACTTTTTAAAAAAACACGCTTTTATTAAAAAGACTAAAAACCGATCTAAAAACTTGAAAATAAAAATAAAGTCACGCTTTTAGAAAATTTGGGTACATATCAAGAAAAATTTCTGATGACAAAAAGAAAGGTAACTCAAAAATTTGTCTATAAAATTTAGCAAATTAGTCCAAGAACTCAATGACTATAAAAGCGTGGGGTGTAAATGTTAAGACCATTAAATGAGTAATGTTTAATTTTGAACACCCCAAAATTAGATCAAATGTTTTTTTAGTCTTTATAACAAACAAAAGTTTTTTCAAACGTTTTTTAGTCTTTGCGTAAAAAGCGTGTTTTTTAAAAAGTTTTTTTAATTTTTTTAACATGTACTTACTTTGAACTTACGAAAAGGCAATTCAGCTACACTATGTGGAATCTTGTTATAAAAATTTATACATTTGCCCACAAACGAACCTCTAGCTTTTTGTAGCCTGTATGTCATCTAACAATTACATGAAAATTTAAATCAGTTCAGCCGTTCTTGACTTATTTATAACTGACGTAATAAACATGACTTTGTTTTATTTTACAGCTTTATTCATATATTCATAAGTAATACGGCTGCACAGGTATTTCTGTTATCTATCTCGCAATGTGAATGTAACTTTTTTCCAGGCTCTGTTCTCACTATTGTGCGTGGTGGGAATCTATTCCAGATGGAATGTCACTACATTTATGGAAATTTACTTAGCACTGTTATCATATGAGATTATAAGTCTTAAATGAACTGGACTTCCAAATAATTATTACAAATAATGAGTTTATATTATATAGACCTTCAGAGTTCTTGCCTGTTCTTCTCGAGAAGGCTCTCCCAATTTCCGAACAGGTGTCGAGTCAATATATTTTTTCTTTTTTTTTCCTTATTCGTACGTACGGACAAGGTTTTTGTTTTTTTTTTTTTTTTATTATTTAAGCTTTTTTTTGTTTTGTTTGTTGACGTCAATAAGTGCCTGTAAAGGTCTATGTTGAATAAATATTATTTTGATTTTGATTTTGATTTATTATAACTAGCTTCCGCCCGCGGCTTCGCCCGCGTGAAATTAGTTTTTGTCAATCCTGGTCCCTTATGTTTAAGGTACCAAAATTCATGGTCTTATCTTCAATTCAACCCCTATTTCACCCCCACACTGGTAAAAATTTCAAAATGCTAGAACAAACGATTTTTTCGTTTCTTATGACGTGATATTTGACGAACTTGCTGGTCGATATTTCAAAAATACTAGAACAAATGTTAATGATTTCTTATCAAGTGCTTAAATATAAAGTTTCATGGTTTTATCTTTTAAAATTAAGAAATCCCATACAAACTTTCAACCTCTATTTCAACCCCTTCATCCCTTTTTTCGTAATAAAAAGTCTATGTTCTGTCTTAGGGTCTAAAGATTGTCTGTACCAAATTTCATCAAAATCGGTTGCGAGGTTTAAGCGTAACAGACAAACAGACTGAGTTACTTTCGCATCTATAATATTAGTTGGGATTAATTGGATAGCGTGGCTGACTGAAGTGTTAATGATTTGTATGAGGGGTACTATGACATACTCATTGGAAGTTCGCCTCCTTTTTTTATGTAAAGTATTTGTGCCAGGATTGGATATACGAATTGGATATACGCGCCGGAATCACTACCAGTACGGATGGCCTCAGAACAAGTTGTATTGATTCGCTTTTATACAATACTAGCTTTCTGCCCGCGGCTTCGCCCGCGTGGATTTCGGGATTGGGTCTATAGAGGGTTAAGGGTCATAGCTTTTGCCCACGGCTACATATGCGCGGAAGTCGGTTTATGGCGCGAAGGTTTTATCGCGCTTCCCGTGGGACTAAACAGATAAAAAATACCGCAAAACCTTGCTTAAGAATCAGTCTATCTATTGATGAATGAAATCCGCATGAAAATCTGTGCAGTAGTTTTCGTGCGAAGCCTTTATTGTGCATCCCGTGGGATCTGTGGATTTTTCCGGGATAAAAAGTAGCCTATTATTTAATCCGGACTTTTATCTTTACGTCTGCTAAATTTCAAAGCAATCGGTTCAGGAGTTACGGCGTGAAAGCGGAACAAACAAACAAACAAACTAACTCACTTTCCGATTTATAATATTAGTAAGGATTACACTGTTAGTAGCCCGCCCGTGTTAATTTAGATCCCACGGGAACAGATAAAAGGTGTCCTATGTCCTTTCTCGTTCCGCAGACTATGTGTATGCAAATATTAAATATTATTAAATAATTATATTGTTATTTCTTGCCCGTGGCTCCGCCCGTCGTTGCTCCGTCCGCGTTAATTTCGATCCCACGGGAACAGTAGCTACTTTCTTCCGGGATAAAATGTGATATCCTTCCCCGTACCACAGACTATGTGTATGCAAATTTTCGTGATGATCGGTGCAGTAGTTTAAGCGTGAAGAGGTAACAAACAAACAAACAAACAAATAAACAAACAAACAAACAAACACACTTTCGCATTTATAATATTAGTTGGGATAAGAATAATTAATAAGTTAATATTAAAAAGATTCGCCATCGATCCCGGGGGCATTACAAAGGCGCCACCTAGTTTTTTGATGCTTTACCAGCCATATTCTTGATATACGTATAGATGGAGATTTTTTTTTGATTTTGAGTTCTTTTTTGTTTGAATATGTCTTTTTTGTTTAGTTTTTAATGTAAATTTAACCGTTAATCTAGACCTACCTCACGACATAACAGTCACACGTACAAAGTGAGAATCTGTAACTGGCTTTAAGTCTGTTGTAAGTGGTAATTTATAATCCTAACGAGCTGTAGATTCTATGATTAAATAAAAAAAAAAAAAAAAAAAAAAAATGGAGTGCTTCGCTCGTGCAGGTCTTCAAGGGTCATGGATGCTTCGGATGTGTACGAAATACATTTGATATGAGTGCATTTCGTTGAACGACATTATAATATATTTTGGAGTCATGTCTCTGATGGACAAAAAAAGGACTTTAATGATTGCGGTAGGGGGCAGTGATCTATCGTTGCCAACCCTGGTAAGGACCATGGTTGGTAGCGACGAGGCATGGTAGGCGGTACCATATTTATGAGTGAGTAGGAGGAGAACGAGGACCGACGGGGAGGTTTTATTTATGTGATAACGTATCAGACTGCGATTCCTAGAGCAGGGCCCTTCGGCGGATACACTGACGCAGGTAAATCGTCTGCCTATTTAGGCAGACGATGCCAAGTGTATGTTACAGCACCAGTACCTTAAAAAGCCAGGCATGACATCATCTGGCAATTGAAAATATCAACTATCGTCCGGCACAATAACTGAAGACGTAGTCAGTTCACAGCGCTATCGCCTCTTGTTATATTTTGATTACTGGGCTGTATATATTTCTTTGCTTTTTTTAGGAGGCACAAAAAAATGTTACCATGGCGGGTATTATAAAAAGACATGGTTTTTTTTTCTATAACGTTTGGCCAACTTTTATCTATATTATATAAGCAGTGTTTTATTAGTATATTTTAGCTAACTGCTGTTTTATAATGCAGATGGTGCAAGCATTAATTAATATGTATTTAGATTTCTATGCATATCATATGTTCAAAGTCAATTACATATTTCTTAGAAAAGCAGCTTTCTACTATTTAGTTAATTTATGCTGGTTGTTATTTTGTGCATTGCACTAGGGAATAAGAATGGAATTTATATTTTTACACATTGGTATACGTCATAATTTAATTAAAACAAGCAAATCCCTCCAAGAAATGGTCTGAACGGTACTATTTATTTGTTTATTTGACATACAAAACAGAATATTATCGATTATTGATACATATTTCTAATGAAAAATGCGAACGATAGAAAATGCAAAGGTATATATTTATTAAATATTAAAAATTATATGCTATCTTTTTCTTTCTAAACACATTTGTGTATACGATTTTTATGGCGGGCGCGTAAACTAACTTCACGTTTATATATCGTTTCGTAACTTTGTAGGTTAAATATATATATTTAAAGTTCTTTCATTTGCACAATAAAAAAGTGCATGCAGTGTTAATTAATTATAAACAAATTTATTTCCCATTTCTAAGAAATAGATTCTCTGGCTCTGTTGCTAGGAAATTTGGTTGAAGTTGACAGATATTGTCCCATTGTGTCTTAATAAAACAGCAATGTCTTAATAAGTACACTATCTGTCAGTTTCAATACAAATTTGATAGCAAAAGGAATACAGAATCAGCTTGCCGTTCTGAACGTCAGCGCGATTGTGAAAAGTACTTTTTAGAGTTATCGCGACGCGCCTCGATGCAAAAAAATATCGACTATTCGGATATGACCATTCCTATATCCGATTGTACCTGTTCCTATCGAGTATATATTATTAAACATTTTAAGTTTAAGATTTATGATAATATGTATAATTGGGTAGACGACATTTTTGTTAATTTTATATATAATAAAAGTACTCTTTTAACTGTGAAATATTGTAAAATCAATAGTATACCTGCGCTTATTACTTTTGTGGATACAGCGACATGTTTGCGGCGCTGTCGCGGATTGCTCAAAAACGCTCCATACTAAAAACACTGTAATCGTGACGTCATAATTAAGTATATATATATATATCTCATGAGATATAAATTGCTCAAATTATATAATCTTATATATAAAAATGAATCGCAAAATGTGTTGGTAAGCGCATAACTCAACAACGCCTGGACCAATTTTGCCAATTAATTTTTTAAATGTTCGTTGAAGTTCTATGATGGTTTTTACGGCGAGAAAAATTGGAATAATTATCGGAAAAACCCTAAAATAGCCCTTTTTTTGTTTTTCTATAAAGTTCATATTGCAAGCACTCACTGTTGTCTAAGCAATATAGGTGTGTTCCTAACATCAAGAGTCAATTTGCGCTTTATTAACGTTATATTATACAGTTGAAATTCAATCATATCTATCAAAACAGTGTGCGTGTGTGCGTTGGAGCACAGAATACATTGTTGGAGGATTTAATGTCACGTTCCAAAATTAAATAGTCACAATATGTAATACTCGTAGTTCATTTGGACCTTTTTTGCAATTAATTATTTTTTATTCACAACGCCCTACCACCAGGGTGGCAGTTCTGTACAGCAGAATTTTGTGCACAGCCTATAAAATAAGTAAGAACAAAAAACTGCCACTTCACAAATCTTTTTGACAGGACGAAGTCTGTCGGGTCCGCTAGTTATAGTATAAAAACGGCCATAATCAGTTGTAGTCGTCTACCCTATTCCATGAAGTTATGTTTCTTATCGACTTTATTTAAGTAGCATGTGCGTGCGTTATCAAATCCGGTTGCATTTCGGATTGATATCATTTGTAATTTTAGATATTAATATAAAAAATTACATTGAAACTTATAATTGTGGTAAAGATTTTACAAACAAAATAATAAAAAAATTAATTAATTGGTGTATTTTTGCGAGTAATTGAAGACGTCGTTTCTCCCTCCGATGCAGAGCCCGTAGCCAAATTAACATTCGAGTAGGTTTGTTGGAAAGTAAATATAAGGGAATGATTCCAAATTTAAGAATCAATTCCATATATCAAAACGACTTGAGTACAATTTATTTATTTATGTGGCACAAAACAGAATACAATCGATTATTGATATTTATTTCTCATATAACATAGCAGATCAGATTACTTCTAGATATGTGATTACAGCATGAACGTCACATAACTAGAACTGTACATATATTTTCTACAAAATTAATAGCCACAGACACATATAAAATTTTTATTCTAGTTCTTTTTTAATTTTATTTTACATAAGCGAAATAACAATTGAAACATCTAAATTTGCAGTTTATAAATTCGTATAAAGACGTTTATAAAAGTTAAACATTCAACTTAACAATTATCGCCATTGTTCTTTGTTATGGAGTTTGCTTGAAATCCGGAAATAAAATAGGCTAGTCTAAATTAAAACTAATATTAAAAGCTGAAGAATTTGTTTGATTGAACGCGCTAATATCAGGAACTACTGGTTTGATTTGAATAACTTTCAGTATTAGGTAGCCCATTTATCAAGGAAGTCTCACCAGTAAAAGCGTAGGTAGTATTCATAAGAAAAATTGTCGTCTGCACTCTGAATACGTATAACTTTTGGGATAAATTATTTCTTTTAAGAGCTGCCGTTACCTACACAACGTAAGCGGGAACGAAGTCGGGGGCATAAGTTAGTATTTGTTTATAACAATAGTAAAAATTAACTATATTACATTTAGTTTAATATTATTAATTTTACTTGGTTAAATTTAATACAATTAACTAATTGATTTTGTAAGAAAAAAGGAATTTATTTTCAGAGGTTATGAATAAACTACTGAAACTATAATGAAATTGATGAAAACGAAGTTTCATATGTTTTTAATAGTATGGTATTCGTAATCTAGAAAAATATGTACGTTTTTCTTAGAAATGCAATTAATTAATTGTACATATTTAATTTAACTAAGTATAATTAATTACATCAAATTATATTGTCTCTACTTAATATATTGGTATTAATATTTTTTATATGAAATCCATCACTTGTGCAAATACCTAGCAAATATTACACGTGTTTCTTACAAAGTTTATAATAAGTAAACATAGCAACTATAAAGTAGTTTTTATTCGAGCCTCCGTCCGGGTCTCAGGTTTGGGTTTTAATAAATATATATGTAGTATATATGTGTATATCTCTAAAAGTAAATATTCTGTAGAAAAAATATTACCACTAGCCAAGCTACTTTTTTCTGGTACAAATTACATCAATTATTTTTTGACCCTAAGTATCGACAATAAAATTTTCTCGATCCTAACGACTCCGTAACGGTCGCCGGTGTCGTTAGTCGGCTAGGCGTCGAATCTTCTGTTCGCCTTCCACAAACACACTTATTCCAAAGCTGAACATAACCATCTGAGGTTTCAGCATAGGTACGACCAAAAAAAAAACATAAATACACAACAAAATAATTATATAATAAAAATAAAAAAGTAATAGCAGGTATCAAGTTAATTGTTCCAAAGGCGGACTTATAATATATACTTTATTGCCATAATTAGTTACAACAGAGTAAAAAAAAAATGTGGTTCACAAAGGTGGACTTATCTCTATTAGAGATTTCTTCCAGCCAACCTGTGAGTGTCTACGGAATGTTACTTATAGAGTAACGTCAAAGCAACCAAAACTGTTATTCATAATACATACATATATATACCATGAATATACATACAATACAATAAATAAACATATATATTATATACACTTCTCATCAAAAAAATCGAAACACTTCCGTTTTCATTGTTTCTGTCCGAATTTAACACAAAAAAGAATTCATACGATGAAAAAAAAAACATAAATGTATAGCTGGCAGTTTGGCCATTACAGTAATAAGCGAAAATTCTAAATTCAAAATTAGAATTTCATTTGTTTATCTTATAAACGAAATGAATCACTGTTTTGAGACAAATGTGTGTTTAGGGTTGGAGTACATTTAGCGTTTAAAAACTAAAAATTGGCGCCTATCCTTAAACTTTTTGTTTTTTATTTCAATACTGTGACTTTGGGACGTCTGAAAAAAGGTTATTTTTCTAAAACGTATGGATACTTCGCCCACAGAAGCCGCCCAAGTTGTGGCATTGCTGGATTCTGGCCTTAGTCAGCGTGTTGTGGCTGCAAGACTGCATCTAAGCCTGTCATCAGTTCATAGAGTCTATAAACGTTATCGGGAGACTGGTTTGTTCACGCGCCGTTCAGGATCTGGCAGGAATCGGGTCACTTCTGAGCGAGATGATCGATTTATTGTAACAACTTCTTTAAGAAATCGACGCCTTAACGCTTTTCAACTGCAGCAGCGGCTTCGTGTTGTACGAAGGGTGGCTGTAAGTGACTCTACAATTAGAAGAAGGTTGAAGGATCGTGGACTGGTACCGCATAAGCCAGCAAATGGGCCGAAATTAACTGCAGACCATCGAAGAGCGCGCCTTAACTTTGCACGTGAGCACCTAAATTGGTCATACCTACAGTGGAGCAAAGTTCTCTTTTCTGATGAGTGTAAAATTATGCTGTATGGTAACGACGGAAGGAACAAGGTCTACAGAAGAGACGGAGAACGCTATGCAGAATGCTGCATTGAAGAAAAGGTCAGCTATGTGGACGGTTTGGGGAGGAATCAGCGCCGACGGTAAGACAGAGCTTGCTTTTGTGTCTGGGCCACGTCTGCCTGCACTAAACTGTCATCGGTACGTCGAAGAGTGTCTCGAGCCTCATGTGATGCCCTATGCACATTTTATTGGCAACGGCTTCATATTCATGCACGACAATGCTAGGGCTCACACCGCGGGCGTCGTTACGAGATTATCTTAACGAAGTCGATATCTCTATTATGGAATGGCCAGCAAGAAGCCCGGACATGAATCCCATTGAACATCTGTGGGATGAATTAAAGAGACGAATTCGAGCAAGACATCCTGCCCCAGAAACACTTAGCCAGCTGCAAGATGCAATCCAAGAGGAATGGGACAATATACCACAGCATGTGATCGTGACTCTCATCCGATCGATGAAGAACCGTATGGAAGCAGTAATTAGAGCTCGGGGAGGGAATACAAGTTATTAAATAAACGTTTTTTAGCTTTTTTTTCATTTACGTGTTGTTTTATCCATTTCCTTTATACTCCATACGGAATAAAAATGACTCATTTAACAAAATACGAAACCTATGAAAAATTCATTTAAATTTAGAACATTAACATTAAGATTTGATAAGCTCATATTACTCACTATTAAACGACATTTAACATTTATTCCTAAATGTACACATTTTTCTGATAATCCTGACAAAACGTAAACTTGCAAGGTGTTTCGATTTTTTTGATGAGAAGTGTATATACATACATGTAATGCTATAAATAAATATATACGTAAGATGATGATGACAATGTGACATTTATGACGAGTTGCCAACTAGCGCCTGAAAATGTTGCTTCAGGCTACGTTTAAATGCATGAACGGACTGGCTCTGTTGAACTATAGAAGGCAGATGGTTCCACATTTGGGCAGCATGAAAGCTAAATGAGTTGAGCAGGAAGTTTGTGTTGCACTTAGGCAATTCAAGTGGACTGGGACTTATCTGGGACTTATCTCTCAGAGAGATTTCTTCCAGCCATAGATGGTTTTGTGAAATTTAAAAAACATTTGCGGTGCACAGTATTTATATAAAATTGTATTTAAAACATAAATATTTTTTTTCCTCAGAAGAGGAAGGCTGAGAATCCGTCACAAGGAGCACGAAATGTGCCCAGGATACCCTTGCAACGGCAAGTGTCACGAGGGTTATGTTGGACTCCACGTGACCGCGTGAACTTTCACCTAAACTCAGTCTGAGCCTTGGCCATAAGGGCCCTAAGGCTTGAATGGATTATAAATAATAGAAGCGTCATATTTATATGTATGTAGGTAGCTATTAAGCACAATTGCGTCTACAGCTAGCTAGCACGTCTTGTGTTGATAATTTAGTGTTTTCATTTGTCAATTTGAAAAGTACTCAAGTCTTAGACGAGGTCTTCTGGTTTATTTAATATGTAAATTATATACGTCATAGCATAGTAATGAGAGGGTTTGCGAATTATTTACCTGACTCAAATAAAAGCCCCCTTAAAATATTTCAAATAAGATCAGCGTGGCTATACCGTTGGCCATGGCGACAGACTTTAGACACAATGCCGATACCATGGGATACTCTGGTTATTTACCTTCGAACTACCTTCATTCTGGCATTCTATAATAAACATACAAACACAATGGACGGAGGAGAAGCTGCTCGAACTTAATAGAGAACGAAGCAGAATTCGCTGAATCATCGTGGGACTATCTGAACTCCGAAGCGAGGGTTAGGTTACATTACGATTGAACCTGAACTTAAGAAACCTATTCTATTTTTCGTTGTCCCTATGTGGGTTCATTGTCCAAAAGTATCTCGTGAATAACGTTAAAAATATAATTCATTAGTGTGTCCAATAGGGTAGCATATCTAATACTCAGAATCAACGGTATTTGTCCATTTGATGGTAATTTATGTTTACGCCCCAATGTTGATTCGCTCTCAAGAGGAACTGGATATATATGAGAATAATATCCCACCAACTTTTCATCTCTCCATCCTCTCTCTTCAAGTAATCGGTTACCGCTGTACAACACCGATAGACGATTTTATAGAGAGAGATGGGCACTATATGATGAAATGTCGTATCATAAAACGGCTGTATCAAATGTGGACCTGGAAAAACCGGATGGCATGACAATGAGATTGATTTCTTCGTGTTGACTAAGCGTCGGTTATTCAGTAATGTCTCAGTGTTCAATTCATTGAATACAGGCAATACTCACTGTTTATTGTCTCATGGTACTAAAATGTAAAATGAAGCTAGCATTGAACGTTTCGTTTCGTCTTAAAAAATGGCGTATTTCGACACGTACTGCATTGTAACCACATGTCAAGTTTCGAATTCGAATTTGTTCAATAAATATATGAGATTCAGTCCCTTGACTGGATTGTGATTTAACTAGATCCATATCAAATGTCAACTTTGTTTCATAAACAGGACTTGATAAACCTTGTTCTTCAATTTATGTGGATAAAGTCTAGGTAGTTCATTACTTAATTATAACTTTAAGTTACCTCAATCTGCACCTGAATGTAATAGAGTGATGTGATGACGTCTTGATATATAAACATTTAAATTAATCATTGTCACCATTCCGCATTGTTCGTTTGTTAAGGAGGGTATTATTAAATTATTTATTTAGGTGAATATAGTAACGCACAATATTCCGGTAATCGTGTTGAAAAATTTTGATAAGGCTACTACAATACATCATTAAATTATGGCTAAGTTCCTTTTGTTATTTATGTTTACGACGATTCATTTACTGTAAGCTGTGCCATAATCTACAATTCATACAGCGCTGAAATCCTTTCTGTATGAGGCAGTGGATCATAGCTCAGTCAATCATATGCAGGCAACAGTTCTCGTTCGCTTGATTTATATACGCAGAGGCATTTTCCAAGGTTGACAGTTTGAGCCTCTTGTGGTTTTGCCTGGCACTAAAATCTCTCACTACTTTATTGAAGGATTTGGATCTAGGCTGCCGGCTGCGTAGACAAGGTGAAGTCATTTGTTATCTGTTTTAAATAGATGACCTCAAGATTTTTGTATCGAAATATATCTGATAGAGTTACAGAAAAGCCACAGATTTTAGCAACGTTATAAGGTAGAAGATTGGCGTAGATAGGTATGCGGTCTTGCATGTACAGTGGGGATATTTTGTACATTCACCGAATGTGTTTTTTTCCGACAGTGACACTCAAATCTCTCTCCGAAGTCGACACATACAAGTTGTCGGAATGTCAATGAAGGATGAAAAGGAGTCAGTGAAAAGGCGCTTCCTTTGTCGTCTAACGAAGATATGTAAGTCTTTTGTCTGGTGGCAATAAGGTGCGCGCTTCCAACGGTTTTCAATGCCTTATTCATATTCCTTTGGCATACTGAAATGGATCGGACTGAGCTAGATGCTTTGGATAGAAGAGTTGGTCAACTGCTCACAACATATCGTATGTTTTACCCTGGCTCGTCTATTATAAGAATGTACATTCTATAAAGATCTGATGCATCGTGATGTTGTGGCAAGTGACAAGGGTCTTACTTGTTTCTCTATGGCAATCAAGAAGAAAACCATAGATACTTAATGTCAAAGATCGCAAAGCAGTATGGAATTTGGTTAAAATGGCTCTGAAGTAGACCTTTCAACGTCGGTGAAGTGGCTGCGTTTTGGTGGCTTGTTTTAGGAAAGTGATGGTCTTGCAGTCACACAGGCATATTATTTCTGGTTGTTCTCATCTTGCCAAACTCTTTATTATCACGGTCATGACTATTGTTTCCAATAAGCCGTATATTGTGGTCGGTTAATTCCAACGCTTAGCTTATAACAAGAATCTCGTGAAAGCTGAGAAGGACATCAAGTATCAACCAGCAAGTATTGACTTGGCTGACGAAGTAACTGCCATGTGGAATGTTGATTCGACGATCCGTATTCCGATAGTTGTGTCTGCGAGTGATTTGTTAGCGAAGCATCTCGATCAACATTTTAAAAGGATCTCGCTTGACGGATGGCTTGAGGGCCGGATAGAGAAAGCGGCGATTCTCGATACGGCACCCTATTGTCCGGAGATTCCTCTCTCGACAGTTCTAACCACCAGTAACTTGGACCTCATATTATTATTTCTATATATATATGAAAAATTAATTTCAGATTTTTTAATTTAAAAAAAATATATTATCATAAATATACATACTAACCTAATTAGGAGACGTTGAGAATTGAGGTAACCGGAGTCTTTCCACATAGCCCGGTTCTAATAACACCAAAATCAAAATATTTACGATAGTCTATAATCGTTTTGATCTGCAATAACAATAGTATTTGTGTATCTAACTAGGGATATTTTCCATTGTGCAGATAGATTATAACCTGTTGGTGCACTCTACGCCCATTTTCATTCAATTCGCTTAAATGGCCTCTTTGTCTTGAATCTATTTTCCCGAGCACGCCATATAACTGTGATAACAAGCGATATTGTAATAATCAAGGTTATTCAAAATGGGCCTTATAAAGGCCTATGTTGAATGATATATAAATCGAGTATGATCAGCACAAAATATTTCACATGTTTATGGTAATCAAAAAAGACAAGTTAGAAGCATAGTAACTTTTTTCTTTTAACTATTATCAGTTTTAAGAAATTTGTTTATCATACGTTTTTTTACAAGTACTCATTTAAGAATATCGTTGTGACAAATTCACTCCCAAACAATTTTCACAATGTCTGATTGTGCGTGCGTTCCTGATTATTCTTACATACCTATAGTTAGTTACAGATAGCCAACTTTTTTATTTTTATTAACTCAGTAGGTTTAGAATTATCAGAATCTACCTTTTTATTTATTGATTGAAGAAAAAACACACTGGACGTAATACGTCTAATTTTAGAAATGTCAGATTCAAATGTAGTGACAGTTGAATTTGATAATTCACGCTGAATAGAAGTGTGATTTAGCAGCTTCGAAATAAAATTAATAATAAACATCCAATTAATTAATAAATACTTAAGTTGATTATAATAATTCAACTCAATATTATTAAAGTACTGAGCTCGATCTTTAATTTTATAAACAAATACTTGTATTACAATATATTAGCATATTTTAATTCCGATTTAATATATTTCGACAAGGGTTGATTGATTGTTGTTTTCAGCAATAAAATAATGTAACTACAGCTTGTTACAGTACATTGATATATTTCACATTAGATTAAAAGTTACTATTTAGTTAAGAGTTTTTTTTTTCATTTAACTACCTTTAACAAATAGATATGTAAGTCGCTCACAGATTAAGTGAAGCTTGTGACGTTTTAGCATACAGAATATATAAATACAGAAGGCGCCAAATTTAAATATACAACATCAATAAATCGTAAGTTATCAGAACTGTAACAAATATGGCGAATTGAAAGATATTCTATATAAAGCATTAGCACGTAATATTTTTTTCTCAGACAAAAACTACTCGTCTATAACGATTGAAAAACGACAGACTTTTTAATCGTCATGACTACTGTAGAATAAATATCTGTCAGATGTACTATATAAAATCTATTAAAGAATGAATGAATAGAATCTAAGAAAAAACAGAAACTATCAAAATATGTTTACGCTTTCGTGTATGCATAAAGGAAAATAGACTCGATACTCGAGACAACAGAAGTCGTCTTTAGAACAATACAGTCGAATCAATGGATTGATGACATCACTCATTAAATATTTAGACAACTGGGCATGATTCATTATCTGAACAATTATTGCGTGCTACGTCCTGAACAGTATCAGCAGGTTTATTATTGACCTATTAACTGGGAATAGAGATTTCAAACCCACCTCCAAATCATCAACATCCATACTAATATTATAAATGGGAAAGTGTGTCTGTCTGTTTGTCCGTCTTTCACGGCAAAAGGGAGCGACGAATTGACGTGATTTTTTACGTGGAGATAGTTGAAGGGATGGAGAGTAACCTAGGTTACTTTTTATCCCGGAAAAATCGACAGATCCCACGGGATGCGCAATAAAGGCTTCGCTCCATAAACCGACTTCCGCGTATATGTAGCCGTGGGCAAAAGCTATGACCCTTAACCCTCTATAGACCCAATCCCGAAATCCACGCGGGCGAAGCCGCGGGCAGAAAGCTAGTGTTCGAATAAAAGAAAAAATAGAGAGAGACTATAGGTTCGCATTGTATCGTTTGCCAGATACTTACAATAGATTGTCAGGATACGCAGACCTCGACATATTTTCTATTTCCCTCCAACAATTTAGAAAAAGAATAACAGAGTTGTTGAGGGCGCCATGATTTTTTTTTTAATTTTTCCGTTTTCTCGGTTCCGATTCGTTTTGCCATCATACATGATAATCATCCGAGTTGTTTTATGTTATTTTCTTTTTGTGATTATTTTTTATTAGTGTAATGTTTGACTGTGTATTTTGTGGTGTATGATGTGACTACTTTAAAAAAATTGTTATATTCTATAGGTTAAGGATTTGTAATATTTAGATGTAATAATATAACAATTGCTGGTGGTACTAATTACAATAAATAAAAAATATATAGATACCACGGATGTCTGCTTGGGCACTCCCGATTTAATATTTCTATCGTAAAACTATATTACAATAAGTTTGCAGTAAAATTACTGGATACGTAACTTTATTTATGACCACGAACACTATGGTTCTTATATGGGCTGCAGATTTGTTGCGAATTTGACACAGGAACCGCAAATAATGTAGCCTTCTGATGGGCCCTCTGCTTGTTTGCTAGGAGAATAAAAAAAAACATCGTTTATGGCAAAGGAAAAATTTGTAGTAAGGCCACATGTAAACCAAATCAGAAGTGTTATTTAATTCAAAATTAGGCGTTGACGCGCCTAATTTTGCACGCTCCAGACTATATGAGCAAGCGTGTGGTTTTTACTTTCAGATAAGCTGGACAGAACTGACTGATGCAGAAACGACAAAATAAGATTGTGGCCATTGCTATTATTACTATTGTTATACAGAGGTGTTTTAATACATAATTCATTGGTCATATATGGGTATTTTATATTCTATATAATACGAATCAAATCTCTCTTCTGTACAGTTAGAAAGGGAGCCATTGAGCCCGCTATAGGGCAAGTTTAAAAATGTATTCGATAATAATGAATTCCTGTTAATATTAATATTATTAGCTTCCCAAAACCCGCTTGATCAGGAATCTGAGTCACTGTTAACCAGTAAGTTAGTCATTATCTTTACAATGTTGATGACAGACGTAATACATTGGTGCTCTGCACAGTAAATTTACGCAATGAAACTTAATAAAAGAGCAATGTAATTCCACCATTTGTCAGATTCAATAAAAATTTGGTAGTAACTGAGTAACATAATTAGCCTACAGGATAGGTGAAAGAAAAAGTTGTTTGTCGTTTGTAAAAATAGTGTGTATAATGCTTTAGATTTACCAAGGTTTCAAATTACATCTAATAAGAGCCAAGCCAACCTCACCTAACAAACAAATGTATAGGACGTTTAACATCTACCCTCAAATTGTTAGACTCTTATTTTGTTAAGTTTGTTGTATTGTAATACCAATTATTTCTCATCAACCCGTACTGGATAACTTTGTACAAGAACAAAAGCCCCGTATGATTTCCCAACAAGATCGATCGATGTGGAGATCATTTGCTGAGGCTTGTCCTTTGGCTGAGATGATGAGTGTAAAAGCAAAGCTCTTTCTTACCAAAAATGTAGGTATTTATTTAATGCTATGTCAATAAAAAAGGTTTTATGTCGATCCGCAACAATGAGGACATATTTCCGAATCGGTAGAATCAGGTCAGTGGAAACAACACACGTTAATTTGCACAAACGTAACATTAATTATCAGTCTACGGGGATAATCGATGAATAAACGGGTCTGTTTTCTTGTATCAATATAATAATGATGAGATGTGAATAATTACATGTCAAATTACGTAGATGTGCCATTCTACAGGTTTATACGTGTTTGTCTGTTTAGGCACTTTCTGTCTACTTTAGTCACTTTTCCACAATTTTAGGTTCCTTGCCCCTTTTATATAATTAAAAATAAGCCTTAGTATAATTTTAAAGTTCGTAAGCATTGAGGAGCCATATCAGATTTTTTAAATCTGATCGCGTCATTATTTAGCAGCAATTTAGCTTATTTTGCAGCACGAATTCTAGATTTAGCAGCACATAAGGACATTAATTTTACATATTTGTGAAAATAAAGGAATTGTTATTATTTTAATTTAAGCACTTTCATACTAGTGGACATGCTAATTGCAAAGCCAATATTTAAATTTGTTTGCTATTTTTACTTATCTCAATCTATGAAATGTATAACATTTTTTTTAAATAACTGATAATATTTTGTATTATTAAAAATACATCGATCTGTATTAATTTGTGTTTGAATTTGAATTTGATTATAGTTACATCCTGTTTTGTCTTATTCTGTCATGTCTATTGTCAAAGGTGAAAATGAGAGAAAACAAAATTAATGCTAAGATGATTGTAGTAATATATTTTCACGAATACACTTGATACATTAAGTGCTGTGTAAACATATGTTACTTTATCTGTGATCCTTATCGCATAGATCATACATTTCATTTTGGATTACAAGTGATCCGAGTTTATCTGACATCTTAAGTGACATTGTAAGATTACGCTGAGCGAATAGTCAACGAACCAACATTAATTTAAAAAAAAAACTCACCTGACTGTTTGAGCTCGTTAAAAATTAAACATGGGTCCTGTACGACCGCATCACTCGATTCGTCCAAAATTGCCGCGAATCGACATGTGGAGGACGATCGATTTCTTTATCTCTTATCTATCACTTCCAGCACTACACGCATCCAGGTAATGATTCCTTTTTTGAAAACTTAAATTGACAGCACATGTAACACAGCACAGACACAGAGAACACTTTTTAAATTTAAAATTAAGATCGAACGCTCGCGATCAGAAGTTCAAACTTTTTGTGAAGTTAACGGAATGCGCGCAGACGACATGTGTGCGGGACTCGCGTTGGCGGTGAACTGCCGCGACCGGTCAAGTGAGAGTTGTATTGTTCGTCATTTTTGTTTATATTCAGTTTTCCACACTGAGTTAAATGACGCAGTGCTTACAAGCTTTCATAATGAAGCTCTCAATAAACATTCCAAGAATTTAAGGTTTTTGATCTGAAGTTGAAATAACGAGACCAGTTTTTGGGCTCCCTCGTTTACATGTCATTGATTTGGGTTGTTGTCCTTGGCGCTTGTATTTTTGCATTCAAAGTTTTAAGAAGCGCATGAGTCATTTAATTTCAAGTTACAGTCTTCCCGGATGTGAGGATTACAAAGTTTTCACTTGATTTAATAAAATAAATATTTACGGTGGTTTACTGCTTCCTACTTTTTTCGATAAGTCCTGAGACTGTATATTTAAAGGCTAAATAATGATATAATTATTATTTATTCGGTTCAACGCTATTTTTACTTTTCTCATTGTGGATTTTACTCATGGTGCGATTAGTCTCATCCACTTCAAAAGAAGCCTCAAAATCAAAATTAACTTTATTCAAATATGTCTTAACAGAAAGCTCTTTTGAATCGTTAAATTTTTTTTCCTACCTGGGACTCAGATCTGGAGTACAAACACGCCGAGGAAGTAGTTCAAAGTCCAACTCCTGTATTTTCGTCATTATTGAAATATTTGACGACCTCCATAGTCGAGTGGATAGTACACCGGTTTCAAGGTGTCGCCATCTCTGAGATCCCGGGTTCGAATCCCGGTGGGGGCAGATGTTTGTGTGATGAATACGAGCATTTGTACCTTAGTCATGGTTGTATATATATATATTTCAATAAATTATTTATGTATATATAATATATGTATGTCTATCCGTTACCCTAGATCCCATAGTACAAGCCTTACAGAGCTTAGTTTGGCCTAGGCTAATTGGTGTAAGTGTAACAAATATATATATATATATATTCATTTGCTATTTTATATTTTTGCTCTTATTAAGGTAGGCTATGAAATATACACCAAATATCCAAAAATAGTAAATTTGTATTCCATTGTCACATACCGACGTTAAAACATTTTTATTTCTATTTAACAGTAAGAAAAAGCGTTTAGAATATTGGATACTGCTTGGACGACCAAAGCGTTCAGCATCATTTGTAATTATGCTCGCGTTTAAAATCTACAATGACGAATGGTTGTTTTAGACGGATCAAGATCGGATTTTTTATAGGATAGGGCAGCAAACGAGCAAACGGATAACCTGATGGTAAGCGATAACCGTTGTCCATGGACACCAGAGGAGTCACAGATGCGTTGCCGGCCTTTTAAAAGGGAATAAGGGGAATAAGGGGGGTTGGGCCTTCGGTTTTCTGTGAGGTCGTGGTATCACTCCGGTCGCGTCGGCCCAATTCGTGCCTAAGCATGGCTCTCCTAGGGTAAAACGGTTTCTCCTCCATTTAACCCGTAGGGCCCTTATGGCAAAGGCTAAGACTGAGTTTAGTCGGTAGGTCACGTTGGTCAGATCGTTCTGGCCGGCGTGAAGCCCGATATAATCACCGTGACGTGACGTTTTTCCTCGGGAGAGGAAGGCTGAGAATCCATTGCCATTCCATCCATTCCATCCATTGAATCCAGCTATGTTGGACTCCACGCGGTCAGAGTAGCCTGACTACGTGACCTACCGATTAAACTCGGCCTGTGCGTAAGTTCTAAAAACCGTATCGGCAAATCGTGAGGGCTATTAATAGCGCGCATACCGAGATATTTTTAAAAATTGCATAAAAATAAATAAAATAAAAATACAGTAGTTTCCGGCATGATGAAGAAATTTTAGCCCTCATCACACACTTCAAATAGGTGATGCCAGACACTTCCGGCAGAAAAAAGTGGTTGCGTGATTTTTTTCTAAAAGCCTATAAAATTTATTGTCGAATACATTAAAAAAATTAATATCCGCGATGACGGTAAAACATTTTTTCATTTGTTAAATATTTTTTTTTTAACATTGTTTCGGCAATAGGAATCCACGCATACCGAGCTTAATTTACTCCTATACTTATGTACTATTTATTCAAATAAATATTTTTTGATTCGCTATGACGGGACCTTCAGTGTTACCGGCTCCCCGCCTAATACGTTTGCTAGTCAAAATAACATTTTATTTATTTATTTATTTTATTTATTTATTTAGATACACCATCGACAATATCAAATACATTGTTTATCAGGATAATATCGCAGTAAATTCTTATTTATAAGATATGCCACTACAGGTGTATACAACATTGACAGAAAACAACACAATTGTATGAAATGATTGCAATTACTAAAAACTACGATTACAAAGAATTATTTTAATTAATTAATAACTACATTGAACATCACGCAAAGAAAGCAGATCAGCGCACTTCTTTAAAAGTGCGTTCGGGGTCATTTAGGACGTCAATGTCAGGTGTATTAATCATAATATATATATTTCTTGTGTGCGTGTGTATGTGACTGAACTCCTCCTAAACGACTGGACCAATTTTGATGAAATTTTTTGTGTGTATTCCAGGGGGCTTGAGAATGGTTTAGATTCACAATACGGTCATATAGATATTGTTTTTCAGCTAAATTATTTATTTAAAAACATTTGAGACAACGTGAGACAACGTGACATTTGAGACATTTGACATTTGAGACATTTGACAGGACAACGTCTGTTGGGCCAGCTAGTATCGTTATAAAATCTCATTAGTCTTTTTATAGGCGAGAATTTACCCAAGTTTGTTCTGCTAATAGGAACATTGAAGATATGTGTTATCGGGTGCCTGGGTATGCGAGAAGGGACTGCAATTCTAATTTGATTCAGCAAATCAGCAGAAATCAAACTTCCACCCAACAATTTATGCAACGTCATTAAATCAAGAAGATTACGTCGGTTCGCCAATGAGGTCATCTTAAGATGGGAGAGCCGGGAGATATAGTCAGAAGCATAAGGACAGTCCTGTACCCTGAAGGCAAGATAGCGAGTGAAGTTTTTTTGAATTCGTTCTATCCTATGTATATGAATTTTATACGATGGATTCCACTTAACATTGCTTATTTCAAAACTTAGTACGAACGTTCTTATCGATGGATGTGGGTAATTAACAAGTTAGTGTCGATAGTCTTATCAGCTGCCAAACTGTGGAATGTTTACGTCGTTAACGGTGGGCTACTTATTTACCTTTTCCTCATCAAATGTTACCTAAGCCTTTTATCGAATTCAAATACTTATGCTATAATTAGACTAGAATTTTATATACATGCAATGTTAATAATTAAGAAAAATATGTTAATATATTGAAACATTTCAACTAATTCTACAGCGGGCGAAGTACCATCTCTTTCGGGTAACCAAATTTATTCCATCAAAACCATTCTGTAAAAAACTAGCCAAGTCTCGATGGCGCTGCTAGTTTATCTCTAAAAAGTAATGAAATATAACAAAGTCGTGCCAAGTCTAAGGTTCCTTATTGCGATTTCGTTATTATTATAGTTAGAACCGCTACCCTTGACGATGGAAAATTGCCACTTGGAAAACGTGGTGTTACCCTTCAACGGCCAAGTCACACAACATTAACTATACGAGTAATACGTACGGTACGACAGGACAGACAGACAGGACAGAATCTGGGGGCACTGCCGTGCCCGCATATAAAATGAACGGCTGAAAATTGGGTGGGTGCGACAAGACGGAGTTTAATAAAATAATAAATAAATAATAATATTCTTCAGGCTTACCCTAATTAGCCTAGCCCAAACTAAGCTCTGTAAGGCTTGTGTTATGGAATCTAGGGTAACGGATAGACATACGTATATTAATATTTTTGTTAGAAATATACAATAACAACCATGACTAAGGTATAAATGCTCGCATTCATCACGCAAACATCTGCCCCCACCGGGACTCGAACCTCAGAAATGGCGACACCTGGAAACCGGTATACCAACCACTTGACTGCGGAGGTTGTCGATAGGAACATACGTACCTCCCGCGTGGACCTCCGAGCGCCGAGTCTTGGTCGCAAAGATCGGGCGAGATCTGTCTACGCCGGCATTGATTGCAGCAATGCTGGCGGATGAGGGAGGTTGGAGGGCTGTGGCCTCCTTCTGTGAAGCAGTGATGCTCCAGAAGGAGGCCGCCGAGCGGGGTCGGGAGATGGCCGCTGCAGGTCGCCGGCGGGCGCAAGTAAAGCCCTCCCGTGGCCGGCGGGCGTCGTCGGTGGATGAGATCGAGGGAGGTATTGTAGCCTCCCCCGAGGAGGGCTCCCCTGTATCGGTAGGAGAGCGGAGGCTGAGGGTTCCCGGAAGTCGCTTGGCGTTCCCGGGGGCTCTCTACATGCCTGAGGAAGGCCATTGCTGAGGTTTTTAGTGTGTAGGCTTCCGCCTTCTAGGAAGGAGCGCCCCACATAACCGCCGGCTCGCCACAGCCGGGGTATGCAATTTAATGCATTTTCCTCTTGGGAAAAAAAAGGTACATAGGTACCTAACACTTTATAGATTGTTTGTATCTGTATCAGCAACTCAACCATGAGTTTGCTGTCCTTTACGATATTTTTTTACGTATAGTAAACTACAGAATTCATATCAGTTTAATATGCAGGAATAGTACCATTACATGCCGTTAGGGGCACTGTACAAAGTTTTCATACAAAAAATTATGTCAATATCGTTTGCAAACGAATGTAAGCTCGTAGTAGCTACACAGGTGTCCTCTTATCTGACAAACGTGAAATACATGTCAAAGTCGTGATTTGTAGTCGGTGGCATTGCCAAGAAAATTGAGTAAGCCTTAATCACCACTTACGTGCTATTGCAAGCAATTAGGAAAGAATAGGTCGTTTTTCATTTATTTTATTCGTGAGTTCACTTAAAAACATCTGAACAATTGGATCTTAAGTAAGTTTCTTGTTTTGCTCTTTTCAAGAGTTATATGGCTGCGAGAAGTTGGACTTTTTTTATTTTCTTATACAGTGAATGTAGTTGGAGATAATGGAGATCAAGGTTATAATAACGCTTTAATAGATCAACAGTATTGTTAGATTTTGTTTAAGCCCATTGTGAATTTTGGCATAAAGCAAAATCTTGTGGCACAAGAAAAAAGAAAAATTCCGAAAACCATAAATTTGGTATTGCATTAAATAAATACCTAATTATTTGCGTTTTTTTAAAACAATGTTGGACGAATACACTTATACACAAGTATAAGTGTATTCGTTATAGTCTGTCTTTAAATGAATCGATAAAAATAGTATTTTGTACTAGTGACGTTTAAGATTAATTGCTGTTAGTTTATATGTTCATATGCCACACGGCGAATCATGGTTGTAGTTGCAAAAATTATTATTTGTCATCCTTTGATACCTATGTTAATAAACCAATAAATAAATTAAATTGAAATAAAAGTAAAAAAATGGGAAAATCGCAAATTTGTCCTTGAATAAAAAAAAGTTTATGCTCTACTTATGCTGCATAGTTTGACACTGGCAAAAGAATCAAAACCTATACTTCCCATAGCTGTAGAATGATTAAATTTAACAAGTAGTGTCGTACAGCACAAATAAAGGAAAAATTAGAAACGGTAAAGTAGTCGCATCACAAAGAAAGTAAGTAAAGCAAATAAGTATATTAGCTAATATAAACTTATTTGCGCAAACGTCGGTGCTTGAGTTCACCTCGTACTTGGACGGATTTTTTAGTTTTAAATGTCGAAATAGACAGATTGGCAGACTGTCAGCTAATATAGAAGAGAGCTTTTCATATATTAGCTCACAATCTGTCCCCTGGACGTTGAAACATATAACCGCCATTTTTAATTTTAATCAACTTTGTCATCCCAGTATGTCCTGATTTTAGACACTTAGCCCCTTTGCTGCAACATGATGGATAGGAAGACAGGGACGTCAAAAGATGTCTTATGATCTCTCATCTGTAGGTTAAACCAATATTGAAACAGATACCGCTCTTATAACGTCATTTTGATTGCACCAGCCCGGTTTTATGCCTGTCTTAAGAGATCAGCGGGAGGCTCAGAATCGTTATGAATACTACGGATTACATCGGACTCTAAACTGATCGGGATGGCCTACCTACTAAGCTCAGTCTGATCCTTGGCTTTAAGGGCGCTACGATTTGTATGTAAGGGTGACCACACCCTCAGAAGGCACGGTCAGCACTGTCCTATAATAATAATTAATATTTATTTCAGACTTTCCATGCATATTTTTATTAGTACGTTAATAACTTTTTTTTAAGTAAATTAGCAATGTTAGAGATAAGATAATCTAAATTAAAATTTGAACTATTCTACGTGCCCAATGACTGTCTCAATCCAGTGTTACTGTATGAGACAATCAGGACGAGCAGTAAACACTAGGATTTCAGATTTCTTTGAATTATACACCAGGCCATGCGACACCCCATACATCTCAAATAGAGCTACCAATTGTCTCAATCGAGTGGCTCAGCAGACCCATGTCATTGGCGTAGCTCAAGTTAGAAGAATGAAGAGCAGATAGCGCTTGAAAAAGGTGCGGTACACCAAATTAAATCTTAATGGCTCCGGCCATTAAGTTTTAATTCTACCTTTCTTTGTGTAATCTATACTAATATAATAAAGCTGAAGAGTTTGTTTGTTTGTTTGTTTGAACGCGCTAATCTCCGAAACTACTGGTGCGATTTTGAATAATTCTTTTTTTGTTGGATAGTCCATTTATCGAGGAAGGCTATAGGCTATGACCTTACGCTATGACCAATAGGAGCAAAGACAGAGCGGTAAATGTGTAAAAAACGGGGAAAATTATTCATTTTTGAAGGCTTTCTTTGCGTGCGCTGCGAAAACGGTTCAAGATACACAAAAAATATGTATGAAAGAATTATTTCTCTATACATGATCTAAAAAAAAGTCCGCGACGGCATATGTCTATCTTTTAAGGTTTAGTCACAATGACCGTTTTTATGGTACCAAATTTGGTCGAAATAATTTGTTTAAGTTGTATCAACATAATAATACTAAAAATTCTGCGGAAACTCGACCATTCCGAAAATCCCGCAAGAACGGGAACTATGTGGGAAAAACCAAAAATCTGCCGGAAGTCACTATTCCACGCGGACGAAGTCGCGGGCAAAAGCTAGTATAATATAATATTAAAATAATTGTTAGCAAGTCCTGGTAAAGAAAATTTAAATTACAACATCTTATTATTTAATTAAGAGACGTTGACTTGGTAGGGAATCCAAGTATCTTCCCCATAGTATTTGAAATTCTGCACAGCTCTTTTCTAAGCGCTTTATAAGCGCGAAACTTTGTAAGTATGGATGTATGCTTATTACTCTTTTACGTAAAAACTACTGAATGGATTGTAATAAAACTACAATAACATAGCCTATACATCAGAATAACATATAGGCTAGAATTTATAAAGATATTTAATTGCATGATATAAGTTTTTTTTTCTACGCCAATAATGTAAGCTACTCGAAATACTAATCCTGCGCACACGCAGGATTAGTATTTTTGAATCATTAGATGCGTGCGCGAAATTATTTTCTACGGCTTACAATTTTATAGATTTTTGAATCACTCGAATTCAATGTTGTCATTAAAAACAAGTTTTTAATTAGATTCCGTTTCACGCAGAAAAATTAAAAATCACAACAACAAAAACAAAAAAACCAGCGATGACCCACACGTGAAACGGATCACTGTCAACGTCACTTCAGCGTTAGCTATTCTACTAGTAGAAAATACGTAGTATCTCTAAGTAGTCTGTGAGTAGAAATCAAAAACGAGTGGGTTGAATCACTCGTTGCAGAACGCACGAAATGAAAGTTCAGAAATGGTGAATTCGGTAATTCGTATACGAATCTCACGATTTCGAATGCGAATTGGTATATTGTTTCAAAAATTCGTCTCCAGTATAAAAGACGAGGAATAATACACACAGCTATCTGACCGGCGCCGGCGCCTGATGTCGATTTCATCAATTGGCTTCATAGATATGAGACGATATTAAATGCGAATCAATATTTTAATGAACGCAATGGAGCTTCCATTAACGTTTATTGGTGATTGTGTGCCTTTGCGCAGTATGTTTTATAGGAGCCACGAAGAGTTTCGTGCCGTTCCGTGACAGACAAATTCCCGTGCTCGTGCAATGAGCAATATAAGGAAGGAATGATAAGTCGTACGTTCGTCTTTTGACTAAGAGGCGAATATAAGGAGGTAGTCTTTTTCCACAAAAATATTGTTACTAGGTAATTTTTTAATGATTTGATTTCAACAATAGTAGCGTGATCTCGGTAAAATAAAAAGGCATTCAGTGCAAACGACCAACACTGATACAAAAACAGAATGGGGGATCTAAATAAAATAACTTATCGTAATCTGATATTAATATTTAAAAAAAACTTTATTACTATATTTGCCACTGGACTTACTTAATTGTACTACTATTGTCACGTTGACAGATAAACTGTGAGAATAAAAATTTTGTGATAAAAAATGATAAAAGTGACAGCTGTCAGTTATTTTTTATTTATTTAAAGCATTGGCCATGGGCCATCAGCTTAATCACGTAATGTCAGTGTTATCATCCATAATTTTTATCCTCACAGTTTATCTATCAACTTGACAATAGTAGTACAATTAAGTAATAATGATGATCAGTGTGGAAAGCTTAAATATGATTTATGTATGAGATACTAGCTGGTGTCCGCGACTTCGTCTGCGCAGGATTAGTTTATATTAGCTTTGCTTACAATATTTTTTATAAGTTGCAGTCTATGTGTTATTTTAATGTTTAAGGTTAAGGTTAGAATAAAATATTCTAAAGTTTCATTAAAATCTACTCAGCAGTATTTACGTGAACGAGTAACGAACATTCATCCATACAAACTATCGCGTTTATTATCGTTAAATAAAAATAAAAGTATAATATTAGTAGGGATAGAACTGACGGTGGAGGGGACCGGGGGAGGTGGTAGCTTCCCCCGAGGAGGGCTCCTCTCTAGAGAGGGGAGCGGAGGCTGGGGGTTCCTGGAAGTGGCCTTTGTGTTCCCGGGGGCTCCCTACATGCCTGAGGAAGGCCATCCCTGAGGTTTTAGTGGGTAGGCCTCCCCTTCTGGAGGAGAGCCCCACATAACCCCGGCTCGCCACAGTCGGGGTATGCAATTTAATGCATTTTCCTCAGGGGAACAAAAAAAAAAAAAAAGGGATAAAACTTTAACGTTTATTGTGGACGTTTGAAAATTGCGGGAGTGCTCTTTATTTTTGTAAAGGAACAATAGCATTTATTATCATGGTGAAATTATTTCTTAGTTTACTTCTTACTAGCTTTCCGCCCGCAGCGGCTTCTACCTCGTTCTAAAAAGTTCGTTTCTAAAAAGATTAACGGAAACTATTGTTAGCTATTGTTGTATAATATATATAAAAAGACTTAATACGTTTTATCATAATATACAATAGACAGGATTGTCAACAAAATTATTACTATCTGCAGACAGCTCTCTAATAACCTCATTAAAAAAAATATTAACAGACTCTATGCCCAAAAGATGTCCAGCAAATATAGGTAAATAACAAAATAACTCGCGTTAAAATTATATTATGTTCTTTCCCTTGTCTCCAAACATATTTTTGAATTACGAATGCGATTTCGAAATCACTGCTGACTAAATAGTCAGCGGTGAATTTGAGGTCACGTATTCCCCTAAATATCCAATTTTTGAAAGTCGATCGCAGAGCTGCCAACATAGATAAAGTACACACATAAATGTAAGAGTTCGGTTCCACGCAGAATGTAGCCGTTGCCGGTTATTGCCGGCTTAACCATTATGGTTATTATATATATGCTACATTCATATATATATATACATATATATATATATATATATATATATATATATATAATATATATATATATATTATATATATATATATATATATATATATATATATATATATATATATATATATATATAAATAGACTGAAAATCAACACATCAACTTCAGACTTGTCAATATGTTCTCCAAACAAAACAGATAACATTTCCATAAGTATGACTAGATAACGAGTGGGTGAGGGCACTCGTAATGAAATCACATCCGTGACTAAGGTAGTCACATAAGTGATATTAAAAAAAAAGAATTATTGAAAGTCGGTGATTATTAGTCACATCGGTGATTTCGAAGTCGCATTCGTAATTCAAAAATAGGTCTCCAGGAGACGAATTTTTGAAACAACAGAAAACCAATTTGCATTCGAAATCGTGAGATTCGTATACGAATTAACGAATTCACTATTTCTGAACGTTCATTTCGTGCGTTGTACTACGAGTGGTTCAACCCACTCGTTTTTGATTTCTACTAGTGGAATATTGGATATTCCACAACTTTAATAATATTCTTTTGAAACTGTATGACACAGCATTCCAAATATAGGCATGTTTTCAAATTATATTTTTATTAGTTGTATTTTTTATATTATGTAATGGAAAGTGACTTCATGAATTATCCATATTGAAGTCATTTTCCAAATTGACGACTCTGTATCTATTTAATACAGGGAGAAAAAAAAACAGCCCTTGCTGAGTTTCTTGCCGGTTCTTCTCAGTACAAGGTCTCCCGCCGTAGATGTGCGAACCGATGGCGTAGCTTTTCGACTTTCACAAGTGCTTGTAACAGCCTAGACTGAATAAATGATTTTGAATTTTGTCGTGATGGAAGCGACAGACAAAGTTACTTTCGCATTTATAAGATTAGTAAGGACTAATTTAAAACTAAATTAAAGTTTTGTTGAAGATATCGTCAGTTTACCTGTCACTATCTTACTAAGAAATAATTTTACCTCGATAATAACTTCTATTGAGTATTGATAAACAGCGATATCGTGTTTGGATACGATTTAACTGATAAATTAAGTAATTATTTGATTTCAAACGCTCCAAGGCTGACATTAAAAAGCGGTTATACGTTTGTTGATAATTTAAATTATATTTAGACGAAGGGGATATACTCAAAATTATACGTTTCACAATTCCACTTGTCTTGCTATGCTGTTATAGTTGCTTCACGTTACGAAGTGACTTTTGACGTGAAACGTCTTTGAAATCGCGCCGAAACATGCGGGTACCAGGTTTAAAAAGTGGAGCGTAACGAAAAGGTCTATATCGTCGTACCTTAATAATTAAAAAACTATTAGTCTTAAAAACAAAAATGTGGTGTGAATATTTTACTTATATAGTCAACTCGCTGTTGTGACATTGAGTTTTTTTATTAAAATACTTGAAACACCGTCAATCTTGTTTTTATTTAGTTCAATCTTTTACTTTAAAAGCGATTCCCTGACATAGACGTTTCACGTTTTTTAAAAAACTTTTTTGTGCATTAAACTGTTACGAAGGAGGGTAAACAGGGAGTTTATGTATTATTAAACATTTTATTGTAACTTTTTAGGAAGGAGGAATAGGTGATCGTGTGATTAATAATAATTGAACAGTCGCCTATAATTGGAGTCAATGCAGCTTTAAAGCAACTTTGGGTGAATGGAATTCGCCCGGTTCATTTCGGTCATGATCGATGGTGATGATGACGACAATCAAGAGGTAAGAGAATTGGTATTAATGACCGAATTATATCCTTTTCACAAACAGATGCAGACGCACTATGTAACTTTTATTTAAAGCTTTGGTTCTTAACCTTTTAGTCATGAGGTCCATCCACTTAGTTTACCTAAATTAAGGGTTGTTTGATAAAGAAAACAAGCACAATTTTATAATTAGCACTCATTTATTTAATATTTGGCAAAAATCTATTTTTTCAAATTTAATGTGATTTTTTTGACTGCATACTCTTTACTAACTTCTGAATTCTTGGTTCAGTGCTACTCAAAGCTAAACGCATGTCAGCAGTGGCATCCAACCGATTTCGATGCTTGTTTTTAATAATGATGCTCATTTCATCGTCGACGCTACAAGTGACGATCGGAAACCCGCCCCGCTTCAACAAAGAACGAATGCAGTATGAAACGAAACCGCCACCCCCGCCCTCGTGCACCGCGTTTCGCCTTCGGTCTCGTAGGTACGCGCGGCTCGCGTTGTTTCGACTCTACTTATTACGGCAGGTGATATATTATTAGGATGGCTTCGCGGACCACTTGCAATGTCTCCAGGGACCACCAGTGGTCCGCGGACCACCGTTAAGAACCACTGATTTAAAGGAGCCAAACGAGCAAACGGATCACCTGACAGCCAGCGATTACCACCGCTCATACACAAACAACAGTAGAAGAGTTACAGATGCGTTGCCGGCTTTTAAAATGGGAATACGCTCTGTTATTGTAATTTGATTGAAACTAACAGATAGTGCTGCAGATACATTGTTGCGCTTATGAAGTTAATATATAATTATAGTCATATTGAATCTTAACAAAATAACAATGTACCTACTGCTTAACAAAACAACAATGTAAGAGTTACATAATCAGAATCGGTAGGTCGACAAGTAAGTTTAATTTTAATGAAATGTATGGGAATGATTCCACTATTTGGAATCATCTTTTATATACATTGCTGTTAGATATCGACATGATATCGATAACGAATCGAACTCGAATAACACTTTGTCTAGAGACTCTGGGAGTTCGATATGTTACGTAAGTCACTGTACAGGCTAAAGTCAGTTGAACGTGGAGTTCTTTGCAAAACATCTACGACGGTTTTACCTTTTCCAACAAGTGTTTATGTCTCGCAAAATAATATCGGATGCGATATTGTGGAATCCGCTATTCATTACTTTTACTCAAAATAGGAATGAAGGGTATGTCAGAGATGGATTCGGTAATGAAGAAAATTTCGTATTGCTATCTTTGAGTCATGTCCGTGCAGTCCTTATTCATCAAAACAATACAATGAGAGAATTTTTAGCTGTATCTACAGCAGTCCCTTTGCTGGTATATTTTGTTAGTTGGGTATATTTAAAAATAGAATTTAATATTTAGCAAAAATAATATTTATCTGTTACTTGTGTCGCATTTTTATTTAGTTTCATAGTAACTGTGAGTGAATGATAACGTTATTTTCTGTTATCTTAAGTTCTCGAGAATAACTCACCCTTTATTGGGCACTTGAAGGGAGTTTTGTCCGGAGCTGGAGTTGTTGACGAAGTTCACACTGCTAGCCTCCGCATTGTCGGCAACCTTCACTCCACTGTTTTCAGTCATTTTACTGTTTTTCTTTTATTAAACACAACACTACTTAAACTTGACAAAAAAAACAAACCTTTTTTCTGTTACATAAAAGGAAATTTGGTTACAATTTAAAATATAAAAGATATGTAACGGAAAAAGATTTGTGTTTTTTTTTTATATTTTTGACACTGATTTGAACACTGCTTTTAATCATGTATTTTAAAATTATGTAACTACTTTAGAAAACCGTCAACTTCCGAAGGGCGGCCGGCAAATGGACGAAGCAGTTAGCCTTATCGGGTGTTAAGTTATCATATCGGAATGATTGTCTGATTTGTACAATTAAAACAATTTCTTATGAGTCGCGAAGGCTATAGATAATAATATAATATAATTGGCGTAATCATTATATTTGGTAAATTTTTGGGCGATGACTCTATCGATGTATAATGTGAACTATGTGGCAATGTGGCTTTATAAGAACGACCACAACAAGCTGCCAAGTTTGACCTCTGTGGCCGGGAGTTAATTAAGCTTGGTAGAAACAACTTCGAGCGAGAAGTCGATCGAAGGATCCAGCTGGGCTGGGCAGCGTTTAGCAAGCTTCGTCGGGTCTTCTCTTCGCCTATACCGCAATGCTTACGGCGCCGAAACGTGGACATTAACGGTCGGGTTAGTCCACAAATTTAAAGTCGCGCAGCGGGCTATGGAGCGAGCTATGCTCGGAGTTTCTTTGAAGGATCGAATTCGTAATGAGGTCATTCGACAAAGAACCAGAGTAACCGACATAGCTCGCAAAATAAGCTCGCTGAAGTGGCAATGGGCTGACCACGTTTGCCGAAGGTCTGATAGCCGATGGAGCAGACGAGTCCTTGAATGGAGACCGCGATTCGGCAGCCGTAAAGTAGGACGCCCCCCCCCGCCAGGTGGACAGACGACCTGAAGAAGGTCGCTGGAGGGGAGTGGATGCGGAAGGCGGAGGACCGGGTGTTGTGGCGCAAATTGGGAGAGGCCTATGTCCAGCAGTGGACTATGATTGGCTAAGTGATGATGGCCGGGAGTTTAGTATGCCGGTTAAATATTTTCGCCATCTGCAATTTTCTGGATTCGAGATATTAATGTGATTAATTCGAGCATTTGTGCCTTAGTCATGGCTGCTATGTATATATATGTATATATATGTCTATCCGTTACCCGAGTTTCAATAACACTAGCCTTGTAGTGCTTTCTGTTTATTTTTGTATTGAATGATTACGCACCCAATTGCTTCAAGCTATTTTATAAAATCCTTCACTGCGAAATCTGCACAACTATGGAATAGTCTGCCTCAAAATATCCTTGAATCAAAATCATTAACGATTTTTAAGAACCAATTGCGCAAATATCTACCTATTGGAACGGTCCGTTTCTTGACTTGCTGTCTAATTATTTTGTATTTAAATAAATATTTATAAATCAGTTTATCTATCTTTGTCATTATATATTTATTATATTCTTATTTATTACTGTTATTTATTTATGTAGGTATATAATTTAATGTAGGTGTATATAAATATAAGTTTAACTACTAGTAAATTTAATTTGGTGCTATGTTGAAATTTTTTATGTTTAACTTTTAATGTTATAAATGATGGTACACTGCCATACTTTAAAATTCCACTCTAAAGGTTGTCTGGAAGAGATCGCTCTAAGCGATAAGACCGCCTTTGCCCACAATGTAATTTATGTAATACCTGTATGTTGTTTAATGTTTCTTTTGTTATTGTGAGCAATAAAGAATTTATCTATCTAAGTACAAAAACAGGTTACAGCCAATTAAAAACAAAATTAATCTATACCGAACCATAAAAACTTGTTTAAACCCAATATAATGTACATTCTACTAATTATATTATTAATGTGCAGCAAATGTACAACTGTCAAGTTGTTATGTTGAAATAACAAAACCCAATTTCGGGAATAACAAAGGATAAACAAAATAAAGATAGATAAAAATAAAAAGAAGAAACATACATACATTATTTTTTAGTTCATTACTTATATAAACTGATGTGGGATAATGTACATGTAATAATATTTTTGTTTAAAATGGTTACGTAGGTAAGCAAAGCGACTGTAGACCTTGTTTGGATATATTCAGAGTTTGGATATATGAATATATTCAGAGGTCTACAGTTTTGCGGACTTGTTGGAAGAAGTAGGTAACTAACCTTTATCCAAAAATAAACCAAAAGGACTCGCAGGTCTTACCAAATTGGACATTACTATATAAAAATAAGTCGGGTTTTCCTTCCTGACGCTATAACTCCAGAACGCACGAACTCATTTTGATGAAATTTTTTATGTGTATATTCCAGGGGGTTTGAGGATGGTTTAGATTCACAATACGGTCATGTATATATTGTTTTTTTAGCTAAATTATTTATTTAAAAACTTCTTCTTCTTCTTCTTCTTTTGGGTTTGATGGCGGTGCCCATAGGATTTCGCCAACCTCGAGTTTTTTTGCTTAGAATACTTTTTTTAATTAAAGTATGCGCGACTCATGTTATTATCCAGGCCGTGAAAGTACAAGTGAATGCAAAATTAAAATTAAACAAGACAAATAAAATACAATATACCCTGTTCGCTGTCTATAAATAAATATATAAAAAAGTTAAAGAGCGGAAACCAAATCAGAGAATAAAAAGATACCAATTAAAGTTTAATACGATTGTAGAATAAATAATGGCAAAGAATATTGATGAAGGGTGAATTAACATAAGAAAGAAGAGAGTTAAATTGACACGGCTTAGGGATATAAGGGGGAATGACATCATACAAAGAATATGAATATTTTGTACAATCGAAAAATATATGATCAGCCGAACCTTCGTCCAAACCACACTCACATAGGGAGTTGTCTTTAAACCTTATTTTTGTCAAGCGCACCGGTGTACTTGCATTTATTTAAAAACATTTGAGACAACATGAGAATACATGACATTTGAGACATTTGACAGGACAACGTCTGTCGGGTCAGCTAGTAAGGTAGAAATTACACTGAAACCAAAACACAATAAAGCAATTCCTTCGGAAAATATACACATTCTCTCCATTCACGCCATAGGGCCTTTGTGGTCAAGGCTTAGGCTGAGTTTAGTGGTCACGCCATCGGACCGCTCCGGACGCATAGAGTCCAACATAACCTCCGTGACACATGCCGTTGCGGGGGTATCCTGGGTAACGTTTCGTGCTCCTTGTGAGAATTCTCAGCCTTCCTCTACTGTGGAAAAAAAAATATACACAGGTAAGAGAGAGGCATCCAAGTACTTGTTATTATCAACGCAGTTGTTAAGACGAAACCGCGAGTTATATTGTCCATATGGACGTAGTTCCCTGTTGTCTCCTTGGAAATTAACACTACAGCAATATGTTTGTGTGTGCAGTGTTCCTTTTTAGCCGACGGCGCCAGAAGGATTTCGTTTTAGTATTATTTCCAGAGTATATATCTTGTGTCATACATATATACCTAATGTTGGTAACGTATTGTATTTAATGTAGATAATGTAATTATGTGTGTATATTTGTTTGTTTAATAAGCTCGCTGAAGTGGCAATGGGCTGGCCACGTTTGCCGAAGGACTGATAGCCGATGGAGCAGACGAGTTCTTGAATGGAGACCGCGACTCGGCAGCCGTAAAGTAGGACGCCCCCCCCCCCCCCCGCCAGGTGGACTGACGACCTGAAGAAGGTCGCTGGAGGGGACTGGATGCGGAAGGCGGAGGACCGGGTGTTGTGGCGCAAATTGGGAGAGGCCTATGTCCAGCAGTGGACTATGATTGGCTAAGTGATGATTTGTTTGACAAGCTCTGCAGCCTGACCGGCTCGACTTCAGCTTGAGAGGTGTCGTTAAATTCGTATTTACTGTAAAAGTGACACTAGGTATATTAAAATAACCCCTTGGCGTTGGATCGACCAGTTCAGTTCTGCCCCGGAGCACATGGCGGTTGAATCGCGAAAGCGCACCCCGCCATGTGCCCCGCATGAGCCCAGAGAACACCGGGGGGTTTTAGTGGGTAGGCCGGTCGTAGACCGGAGAGCCCCACACACGGCCGCGCCTTGCCAGCGCGGTGTCATGGTGCGTAAATGAACATCTCCATACCTATGGGAATGCATAACACCGTATATCAGGCTGAATGCGTGGGAATCATTACCGCCGCCAAAGAAATACTGAGAAGGAACATAAAAGGACAACACATAAGAATGTTAACGGACAGTAAATCTGTATTACAATCACTGTCAAATAACCAATGCTACTCTACATTAATCCACGAATGCCACCACGTCTTGATGATGGCAGGAAGGGAGAACCTCATCACCCTACAATGGATAAAAGGTCACAGCAACTCGTGCGGCAACGACAAAGCGGACGAGTTAGCTCGAAGAGGATCAGGAATGAAGGTCTACGGACCAGAACCAATAGTGCCTCTCCTCAAACAATGGTCTAAAAACCAAATAAGAAACAAAACTAAGCAGCTCCATAGCGAGACCTGGAGAAACACTGAAGACTGCAAGCAAACAAAGGCTGCATTACCAGAAATAAACACAAAACTGTCAAAGAACATCCTTAAACTAAACAGGAAACAACTCAATCAGATAACCGCGGCAATAACTGGCCACGGACCTTTTAACAAACACCTCTTCAACCTAGGTTACACTGACAGCCCCATGTGCAGAGCATGCTTGGAGGCAGAAGAAACGGCCGCACATGTGATCATGGAGTGTCCAGGTGTGGTGGACTACCGGGTAAGACATCTCGGACAGCCGAGCTCACTGCCGGAGGTTTTCGGTAAGTTAAAAAACCTATTGAAATTTCTGGACGAGCTAAGCTGGCGAGAATAGCAACATCATTCCCACACACGCAAAATAGGCGCTTAGACGTCGAGTTGCGGAAACCAGCCCATTTGACCTTATGGTGCGTAAAGAGCATTTCCCCCCGAAATAAAATCCTGTAATAACAAAGTAGTAGCAATCGTCAGAATCCATTCATCAATAAGGGCGGTAGCTCTGTTCACCTCTCCAGGCCACCCCTATTCTGATACCACTGAAACGCGAGTTTTTTTTCCCACGGGGGATGGTAGTGAATCCTCCTCATAAGGGGTGCGCTACTATTGTAGTCGTCTTATAACCCCTTGGTACTCGGACGATCTCACATTGGATACCACCCGCGCCCGGTCTACAGCGGGTGGTTATATTGGACTCTAGCAGAAGGCTAGCCTTATTTTTTTTTTTTGTTCCCCTGAAAAATGCATTAAATTGCATACCCCGGTTGTGGCGAGCCGGCGGTTATGTGGGGCTCTCCTCCCCAGAAGGGGCAGGCTTACCCACTAAAAACCTCAGGGATGGCCTTCCTCAGGCATGTAGGGAGTCCCCGGGAACATCCAGCCACTTCCGGGAAAAGCAGAAGGCTAGCCTACCTACTAAACACTACTTACAAGCCTTTGGTCGGGCAGAAGGCCTGGGACCTTATTGTGGCTTTAAACTAAAGCGCCCGCCCTTCAGAGCGGTGGACGGTGCATAGCGCAGCCTCAGGAGAGTACATACCCTCTGAAATGATTCGGTTTCCAAAATGGACCAATTAACATAATGTGTGGAAACTCGAAGTGCCGTAATTGCAAATTCGTCTTAGCTGCCACATAATCTCTGCAGTAAGCCTGACCCTTCTCAAACGTTTTCACTTTTTTCCACAATTCAGAATGTCAAACTATGACTTAATTAAGATCGCAGGAAAGCGTTAATTACTAGCAGCGCAGAACTGATTGGTGGGATCTTTTGGGGGAGGCTTACATCAAGCAATGGGCAACTTTTAGCTGAAATGAATGCTAGATAGTCAAAAAAATTCCGGCCGTTTGTAGAAGTTGTATATTTTCCTAATTTTAATATTACATTTATAATTAATTTGTGGAAAAAAGTTCTTCCAGTTTCCAAACAGTTGATGTAATTTTAATTGATACTTGCTTTCACCCGCGGCTTCTTATAGTAGATTTTCTCATAGACAAGATATATTTCTCGTTGTGAAAATAATATTAAATATGTCCTTCCCTCGTCTTAAGCTATCTCTATCTTAAGTTTCATTAAAAACGGATTATTAGTTTCGGAACCTTTACAAGCAAACAAACAATCAAATCTTTTCTCTTTACAATATTACGATAGATAATTTGATTTTATTGCTGTTTTACAACTCCCCTTTAAACTGTTTACATCATAACAATAATTCATTGTACTTACATGATAAAGATTTTTCGAGAACAAATACTTATCGTGTACTTATGTTAATTTATAGTCATGACTATAAATTAATTATAGAAAGTGTAAAAAATAACGTTATATTGTTAAAATTATATATAACAATTGGGGTTTTGCTACGGGGTTTTGTACGCCATCTAAGTAAAATGTTACATACTTTTTAAAGTTGACAAACAACTTGTTTAACGTCACGTTGGGTAATTGTACTTCATATGATAGTTTGGGACATTGTCGCTAGAGGGCAGTGTCCAATCTTACGGAGAAACAAAAGGTGGCAATATATTTACATTTCCCTGCAATATCTTATATTACACAATTACCCATAGTGAGAGGTGTCATCGTCAAAGATAAAATAACAGAATAAAAGTACAACTGGTTAACGTTTTTTTATACAACCTTGTAGAGCAGGGGTGGCCGACTTAATCAGACCCGAGATCTACTGTTATCTGGCGAAACCCTGTGCGATCTACCAATTACATCATTGAAAACTTAAATGGAACTGCATAGTTTATTAAAGAAATAATGTAGGTTACATTTTGTTAAAAGAAAATACATGAAATTAAAAATAATTATTTTTAATTAGTTATTTACATTAGTGTGAGCATTGCGCTTGAATATCTTTTCCGCTAGATTGGCAAAATCTGGTATGTAGTGTTTCCTACTTAAAACAAACAAAAAATCAACTGTGTGTATTTATTTTATGAAAATGTTAATTTTAGGAAAATGCCGACTTACATAAATACTAAAACACGAATGCAGTTGTTCATCACATTTCTTCAAATTTGGATATTTCTCATAGGAACACAATGCCCAGAAATCAAGACCTGAGGATGACCTTGCTTTTAGAAATATGTCGCAGCGCAGAGTAATAATTTCGTTTTGAAGTATAATTATGGTCCATTTGAAATGTACATATCTGCAAATTTTAGAGCCATTTCGTTGATACTACTATGCTCCCCCGCGTCCCACACGCTTCCCGTCCCGCTTATTGTTCATGCTTGCCGAAAACAAAAGAGCTAACTATACTGCGTAGAATACAGGATACTTGACGGAACGGCGATTGACAATACAATACAAGATGATACGTGCAGCAGTTAGTGATTGTGATTATATTGTGCAGTCTGTTCTACGTATTAATATTTTTTGCCTAGTCAAGATCGACTGGACTAATGGTCGCGATCGACCGGTCGATCGCGATCGACCGGTTGGCCACCCCTGTTGTAGAGTTTTTATTAGATTACCTTATGTAACCTACTACAATTTATATGAGTTATATTTATTATATTACTAATTATTTTTTATAGAATGAAGCAATGAAAATATGATTTATTGAAATAAAGCTTGATTGGTATCAAACGAGAAAAAGGTGTACAACAAAATAATGAGCGAGAGTGTCACAGAGTCGATAACAAACCAAAAAGATAAAGTTGCCCGAAGTAAGTTGAAAATATGTACAGATTAAATAACATTACATATTTAACAATTTTTATATTAAAAACGATTATTATATAACAGAATGTATAGTAAGATTCTCAAAAAATCTGGGTTCCACTAATTCTGTTGGGACCACGGCATATCCGACATATGTCTACCGTACGCAGGATATATTGGTTATAATTGTTCATCATGATTACTTTATCTGTAACTACCCAGAAAAAAACCTTGATTTCCTCATTGAGATTACTAAATCGAAGCTAATTTACCGGAAAGTTCTATAAGGCCCTGTTAAGGCCCGTCTAAAACCTTGCAGCTCCATGCCCTTTGATATTTCCTTGTGATATTTGACGCTAAGCACCTATTGGTGGCGAATACCATCTATACGCCAGTTCTCGACTGCCATGGACAAAGAAGTACTTAAGTCCCTTGTTAATTGCCACCGTGCCTTCTCATGAGGGTGCGGTCACCCTTCAATCCAAGGCTCACGATTGGAGCCTTCAACATCTCGTTGTAAACGATATAAATTCTGGGGTTACCATATTTTCGGCTGTGGAGTTTATTGGCGTTCAAAAAGCCTCAACCACCATAATTGAAGTATACAGTCTTTTGACAGACTTGCGAGGGTGAAGCATGCGATGTATGTATGGCGTTTTTTATACTACAACGGTAGCAAAAAGGCTTACGGCCTGCCTGATGGTAAGCAGTCACCGTCGCCTATGGACGCTTGCAACACTAGGGGCATCACAAACGCTTTGCCGACCTTTTTAAAAACCATCAGACAAAAGAATGTCAACAATTTTTGTGAGTCGACAAAAGAATCGACGATTACAATCGCTTTAAGAATCTTTAACCGCAGAATATATTATAACTCTCAATAATAGCTGTGTGAATAATTTGTTGCGTTTTTACTCTAATTATCTCCACTTTGGCTTCTAGCGCATATGTCTTGCTTTTTGGACAACGCTTTTTCCAGCCACAAGGTTTATATTAGGAGCAAGGCGCAAACACAGAGTTGAGTTGTAGTAAATAATAGTCACACATGCTCTCCGAGGCACATGTCTGCGGGGATATCTTTGTAAAGATTCTGTACTTATATCCCATAACCAAAGACAAAGTGTAAAAGAAAAACAATTAATAAATCGAATTATTTAATTCACAATATTACAAATGCTTAAATTAATACAACACATGCTTAGATATTAGTATTCAAGACAATCTTTATCAGTTGTAAACATAAAATCTTATCACACTTTAAATCGAAAGGAAAATGACTTCTTTAACATGATTTTTATTAGTAATTATTTCTCAAAGAAGTTAAATTCTTTCGCTCGATTTTCCAATGTCAATAAAATAATTTGAAATTGTTGAACCGTATCTTTTCTTAGGAAAGATAAAGAAAACGTTTTATGTTTAGGGAACCACAGATTAAATTTCATCTTTGCACTTCGAAAATCGTAATTATTACAAGAAACATTAGGGCTGTGTTATGATGAAGTAATAAATGACCATCAGCAATTCTTCAGTAGGCAAAAGTATTCTGCTGTTAGCGATGGCGCTAGATTGTTTTATGTGGGTTTTCTTAAAAATAAAAAATCTCGGAGTAATTAAAACAACGAAAAATACAAATTGTAAAACACAACTTCATATTTCTCGGAAAATCATTTATTTAAAAATGTGTCTTATTAATGAAAACCGTTTCAGATAAAATTTGTAAGGAAGTATAAAAAAGGCTATTTTTTATTATTTTATAATCACGTGTGTGTTTAATTTTATTATAATTTTAAACAACACAATTTGTCTTTTATAACCTATAATGTAAAATAATTTTTATATAAGTCTTCCTTAAAAGAGTTCCACAAACTTCTTAAGTCTGTAGTATTTTTGAGAATTAAGCTATGTAATCCTCTTAACAATCCTCTTAATAAAATGAGGAGTATTGTCGTCTCTGTGACTCGTTCATGCTTTAGCAACAATTGGTAGGTATTGAGAAATCTCTATTGAGATTTTTCCAAGCTCCGTTAATGAAATTATTGGAACATACTCCTTATACAAACTGCTACAGAAAATCGACATAAAATTTAATGGTGTGTATTTATCAGAAGTGAAAAATAATCCAGCACTAATTATATTGAGGTACTTTTTTTTTCAACAGGATCTACGAGTATACATCTAATTAATACACGCGTTAAATATTATTTCGAGTTTTACTTTCAATGACAGACTCTTGACTTTTTTTCAATAAATTTCTTATGAGCTATCTTGAACTTAATTGGAGGTGGTGAATTCGGACTTTATAGCTGCACTTCATACAATCTATTCAGAATAAGGAATCTATTGTATTGTATTCGTGACAAAGTAACGTCAGTATCAAATCAAAGTTAACATTTGCACTACGAAACTCGTCGCTATTATAAGCGATATTAGTGTAAACGTGTAAAGTCTGACGCGTTGCTGTGTGTACATAAATTTGTCAATTTATTATATTATATTTTATAGATTTTCATTACGTATGTATACACGTGTATGGATTACGGGCTATTTGAGAGGTCAGGGCACTATGTGTAATGACCGGTCTGTATACATAACACGCGTATCAAGCGGGCAATGTAAATATAACTGCATGACTAATCAATTTTTCCAGATAGAATAGTTATAATTACTACCCTATATTGGACTATAAACTATAACCTGTTACTTATATACTTATAACTGTTATATGTTTACAATTACTTTGTAGCGTACAGTATGAAAAGAACTTACACTAACTTAATAACAAAACGCTGCTACAGTCGGGTCAATTTAATAGGCCACATTTGACATTTCATTAAAATTCCTCAACTAACCTTGTAATGGCGGACATAAAATATTCAATATTTTTTTAGTTTGGAAATGCACAAATGACCGTTGTTACAATGTTGCGTTCAGTGAAGTCTATACGTAAGTGATGTCCCTCAAAAAATCGAATGAATGCAATGATTACTTGTGAAGGCATTATTCACCATGAATTAATAGTCAGTCAGTTGTATTATTTTTGTATGTAAACATACATACGACTGTAATCGTATTAGGTATGATTGTATCTTATACTATATTGTATTATATTATTGTAATTATTAACATTGTAAAGAGGAGATAAAAAATAGACCTTCAGAGTTTCTTGCCTGTTCTTCTCGAGAAGGCTCTCCCAATTTCCGAACAGGTGTCGAGTCAATTTTTTTATTTTTTTTCCTTATTCGTACGTACGGACAAGGTTTTTGTTTTCTTTTTTTAAGCTTTGTTTTTTGTTTTGTCTGTTGACGTCAATAAGTGCCTATAAAGGTCTATGTTGAATAAAGATTATTTTGATTTTGATTTTTTTGAGTCAAATTTTTATTAAAATAAAACATGTTATTCTTTTGTTTTATAATAAAAAAACAATAATAACTTCTTTAACAGAGAAATAATTGGTATTAAAAAATTTTAAGGCAATTAAACTCGTAAAATATATTAATACAGTACCTATAAAAAAGAGCGTATTCACATTTAAAAGGCCGGCAACACGTCTGTTGTTGCGGGCAGCGATAATCACTTACTATCAAGTAATCCATTTGCTCGTTTGCCTATTACAGTTATTGTGGAAAAGTACTTTTTTTATAAGACAGGGATCTTATAAAAAAAGTACTTTTCCATAATAACTGTATTCGATTCACATATGTTTGAAGTAAATATCGATTTTTTCACCATAATCGGAGTGTTTAAACAGGTCACCTCACTATGAACAAATGTCAAATGTGGCCTATTAAATTGACCCGACTGTAATTTTATTATATTATCCAATTAAGAGAAGGGAAATATTTATACAGCCACGTCCAAGTGATGCGAATTAGCTGTCTCAGGCCCGTGTAACAGAACGTGAATAAATAAAACTGCTCAGTTTGAGTCACGTTCAGTAAAACAGGCCTTAAACTTTGATGTTTTAAATAGATCACTGCTGACTATTATTACTATGGACTGGTCAAAGGTTCACTTTATTAAATCGACCAACGCTCTCGCTTAGTATTTAAAATCACCGGTCGATATTAATACTGCCCAAATAATAAAATTGCTTGTCACGTTGTCGATACATCAGGATTATTAAGTATTTATAAAGATTAAGGTCAGTCATATATAAATAGGTTGGGCTTTTGGCCACAACCAGCTCACCTAAAAGATAATGTTGACTCTGGCCTTATGTTCAAATTATATTGACCCGGGAAAACAAACTTCGGCTAAGTTCTACAGATTAGTTATTCGGGTACACTGAAAAAAGTAATTTACAAAACTAGCTGAGTTTATTAATGAGTAGCCAAAGTTAACTAACAAATAAATATTCTCAAACACGTTTAGAAATTTTAGCATTATTTTGACAACCTTCTTCGAGATAAATCGTAATTACCTGGCTAAACAGCCAACAGACTGCAAAAGTTGTATGAAAATCGGTAATCATGTAAACTCATATCTATCGTTTATTTCAAAAATGGAACGATTCTTTATATCAAAATATAACCAAGGAGGTAACATATTAGAGTTTTATTTACATTTCTCAAAGACGACTTTCGACTTGCAAAAAGAAAATGTCTGATATGGAAAAGAAAATAAATTAAAACTTTGTCGCGTGAAAAAATATTGTTCGTTGTTTGTTATTGATTGATATATTGATTGATGATTAATAATAGTAATGTACGTTTAAAACACCGGCTATTGTTGCATTTTACAATTTAATTTCATAGTTTATCTACTAGGAACAATAGTTACGAATATGTGGTCACTATTTTTATGTAATGAGAATGAGTTACCAATTTTTTTTTGTTATAAGTAGGTATCTCAAAAATTTTCTGTGTAATGGACGCGAAAGCAAAGGAATGTTAAGAATATAAGGATGAAGGTTCCCTAAATATAATGATAGGTCAACTAATATCAATTAATTCTGTTCAAGGTAGTTCCGTTCAAATGTCACTAATAAATTCCTATGTACTTATTGATAAATTAAACTACTTCTTATTATCAAAATTTACGTATTGGTAGTGTTTGTGGAGTCCTCCGTGGCTTTACCAGTGACACGCTCATCCTCCCTTTGGAAGAGGTAGTTTGTGTTCGGGGTAGTGGTACTGGAGAAGGCGTAGGTTTGACGGCTGGCTTGCGCTTGACTCTGACCCGGCTGGCTTCGTTGCCCGTAGTCCTGACTTTGCCCGTAATTCTGGTTTCTCTGATCGTAGTCCTGATTCGATTGGCTATAACTTGAGCCTGGTTGACCATAACTTTGGCCTGATTGGCCATAACTTTGGCCTGATTGGCCATAGCTCTGGCTTGGTTGCCCGTATTGATTTCGGGTAGGCTGACTGTACCCGTTTTCTATTTGTGGGATGCCGCTGTGGACAAAGATTGAATTTTTTTAAATTTCAATGATCTTTAAATATATTTTTTTGACATAAAATGATCGCTATGTTCATTTACACAAGGTCTATATTATGAACAGAATTATGCGTGAAGTCGTTGCTGTTGTCAGTTCACGTTCTACTCTAATAATATCGTATTCTAAAATCAAACTTAAATCTCTGCTTGAGTCGAAATAGAAAGGGAGGACGCTATGTGGGTTCAATAGCACCATCCCTTTCTAACAGTATTCAAACAGCGATAAGTTCAAGTTCGATTTTTGATAAGTTTGTGCCTAACTTTCATACCTACAACAGTATCGCTAGAGCGAGATATGTACCGATATCGTCAACGAAATATCGTCCGTTCGATTCAGGGTACGAGCCCTGACTTAATCAATGTTCATAGAAACATCATTATTAGCTATTTTTAAAATTGCTGCGTAAAATTTAATTTAACGATTAATGAAAATATTTTGAATTGTCAGTAAGAGCAAACTATAACTATGAGTTTTAAGCTCAGATTAAGTTGATAGAATTGTACCAAACAAAGTTATGACTTACCTCTGGTCCCTATACGGTCGTCGCTCGCCAACGTCCCGCCAGCCGCTGGATTGCCCAAGGTCCTGATACCCCGTCCCGTAGCCTGCGGTTCCGTAGCCACGGTACGCCTGAGGATCGCGGTATGCCTGCTGGTCCCGGTATCCCGTGTAACCAACGTTCTGCCATCCGCTCTCCGAATATTGGGGTCTGGAATTGTGGTAAAGAAATGTTAAAGGTTTTTGTCTACAATTTGGGATATATCTATTTATTGGCGCTGTCTATGATATTATAACTTGACAAAGACGCTAAGAGCGTCGGTGGTGCTGTGGTCTCCGATTACAAATAGGATGATTTAGGAGGCCCAGGGTCGTCCCTGCCGTGGACCAATGTGTTTTTCGACTTTCATATTTCTATTTGACGCTACTTATTTTATTTCTATACATAGGTACGTTACTAAGTAGGTTTATTGTAAATAGTTAAGTTTAGTTTTAAGGCTTATAAATAATTATTTTCTAAGTTTAGGTAGGTATATAATATATGTATGTATATGTAAAATAAACTATTTTTCTAAACCAAATCCCAACTAATATTATAAATGCGAAAGTGTGTTTGTTTGTTTGTTTGTTTATTTGTTTGTTTGTTTGTTTGTTTGTTACCTCTTCACGCTTAAACTACTGGACCGATTTCAAAAATTCTTTCACCTTTGGAAAGCTACATTCTCCCCGAGTGACATAGGCTACTTTTTATCCCGGAAAAATCGACAGATCCCACGGGATGCGCAATAAAGGCTTCGCTCAAAAACTACTGCACAGATTTTTATGCGGTTTTCATCAATAGATAGAGTGATTCTTGAGGAGTTTTGCGGCATTTTTTATCTCGGAAAAAACGGATAGTCCCACGGGAAGCGCGATAAAATCTTCGCACCATAAACCGACTTCCGCGTATATGTAGCCGTGGGCAAAAGCTATGACCCTTAACCCTCTATACACCCAATCCCGAAATCCACGCGGGCGAAGCCGCGGGCAGAAAGCTAGTTAAAAATAAATATATTAATATCACTACACATTTAATAAGAATTTCGAAATCATAAATTCAAGCGTCGTAAAATAAGTGGTACATTTATGAAGAGTTTTTTTTACAAGATAGTTCCACAAACTGTTACTGGGCTGCCTTTTTATAATTTAAAGTACATGTTGAAAATAATTTTACGAAATAAAGCTACATAAAGTTAATGACTATATTAATGTTATGAATGTTTGGGTTTAATTCTTATAATTGCGTGAAATGTCAATAGAATGTTATTTTGTTATAAAATGAACTGACGTATAAGTAATATTGCAATGGAAGTTTTATTTTTATATGATATTTTGACAGAGAAATAAACAGCCTAGCTGATGGTCAGTGGCTACAGTTGCCTGTATTATATGTGGTGTCTGTGAAATGCGGACAATCGGACATATCGTTTTAAATTAATATTATGATATTGTAAATGACACATTCAACAAAGAACACACACAACGAAAATTTGAAATTCGAGCATTGCAACTAAACGTATCATGTATTTTTTTCACTTCAGTAGCTCAAACATGAAGGTTTTGCTGTTTAAAATCAGTGAGTAAAATCGATTTTTACTCACTAGTGAGACAAAGCTAACCACAGATTATAGTAACCTATGTATAGTAACTAATGGGATAACCATACAGACTATGTTTAACTTTTAATTTGTTGTATAATTTTGAATTTAAATAAATGAGTTATTTTACAATATACTCGTTCCTGTGTCTTATTTTATTTCCAAAGTAGGTATGATATTTGTTCTCGCTGCTGAAGTGAAAAGTTATGTGTGTCACACGAGAGCAAAGTTGTTTGCATCTCATGCCTTTGAATCCCTCGACACGCTCAGGATTCTACTCTAGACTGACTCGCTTCGCTCGTGATTCAAACAGAATCCTTCGCTTGCTCGGGACTCAAATCAGCACGCGTAGCAAACATCAACTTTGCTCACTTGTTGCACAAATAACTATTGTAGCGCGTAGATTCGCATTTTTGATAACGAATCAGTTTTGACTTTAGAAGCATTTTTTTCACTAGCGGTTAAAATAAACTTCTAAACGATAATAATTTTAAATTAGTTCTCGTAGAATAACAAAGGCCTTTCCGAGTGGCTGAGGTGAAAATGTTTTTTAATTATATCGGACACTGCACCGGCAAAAGCCTTGCGAGTTATACGCTCGTGAATAATGAATGCAGATATTTAGCGCTGACCTATACTTATTAATAAAATATCATGTCTCCCTGACTTACTTTGGCATGGCGATGGCAGAAGTACTCACATCACTAAAATCGCTCTGAACAAACCCGTGGAGCTTAATCCCAAAAAGCCATCTTTTGGTCAGTCATTATAACTTGATCCCAAGCAACGATCTTTTTGTAAGCTATCGTAGCTTGATCCCAAGCAGTCATCTTTTGGTCAGTCATTATAACTTGATCCCAAGCAGCGATCTTTTTGTAAGCTATCGTAGCTTGATCCCAAGCAGTCATCTTTTGGTCAGTCATTATAACTTGATCCCAAGCAGCGATCTTTTTGTAAGCTATCGTAGCTTGATCGCAAGCAGCCATCTTTTGGTCAGTCGTTATAACTTGATCCCAAGCAGCGATCTTTTTGTAAGCTATCGTAGCTTGATCCCAAGCAGTCATCTTTTGGTCAGTCATTATAACTTGATCCCAAGCAGCGATCTTTTTGTAAGCTATCGTAGCTTGATCGCAAGCAGCCATCTTTTGGTCAGTCGTTATAACTTGATCCCAAGCAGCGATCTTTTTGTAAGCTATCGTAGCTTGATCGCAAGCAGCCATCTTTTGCTCAGTCATTATAACTTGATCCCAAGCAGCGATCTTTTTGTAAGCAAAAGCCTTGCGAGTTATACGCTCGTGAATAATGAATGCAGATATTTAGCGCTGACCTATACTTATTAATAAAATATCATGTCTTATGTGTTAACTATTTTGCTATAATTGTATTATTAAGAATGTACATGGTATACATTTTATTATTTTATTAATCCTGAGCATTTTCAGGATTGACAGAGGATTACAATCAATTTTACACACTAAAGAGGTTGTTTGTGAAAAAAGTTTGAAAATTTACCACTTTCTCATTAGAAGACGACCGTGATTATTGTTTATTTAGATTATTATGGCCGCGGCTCACCTCACATACTCCGGGCGATTCCAACCGTTCGCAGCGGCCGAGTCCGGGCGGCCTGACGCAAAGTAGTACCCTCGGCCACCTGTGTCCCACCCTGCCTGCCCGCGGTATGTCTCGTCCCAGGGTCTGAAACTTGTTTTCACTGCTATTAATGTCTGCTGATATGAGTGGTGCTGTGGTTTCGGGATTGGGCTTCTGCCAATGTGTGTTCATTCTTCGAAATTTGCCCGACGCTCTTACGTCCTAGGAGAACTTTTTTGACATTTGACGACATTTCACGACCTCCGTTGATAAGTGGTTAGTACGTCGATTTCAAGGCAATGCTTGTGTGTGAATGCGAGCATTTGTGCTTCAGTCATAGTTGTTTATATAGTATTTCTAATAGTCATAGTATTTCTATCAGAAATATTTACATATGTATGATATATGCATGTGTATCCGTTACTCTAGATTCTATAACAGAAGTCCTTGCTTTTTTTTTTATTTATTTTAACAAAACATTGCAGAATTACATGATCGATTTCGGCGAATGTAACATAAATCCGATGGATTTTTCCGTACATTCCATTCATCGGAGACTCACGCGTACATATACAAAAATCAAAATATTCATACATAATAGCGTTTATAAAACTAGTACTTAGCAACTAATACCTGGTGAGTACCCACATAATAGTAGCAAGTACTTAATTAGTTAATGTTGTACACAGGTGGGTAGGTATAATATCTAGAATTTTGCAATACCTTCGTTATATTTTTATCAGTGTGAGGTAGTGTGCTGTGAGGTGGCTGTGCGTGTTGTTTACGAATATAATTCACAGGATGCTCTATAAAGCTTACTTTGGTCTAGGCTGATTGCTGTGAGTTTAAGTCATGTTTATTTGTCGTTGGGCTAGCATGGTAGACTAAATCTTACCGTAACTTAGTACCCTGATTAAACTTAACGTCAGGCTCTTGTCTGTCATTGGGGACATTCATATATAAGTGGATGAGTATCTGCTGGCCTTTAGTTTCATAACAGCCTCTCCCTGACTTCACTTACTTTGGCATGGCGATGGCAGAAGTACTCACATCACTAAAATCGCTCTGAACAAACACGTGGAGCTCACACGTGGAGCTAAATCCCAAGCAGCCATCTTTTGGTCAGTCTTCATAACTTGATCCCAAGCAGCGATCTTTTTGTAAGTCATTGTAGCTTGAACCCAAGCAGCCATCTTTTGGTCAGTCATTATAACTTGATCCCAAGCAGCGATCTCTTTGTAAGCTATCGTAGCTTGATCCCAAGCAGCCATCTTTTGGTCAGTTATTATAACTTGATCCCAAGCAGCGATCTTTTTGTAAGTCATCGTAGCTTGAACCCAAGCAGCCATCTTTTGGTCAGTCATTATAACTTGATCCCAAGCAGCGATCTTTTTGTAAGCCATCGTAGCTTGAACCCAAGCAGCCATCTTTTGGTCAGTCATTATAACTTGATCCCAAGCAGCGATCTTTTTGTAAGCCATCGTAGCTTGAACCCAAGCAGCCATCTTTTGGTCAGTTATTATAACTTGATCCCAAGCAGCGATCTTTTTGTAAGTCATCGTAGCTTGAACCTAAGCAGCCATCTTTTGGTCAATCATTATAACTTGATCCCAAGCAGCGATCTTTTTGTAAGTCATCGTAGCTTGAACCCAAGCAGCCATCTTTTGGTCAGTCATTATAACTTGATCCCAAGCAGCGACCTTTTTGTAAGTCATCGTAGCTTGAACCCAAGCAGCCATCTTTTGGTCAGTTATTATAACTTGATCCCAAGCAGCGATCTTTTTGTAAGTCATCGTAGCTTGAACCTAAGCAGCCATCTTGTGGTCAGTCATTATAACTTGATCCAAGCAGCGATCTTTTTGTAAGTCATCGTAGCTTGAACCCAAGCAGCCATCTTTTGGTCAGTCATTATAACTTGATCCCAAGCAGCGATCTTTTTCTAAGCTATCGTGGCTTGATCGCAAGCAGCCATCTTTTGGTCAGTCATTATAACTTGATCCCAAGCAGCGATCTTTTTGTAAGTCATCGTAGCTTGAACCCAAGCAGCCATCTTTTGGTCAGTCATTACAACTTGATCCCAAGCAGCAATCTTTTGGTCAGCCATAATTACTTGATAACAAGCAGCGTTCATTAACTTACTTTGGAGAACACTTAGCTACTCATTTCGATGCAATAATGCCACTTTCTGCTGTTACATAGCGGCAGCACCCAAGAGCCTCGAACAAAGTATCTGTTATTACATTAGAGGGTAGCAGAGGAGTCACCAAATGTGATTTTGATTCCTTGATGAATCAATCACCCAATCTTCACAGATGAGTAGTAATTGGCCTAATTCATTGTAAAGTTTTGTTTGAAGTTTGTTATTTTCATAGAGATATGATTCAAATACCGCTCGAAAATTAAAAAATAGTCGTATAACCAGCAAAAGAATGATTCTGTTATTGGTAACTACTCGTATTTATGTTGGCAATATTGGTCTCTTGTACAACATAAGCTTGACAGGCATTCAAAAAAATGTTATAGTGGATTACAGATGGTGCGTTTAATCTAAGATCAGTCAAAATTATGTTGATTTGTTCCTCTGTCTGTCCGTCTGTCTATCTGTCACTAGACTGTATCTCATGAACCGTCATAATTATTGAACTAGACAAATTTTTACATATGATGTATTTCGCTATAACAGCAAATACTAAAAACAGAATAAAATAAATATTTAAGGGGGGTCCCATAGAATAAACGTGATTTCTTTGGGTTTTTTCTAAATATTAATGACGACAACAGCTACTTGAAATATTTACAAAACACTTAGTTATATCTTCACTTTAATAATAAATAAATGAATTAATTCAAGACATAAATATATTTGTATGAAGCTTATCGCTCACTAGTCCTACCCGCACTGACCGGATTTTTTTTATTGCAGCCTCAGAATTACAACCCGACAGTTAATTAAAGAAAACAACTCCAAAAAATGGTGTCAGTAGGTTATACGAGAATGAGTTCCTCGACCTTTTCCGTTTGAGTCTCGAGCCCAGGAAACCAGTGGTCATCGAACCTATCCGGCAGGGGTACTCAACCCGCGACCAGCCAGCGTTACCGAATGCTATGCAAAAAATAGGTGCCAGTAAGTTAAATCAAAACTTTAAACTTGCTATCCAATATAGGATATAATAATATATCACATCCCGGGATATACATTTTTTGATTGCAATGGGATCCACATATCAAATAGACTAAGTTCTGCAGCCTATGCTGTAAAAAAAATAAGACAACTTACAGATTTTGATTTTGATACACGGTCTAAAAACAGCCTTAAAGAAGTTACAAACTATAAATAGTGTCAGACAAAACATATTACGGTAAAAAAAGAGATGTGAAACGAATATATATATATATTTTTTCACTTATAGGTATATACAAACAAAATTAACTAACACTACGTTACCGTGTCGATGGTAACTCTGATATCGCTGTGTTAGAGAAATGGTTCTAATTGCATATAAAAAGATGTAAATGAAAAATGACGGGAGCAAGTTGTAGTAAATAGATTATAATCATACATTTTTATTAGTTTCTAACGCGATCTAGTTAAAATAAAAGTACTATTAGCAGATCTTTGATCTATCTTAAAATGATTTTTTTAAAGGAATTAAGAATTATTATAGATTTGAGTATGTTTATAATTATTTGAGAATAAAATTGATACAGAGAAATTAAACAATGTAAGTAATGTCAATTTAATATGAAAGATTACATTCTGCTATTACATTCCGCTAGGAACGCTCTACAAAGATTTCATATAAAAATTATACGTTTATACACTGGATAAATAGATCGATTCGATGGTCTGCTAGATTTCCTGACTCTTGACCAAACACCTTTAGATTTATTTGTGGGGTTCATTACAATATTTACTATAAGAAGAGTTTACATTATAAACGATTTCTTGAAAAGAATTATTCTAATGGCGGCGGAGGTTAGTCATTTGAACAATTTTTAAAATATTGATTTACTTAGTTTATATTGTTGATAATAAAATGAAAGTAATTGTTTACAAATAGTTTATTTGTATTTAATTTTACAATACTAGGCCATTTTTATTAGACATTATTTCATGTGAGTTGTGCAATTCCATTAAATTCAAAGCTTTAATCGGAAACAGCTCTACATACTCGTAAGTAAAATTGTCAGTTAACAAGTTTTCCAAACCTATGGACAGATGGCGTGTATGTTTGTTAAAAAGACTGCATAGTTTAAATGCTTTTTTTATTTGATTACGAAATAATATTAATTTTCAATTCAAATCTTGACAAAAAAAAAATTGACTTAGCTTAGGCCAAAAATGCCAACTGTATTCTGCCATTATGCCATTAATTTCTCAAGTTCTCAAACCGGATGGTTATTCAGCAACGCGTCGAATAATCGAAAATCTCTAAATTATATGTATCAGATATACCTATTAGTCGATTCAGCTAACAAATACCTACGCCACGTACAACAAAGGATAATTTTACAAAAAAAAGAAATAATTATAAAAATTAAAAATAATGGGTTTTAAGTAAGCAGAATTTTCAAATCGATTTAATTGCTGTTGTCGATTTCGGACCGTATAAATAAATTTACGCCTGCCTTAGTTAAGTTTCGTTTATTTTTTCTCTTTCTAACCTATGATATTTATATGAAAGACTGAACGGGAACGTAGTTTAACAAAACTACACTTTAATTATTTTTTCACTTTAGTAGCTCAAACATGAAGGTTTTGCTGCTTAAAATCAGTGAGTAAAATCGATTTTCACTCACTAGTGAGACAAAGCTAACCACAGATTATAGTAACCTATGTATAGTAACTAATGGGATAACCATACAGACTATGTTGTTTCGCCCTAAGATAATATGCCCATGGACATTGGATCTGCCTGACACTTCTCGTTGTTCCGTGTCACGCATAGGTACCACTTTAAACTAATGTAAAATAAATTGGCAAGAAATCAGAAAAATAATTGTTAAAAAAATGTCTCTTCGGAACGGAACATAATAAGTACTTATTAAAATCTCAAGAATGATGCGCGGAACGGAACTATTGACAGAAGTTCCTTTCCACGCATCATACATTCTTGAGATTTTAATATTTTTTTTTATTTAATTCGCTTAATTTACTAACAGGGAATAATAATAACAATAATTTACTTACTTATTATTTTTTGACAATTTATTTTACATTTGTTTAAAGTGGTATGCGTAACACGGAAAAACGAGAAGTGTCAGGCATAATTATCACCTTAGAGCAAAACAAAAAAAATCAAAATTTGGAATTCGAACTCGAAGGAAAACAAAAGACGATCGGCGAGAAAAAAATGTTCTCGCTGCTGAAGTGAAAAGTTATGTGTGTCACACGAGAGCAAAGTTGTTTGCATCTCGTGCCTTTGAATCCCTCGACACACTCAGGATTCTACTCTAGAATCACTCGCTTCGCTCGTGATTCAAACAGAATCCTTCGCTTGCTCGGGACTCAAATCAGCACGCGCAGCAAACATCAACTTTGCTCACTTGTTGCACAAATAACTATTTATTAATATCCTTTGTTATGAAATAACCCACAGTTCCGAAGCTCCGGTGTCCACTCTAATGGCGGATAGTGTTGTACAACGTGTCAAGATTGTAACGCAAATTAGATAATTGCGCGGAGCGTGTATATGTTTGTTTGTCTGTTGCCGTAAAGAGGAGGTTATTGTTATTACAGCGGCGATAATACTAGTATCATGGTTACGTATTCTTTTGTGATACGACAGCATCTAATTGTTGATATAAAGTTGTGATTTGCTCGCGTTAAAATAATTTGAGTCAACACACAATTATTTATTTAAAGATTCTTTCAAAGTTAAAGTCATAATTAGAGATCGGATAATCGGATGCATATTTACCTAAAGTTAATTTTTGGCTCACAAATTATGGAAGCGGCTTTTTAAAATACATTTTGTTAAATAAAAATCCCGGGAAAATACGGGACTGCAAATTTAACAAAGTGATATTGTTTGAAAATTACTAAATTAGCACGTGGTATTTATTTTCAAAAGACCGAGACTCCGGTTTCTTTTATACAACTATGCATACGTATTTACCAAAATGTTCTACAGTACCGGAATTCCGGGATTATTATTTATGGAAATAAAATAAAAAGACAGTTCCATACTGTGTCAAAAACTAAATTAGATAAATAAATAAACATCCGGCTATCCAATTCCGCAATCCCGGATTTTTATTTAACCAAACAATAAAAAGCCGTTTCCATACTTTGTCTTAAACTAACTTTAGGTAAATATGCATCCGATTATCCGATCTCTAGTCATAATACATTATTTATTCCTTTTAAATCTTTATATTATAACTATTTATTGACTTTAAAGCAGTAACGCTAATAATAATAACATTTATCAAAAGTTTTTTATATATGACTAGTAGCCCGCCCCGGCTTCGCGTAGGCATTAAACAAATATTTCAAAAGTTATACACATACTTTCTCGATTTTACGTGGTAAAAGAGTAAAATGAAGAACGTCTATATCGCTTATTTATCGTTATGGTGCCGTCTAACGTCAGCGTGAGCGGCAGCGACAACGGTGGCATTTATATATTTATATTTTTTAAATATAAAACACTTATTGTGGCATAACTATAATTAATTAGACATATGCTGTCAAGATATTTTTTGTAGATAATTATAGGTTTTATAATCAATAGTTTTCACAGCGCACGCTATGTAAGAAAGTATTTTGGTAATTTTTTCACACCTTTGGTTACAGAATTTTAGTATAGATCCCTATGTTTTTGAAAATTTAATACAAACTATATTTACTGATGATAGTGTAGCTTTCCAACAGTGAAAGAATTTTTCAAATTAGTCAAGTAGTTTCGAAGGTTATTCAATGCAAACAAACAAACAAAAACAATCAAATCAAAAATATTATAATAATAAATTATTTCGACTTATAATAATATATCGAATTATAATAATAAATATAACGATGAATTTAATTCTATAGACATTTTTAATTATTCACTACATTGTTATAAAAAACTGGTAAGGCAATTGAATACAGCAAAAATTGAATGAATTAATTAGTTTGACATTTTCTTAATTTATTTGTATGTAAAATTGATTTGGATTGGTTTATATATCTTAATTTTAATTTAATTTATTTGACATTTTCATATTTTCATATTGACATTTGATATCCCATTGTACTTTTTTTTCCTTTAATTTTTTTTTGTTTGACTAAATTGTAATTAGGTAGTTTATTAGTTTTGACATTTTATCTTTATTGACTACACTTTGACCAATTTATTTGTATTTGACATATTAATTCTATTCTTTTGACTTTTATTTTATATTGTAACTATTTAATTTTAAATGTTTTTCTTAATTATTGTTATACTTATTGCTTTAATTATTTAATATGTCATTTTAAATAACTGTGGAAACTTTACTGATTTATGTTTGAATGTATCTGTTGTATTTTTCTGTAATTTATAATAATTGTATGTTTCCCAAAAAATAAATAAATAAATAAATAAACAAATAGGTTTGTCTTGAACGGAGAACATTTACATTTTAATCGTAGATCAACAAATGTACGGTTTATTGCAAGTTACTATATATATATATATAGACGTAAAACGTTGATTTAAATAAGTTTATATTGTATAAGAACTTTCTCCATTAACAGCGAAGTTAAAAAAGTTGTCATTTACATAGTATATATCTATTTAATGCTCTATGCACATAAAGTGTACAAATACTGAGTTAATATGCCATTTAAAGGCCGGCAACGCATCTGTGACTCCTCCGGTGTTGCGGGTGTCCATGGGCAACGGTTATCGCTTACCATCAGATGATTCGTTTGCTCGTTTGCTGCCCTATCCTAAAAAAAGCATATTCTACCCGTCTACTTCTGGGTAGTTGAGAGAGTACCAAGATCAGTGCCTGATTAACCCTTAGGCTAATTAGGCTGCAGCCTAGGGCGGTGAGAACCCTTGATCAGTCGCCGACCAAGATATATGTACAGCTGCACATATACTTATGCAATGCAGTTTAATATAATAAATAACACGCATGTAAAATAAATATTTATATATAATTACTAGCTGACCCGGCGAACTTCGTACCGCCTTAGCGTAGCTTTGATGCACTACTTTATTTTGTATAGTTGAAACGATGCTCTTTTAATATAGTCTATGGCTGTAAATGACGTTGACATTCGTAAAAAAAAAATTGACATTCGTAACGCGCGTTTTTTAAAATATGCAAAATTAAATGTATACTTTTCAATATTTCTGAGAGATTTTCTTAATATTTTTTTCCGTAAGAACCATCCTTGGACTTCCACAAACATTTAAAAAAAAGAATTATCGAAATCGGTTCAGCCGTTCACACGTGATGCCGTGACAACGCGAAACGGGTTTCATTTTTATATATATAGATTTCAAAATAAATAAAACTGTTACCAGATAATTTTTTATATATCTCACTACACAATAAATTAGAAATCCTTCTGCTATTTTGTTCGTCCTGACTATGAAGTATACCAATGCCGGCATAGGTTAGTCTTACAATCTCGTTAAAATAGTACGTCGATGTGTGAAAAGGACAGCCATTATTTTGTATTGACAAGCACATCGGAAAATGTAATCATGTGAGCAGACAATCGCTTTTCGTGGCACCGTGACAATTCCGAACAATCTATATCTGATTTGGGTGAAAGCGTAACAATGTAATACGCGCATATCTAACGGGTGCCGCTTCCCGTGTGTTGAACTTTGCAAATGATAGGCCATAATTTGATGATCGCAGAACAGTTATTGTGATGTGGTGCTGTTGACCTTAAATCAGTTAATTTGCCGTGATCGAGGCGTTATGTGGAGCTGAAACGGTTGTGCTGCTTAATGGATCTCATCAAATGGGAAAATGAGAACAGGGCATCCTAACATGCTTCATTTTTATCTATATTGTAGACAGTTGTTAAGATAAATGGACAATATAAAATGTCTTTAATAATGAACATATGTTGACAAAAAAAAAGCAAAATATAAATAAATATATTACACTTACACCAATTAGCCTAATCCAAAGTAAGCTCCGTAAGGCTTGTGTTATGGGATCGAGGGTAACGGATAGACATACATACATCTATAATTTTTTTTCATACAAAATATATATTAACAAATGCTTGCATCACACAAAGATCTACCCCCGTCAGCTTTCGAACCTGGGATCTCAGAAATGGCAATACCTTGAAACGGGTGTACTAACCACTCGACAACGGAGGTCGTCAAAAAAGAAGAAAAATATTTATTTAAAAAAAAGAGAAACGGGATTTGCGTGAAAGTGAATTATTTTATTTAATAATTTAAGTGGACAAAAAATAAATTACAAGGCCAATTTAAGCTAATTTACTCATGAGATTAATTTCATACAACTTTTTTTTTATTTGGGAGCAGCAATAATTTATAAAAAAATAACAATCTACGAATTGGCCAAAAAGGGTAACGTGGAAAATGGAATAGATATTTAAATAATTATATATAACTGTATACTATCGATTCATCTCTACAAAGTGTCCCAGCGATAATTGTTTCTATATCACACTGGGTTTATACTTTTGTCTAATCCTCTATGTAGGACAGGTGTCATTGTTTATAAAAAGAAATTAATAGTCTGTAAAAATACCTGTCATGAGGTCCTCTGCCAACGCCAGGTCCGTAACCTCCATACGAATCGTCATAAGCTCCAACACTGTCATATCGATCCCCATAAGCTGGTCTCCTGTATCCTCCGTATCCATAACCATCGTATCTGCCTCCATATCCTTCATATCTTCCTGCATATCCATCATCATATCTGTCATATAACGGCCTTCTTTCTCTATAATCATCATAATACGGTCTCTCATACCTATTTCTGTCATACCTATCTCGATCGTACCTATCCCTTTCGTGTTTGTCACCTAAGAATCTGTCGTAATAGTCGGGCCTATATTTGTCTCTATCATTATATCTATTTCTATCTCTATCCCGCCTTCCACCTGTAGGTCTTCTGTCCTTGTCGTCATATTGAGTTTTATCTTTATCATTTTCTTCCTCGGTGCCATTCTTTTTGGCGTTTGGTCTGTCAGTATTGTATCTTCTATCTTCGTCATCCGTGCCTTTGTTGCGATCGAATCTGTTGCCATTGCCATATGTAGGTCTGTGGCTTATCCTTCGATCATCGTCGTATCGGTCTCTGCGTCTATTATCGGGGTAGTCTTCTTCCCTGTCGTCTCGGTCATCTTGACACCTGCCGCAGCGCGAAGGTCTGTCGTAATCTACCCTAGCATATTCAAGCCTGTCGTAGGGTCGACCAGTACCATAACGTGGAGGAGCAGTCTCATAGTAACTGCGACTTGTGCGACTAAGCTTCTGATCTTTTGGCGTTAGAACTGCTGACAGAACTGTTTCTTGAGCTGCATCTGCTAATGAACCTCCAATGAACGAGACTATTATCTGAAACAACGAAATAACGCATTTAATTATTCATATTGTAAGTTGTAAACATCAGTATAATTTAGGTGTGGTATTTTTCACGCTTTAAACGGTTATAGTCGTAAATAAGACAAGGGATAATCCTGTGTAAAGTTCAGAAAGAAGCTATCTAAAGCCTAATCCAGCGAATTAGGTTTATCCATACCGGGTTGCGACGGTTTAAAAATCATACACTTCGAAATGGCTTAGAGGTTGCTTACCCACTAACGCACTAGCTGATGAAAAGCAACGGAATATCAGGGAATTACTTCTTAACACCGCGTTCTTAAACCGCGAATCGGCTGTCTATTTATGCATGCTGTATATTTGTTTCTACGTCGTCATAAAAACTATAATTCATTCATATCCACTAGCTCTCGTAGAGGTTCTATTGTGCGCCTCATTAAATAGATACAATCTGATACTCGGCAGGTGCAAAAAGCTGCTCCACCGGTCATTGAGAAATAAGTGACTTTAATCCATTAACGTCCGGGTGCTCCGTTAATTGAAGATGCCTATTTGATTTTAGATACGTCGTTAGATTAAATAGCTGTTGATGTAATAGCTTTATTTGAAATAACTTTGAATTTAATAGTAAGAAAAATCAATTTTTAGTACGTGCTACAGAACAGACGAATAGATTTTTTGATGATAAGCTTATTTCATTAGAATATAATTATTTTGTCAACGTTTATTCTATGCTTATGTATGTTATGCGCGTAGTTTAGATTGTCAGGTACCTAACTCCAAGTAATATTTTTAACTTGATCCAATCCCAAGGTAAAATTTTGCCAATCACGAGTAGCACTTATTTCTACAGTGTTCTTGATCTTCCGTCGCTATTTAATCTTGATCTTGACAGCATTAATCTTCTTCTTCTTTTGGGTTTGAAGGCGGTGCCCATAGGATTTCACCAACCTCGAGTTTTTTTGCTTAGAATACTTTTTTTAATTAAACTATGCGCGACTCATGTTATTATCCAGGCCGTGAAAGTACAAGTGAATGCAAAATTAAAATTAAACAAGACAAATAAAATACAATATACCAACAGCATTAATATTTAGATGGAGCAGCAAAATGTGTCAGATGTATTATATATAAATTTGAACATTTGGTCCAATTCCGATTCCCAATTTCCGAATGACAGAAGAGTCAATTTTAGTCACTTTTATTCATTGATTGATATGTACGCAATTACACAATATTTTTGAATTACTCGTAGTTTAAATGCTTGTTGCTGCGTAGTTGCTGCAGAAGCAAAGTCAACCTTCCCAAGGGGGCCCAATTACCACAAAGTCACAGAACACGTACCTGTCACACAGCCTTCCATTAGGTGAGACCAAAATGATTCCCTTCCTGCCAGTGAAACCATTGTAATTAGTGCACGACCTTCGTTCAGAGGTTTTAGCTTTGGAAGTGATTTCGTGGTGACGCCATGCTATTGTTTTTACGGAGGCCGTATGTAAAGAGTTGAACTTTATTAAATTAGCGTTAATTTGCGTTTTGAAGTGACCCTGCGACTGATATCGCTGTGTAATGAATTTTAATCAGCAAAATTCGCAATCAAGCACACTGCCCATCTGAAGGTATTTGAATACCTTTAGTGTCATATAAAAATTTCGTTCTTGTAAGATGTCAGATTCTATAAAGTAGAAATGTCATGTTAACCTGCTAGAAACAATATCAATTAAATTAATAATGAAATATGTAATACAATAAGTAAAATATTATTAAACAAGTTTATTCTATAAAAATTTTAATAATATACATACATTTTCAAGCTATTTTTTCATTTCTATGTTTCTTGGAATATATATTTGTATATAAATTAATTAATAATCTATTACTATAGGCGACTCATATATATACTGCAGCCCAGTCGTACTTTCAAAGGTTGAAGTTTGGTTTCTGTAACGTTTCGCATCGTTCCATTGCAATTTGGCCGAGACAAAATCGTTATCGCACTACTGCTTTCATCCAAACCGAAAATAAACCTTTACTAAAGCAATAACGTTACGGTCCATAGACACAAATACTATATAATTGTATGTTTGTTTTGTTTGAAAATTATTAAAAATATCCAATTTGTCAAATTTTATAAATCATGTCTCCAAAAGGTATAAAATAACGAACTTTTTCCCAAAAATTATTTTGGCAGCGTTTTCTTTTAATTTCGATTTAAAGCGCTGTCAAAAAATTTGTTCGATACGGTAATGGTCAACAGCCAGCATATAAATCTTTCGGACGGATCGGATGTGAAATGTTACTTCAGTACGATATGGAATTTGTGATTTGATAGCATTTTTGTTGAGGAACGTATTATATATATATCAATGTAGTCGCTGCCAGTTATTGCCGGCTTAACCATTGCGGTTATATAGATTGAAAAATCAAACAAAACACAGATAACATTTCTACAAGTATGACTTGATTACGAGTGGGTGAGGGCACTCGTAATGAAATCACACCTGTGACTAAGGTAGTCACATCAGTGATATTCAAAAATAAGAAATATTGAAAATCGGTGATTATTAGTCACATCGGTGATTCGAAGTCGCAATCGTAATTCAAAAATAGGTCTCAGGGACACACATACGGCGGATAGCGACTTTGTTTTAGTAATGTAGTGATTTATTAGTACGATTAGGCCGCTGTGCGATGCTTAAAAACTCTTTCAATAAAATGCTCTACATTGATACTTACTTATTAGTGATTGAAACAGATACAGTAGTATATACTATAGATACATACTATAGTACGGTATGAAACGAAATATCGTTGCACCAATCAATCGGAGCGAGGAACAATATTATCTTTATTCTCTCGCTATTACTATTCTAGACTAAACGAAATTAGTCTACACTAGTGGGATATCCATCTCTTGTACAAACAATATAACGTCATTGAAGTATTTTTTCTTATATCGACACGTATACAGATATTAAAATACCTTTTTCTATGGAAATTACTGATAATTATGTATAGTGTCCAATTTTACATAAAAATAAAATAAAATGTTAGCGTAATAATGTAATGTAAACGTTCACGTCACTGTGTTAATTTATCGAAGAAATATATATATATATATATATATATGTCTGACATTAAAACTGAAATAAAATGACTATTAAGGTGATGAACAGATCGTTTTACAGTGAATTAAGAGAATTCTTAAAAAGGATTATACATAGTGTGAAATTCCTTATTAAATATACATATGAATGCAACATGCAATACATTGTTTCGGCAATAGGAATCCACGCATAGATACCGAACTTAATTTATTAATAAAAAGTATAATAATTTATAATTGGGTAGACGACAATTTTTTAAATTGTATATATAATAAGAGTACTCTTTTAAGTGAGAAATATTGTAGAACCAACAGTCGTCTGCACCTATTACTTTTGAAGATACATCGTCTTGTTTGCGGCGCTGCTGTCGCGGGTCGCTCAATAACGCTCCATACTAAAAACATTGCAATCGTGACGTCATAACTCAGTAAACTCGTCAAATTTGTACGAGCGTATAAACAAATTTTAAAATAACTTTGTTATTTGTACGTTTATAGGTACACTTTCTATATAAAAAAAATGTTACATTTAATGTGACAATGCTAGAAATGTGTTCGTTTCATTAGAATTACGCAAATAATAATTGCTCATTATTTGAAATCTAAAAACAATATAAATTAATAATTAAATTGAAATTTCTATATTGACATACTTTCATTAGATATAAATTGCTCAAATCAGATAATCTTATATATAAAAAATGAATCGCAAAATGTGTTGGTAAGCTCATAACTCAACAACGCCTGGACCAATTTGGCCAATTCTTCTTTGTTCGTTGAAGTTCAAGGAGGGTTTTTACAATGAGGAAAATTCGAATAATTATCGGAAATACCCTAAAAACAGCCCTTTTATTTTCCCATGCAAACGTTTTCTAACTAAAACGTACAGTCGAATTGAGCTTTATCGTTATTGTATAAAGTTCATATTGCAAGCACTCACTGTTGTCTAAGCAATGAAGGTGTGTTCCTAACATCAAAGAGTCAATTTGCGCTTTATTAACGCTACATATAGTTGAAATTCAATCATATCTATCAAAACAGTGTGCGTGCGTGCGTTGGAGCACAGAATACATCGTTGGAGGATTTAATGTCACGTTCCAAAATTGAATAGCCACAAAATGTAATAGGTCATTTAGACTTTTTTTGCGATTTGGTTGGCTATGCGACATTATCTATAAAATAATTAGGAACAAAAAACTGCCACTGTACAAATCTTTTTGACAGGACGAAGTCTGTCGGGTCCGGTAGTTATAGTATAAAAACGGCCATAATCAGTTGTAGTCGTCTACCCTATTACAATAAGCCAGAAATGGAAGATTTCCATTTAGATATTTGGTACTTACACCAAATATCTAATCTTACTAATGTTTGTAAGTATGGATGCTTGTTACTCTTTCACGTAAAAACTACTGAATGAATGTTATCGAAACTTTACCATAATATATAGCTTATACAGAATAACACATATGATACTAGCTGATGCCTGCAACTTCGTCTTCGCAGGATTAGTTTTGGAGCAGCTTATATTAGCGTGGCGTAGAAAAGAACTAACATTATCACTAGTGCTCGATTAATATGGTATAATTTTATGTACTTGCAGAAAGAAAGTCAATGTAAGCGTAACATGGATAAACCTAAAATCAGCGTGATTTCCGGGACCTTAAATAATGCAATGTAATGGAACTTATGTCATCTATACTAATATTATAAAGAGGAAAGATTTGTTTGTTTGTTTGTTTGTAATGAATAGGCTCCGAAACTACTGGACCAATTTCAAAAATTCTTTCACCTTTGGAAAGCTACATTATCCCCGAGTAACATAGGCTACTTTTTATCCCGAAAAAATCGACAGATCCCACGGGATGTGCAATAAAGGCTTCGCTCAAAAACTACTGCACAGATTTTCATGCGGTTTTCATTAATAGATAGTGTGATTCTTGAGCAAGGTTTTGCGGTATTTTTTATCTCGGAAAATCGGATAGTCCCAAGGGAAGCGCGATAAAACCTTCGCGCCATAAACCGACTTCCGCGCATATGTAGCTGCGGACAAAAGCTATGACTCTTAACCCTCTATAGACCCAATCCCGAAATCCACGCAGGCAAAGCCGCGGGCAGAAAGCTAGTTTTATATAATCATGAAAATTACACTTATTGTTTATTTAAACAATAATCCTATTGTTAGGCACAACAATAAATTATTTCGAGTGGACTGTAGATTTTTTGTGATTAAGTGGTAGGTCGATGGTCACAGTTCTTGATAATGAAAACAGCTTGAATTTTACTTCACTTTTATATATATTTCAATGAAATATAAACTATATTATAGAACAAATAATTGCAACGTACAAGCGAGCTGATTTATAACAAAATGACAACTGACCGGAAGCGATTACAGATTAAACAAACATATTATGTTGCTAGTGTTGCCAACACCTATTATTAATAAATGCTTTATAAAACTGCAAAAGAAGGATAGCATATTTCAAATAAAATACAATTTTCTGTTTTTATTTGCTATTCGTTTCTTTACGCTTTTATTGTATAATTTTATGTTTACAACTTATTATTACAACAATAAGCTAAAAGATGAAATACTATTTTGAAAGTTCAATATAATATTTTTACAATCTCTGAAAATAGTAAGTGCCCAGGCATATCCATACTATTGATGTCACAAAATCGCAAGTACAAGTAAAATTAAACTACCTATTTTGAGCACTAATTATGACATTAAAATTATCATAAATATTAATCCTGCGCAGATGAAGTCGCGGGGCACCATCCGTAAATTATAAAGAACTTGACGTCCCGGCTAAGGGTTTGAAAATATCTGCAAATTTATCAATTCAAATTTACTGTTGAGATGTTTATGTACACAGTGCAGCCGCAGGAGACTCGCTTAAAAATATTTAAAAATAGTAAACAAAATCATTGAGACCCAACACAACTTACCAGAACAAGCGAGCGATCCATTTTTAAATATCTAGTTTGACCAGCCTGTGGTAAAGTTCATCCTCTTTTATAATGACGACACGAATTTATATTTTTTTAACTAATTTATATATATATAAATTGGTCATACTTTTTTGAAATCACTGTTCACTAGGACAGTTTTAATTTAATGTTTTTTTTTATGAAAATCGTTCTGCGCGTTGCGGAACGCGCGAGCGCGTACGTTTGACTGACCAGTGGCCTGTGATGCTCCCCGCTTATAATAATTAAGCTATTGTGTTTTTTGTCTGTCCGTCCGTTGATCGTGGAGGCTGTTTTTTTATGCGGATTTAGTGATGCAACTGAAATCACAAGATATGATTTTCACGTCATATTTAAACTAATAATTATAAGATTAAATGTTTCCTAAAATTATAATGATTGCTACCGACCTTTTTATAAACTTTATATTTTAAACCTACTTCGAAAAAGGAGGATGTTGTCGATACATCAAAAAACTTTTTTTTTGTATGTCTATTGCGTGGTCATTCAGCCAATTATGAATTGATTTTGCTGTTTCTTTTATTGTTTGGTAAGTCGGATTTCAGAGGCCTCATATATATTATTATTTATTCTAATTGTTTTGATCTTTTTAGGAAAATAAATATATTAAAATTAACCGACGAGCGTGCATGAAAGTATTATTAATACTTTCATGCACGAGCAAGTGTAAAAATATTCCTATTTTTATTATATAATTATCAAAGTTGAGCACTTTCTATTTCATGAACGTAAGTCAATATAGAAAATTCACTTTAACTCTGTATTAATATTGCTTTAAGATTTCTAAAAAATGTACAATTATTTTTTACAAAATTCTAATGAAACGAATATCTGTCTAACTTCCTCACATTAAATGTAACATTATTTAACATAGAAATTTTATATAAAAATTTTACTTGAATTGAATTTTGTAAACGTAAAAATAGCAAAATTATTGGCAATTTTGTTCATACGCTCATACAAATTAGGCGACTTTAGTAAATTATGACGTCACTATTGCAGTGTACTTTGTATGGAGCGTTTTTGAGCGATCCGCGACAGCGCCGCAAACATGGCGCTGTATCTTCAAAAGTAATCATCGCAGATACGTCGTTATTTCTACAATATTTCTCATCTGAAAGAGAACTGTTATGTATAGAATAAAAAAATTATCATCTACCCAATTACTAGAGAAGCGTCAGTGGCGTTGTGTGTCGGCACTGATCTACGAATCAGATGATCCGAGAGCGCGGGGTCGATCCAGCCTTGTATGTATATAGTCAACCAATCCCCCTAACATAGTTTGGGTAGGCTCGTGCCCCTCATTGGGGACGTATATGCGCTGTGATGATGATTCTAATTATTATAAAAACAAAACCAAAATCGACTCCAAAGCTGTATGTATAAACTTATACTAAAAATATATAATATGTCAATTACTTCTCTATAATTTAAATAATAATCAAAAAAATTATTGATTAATTTTCATCACTATTTAATGTCTGTACAGCGTCCTACCGATTAGCAACCTGCTCTGGGCCAGCGTGTTTAGAGACAACCTAAAACCGCCCTATGATTTACAAAGTAATAGATCAGTGTAGAAATTCTTGGGGTACGCCTATATCCAATCGAGGGCGTCATTTGGCTAAGAAGGGATGGTGAAGGTGATGATGGATCGTAAAATGTTTATTGGCGGATATGAATAATTTAAAGATTGGGAAATCAGCTCTAAGGATCGTATTTTAAAATCAAAGTCAAATTCAGATCTCTGCTTTAGAACAATCATAAGCAGAGATCGGATAATCGGATGCATATTTACCTAAAGTTAGTTTAAGACAAAGTATGGAAACGGCTTTTTATTGTTTTGTCAAATAAAAATCCCGGGATTGCGGAATTGGATAGCCGGATGTTTGTTTATTTACCTAATTTAGTTTTTGACAAAGTATGGAACTTTTATTTTATTTCCATAAAGAATAATCCCGGAATTCCGGTACTGTAGAACATTTTGGTAAATACGTATGCATAGTTGTATAAATGAACCCGGAGTCTCGGTCTTTTGAAAATAAATACCACGTGCTAATTTAGTAATCACTACGTTAAATTTGCAGTCCCGTGTTTTCCCGTGATTTTTATTTAACAAAATGTATTTTAAAAAGCCGCTTCCATAATTTGTGAGCCAAAAATTAACTTTAGGTATAAATATGCATCCGATTATCCGATCTCTAATCATAAGGGATGGCGCTATTGAGTCCACATAGCGCCATCCCTTTCTAGCTGTACTCGAGCAAAGATTTAAGTTTGAGTCTTATTCTTTAATACGGGCCTTAAACTATACACATTTTTTAGTCATTAATTAAAATTTACCATGCTATTCTATAATTTCTGAAGATAAACAAGTGAATCTACTTATCACTTCAACAATGAAAATATTAATTGAATTTCCTACAGTTAATTAGGCTTGTCAATTAATTAGACGTGGTAATCGCGACGTATTTACTCAATTAATTGTTATAAGCTGTTATACTGTGCATAATCAATTTGTACGGCTGTGACACAAATGACCTTTTATTGAACATCTTACGGTACGTAGTAATAGTACTCGCAAATCAGACTATATATATTGACTTTGAGGCAATTCTTATGTCGCTCGTAATAGCGGCGGTTTTCATTTTCCGAGAGTTTTCTGCTATGCACTACTAAACTGTGGAATGAATTGTCGCCTGCAGTATTTCCGAAACGAAGCGATATCGAAACCTTAAAAAAAAAGTCCATATTCCCATTTAAAAGGCCGGCAACGCATCTGTGACTCCTTTGGGGTTGCGGGTGTCTATGTGCAGCGATTATCGCTTACCATCAGGTGATCCGTTTGTTCGTTTGCTGTCCTATCCTATAATTAAAAAAAAATCTTACATGCACAATTAGCCTAGTCCAAAGCATGCACTGTAAGGTACCAACTAAACTCAGCCTTAGCCTTGGTCATAAGGGCCCTACGGCTTGAATGGAGGAGAACTGTAAGGTTTGTGTGATTTGATATGAGTAACTTAAATATTTTATCTTGCGGTAAAAATTACCCTTTATCCTTCTCCGGGTCTCACACTAACCTTATATCAATTTTCATCAAAGACAATTCAATAATTTCAGAGCCTATTCAATACACAAAATCTAGATAGATTAGAGGATAGATATCCTCTCTATAATATTAGTATAGATACCAAATTGTGATTATACTTTTAACGCTTAATGAATAATTTCGTAAAATGAGTGATAATTCATTTATAGAGCGTAGAAAAATAATTATACAACAGTGTTGTGACGGTCAGTATTCTCGACAGGGCGCTGGTGCTTTGAACTCGGCACGGTCAATGTGCTGCCGTATGATCAACTATTTCATCTTGTTTATGCAAACAAACTCACAAAAGGTATACTAGCGTGTACCTTATGTGGCATATTAGGATGTTTGCTGATCTTGTGATGATCTTGTGATCTTGTGACCAATGATTTTGATTTTCGAATATTTCGATTTTCTGACTTTCGTAGAATCAGTCAATATTAATTTGATCAATAAGAAATCCCTAAAATGTATATTATGTTTTTCAGACGCCCACAATTGGGCATAGCCCTCCCTCAAGAATCTGTACACTGATCAGTCACTATGTTAATCATAGGACGGTTTTGGGCTATCTCTAAGCACGCTAGCCCAGAGTAGTTTGCTAATCGGTAGGACGTAACGCAGGCAGAAGACATTTGCTTAGGTGCCGTGAGATGTTTGCCGGCGGGCGCGAAGAAGTCGCGCCCGCGGATACGGCGAGCCGGGATGGACCACGCCCCTTCCGTGTGGAGGGGGCGTCGTCGGTGGAGAAGATCGAGGAGGGCTCTCCTGTAGGCAGGGGAGCGGAGGCTGGGTGTTCCCGGAAGTCGCTTCGCGATCCTGGGGGCTCCCTACATGCCTGAGGAAGGCCATCCCTGAAGTTTTTAGTGGGTAGGCCTCCCCCTTCTGGGGAGGAGCGCCCCACATAATCGCCGGCTCGCCACAGCTGGGGTATGCAATTTAATGCATTTTCCTCATGGGAACAAAAAAAAATAAAGGTATCGTGAAATTCGAAGTAACTGTTTAGATATTAATAAAGTTGAAAGTCAATTATAATTTTATCCCCTCGGGAGAGAAGAGGCTGAAAACCCTCATGAATACCACTACAACCAAGTGCCGCGGTGGTTATATCGGTATCCAAACCGATCGCGGCGACTCGACCGATATGTCCTACCGGCTCAAATAAAATTAAAATTAACTATATTTAAATATGACTTTATAGAAAGCTTTTTTGAATCGTCCAATTTTTTTCCTCTATCAACCATTCAGGACGTATTTTTAGCTGATAAGAAGAATGGGCGTCAGAAACTTATCAGCTTCACCAAAAGTAATAACAACATTTATAATAAATTATGTCGTTACAATGCACATTATGTGTTTACAATTTATACGGGAAAACAAATATTTACACTTTAGAATGTATCCTCAAATCAACACTAAGCATTGGCATCATTTAAATAATCATTGACTTTGTAAGCCCTTACTCATTAGCGTCTTTTTAACATGTACCTTGAACTTATGAAGAGGCAATTCAGCTATACTATGTAGAATCTTGTTATAAAAAATTATACATTTGCCCATATAATAAACGAACCTCTAGTATTTTGTAGCCTGTACGTTGGAAAGTCAGCCTAAGTATTGCCCGTAAGGACCCTACGACTTGGATGGGAGGGAACAGTGTAGATTTATCACGAAACAATATTTTTATCATGTCTATAGACGAAGAGGAGGATTAATCCCTTTAAAGAGAGACAAATTTAGCTTTTTTAAATTAGAATATGAATATTAGGATAAATATTTATGACAAATTATTGAAATATATATAAATTTATATATATATATAATATATATTATATATATATATAATATATATATATATATATATATATATATTATATATATTATATAAGAAGAATGGGCGCCAGAAACTTATTAGCTTTACCAAAAGAAATAACAACATTTACAAAATAAATTATGTCGTTATCATACAATGTACATATGTGTTTACAATTTATACTGGAAAACAAATATTTACACTTTAGAATGTATCCTCAAATCAACACTAAGCATTGGCATCATTTAAATAATCATTGACTTTGTAATAGCCCTTAAAATGTCTTAGCGTTAAAAAGACGCCAATGAGCGTCTTTTTAACATGTATATATATATTATATATATATATATATATATATATATATATATATATATATATATATATATATATATATATATATATATATATATACACAATTATCTCATAGAGAGTGATAAAAAACGCTACGTTAATAATTTTACTTTAGAATACCTCGTTACTCGCTTCGCTTTGGATTCAAAAAACAGTCTCCTCTTATAAATAATTGTATACTCCCTTGACAAACGATATATCAATTCATACTCTTATTAATAGTTTAAAAACATACGTTACGAACTAGTGGTATGTCACAAGTTGGTACATTCTTGGGAGCATTGTAGATTTATTACGTATCTCAATGGACCCACATGGATATTAGAAAACGTAACCACATACGATCAGTGGGAAGGTTTGTCAAAACATTCTAATATATATAAATCTCATGTCACAATGTTTGTGCTCAATGAACTCCTAAACTACTTAACCGATTATAATAAAATTCGCACACCATGTGCAGTTCGATCCAACTTGAGAGATAGGATAGTTTAAATCTGAGTGTCATCATCATCATCATCATCATCATCAATTTTAAAAATTCTTTCACCAATAGAAAGCCACATTATTGCGGAGTGTCATCATCATCATCATCATCATCATCATCATCATCATCATCAGCGGACGGCGCGCGATGGCTTCGGGTTTAATTCAGTTCGCTTTCGTGCTCGCTTCGGGGATTATTAATATTATGCCCAACGAAGTGGGCGCGGGTCAGCTAGTTATATTAGGTATAAAAAGGAAGTTTATAAAAAGCTTTACATTTTGGGTGAAGTGCACACCACCACCAGCTTTGACTTACGAGGAAGAGGAAGTGCTATTGTTCTAGTTCATAGTCTGTTTCCATTGACAACGTTCAAATAATATTTATTTATTCCAATGTGATGCGTTTAAAATGTTAATTTAATATTCTATTTTTCCATCCTAACGTTTCGTATTCTTTTTTATGACTTTTATTTTATCAATTTTAAGTTTAAAAATGTCTGTAGAATCTTTTTTTTATAGGATAGGGTAGTAAACGAGCAAACGGATCACCTGATGGTAAGCGATAACCGCTGCCCATAGACACCCGCAATACCAGATTTGTCACAGATGCATTGCCGGCCTTTTAAAAGGGAATAAGGAGGGAAGGGGGGGTTGCTCCGGTACCCTCACTCACTCGGCGAAACACAGCGCAAGCGCTATTTTACGCCGGTTTTCTGTGAGGCCGTGGTATCATTCCGGTCGAGCCGGCCCAATTCGTGTTGAAGCATGGCTCTCCCACGGTGGAAATAAGTAGTAATTAGTAGAATATAAGTAGCTGTCTATAGAATACTTTATAAATCTATTCATTTCTTTCGAATATGCATGTTTTTTCACATTCTTGCTTATAAAATAATAATACCTTCCTTATCAATAATTCTACTTTAATACCAAAGAAAGATTTTGTTGATATCTCCGAATCTAATTAATTCTTTTAACATTTCAGTTAATAATCTAATCACACATTACATTTATCATATACGCGATTTCTTCAATCAATAAAAAATACAGAAGCATGCCTAAGTGTCATATCATACAATTACAAGTTGATCTTAGATGATTATAGATAGTTTCAATATATATCATATTGTTTGTAAAATTTAATTTGTCTACATATAATAAAATACAGCAAGTTTGCGATTGCAAATATTTTAAATATTTATGATGATTGAGGTGTCATCTGCAAAGTGCGAAGTGTCCTCTTTTGGTCTGTAATACTGGGCATATATAGAAAGAATAATGGTGCCAATACCTTTCCCTGTGGAACTCCATATCTACATATACTAAATACTCATCAAAGTAGTATATATGTAAACATATAACTAAAGTTCCGCCTGGAAATATGCATATTTTAACGCATTCTTGTCTACTAATTATCATTCTAACCACAACAATGCAACTCTCTAATTTCTTAAGAAAAGTTGGTGGGAAAGAAAGTCGAAAGCTTTATTTATATCTAGAAAGATTGCAATTGCTTGAAATCCAAATCAAGAATTAGATCATATACTTTATGACGAAATAAAATGAATTTCTTTATTCATAATCTTTACAATATTTTTCCAATAGGTAATTTTAATGTAATTGGACTATGATTATTCATATCTTCAATAGTTTTTTTATAGCAAAATATTTTACTATAGATATTTTCAAATTAGAAGGAAAATGACTTTGAATCAGAGACAGATTTATCTCACGAGTTAACTATGGACAAGTTATTTAAATGATTATCGTACGTGCTCTTTAATTTTTTAGGGAGAGACTTCGAAGCAATAACAGTTTGTGTAAACATCCATAAGTAATTTTTTTTTATACTGTTGTTTAGATACTAATTGATTGATAACCACTCTTACGCCCATGTTGTTTCAACCTTTACTGATAAACTGTCACTGTCATTTAACTGTCAAAAATCTCGTCCGTCTATTTACCGTGTGTCGTGTGCTAACGAGCCCCGAACCGTCGCGCGGTGGCGAAGCGTGACTGACACGTCATTATGTGCTTTGGCAACCACGACCACAAACGAACCGTAAAGATAAATAGGAACAACATTTTGTTTAGGGGACTATTACATTGTATATGCCGACAATGTGACGCTGCAGGTAATAATTGAATAGATGATACACATACACATTTCATTTTTTAATATTACAATAGCAAACGAATATATTCCTTGAATATCATTCAGGATTACGCCCCAACATCCCGCACCGAGGAAGTGAAACCTATAAAAGGTGAAATATATAATGCTATTTCTCAGGCAATACATGTTTCTATAACTCATTACATCGTTATGATAGGATACTTTAATACAAGGCAAACGAAATGAGGGTGAGTTGACAGTGGGGTAATTTGGAGCTGGAATCCGGAACTACTGTGGTATATGACCACTAGCTAGATATGACATGGAGACGTAAGGAATCTATGTGGTGAAATTTTTCTTCAAAAAATGGTTACATTTAAAATGGGCCTAAAATAGCCTTATAAAAATAAGACTGACTTCATCATGTCGACTAGGCCTCGGTTATTCAATAAACTCAGTGATTAACGTTAAAGCCGAATGACGTCGATTGACGAAGTCCAAGAGCCGTCCAGAAGCCAACCAGGTCCACAGCCTCGAACTCTTTCTACTCTCCAGATCCAAGCCAATAGAGAAACGGCGTGTGGTGAATCAGATCAGACTCCGATTTGCGACATTCTCCATGAATGTATTAAAGTTACCGCTGTTATAAAGCGCAACAAACACTTAAAACTGTTTTCAAGAGTTAGACTGCCACTTTGTTTGTTTGTGTTTATTGACGAAACTGAAGACAGAGGAGATTACCGAGATTGAACTCTTCTATGGATAGCTTTACGCGAGATCACGTCTATCTGTGATTCAAGTCTTAAATTTTAGAGCCAAATTAATCAGACACTTCACCAAAATCAAGCTGCCGAGTGATGATGTAGTTACAGCCGGGTTTCTAAGAACGTATGGACTACCAGTCCGAAAGATCTTTCAGAGAATCTTCTCCAGCGCATTTCATCAAACTCGATGGCAAAACGCCTAAAGTGGTACAGCTGGTAATTCTGTTCCTCAGAAAGGGAGGTAGAACCCAATTGAAGACTTCCCGAGTCATATTTATAAGCTGTTCTCCATAGTCATCACAAATAATTGACGTGCTGAAATCTGGAAAGGCTTATAGTACATCATTATTATTCATTATAGTAGTATTGTTAAGTAAGAAACCATAATAGACTAAACATTATTCATCAAAACAAAATGATTAAATAATAAACCATAATAGACAGGAACACATCGTTACCATGAAAACATCACCTCGGGAGGTGCGCGCCATAATTTGCAGACATGGCGGATGACATACTGTTTCCCGCCCTCGGCCGTTGGTCTCAGCGCATGGGCGGAACGGCCAGCGTCCTTAGCTAACGGCAATAGAATGATTCATGTTTTAAAGCTATCATTGTTAATTTAAACACAATCAACATAAATACTTAGGTATCGCTGGACTTCTTTTTAACTTTATTCAAATATTACTTTATACAAAGCTCTTCTAAATCGTCCAAATTTTTCAATTCAGGGCGTATTTTTAGCTGATTAGAAATATGGGCGCTAGACCAGTGAACTAGTGCAGTACTTTAAAAAGAGTGCTATTTACAACGTCAATATTGCCATCTCCTCTGTCAACTTTAAATATTAAAGAAGTATCATCTACAAATAGTACAGTATTGTATAAAGTATCAGTGAAGTGTGGGAGATTATATGAAGAAAAACAAAGGTCCCAATATCGATCCCTGGGGTACGCCCATAACAATATGAGTACTTGCAGACTCAGTCCCATTAACAACAACTTTCTGGACTCTACTGGACAAATAAGATTCGATTAGTTTTGACGTTGCGTCAGAGACACCATAATGCTTCAGTTTATTTAATAAGGTTTAGTGATCTACGCAGTCAAAAGCTTTCGACAATTCACAAAAAATACCAATTGCATCCTGTTTATATTCCCAAGCGCTAAAAATGTTACTATCGGGGCAACCCTGAAATCACATAAGTCTTATTTATCATGCATCCAAAAATTAGTATCCTACATTTCATATTTTAAAAGGAACCAGGCTTGCCAATTTTCATTCTACACTATTATAGTATTTTGACTCCATAACCGTATAAAATAGTAATTTATTGTTTTGGTGTTCATACCACGGGGACTGGTTTAAAAATGTTTATTAAAACGAACACTAATGTTTGTAAATTTTGTTTAATAAGAGTTTATTGATTTAAGATAGTTATTAATTTGCTATAGGTACACACAACAACGTGTTAGACTTTACATATTGACCTTGAGTCAGCTCTAGTATCTGTCGTAACAGCGGTGATTTTCGTAGTGTAAATGTAAAATTTAATTGATGACTGCTGATGACACATTATAATCCAGAGACATCTTAGCACACAAGCCCTCATGCGGTCATGAAAGACGTTTGCTATAGGGCTACCTTCTACCGCCCAATTATCTGTACTAAAGAGAAGCGGCATAGGGTTCATTTTAGCGCTGCTTCTCCGCTGCTTACTACTAAGGTATATCGTACATGACCCGTGCCTACTTCGTTGGGCTTAGTTAATATTAATAATCCCCGAAGCGAGCACTTTGGCCTTCACACTTCACGACGAGTTTACTTATTTTAATAAAGATTCATCATTTTTGGTAATAAACATGACCTAAAGATTTAAATTATTTTATTAATATTAAAAATAAAATTATCTATACTAATATTGTTATGGCAACGTTCGTAAGATTCGTATTTGAGAATTACGTTATACTACTTTTTGATGGAGAATAAATGAAGGGCCTCTGCTTTCAATAGATGATTAATGGAACCGTGAGTACCTTTAAACAATTACCTACCACGGTCAGGATATTGGGTATCACATATTTTGGGTGAGATTGAATTGATTTGGACACACTTTAGACTTAGTTGAAAATACGTCCAAAGAATACTAAAACATATATCAAATTTACAAAATATAATATTAATATATAACATAATAAATTATGTATAACTCGACAAACGTTGTCTTGTCATATAAATTATTTCTATTAAAATGACTTTTAAAATATTCGTGATGGAAAAGTAAAAATTTAAGGTTGTATGTATATTGTTATGTATGTTTGTTATATTATAAAATGCAAAAAATAAAATAAATGGCCAAAAAATAAAAATTTTGGGTTGGACTATCCTTACCACTTACTTATTACAATATTTCGAGTAGCATATATTAACGTGGTTTACAATATCTTTGTAAACTGTAGCTTATGTTTTATTTTAATGTAGTAAGTTGCATTAAAATTCATTCAGTAGTTTTTACATGAAAGACTAACAAATATGCTTACAAACTTTCGCGTTAATAATATTAGTAGAGATATTCTAAAAAAGTATTAGTAATAAAGAAAAAACACAAGCTATAAATTGACCTAACGCTGAAAAATTCAAAGAAGATAGGAGCGGCTGATAGTTTCTTTAAGAAAATAACATCGCAACAGAATGTAGAGAACGTCCGCGCCACCCCACACACGCCACAACAATCTAAATGCTTTTATTGTGAAAAGCCATATTGAAATTGCTTTAACCCCTATTTTACCTACCTAAGTGGAAATTCCAGTCCAGTCCTCGCCGCGGTCGCGCTAGACACACACGCATCGTCAATTTGAAATAGATTTAACATTTCCCGCGATTTTTACGGTGACTGTTTAATTATATTGAATCTAACATCACATTGACGATATCTCTCAGCTTTAGTGATTGAATAATTGTATAATTTAGTCTACTTTGACGTACTTTGGTTGGTTAAAAATAACTTTATTTATTCTTGATAACATGTGCATGTTCACATGACAGTTACCGCGGTTACTTGTAGTGTTATGACAAAATATTATAGGTTTTATAATAATTATACCTTGGACTATTTTGGTAATATTACTTAATGTATATGACTCTGTATAATTGCTCTATTACACAGTTCATCACATCATATCGTAATTGGAGTATTTTTGAATTAAAACTAAATTTTAATATTACAAAAATCAAATCAAAACCAGCAAAGGCTATTGTTTTTCTCCCTGTATTCTTACAGAGGCGTCAATTAGAAGCTGGCCTTCAGATAAATAGTCTGATCCCAATTTTTTTTACACGTTTTAACAAGTTCACATTATATCTATAAAAGCTATAGTTTCATTATGTTATTTACTATAGTCTAAATATTTAGCTACGTAAATATTGAGTCATTAAAATTAAACTCAAATATTGTTATCATTTAAGTAATTCTTAAACAGTTATATCATTATAGTTATTCTGAGTCGTTTTCACATTTTACCATAACTATTGTTTTTATCAATAAACCTCCATTTTGCACTCAGTATCATCAACACGGGCAGCTGTTATAGACAATATTACAGTATTTTTAGATTTAAAAACAGGTATTAGTTCTATAAATGAGTTATGAGTTTGTAGAAAAATTTCATACATTTTATTTTTGCACTAGAAAAATAGTATTTGTCAAACAATTAGGACAAAATTATTCAAAAGTCTTTTGAAATTATTCGTTTCACTTCAAAACTTTTAGTCTCTACATATTATTATTATATAACTAGTCTTAAAATTAAGTTATATGTTGATAGTAACAAATTAGTTAAGCAAAATGTATGTTTAGCTTTGCTGTACACAACAGTGTTGACGGCATATTTATAAGATTGAAATGACATTGAAAATACAAAAAAAAACTGACTTTCTAAATAATATAGAGTTGTAGAAATTTACCTTAATGTTGAAAGTTAACAAGTACCTGAACATGCGAACATAACAAAAGTAGGTTTTGAATTAATTGTAGAAAAAACTAGTAATTAGCCCGCATGTTTTGTTAGCAGTGTTTGTTAGCTAGCTTGTACCTCTAGTTGTCATTAATGCTGTTACGAATTTATTTTTTAGGAGTGCATTTAGTCTTCTAAATATCACATTGTTAAAGGAATTATTTATCTGAAATAGTCCTATCAGGACGCATGGTATTACAGCAGTGGTGTCCAACTGGTATTTGGTCCGAAAATTTTTTGAAAATTCCAAGGGTTGACCGCGATGAGTTAATTAAACAACTAAGAAACAGTATTTTAACTTAAGGCACGACATTTGGCGCACTGGTCGAGGTAACGGCTTCTACGGAAAAAGTCGCGGGTTCAATTCCCGCACGGGACAGATCATTTGTGACCTATAAAATTTGTTTCGGTCTGGCCACGACAAGATAAAAAGGAAGCGTGAGGGGTCGTTCCATACAGATAAAATTTACCTGTTTTTTTTTCACGGGCTCCTAGAAAAAAGACCGCGGGTCACCAGGCACCGTTTGGACACCACTATAGTACAAAAAAACTAGCTTGCTTTGATAACTATTTCTTGATGATGAAAGCATAAACTTTTCCCGGTATTCTTAGGTTAAGTAGGTTCAAAATCCAATAGTTATTTGAAACCACATTTCGCTATTAAACTTTTTAAAATAGTGCTTAAATTTTCGATCATAAATAAACATCAAGACCCATTTACATTCAATTGCATAATTAAACATCGTGTACCAAATACAAAACTTGTATAATTCGCAATGAAAGAGGTCCGAACATTCAAAAGAGGTTTTAAGTGCAAGCGAAAATGCGCAAGAGGCTAAGGCATGGCGCTGAAGAACTTGCAACTGTTCCAACCGATGAGCTCGGCCATGGGCTACCAGCACAGGCCGGCCACCCCGCTGAGGGCACCACCCTCTGCCCTGTCTAGGAGCATATCCAAATCTGCTGAGACATTGATTGGCACTACAAGATGTGGTATGTCGAAATTTATTTTCTTATTGTATTCGATTTTTCGATTCGATTCGATTTGTAACTTGTATATATGTAATATACAAGTTACAAATCGAAAGCGTTACATATACAAGTACAACCTAATCTAACCTAAGGCTTAATAAATAAGGAAATAAAAAATACTAACACAAACAAAAAAAAGCGGACCAAAGAGTCCGCAGAAAATCAGACAAACCTTATAAAAAAAAATCGAAAGCGTTTTATTAGCGCATAGACCTTAACCTTCATTTGTAAACGCATTGTCCACCATTTTCAGGGTTCTTAATAGTTTGTAAACAGTCAAAGCAAAATCAAAAATTTATTCTTCAAATAGGGTTTTTACAATCACGTGCACTTCGAAGATGCTATACGTTAAACCATTCGTTTACAAGTCTACGGGGGGAAGTCTTATACGAGTACTGGATAGAACCATTTTTTATTCTTCCTGTATTTTTACAGAGTCATAAAAGCTGCCTTCAGATAAATAGTCTGAACCCAACTTCCTTTGCAAGTTTAAACAAATTCTCATTATATCTATAATGGTAATAACCATCATACGAAGTTATTTGACTTCGACCTTTTTATATATTGCCGGGCCGTTAATTTAAGTGGTAAATGCTGAAAGTACTTAAGATAAAAATTCCCACCAGGTAAAGAGCTGCGTTCACGCAAAACTCGCAGCACCGAGCAGCCCGGTGCCAGTATGGTCAAAGGAACCAGCTCGTTTGGGCTTCCACTCATCAAGAACTGGGGCAGGGACGACGATAGCCTGCAGAGTCGGTCCAGAAATGGCAGGTAAGCCAATTGCTACAATCACAGGCTTCAAAAAATCTTATCACATTTGATGAAAGTACCTAGTTTTTTTTAATTTTAGTGATTTATTATTAAGTATAAAAATCAGCACTAATACCTATTATAAAGAGGGATTTGTATTTTCGTATGTAACGAATAAACTCAAAAAGTACTGAACCGATTTTAATAATTCTTTTTTCATAAGAAAGTTACATTATCACTGAGTAACAGTCTATATTTAGTACGTCGATTACTGTAGAAATCTTTAGAAATTCTTATTAAGACCAACCGAAGGTGTAAAAAAAATAGCTGTAAAATGTCTTTTATCGCATACGCTGCGAAGAGTGTTAATGATAAGACAAAAAAAAATTCGACAATATTATAAAATATATCAATATCTACAAAAAACTTCGCGAGACCATATGTCTAACTATTGTAGTTACGTCACTATAACTACTTTTTTACATTTAATCTATACTAATATTATAAAGAGGAAAGATTTGTTTGTTTGTTTGTAATGAATAGGCTCCGAAACTACTGGACCGATTTCAAAAATTCTTTCACCTTGGACTCACACACACACCTTTAGCCTATGTGACTCGGGGATAATGTAGCTTACATTATCCCCGAGTCACATAGGCTACTTTTTATTCCGGAAAAATCGACAGATCCCACGGGATGCGCAATAAAGGCTTCGCTCAAAATCTACTGCACAGATTTTCATGTGGTTTTCATCAATAAATAGAGTGATTCTTGAGCAAGGTTTTGCGGTATTTTTTATCTCGGAAAAACGGATAGTCCCACGGGAAGCGCGATAAAACCTTCGCGCCATAAACCGACTTCCCCGCATATGTAGCCGTGGGCAAAAGCTATGACCCTTAACCCTCTATACACTTAATCCCGAAATCCACGCAGGCGAAGCCGCGGGCAGAAAGCTAGTTATCTATAAAATAAGTAGGAACAAACAACTGCCAGTTTACAAATCTTTTTGACAGGACGAAGTCTGTCGGGTCCGCTAGTATGGAATAAAGCTACTACTACTATAAATAAAGTAATGTAAAAAAATTGTTAATATAAATTTTTCTGATAATTTTCACTAACACGTATATTAAATATCTGACTGTATCAAAATTACGACGTGACTGAATAGAAATGTAAAAAAAAAAAACAGAATATATTTAGATTTTTAATAAATAGACCAGACCTAGGTCGAGCCGGCCCCGGAGCACATGGCGGTAGAATCGCGAAAGCGCACCCCGCCATGTGCCCCATATGGGCCTAGAGAACTCAGGGGGGTTTTAGTGGGTAGGCCGGTTCTGTCAGACCGTAGAGACCCACACACGGCCGCGCCTAGCCAGCGCGGTGTCACGGTACAAAAAGTGCATTACCCCTCTTAAAAAAAAGAAAGGGGTTGTCTCGGGATCTACTGAATCGATTTTAAAAATTTGTTCACCAATAGAAACCCACATTATTGCTGAGTGTCATAGGTTATTTAAAAAACCGCAAAATAAAAGGGTTTTTACGTGGTAGTCCGTTTTGTAAAGTGAATCGGTGAAAAAACGGGCAGCGGCGCGCGATGACTTCAGGTTTAATTCGGTTCGCGTTCGTGCTCGCTTCGGGGATTATTAATATTATGTCCAACGAAGTGGGCACGGGTCAGCTAGTTAATAAATATTTTTGTTAAACATATTTATATATATGTATGTTTATCCGTTACCCAAGATCCCACAACACAAGCCTTACAGAGCTTACTTTGGGCTAATTGGTGTCGTCGGTAGCGGAGATCGGGGGAGGTATTCTAGCCTCCCCGAGGAGTACTCCCCTGTATCAGCGGGGGAGCGGAGGCTGGGGGTTCCCGGATGTCGCTTGGCGTTCCCGGGGGCTCCCTACATGCCTGAGGAAGGCCATCCCTGAGGTTTTTAGTAGGCCTCCCCCTTTTAGGGAGGAGAGCCCCACATAACCACCGGCTCGTCGAAAAAAGAAAAAAAGGCTAATTGGTGTGAGTGTAAGAAATATTCCTTTCTTCTTTATTTCTTATACAAAAATCTATAATTGGTCTACAATATCAAACTATACAGATTTCAATAGAAGCTATCAAGTAAAGTTCAATTTTAGAAAAATACAAAATGCAAACTGTACCCTATGTAAACTAATGTAAAGATTGAATTTGTAAAACCTATTGATATAGGATATTGAATGTATATATTTAAGTATACTTAATGATTTGAATGCGTGACAGCTCTAGCAACTGTCAACCGTGACTACCTCATGAATACAGAACACTTTCAATCGTAGCTCTGAGGGCCACGCTGCCAGCCGGGCGGCACGCGACGTCACACTGACCGCGGCTCCAAAATACTATGATTAATGATGTGTTCCGTCTACAGGTGACATAACTAACACAGAGAAATAAGACGACTTCAATCTGGTTCTAATATAATAATAATAATATCTTTATTAATAAACACCGATTTGCATGGTCCAACACATTTCACAACTTTACTACTATTACAGAAGAATGGGCCTTTAAACCAGCGGAACTCAAACTAGACAAAAGCCTGTATCTTGAGTCCCGCAGGTGCTTGCAATACTATGATTATATGTACTAATACTTCCTAAAACTTTCCAAGTTGGACGATAATATGATAACTAGAGATCGGATAATCGGATGCATATTTACCTAAAGTTAATTTTTGGCTCACAAATTATGGAAGCGGCTTTTTAAAATACATTTTGTTAAATAAAAATCCCGGGAAAATACGAGACTGCAAATTTAACGTAGTAATATTGTTTGAAAATTACTAAATTAGCACGTGGTATTTATTTTCAAAAGACCCAGACCCCGGGTTCATTTATACAACTATGCATACGTATTTACATGAAGTTTAGTGTCAGTTCCCCGTGCGATTTATGAATGTACGATTTATTACATGAAGAGTGTTATACGAAAGTAAAGCTAGTTTGACTAAAACAATAATCAATTAAATAATTGAATAAAAAAACAGAAATGGTGAAAAATTTTATTTAACAAAACAATAAAAAGCCGTTTCCATACTTTGTATTAAACTAACTTTAGGTAAATATGCATCCGATTATCCGATCTCTAATGATAACCCTTGTTAACTCTATTACTTAACAATTTTTCAATTTTGACTATCATTTCTATATTTTGTGTTTTGTGTATCTATGTGTGTGTATGTGTGTTGATTATGTGAATATATAAGACAGTATAACTAACCGAGAGTGTGTGTGATGTCATCATCACAGCTCATATACGTCCCCACCGAGGGGCTCGAGCCTACCCTGATTACGTTAGGGCGATTAGGCCTTAGACAACCACGCTGTCCCAGTGCGGGTTGGTTGACTACGTACACCTTTGAATCGCTTCTCAGATGTACGCAGGTTTCCTCACGATGCCGATGACGACCACGATCACGATGACGATTTTCCTTCACCGTAGGAGCGTCTGATAAATGTACGTATGAAATTCGGTACGAAAAACACATTGGTACACGGCGGGGATTAGATCGCGGGCCTCCCGATTCTATGCGGCGCACAGACCAGTGCCGAGACCACAGCGCCATCACGCTCTACGTGTGTGGAGTGTACGTATATAATAAGTAAATGATTCAGGAGTGCATCATCATAAGTGAGTGAGTATAGCCAGCCCATAATAACCCTCTTACATTTGACAAGAGAGACCTCTACTATTATCTAAATCAATGTTAGCAATAAGAGACCTTGGTTGAATTTTTGCGCTACGAAAACCGCCTTTATTACGAGCGTGAAAGAGCCGTCTCAAGGTCAACAAGTCTGACGTGTCTGCGTATATTTCTCTGACGTTATTACGATGAAGAAAACATCGTGAGTCAACATATCTACAGCTACGAAAAGATTCAAATAAAGTGTACGTTAAATAAGGTGAAGTCGACCGAACCGCACTGAGGCATCATGACTGTCCAAGGTCAAATATATATTAATTTATTTAATAATACGAAGAGTCACAAACATAAGCTTGTGACTGTACTTAACCGCGCACGCAACAACTTAAACATTACAACTTGGTTTCACGCGAATAGTGTGAATCACGACGGTTGAACGTGTCACGCAAGATCACGCAATTGTACGTTATCAACCCCTCAGATAACTTATACCACTTTAGCAGCCTACAAAATGATGAAGTGACTGGCATCAACTTGCGTGATAAGACCTAATTGCCTATTACTAGCAATAATAAACCTAGGTTTTCGCCAGCAGCTTGGTTTCTATGAACTCACACTAGAGGTTCCCAAACTTTTTTTGTCGTAGATCCTTTGCTATGTTTTTCGTTTTTGGGTAGACCCCCTTATACTTATATTGAATGCCTATATCCTACTACTTTTGAAAATTTTATATTTTATTATATAAAATATAATATAATTTTATTACAAATAAACAAAATAAATGTTATACTATGCGCTAGAAGCGCCAGCGAACTATCTGCTTACCAAATTTATTAGTACACAGTACAGAAAGCTCTTTATACTTTATACACATCGTTACAATAATCCAACATCAGATGTACTAAAGTGGTTGTTTTGCCCCATGCTGATAATAACCTAGAAGTCTTCTTGATGAGACAATTGTACCAAAATATAAAACCGCGTCAGCGGTTTCTAGATTCGATCGATAACAAACTTGACACAGTTTCCCCTCCACTTATATCATGTGCGATACGCGACAATTGGCCCGGCGAGCTTATGAATTTGTTGATTTATTACGTTACTGACAGACTATAGTTATAATTAAGCTCTCCGGGAAAGCTCTCAGTATATGTGTACAAAGTAAAAAGCTTCACAAAAACTTATATAAAAAGCCAAATGTTATTGTTTATTTTTTATACCGCGTCACAATGTGTTATGACATTGGTATTCTGGTAATACTCGTAGTTAATCTATACTAATCTATACTAATATATAAAGCTGAAGAGTTTGTTTGTTTGTTTGTTTGAACGCGCTAATCTCCGAAACTACTGGTGCGATTTGAATAATTCATTTTTTGTTGGATAGTCCATTTATCGAGGAAGGCTATAGGCTAAATAACATTACGCTATGACCAATAGGAGCAAAGACAGAGCGGTAAATGTGTAAAAAACGGGGAAAATTATTCATTTTTGAAGGCTTTCTTTGCGTGCGCTGCGAAAACGGTTCAAGATACACAAAAAATATGTATGAAAGAATTATTCCTCTATACATGATCTAAAAAAAAGTCCGCGACGGCATATGTCTATCTTTTAAGGTTTAGTCACAATGACCGTTTTTATGGTACCAAATTTGGTCGAAATAATTTGTTTAAGTTGTATCAACATAATAATATTAATCTTTATTCAAATCTTAATATATATATTTCTTGTGTGCGTGTGTATGTGACTGAACTCCTCCTAAACGACTGGACCAATTTTGATGAAATTTTTTGTGTGTATTCCAGGGGGCTTGAGAATGGTTTAGATTCACAATACGGTCATATAGATATTGTTTTTCAGCTAAATTATTTATTTAAAAACATTTGAGACAACGTGAGACAACGTGACATTTGAGACATTTGACATTTGAGACATTTGACAGGACAACGTCTGTTGGGCCAGCTAGTATAAATATAAATATGTTGTTGGTTAACCAAAAATCTGCCGGAAGTCACTATTCCACGCGGACGAAGTCGCGGGCAAAAGCTAGTTTACTACATAAATGAACAGAATAGCGGTATGCAGCGCGCAAAAAGTAAAACTGTCTGCTACTTAAAAAATAACAGAGTAAATAAGTAATTCATAAGTATATAACACATGTTAAGTACAAAACAAAGATATTATTTAAGCACATAGAATTAAATGCTTATACCAGATGGAACCTGTATACGAGCGCCTCTAGTTAAAGCATTATTTGCATCCTACGCATTATTAAAAATTGTTTTCATTCCTCATGCTCGGAAAGGAGCATTTCCTTGATCTGAGTATTGAGAGGGAAACGCTAGTTCCCACCAGCGGGCGGGAAATTAGAGCCTCCGCCTCCTTAGGGCGGAAAGTAAATTTTTAAAAATAGAACTGAATTAGGTTACGGACATACAATCTTTGGTACAATGATAATAAAAGTATTTGGCTGAATGGCCAGTAAAAGGTAACGCGATGTGTTCCAAATTTAAAAATACCTGTGAAAAAGATAATGTTCTCGAGAGGGGAATCTGTTACGCTGCACCGAAATCTTGATTGTGCGATTCTGAAATTTCGGCTCCAGACTCAGTCACGAACGAAGCAAATACTCGAAAATCTTTTGCCAAAAATTTCAAAGGAAAGATATTTAAAAACATATTCCGACTTTATGAAGTGGCGAGATGCAAGGAATGCATTCGAAACGAAAAGTAGAGTGCTACACACGGGTAAAAGGAATCAAACCCTATTCGGACTATAGCCGCCTTCGCTGCGCTCGGGCGTCTAACAACCTCGTAGGGATTGATTCCTTTCCACCGTTATAAAGCAATCTACTATTCCATATCCAACGGTAGTGTATGGATGCGATTCTAAATAGACTTAGATATAACGTTTTTTTTTTTGCAACAATGACGCACAATAATAAGCACTGTAAGGCTTGTGTCATGGGATCTAGGGTAACGAACAGACAAATATATATAAATCATACATAGATATGGATATAGATATGTATATATTTACAGAAATATATATTAACAACCATTGTTAAGGCATAAATGGTTTTGTTCGTCATATAAACATTTGCCCCCATTACAAGTTATGTAATCATTCCCATTGTTTCGTTCTAACGATTCGAACGCCAATACAACTTTGTAACACACTTTGGCTACTGGTTAGTATGCTTCCTCCCTCTTACCTCCTTTCTTATCTATATTAGTAAAGTTCGCATTACTGTTGTCCATCTTGAATACACTATATCGTGACTTATTAAATACTGACAGTAAGTTGCTAACAAACTCGTACGTTCTTGCGTTTGCAGTGGTTCTACCATGTTAGCTTAATATGAAAGAATAGTACGATTACGTCCCGCTAGGAGCGCTGTACAAAGTTGACATACAAAAATTAACAGTTGATATCGTTTTCAAACGAATGTTTTTAAACGATTGTGGACCTCCGTAGCCGAGTTAGTACACCGTATTCAAGGTGTCGCCATCACTGAGGTCCCAGATTCGAGTCCCGGTAGGAGCAGATTTTTTTTGAGACGATACCGAGCATTTGTGCCTTAGTCATGATTGTTACTCGTAATATATATTTTAAACAAAAACATTTATATATGTACAATATATGCAAGTCTATCCGTTACCCTAAATTCCATAACTGAATATTTCTAATTTAATATATACAGTGTGTTAGGGATCGGACTTCCGATACTTTACCAACGTGTTGTATGTTAAGTTTTATCGACAAAAACCTATACAAATGGGGGTCGCATCCCTCACCCCTATGAATGAGAGCTATTTTAAAATTTTATTTCTCGTATTTTAAGGAGTTTATTAAATCTTGCTGTTTTACGATTTTATTTGGTCTACATACACAAAAGTGGTTTATTTGGTGTACATACATAAACTAAAATAAGTACCGCTAAACAGGCAAATAGTTAAGAAACGGGTCTACGAGTAACAAGTCAAAATTGACAAAATAACCCTATTCATAAGAAGGTAATATTTCTATTGTGTGTGTGAGAGAGAGAGGTACTTTTACGATTAGAAGGTGTAAGTGAGACAAAACACAACAGTTTATTTACAAGCTCAACTCATTGCCAATAAATTAAGATAAAAAAAATGATATGTCAAGGGTCCGGAATTTTAGGTAGAGCCCAATAACTAAAAAAAAATATATAATTTTACCCAGTTTTCCGTCTAAATTAAAGGATTTTGTTTATTATTGTAAAGAATTTCTTAACAAATTTATTGTTAAATGCTAGCACAGCTCATTAACTTTGAAATAAGGTCCACTTTTGTGTATGTAGACCAAATAAAATCGTAAAACAGCAAGATTTAATAAACTCCTTAAAATACGAGAAATAAAATTTTAAAAACAGCTCTCATTCATAGGGGTGAGGGATGCGACCCCCATTTGTATAGGTTTTTGTCGATAAAACTTAACATACAACACGTTGGTAAAGTATCGGAAGTCCGATCCCTAACACACTGTATTTATGGTAGCTACACTGATTTCCTGCAAAACTCACATGAACATGTAGTAATATTTGACTATGGTATAACCATTTTAATCGTATTTATTTAGCTTGCATTGTTTATAAGTTATAATCAAATTTAGTACTTAAAATGTGACGCTGTTCCTGTTAACGAATCGATCTGAAATTTGATTTAGTTTTCATGGTAACTTAATTTAATACACTCAGTATCATTTTTATCCATAATCTATCCCTACAACATAGCGGATTGCATATTTAATTAATATGTTTAATAAATAATTGATAATAAACTAATTAAAATAAAATTCATATCCAATATGTCACATGTGCAACTATTGACAATCTGTTCAAAGCCTTAGATTGTTATCATTTTAACTTATAATACATTGTCTACACCACCACCTTTAATTTGAGACATTAACTTCTAACTTGATAGATTGCAAGTTAATGTTCTCTTTATCCTTAAAAGGGGATAAGTAATCATAATCACGCATCCCCATTACACCTACCTACATAAAAAATATTGACAACATTAAATGGTTGACATGGAACGAGTGAGTAATGGTACCGGAGGCCCTTTTTTTTTTTTGTTACGCTGAGGAAAATGCATTGAATTGCATACCCCGGCTGCGGAGAGCCGGTGGTAATGTGGGGCTCTCCTCCCCAGAAGGGGGAGGCCTACCCACTAAAAACCTCAGCGATGGCCATCCTCTGGCGTTGTAGGGGGCCCTCAGGATCAAGTATCGCATCTGAGGACCCCTGGCCTTTGCACCCCTGGGTGCGTTAGGGGAGCCCTTCTCGGGGAGGAGTGATCTTGCCGCCTCCTCCCCTCCAACCTCCTACGACGTCACCCCCCGGCCATCCGGGGGTGAGGTCCCTCCCGGGTCGCCTCCACGGGCACGAACTGCGTCGCGCCCGCCAGCGACCCGTGGCGGCGCCTCAGGCCAGGCTATCTGGCCCGAGGCCGCCTTCTTCGAGCGGGATCGGCCATCTCCCGATCCCGCTCGGCGGCCTCCTTCTGGAGCATCACCGCTTCACAGAAGGAGACCACAGCCCTCCAATGGTACCGGAGACCCTACCCCCCCCCTTCCCCCTTATTCCCTTTTAAAAGGCCAGCAACGCATCTGTGACTCCTCTGGTGTTGCGGGTGTCCATGGGCAACGGTTATCGCTTACCATCAGGTGATCCGTTTGCTCGTTTGCTGCCTTATCCTATAAAAAAAAATTGCATACCTAATATCAAGATTGCTACTGCTAATATCCTTCATGATGGAACGCTTTTGTGATGAAGTCATAGACTCGACATACTTTCCGCCAACTCATCGACAGACAATTACGAATTAAGCGCAAAATCAACTTCTCGTACATCGAAAGCATTTAATTTCTTTCTGTGTTCATATAATGGACGCTTTTGATGCAAAGCTTGTTCTAAATTACATTGTGTCTCTAACAAAATTGGATGTTATCATTCCAGTTTACGCTGAACTAATGGTATGTTTGAATCTGTAAATAAATTCGGAAATGAGGTTAAGGCTAATAGAGGCTTTAGAGAAATAGAAAATGCAAACTATATGCTATGTACACCTATAGTCAGGTAATGTGTAAGTCTTGACGTCAAGGCACAAGCGTTTGTGGACACACTAGCACCGTACAAGTGCTTCATAACGATAAATCTATAATCCTTGAACCCAGTAATGCTCTATAATGAGGCATTATTATAAGTTGCGCCTCGTTGAACACTCTAAAGTGGTCGTCAAAAGCCTGTTTACTTTGAAAGTCATTATTTTTTCATGTTTGTTCTCACAACAACCTGTAATTTTAAATAAGAGACTTATAAAATCCAATTCTTTTATGATATCTTGTAATGTTTCTCTCTGTTAAACTGAATCGTTTCATTAGCATTGAAATTAAATTTATAGTTGTTGTTCGTATTAGACCAGATTGATAGCAATAATGTGACGTCCCATCCAGCAACGCAAGATCTTCGTGGTTACCTACTGTCCTCTGCATTCTATTAATACTTTTGTTGTATTTGAATAATGTTACCACATTCGCGCGTATAATAATGTTTCCATTCTGGAGATGTTTCTGGATTTTGTTACTTGAAAAATTATGAGTTACAATTATTATAATGTTATGAGTTAAAGTAATGTAAATACTTATTTTCAATATTATTTAAATACATATTTAGTAATATTAATTTTGTCATTTACTTGCGACCACACTTGGTGGGGTGGTAGATGATGCCTCATTACATTATATCCGCCCCATCTATTGTACTGTAAACAAGGATTAAAATAAATATTTTAAATGATCTAACAGTCAACACTAATCTAGATTTGTTGTTTCTTAAGTAACCAGCTTTAATATTACCTTTTTGCGAACCTGAAAACCAACGGTCACTCTAACCGATTGTTGATCCTAATTGCTCAGCATCAGCTGCTGAATAATCTTAGCGCCTTCTAATCGAGAGCTTTATGGTTCAATGCCCGCCTTACACCAATATTTTCCATTTATCCGTCAGCCTTATAGATAAACAAAATATTGTGAGGGAACCTGAATAAACCTACAAAAAAACAACAAAAATATACTAATACGACCAGGTCATGATGATTTATATATTTACAATAATTATCGGTGTATGGTGCGGCTAATGATATGTAAAAAGTTTACGGAAAAAAATGAAATAGCTATACGGTGGATGATTCGAAAGAGTCGTTATATTTTTACAATACAGTTTATTAAACATTATTTTACAAAGTAATATCATAATTTTATACATTCTATACACTTAGATTCATATTCTAAAATCAAACTAACACACAAATTACTGTTTGAATACAGTTGGGAAGGGATAGCATCCCTTAAACTTAAGGAACTCTAAATATAAATTTCGTAAACCCAATATGGCATATATATAAAGTTTATCTAATTTTCCACCTCGAGTTGGCCTTTATCTCTATCACCGAGCATAATCTAAGTTAATTGGCGCCCAACATGGGACCGTACAATATGCTGGTTACAACACAATGTGTAGCGTTGATCTTACACCTTGAGTTTACTGTAGTTTTGTTAAAAACTCGATTTGAATTGTCAACAAACATCTATAAAAATAATTTCTCTGCTTTCATAATCGCAATTTGCAGTAACAATAAATTCTATGATCAAATCATCGTCAATATATCTCTAATCCTTGTAACAAATACAAATTTCACCAAGTTTCTGATATTATTAAGGTAACAAAGCATTGAATTAATATTCATTGTCTATAACCTACACTATCCAATCAATTTGTTGGATACTTGGCATAGGTGAGAAAATACCTATGACCGTGCGTTTCGTATTTCTAGAAACTATAATGCACAAGTCAGCCCTTGACATTTGTAAGTGCACGCTTAAAAGCTGTCACTTGATTCGATCAGATTGACAGACAGAGCCACAGGAAAGCGATTGGTTTGAATAAAGAATGAGCTAAAGTCAAGTTGAAGCGTAGGTTGCTCGCGGAAGTGTAGTAAGTTATAATTGTGTTGCGTAGGCACCCGAGTTTGATCCGTGAACACACTTATATCGCTTGTAATAATCGCGGTTTTCGTAGTGCAAATATAAAGCTAGATACGAGTATTGCGCCCAGCATTTTTCTCTATGGAAGCATTAAATATGATTAGCCAAGTAAAGTGTAATTTTTAAATAAATGGATTAAACTAGCAATTTGTAAATTGACAATTGACAGTTTCTTATTTTATATTTTTATGAGATTCTTTATTCGCTAAGAAATATTGAAGAAGTAACACTGAACCTGCGAATAAAAATTTTGAAGATACAGCTTTGTGGTCTGCGTAACTCAAAAAATACTCCATACAAAACACACTGCATTGTGCCGTCACAGTGTGATAAAGTCGAAAAAAAAATTATTAAATTAGTGAATTATAATGAATTTTCCATTCTTCTGTATCTTCTCTGTCACTGCTACTCTAGCCTACCCCCTTCTTTTGTCCATTTGAATCACACAGCATATATATCGTAACATTCTTATCTCCGCCACGCCACTCTTATTTTATGTCTTGTTTGTTGCTTTCAAAACAACAGGTCTTTAGTCCATACAAATAAACAGGTCTAGTGATCAATTTATAAATTTGACCTTTTAGAGATAGAGACAAACTGTTTTTGAGGTCTGTCGCCATTTTGTCCAAACTGCGCCATTTTGATTTCTTACATCCTTGTCAATCACACGATCAGTGTTCACGATCGTTTCGTTTTTTTTTGTCAAGTATCAACTGCGGTATACTCATAACGTGGAAGACGACTCTTCCCTTCCCTGTTTTATCTTATTTGACTAGAAAAGAAGATTCAGCCCGGCCTTGAGGACCAAATATCCGGTTTCTACATTGATCAGTCCGGCTTTGTACTTTTCGAATTGATAACCCCTATATGCGGCTTCCGTGAATCGTACGCTTTCATTACATTTGAGCACCATTGGCGACGAAAACTAGTAATTTTTCAAACCTTAAACAAGAAATCATTATCGACATATAAAAAACTCATTTCCTTTCTAAACTTGGATGATAAATCATAGATACACATACAACAAAATTTACATTAAGTACACCAACATAGCTGTGATCTCATCAATCATTTGTTACACATACACTTTTGTTACACGCGTGAAACATCGGATTGTGAAAACACGATATAATTGTTATTCCAACGGCGTTTGGCGTCAAAAGGTCATCAAATAATACAAGACACGTCATACTGGACAATGGAGAAAAGGAGTATTACGTGGGTGTTTTACAGTTTTGTGAAAATGAACCGCTGAAAAGAACGATTGTTTTCAATGCTAAACAGATTGTGTTCTGTAATACCTAAACTTTATAAGAAATCACTATAACAGCTAATAGTTGTGATAATTATGTTGTGGTAATTCTCTGATTTTGCTTTCACTGACTTCATAGCGATTATTTTTAAAAAATCAATTTCTTTTCATTGTAATAAATGATTCTTATTTATGAACGTTTCGTAAGCAAAATGTATATATATGAAATATTTGTTTTAAAATCGACTTCTGAAATTAGTCGGGCTATATGCCGACTGCTAGTTTTGGTTGCTAACTTCACACCGGTTCTTACACACCTTATCGTCATTCATATTGCAATTTGTTCTATGTCAAAAATTGGTATTTTTTTTATTATTATTGAGGTATGCTTAGATAATAATTCTGAGCGCGACCGAAAGACGAACGCAATAGTTATGAAACGTTAGTTAAAAATATTTTAGTGTTATAATAGATTTTTTTTTCAGTACACAGTTTTTTTACTCTCCTAAACTAAACTTGTCATTTCTGACATAGATCTAATTGCAATATGAACGACGTTATTGTGCATATTTGTAGGAGACTAAACGAAATGCAACCAAATCTAAAAATACAATACCAGAGACTTTATCACAAGTTTGTTATCAATTTCGGTAGGATTTTGACGTACAGTAGAATAGAGAGACTGCAGAAATCATGTCAATATAAGCTATAATTAGTATATTTTTTTTGTTTGTTTCCACTCGGGGCGCTATACAAAGATTAACGATTAACGAATGCATGGTAGCTACACAGCCAACTAGCCATAATAAAGATGTTGATGAGTCGATCATCGATAACCTGGCTAAACAAACGGTGAAGGCCAATCGCTTTGGCAAAACAATTTCCACCTGTCAGAGGGGACGCATCGACCTTGTACAGTGAGTCAGCGGTTAAGAATTCTATATGCACTTTCAGAGGCATTATTTTGCGTTGAATATTTAAAATGACACCTCGATTAGTCCAATTTTCTTCGCTGAATAAATAATATGACAATACGCTGCCGCCATAAGAACACTATTATCTAAGTTTTCACATATAACTTAACTCACTATTTATTTAAAATTATTTTATTGCTATAGTTTGAAAATAGGTTTAGTTTGAATTATATTTTTTTATAAATTGTACGACAATAATCTGTCTAATAATTATTTTAATTTTCCGATAAATTTCAGTGGTCTTAGATTGTTCCATTCAAGCCATAGGGCCTTTATGGCCAAAACTTGGGCTGAGTTGGTAGGTCACGCGATAGGACCGCTCCGGTCGTGTGGAGTCCAACATAGTATCCTGGGTACGTTTCCTGCCCCTTGTGACGGATTCTCAGCACTCCTCTCCTGAGGAAAAAAATCTTGGATTGGTTTGGAATTCATTATGGCGGCGACATGGAGTCGAAAATATTTCTTGCAAAGTCATGTCTAGATAAAAATAATAAATAGTAAACGTTGTTGCAGCGGCAGCAGCCGGGCCGCCAGCCTGGACCGCAGCACCCGCGGCTCCAACACCACCCTTAACTCGGACGAAGACAACATCAACGTAGTCATCAGGTCAGCTCTTGGGAACATTAATGTGATCTTGTGACAGCGGCAGCCGTCGGATTGTAGGGCCTCTACTATTTTTTTTTCTCTCAGGAAAGAAAGGCTGAGAATCCTTACAAGGTACCAAACGTAACCAGGATACCACCGTGACGACAAGTATAATGGCGATAATGTCCAACTCCATTCGTCCGGTACGGTCCGACCGATATGACTTACCAACTAAACTTAGCCTTAGGCCTGTTCTAAGTTCTGGGATATGAGGGCATATGCGTTTGAAAAGGCGGAAGAAGCCAAAGTGACGGCGGGTTTTATTAAGAGGGCCCTGTACTCGGAGCACATAAATGCGATATATCGGTGTCGTTGTCGCGTTACTTCCTTCTCTAACTTACACACAGATAATGAAATTGGAGCGAAACATGTGGCGAAGTGGCAACGATATATTGTATGTACGATTTTAAGAATATGAACCTTGGATATATCAAATTTTGTTTACATTTCTAATAATATTTGGGACTAATATAAATACTTATAAAATATATCATATTTGAGTTATTACGTCGTGCATCAATGTATCAGGGTACTATCAAGATTTGCTACATTATAATTATTGTAGTATATTAATGTCTATCCACTTAATTGATATGTGAAATCTCCGTTTAGGAGTCTAATTAATGTCCTATTGTATCCCAACTAATATTATAAATGCGAAAGTAACTCTGTCTGTCTGTCTCTTACGCTTTCCCGCTTAAACCTCGCAACCGATTTTGATGAAATTTGGTACAGACAATCTTTAGACCCTGAGACAGAATACATAGGCTACTTCGAAAAAAAGGGATTAGGGGTTAAAATAGAGGTTGAAAGTTGGTATGTGATTTCTTAATTTTAAAAGATAAAACCATGAAACTTTATATTTAAGTACTCGATAAGAAATCATTTGTTCTAGCATTTTTAAATTTTTACCAATGTGGGGGTGAAATAGGGGTTGAATTGAAAATAAGACCATTAATCTTGGTACTTTAGACATAAGGGACCAGGATTGGCAAAAACTAATTTCACACGGACGAAGCCGCGGGCGGAAGCTAGTAAATAATAAAAACTTAATGGTGACAGAATTTATACTGGACATGCTGTTATTAATTTATTGCATATGAAAATCACAAAAATGTAACAGATATACATTCAGTATTGTGAACCTATAACGTGAACAAATATAAAAAATAAGGTCCATGTATGAACACTACGAAGAAATTCAAAGCTTTATGTAGTCAATGTAGTATACAGGGCCAGCGTAATTGACACAGGCCTTTTATTTTTATTTTTTTGAGGCGGAGGAAATGCCTTTTCCAGGGGAAGATGTTAGTCCCCGGTGCACTATCCCTCCTCCGGGGAGGGGAGGAAGGGGAGTGTGGGGCTCGCACCCACTAAAGAAACAGCCGGTGTTCCTTCTCCTCATTTCGCCAGAGGTCGCGGGGACTTTTGTTTTTAGGGGACTGTCCGAGAACCCCTGAACAGTCCACCAGACAGAGAGACTTCACCACGGCGTGCGCGCTTAGCCGGACGCGCACACAGCCTCACGGTAGGGGCACTAGACGGGCAACATCGCGCTTGCGTGTGCCCGCCTTCGCCTATCAATCCGGCTGCCCGCTCCCTCTCCGCGGCCTCCTTCTGCGAGATGTTGCTTTCGCAGAAGGAGGCGATAGCCTCCCATTCCGCCTCGCCGCGGAGCATGGCAACGACCACGCTCGGCAGCGAGAGGTCGCTGCTTCCCAGCGCAGCTACGAGTTCGCTGCGCTGTTGTTGCCACGCCGAGCGCACTGACAGTGTGTGCTCGGATGTGTCGTCGGGAGCACCGCAGTGATGACACCGCGACGTTATCTCCCGACATGCGACCTTGTGCAGGTAGTGACCGTAGCAACCATGCCCGGTCAGTACCTGCACCATGCGGAAAGAGAGACTGCCCTGCCGACGAGGAGTGGGTTGGGCAACCCACTCCTCCAACACCGGATGAATGGCTTCAATCGTCCGGTGGCCGGCAGCTGGGAAGGCGAGTGCCTCACTCCACCGGTGCAGATCCTCCCTCTGTACCCGAGCACGGACTCCCTCCACTTCAGGTGGAGCGAGCCGTTCCCCCCGCTCACGTGCCACGACCCGATGTCGATACACAGCGGCGTGCACCTGTGCATCGACATCCCACGGCGTGTGGCCCGCTAACACGCAAGCCTCGCCGTGGCTTCCGTGCGATAGGATCACACGGCCCGTACACCGGGGCTCCGTAGAGTGCCATCGACCATATCACCCCGTGATACAGCCGACGGCACGCCGATCCTGGCCCTCCCACATTAGGGAGGACCCGTCCGAGTGCGGCTGCAGCGACGATCAGTCGTGGAGCGAGGAGCTTAAAGTGCTCCTTGAAACTCCATCGGGAGTCCAGCACCAGGCCGAGGTACTTGAGGTGTACCTCGACCGGTATACGGACTCCCTCTACTCGGACGTAGAGCCCCGGTGGGAAAGTGATAGATGTTATGAGGTTGACGTATTGATGATAATACAGGGGCTGACATACACTAAATATTTCCTTACGTATTAGTACACATAATCAAACTATTCGTCAAATTAAACAATAAAATTGTTCTTTTTATGGCGCCATTACCCACAATCGTTGTTTAGGTAGCACACACATTGTTATCATAACTAGATGCTATCGGCATAGCGGTACCATCAACGTTACTATTTCAAGCTTTGTTCATCGAAAATTATTGTGACAACAGTTTCAAAGTCACGAAGCCACGTGTAACGATCATTCTTAATCCATAAGGTCATTAAAGCTTTTATCAAAATGTCAATTGATCCGCACAAGAAAACAATATTGTACATGCGATAAGGATGATCTGTTCTGTCCAGGTGGCCTAGACAAATGCCACTTAGCATTAGCGTTCAGTCACTGCAGAAAGAAAAAATGTATGGAGATGTCACGTGACTTATCGTTACCTAATGTCATCTCCATACATTTTGTCTTTTCCGCAGTGACTGAACGCTAATGCTAAGTAGCATTTGTCTAGGCGGGCAGAGGGGCTATCGATTCTAATGTTTATTCCCGATTCTGAATGGGTGCTTTGTGTGGCGCGACCGATTTGGAAGCTCAGCAAAATAGTCGAAAATAGTCGTGGTACTATAGGCTTAGAGTCCAAGTCCTTGTTGAGGTTTTCCCTGGGGAGTACAGTATGGGGTTCTTGGAAGGCGGTAAATAAGTTTTTGAAGGGTTGGCAACGTGCTTGTGATGATTATGCAGGCGTGCATAGGCTACGATGACTGCTTACCATCAGAAAAGCGTAACGTAATAGCGTAATGCAACCGTCACGTTATACAAAAAATGGCATGCCTTGTAGGATTGTCTACTAAAATTTTGAATAAATTCTGAATTCCTTAACTAGTGCAGTTGAACAAAAAGGCTGAATGAAGCGAGCTTTATTCAATTTATTTTCTGGTGCCGACCAACTTAAGCAAACATCTTTGGTTACTACCAGTGAGGGCTCGCACTAATTAAAAGTGTGATTTTCTTACCGAAGTAGTATAATCTATAAATAACGTTAAGGATTTTTATTACATATATGTATTTAGTGTAACAATTTCTGGTGTTCCAAAAATTACAATAAATAAATAATTAAATAAAATGTTTTGCCTGTTATATACTCTCCATCCGGTATGTTGTTGTTTTATTCTTAGATTGGTAACTCTAAATTATTTCCAAATTAGATGTTGAACCGAAGTTATTAACAGTGAATAAAGTCTACTTTCGCTTAACAAACCAAAAAAGGTGAAGAACGCAGTTGAAATATTCTAGTAAGGTGAATAGTACTCAGGTTGAATATTACAGTGAGGCGGAACGAGTATTTGTTGAGGCGTCACTACGGTATGATGAAGCCGCAGGTTTCAATTCCATCTGAATTACATTTTATTGTACTGCATTTTCTTTGCAAAGTGTTAAATAAATATACGACTTTGAGTTTCTTCGCAGGTATATGCAGGTTGCTTCGCAATGTGTTCTTTGACCGTAGTAACAACGTTCAATAAATGAACACATCAATGTGCCAGAATTTTATTTAACTTTGAAATAGTTCTTATATTGCTCTTAATTGTGTTACTGGCCATGCAAAAGATATTCGAAAATCAAAAAGTACACAGATACATGGCGGGTTTGAAGCACGGACCTCCGAAGCTTCTTCAGTTCTATATGCACCGCCGACACTATAATTATAATTGTAATAAATTTTGTTGAATGACGCAATATTTGCCTCGTTCTATCGGTATGTCTGCGTCAGCGAGCACAATGATAGGATGACATATAAACCTTTCACTGTCCGATCGATAATTTGTAAAGAATGTCAACAACCCGACCAACTGATGTATAGTTAAAAGCTTTTAACATAATTACTGTATTCACGGTATAATTATTGCTAGGTGGTGAACATTGCGAGCCCTGACGAGGTTTTAATGTGGGTTATTAGGTTATAACAAGATGAAATTATGTTTGATTTGATAGATTGCCTTTCATAAAACTAAAGTTTATTTTAGAGAATAAAACATGGTACTTAAAATTATACATGAAACCTACGTGATCCTACCTCTTTATTATAGCTCCTTTCCTTAAACAAGCTAGAATAGTATTACAGAACGAGACTCAAACTCAGATCTCTGCTTGAGAACAGTTAGAAAGAGGTGTCCCTATGTGTGCTCAATAGCACCATCTCTATCTAACAACTATTTGATTTTAGATTAGACCCTTACAACTTATAAGAAATGCACATAATTGTTTAATATCTATTAATATTGTTTTGTTTTACATAAGAATAAATCCTTTAAAGGATACGACCAATGAATGAAAAGGAGAAGAGTTGCGGGGAGAAGCAGATCTTGGAGTTTCCTGGCAAGGGTCAGGTCATATGCCACACGGATGCGCCAGGCCAGAAATCCAAAGTGTTCTCCTACAACGTGGTCTTCGAGCCGGCTGCTACACAGGTACCGACTATTAATTCTTGGAGAATTCACCACATCCTGGAGTTCGAAGAGTCAGTGCACCTATTCAACTAGTAACTGACAGCCGACATGCATTTGAGAAATAAGATCTCGTAGATTGTTAGATGACATGTCGGATGATGATGTCTGGAGCCTTGAAACAAAAAAAAATGGCGGCAAGTAAATCAAAGTAACATAATATTTATTCAACATACGCCTGTACTGATAGACTTGTAGACTTAAATCAATTTAAATTAAAGAGAACACAAAAAGCTACTTGACCTTACATACATGCATAAGAACGTAGAAAAATATAATAATGGTGGATCTATTTGCACAAAACAGAAAAAACCCTACACGATTTCGTAAATTGGGGAACAATTCTCGAGAAGAACATACAAGAATCTCTGAAGAGCTATTTTTATCTCTTCTTTAAAATCGTCTTTTATAATATTATAAGAGTGATTCTTCGAACCCTAAATTTTCGATGTCTTGAGGTTTATTTTTGTAAGTAACTGACAAATCAGTCTGCAATTAATTTTATAACATATTTCAGACTATTGTCTATCTTGCACAAGTTATTTTTTTTAAATAATATTTATATAAATATTTCAAAAAAATATTTAAAAGTAGTTCTTCTGACTAATATGGTGTGTCCGTAACCCAGTTTCTTGAACATTACTAACAATAACATTATTTCATATTGATAAATTGATGTAAATTATAATTATTACGAAAGAATATTAGTTGTTTCTTTACACCAAAAAAAATGGTACTAATATTTACGATTGTTTATTTATAAATAAAAAAATAGTGAGTGTCCGGCACAAAAGTCTGATTCATATTCACGCGCTTCACTCGAACGTACCCAGCTAATTAAGAAACATGAGGCGACCCTTTCCCGCGCTGGTGGTAGCCAGTGGCTCGGTTGACGTGGTCGTGGCTGAGAAGTGTGGCTGGTTCGTGTCGTCGCGGAGATATAAAGGTAAATATCTGATTCATATAGCCTTGGTACACCTGTGTTTCTGATTAGTATGTTCGTTTTTATAATTAAAGTAAATGGTTTTCAAACTTGAATCTGCGGGAAATATAATGCCATTGGGGAACAGAAACCTATGTATAAATAACAATCTTTAATTGCACACGTGTGATGATTATCGATGTTTATGGGTAAAATTCTGATTGATATGTGTCTGATTCATATGGTAAACATACCATATTAATCAGAATGTCACACATATTGTTAATGAAACGTTACATTGGCGGCACGTTACGCCTGTAACAAGTCATTTCGTATGAACCTAATGTTATTTACGTGTCTAAAAACAGTAACTGTAAATTTCGCAGCAGTCCTAATAACGTCAAAGGGGTTTCATATCTATCGACGAATAAATTTTCGAAAATTAGACTATACCTGAAATTAAAACTAATATATTGGTATTAAACTCCGTTCGTCTAGGTAATAAAATAAAGGTAAACAATAAAAACAAACTTCGTTTAAATGAGAGTTTAAAAATCAAATTAATTAACTAAATAACATAAATAAAATAATAACGAGTGGTTAATGAAACTACCTACTTACTCAACTATTAGTTTTAGCGGTAGTTTATAGGCTCAAACTACTGCTTAGACGAAAGGGTAATATACTGTAACAATATATTAACTTTTAAGACCGTTATAACGTAATGTGATAAGTCGTGGGTTCGATTCCCGCTCAAGAATTTTTCTTACAATTTTTACTCATCTTTTAATAGGTATACATTATTCATAATTGGGTTGAAACGTCAGGTCAATAATAAGGTATCTGTAACTTGAAATTCCTTAAAATATTGAAATTTCAGTCATGTGTCAAACAGTGTATTATTTGTATACATACCTACTGTAGTGGCAAATACAAATACAATACTGTACCTGCATGTTGTCAAAATTGAGACAGTCTTATTTAAAGGCATTTTTAAGTATGATTATTAATAAATTTGTAATCTTCGTTTTTATATTACAGTACACAAAAATGCCACCAGTACTATCTAAGGAAGAAAAAAGAGAGAAGAAGAAAATTGCAGAACGTATTGAAAAGTAATTAATATTGTGATGATTGATATTGTCAAGTGCCATATTACGCTGTGATGACTAGATTTAGGTATTATGATAAGCATCATGTGCATTTACTGTGATTTTAATAAAAATTGACTGATTTTTCTAACTAGAATTTCATTTTTATCCCTAATTCTGATTCATATGTCACAGATTCTGATTCATATGGCCCCAAAATTTTTAAAGTTAATTATCTCGGAAACCATTTTATCAAAAAGTGTGCCTTTTTCACACATTGTATCTTAGGTTACCATCTTTCGTAAAAATATGTTTTATAAGCTTAAATGTGAAAAAAAAAATAGGCCATATGAATCAGACAAAGAACGCAATTTCGGAGAAACACTCATAAATTTATAACACTTACACAAACATGCATATTTTAATACACTCCCAATATGCTTACACATATATTTAATATTTCTAAAATAGTAAACATTAAGATAACATAAGATTTCTAATTTAATATTAAGGTTGTTACTTATTATATCTATGGTGTTACTATATACAAATTAGTATAGTAGGTATAGCACACTTTATGGAGTGCTTTAAAATGAAATGACAAAATTATAATTTTCAAATCAACATCCCATCTGATAGCTTATCTACATACGTTTCTAGTTTATGAATATCTAAAATAATCTTAAATAATTAATGCAAATTATGTAAGGTTTTAATATCAAAGTTAATAATATGATTTTTATTTATGAAATACTACAATTTCAGATATTTTTATAACCACCACAAACCTCCGTTTATTCTTGTTAAGTGAACGTAACTTTTGGACAATTATGACAGCATCGAAGCATCAATATGGCTAAAATGTTAAGATTCGCTGCATCAATCCACACTTGAATCAAAGTGGGTGACACTCTAACTATAGAAGATGAATTAACATCACTGGTAGTTATAATGAGAACTTGAGAAAAATCCCAACTATCCCAACTAATATTATAAATGCGAAAGTGTGTTTGTTTGTTTGTTTGTTTGTTTATTTGTTTGTTTGTTTGTTTGTTTGTTACCTCTTCACGCTTAAACTACTGGACCGATTTCAAAAATTCTTTCACCTTTGGAAAGCTACATTCTCCCCGAGTAACATAGGCTACTTTTTATCCCGGAAAAATCGACAGATCCCACGGGATGCGCAATAAAGGCTTCGCTCAAAAACTACTGCACAGATTTTTATGCGGTTTTCATCAATAGATAGAGTGATTCTTGAGGAGTTTTGCGGCATTTTTTATCTCGGAAAAACGGATAGTCCCACGGGAAGCGCGATAAAATCTTCGCACCATAAACCGACTTCCGCGTATATGTAGCCGTGGGCAAAAGCTATGACCCTTAACCCTCTATACACCCAATCCCGAAATCCACGCGGGCGAAGCCGCGGGCAGAAAGCTAGTAATCAATAAATGCAACTAATTCAATCCTTACCAATATTATAATAGTTAAGTCTCTTTCTGACGCCATAACTACCAAACTGATTGAAATGAAAATTGATACACAGATAATCTAGAGCAGTAATTCTCAACGTGGTCTCACTATGACAACCTGCAAGGGGTCTACGTCAGCGAAAAAACAAAAATTTGGGGGTCCATGAAATGAAAACGGGGGTCCACGACAATGGATTTTAAAGTACACTGATAGTACCTATTTACTTACATTATACTATCTTCTTTTTTTTTCTTCTAATATAAAGACAAAATTATTTATAAAAGTTAAAGAATTATTATAAATGTATATAACATATTGTAAGTTGTAGGATGTAGGAATTGAATATCTTAAAATCGAAAAACATGGCAAAGAGTCTACTATACAAAAAAGTTTGGGAACCTTTGTTCTAGATGAAGGCCTATAACTCCCATCTCTGGTTGAGTACAATTAGAAAAGAATGTCGTCATGTAGGCCCAACAGCACCATCCCTTTTTATCTGTACTCAGGCAGAGATTCGCATTTGTTTCACGTTCTATAATATGGGCATCTATCTATTATTATTGAATAAATAGATTTTTGAAAAGTGATTTACTTGTTATGGTCACAAAGTCCATAATTTTATGTATTTTTTCATTGTTTTGTTGAGACGTTTAGTATCCCAATTGTACTTGACTCTGTTTTAATTTTCTACAACATTCTATTACAACCTCCGCCAGGCTTGAGGACAGTATTGTAGGTAATTTGTAAGTACGAATTGTTTATTTATTGTAACGGGGAATACAAACTTACTTTTTAACTTCCTAATAATCATTCCTAATCTTCTCTTCGAGTCTCACAACACATCCATGCTAAGATTCGCATCTCTACCGTGTGAAAATTGTAATCCAGTCTGATGATTGATTTATTAATTTTGTCCGTCACATCTAGAAGCATTCGTGGAACACTTCAACTACAACTTCTCGCCAACCTAGTCCATTAACATCGAACAATGTTTGATTAATAAACGGAGTCAATAATAATAAAGTATTTATTTAGTATTTAAGATTGATGAGAACCTTCATTGAAGCAATAACGGGCGGAATATGTGATTTATTGATGAGTAAAGAGATTTTCAAAGTTATTAATAACACAGAGCACATTCCATCAGTTTTCCGTTCTACTTCAGTTAATTAATCATATTTATTTTTACAGAAGGGGCTAACGTTCCTTTGTAATACTTAAACTACTATATTTTACTTATTGGTATGTTGTGATTTATAGATACTTCTATAGGTTTAAGTCGAGTACCTAGAGATAATTCAATAACATTTGAATAAAGTAGTATCTATGTAAATAGGAATTGTAATATGTTTTTTCGTAAATTGTAATGCAAATTTGACTTATGTGCTCAAATATAAATCTACTAAATTTGTCAGAACAATCTTAAAAAGTAAATAAACACAAATTTTACAATCAAACCAGAACCGCCGGAATTCCACATCACACCCATCTTGTGTGTTGATTCCAAAGACACGAGATAGTAGGCCAAGCACTTTCCCCTTGTAAAAAAGGACGTTTCTTAACAACGACACTATACGTCACATTTTTGGTCTTCAGGGTGTAAGCACTGGACTTAAGAGTCGAAGCCATTGCATTGTTTCAATTATCTGTAATTTAAATATCTCTTTTACACCTCGATGCTATGTACCGAAGGCCACTTTTGTCGCGAATCTGACACGAACCGTATACACCAAAGGCGACTGTTATCACTAGAGATCGGATAATCGGATGCATATTTACCTAAAGTTAATTTTTGGCTGCAAAATTATGGAAGCGGCTTTTTAAAATACATTTTGTTAAATAAAAATCCCGGGAATATACGGAACTGCAAATTTAACGTAGTGATATTGTTTGAAAATTACTAAATTAGCACGTGGTAATTATTTTCAAAAGACCAAGACTCCGGGTTCATTTATACAACTATGCATACGTATTTACATGAAGTTTAGTTTCAGTTCCCCGTGCGATTTATGAATGTACGATTTATTACATGAAGAGTGTTATACGAAAGTAGTGAGCTAGTTTGACTAAAACAATAATCACACGTGGAACTGACTAACCTTCATGTAACGTCGTTTTTAAGCTCATATTACCGACTAGTTTTGCATTATCAAAATGTTCTACAGTACCGGGATTCCGGGATTTTTATTTATGGAAATAAAATAAAAAGACAGTTCCTAATTTGTCAAAAACTAAATTAGGTAAATAAATAAACATCCGGCTATCCAATTCCGCAATCCCGGGATTTTTCTTTAACAAAACAATAAAAAGCCGTTTCCATACTTTGTTTTAAACTAACTTTAGGTAAATATGCATCCGATTATCCGATCTCTAGTTATCACATACAATCAGTTGGATAGTCTACTGTAAAAAGGATCGTCTCTCTTAACAGCTTACAAATATAACAAGCCATTGTGTTGTTCCCAGGAAGACGTGTTGGAGTACTGCGGCATCAAGCGGCTGCTAGAAATGGCGGTGGAGGGTTTCTCCTGTACCGCCTTCTGCTATGGACAGACCGGTAGCGGCAAGACGCATACTCTTACTGGACCGCCGGGTCTTGTGAGTTGAAAAAAATTGATATGATTATAGAAATATCCACAATAACACATAAGATGTAAGATGCATCCCCGTACTCAGTAATTTCACTACCCTTCAAACCAAATCACGGCAATTGTCAATCAGTGGAGTCCAATTGTCAGGATGTGTCGCCAATACAATGATGTCTCAAAGAATCATCACGAGACAATAGACATATTTGGTCAAAGTCTCACAAAATTAAAAAAGAGCGTGATGAACATATTGTGTTATACGTAATTGTTATATTGAATGTTTATGTTTTATATTAAAGTAATTATAAGTAAGTAAAGTAAATTTAAGTTTTATATTACCATATAATAATATGTGTACTACTCTAGTTATGTGTCGTTCATGTTGTACACACATACCTAGGAATACAATCTGGTCTATAATATTATATTTAAAAAAAATGTATCAATAATCGATTGTATTCTGTTTTGTGTGTCAAATAAATAAATAAATAAATAAATTGTCGAACGACTCTGGGACAAAATTAGGTAAAATATACATATAGATAAGATATATAAGTAGACAACTCTGGTACATAATCTCCCTTCATTAAACAATATTACCTATAAGACAAATATGTAATAGTACATTACGATATTAGTGCGTTACGATGGCTATAACATGCGAGGCGGAATTTTAGCCCGAGCCGAAGGCGAGAGCGTAATTGAGCCGAGCATGTTATAACCAATACGCACGTATATCGTACGACGTTTTTTCACTTTTGCGAGGAAACGAAAAAAAAAATCATTTAAATAAACTCAATCTGTGAATGCACACTGTTGCTTCGCCGCCATTTTAACAGCGCGCTAGCGCTGCCTTCTGTTCTTCAGTCGAAATTTGACTAACAACAGCGCGCGAAATGGCAAACAATACTGTTATGGAATTTGTATGGGCTATAACTTAACTATTTGCTTTGGTAACACGCGCGTTTTTTATGACCCGCTTTACATATTTAAAATCAGTGGAATTACATCAGCTTTACTAACAAAGGTGTTAAAAAAGATATAATAACTATATGCACTTTTATTTCTTCGATATTGCGACGCCATATAGTGTCATGTAATGTGTAATATTGCCGCCCAACGAGGGATGTTAGCTGTTCCTTGGTGGCAATAAAATACTACTACTATCTACTTGATTAATTCGACCGTATCGCTTCGATAATATTATAATTTTATATACGCTCTTGATTTCATTAATCTTGATACGTACATCTGTTATCTCCACTATATTCTTGTCTCCGGTCCGGGTAAATGAATCGACAAATACGATATATACAAAAAAAGAAATCACAGACAATATGTTCGGTATTTCGAGTAAGCTTTTTTCAATGGAGCTCAGCGACTCACTGCCTTGACTGGCGCGACAAGCCTTGGACAGCTCAAGGACCAAGGGTGTCTGGTTGATTGTTGACAGTTAAATATAAAGCAATGGCAAAGTTAAGGGCGCCTTTGGAGGTTAACCGCTTAGTGACCTTTAGCTGGCTCAAATCAAACCCTTATTTCAACAATTTCTCTTAGTTTTCAAACAATAAACCTTTTTTGCAATAATGTTTAATAGTCAAAATCAAAATCAAAATAATCTTTATTCAACATAGACCTTTACAGGCACTAATTGACGTCAACAGACAAAACAAAAAAAAAAGCTTAAAAAAAAACAAAAACCTTGACCGTACGTACGAGTAAGGAAAAAAAAATATTGACTCGACACCTGTTCGGAAATTGGGAGAGCCTTCTCGAGAAGAACAGGCAAGAAACTCTGAAGGTCTATTTTTTATCTCCTCTTTTCAATGTTAATAATTATAATAATATAATATAAAAATACAATATAGTATAAGATACAATCATACCTAATACGATTACAGTCGTATGTATGTTTACATACACATATAAAAATAATATTATAAATAATGTTGTTACCAAACATGGCTCTATGAATAGTGTCCCTATTCCCAAATAGTGTGATCATTTAGATAGTCACTTACTTTATTTTACTCATGAGTGTCTTTTTGATATGGATTTTAAATTTATATAAAGGCAAATCAATGACACTTTGCGGAAGTTTGTTAAACATAGATATACATTTCCCTAAGAACGAACAGCTAGTTTTATGGAGTCTGAACATTGGAACGGCAAGTTTATTTTCGTTTCTAGTATTCACATTATGTAGATCACTGTTTTTATTGAATTTATTATAGTTTCTATATACAAAAACTAAATTATCATATATATATTGACTAGCTAAAGTTAAAATATTAATTTCTATTAATCGATTGTATTCTGTTTTGTGTGTCAAATTCTTTTCTCTAGCCCTCTAGTACAGACGATCACCTATGTTGTGTAGTTGAATATGTAGAATACATTATACAATGACTAAAAATATGTTCATAGACTCAACACTCTTGTTTTATTTGTATGGCTTTTTATTTAAACCACCAATTAACAGGTTAAATATGTAGAATAAGTTTGTTCAGAATCCTGAGGAGTATGGTAAATTAAAAAGTATGCTAGACATTTTTCATCAAGTAGTTTTTCAACTATGCATCGCTCAAAATCATGAGTCTAATTTTACATTGTTTTTCCTATCGCTGAGGCGTGGCAAATGCGATGCTAACGGTATGTGCTAACTCAAAACGAACATATCAACACTAATTATATACAAATATATATACAAACATGAGGTAAATGTCGCACTACCGTTTTAAAACTGAGTTGTTGAAATTCGGGTGTGTAGTTTAATTTATTCTTATAGCAATAGTGAGAGAGGCAAGACGTTCCTCGCTTTAATGCTTTTTAGCAAACGCAACGCTATTTGTTTCTGTCCAGTACTTTCCATATGATCCTAATAATTCCATGCAACGTTATAATACAAATTATTAAATATTACAAAAATTGATATGCATCATCCATCCATAGATATTTTTCATAGATATTTTAATTTGAACGAAAAATGAAAGTAATTTTTATATTATGTTTTTGGTGAGTTTAATGATTTATTCAAAATCTTAGTTATATATATATATATATATATTATATATATATATAATATATATATATATATATATAATATATATATATTTTACATAAATCAATGCATACAAAAAACCACTGAGGTTTATACGCTTATGCAATCGATCGAATATGTAACCATGTTTTCCATATAATGAGTGCCTGTTATACTGAACCAAGCTAGAGTTATTTGCGCAGGCAGCACAGATGCGACAAAAAATCAGCACTATGTTGCTATGATACAGCATCATGGCCGAGTATATAATTCATTATATTATAAGTAACTCATTTATATTTCGTATCATGTACTTTCAACATACAATAAAAGCCGTGTTGTAAACCAGCTGGCGGCCAGAGATAGGAATCGTTTTTTATGGATTTTAATGATTTTGATTTTTATGTTTGATTGAGGTTGTCATAAAATCTAAATTGATAGTAATTTTGCAGCTGTATTTGCTTGTGTATTATTTTCTTATAATTTTTGTGGATATTACGTGTTTTTTTTTTATTAATTGACCATTCGTCCATGTCGCTAGCAGACACCATGGTTAAATTTTCTCCTGATTGTTTTTTTATATTGCAACATAAAAGTACAAGAAATCGTATAAATGAATTGCTCTGTCGCATAACACCCATACCTATTATAGAAATTATGTACTTATAAAAATACAGTTGCCAAGTTTATTATTTGCTGTACAAAAACCAACGCTATTACTTACGACATAACATCGGTTCAAATGTGAAATGAAAATGTTGTCATTTTTTTTTTCAAATTGTGTTAACTTTGAACCATTCACCTACAGTAGTGATAATTACCAGTGATCGTTGGGAACAGAGTTGATCGCAGATACGTGGACGGGCGGACGAACCAACTTGTAATTACGGCATATTAAAGGCTTCCGCGCGGCGACCGGCGGCCATTTGTATTATCGATTTTATATTGCCCATTCTTTAGACCTTCTTTGAGCCATATCCTACTAATATTATAAATTTCACTCTGTCTGTCTGTCGCGCTGTCACGCTAAAACTAATTAAATGAAATTTACACATAGACACAGATAGTCTCGGCCCTTTTTAATGCGAAATTAAAATTAAGTGGATTGAAAGAGTGAGATGAAAGTATGTGGTCCGTAAATATGCGTATAACGGAACGCATATGTCAACATTTTTTATCGAGGGTAAAACAATTACAACTCTATTTCCTACCTACCCTAATCCTATCCTTATTGGGACTGATTTGACGTTCACACTTCTTCGCGTTCGGACTTCCGGTTCTACTTCGCGAACCTATAGTCGAAGTTTCCAATCAGCCGCGATCTACGCGCTATCATTTATTCGCGTATCGCGCTTAAACAAGAAGACGAACACGGAGAAAGAATATTTAAAGAGGAATCGAGGACGAGCGTCTATAACATCCAGCACGCAGCACGACGTGAACCAGGTCGGTCCCAATTGACTTTCATCTTTACTTGTTTTTCGTCAGTTTGTATGAAAAGTGCGTCATTTTTAAAGTTACAATTTTTAAACTTATTTTTAGGCTATTGTTTATAAATACGAAATACAAAATTTGTAAATATTTTACCCCAAAAGGGGGTAAAAATAGAAACTACTGAAACCGATTTTAATCAAACTTGGCTCAAACTATCCATATTAATCACTTGCGTTAAATATTTTGAAACGAAACGCTGTAGCGTTTGATGAAGTTAATTATTTCGTTACCTAGCTCTACTACGTCTACCCGTATTAGTTAAAATTACACTAGGTAATACACTTAGGACCGTATTAGTATCTAGTACGTACACTAGGCAGTACACCTAGGACCGTATTAATAAAAAGACGTACACTAGGTAATACACTTAGGACCGTATTAGAGTACGAGACTCATAGCCAAATCTCTGTTTGAGTACAGTTAGAATGGGATAGCGCTATGTGGGCTCAATAGCACCATCTTTATCATCAAGAAAAACCAGCGTCGGGTCGGGAGGTCTGTAACTCCACAACGTCATGTTGAGTTAGATATCCATTTGTTGTGTAGATTTTTTTGTATATGTCACTGTGAATAAATGTTTTTCTTTATTTCCTTATCTTTCAACTTTACTCAAACAATCTTTTGGGTTTTAATTGATATTAAAATTCAACTTTAAAATTGCTTGTTTTTTTCTTTTTCGTTAGAAACTAACCTAAAATAACGTAATGTACGAATATCCTTAACTGTAGCTGTTTATCATTGTCTAAGGAGAAATCGTTGAACTGTTGAAAAAAATATATAAATCCACTTACAATATTTAGAAACGTAATGATAGTAGAGGCCTAATTGACATCAAGGTTACAATACCTTGTCATTAATTACATTAGTGTCCACTACAAACAATTCTCATTATGTTTAAATTACATGTTATTATTTACATTATTGAATATATAGTGGCTGGTGTTAACCAGCTGGTATTTTTCCTTAAATCAGGGTGGTTATTTTGGTCGAAAATCAATAGAGTACCAATCAAGTTTACTCCAACAAAGTTTTAAGCTACTTAGAAGTTTTATGGTTTTTGTGATTGGAATGCTTTTTAGACAAAAATAAGGTTATTCAAAATTAAAATAATATTGAACATAGATTTTTATAGGCACTTATAGACTTTAACAAAGAACTAAGGATAAAAAAATTCTACACCTATTCGGAAATTGGGAGCCTTCTCATGAACAGGCGAGGATCTCTAAGTCATTTTTTATATCCTTCTTTAGATTCCCATTTAAAATATCTTAAGATAGTATACTATATAATTACAGAAATATAATACTAATATAAAACTCTTAGCTGTCATTACAAGATTAGATAAATGTCAGGTCACAATTAACATATGATATATATCATATAGATATATATCATCTTCAGCTAGATAGCAGATTGTTTTTTTTTTTACCCATGGGGGAGGGTAGTGAATCCTCATAGGGGGCGCGCCACCACAGTGGTCGCTATTGACAACCCCCTGGTGCTCGGACGACCTCGCACCGGATACCACCCGCAACCGGTCTACGGCGGATGGTTATGTTGGACTCCAGCAGAAGGCCAGCCTACCAACTAAACACTACCTACAGCCTTTGGTCGGGCGGAAGGCCTGGGACCCTATCGGCTTGAACTAACGCTCAAGCCGAGAGAGGCTTAGTTAACCACGCTAGCCCAATGAGAATTGGTTGATTACACACACCTTTGAATTTCTTCGCAGTTGTATGCAGGTTGCCTAACGATGTATTCTTTTATTTAGTTATTTATTTATTAAGAGATAACAAACAGTTATAATATACTCCCTCCGTTCAAAAAAGATTGTCCGTTTTGGTGAAAATTTTTGTTCAAAAATTTTTAAAAAATTATTGTAGTTTCAATTTCGCTTAGACAACTTTTTTATTTATGAAATAAATATTTTATTACAAACTGTGTTCTTATATTATTTTAAATATCTCGTAATACATTGCGAGCAGTTTCAATTGCTTCCAAATTAATTGTTAATGTTTCTGGAAGTTGATTCCTTCTGCGCAATGCTTCTTTCCCAATATGTGCTAGTTGGTAGTTATTGTTAGATCGCACTAGAAGTGTTTGCAAAATGGCATTTCTCTTCTCGTTACTTAATTTTTTGGCTTTACTCCAGAATGTTGGATTTCCATAATTTAAGGCTATTTGGACCACGAAAATAGCAGCGGCTTATTTTTGTATAGCGTTAAAAATTACCAATTTCAGTCACTGATGGTTATTGGTGAAATTGTTATAAACTGAATTTTTACTTATCAAAAATTATTCTATGATTCTACTCTGCGTACCTACGGTTCATACACAAATGTCAAATTGACAGCTTATATTCTTAAGTTGGCAAAATGTTTCAAATGAGACAATCATTTTTGAACGGAGGTAGTATAAAATATAATTTAGTTTAGGTACTACTATATCTATGTATGCCAATACTGCAACCAACAACGTTATTCATAGATTTAAAAAAATATTGCGCTAGACTTGACTTCGGCACCACACAGCGCAAACAGACACACACACACACGCGCACACACACACACACACCACACACACACACACATACTCACCCATGCTCAGACACACACACCATAAACAGCAACCAATTTGTTTTATTTTTTATGTTTAAAATAAGACAAATCTTATATATAAAAATGAATCACAAAATGTGTTGGTAAGCGCATAAATCAACAACGCCTGGACCAATTTGGCCAATTTGTTTTTTAAAATGTTCGTTGAAGTTCAAGGATGGTTTTCACGGCGAGAAACATTCGAATAATTATCGGAAAAGCCCTAAAAACAGCCCTTTTTTCCCATACAAACGTTTTCTAACTAAAACGTATAGTCAATTTGAACTTTATTGTTATTGTATAAAGTTGTGTAAGCAATGTAGATGCGTTTCTAACATCAAAGAGTCAATTTGCGCTTTATTAACGCTATATACAGTTGAAATTCAATCATATCTATCAAAACAGTGTGCGTGTGCGTTGGAGCACAGAATACATCGTTGGAGGATGTAATGTCACGTTCCAAAATTGAATAGCCACAAAATGTAGTATGTAATAACTACACGATATTATCTATAAAATAAGTAAGAACAAAAAATTGCCACATTACAAATCTTTTTGACAGGACGAAGTCTGTCGGGTCCGCTAGTTAAATATATAAACATAGAAATAAAAAACATTTAACCAATTTTTTTTATTTCTAGTTTGAATTATCATGTAATATTCTTAACAATTCTAATTTAAATTTGCGTTTTGACAAATTGAATTCCTGTTTCCTTTACCGTCGACGACCTCCATAGTCGAGTGGATAATACACCGGTTTCAAGGTGTCGCCATCTCTGAGGTCCCGGGTTCGAATCCCGGTGGGGGCAGATGTTTGTATGATGAATGCGAGCATTTGTACCTTAGTCATGGTTGTTAATATATATTTCAATAAAAATTATTTATATATGTATAATATATGTATGTCTATCCGTTATCCTAGATCCCATTGCACAAGCCTTATAGAGCTTAGTTTGGGCTAGGCTAATTGGTGTAAGTGTAATATTATTATTGTTTTATTTATTACCGTAAGAGCATTAGATAAATGTTCAAGCGATATTCAAAAAACGAGAAACACGTTGGTACATGGCAGGATCGATCCCGGGCCTCCGGAATCATTCGATTCATAAGCCAGTGCCGAGATCACAGCGCCACTGACGCTTCTATTATTTATTTTACTATATATCATATATCAGCTCAAGCAGATCCAGCTTTGGCGCCAGGGGGGGGTCACATATTCGTGGTCAAGTCAAGAACTTATTATTTAATTTTGATAACAATAGATACAAAAAAAAGTAGATATTTTATTAATGTACGTATAAGTATTGTACTTAAAAATATTTCATCTTTATTGTACTCTTGAAAAACTTAACACATAATAACTTGTACATATACACGTACATATTGCCATCTTCTCTTGAAGACATCCACAGAAGCACTATCATGGACGGAATGAGGCAGCCATTTATATTCCATAGCCGTTTTTTTTTCATAACAGCTAGAGGTATGTATGTCGAGGGGTATGACGCGAGTTACATAAAATCTGTATGATGACAAAATATATAAATAAAATCATTATATTCAATTAATGTTCCACCTAAGTCCTGGAACCAGCTAAGGGGGGGGGGGGGGGAGGTCATGACCCTCAATCAAATTTCGATTGCGACAGAGATGTGACATAATGTTGTGTTAATTTTTTAAAGTCAGTCTTTACAGTTCGTATTTTTGTTCCTCAAACATTTTCAAAACAATTTTATTCGCACAATACCTTATCGGAAAAGATTAACATTTTGTCTTATATCCAGGAATAAAAAGTCATGTAACGAAAAGATAAGATGAATTGTAGTCTCATATGAATTATCTTTAATTTCATGATACCAATTTAAGTTTATTTTATAAAGCAATATTCGAAATAGGCACAAAGTCGTCGCGTGACACGTGAGAGGCGTGATGCTAGCCCGTCACTAAACTATCATTAGTTTGTCACGTAATCCACGTAACGTGACATCAAAACATGTCAGGTGCAAGGATTCATAAAAAACTGATATGCTTTACGAGAGAGCGTATAATGAGAATAATTATGTATAAAACACATTATTCAGCATTAAACGATTGATGACGATATAAATTATGAATTATTCTAATTCAAATTCTCTAACTCATTATTCTAATTTTGGAATAAATGTTTTTACAGACCTAAGAGAGATACTACGTATATAGAACATATTAATGAGACCATAGAGCAAAATGAATGCTCCAAAGTGTTTGTTAGAGTACTGTCATTTGGACACAGACAACGGTAGAGTCGTCACATCCTAACCACAAATATCTGTTAATCAAGCCACCGACCCTAGAGTCAAATAATCCAGACCCATCGCCGAAGACAATAAATATATAAATTTATTTATTTGAAAGTAACCCTTGCTGTACTAAGTAGTATTTCTAAACTTGAATAGATAAATCTATATAAATAAAAATGAATTGTTGTTCGTTAGTCTGCTTAAAACTCGAGAACGGCTGGGCCGATTGAGCTGATTTTGGTTTTAAAATGTTTGTCGTAGTCCAGGGTAGGTCTAAACGGTGAGCAAATAAGGAAAAATTGCGAGTAAGATAGAGTAAGACGACAATTTCATTTTCCCATATAAAAGTTGATCACTTACTTTCTATCAAACATTTGACGGTATTTGTACTCTCAGTTCCACTCGAATTAAAGAACGCATTAAAACAAGACTTTTGAATTGACAACATAATATCAACTTTGCTTATAACATCGTGTATTTAAATTTCAAAGTATAAAAATAATTAATGTGTTGACATATTTGATGGGTGCCAACCTTACAGTGTTACTAACTCTCAAAAATATTTTTATTATATTGTTTTGTCATCTCATGTAAAAAGAACCCGTGTATCCGAACGTTCCATTGTTTTGTCCATATAGACCAGGTTATAAGCCTTTAAAAATAATAAAAAGCGAAATGTATTAGTAACTCTTTATTTCCATCAACTTGGCTCCATCTACCTGGGAACCACTTGGCTCGCCAGGACATGATGATATGGTGGAAGTACTAGGCGACTCGGACAAATCTGATTCGATCAGAACATAATTATAATTAGGCGGTACGAAGTTCACCGGGTCAGCTAGTTAATAATATAAATAAATTATCGAAGCGTAAATAATCTGCCATCATCATCATAATTCATAACTCCAAAACAAGGGACACGAGCAAACCCTAACTTAGGCATAGCCTTAATGTAGGTTAAAAGAGGAAAATTAATTGATTAAGTGCGCCTTTCTGACATCGATAATAGTGTGATATCAGGTATTACATCGATATATACTTAGTTTTTATTAACACACTAAACACACACATTACAGTTCTTGTGTCGAAGACCAAAGCTCCACAGGGTCGATCGGGGTTGTTAAAAACTAATTTATTGAATACACCCATTGATAATTGGTCAATCTTATTCAAATTTCATTTTTCAGGTCGAAAGCGGTGCCAGCCCTTACTCTCCAGAGCACGGGCTGGTTGTACGCTCCTTCGTGTACCTGTTCCGGCTCATCCAAGAGCGACCCGAGAGCCACTTCATACTCAAGGCTTCCTTCTTAGAAATTTACAATGAAAAGGTTCTCTTTCTTCTCTTTTGAAAACGGTTCTGAAAAATAATTTTACATGCGCAATAAATCAGAATTAAACCAAACTCAATATGCAAGTTTCGATTAAAAATATAAAGATCCCTGCACAATATTAAACCATAGCTAGTAGCTTTCCTTGTACTTTAAAATTTTTGTAACGGTTTTTCGACTTTCATTCAAATAACGAAACACATTTTAGCTCCATAAAAAGTGATACATTTATAAAAATTCCTCCAAATTATGACTCTGCTCGTAAAATTGTGCAAAGAACTTTTATGAAAATAGGCTTTTGACCAATGATCCTAATGTTAATATGAAAATGAAAACTAGGGAAATTCTGAGGAGTTTTCTACAAACTTCTGATCCCACAGTTACTATCTAACTGAACTGACGTTGATAACACAATTAAAATAATATATTCAACAGTTTTTGAAGTCTATATCCTAAAATATGTTATGATCTTTTGATAAGCTTTGGAAAAGGCACTAATGAATAAAATTCTCTAAAGTTTATTATTTACCTTGTTCTTGTCATTATCTAACTATAAATTCTGAAGTCAAGTCTTTTATGCTCTTATTTTTGGTCCCTGTTTGGGCGCCACGCTGTAGTTATTGCTTATCGCTCAAGCAATGAGAATACCACAGAACACAGAAAGAGGTTAGAATGGCGAACATGCATCGTTTGTACGGGAGCCGCTGTCGCCAGTTTAAGAAACCAGCGCTGCGTCTGTAAAGTCACGCAAAACCAATCAGGAGAAGTACGCATCGCGCGATAACGAACTGAACCAATCACAGCACTGCACTCACCAGATTCAAATAATTCCGTCTAAAAACGATATTATTAACTTAGTGATTGACAAAAATGAAAAATTATCGATATAAAATGTCGATAGCAATTTTAATATTACAAATATTTTCAATACTGAAAACGAAATATTACATTCATGTAGGTGTTTAAAATTTAATAATTAATTTAATTGTATATACCTATACTATAATGATGAAACAAACTTATTAAGTGAAATAGATGTAGGTTGGAAGCAAAGTAAACTATATTTCTGTAAATCTTGTTTCCATAACAAACATATACAGGCACTTTTATATGTGTGCGATAGGACATTTTTCCGACATGTTCATACATTTTGCGATTTTGCAGTGGCTATCTTTTCACAATTTTATAATTTATTATGCCCTAGCTATCTGTAATATCATTCATTTAATACATTTACATATAGTATGCCCAAATTCAATAATAGTTTTTATATATTTAACGTATTTTCCCTAAAATCTTATACTCAATCTCAATCTCTTTTATTGCTTACGCTACTATCTCTGTCTAAGGGTTTTTAATCAATATATGTATTATTATTACATACTATATGTTTTCTTCCTGCTATGGGAACCTATTCTATATACTTTATTTATTTCCTAAGCTAAAACTTATCTTTATTTATCAACTATGCTTAGTGCTATTCTTACTATTATTCCGCCGTTTAATATGTTTTATTACTATCTTAATTCTATTATTTTATACATTTTTATTTATTAACTATTCTATCCCGAACACATATTTTAAATTAATTTGATGATAATCTTGAATCAGTAATTTTTTCTCTTTTTTTTGATATACCGTACATATACATGGGCCAAACTGGAACATGTTCTTTCAATGTAAAATATCATAAATTTTTTAAATAACAGCAAAAAGCAAGAAGCCTGTTTCGCCGTTTTCACCTACTAAGACCCCTTAAGTGGTGCCTTGCAGCCATTCGTAACAAATTAGCGCATGATTCGTAATAAATTAGCTGTGATGATGATATTAATTATACATGTATTTGGACATATTAATAATATTTCCACTGTCGCACACACCGATTAATTCGTTTAATAAAAGTATAATTTAAATTTAATTAAAACTTAAATAAATACTTGAACAATCTTCCAACAAATGTTCGAGTTTATCACACAATCATTTATTCCTACCAGAATATTAAAAAATATATTTATCGATAAAACATAATGCGTACGTTTTTTGGTAAGCACAGCACTATGGCCTTTTACTACGTTTATTGCTGTTATTCAAATGCGTCGCTACCGAATTCAGTGTACTACATTACGCGCTCTGAGTAATGTAATTAGACGCATGCGCGTACATAGCCGGCAATGTATATTTTTTAGAAAAATATTATGTGTCTTATCGTTACGATCAAGCTTTGATAATTTTTTTGTAAAACGTTAGTTATTACGATCAAATTTGCTATTTACCGATGAAAAGATATTCCATCTTTAGCTACACTTGAGACCTGACTTCTTGCTTTGCAGGTAATTACAGCACAAGTAGGCATTTTCATTAATAAACGCGCAGCACTTCGTAAAACACTCTCCGTGATCACTCGTGACTGACTAAGCAACGCGTTCGCATTATTGGCCACAGTCATGATCATTTGATCATAACTGTGGCTCGAGTGCCACGCCTACATAGCCGTTCTAATCTCTTTCTGTGTTCTGTGGAGAATACCATGAAATTCAATTCGAGTAACTATAGTTATTATGATATCCGTAACGAAAAATCAACAGAGCGATTAAGTACAGTTTGATTCAACATTTATTAATAGCAAGAAATTTCATGAGATTGTCATCTTTCTTAGCATCAAGTAATAAAATGTTATGGAATAAAATTGGAATAATATTTCGATCTCATTGTTTTCATAGATTTTTATTTTAATCGTCAGATAACTTTTAACTGAGAATTAAATATGTCACTTTAACAACTCTTGTATTAAGAATATGTCAAATAGTCATATTTATTCCACAATTAAGGCATAACCGACGATTTAACAAATCATCCCGGAATATAGGTTATAGACTTGCTAAACCCTGGCACCGCCCGGAAGCCGCTACAAGTGAGGTGGTCCAAGGATAGCCGCAGCTTCTACGTAGAAAACCTATTCACCGTGGACTGCGAAGAACTGGACGATCTATTCGCCGTTTTGGAAGAAGGTATTCAGTAAGGCAACTTTTTGCTGAAAAAAGTGTCTGTTAGAGAGCTATGCTTTTGTTTATTTTTCGAATTTAATTTTTCTTTTTATTAAAGTACTAAAGATCATATTTTAAAACTCAAATCTCTGCTTAAGTACAATTAGAAAGGTATCAGCTTGCGGTAGCCAAGCATGTATAGTAATCATTCCAAGGTGCTATTTATAGATATGAATGATGAAGTATCAAATTTTCGTGTATATATAATATTTGGCGCTATTTGTCGTATATGAAGGCTATTGTGTGGGGATTTTGGAACTGCACGACTATTGGTATAATGTGAGCTTTTTGTGCGCGCAATAGCTTTTTGTTGATTAGCTCTTTGTATTTAATAAATTTTTGATTTTATTATTGTATCAGAGATAAAACAACAGACATTAGTAATAGTATTGTTAAAAAAATATTGACGAACAGGCATGCGCAATCGCTCCGTGGGGTCACATGCGATGAATGCGCATTCTTCGCGCTCGCACACAGTTTTATCGGTGCGCGTACGCCGGGAGCTACGCGCCGACGCTTCCGTCACGTGCGCCACGCACGGCAAGATCAACTTCGTCGATCTCGCCGGTAGTGAGATGACCAAACGAACGCAATCCACCGGCAAGACGCTAGAAGAGGCGAATAATATAAACCGCAGTTTGATGGTGTTAGGTAATGTTTCATTTGAATAGACTTCATTGCTAATGTCTTCTATGGGTCTTCACCTGCGCTACACACGGCAACATAAGTTCGTCTGACTTGCCGGAAGTGAGATGACGTAATAACGAAACATTAATAATAGTTGTCGAGTTGTATATGGCTATTTACTTATTTCACACAGTAAGATCAACTTCGCCGGTAACAAGATGATCAAGCCAATATTAATATTTGGTGGTGTTTGCCGAACACCTAGCTATTACTATAGTTATTTACATTAACATTCATTGAAAGTCTTTTCTGCTATAGTTCGCTTTGCGCCACACACGGCGTCTGTCACACCTGCAGCTAAATATCCAAGAGTACGCAATATACTATCAGAACCACAAAAATATAACCACCTGGATAATTTCTCAATGCTTGTGGTGTATAAAATCAATACCGTCTAATGTTTTTAGTTACTACTTAAGGTCAAATTGGTCCTTCGAGCCGGATAATTAGATCACTTTGAACTTTTCTGTACCCGTATACTTGTATGTTTTAGGGTACTGCATTGCACAACTTAGCGACGGAAAGAAACGGGGTCATATCCCATACCGGGACAGCAAGTTGACGAAGCTACTCGCTGACAGTCTTGCTGGGAATGGGGTGACATTGATGGTAACTAATTACAACTAGATTTATTTTTTGTTCCGCAGAGAAAAATGCATTGAAGTGTATGCACTTCAATGCATTTTTAGGTCCCGGCTGGGGAGAGCCGGCGGTTATATAGAGCTCTCCTCCCCAGAAGAACCTTCCCCTTCTGGGGAGGAACTACGACTACCACTATAAACCTCAGCAATGGCCGACCTCAGGCGTTGTAGGGGGCCCTCAGGATAGTGTCGCATGAGGACCCCCGGCCTTCCCTCCTCTAGATGCGCTAGGGGAGCCTTTCTCGGGGAGGAGTGATCCTACGACATCACGCCCCGGCCATCCGGGGATGAGGTCCCTCCCGGGTCGCCTCTACTATTCTATTGGAGTAAAGAAACTGGCAATTTTCTTTTACTTTTTGGCCGACCTGCATTTGTTTGTTTATACAAGTATGTATCATGTCTCAAGTCTCAACATGATTCCGTCATCACGCCCATCTGAGAGCACCGGATTACTGGAGTGACGGATTAGCGCAGTGCCGGATTAAAGAGGGTCTACTATATATTGTTTTAGTGTAACCATTGAAATTGTCGCTTCTTCTATATCCTTATCACTAGAGATCGGATAATCGGATGCATATTTACCTAAAGTTAATTTTTGGCTCACAAATTATGGAAGCGGCTTTTTAAAATACATTTTGTTAAATAAAAATCCCGGGAAAATACGGGACTGCAAATTTAACGTAGTGATATTGTTTGAAAATTACTAAATTAGCACGTGGTATTTATTTTCAAAAGACCGAGACTCCGGGTTCATTTATACAACTATGCATACGTATTTACATGAAGTTTAGTTTCAGTTCTCCGTGCGATTTATGAATGTACGATTTATTACATGAAGAGTGTTATACGAAAGTAGTGAGCTAGTTTGACTAAAATCAAACTATATAATCAATGAAATATTATTATAACTAATAATAATCAATGAAATAATTGAATAAAAAACAGAAATGGTGAAAAATTTTATTTAACAAAACAATAAAAAGCCGTTTCCATACCTTGTCTTAAACCAACTTTAGGTAAATATGCATCCGATTATCCGATCTCTACTTATCACTCAAATATAAAATCAATAAAAATTATAAAAATAATAAAAATTGTTTTTACATTTCATTGTGATTGCATTTTTCGATTAGTAAGGGCTAGCACCATTTCACCTCATTATAGTAACACGGATATACGAGTGATTTGAATAGTAAAACCTTTTTCTTATAAACTCTTTCGTTATGTAGTAACGTGTTTAGCTGATACCTAGTTTGAATCGCATAGGTACTTACATTCACTCCGTGTTTATAATTGTTCATTCACAAACGACAATAGTATAATATATATAATATCTAACGGCGTTAACGGCGACGTAGTGTCGCTTCGCCGATCGTCGTACCAACATCAGAGACTTCATAACGAAATAAGATAAAGACAGCCAAAAAAATATAATAAAAGGCTCCAATTACCATTAGCGAATTATTCAAGTCAAACAAAAATTTGATATTTTCGCTAATTTTGGCGCTACTTTTTTATTCATAATGATTTCCCTCACCTTAATTCTCTAGGTTCATAACAGAATATAAAAAGTGTCTGTCATTCGAGACCAATTCGGATATTGAGTTTTGATGACTCCACGTAATGTAACCTACTTTTTGGAATCCCATTCAAATAACCCATTATCATATTGGTGATGGAATTAATACATTATATTAACTATTATTTCATGATCCCTATCATGATATGCGTTATCCTAAGCTGAAGATATTACCTGAGTGGAGATGACGTCATCCATACCGTCGGTAAACGCTATTTCAATTCGAAATCGCCCGAAAACGATATCATATCGTTCGTAATCTTTCCAATGTCACTACCATTATTTACTACTTTACTAGGGAAAGCAATTTTACTCCCCAAATATAGTGCCGTATACGCTACATGTAAACATACAAATTAACATTAACAAACATGAAAATATATTAAGATAAAATGTAGTCTCGGCACTAGTCAGGGGTCACGGACTGCCATCCTCTAATTAAAAGGACGCTAAGCCATAAACAATGTTCTAAAGAAAACGGCAAAAAGCGCGGGGAATGTTATTACTTAAAAGGTGCTTAGAGCCGTAGTTCAAGAATAATCATAAAACGTACGTTTAATGATGAAGAAATCTAGAATATAGTTAATACATTAAGCAGTTAAGGTAGTTTAACGTATTTTTAGCGTAGAAGTGTGGATTAATCGCTTTTAAGAAAACTTTACGGTAAAAAAAGTACCTATAACTCACGAATTATCTAATATAAAATGATTCTTAGACGAAATGAAAGAAAATCTTCTGCTCATTCAAGTTCAATAAAAAACCAAATTCGACCACTTGAGGGTTAACGTCCTTTGAGTTAAAGGACGGCAGCGGGGTCGATCCTGCCATGTTCTCTGTGTTTTTCGAATTTCATGTACATTTATTTGACGCTCCTACGGTAAAAGAAAACGTCCTGAGGCAACCTACATATAACTGCGAAGACATTCCATTGTTTATGTAGTCGACCAATCCTCACTTGGCCAGGGTGGTTCACAAAGGCCTAATTGCCCTTACACAGTTAGGGTGGGATCGTACCCCTTGGGGGGACATATATGCGCTGTAATTATGAAATAATTTTCGTGATAATTTCTACTGTTTCACATTAGCAAGCTTATAATGTTTCAATTAAATCTTGTCTTTAGTCAGGTTCCAGATTGAGATTTTTTAAATAACAGATTATTTTATAAATAGAATATCGAGTTTTGTGCGTACAATCCCCTTTTTTCCGAGGGAAATGCTCCTTATGCACCATGACACCACGTTGGCAAGGCGCGGCCGTGTGTGGAACTCTCCAGTGTGAGAAGACCGGCCTACCCACTAAAACCCCCCGGTGCTCTCTGGGCCCATGCGGGGCACTTGGCGTGGTGCGCTTACGCGATTCTACCGCCATGTGCTCCGGGGTCGACTCGACCCAGAACTGGTCGTGCCAACGCTAAGGGGGAGATCGTCCGAGAACACTTGGACAATCCCCCAGACGGAGAGACGTCACTTCGGCGTGCACCGCGCATGGGTGTGCCCGCCTTTTCCTATGTGCCTACAATCCCCTAGGTTTCCTTAGTTTTAGGTTGCGTTGCTTAAGCTAAGCTAAGTTGGTATGGGATGGAGCATAGTAAGCGCCTTAGCTGTACACTATTTTCGTAATGAATGTGATTACGAAAGAGGTCTACGTTATACTGGTATTACTTTTAAGCGTTTCTCGCCATTGACGCCATTTTGCATTGTATCTAAGTACGAAGTTGAAATACTCGTTGATAATTCAAATAATAAATAAATCGTTATTTTTTTATTAAATTACACTTACAGCGTTGTACATATGCTATCATAAAAATTTCCCTGTGTTTTCTCCTTATTTTTCAGTATAATATTTACATTACAGCTGAGAAGAAAACATTATGAAACAAAAAAATACTTCCCTAAATGCTTAATTAAAAACACGTATATCTTACAATATTATTATGAATGGCATGCACGCTTATATACACACACTGTATATAAGCGTGCATGCCTGTGTTATCTTAAGATACTCAAATAATAGAATAGATCATATTCTCTAGTTTCTCATAGTCATATTGGTTAAGAATTAAACCAATCTAATATCAGTAATTTAAATGTATTCAATTTATATATAAATTTCCTTTTTAAGTATCCTGTTATACTGTTTACAAGAAAAATGTCGCTTATGTCGTTGATCTCGCTACGGGAAAGAAATAGGATAGAACTCCTCTGTTTTCCAGAATTGATTACATAGTATATCCAGATAATTTAAATAAAACTTAAATTAGTATCATGTATATAAATCAAAGTCCGGTTATTTACATCCTTTGTGACTTAATAGCGGCAACACAGAATTTAATTGTTCTATTATTGATTGGAAAAAGGATCACGAATAGCCGAATAAGCCCCTACTTACCCGAGATAGAGTTTTATAAACTAAACGGGTAATTAAACGGGTAAGTCCCTACTTACCCGAGATAGATTTTTTGTAAATTAAACGGGTAATTAAACGGGTAAGTCCTACTTACCCGAGATAGAATTTTTGTAAATTAAACGGGTAAGTCCCTACATACCCAAGATAGATTTTTTGTAAATTAAACGGGTAAGTCCCTACTTACCCGAGATAGAATTTTTGTAAATTAAACGGGTAAGTCCCTACTTACCCGAGATAGATTTTTTGTAAATTAAACGGGTAAGTCCCTACTTACCCGAGATAGAATTTTTGTAAATTAAATGGGTAATTAAACGGGTAAGTCCCTACTTACCCGAGATAGAATTTTTGTAAATTAAACGGGTAAGTCCCTACATACCCAAGATAGATTTTTTGTAAATTAAACGGGTAAGTCCCTACTTACCCGAGATAGAATTTTTGTAAATTAAACGGGTAAGTCCCTACTTACCCGAGATAGACTTTTTGTAAATTTCTTACTGAAGGGAAGAAATCATAAATTAAGACTACTCAAAATGTCTCTGTTGTGTAAAATATACGTAACACAAAATAAATACCCCGTTTTGAGTAGACCCTCTGGTCTACCCAAAACCAAAGCAAAGCCTAAGCAAAGGGTCTACTAGTTGGGGAACCTCTGCCCTAGTCTAAGTATCATTCGCGTTAGATTCGTTATCGAAATCGTTTCGATATCTAACGATAATCTATAGAAAAGATTTCAGATTACAGAATGAGTCTCATATACTTGATTCTAACGAAATGAAAGCAAATGTCATTAGTGTTACTTTGGCTGCGAACCCTGATTGTCGAGAGAATTTCCCCGAGTGTTAGGCGATATGAAGATCGAATAGTTACATTCCCATTTAATGTTGCAGATAGCATGCATAGCGCCAACAAAATCGAACATAAGCGAAACTATCAACACGTTGAGGTACGCGGCCAGAGCGAAGAAAATTAAATCGAAACCCATCGTCAAAATGGTAAGGTTTACTATTGAAAAATGTGCAGTATGTTTGTACTTCTTTTACCTTTGTTATTTATAAGCTGTATATTGTTTTTAATTATAAGAACAATAGCCCTTATTTTTCCTTGCGCAAAAGTTCATAATAGGTCTATCAGTTCATATAGGACTGAGGTTTCTAACAAGCATTATCAAACTCGTACCTTCGACTATTTTACATCTCCTCAGTAACCCCGATTGTAACTTTTACACAAATTGACAATCTTACTATCTATTATTTCTTTTCATAAATTACTAGCGGACCCGACAGACTTCGTCCTGTCAAAAAGATTTGTAAAGTGGCAGTTTTTTTTCCTACTTGAAATGACATATGATGACATAAAATTTGTTTGACAGAACTAACGTCACTTTATTTGTCTTCGATTGTTTTGCTAAAGGTTCAAATTGGCTTTTAAGTATTAATACAAATTGTTTGTATATGGGAGTATAGAAAGATGTTGATTTTACACTTTATCAAGATTTTTTTAAAATTTTCCTACGTACAAACCTTCTCTGGACTTCTACGAATAATTCAAGACCAAAATTAGCCAAATTGGTCCAGGCGTTGTTGAGTTATGCGCCTACCAACACATTTTGCGATTCATTTTTATATATAAGATTACATAACGACTAAATATATATATACAAACTCTTTATTGAACACAAATACAATAAAAATATTAAGTACAAATTTAAGTGGTCCAAAGGCGGACTTATCTCTCAAGAGAGATTTCTTTCAGCCAACCCTAGATGATGGTTATGTGAATACTTAAAGAAAAATTGCGGGGACACAGTATTTATACATAATTGATTTTTAAAATATATATAATAAAAGTCATATTTATACTACATAAGAAACATACATTATTAAAATAGATATGATTAATGTATATTATTATAGTTCTGATTATTTTTTGTCTTTCTTGCAGGACGCAAGAGATGCTCTTATCCTGAGCCTAAAAAGAGAAGTAGACGTTCTGCAAGCTGAAAATCAACATCTGCGGACTGCTCTACACGTTCAGACTGATTACAACATGGACAGTTTTGGTAAGCCAGTTAAGCGTTTAAAAGTACAAGTCATTTTATTCGTTGAGTGTTTAGTTTTACCCAATAAAATCTCATCCTGAAAGCAGACCTAATCGGCCATCTAGCTACTGCTAGGTGCTGCTTGGTGTTGATTTGAAGATATTACATTCTAAGTTGTAAATATTTGTATTCCCGTATAAATTGTAAACTCATATATACGTTGTATGGTAACATACATACATACATACACTCACGCCTTTTTTCCATGGGGGTAGGCAGAGATTACGTCTTTCCACTTGCTACGGTCCTTACATATCTCTTTCGCTTCATCTACTTTCATAACATTCCTCATACATGCTCGACGATTGCGGGTACTTCTGACCTGGCCTTTTTGAGGACACTTTCGATTTGTTCGAAATATGTTCGCCTAGGTCTTCCTCGTCCCGTATCTCCACTCACTCCAGCTTCATAAATCATTTTGGTCAGTCTACTATCATCCATCCGTTCCACATGTCCATACCACCCAAGCATCCCTTTCTCTATTCTTGTCACGATTTCCTCTTTCAAACCACATTTCTTTCTAATCACTTCATTATACAATCTGTCACTCAGTTTTACTCCTGCCATACTCCGCAAAGCTCTCATTTCTACTGCATTTATTCTGCTTTCATGTCGTTTCTCCCATACCCAACTTTCACTTCCGTACATTAATGTTGGGACCAGCACGCCCTCATGCACTGTATGGTAACGACATAATTTATTGTAAATGTTGTTATTACTTTTGATAAAGCTGATAAGTTTCTTGCGGCCATTGTTCTTATCAGCTAAAAATACGTCCTGAATGGTGGTAGGGAAAAAAAAATAAGATTCAAAATAGCTTTCTATAAAGTCATATTTGAATAAAGTTGATTTTGAATTTGACCAGAAATGTTACCAACTCGTTTCATGACTCTTGTCCGTACTACATCGGAGGCAATTCAGTTAACTTAAATCGTCTAAGCCGTTTAGGAACGTTGAAGAATAAATAAACAACTCAAAAATCACTCTCCTATTAGCTCGATCTTGAGAAATTTTAATTATAATGATGTGTTTCAGAGCCGTAACTTAAATATTGTCATTTTTTCGGATAAGATGCATTTTTCCGAAGGACAGTTCTGAATTTCTGTCTCCGATAACTCACTGTCATAAGGATGACAGTGATATCTTATTATATATAGTATAGTAGTGTTTATCTTATTATATATAAGGATATATAGTAAGATAATCACTACGCCTGGCGCTCGATCCCGAAGGAAAGCTGCATCGCGCCCTGACGAAGTCATAGGAACCCTTGCGGACACTACCACGACCCCATCGGCGTATGGCGACAAGAAAAACTTAAGAAAATCATAAATAAAAAGTGCTTAAGCAAATAATGTCTAAATTATCAAGAAAATATACCGACAGAACATTAAAATGTTAAAGTTTATATTCACTATATTAGGAAAAGTATTTAAATATTATAATGAGAATCGTATTTGGAAAGCAAATCGTATTTGGAATCGTGCATATTAGACACGTCGTAAGCTTACCAAACCATTTCTCTATAGGATCGAGACGCAGCCCAGCGCACGTGGAACCAAACAAACTTTATCAGCTCCCACCAAGTGAACTGGTGGAGTTAATACAGCTTCACATGGCTGAAGGTAGCGCGCTACGTGCTGAGAACGCCGAGCTATTCGGGCTACGCGACCAGCTGTTACGAGATCAAGAGTTACTAAGCCGTGAAAATGAGCGTCTGTTGAAGAAACTAGAAGATGTCAACTCGTAAGTCATGCATTATATTCAACACTTGATATTACACGCAACTTAATACACGATACGTGAACAACACTACACATCACGCAGGTGATATGGTATGTTGTTCAGGCAGTCTCGGCGATATGACGTCACTCTATCTGACACCCAGCTGGAGCCATATCGATTTTGAATTTTGGACTTAAAGTCGGACGGACATGGTCACATTTCATATGAAGTCGTCATACATACTGCTAGTCTACGAGTATATGGAACCTCCCACGAAGTACGGCCCAGGTTTCGACAGAATCACATACTTTCTCATAATCCTCAACACCAAGCATAGTGGCAGGTTAAGCTCATCAGTCTTCAGTATAACCTTCCGCAGCGTATCTATGTGTGTGATCTATTGTATTTCGTGTGTAAGTCGGGGCTGATATGCATCACTGCGACCTATTAAGATCTATTGTGACCAGCCTCCTATGTAGGTTCTATGTAGGCCCTACAGTAGCTCCCTTAACTGGGCACTGACCAAGAAAGATAAAATGTTCCCAGTTCGGATTGATTTTATTTCATCTGGGTCAAGGATGTGTTTCCCTAGGTGTCTGCTTCTTTTGTGAATCAGCGGTTCACAGTAGCACAAGAGGTGTATTGGTGTTTCACGCTCTTGTTCGCAGACTCTGCTGGTGTCAGTGTCCTTAAGTTTCATGTTGTAAAGGTGTCTATTCAACTTGCAGTGACCGGTCAAAGCCCTAACCATCACGCTCAAGTTACTCCTGTTAAGCTTTAATAGCTCGTCGCTCATCGTAGCGTTTGCGAGAGTATGGTTCGATTAGTGCTTTTGAGTGTGTCATCCCGGACGTACTGTGCCAGTCTGCTTTCGCCTCGTTAAGAAGGCGAGTTTTTAGGTATTGCATGGCCTGGTTCTTTGAGATACCTGTGTGTGATCTATAGTAATATAGTATTTTCGGTATCCAGGTTCGAGAGACTAAAAGTTGTCAAATTACTAGAACAACTATAAACATGATTCAGGAACATGGGTCTGTAGTTCTTTAACTAGGTTCTGTCGCGGTTATTGAAGAACAATGCCACTTCGCTATTTTCCCATTGTGCTCTAGGCGTTTTTCTTTCAAGTATGACAGTTGTTGATTCTCAGAAGAACTTTTCTCTCTTCCTTTTTCGGACTGATAGTTCCTTCGTCTTGAGAAACTCAACTGTACATCTATCACATATGCTTGAGCCACGCGCTGATCTCATACAGTTTGATTCAGAGGCCTGAATTACGAGCAGTCGTGTCGTCTTGTAAGCAACGACTCTGCCCTCAGTTCGTCAGCCAATTTTGTCCACAATATTTAATAACCAAAGCTTCATCGGCATGATGGAGCCGATCTCATTGTTGATCTCGCCATCCAAAATTTTCGAAGCAGATGTTTTTTGAAGATATTTTTCATCATATAGAGTCAGTCTGTCGCCATTTAATCCGTTAACCTTTGAACACAGAAGCTGGAATGCGAGCGCCAAATCCTGCTCACTGTCGGTTTATAAGCGCTCCGCTTATCTAGCTTTGCATTGCAACTAGTACCACATCACCATTCAAATATTTATGATTAAGATGAGGTGGTATTTCGCCACTCCACGTGGCATATTACAATACACTTCAATGACTACAACAGAACGACATTCTATAGATGCCGGAGTTGCCACCCGTCCCGATTTTGCCGGGACAGTCCCGATTTCGAAGACATTGTCCCGACATTGTCATAAAAGCAGAATTGCTCGTTTCTTTGAACATACACATGTCTAGTTCACACTTCATAAATAAGTACAAAAATGATGTAGCATTATTACTCATAAAAGCGGCTCGTGACAACAAGAAATATGTATAGAAAAAATAATGATATAAAATAAATACAATTAAAATCAAAAAATAAAGTTTTATTTTCCTTAGACTGTCTCATGGGTCATGTTTTGATTGGACCAAACTTCGCACGTCTCTGATGGATGTCCGACCGTCCCGATTTTTTTTCCCTAACCCTGGTAGATGCTGCGTAGCATGAAGAATGAAATGAAAGATTCGAACTCAAATCTCTGCGTGATTACAGTTAGAAAAGAATAGCGCTATGTGGGCCCAATAGCACCATCTCTTTCTCACTCTTAAATTACGTTCCGTAATACAGACCCTAGTATTTTCATATTGGTCTACCTTTATGGTAATTAGCCTATATGTTCTCTTGTCGCATGTGACTTGAAGAAACCTAGGCAGGGTTATCTACACGAGTACCCATTTATTAACAACAAGTAATACGGCGGTAAATGACGGCCTCCATAGTCGAGTGGATAGTACACCGGTTTCAAGGTGTCGCCATCTCTGAGGTCCCGGGTTCGAGTCCCGGTGGGGCAGATGTTTGTGTGATGAATGCGAGCATTTGTACCTTAGTCATGGTTGTTGATATATATTTCTATAAAAATTATTTATATATGTATAATATATGTATGTCTATCCGTTACCCTAGATCCCATAGCACAAGCCTTACAGAGCTTAGTTTGGGCTAGGCTAATTGGTGTAAGTGTAACAAAAAAAAAGAAATAGACTTCTGAGAAATAGTGTCTGATTATTTACACTAATTATAGTTCATCTCACATCTTTCACTGCTTCCTTAGCTACTACAAATATATTTATAACTATCTATAGGTTAAATTTAGTTTGTCCCATTAACATGTCAACGTTGTTCTCTGTCAGCTGCAGCTCGGAGCAGCGCCGGTTCAGAGCGAAGTATGTAGCAAAGTTAGTTATGTATTGCCCGTGCCTTGGCGTACTTATTGCTATGTAATTTAGGCAGGTTGCTAATTAAGACTCAAAAACACTGAACGTGTTCTTAAAAAACACGTGCGTTCTTTGCTGGTATGGGCTAAGCTATAACGTTCATTACTGTAGCTTGCTTAAGGCGAAGGTTTTCATTTGTGTATATGAGGGTAATTCTTATTGCTTCGTTAATCAAGAGCGCTTTCGCATCGTAATCGTAATTAACCGTTTTAGTTTGGTACTTATAATAAATAACTTTAATTTGAGACATAAAATAATAAATAGATGATTTAGAGAAATAATATAGATGAAAACAGTTAAGATGCTATTTTAATACTAACGACATAAGTATTATATTTGAATATCATAATTGTGCCTGTATATTATATTCAACAAATATCAACAATTTTAACCAACCTCAAAAAGGAGGTTCTCAAGTATACCTACTGTATTTTTTATAATAACTTTCACTGGGTGAACCAATTTTTATCTTGATATTTATAAATTACACTTAAATGGTATATATTCATTCAGTAATATATATTCTTCTATGCATTCTAATGCTATCAAATTAAGTGTACTTGAGTAAGCTACCCGATTAAAATGTATGCAGCAATCATTTAAATGAAATGTGACATTTTCTAATTTACTTGGCACTCAATGAATATGAGGATTATTCTCAATGAATAGGAGGAGACATGGCAAATGCAAGATTCAATTATCATCAACAAATTATAGCCTCGTTTGTGCCATGACTACCTTCGCTTTAGGCCAGTGCATAGGTAGAACTGCCCATTAAACAATTTTGGTCTTCTTAGGACGATAATGGGACCTAGCTGACGTTCAGACGCGGGTCGGAGGTCAGTGATGCACAAGGACATGTGACGTCTGCTTTCGCTAACGTAAAGGAAGAAAAAACTAATTTAACCATAGTCAATAATTGAACAATAAGCCTGATTTTATTCATCACAATTAACTCCTAAAAATATTATGAAACTTTATTCATATATGTGGAGTCTTAATATTAAAGTTAATGTAGTGTATGTTTTTTCACGCCTCATACTCTATAAGATAGTACAGTCATGCGAAGCGGGAAAAGCGGGCGTTAAAAGTAAATAATTTATTCATTTGCTTCAAGTACTCAAGTATACAAATTTTAATATTACGCGAAATAAAAAATAATACACAATAAATACACAATTGAATAGTCAAAATAAATATACCAACATTTTCACAATCAAATGTTATACAGATTGTGAAAATGTTAAGGTAAATGTAATTTTAGTTCTATGATATTCCGCAAAGTGTTTATCACAGAAGATGGTGCCATTTTGCTTTCTTTATTTTGCTCTACTTTGTCTATGGACTACTTACGCAAATTATTTACTGGTAATAAAAAAAATTGTGAGTAATTATGACAATTCGTGTAAAAAAGGGATGTGATTTAGCGCAGCAAAATAATTGAGATTAGCGCCCACTTTAACATTGACTCCGTTATTGACTGCTGATCTTCTCATCAAAAATATATATTCTAAGAATTATTAAATAATTTATTAAGACTGGCTTCGTTAATTTGCAATTGTCTCTTTCTAATTTATGCAAAAACTATCTCTGTGTGACCCTAAGACGCTAGCGAAAGTGGATTGTTTACTTATGTGTGGGGGCTTAGTACACTACACGCGCCTAAATGGCATGAAATGACTAAGCCTAAACAAAATATAAATAAAGATTCTGCATGAACATAAACCTAATCTTATCTTATTGGCACGTTATCACGAGTGTTTTCGGATTGCTATGAATGGTAAAATAAGTGCATAGGTAATTTGTAGTAAAGAAATATTTGACTTAAAATTAGCATGCAATTTCTTCATTTCAACTGATTTAACCTTAAGCTCATATTACAACTAAAACTGTATAATACTCTACTCCCTGGAAATTGGTAAGCAAATTAAGTTGTCAAATTTACGTTATATTAGCATGCAGCCATTCGTAATATTAAGAACACCCCATTGCAATGTATTTTTCTGTCAGAAAATCGCTAATTTCTTAAAACATTTAAAAGGAATCAGAGCGGTTTATTTTCTATACAAACGTATATAATAATAGGATAAATTACAGTAAAGTAATATTTCTCATTTTTTATAAAAATATATGTACTTTTGTCATGTCCCTATGTTTTCTTTTATTTCATATTTTATTTAGTAAAAGGAAAACAAATGTTCAAATACCTTGAAAAATGGCAAGATTTCCTATATTTTCGATTAGACATGGAACATTATATATTTCATGTAACTGTTTAAAAAATAACTATAACATATACTTATATTAACATAACTGAAGCTTTTTTCGTATTTTTACTGACGAAAGTATTTAAATCGGATCAGTTTTAGAAAATAATCAAGAGACTACAATTGATTTTGATTTTGTGTCCTATTCGTAGTTATTTTCTGTCCAATCATCTACTGTCCCTATTCCATTTTAATGACGACATCGTACTCGATAGTACAGCACAGCGTGACAGCAATAAATCATGTTATTTTTAATGATGAAATAATATGGCTTACATTCAGAAATGTTTTTTAATCTAATGAAAATAAAATAAATAAAATCACCTTCACATTTCTTCTTAAGTAACTGCTTATGTTGTCCATCTTTGACATTACGTGGTACAGTTCTGTATACTTGCAGCGTGTGTGTCAGATCACCGATCATCCACGCGAGGCCCGCGTACTCCGACTCCGGCGCCTCCGGTATTGGTATCGGTTCCAGTATCGGTATCAGTTCCGGTAGCGGCTCCGGCGAGACCAACATCTGGACCAACCCCGCAGCTACGTCCGCTGGTAGCAAGATCGGGAGATAATCAGACATTATTGTTTTGTAAAAATGTGTACAACTGCGGTATGCCGCGAGTTTTCTCCACTAGTAAATCTTACAAAGCTCTTGTAGTAGATTGTTAAAATATATTATAATTATCACAATAGTTATTAGTATATATGTATAAATATAAAACATGATACATACTAGTTACGACTTCATCAACTTAAAAAGGTGCTGAAAAATATGAATTTTTCCCTTTAATACGTAGAAAATTTGTATTTGTTGATTTGCTAAGAAATGAACATGACAGGCTGTTTTGCTATTATAATTATATATGCTTTTATATAATATAATTGCCTTATTTGAGTTATTTTGACACAGTAATGCGTACTGTGTCAAATAAAAAATTCGGGTTATTTTATTTTTAAACAAAAATGTTTAACGTAATGTGAGTAACATTTTAGGCTTACATAAAATGTAACATTTTTCAATATAGAAAGTGTATATATAAATGAGGATTTTTTAAAAATTTGGGTTTTGTAGACACTCATACAAATTAGGTGACTTTACCATAATGTGACAGTGTATTTTAGAATTACAGAAATACAGAATAGTAGTTATGGTATCATGCAGCGGTACATTGTATTGTTATTGTTGTTCGTATCGCTCTGTGGTCCATTAATAAATGTATTTCTGTAATTTTAGAATTAAATGTTTTTGAGTGTCTGCACAAGGCGTAGGTCTATGAGGATGCTGACTTATCTATACCCACCCTCATTTTCTTTTTTCCACTTTGGAGGCGTCTGTCACGCTAACTATTCAGTTTAGAAAAAAAATATTTTAGAAACCTCGATATCATTTTTGAAGACCTATCCATAGATATCCCACATGTAAATGTTTGATGAAAAAAAAAATTTTGAGTGTCAGTTCTAAGTATGGGGAGCCCCACAGAGTACATTAGTATATGGGGAGCCCTCAATATTTATTATTTTTTATTTTTGCATCAAAATCTTAATGCGGTTCACAGAATACAGAATTTCGGAAAAAATGGCTGTGAAATACGGACAGACAGACATGACGATTCTATAAGGGTTCCGTTTTTTGCCGTTTGGCTACAGAATCCTAAAAATGACAATATTACAATATTCGTTACCTTTCAATGTGGCACACGTTATATAAAAAGTTTATGCATAAATTATATATTCTAGTTTATGCATAATAGAAAAAGTTATTTTACTGTTTTATTAACAATGTCCACAATAACACATTAATAAGACTATTAACATTACTATGATGATGATTTGTAAGTAAGTCTACGATCAGCTTACAAAGGTTATTGTATCTGCCTTATAATTACTAAACTATTTAAGTTTAGTAATTATATTCATGTGGAATGAAGCTTCTGCTAATAAAATCTACCATATAGTTGGGTATATAAATATTTGAATCCGTTACTAATAAACAGTTTAATGTATTTAATAAGAATAAATTGTTATGTATATAAAAATAAAAAATATGGGTAAGTGTAGTGATAATAAATAATAGTCTAGAAAACATATCTAGTAATTTATTTGAAAATATACATAAATGTATTATATATAGATCTTGTAGTAATGTTTAAGGGTGAAATAAATATATAATTCTTAATAAACAGTATATGTACTAATTCCTCGCTATTTATACGGTTTCACATTTAAAACATCTTGTTCATATGTGTGGTTTACAAATCAGATATAGTCAGAGCCTAATGACTTTGTGGTAAACTCATACAGTATATTCTCATAAAAATCCTGTCCGACCACCATACTGCCGGCCTCTGGGGATAAGGTGGAGCTCAACCATACCATCACACTAATTCTGGGGTTAGATAGAATGAGGATCAATTCCTAAATCAAATTACAAAAAAAAACTAGATTTTTAAACCAGCTGGTCATGGTAAGTTACAGTTGCCGATAGCACGCGATTTATGTAAGATTCGCTGCAAATATGCAACCCCTACAAAAACCACAATATATGTGGCCAACATATGACATTCCTTCACACGGGAACAGCAATGCGATCACTCGTATTTTGCGGTAGAATAAGTACGACGGTGGTGTACCCATGCAGTTCCCGTAAATTCTGCACTAGAACACCTATTAAAACTGCTATCACAGAATCATATCGGATATGGCTACATATAGAGAGGAGAGTGTGATGATGATGAGTGCGAAGCATTATAGGGAGCCCCTACATCTGGGTCTTAAGTTCCACTCCAATTCCAATGTTACCGGCTCCCCTCTCTGCAGCATTATGGATCAATACATAAATTTGGCTATAAATTTAAATTACCAATATAATTGCTCATACAAACCAAGTATATGTTGCAAAAAAGTATACTATATACATACAAATTGTTAGACAGACGTGTTACAAACTTCACCAGTGTTCTTATCATTTTTATTACTTTCATCCAGAATGGTTGAAAAAAAACGTCACTGCAGCATGAATTTGTGAATTGTGACTTTTTTACAATTGTTTCTTTATGTATACAAAAAGAAGAAATTTAACTATATAAAAATAGAAACCAACTTTGCTTTTAAATAAAAACTTATTTAATAACACATTATTAGAAAACTTGTGTAGCATTCTTTTATAGATTAAATACAAGTCTTTAAGTCCATTAAAAATTAGTCCATTTCAAACACATATTCATAACCGAAATAGCCACTAATGTCTTCTGAAACCATATTTCTTTCTTTCATAAAACAGATCAGTCTTCGAACTACCTAAGTTCACAATCTTAGGACAGCCATCTCTCTGAAACAAAAATATTATTTACCTATATTAATATAGTGTATGACAGAGTTGAAATAATATTTGAAGTGAAAATTCTGTATATAAAAAAGTAGCTTAATTTTATTTCAACTATCTATAAAATCATATATATACATATAAAATCGTACATATTTTTTTTAAATGTGAAAGGTAAAGACCATAGTATAGGCTTCGCTATAGTTTATTACTGTGACTTTGATAGTAGAAGCTAGAATAAATAACCTAGGTCTGCTCCTGATTAACCAAATTTTTTAGAAAATTTGATAAAAGTGTTTTGTGATACACATTTTTGTTCATTGTTACAAAAAATGTTCCTTTGCTAACTTACACGAAATCTTATTATTGCTCAGACAAGCACACAGCAATGTAAGTGTCAGACTTTATATATTACATTTAAGACTTATGTTATTTGTAATACACTACTAATTGTGTGTAATACATACGTACGTACATTGTTTGTAATACGTAATACACTATAGACAATAAGCACAAATCAAACACTAGTATTAAGGCACTGTGGTAGATGGGCTGAGAATATACAGCATAATTTACTAATGAAGTAACACTGCCCAGCCGAGTTGTATCTGTCAATTAATCACTTTCTGGAATTTGGACTATTTTTCTCATGTAAACATACTTGTCAACAACTTACAGTACCTACTTTATTCCAATTTATGTATATTACCACTAGTGACAAAATAAATCCATTCAATAACATCTGTCTAAATTTATCTATAGGTTCTTAAATTCATATTTGATGTTGGTTCTGAAAATATTTCTTTACGCATGATAAAAGGCATAACACATAGATAGAGAGATAGAGAGCTTTATAATAGGATTACTTGAGATATTTGTTGGACTATAATAGGATTACTTGAGACATACACATGTGTAAAATATAGAGGTATTTTCCGAAATCCAGTCCCAGCTATATGTATTTCTGCCATAGCACACCATAAATGGGTATGTTATTTTACCTAACTTGAAGTTTTATTTTCAGTACAAAAATCTTATAAAGCCTCACCTAGCACATAAAGTAGATTGATAATATATAAAAAATATCACACATTTGAAGGATATGAGAGTGCCATTTTGCAGTTTCAAATTACAATGGACACACTTACTTTAACTAATTCAGTGAGGATACTTTACTTCACATAAACTTTCAAGTTTCTTTGTATGACATGACATGTGAAATTTGAAAATCAAACCCAGAGAAATAGATAACAAATATAAAATCTGGACCTTCTAATTAAAAGATTAGGACCAATTGGACAGCAACACAAAAAATCTTATGAATAAACTTGTCAAAGTTACTTTTACAATATTTAAAGGTCACAGAGGGAAAGAGATTACTGGTTTTTTATAGAATAAAGAATATATTTTATTCCCACGAGATCTGTAGAGCACCAAAGAATAGCCGATGCCCCATTCTTATCACTCCTCAAATTTAATCAGATATAAAGTTACTCACATCCTTTTCCTGAATGGTACACTCTTTACAATAGTACGCATCGGAAACTCCAGGACCGCCGCAAATCACGCATCGGCCTTGGTATGACCCATAATTGCATTCGTCACAAATACGCACCAGAGTACAGGGGCGTACGTACGAATCGCATATAACACATTTGCCATCACATTTTTCACAAAGGCGGCCAATAGCTGTAAATATAAATAGCAGTTTGAATGATAAACAGTCATCGAAATATCAACAATACAATAGGACATTAAATTAATAAGTGCTTACCAACACCGGGTTGTTTACGACAAAATATTAAATCTGGGTGATGTTTAGCCATGTCGACTGGTAATAATATTAGCAAAAGGATATTTTATACAAAATTACTTAGGATTTTTTCACAATAAAACAAACTATTTATTTGAAAATACTATAATAATAAAAACTTTGGGTAATCTATGATAATAACCTCAATTTATAATTTTTTTAGAAAATGTTCGCATATTATTGAGACAAAGGGCACTATTACCCGTAAAGCCAATACTATGATTATTTTTTTTAATCTTTCAATATTTTTCTCCTTTGATGTGTTTAGTATAGACAAATTATTGTACCACGTTACGTCATGGTTCATCAGAAACGCATCGGTTTCATACACTATAATAATGTGGGTCTATATGTGTTCGTGAATATATATTTTAGTTTAAAAAAATATAAATATGAAAAAATGCAAGCAAGCAAAAATGCAGCCCCCCTAAACAAATGCCACACGCAATTTATTCCGCAAACGTTAACGCCACTGCGTTAGCGTGACTAAATCGGTAGACAATGTGCATAACGCATTGCTAACGCAAATTCCGCAAGAACCCTCAAGAACCCGTGTAGAACGTTACTAAATGAACGTCATAAAATGTCTATGGAAAAACGTTTTATCTGATGCCAAACAATAATTTGTGATGTCAAATTCAATGACTTTTTTGTTTGAATTTTATCAATTAAATGAGATATTATTTTAGAGGTAGTAGTAGAGTAAATAAGTTATTTAAGAGGTAATAGATATATTAAAATAATTCTAATGCCTGTGCTGTTGGACTAAGTTGAATTTTTTGAATGAATGTTTTATTTTATTACAGATGGAAAACAGACTTCGTACTAGCTGCGATCAATTTTCATTGTTGCTAGAGTATATGGAACGGTATAATTTAAATATTTTACTATATTTCTTTTTTCAAGTCTTTTTAAAAAACTTTTCGTATCACTGATATTGTACGAACTTTGTAACAATGAAGTTATAAATAAACAACATTATTTTAGTTTCTCATTGTAAGGATAGTGTATTAAGGTCTTTACTGAAGACCTGGCTTGCAGGGGGCGTTGGGAGGCCTTCCTTACCTTTAAAACGAATCACAGGGACTGAAAGAAGAAATATACAACAGTCGTGGAACACTGAAAAGTATTTCACAACTGCTGTTTGTTTTTAGAGTCAGGGAACAATTTTTTTTTTGAGGTACTTGGACTTGTGTTAACAACTTCAGACTTATGGATTCACAACGAAGTGCTACTGCTGCTAGTAGGGCCAGAGAATTGGCTAGAATTAAGACGTTAAGCAGAGGCCTTTAGGATAATCAATATATTATTGGTGACATATAAATGTCACCTAATGCTAATCTTTCTATTTATTGTCGGAGATGAAATTACCATATACATTTTGTTCTTCATTATATCTCTATTTAATATACAAGATAAAAACTTAAACATAAAACATTACAAAAACCCTCGCACTTTCTCAACTTACCAAAGACAAAATTTCAACCTCTTCAACAGTATTAACATTAACGCAATATATAATTATAAAATATTTAATAATCCAAAGATTAAATTACCGAAAATTATAGCTTTGAAATAAGTTCTCAAATATGATAAATGTTTTTTTTTTTATAATAGGCAGTATTGAGTTTATTCAAGTGTTTGTAATTATTCAACTATGTAGTTAGTCAACAATACCTGAGTACATTTTTACACAATTTACTGAAGAGTATGATCCTCATCTGAAAAGTTGTTCAGAACACTCGGCAGCACGTTATTTCGCCGTATACATTAACACATCTGGGTACTTCATACTTAAGCTGATTGGATCGAATTGGATCCCAATACTTTCAGAAATATAAAGGGGTACCTTGGAACTGAGGCGCCATGACAAAGGTCCCTCTTGGCAGTGAACGTCTTAAAAAATTTAAATATGTATTATAAATCTAAATTCTCCAACAATTGACGATTAAAATGTAACTTCCTTGTTATTATTATTATTATATGGTTAAATAAATTTGTCACGAACATACAGAAAAATAAACGTGGAAATTCAAACTAACAAGTGCCAATGCAAACAATATTTTATTGGTCTTTCACGGATTTGTTTTCGCATCCGCGTTTACCTGCGCATACTATAAGTTCCCCTAAATAATAATAATAATGCCTTTTATTTGATAATTAAAACCTTAAGATTATAATTAACATAAAAAATAATGTTAAATAATTAAAATATAAAAAATCTCAGGCAAATAAGAAAATTCTATTGAATATTCAAAATATTAAAAATATCAATTTGATTTGGTATAAAGAAAGTTAATTATTTATTTGAAATAAATTAATTGAAAAAAATTATGAATTGCGTTTAAGCGAGAAATAAAACGATAGCGAATAAGTTACTTAGGTTAAAACTGACAAGTATTATATATATATATATATATATATATATATATATATATACTATATATATATATTATATATATATATATATATATATATATATATATATATATATATATCTATACTAGTCTATACTATTACCATTATATACTATTATAATGGTAATAGTATAGACTAGTATAGATATATATTATATATACAATATATTACCATTATTGCTGAGTGTCATAGGTTACCTATATAAAAAACCGAGAAATAAAAAGGCTTTTACGTGGTAGTTCGTTTTACAAAGTGAATCGGAGAAAAAACGGGCTTCGGGTTTAATTCGATTCGCGTTCGTGCTTGCTTCGGGGATTATTAATATTAATCCCAACGAAGTGGGCACGGGTCAGCTTGTACTATATAATACTTGTCAGTTTGACAAATTAATTAATAATATATAATCTGTCTGTGACTGTACATGTCAAAGAGAGTAATAAGAGTATAGTATACTAATCTGTGTATTATTTATACCACAGACTACTTAGAGATACTACGTATTTATCTGTGGTATTTATACTAATCTGTGGGAGTAAGTACATGTGTTTTTGACGGTGTGGTGTTTTTAATTTGTTGCGTGTGAATTTTATTTTACTTAACGAATGAATTGTTCGTTTGCAATTCCGAACAACAAATAAAAATGACTGCTGATAGTGAACAAAGTGAAGATGAGACCTCAATTACAGATCAACCGACTGGAAATGAACAAGTCGATGATGAAGCGACCGTCACATTTAAAGATTTGGTAAATATTACCTATATATTTTGAATTTAGGAGTAGGCACCAATCGATTAATAGCTTATGTGACAAAGTGTGTATATTGTGTGTAGTCGTGAACATTTACCCAAATCTAGGTTATCTTCCAGTTTTTGATATTTTCTATTTATTCGTCCTCAGGGTATCGTCGACGTCTTGTGTGAAGCATGTGAAGAACTAAAATGGAAAACACCATCAAAAATTCAAAAAGAAGCTATTCCCGTAGCCTTAGAAGGAAAAGACATAATAGGTCTGGCAGAAACGGGATCAGGAAAAACAGGGGCATTTGCACTACCCATCCTCCAAGCTTTATTGGAAAACCCACAAAGATATTTCGCTCTCATACTGACACCAACTAGAGAATTGGCATTCCAAATATCTGAACAGTTTGAAGCTCTTGGTGAGACTTTTATTTTTTGTAACTTTTGTTTTTATTTAAATCAAAAATGTGTACCTTGTAGAAACAATATATTAAGTCAATTAAAGTTATAAGACAGGAAATATATAGCATAGATCTTATTTTTACAGACCAAATTATACAAACAATTTTATTAAGAATAATTTGCCTTGAAAAAAATTAATTTACTAACAGTAATTTTAATTGACTAGATGTACTATCATACTGATTAAGGTCTCTAAACAAACAGCACTGGTTGAAATGACTTCTTACAATATATTTCATTCTCTAACCAAGCTGGGTAATATTTCTTGATTTGCAGTAGTGAAGTGACCAAATATATGTATATTGTAAATTAACAAATAAATATGGTATATTTTTGCACAGCCTACCTGCTGATGGCCAATTGGCATATGTAGAACTTAACAGTATACCTATTAAACCACCTCAACATCCACCTTGTTCTTAGCTGAGACAGATAAGGGCTAGAACATTTAATTTCTCCAGATCACCCAAGGGTGACCAGTGACAGGCTTCTTTTTAAAGCCTATCGGGAGAACCCTAGGCATAGAGATAATACAAAAATAAGTCTCTTTCTGCAAGATCATTATTGTAAAAGAATGCAACACCCTTCCATTCCTGCTCAGTAGTTAGCATCTGTTGCATGATTAGACGCAATGAAAGGTCACTACCACCTATTGCAATATAGCTTCCTATGAACCAAACAATACACCAAATATTTCAATAATGAATCCTTGACAAAATAGACCCCAGTCTATATATAGAGGAAACACCCATGTGTCCTCCTGATGATTCACCTTAGCAGAAATTGACCATAGCGTCTTTGTTTGATGCTTTCTTGTACAATGCAGTATTAGAAAGGTCATGCTTGTCTCGATTAGTAATAAATAAGTAGCATCAATGATTTTAAACTACTTAATCACTAATGTCATCAAAACTTTATTACTATCATACCTCTGAATCTCTTTAACTAATTTAAAGAAATAAACAGGTGCAAGCATAGGAGTGAAGTGTGCTGTAATAGTGGGTGGTATGGACATGGTGGCACAAGCTCTGATGCTGTCGAAGAAACCTCACATAATCATTGCTACTCCTGGAAGACTTGTGGACCACCTTGAGAACACTAAAGGGTTCAATTTGAAAGCTGTCAAGTATTTGGTGAGTTGATATTTTTTGTTAAATTTGCAATAACGAATTAGATAAAATGCTTAGAACATTTACAAAATAAAGTAAATTTGTAAATTTTTTTTTACTGTTTAATTAGAGGAAGAGGTCAAAAATAAAAGATAATCAACACAGATAAACTCGGCCACTGACAACTCTGACAGTCGCACCAAAAATATGCTAGGAGTCTGATGCTGGAAAAAGAAAACAGTTTCTGAGCAGCAGTGTAGTGGCAATATGCACCTGTTCCGTCATATTGTCACTGAACGGATTTGTGTGATGGATTGCCAAGTCCAATACTGAAAAATATGTCTAATACCTGATGTAGTGATGGATCCTGATGTTTAAGATGACGGACTCACTGTGACTTAATTTACAGTGACGATGGAAGATGAGGGATTTATAATATAGGTATCCCTATACTCACACATCCATGACTCATAAACCTGATATAGGTTGTAAACTAAAATAGTATGGTGTAATAAACATTACAGGTTATGGATGAAGCTGACCGTATTCTGAATATGGATTTTGAAGTGGAGGTGGACAAAATTCTGCGTGTAATACCTCGTGAGCGTCGCACATATTTGTTCTCAGCCACCATGACAAAGAAAGTGCAAAAATTGCAGCGGGCCTCCCTGCAAGATCCCGTGAAGGTGGAGGTATCCACCAAATACCAGACCGTCGATAAGTTGCAGCAGTACTACCTGTTTATTCCAGTTAAATATAAGGTATGGTTTAAATAAGCTATACCATGTTCCATATGTTGTAAAATTGACATTATAAGGAGTTTTAAAGTTATTCAAATGGCAATGAATGAACTATTCTTGGAGTTTTATGTGTAAGATTGAATAAGAAATGGCAAACACCTAAACCACACAAAACCTGCAAAAGAACTAATATCATTGTGTAGTCTGAAAAATTGTGAGCATCTTAATGCTGGTGGGTAGGGCACATTAGTCACAGGACTGGCAAACATGCACATTTTATTTATTTATTTATAGGTAGTACCATATCACAGTGATAAGTAGCCCACCTGATGGTAAGTGGTTTCAGTCTGATATGTATGCATACATACATATAACAAATACTACTCCAGCTCCTCCCTTCTGATGTTACGACATCACCTAGTAATAATTCCATTCTCTTTATCTGAAATATCTTAGAGGTTATATATAATTTATTAAATTTGGATATGGTACCCACTAAAATACTGTGTCTGTAATAAAATACTAGCCTGAGTGATAGGTAGGTACATGAAATAAAATCACAGTGTCTAATGCATTATTGGAGTATTTAATTGTAAAAAATGACCCTCACTTCACTGCAGACAGATCTGTATAAATATCATATCAAATATTTCTTTCTGTTTTTTTATGATACATAACCATGAAGTTTGCGTAAACTAGTATATCACATCAATATATATGTATAGTTGAGATGTCTTCATTATTTTATTCCATATAAATAAAATATTATGGATCCCACTACCACACCACAAACTATGCACGTAGTAATAATATATTAATTTTCTACAACAGATATCAGAGAACGGCTTCTAGCATATGCTGATGCTTAATTGTTGTTTCTCTGACAATATTTTCAGTGTGATCAAAGAAAACTAACTTAGAATCCATGACAATTAGTTATGGTAAAATTGTGGTCTATAGTTAATATTTGTATTAAAAATATAGTAGTATATGTCTTGTTGGGATTTTACATAAAAGATATGCTCACACTGCATAGATCACACATCACTGAAAGCAAAACATAAAAATGGTTGACCACACCATAATGATTATAAGAAACAATGCTGTCAGCGTTAATATATTATTATTGTTTTATTCGCAAGTAGTAATGGCAATAACGACTGTGTGTTGTAATAACGAATAACACTGTTATATTGCTGTTTTGACAAATGTTGTTGAGTACGATTGTTATTGTTATTATAGCTAGTTATTGTTAACAATGAACTTTCCTTCATACTTTTTCAAGCTTAGGACTGTCAGAATATTCAACAGTAATTTAAATAACTTAAAACTAATTAATCAATACAATATTCTGGTGTATTTAAAAGTTCATTGATCTGTACTTAATTTGTTATTTACATTCAATATTTACATTATTTACATGCAATATTTGCAATATTCTTCCATTTTCATTTATTTACAATATCTACTCTAATTATTTATTTATTAGTTCAAAAGTACACGACTATAATTATTGCAACGAATAAGTTATTTAATTTGCATACGCGATCACACAACTTATTGCACACATTATTGCACATTATTGCAACGAACTGCAAATAATGCGTAACTAAAAACATGACAACAGGCACCAGCAAGGCAGCAACAGTTTATCTAATTGTTATTTCAAATCACACTGTAAATCAAAATGAGCCTAATTGTCATACGCGCGAAGGTACAAAATTGCGAATGTGGTATTAGTAAAATTACTATAAGAAATAAACAAATAGGAACTTTATTTCCTTGTGAGAAAGGTTAATATTATAAGAATAAGCACTCAGGCAACAGAGCGAGCGCCTACGCCTACACAACGCTTTCAAGTGGCAACAATAACAATGTGACTAGGCGATTTTTTTGTCAACAGCAACAGCAGGATAACAGTGTAAGCCGTTGTTAAATAATGTGTTATTCGTTACTGGAAAATAATTCATTGTATTATCTGTTATTGTAATAACGACCATTACTATTCTCAAGTGCTGCACCGACTTCGGTAAATAAATAAATTGGTAGATATAAGACATGGTTGTATTTGCAGGACGTATACTTAGTGCACGTCCTAAACGAGCTGCCGGGCCACTCGTGCATAGTGTTCGTGGCGACGTGCGCGGGCGCTCTGCGGGCGGCGCTGCTGCTGCGCAACCTGGGGCTGGCCGCCGTGCCGCTGCACGGTCAGATGTCGCAGAACAAGCGCCTCGCCGCGCTCAACAAGTTCAAGAACAAGTCGCGCTCTATACTCATCTGCACGGACGTGGCTTCCCGGTACGCACTCTCAATATTCAATACTTTATTCTTTCCAAAATTTTTAAAGCCATGGTCAGACAATTTTTGACCTTGTTGGGCGCAACAATATGATAGATATGTTGCTACAAATACAACATAACTAAAAATAATTACAAAAACAATTTATAGTCAATAAAATAACACACACACACACACACACACGTACACATAAATATACGTGTTAATTAATTGTGCTTACTATTAGGTACAGAATAACAAAAATATTTTATTTATCATTTCATATAAATATATTATAATACAAAAATAATAATAAATGATACAGATTTAATAACATTAATTTGATTAAATAGATTTTATGTCATGGAGAAGAAAGGAGAGCCATATTAAAATTTATCATCAAAAAACTCCTTTAAAATATAGTACGCCTTAGCTAATAGCATGCTTTTTAATAATGCAATGAATTTCTTATCACTTGTCTAGTTTATCAGATTGTTTGGCAATTTGTTGAATATTTTTTATGGCCATCACATACAGGCTAGTGCTATGTTATAATACTAGTTAGACTGTGGTAACACTATTTTGTTTGCATGTCTTGAGGGATAGCGGCCTAATATATCACATTTTTTTTTAAATAATCAGGACATCTTTTTATAAATTTTGAAAGTTCGGAATATATAAGAAGTTATAGTTAGGATTTTATATTTTATGAAAAATGGTTTTTTACAGCTTACTTGATAGTCTATCGGCCGAATATTGAAACACTACTCAACTCTTTTACTCAATTGAGGGCCTCTCACATTTGGTATCTCTCGAATTTAAATGGTATTCTCAAACGTCAGTTATAGATTTGAAGGCGTGATCAAGTAAGCAGCCGTCATTCTTTTAAAAAAGTATGTTCTCAGTTACGCATAAGATTACTTTACGTTGTGTATCCATTACACGCAGCATTGTTTGGATAAGTAATGTCTTTTTATGCAAATAATATTTTATCAACATAAGACAAAACGGTTTAATATTAGATTTTCATGTAAAATGAATGCTTGATTTTAAACAAATCCAAAAAACGAATGAAAAATTAGTACTTTTTTTTGTTAAATCGATAAGGCTATATTCGTGGAACGAAACGTTGACACATGATATTGTTGACAAAGTACGCGGTTAATTTAGATCAAATATTTTTAAATTATAAAAAGTTGAGAAATTAATAATTTAATTACTCTATATTTATCGAATTACAAGATATATATAACAATGGAAAAATATCGAAAAGAAACGCGCTCAAATTATACACCAGGTAAAAGAAATACTTTTAGAAGTAATCAAAAGGTAAAGTAAATAATAAAATATTATGAAACATAAAATGTGTATAATATTGTATTAAAGAAGTGAGATCTTGTGATTGATATGTACTTGTACGGGTGATTTATTAATAAAACACTCAGGCACAACTTATATGTCCATTCATGTAAATTTATTATTAATAGGTACTATTTTATGCACTTTCAGATATCAACATATAATTGAAAACAAAGAGCTCTAGGTATTTCTTCACTATCCGAAAGAGACGATAACGATGACACAGACAATAATATCACTTTTCGGGGATAAGCAAACGTTATATTATTATAGCGTTTAAGATACCTCGCGACCACTCTCAACATTTAACGACGTCTCAAGGCGATTTGACAACTGATTTAAGTGAGAGTTAGCGTTGAGTTGCGTTTCAGTATTTCGAAAATTTCATTGAGTGTGTCTTAAGTGCGACTTAATTTGAGATATACTCAAAAATTAAGAGCTGCTTATCTATTGCTTTTGAGTATGCAAATGCGAGTTTGGGAGCTGCTCTTATTATTGAGAAGCCGTTAAATATTTAAGAGGCGTTTCAGTATTGCCATATGTTTGCAAAGATTCGTATACATTTTTTTTGCTGTAGAAAAATATATATAGAATCTGTACTGTTACCCCAGAGAATTTATAAAGGTAATCCGTCATAAATGAAAGCCTCCGGTTGTAAACTTCCGCTTAAATCTCCGTTATAAAAGTTGCGGAAACAGAAGCAGAAACGGATGAACTTCCGCACTTGCGGAAACAAAAACAGAGATCCGTTGCATCACTACTTGTCATACAATTCAGTTTTTGATAAATGTGGATCGGAGATTCCTTTATAGCTCTAATCACTGGTAACTTCAGGCTTGTTGCCGGCAGTAAGACCCATCCCGCTCACTGTCCTGGTGTGGCCTGAAGTAGAAAAGTGATCTAAATTAGACCATACGGTTCATTTGTTTATTCTATTTCGCGATACTCTACTTGCTCACTAGGTGGGGTATAACGACATCCTTATTAGCGAACCACGGTTGACAGTAAAACAATTTTTTTATTTTTCTCGCCCATTTATTTTATCTGCTCCTTTTAAAACTACTCACTTAAAAAAGGTGAGACGAAGTGATTTGTCTTAATTAGGCAAATATTTAGCTAAGCCTTGACCTTTTGCTTTCTGCAGCATACATATATTTATGGTGTTTGATTGTATGTTTGTTTATTCTCAATTATTACCACTGTTTTATTAGATATTTATGGTTATGTGTGTTTAGCAGAAATTAATAAACGCTTTATCTATCTAATTTGTTATATGAACACAACTGGGTTCTGTATCTCTAGCATTATGAATGTGGGTCCCACAACCATCACAAATTAAGTAGAACCTATAAAGAGGTTGAAGGCTCTTTCGCTGAGCAGATGGCTCATGTAAGAGTAGTGATTGCAATCCGGCGTCATTTTCAGTCCGGCCGCATACGACCGGATTCCTATCAATCTAGGATTGATGATTGATTAAATCAAGATGATTTTCGCTTTTTAGTACAAAATGAGTGAGTGAATCAAGTGTCACTGCATTTATATGTAGTTAGTTTATAAAAAATAAATCGACTTTATTTCCTAAGCAATGTTAAGACAAATATACAACAAGAAAACAATTAAAATTTAGTAGTGTAGGTAACTAGTAATAATTTTACGACGTGACGAGTAGCTCAGTGTTTCTAGATATCTCTTTCACAGATAGATCAATGTATAAGTGACAATATTAATTATCAAGTAACTATAATATCTAATAGATACAATTAACCTTACCTAATTAACTGAAATGAGATCAAAATCATTATTAAAGTATTTGAGAATGCTAACAAACAAGTCTTATAGGTATTTATGATTATGACTAGAGATCGGATAATCGGATGCATATTTACCTAAAGTTAGTTTGAGACAAAGTATGGAAACGGCTTTTTATTGTTTTGTCAAATAAAAATCCCGGGCTTGCGGAATTGGATAGCCGGGTGTTTATTTATTTACCTAATTTACTTTTTGACAAAGTATGGAACTGTCTTTTTATTTTATTTCCACAAATAAACATCCCGGAATTCCGGTACTGTAGAACATTTTGGTAAATACGTATGCATAGTTGTATAAATGAACCCGGAGTCTCGGTCTTTTGAAAATAAATACCGCGTGCTAATTTAGTAATTTTCAAACAATATCACTACGTTAAATTTGCAGTCCCGTATTTTCCCGGGATTTTTATTTAACAAAATGTATTTTAAAAAGCCGCATCCATAATTTGTGATAAAAACTAACTTTAGGTAAATATGCATCCGATTATCCGATCTCTAATTATGACAGATACCATCATGATTACTAACTGCTAGCACCGGATCCGGTCTTCGGATCCGGTATATTGGTAGCGGATCCGGTAACCATTAAATTATGCCGGATCCGCCGTATTACTGGATCCGTTTTTCCGGATTGCAATCCCTATGTAAGAGTCTCGTGAAGAGTGTAACGGTACTATGCAGAGGGCTGGACATCCCGCACGTGGACGTGGTGATCAACCTGGACATCCCGCTGCACAGCAAGGACTACATCCACCGCGTGGGCCGCACGGCGCGCGCCGGCCGCGCGGGCAAGGCCATCACCTTCGTCTCGCAGGTGGGTAGCTGGGTGCTCGCCATGTCTTAGCAAGGACTACATCCACCGCGTGGGCCGCACGGCGCGCGCCGGCCGCGCGGGCAAGGCCATCACCTTCGTCTCGCAGGTGGGTAGCTGGGTGCTCGCCATGTCTTAGCAAGGACTACATCCACCGCGTGGGCCGCACGGCGCGCGCCGGCCGCGCGGGCAAGGCCATCACCTTCGTCTCGCAGGTGGGTAGCTGGGTGCTCGCCATGTCTTAGCAAGGACTACATCCACCGCGTGGGCCGCACGGCGCGCGCCGGCCGCGCGGGCAAGGCCATCACCTTCATCTCGCAGGTGGGTAGCTGGGTGCTCGCCATGTCTTAGGGGTAGTCCATTAATCGCGTGAGCTTTTTTCCTCTGGAGATGAGAGGCTGAGAATCCTCATTAAAACCACCGCAACAGATTGTCACGGTAATTAGGAGCCATCCATAAATTACGTCACACGGTAAGGGGTGGGGGGAGAAGGTTGACGAAGTATGACATTGTGTGACAAGGGGATGAGAGGAGTCTTAAATTTCGTGACGTCACATTTTAAAATCTTATAATAGGTAACTTAAAACACAAACTTTAAATTATTACTATTAGTATGAAATTGTAGCCTGTATACTCTCATAATAAATATAATCTCATAATATCAAAATAAATGAATAGTGCCTGTTCGCGCCACAATTTGAAGGCGCGACGATCTGACTTAAGGCTTCGGCTCTCATCGGCTCAGCGACGACGACGCACGAGCGCGCGCGCCGCACACCAATGGATTACGTCTGTGACAACCGAAAGGACTGTTTTTTTTTTTTTTTTTTTCCTCAGGAGAGGAGGCTGAGAATCCATCATGGATACCAACGCAACAGGCAAGCAGGGATGCGTTGATTATGTCGGACTCCTGGTACTGTCGAGACGGCTCGACTACACAGACCTACCGATTAAACTCAACCTAGCCTTTGGTCCTATTGACCCTACTGGCTTTATTGACGAGAGGGCCGCACCTCAGGAGAGGCACGGTTAGCGCTACCCCATGGTGAGGGTATATGCGCTAGAAGAAGGCACGAATCTCCAAAGTGGGACCGGCCAGTATTGACGAGAACCTATTCAGACAACCGAAAGCACTGTACGTCATACCTCTCGTCACGAAAGCTAAGAAATATATTTCGCCCCGCGCGTACCGGCCGGTTAACCAAAGTTGCTTATATCAGTTCGCGTGTGTGTAGTATTGTTGTGAAGGTGTCAGGTCTGTACCTGGTGATACAGAAGCCTGAGGAATCACGCGGTCATTTTCAGCTCCACTTCCCAATTCATTAACGTTCCGACAGCCTTGAATCCCGGTAAGTCAAACCATCTCAAATCTTTCTAACGTCTATATGTAATTAATGTTACAGTGTCTTCTTCTATCTATTAATAGTGTTAGTAACAATTTAAATACTTATAAAAACTATTTGTTAGTAAGACCTATCAGCAAACCTACCCAATGCTTTTGTATAGGGCAGTCAAACCTATCAGCAATAACCTTTAGAATGCTATTGGAACTACTACTTAACCTTAGCAGCAATGATGCCGCTTTTTTGCGAAGTATCGCTGTGAAGCCATCCGTTCGAGCTTCAGCGAACATCCCTGAAACGCTACATCGCCACGGCAGCCGCAACAGCATTCTAAAGGCATTATTGTACTGAACACGCAAAGCGTTGTAGGCCCGCCGCGTATATTATTGTACTGAACACGCAAAGCGTTGTAGGCCCGCCGCGTATATTCCACCCACAGGCCACTCGAATAAAAAGACTGACAAAATGATTTGAACAGCAATATTTTTACATCATTAGTACATCGAGCGAACCTGCGAGCAATCATATTACTTCGTACCGCCAACGCCCTACGCTCTCGCTTCAGATCTTCGTCATCCTTGAGGTCACTTATATGTCCTAAATATTTAAATTGGCTTACAATTTTGAGCTTTATCCCATTCAGAAGAATGGGAGGCACATGCTTGAGTTCATATTTTCCAGCCTTAAAAATAAGAACTTCACTCTTGGCGGAATTATATAAAAGTCCACGTTCTTTTGCATATGACTCACATTCTGAGATTAATTTTCTCAGTCCATTGATTGAAGGGCTGAGCCGCAACATATCATCCGCATAACTCAAATTATTGACACAGATATCATCAATATGGCAACGCACATGCATGCTGCTAAGCCGCTCAATCAAATGATTAACATATAAATTAAATAGCGAAAGGCGAGGACAGTCCACCCTGTCTTAGGCCACAGTCCAGTATGTACTCATCTGACGAAACTCCGACCCATCTCGCTTGATTTATTTGTTTCGAACACCAGTATCTAAGCAGAGAGATGCATTCCTCGGTCACACCTGTTTCACGTAGCTTCTGCCACAATATTATATACTCTACTCAGTCAAATGCTTTAGATAAATCCAGAAAGCAGGCGTAAACTGGTGTTTTTCTCTTCGTGTAGTACTTGACAGCATGCTTGAGACTTAAAATAGCGCTCTCGGTTGAAAGATCCGCTCGAAACCGAACTGATTATCGTGTACCTCAATATACCGCCCAAGAATACTGTTTAATAAACTGTCAAGCACCTTAGCGGTAGTATCCGTTTTATTCTTGAGTACAGGTACCACAACAGTGCGCATGACTGCAATGACTTATCATCACAGCTCATATACGTCTCCACCGAGGGGTTCGAGCCTACCCTAACTACGTTAGGGCGATTAGGCCTTAGTCAACCACGCTGGCAGAGTCTGTGACAAGGACGGGGGAGGGGCAAAAATTACGAAATTCATTATCCCTTATGGCGAGACTCTAAACTGAAGACTACCTACTAAACTCAGCCTAAGCCTTGGTGATAAGGACCCTGCGACTCGGATGGGGATATATATTTATTTATTTATTATTGTTTGGAAGACCGACAGCATATAAAACATAATATATATATATATATATATTTTATATAGCGGTTGGCCAATAATGGGTCTTCACGTATGGAAACATACATTGAAATAAGATTAGGTGAGGAAGATTACAATTCTAAAGCTTTTCATCCACGTTATAGTGAACTTTGAAAAGAGGAGTTAAAAAAGAGTGTTCCTAATCTGATAAGCAATGATCGGAGTAGGTAGAGCTATTTTGGTACTTGCGATTTTTTCTCATAATATGGACATGTCCGGAGTCCCGGGATTTAAAAGACATTTTATTAATAAAATATTATAAATAGTGCTACAAAAAGCTACTCGCTGTCTTAGGGACTGGAAATCACTCACACACACACACTTAATATACTAGGGACGCTTTTAGGGTTAATGAAATAATCATTTCAAATCATTGAATCAACTCGTCAAGGACAACAACATATCCAAAAATCAGCTGATTCTGCCGAGAACCACGATTTTCTAATACAGACTTCAGAGCCCCCTAGCGGGAAAATGAGACGTTAACTTTTTTTGCGACATTTTTTGCTCAGCTCGACCAGGAGAAAACATATCCAAAATTTAGACCTGGCTCCCGAAAACCACTTAAGCCATATAAACAGTATTATCTACTTTAGCAAAATCGCGCTCGTGCACCGCTTTAATGACGTATGTAAGTTTGACAACGTCGCGCGTTCATAGTCTACATAATACAAGCAAACTTTACTTTTTTTTTCTAATTTTTATTAGAATTAAATTTTGTTTATTGTAAACCCGGGATCGTAGTCCGAATCCAGCGGCATGTCCATATTCACATCAATGTTTGCGGTCAATGAACCCAAATAGCTCTACCTACTTCGATCATTGCTGATAAGTAGAGATCGGATAATCGGATGCATATTTACCTAAAGTTAATTTTCGTCTCACAAATTATGGAAGCGGCTTTTTAAAATACATTTTGTTAAATAAAAATCCCGGGAAAATACGGGACTACAAATTTAACGTAGTGTTATATTATTGTTCGAAAATTACTAAATTAGCACGTGGTAATTATTTTCAAAAGACCGAGACTCCGGGTTCATTTATACAACTATGCTATGTATTTACATGAAGTTTAGTTTCAGTTCCCGTGCGATTTATGAATGTACGATTTATTACATGAAGAGTGTTATACGAAAGTAGTGAGCTAGTTTGACTAAAACAATAATCAATTAAATAATTGAATAAAAAAACAGAAATGGTGAAAAATTTTATTTAACAAAACAATAAAAAGCCGTTTCCATACTTTGTCTTAAACTAACTTTAGGTAAATATGCATCCGATTATCCGATCTCTACTGATAAGTCAATATATTTATTTTATTATTAATGTAGTATTTTTGTTTAATTTTTGTATCGTGAATGTCAATTTTGGAGTCTTTGATTATGTGACTTTCGATTAAGTCCAGTGATTGTTAAATGATAAAAATATATATTATTTTATATATTCCGCAGTATGACGTAGAATTGTACCAGCGCATCGAGCAGCTGATCGGTAAGCAGCTGCCCAAATACGACGCAGAGGAAGCGGAGGTGCTGGTCCTACAGGAGCGCGTGGCAGAGGCTCAACGGCTCACTAACATTGTAAGACTTCTTCGGGATCTGTCTTTTTTTTATGTGATAGGGGGCAAACGAGCAGACGGATCACCCGATGGTAAGCAATTACCGCCGCCCATGAACGCCCGCAACACCAGAGTCACAAGCGCGTTGCCGGCCTTTTAAATGGGAGTACGCTCTTTTCGTACGTCTAAAATTGGTATAACTGTCACCGGAAAATAACAAGATCCGTAAATTCATCAATCTACTAGGAAGTTTATAAACTTTCATAGGATTCTAAATGGGAAATAAATTGTAATATTTTACGTCCACTTTTCGTAAATTTATAAACTTATTGAACTCACTCGTAAAATAATAAGTAAGCAATAACCAAACGCTACGCGCGATCTGGAGACGTATTTTTGAATCATTAGATGTGAATTTGGAATTCGAATACGAATACAAATCGTGCGCGAAATAATTTTCTACTGCTTACAATTTTATAGATTTTTGAATCACTCGAATTCAGTGTTGTCATTAAGAACAAATTCTTAATTAAATTCCGTTTCACGCAGAAACATTCAAAACCACAACAACAAAAACAAAAATCCGGCGATGAGCCACACGTGAAACGGATCACTGTCAAGGTCACTTCAGCGTTGGATATTCTACTAGTAGAAATCAAAAACGAGTGGGCTGACCACTCGTTGCACAACGCACGAAATGAAAATTCAGAAATAGTGAATTCGGTAATTCGTATACGAATCTCACGATTTCGAATGCGAATTGGTTTTCTTTCAAAAATTCGTCTCCTGATTGGTTGACTGTCACGTGTCACTTTATATAGAGCAAAGTAGTGTTCATTAGTGTGTTTTGTAAGAGTATTCCTGTATTTTAGCTAGTAACTGTTAAATAGCTTATTGAAACTGATAATTGCAATCTCAACTAACTACAAGCATTGCCGCTATGAACATTGACCAATCAGAGAGCAGTGTGTTATTTTACGTATTTCAAAGATGTGATTTTAGAGTTTCTGTGATTGGTCGAACCATATAAAATCTTACGAATAGATATCCGTTAGTTTATAAATGTACCGTGTCACGTCGGAAACTGATAAATTTACGAAAATGTGGACGTAACATATTACAATTTATCTCCTATTTAGAATCCTACGAAAGTATATAAACTTCCTAGTAAATTGATAAACTTACGGATCTTGTTATGTTCCGATGACATAACCAAGGATATGTATGGTATATATATGTGTGTGTGTATGTATATTTGAAATCATACACCGTCCACAATTATAAGCCTATTGTCCTGTCCAATTACTGCACCCATCCTAGCTTTAAATCTCCTTTTACTACTTCCCTGGAAGAGATTACTGTTTAGCAATAAGGCCAACTTTTGTACATTTATTTTTGTATTTTACATGTACAATAAAGAGTTATGTTACTTTCACGTTTTGTAGGGTTATTGGTGGAGATTGCCTCGAGCATTGAGTCCGCGTTTTGTATACCTGATTGTTCGTTATATGAAAGTGATTATATAAATAGCCTATTTACAACCAGACCAGTAATTCTCACATATATTTTATACACATATATTACTTGTCCGATGTGTGTTATGTCTTTTATTAATGAGTCAACATGTAGTAATGTTTTGACACTGTAGGGTCAGGATAAAATTGTCACAACAGAGCACAATGAATAAAAACCATGCGATTGAGACTTTAGTGAACAATTTAATTACTTACGGTTAGTAGTTTCGCCTGTCTTGAAACTGGAAGCGATATTGATTTTTTCACGCCATTTAATCACAATGATATCTCCAATGTTGAGTCGGTTATTAGCATTGTTGAGTAAAGTAAGGATAGATTACCTTGTATAGATTTATATGGTTTTTAAAATCTTACTACATAGCATTACTTGTAATTCTGCAAATAAAAATTATACATACATATAGTCATGTTTCTGTTAGATACGGGGAACAAGGAGCTCTAGTTAAACACACGACTGCTAGTGATCGACTGTTTATTGCAAATCCCGGCGGCCGCGGCATCGCGCGCGCTCATACATACACAACAGTTTCTTTTCCACGGAGGTTGGCAGAAATCAGTTTTCCACTTCCAAACAAATTTCCCCAGCTTCCTCAACTTCTTTAATACTTTCATGCACATTCGTCGGTTACGAATACTCTTGACCTGACCTTTCTTCAATGTATCACCTATTTGATCCAAGTCTAGGTCGTTCCCTACCAACCAGTCATATTTGCCTTGTCTTTCGTCAGTCGCACGTAGAAACGATAAGACTACTACGTGTGCAAACCATCTTAAGCATTCTCTTCTCGTTTGTCACTAATTCGTTAATGGAAATGATAATTTTTAACACCTTTGCTGATAAAGCTGATGTAATTCCACCGGTTTTGAATATGTAAAGCGGGTCATAAAAAACGCGTGTGTTACCAAAGCAAATAGTTAAGTTATAGTCCATACAAATTCCATAACAGTATTATTTGCAATTTCGCGCGCTGTTACTATTCAAATCTAAGCAACAGTGTGCATTCACAGATTAAGTTTATTTAAATGTTTTTTTTCTGTTTCCTCGCAAATGTGTTAAAAAACGTCGTACGATATACGTGCGTATTGGTTGTAACATGCTCGGCTCAATTACGCCTTCGGCTCAGGCCGAAATTCCGCCTCGCATGTTATAACCATCATAACGCACTAATATCGTAATGTACTATTACAATAATTTTGTGTATACATCTGAATAACACATAGGCCACTATTTACAAGTTATTGCGTGAATTGTACAAAATATGACACTGAGTGTCATGTAAGTAGGAAAAAATCTACCATATGTGCAGACGAAGTCGCAAGCTCAAGATAGCAGATTCTAGCGAGCTGAGGAGAGAAAAGGAAAGGGGAATTTTCCTTTTCTCTCCTCAGCTCAGGCTCAGGGTAATGTACTGTAAATGTTTAACGGAGTAACAGTTAATGGTCAATTGTCTGTCACAACCAGGAGATGAAGGAGTTGGAGGACAAGAAAGGCACGAGGGGCAAGAAGCGCGGCGCCGACTCGGAGGACGACACGGAGGAGGCCGCGGGCGTGCGCCGCCGCATCAAAGGCAAGGCGGGCCGCGGCAAGAGGAAGAGGCGCTGATCTATTTGTTGCACTATCTGTTAAATATATTATTTTACTACTACCAAATGTGTTTTATATAACGACGTAATAAACCTGTCGAAGATACTTCAATAGGGTAGACGACTACAACCGATTATGGGCGTTTTTATACTATAATTATCTGATTTGAGCTATTTATATCTCATGAAAGTATGTCAATATACAAATTTCAGTTTAATTATTAATTTATAATGTTGTTAGATTTCTAAAATATTAGCAATTATTATTTACGTAATTCTAATGAAACGAACACATTTCTAACATTCTCACATTAAATGTAACATTTTTTTATATAGAAAGTATACCTATAAACGTACAAATAACATTATTTAGAATTTGTTTATACGCTCATACAAATTTGACGAGTTTACTGAGTTATGACGTCACAATTGCAATGTTTTTAGTATGGAGCGTTTTTGAGCGACCCGCGACAGCGCCGCAAACATGGCGATGTATCTTTAAAAGTAATAGTTGCAGGTGTACTGTTGGTTCTACAATATTTATCACTTAAAAGAGTAATCTTATTATATATAGTATAAGCGGTTACCCCACATGTTGCGTAAGGTTGCCGGCCGTTGCCTATAAAAGCCGCTGCGGTTGGCTAGCGACTCACTTATCGTCGGGCATTCGGAGCGGGTAGACCGGTCGTAACGTTATTACGTGTTGCGTTGCGTAACGTTGCGTAATTCGTAAAGTAGGCGTTAGGCTGATTTTGTTCCTCTGTAAAATTATGTTGTTGCCAAATTATTTTTTTTTAAGGAATTTCTCTTCTGATTCCTAAAATCAGAATTGGGATAAGCAACTCTTAGCCCACAATTACGAGGAACAAAGTCTTCTGCGTACTTTAGTGTTCGTGTTTGTGATAATGGCTGGCGGATCCAGTCGGAGTGACCGTAGGTCGCGAAGTCGTTCCCGTGATAAGTCGCGGCACCGTTCACGTAGCCGTCACGAAGTGTCCACTAGGAACCGCCGATCGCGACGTCGGTCATGTGGTGGGACGCGTGGTGGGGGTTTCACACCGTCAGAAGGGGCGCCTAGTCGTGATCGCCATCATCGTCGCTTGAACAGATCGCGGTCTTCAGGCGGGTCACATACCCCGGATTTGGCTATTCATTCCACGTTGAATTCGATCATGGACCGTCTTGCGTCGATCTTGGCAATATAAGTGAAGGTCAGGTTGGGCCGAGTCAGGAGAAGGTTTGACCTTTGATTGACTCAGCTGAACCTCGGAGTGTTAAGCAGATGCAAATACGGACGAGTGTGGTGCGTCGGGGACGTCATCAGATCGCGATGCGGCCTTGGCGTTCAGTGTGAAGACATACAGTTTTGTATGTATTGGACTTTATGTCCGGCAGACATACAGTTTTGTATGTATTGGACTTTATGTCCGGCAGACATACAGTTTTGTATGTATTGGACTTTGTGTCCGGCAGACATACAGTTTTGTATGTATTGGACTTTGTGTCCGGCAGACATACAGTTTTGTATGTATTGGACTTTGTGTCCGGCAGACATACAGTTTTGTATGTATTGGACTTTGTGTCCGGCAGACATACAGTTTTGTATGTATTGGACTTTATGTCCGGCAGACATACAGTTTTGTATGTATTGGACTTTGTGTCCGGCAGACATACAGTTTTGTATGTATTGAACGTACGAGTGGACGTAGCTTGAATGTGATGATACAGGTATAAGAATGAATGAATGACTGACAGACGAGGATGGTGGAGTTGCAGCAGATGGCAGCATACAAAGTGGTGACAACCCCGAGGCTCGTGTCGAGGACGACACTATGTCAGGAGAGGCCGTATAAGCGGTTACCCCACATGTTGCGTAAGGTTGCCGGCCGTTGCCTATAAAAGCCGCTGCGGTTGGCTAGCGACTCACTTATCGTCGGGCATTCGGAGCGGGTAGACCGGTCGTAACGTTATTACGTGTTGCGTTGCGTAACGTTGCGTAATTCGTAAAGTAGGCGTTAGGCTGATTTTGTTCCTCTGTAAAATTATGTTGTTGCCAAATTATTTTTTTTTAAGGAATTTCTCTTCTGATTCCTAAAAATAGAATTTAAAAAATTGTCGTCTACCCAATTTCTTTTTGGGTTACAATTTATTTATTGCGATTTATTTTAAGCTGTGCAATTTACTCTAGAATGTATGTGAGGATGAATCACTATTATTAAATAAATAAAACATGATAAAGCACGACCACGAATCTGGGCAGAATAAATGATAACTAATAAGATACTAGCCGTTTGCTGCTGGATATAATAATCTCATTTTAGGCAAATATAGCAACAAAAAAATATTGCTTTGGACCAGGAGACCTATTTTTGAATTACGTATGCGACTTCGAAATCACCGCTGACTAAATAGTAGAGATGAAACGGATGGTGGTTTGGCCGGATTCCGGATATTCGGCAAACTACGAGGTCGGAGCGCCGGATATCCGGCCGTTTCGGAAATATTCGGGCGCGTTCGGGTGTTATCGCACGTCAGCGGAGATCGGGAGCGTTCGAGTGTCGCGCGCGTGAGTTTGCGTTTGTTTCTGTCATTTTTTTTTCATTTGTGGTCATAGTTTAAGAGTCGCCTGTTACCAACAAATGCGGAAAATTTGGTCTTCATTCACCACAATTTGCCACTTGTTAATTTTGAGTACTAAACGAAATTAATATTTAACCAATTACTTTGCAATTATAAGAATAAAAGTTGTTCTTATCTTATTGTCGTATCATTTGCTTTGTGTAAACTAATGTATTTTTATTTCAATATCCGAAATCCGGCCGGATACTGTATTACTATCCGGTATCCGGCCGGATAGTGAAGACAAGGCCGGATACCGGATAGTTACCGGATATCCGTTTCATACTAAATAGTCAGCGGTGACTTTGAGGTCACGGATTCCTAAACATCCAATTTTTGAAAGTCGATCGCAGAACTGCCAACGTAGATCAAGTACACACATAAATTAAGAGTTCGGTTCCACGCAGAATGTAGCCGCTGCCGGTTATTGCCGGCTGTTATGTATATATAATATATATATATATACACATATATAATATATATGCTATATTCATATATATATATATAGACTGAAAAATCAACACATCAACTTTAAGACTCTTGTCAATATGTTCTCTAAACAAAACACAGATAACATTTCCACAAGTATGCCTGGTTTACGAGTGGGTGAGGGCACTCGTTATGAAATCACATCCGTGTCTAAGGTAGTCACATAAGTGATATTCAAAAATAAGAATTATTGAAAATCGGCGATTATTAGTCACATCGGTGATTTCTAAGTGGCATTCGTAATTCAACAATAGGTCTCCAGATCTGGGGCTTTATTTTCAAATCATTCGTCTCAGCAAGATTATTTAATGCGCTTCGTTTCCTTTTTAAGTTTTTGATGTAATCAATACTGAATATAATGGTATGGCGTTCACTATGTAGATGCAGCAAAATATTAAAGAAATCAAGTGCAGAGAACACTCTGTAATCGCACGATGCCTAATGATTGAATTAAAAATAACGCCCCCTAGATAGTCATTGTAAGGTGAGAGGTGTCAAGGTCAACAAGTCAACGTGTTGGCGGAGTTAGTCCAAGAAATGTTTTAAAAATCTACATGGCCTGCCTAATAACCTGTATGTATGTATTTATGCCTGGAAATTTGATTGGAATTCTTGTTCATCATGATTGGACTTGCAAAAGATTCATATCCTATATCCGATAGTGAATATACTGGCCTCTCTCAAGGTGCATGTAAATATCTACAAATAACATTAATTTTCTGTTCGATAGCTAGTTTAATCCATTTCATACTAATCTTGTCTATATCTTTTTCCAACCAAAAAACGACCTCCTGTCAAGACGAATCAAATTGATGTTTTTTAAATGTCAAAATAATATAAAATAAAAGGAGTTTCTTACATTCTCCCACCACAACTTAAAACATAATCTAAAATATTAGGTCTTTACCTATGAAATTGCCGTTTTCCATGAAAAAATTTAAACTATTTTTTTCATGTATTTTTTATTTGTATTAATCGAAGTAATCACCCATGCAATCAATGCATCTTTGCCAACGTAGTGGCAGTTTATTGATGCCCTTCTTAAAGAAATCAGCTGGACGGGAAGCAACAAATTCTTCAAAGGCATTTTGTACTGCCTCTCGGGTATTGAATTGTTTTCCCGCCAAGAAGTTATCCAAATTCTGGAAAAAGTGGTAGTCTGTAGGCGCAAGGTCTGGTGAGTAGGGTGGATGACGGAGAACTTCCAACTCCAGGTCTTGCAACTTGGAGACCGTCTGTTGTGCAGTATGAGGTCGCGCGTTGTCGTGCAGGAGCAGTGGAGAAGAGCGATTGACCAATGCTGGTTGGAAATGTGCGAGCTTCTCCATCATTGTTTTCAATTCTTCACAGTATACATCTGCAGTAATGCTCATCCCGTTCGGCAAGAAGCTGTGATGAATCACACCGGCGCTAGACCACCAAACAGTGACCATCACTTTTCTAGGGGTAAGTTTTCGTTTAGGGCATTGCTTAGGTGCTGAACCAGGATCCAACCACCTTGCTGAGCACTTGCGGTTATCAAACAGAATCCATTTTTCATCGCAGGTAGCAATGCGGTTCAAAATTCCTTCATTTGTGTGTCTGTTGAGCAGTGCAAGGCACGTCTCGACGCGTACTTCGCGCTGGCGATCATTGAGTTCGTGGGGCACCCATTTGTCAAGTTTTTTTACCTTGCCAATTTGACGCAAATGGACCAATATTGTTTTGATGCTAACGTCGAAAGCTGCTGCTAATTCAGCCGTAGATTGTGTATCATCAGCTCCACAATCGTCTTTAATTCGTCATTGTCAACCAAAGTCTTCGGACGACCGCGAGGTTTATTTTTCAAGTCGAAATTCCCAGAACGGAAGAGAGCATACCAATAACAGGTGGTGCGTTGGTTTGTAGTGTTAGCTCCGTAAACGTCGTTGATGTTGCGTGCCGCTTGTGCCGCGTTGCTGCCACGACGGAACTCACATTCCATAATTACTCGAATTTTTAACGTATCCATGATGGCGAAACAGATTGAAATGCGATGAAAATGTAACACTAATCAATAAATAAATGACTACTTTTGGAAAAAGAATCCCATGTTTTTAAAACAAAATTAATTTGAAATTAAAATTCTTAGCCTATTTTGATTTGAAATGGCCAGTACTGCAGAACGGCAATTTCATAGGTAAAGACCTTTTATTGTAACAGAAAACAATTTAACATTAATTAGAAATAATCAGGGGTAAAATTATAAACTACTAACAAGTTACTAATGGTACAAGTTTAGTTACGGATCTCTTAAGGATGCCACCAACTGTACGAATATCTGCTACTCGCGCTACCCCATCTCGACCAAAATAAAGTTTTTCAACTACTCCCTTAGGCCATACATTACGTGGTAGCTGGATCGACAAGAATAACTAAAGATCCTTCCTTAAGATGGTTTGCACCCTTGCCTCGACAATCTCTCGGTAACAATGTAGGAAGAAACTCTCGCAACCATCTCTTCCAAAACATATCTGCGAGTCTTTACACGTTTCTCTTCGATACAATATCACATGAACCAAGCCAGGTCACTTCCGAAATACCGCCAATATGATTTAGAGTTAATGCATTGGGATCGTCTGGAGAAGCAGGAACATGTTTTAGTGGGCGAGAATCAATCGTATTTTCGATTTCTGCCAACACAGTAATCAACATTTCCTCTTTAGGAGTCTGCTCTTTTAAAACTACTCTGAGGGCAGTTTTAACCGACCTCACTAAACCTTTCCCAACATCCATCCATGTGTGGCGAGTGGTGGGTTAAATCGCCATTTTATCTCTCGGTTTGATAAAAATGTAGAGACTTGGTCATTGTCAATTTCCTGCAGCGCTCTCCGTAGTTCTATATTCGCACCATGAAAATTCGTGCCGTTGTCGGAGTACAATGACCGCAGGGCATCCTCTACGACTCACCATTCTCCTCATTGCCATAATTGTAGAATCAGTTGACAAACTGCCAGCCAATTCAATATGAATTGCTCTGGTCGTCATGCACGTGAACAGAGCGCCGTACCGTTTTTCGTGACGCCGACCAATTGTAACTGTCATTGGACCAAAGTAATCCACACCACAATGTGTGAATGGGCGTGCATGATGTGCGAGTCTAGCAAAGGGTAAATCCCTAGTAGGCATTAATAAGGGTTTCGTCTTACGTAACTTACAAAATTGACAATTAAGCTGTACTGACCTCACTGTTTGACGCAAATTAATAATCCAATATTTCTGTCTTAATGTAATATGTGTAGACCAAATAACGATTCTATGTATCTATTTAATTTTTTGATTAAAACTATATTTACCCTTAATAACCTAAAGTTTCAATTTCGATACCAATCTTTCAAACCGAACGTTTACATTACTATTAGTTCTTTTTTATAGGTTGGCTGTACGTATTTTACTGTTAGTTCTTTCCAACGAAATGAAAAAAAGGGGAAGACCCAGTACCAACAGTCGACAAGATACTACAGTGCCTTTTAAAAGACCCCGGACAGGTGCACAAGTACTACCCTCTAATGACGTACGTTGCGATTGTATTGGTCATGAAAAAATATTTATAGATTCTAGAAATAAGTGTAAATTAGATAATTGTAGTAAACTTACCTCTTGGTTCTGTAAAAAGTGTAAAGTGTCGTTATGCGATAATAAAAAGTGTAAAGTGTTGTTATGCGATAATAAAAAGTATAAAGCGTCGTTATGCGATGATAAAAAAGTGTAAAGTGTCGTTATGCGATGATAAAAAAGTGTAGTGTCGTTATGCGATAATAAAAAGTGTAAAGTGTCGTTATGCGATAATAAAAAAGTGTAAAGTGTCGTTATGCGATAATAAAAAAGTGTAGTGTCGTTATGCGATAATAAAAAAGTGTAAAGTGTCGTTATGCGATAATAAAAAGTGTAAAGTGTCGTTATTCGATAGTAAAAAACCAATGTTTCGCATTATTTCATGCGTAATTTCTTTATGGCCTGAAGTATCAAAATTGATACCTGATATAGTGATTTTTAATACAATCACAGTTAATTTCAAGTAGTCGCGGCGGGCACAGTACATTGTATAACATACGGGCCTCTTTGGAAGTAGACTGGGCCAAAATACTGTGGAACATACCAACATCCATAATATTATTTTTTAATCTGTTAATTAAATCTCTCCTATCATCTTGATAACGGACACATTCCACCAACAAGTATTGGACATCTTCCATACTAAGGATTAATGACAGCTAATATTATTTACTGACTGATACATGTCAGCATTTATTTATCTCAATGAATTATTTACTTTACTGGCAAATACATATACACGAAACCTACAACAATGACAGCTGTCATCTGCATAGTTCATGTCAATGTGACAGATAAAGCGATTGACAGCTGTCACATTGATATAAACAATGAAATTACAACCGACTAAATTGACCATTTGATGTTATGTAAGATCGGGGCATAATTTATTGAAACCTTATGCCGCTCTATAGAACTGTTCCGATGTTATAAGTGATAATGTTTTTTGAGTTAATGTCCACAATCTGGAAATTATCCGCTGAATTTTGATAGGCCATAGTGAAAAGATGTCCAACCTATGAAATTGGACACACAGATCCACTACTGGTAACCTCCATCCATCCTCTATCGTGTTCTTCTAACCGTAGGACTTACATACATACTCAAGATCTAAAAAAAAAACAATTTTGCAACAGTGCCACTGGTCAGTGAGTATTTATAGCATTAACGACTTCGAGCAGTGTACATGCTTGTGTCCTCTTTTTAAACATGGCACACAAACTTATGTAATGTTCTGGAAATTTGTACTAATACTTTCCAAGCTGTTATTGAAACAAGGACTCATAGACGGGTCGCCACGCGGGATCCACAATCTCAAACAAATATATCGGTATGGTTTCTTACAATTTATTCTACAAGTAAACAGTCATATGTTTCATTAAAAAAATAAATTACGAAACCTGCGCTCGAGCGCACGTCGACCACTTAACACTAAGCGTAAGGAGAAATCACAACGTTCGTTTTAATTTTTTTAAATCGTTATTTATTATTTCTATACAAATAGAACTGTACAGTAAATTTCTTTTTCTTTAAATTATTATTTATCATTTCATCTTGCTTCCACGATAGACTTTTTACAAAAGTGAAAACTATCAACATCACGCACGGAATAAACGAGATCGCCGCCTCCTCACGCCCTCTGCCTCCCTCTATCCCCTACACCCCTACTCTCATTAACCGCACCCCCTACATTCGCCCCTCAACAGTATCACAATAAATAAGTACAATTTAAAACCCCCCAATTATAATACAGGCGTGGCAGTGGTCAACACAAACAACCCCTCCCTATATTTAATTAATTAAATGCACCACACGGAGCGGGGGCGGGCGAGCGTCCCGCCAGACTCGCAAACACCACGTATACAAAAAAAAAACAGATTCAAAAATTTATACACGCCACGCTGTATACAACAAGCATTATTTTTACACCTCTATCACAAAAACTTAACTGAGCGTCGCCGCGGACGACGTAATGTCAGCCTTTAATGCCATGTTTCATTATTTTTTTAACTTGAGACGACAAAATCACACACGAAGTCACGATTGAGCAATATTCTTTTAACATTTAGTAATTTAATTCGTTGATTTATGTAAGGCTGGAAATTGGCGATTTTCTTAATTTTCACATGAAAATGACAGTTTTCACCTTGAGATCTACTCCTATTTGAATACAACAACTGATGTAATAAAAATCTGATTGAACCTTACTACGTAACGACGTGCAAATTCGTCTCAAAAAAAAATCACAAAATATGGCCAGGCCATGGTCCGCGACGCGCTCTAGTTGTACATTTTACAAATTGTCAATTTCCGGTTACAATTCAAACTGTCAATTCGTAAAAAGCTTTACAAATCGACGGGCCGCCACCCCCGCCCCACTGCAAATAACTATTCACAACAAACGCTTTGGTATAAAACATTCATATCTTCCTGATTCAGTCAAAACGCAACTTAGAGCGGACCGACTAACTTTTCAACTACAATGAAAAAAATTCTCAAATGCGGGATTTCAGAGTGGATGGAACGAATGGTTCCTTTTAGTGAGGTAGCCCTATTATTTTTAATCAATTAGAGTTAAGTTTTAAATATGTTGTTTTACAAAATGTCCGACTACAATGATATTATTGTTACAACAAAACATGTAGCTTTTTAACGTTATACAAGACAATCAAAAGATTTAAATTAAGTCGAAATAGATCACATACAATTTTTAAAATAATTTAGGACAAAAGTGCCATCAATGCACTAATGTGCCATTTGAATAAATTTGATTTAGTCGTCAAGAAATCCCACTTTGAGTACATTTTAATATAATACATATAATATAAAAAAAACGCAACTATACACCAAATATATTCCTTAAAATGCATTTATATATGAGCTGTCCAAAAATATGCGACGTACAATTTTCGTCAGTGAATGTCTTTGCCTCTGTTCGTTTTATAAAACTAAAACTTTGTATAATAATATTAAATTGACATATACATCCAACATTTCTGTTGAAGCAACCGCCATTCATCTACGAAAATCTTACGAAAGCGTAACCGTTGAACGTTTTGGGCAAAACCACGAGAGTGGCCAAATTAAAATATTACTTTGTATACTAGAGATAACTGACCGCTCCATTGCACATTCTATACCTTAAAATCAACGCTGAACTGAACTCTTAGCAGCGGGACGCAAACGCCAGGTGTGATGTCGAAATTATATCAGACTTATCTACAAATAAACTTACACAGTCTAGCTTTTTACAATAGTCTATGTTCTTGGAAACACGAGCTGACTTAGAATACGGCGGGCGGAGGGCGGCCCGGGGTCCTATATCAATATCACATTGTTTTTTTTTAATTTTAAACTTTAACATATATTCGGTTGGAGTTCGCATCACACGTGTATCGCAAAGTGCACATAGGATAGTCGGCTGCGGTGGTAGATTGGCAATAACGCAAAACGACCAAAAAAAAAATTGAAACATTCTCACAATGTCATTTCTGCAAATAACCAGATCTGAAGTGTTCATCCACAAAATTTTTCCCCGCATTTTCTTTATGTGCAGAATCAGATTCCAAAAGTAACGACCGTCGAGCTTCTTCAAGAGATTGAAAACTAAAAACAAATCTACTTGGCCTAGTATTGTTTAGTAGGCCAATTTCTCTTCATTTGAGAAACCATATTATGAGACTTGTCAAAAAATAACCACAAGTCTTTATTCGTAGATGGCATTATACAAAAGAGACTATTTGTGAAAGTGATGCAATTTTTCTTCGGATATCATTTTGTGAACGTTACCATCCGCTTACTAAACCGGGAGTCGCGCCGGAGAGCTGCGGTGCCGGGGGTGCCGAGAGGTGCCACGTAGTGCCGGGGATCCCGAGGGTGCCGCGGGTGCCGCGGGGTCTCGAGGGTGCCGGGGGTGCCGGGGGTCCCGGGGGCCCGGGGTGCCGGGGGCGCGGCGTGGGCGGGGAGCTCTGCGGCGGCGGGCTCAGTTGAGGTCTCGGTCCTCTAAGTACTTGTACTCGAACGTAAAGCCCTCTTTCTTCCGCTGGCCCCACTTCTCATAATCGAAATATATGTATGTGCCCTGTTGAAGACGAGGGGAAGGTCAGTATGAACACTTTACGACCTGTTCCAAATTAATGCAGTCTAGTATCAGGGAAAAAAAAAATGTTAAGAAATAGTCAAAATGTTTGTACATTAAGAAACAGTAAAAATTGTAAAATAATAATAACATAATATATATGTATAATAACAATAATGATAACAAATTGAAAATAATAGTAGTAATAAAAAAAAATAACTAGCTTAAACAATTAGCAATAAATTCTAATGTAATCAAGTAATATGTAAGATTTCTAAATTATAATTATTCGTAGTTACACACAAATGTAAATACTAATCATAGATATTAATTAAACATTGTTAGTCTTAAGGAATAGTTAGAACATAGATATAGATGGGGCTACGAGTGTGGGGGACAAGACCATCTGTCCCCACAAAACGGAGAACAATAGCTTTCTCCTGATCGACAAATGATATGTTACTTGTAGAATAAATAATATATAAGGAAAGGTATAAAGAAAGACTAACACAAACAAAAAAGAGTGTGGACCAAAGAGTCCACAGAAAACCAAAGAGTTAAAAAAAAAATAATGTAGTCAAAAAAAATGGTCTGGCATACGTATTATAATAAGTGATAAAAAATCGGTGTACGAAACTCCCATACAAGCTTGCCGTTCTTCTTTAACCGCAGATTTTATGTGGGACATATAACTGACCTGCTCATACTCTTCATTGATGACCTTGGGCTCCTCATGCCGCTGGAACCACATCATGTACTTGGTGTGGAACCTCCAGCTCTGCTTCTTGAGCGCCTTGGCCGCGAGGTACTGCGCCTTGGTGCCCTCCATGTAGTAGAACACGAAGAACAGCGTCTCCGTCGACAGCCGCTGGAAGAACTCCACAGAGTCCGAATGGGGAAGCAGCACCTGGGATCAAGCGGCCGCGTCATGCCGGCTGGACTGCTGAACTGGTGTTTTTGGTTGGGACGAACTTCGTCATCTAAGCAACTTGTCATAAGTAAAACATTGGCCAGTATTTCATTAACTATATTTTCAGATTTGAACCTCGATGGACTAAATCACAACTGGATTGTTACTGTTCAACCATTGATCTAAAAAAATATAATGGCGAAAAGTTTCTTTGGTTGCAAGTGCTAAGCCCAGGAACTAGACTGGTTTGAAATGAAATTATTTGACCATGTTTGTGGAAAAATAAATCGGTTTAGATATGCTCTCTGGAGACTGACTAAACTTACCAATATACAAACTGCTTTAAAAGCATATTACGGTTATGTATAGAGATCGGATAATCGGATGCATATTTACCTAAAGTTGGTTTAAGACAAAGTATGGAAACGGCTTTTTATTGTTTTGTTAAATAAAATTTTTCACCATTTCTGTTTTTTTATTCAATTATTTAATTGATTATTGTTTTAGTCAAACTAGCTCACTACTTTCGTATAACACTCTTCATGTAATAAATCGTACATTCAAATCGCACGGGGAACTGAAACTAAACTTCATGTAAATACGTATGCATAGTTGTATAAATGAACCCGGAGTCTCGGTCTTTTGAAAATAAATACCACGTGCTAATTTAGTAATTTTCAAACAATATCACTACGTTAAATTAGCAGTCCCGTAGTTTCCCGAAATTTTTATTTAACAAAATTTATTTTAAAAAGCCGCTTCCATAATTTGTGAGCTAAAAATTAACTTTAGGTAAATATGCTTCCGATTATCCGATCTCTAGTTATGTAGCTTCTAATTTAAGTTATGGGATCCAATTGTGGGGTAATTCAATAAATATCCAAAAAGCATTTGTCGCGCAAAAACAGTGCATTCGCGCATTAAAGAATGTACCCCCATTAACTACTTGCAAACCGTTGTTTCAAGAGTTAAATCTTTTATCACTTCCTTCAATGTACATTTTCGAAGCGTGTCTATTTGTTAAGCAGAATCCTGATTTATTTTTAAAGAAAAAGATGTGTTGAAGTTTGCTACTAGATACCCAGATGAATTGCTTCTGCCGCATATAAAGACTGATATATGTCGAAGAAATTGTTACTCTATGGTAGCCAGAATATATAACAACCTACCATTAGACATTTCTAGTTTGCTTACCAACCGATTCAAAAACTGTCTGTTTAAATGGCGATCAAAAAATGTTATTATTCTGTTTCTGAATATTTAACTACGAGGGCTGCTACTTATGTATCCGGAATAGAAAAATTAAACAAACGTATATGGCTAAATATGGGTTTATTGTTTTTCAAAGTATTCTCCGCGATGATCGATACACTTTTGCATACGTTGAAACTAATTTTTATAGCATTTTTTCCACTCTGATTGCGGTATCTCTGAAACGTGCTGTTTGAACGCGTCGACGGCATCTTCAAGGGTCGAAAATTATATGCAACAGTTCAGTAATCATTAGCTAGGTGTCGCCAGTTTATATGGAATATTACTTTCTGCTAGCACATGTACTGTTAACCAACCGTTTTATTTGTATATATTGGAATTTTCTAAACTGTTACATTTTTTTCATGAAAATGTAACATATGAGATTTAAGTAGCATCTACAAATATCAGTTGCGGATTAAACTCGTTCTTAGTTATTCAATGTCACTAAATTCGATAATTTTTAAGTTACTTGTTTAATTTTCATTCATTCTAAACTAAATACGATAGTTGGCGGCATTAAAACGGGTCAATAGATATAAAAAAATTATTTTATGCCCCCCACACTAATATTTTTTTTTATCTTGTGTCGTGGGTGCAGCCACAAACATAGAAGTCTCACATACACAAACACCCAGACCGGAACAAATTTTTTAACCGGAAAAAACGGAAATATGTGTTGACAGCGGTTTGACATATCTTGAACTATGACTAGAGATCGGATAATCGAATGCATATTTACCTAAAGTTAGTTTAAGACAAAGTATGGAAACGGCTTTTTATTGTTTTGTCAAATAAAAATCCCGGGATTGCGGAATTGGATAGCCGGATGTTTATTTATTTACCTAATTTAGTTTTTGACAAAGTATGGAACTGTCTTTTTATTTTATTTCCATAAATAAAAATCCCGGAATTCCGGTACTGTAGAACATTTTGGTAAATACGTATGCATACTTGTATAAATGAACCCGGAGTCTCGGTCTTTTGAAAATAAATACCACGTGCTAATTTAGTAATTTTCAAACAATATCACTACGTTAAATTTGCAGTCCCGTATTTTCCCGGGATTTTTATTTAACAAAATGTATTTTAAAAAGCCGCTTCCATAATTTGTGAGCCAAAAATTAACTTTAGGTAAATATGCATCCGATTATCCGATCTCTAACCATGACATTTAAGCCATGAATAACTTCACACAATGTGCTTTTTTTCTACTATAAATTTGACAAAGTCAAAGCTTCATTCCGTCGTCACGGTGATAAACAGAACCGACTAATAATTCCCGTTTATTATGTAGCGTATCCCAACTAATATTATAAATGCGAAAGTGTGTTTGTTTGTTTGTTTGTTTGTTTGTTTATTTGTTTGTTTGTTTGTTTGTTTGTTTGTTACCTCTTCACGCTTAAACTACTGCACCGATCATCACGAAAATTTGCATACACATAGTCTGTGGTACGGGGAAGGATATCACATTTTATCCCGGAAGAAAGTAGCTACTGTTCCCGTGGGATCGAAATTAACGCGGACGGAGCAACGACGGGCGGAGCCACGGGCAAGAAATAACATATAATTATTTAATAATATTTAATATTTGCATACACATAGTCTGCGGAACGAGAAAGGACATAGGACACCTTTTATCTGTTCCCGTGGGATCTAAATTAACACGGCGGGCTACTAACAGTGTAATCCTTACTAATATTATAAATCGGAAAGTGAGTTAGTTTGTTTGTTTGTTTGTTCCGCTTTCACGCCGTAACTCCTGAACCGATTGCTTTGAAATTTAGCAGACGTAAAGATAAAAGTCCGGATTAAATAATAGGCTACTTTTTATCCCGGAAAAATCGACAGATCCCACGGGATGCACAATAAAGGCTTCGCACGAAAACTACTGCACAGATTTTCATGCGGATTTCATTCATCAATAGATAGACTGATTCTTGAGCAAGGTTTTGCGGTATTTTTTATCTGTTTAGTCCCACGGGAAGCGCGATAAAACCTTCGCGCCATAAACCGACTTCTGCGCATATGTAGCCGTGGGCAAAAGCTATGACCCTTAACCCTCTATAGACCCAATCCCGAAATCCACGCGGGCGAAGCCGCGGGCAGAAAGCTAGTTAAAAATAAAATATTGTTAATTTAAAAGTGACAATCTAATGTGCCTGAATGCAATATACATGTCACGTGAACGTGACCTGACCATTTGTAAAAATACCATTCCTCAGAGGTGACTTATTTTCAAATGACAAGTTGCGAAAGTAACGAACTACGTCTAAATGCCATCATCATGGATCGTAATCATAAATACGCAATCTTCAGATGACTTGTCAACAACTTATCACTAGAGATCGGATAATCGGATGCATATTTACCTAAAGTTAGTTTAAGACAATGTATGGAAACGGCTTTTTATTGTTTTGTTAAATAAAAATCCCGGGATTGCGGAATTGGATAGCCGGATGTTTATTTAATTACCTAATTTAGTTTTTGACAAAGTATGGAACTGTCTTTTCATTTTATTATAATAATCCGTCTCACTCACACTCATTAAATCGGAAGTTAACTCAGAGTGAGATACTAGACCATTCTTACGCCCGGGCACCATTTCTGTTTTTTTATTCAATTATTTAATTGATTATTGTTTTAGTCAAACTAGCTCACTACTTTCGTATAACACTCTTCATGCAATAAATCGTACATTCATAAATCGCACGGGGAACTGAAACTAAACTTCATGTAAATACGTATGCATAGTTGTATAAATGAACCCGGAGTCTCGGTCTTTTGAAAATAAATACCACGTGCTAATTTAGTAATTTTCAAACAATATCACTACGTTAAATTTGCAGTCCCGTATTTTCCCGGGATTATTATTTAACAAAATGTATTTTAAAAAGCCGCTTCCATAATTTGTGAGCCAAAAATTAACTTTAGGTAAATATGCATCCGATTATCCGATCTCTACTTATCACACATTGATCTCTAAATCAGGTATAATCATTAAAGTGGCAAGTAGTCTATTTTTTTTATTTGTGAAACAAACGTGAGTGCGGTCCAAAATTTGCTTTGAGTGCTCGTCTGCGAAATTTACATACAAATGCTTGATTCACAATTGAACATCTGTACATAATACCTATACTATCCATTTTCATTCATTGTTAACAATTTACAATACGGAACCGTTTGCATGTAAATACGAACAAGAAAGCAGACATCAAATTTTGGACTGCACTCTTGATAATTTGCGTGTCTTTGTCTCAAACGAAGAAAATTTACTACCTAGCAACGTTAATAGGGGGATTTTAATGATATCAACTTTGTAAGCTTTCCTGGAAAGAAGCTTGGCAGAGTTTTATTGTATCATATATTTATAAACAATAATAACTTACTAATTTCAGGTCCAACAAAACCGACTATTTATCATTGAGAACAGCCTTATAATTCGAACAGCCCATACAATATATATGTATATACAATTAATATACATATACATGCGTATATATACATACAGTAAGTAGACTCCCAAGTCTACTTACTGTATTCACAATTTTGACGAATTGCGTATTTTGTTCAAATACGGTTCAACTACTTGCATCTTTGGCATATTGTGACATTTCCTTGGGACAATATAACATTAAGTATTCAAAAGAACAGAAATGCATCTTATTGCAACTTTTGACCCAATGATTCTTAAACAAGACGATATCCTTAGAAAAAAAAAATAATTGTAGGCGGAATATGTGACAAAAACATTTTTAATATTTCACTTCAATAATTATCTCAAAATCGGTTACTGTGTTTAACTGGAAACTTGATATTTCTTTATTCTACATTTAAAAAAAAGCAACCTTTCTTCAGTCGTACCTGATTGTAGTAAATCGGTGTGGGACAGATATTTCTGGGGAGGTAGGATCGCGATCTCTCGGAGTCCGAGGGGTGCGGCATGTGGTAGAACGACGCCTCCATCATTTGGAATTGTAGCTGATGGTCCTGTAAAAAAAGACGATGTTTGGAGATAGAGTTGCCGCAAATAGTTGTTATAGCGACTAGTCTAGAGTATAGATATTTTCTAAGATTTATAAGAAATCTGCTTCATGTTATAATATACATTTATATGTAGGTAATTTAAACAATTACTACATATGAATGTATATTTAAAATTAATCAAAAAGTCTGATTTCTTGAATGTCATAATCATATATATATAGGCACAGGACTGAATTTTAATATTAAACACTAGCGGGCCCGACAGACTTCGTCCTGTTTCACAAAAAGATTTGTAAAGTGGCAGTTTTTTATTCCTACTTATTTTATAGATAATTGTCGAACATTGTTTTATCCTATCATTAATACTCTTCGCAGCGTATGCGATGAAAGACATTTTATGGGTAATTTTTTTACACCTTCGGTTGATTTTAATAAGAAATTCTAAAGATTTCTATAGTAATCTAGTACTAAATATAGCCTATGTTATACTCAGTGATAATGTAGCTTTCTAATGAAGAATTATTAAAACCGGTCCAGTACTTTTTGAGTTTATTCGTTACATACAAAAATACAAATCTTTCCTCTTTATAATATTAGTGTAGGAAAACAAAATTTACCGTCATTTATTTTCTCTGTATTTTCTAATATTTCTATAGTTATTTTTAGTTCATTAATTGGCGAAAGATTCTATCGTAGAATTGTTAAATAAGCGAGAGTTGCAAAATACGTCGCCCGAAACAAAATAAATCTACAAATAAAAAATAATAAGTTCAACTTATTTTAACGTGATTTTCCTGTCACTAAATTGTTAATTCTATTTTTACAAGCTTTTATTTACTTTCACCTGTCCCACTGTCTCTCTGTAATTAAATCTTGCAAGTTAAATTTGGTCCGCCTGCCGCTTTCCGATTGAGCTGACAAGTACCTATAAATCGGATTACAATGCAATATTATTGTGACATAGAGCTAATCTGATGATGGAGCTGGGAAGATGGTCATAGGAACTCCGTAATTAAACGACACAACCTCATCGAGTTTGGACTCATTTGATTCGTCTTGACGAGTATTGTGATACAATATGGACATTATTAAAACCAACAAAAGGTGTAAAAAAATTAGCCATAAAATGTCTTTCATCGCATACGCCGCGAAGAGTATTGATGATAGGACAAAAAAAACGTTGAACAATATTATAGAATATATTAATATATAAATTTTTATATACAGTGGACCCCGGTAATCCGGCCCCTGTCTAATCCGGCACCCCCTGTAACCCGACATGGTCTATTATTTTTTTGTTGAATGCATACATATTCGCTAATGCATGATTGAACAAGTTACAACTTGTACGCACCATCACTACTGCGCTCGACGCGTAGGGTATTGTTTTTATTCTAATTTCTTAGTTTGAATTTTTATTTAACAATGTTAAAAAAAATATACTTGATGAATATTTTTATGCTTCTTAAATTGATTGATTCATAGTTTTTGATTATTTTAGTATGTACATTTGTTTGTACACAATTATTTCCTAACGTGAAGATATTGCATATTTTTTGTAAGTTGTTTTTATAATAAAACGTAATCTCTCTATATATTCTTTATATAATATAAAGAATTTTATAATTAGATCTGTAATTTGTCGGATTACAAGGTACTCTTTTGTGAAAAAATTCGGACTATAAGGGTTCTTAGGCAGTACTCTATAATCCGACAAATTCGATAGTTCAATACTGCCCTGCAAAATGATTGTCGGACTACCGAGGGTCCACCGTATAGAACATATTTTTATTTTTCAAAGGACATTGTTCCGGCTCCATACATGTTCTGCCTAAGAACCGTTCGAATCGAAAGTGACTTATATAAACTCTTAAAATTATATGGAATCCTATGAAATAAGTTTTCACGAACGGACACTTCAGGAAACTAAAATAATTACGAAAAAAGTTAATATTTTGAGGTTATAAATAAAAAATAACCAACCTTGCGTGAAATATCAGAGTAGTAATATTAACAATACTATGTACAGATAGCTGTACATAGTATTGTTAATATTACTTTCCTAGTTCTAGAAGAGAGCATATATACAGAGACTACTCTACTAGATACTAGGAAAAGAGATAGAACCTAGTCAAGTTTAAGATAATTCTTTGACAATTATCATTTTAGAAAATCCAGTCCTTTACACACAGCCGAGTCTACCAAGTACGCAATGTAATCGGAGTCCGTAATCAAGCCAAAGTTGTTAGAATAAAATCATGAAACACATAGAAAATCACAAAAGAAACGATAGTCGCAAAGCGATCAAAAATTAAATGAAAAGGACACAGATAAGGTATGAAGTACACCAGTGTTGCCAAATACGAAAACTATAATACTCGAATGCCAAGCTAGAAATTCGCGATTTCGCTTAAAAAATATATAATACTAGTTTTTTTCTAGCTAGTCAATTTAGGTATTTAAATGAATAAAATGTTATCAACTAATTTTAATAACCGACTTCAAAAAGGAGGAGGTTCTCATTCGATCCGTATTTACCGAAATCGCGAAAACTTCCGAAACTGGCATCACTGGCTGACGGAAAACATTTTATACGACATCAATAATTGTGACCCAACTTTTTATTTGGAATTTATTTATTTGAAGTGTCCGTGGAATACTAAAATATGTTTCAAGTAATATAAAAATAAATAAAAATTATAGTATAAATTATATTCACATCGGTTCTTAGGCCAAAATTGAACAATGTCCTTTACTGATTCATGGTCGTTTTATTTAGCATGCTTATAACTTAAATATCTGTACCTATTTATGTCTACCCGTGCAAAGCCGGGTTGGGCCGCTAGTGTATTATAATAATGTTGGAGGGCTGTGGCCTCCTTCTGTGAAGCAGTAATGCTCCAGAAGGAGGCCGCCGAGCGGGGCCGGGAGGGACCACGCCGTTCCGTGGCCGGGGGGCGTCGTCAGTGGTGGAGATGGGGGAGGTACTGTAGCCTCCCCCGAGGAAGGGTCCCCTGTATCGGCAGGGCAACGCAGGCTGGGGGTTCCCGGAAGTAGCTTGGCGTTCCCGGGGGCTCCCTACATGCCTGGTTAAGGCCATCCCTGAGATTTTTAGTGGGTAGGCCTCCCCCTTCTGACGAGGAGAGCCCCACATAACCGCCGGCTCGCCACAGCCGGGGTATGCAACTTAATACAATAACTTAATGCATTTTCCTCAGGGGAACAAAAAAAAAAGTGTATTTTAATGTGTGACGATAGAACCATATAAAAACGTGTGGCTACTTACTGAATTAAGCGGCGCGGGCCCTAAAGGCGCTACGCCCAATAAGGGCGGTATGTGCGCGTGCGCGGGCAGCTGCGTCTGCGGCTGCGTGCGTCTGTTGCTCTGCGGACAACAGGTACTTCCCTTACATTGCTATACTTCTTTATAATTTGCGACCACTTTTCAAATAATATACTGCACCATTCGTCGCCAACGAGAGGCAAGAGCCTATCCTGATTCAGGTTTCAATCACACTGACTCGGTGTACATATGAAATTAAAAACAATAAACGAAATGCGAATGTGGTTTTTTGACGTGAATACGTCTTTAAAATTGCTTCCATAGGGACGCAAATCAAAAATCGAATGATAACAAAATCGGGGGATACAGTTTAGTGTTGTAGCTACATATCTATCATCCCCATCCAAATTCCAATTACACCACTGGATAGCTAAAGGATCAAAGAATTTATTACGCCCAGTAAAGACATCGCGCGCGGTGGAGGGGAAGCCCCGCCAATTTGAAGGCCGTTTTGCTGCGTACTATTACCCGTTACGAGACGTATTCACGTACAACAAACGGCCGTGTCCATAACACAGCCACACCCCTTTTTTTTCATATCCTTGGTAATGTAATAAGGTAGGCAGCAGCAGGCTGGTGGTACGAACAGCACTGAAGCCCAAACATGGACAAACTGAAATAATTTACCACATTGACAGGAGAGGCTGCAGAGTAACTAGGCCTGCAGCGCCGAGAGCAGATCTTTGCTAAGTTCAGGACAGTCATAGCGTGGCCGGCAGCGCAACACATATATTTTTATTATATGTAATAAACTTTGAAGCAAACAAATCATTAGTTTTCGTCAAAAAACTTTTCCACGATCTAATAAAATTGGCCCACTTTTATAAAGAATGACTTACTGAATAGGACACAAGTGAAATGAAACTAATTGTACATTCAACTCAGTATGGAGGGGCGCACGAGGGGGGACGAGGGACAGACAGTAGCGAAGTGCCGAGTACCATTTGACTAGAGTTAAACTCGATTCCTGCATTCGACTCGCCTACTCGAATACCAATTGAGTACGCCGGACTCGATTCTGGTACTCAGGTCAGGAAGAATCGGTTCCAACTCGCTAACTCGATTCTATTTATACGACTCATACTGTCTCGAGTTTAGTATTCGAGTTTGGTTAACTTGCAAACTGTTTACATAAGCTCCTAATGCTCTATTATATCTTTATTCAATGTTTATTACATTTTAATAAAAATTACAGTATTATTAGTATTGTGTCATTGTGCTACACGCTGTTTGAATCTAACTCCTTTCTATTTTTCCTTTTTGTTCTAAAATCGGACTCTAGTTCTAGACTGGACTAGAATTTCCAGACTCGAATTTCTAGACTCGAGTCTAGAAATATTCGAATACCAAACATAGAATTCAAGTACTGGGCTCGAATCAGGGAATCGAGTCCTGATTCGAATACCGTATAAATTGACTCGAATCGACTCGATCAGAGCGACAGACAGAGCGACCCACCTGGTGGTCCAGCCCCGCGCGCTGCACGACCTCCTGCGCCATGGCTTTGAGCGAGGCGGTGCCTCCCACCACGAGGCCGGCGGCCAGCAGCGCGCTGGGCGTGGGCGCGGCGCTGCCGCCGCTCGCCGCGCCTGAGCACCCGCTCACGCTCGACGTTTCGCTCACTCGACCGCTGTAAACAAACGGTGAATTTCCTCAACACTATACGAATATTTTTCAAAATCAAAAACTTATTTTTCAAATAGGATTTTTACAATCACTTATGCGCGAATTTTTTTCCGCTACCGGTTACTTCGTTTTAGTCTTATGAGATCTTAAGCAATACACACATGGGGAAATCAGTACAAAATATGGGAAAGTGTAATACGCGTAAGACGCGACGATGGTACGGAAACGACTGACTGTACCATTTTTTCTCCTTTGTATTTATATCCATTTCGGTGACACTGACGTACAAATAATACCCAGAATACTTTACAATTTAACGAAAGAGTTTTTTTTTATAACTACCTACATTACCAAGAACATTTAACAACAAATATACAAGTCGGTACAATCTCTGATACCCACGCGTTTACTGAGAGTTAACTAGCTCTCAGTAAAATACAATTCTTAATATAATCACAAGAAGTTAATTGATATTGAAGTATGCTTTCAAGTTAAAGGTTCGATAAATTTGGATATTTTTTTTACAAAGTTTGTACGAGTATGAAGATTTTAATTATAAACTTGATTAAAACATAAAAGCTTTACATTTGCAATACAAAATTCTAAGTTAACATGTAAAGTCTGGCGACTTGCTTTGTGTACATAGCCAGATTACTCCTGTATAGAAAAAAATTACTGTCGAAATTTGTATAAAAATAAATTATAAACTCGCCTAACACAATGATCATAGCACAAAGTACATTCATGCTACAAAAATGTGTTCATAACAATACTCTAATGAATCACTTCGGAATATATAGGATGTATATAAGTTTCTTTCTCTTACTAGCATGAATATTTTAGTGTTAATTAAAAGTAATAGATAGTTTTAATATAACAATAACTCTCCCGAGATCAACGTGATAATTATAAATATATAATTTTATTTTACCACTTGCTAGTAATAATGTATATCTTAAAAGTGTTTAATCATTTACTCATTGAGATAAAATCATTGGGTGGCACCATCTTAATAGCCAATTAAAAATATAGTTAATAATGTTTTTTATACTTTAAACGAATCTTTTGATTTTAATTCCGTTCAATGTGATTGTAGTCTGTAATTTGATATAATAATATTGCACACCTGTTTAAAGTTAATTGTTCATATGTATACACCGTTTTAAGCAATAAATATATTCTATTATTTTTATCATAAAGATATTTTTACCTAAAGTATTTTTATTTAATATTCTGGAAAATTCATATTGTAAATGTTTAATCTGTAGCCGGAAGTATTGGTTAAGTATTTCAGTTGCGTGTTTATAATAGTTATATTATATTAATTATAAAACATTATATTGTGTTGTGCTTAATATGCACATTTTCACGACATAGATCATGTTTTCAACGATTACATATATTTAAAGAGATTAGATGTTTGTTATTCTTTCCAGCAAAAACTACAGCCACAACATCGAGCGTGTGTGTTGCAACTACATAAAAAGACCATAATCCAGCGTCTAATTCCTTACGAGACATGAGCAAATCGCTGATTTTCAGTTACAACCTGAGGGAACTAAGACTTCGACACTCAGCCGCTATGACATATGTATACTTGATACTATTTATTTTATGTGCTTATGTCAATTAAAACCTTAAATTAAAGCATTTTAGAATTATATTGAGAAAAAAAAATATGTCAATATTAAATAAATAGAAATATATGTCAGTATAAAATAAAATGTGGCGATAGTTTCAAGCCCCGAGGAGGAACAGGGTAGAAAGAAGTTATATACGAAAAGAAATCGCACTAACGCATTGAAAAAGTAATGTTCGAATTCGGACAATTTGAAAACAGAGGAAAATATTTATAACGAACAAACTCACTTCTCTTCATAATATAGCACTCGTGAACAAATGCAATGTAGCAGCTACCAATAAATCTATTAGATTTGTGTGGGTTAAACAATGTGCGAGGAAACGCCCATGCGAGCTATAAAAACACTGAACACTGGGAAAGTCTACAGTAATATATATGTATATTTATATGTTAAAGATTTTTATATCTGTTAGTCAATATGCCCTGTCACACCTACCGTTTTTGTTAAACTCTTAATATAGGTACCTCAAATTCCTATCTCACTCGTATCCAAACTTCTTACAACACAGACTCGCACAAATGATATACATATATCACAAATCCGCTATCTAAAAACTTATAAAAATTTAAAGGTAAAATTTCTGCAACAATATATCAGTATAATTCACAATATTATTTTGATTACAGAGTCAATACCAACTTGCGAAGTTGCATTTGTATCGAGCACGGCACTACTGCGATGTATTCTATCTACCCTACAACTAAATAAGAAAGTAATTTGTTTTACCGTCGCCTGATGTATGCGTAAAGACATTCAACAAATCGTCTGCTCAAATTCAAAACCTAGTAACACCTAATTAAACAAAAACGGTTTTTGGCATTTTTCGACTTACTAGGTAGTACCGAAACGACGTGGACCTTAAAACACCCATTTTCATACGTAATTTTTAAGATATAATTTAGCAAGTCCAAGTAATGTCATGATTATGAGAATTTCTTTGAAGTACAAATTCTAAACTTAGTATGCCACAATACAAATTTAAACCCCCAGCATCTCAGCGACTTACTAAGTTATGAATAGAGATCGGATAATCGGATGCATATTTACCTAAAGTTAGTTTAAGACAAAGTATGGAAACGGCTTTTTATTGTTTTGTTAAATAAAAATTTTTTATTCAATTATTTAATTGATTATTGTTTTAGTCAAACTAGCTCACTACTTTCGTATAACACTCTTCATGTAATAAATCGTACATTCATAAATCGCACGGGGAACTTAAACTAAACTTCATGTAAATACGTATGCATAGTTGTATAAATGAACCCGGAGTCTCGGTCTTTTGAAAATAAATACCACGTGCTAATTTAGTAATTTTCAAACAATATCACTACGTTAAATTTGCAGTCCCGTATTTTCCCGGGATTTTTATTTAACAAAATGTATTTTAAAAAGCCGCCTCCATAATTTGTGAGCCAAAAATTGACTTTAGGTAAATATGCATCCGATTATGCGATCTCTAGTTATGAATTTGCAATACCAACTTGCTATGTTTTGAATTTGGCGCAAAAATAACAAATAAATATCCAATTAACCTAGTAAAGCAGACTTACTAAGTTTTGATACCGTTTTTATAGTTATATTTGGGTAAATTCAAGAAAAAAAAAGTATGAGTGATTTTAGTGTAACTATACTCCAAATAGATTACGAGTATTACAAAGTAAAATGTCAACCATATAACACAACTTTTCGTCAAACACCCAAATCGTTATCTCTTCCGGTTTCATCAGGCTAACGAATCAAAGTAGCCGACCCGTTTTTTTGCTCTCCTGAACATTTTTGTTGGAAGGAGTTACTATGTTTTGATTTTAAGCAGCCGAAATATCAACGACTAGCTGGTGTCCGCGACTTCGTCTGCACAGACAGTAGATTTTTGCCTACTTACTTGACACTTATCGTAATATTTTGAACAATTCACACAATCCCTAATGTTATAAACGCGAAAGTTTATAAGGTAAAAACTGAATGGATTGTAATGAAACTTTTTAACACCTTTGCTCGTAAAGCTGATGTATTTCCACCGGTTTTGAATATGTAAAGCGGGTCATAAAAAACGCGTGTGTTACCAAAGCAAATAGTTAAGTTATAGTCCATATACAAATTCCATGACAGCCATTTGCTATTTCGCGCGCTGTTGCTATTCAAAATTCGAACTAATCGCCGCGCGGCGCCAGTCAGTAGTAAAATGGCGGGAAAGCAACAGTGTGCATTCACAAATTGAGTTTATTTAAATGTTTTTTTTGTTAAATGTGTTAAAAAACGTCGTACGATATACGTGCGTATTGGTTATAACATGCTCGGCTCAATTAGGCTCTCGCCTTTGACTGGGGCTGAAATTCCGCCTCGCCTGTTATAACCAACGTAACGCACTAATATCGTAATGTACTATTACAATAATTTTGCGTATACATTAGAATAATACATAGGCCACAATTTAGAAGATATTGTGCGAATTGTACAAAACATGACACTAAGTGTCATGTAAGTAGGACAAAATCTACCATCTGTGCAGCTGAAGTCGCAAGCTCAAGATAGCAGATGGATGCAGCAGGGGAATTTTTAAAAGTTTTTTATTTTAATGTTAACACTAGTGATATGCCGTTTATCCGTATCCGTTTCCGTATCCGCGGATATCCGAGGCAGAAGAAAGATTCATATCCGTGTCCGTATCCGTTAGTTTTTGGCAGATCTTTTTGCAGTCTCCTTTAAAGAATAATTCATATTCTTGAGGATGTTTTCTTTGTAAATGATTTTTTAAGGAAGTTGAGCCTTTACCCTTACGAGAATACTTTCCATCACAAGTTTTACACTTTGCACATTTATCATTTATTATCACAAAATAATTCCATATTACACTACTCAGCGTCGGACTGGCCATACAGTCGAGGTGGCATTTGCCAGCCGGGCCCCAGCTTGCGCGGGCCCCTACGGACCTGGGTTGCGGGGCACGCGGCAGGGCACGTAGCACAGCGGCAACGCTGCGCAGGCCCCCTGTCCTACGGTTGCCCGCGTGCATGTCTCGGAAACTATGCGTCGTACAAAAAAGGTGTCTCGGGCCTCGGGATTGCGATCAGCCACCCGGGCTCTTCCGGCCCAGTCCGACCCTGACACTACTAAACTTCTTTATATACATTTTTTTAAAATCATGTACCAATACCAAACTCAAGCGTTATCTATGCTGCCCAGTGTCACATTAAAGTAAAACAAAACAAAAAAAGACCCGCCGCGCAATGCAAGTCGAAACATGTTTAAACTCAAGGTCGCGCGCACAGACACCGAATGTGTCAGAAAGTTAAGATCTGTATCCGTATCTGCGGATCTTGACACCAAATATCCGTATTCAGATCTGTATCCGCGGACCTAGATTTTTTTGACAACTCAATAAAGTCTATTGAGTTCTTGAGTTATAAATACCAAGTACATGTATGATACATGTCCTTGGTACTTACATATCGGATTATTCTAACAGTGAATGACAGAAAAAAAATGAAAATATTTTATCTAATTTACGTGCATTTCTTATCTGCCAGACAGAAATGAAAGACTTTTAAGACCTGGAGACCTATTTTTGAATTACGAATGCGACTTCGAAATCACGGATGTGACTAATAATCACCGATTTTCAATCATTCTTATTTTTGAATATCATTGATGTGACTACCTTAGTCACAGGTGTGATTTCATTACGAGTGCCCTCACCCACTCGTAATCAAGTCATACTTGTGGAAATGTTATCTACGTTTTGTTTGATTTTCCAGACTATATATATATATATATATATATATATTTACATATAAATAACCTTTATATACCTATAATATATACATAGATATATATGAATGTAGCATATATATATATATATATATATATATATATATATATATATATATATATATATTATATATATATATATATATATATATATATAATATATATATATATATGTGTGTATATAATAACCACAATGGTTAAGCCGGCAATAACCGGCAGCGATTACATTCAATATATACATATAAAAAACTTTATATACCTATAATATATACATACATATATATATATGAATGTAGCATATATTATATATATAATAACCATAATAGTTAAGCCGACAATAATCGGCAGCGGCTACATTCTGCGTGGAACCGAACTCTTATATTTATGTGTGTACTTTATCTATGTCGGCAGCTCTGCGATCGACTTTCAAAAATTGGATGTTTAGGAATCCGTGACCTGTGATTATTTCGAAATCGCATTCGTAATTCAAAAATAGGTCTCCTGGCTGTATGTTACAGAGCCTTTGCCTTTCCCTAGTGGGAAGAAAAAAAACCACTACACTTATCCATGGTCGTTTGACTTCACATATATTTTTTTTCTATTGGGGGACAGTGTCATTTGACAGATTTCCTCGCTCCGCCCCCACTTCCCCTCGGTTAACTGTCAAAATGTTCTTTGGCGGCGTCCGCCATATTTGTTTTCATTACAAAGTAATTGTGTCGATCGAGTAGTCACCGTTGTGCTTAAACTCTCCACTTTATTTTGTAATATTCATTAAGATTTCAGCGTGGTTATTTGCTTAGCAGCAAAATGCCTAGAAATCTTGTGTGCTGTGTTGGTAATTGCCGAAATTCGCGACAGGACGCTATTTTATATAAGTTTCCAAAACATGAGCAAAGACTCTGTAAGTGGTTAAAGTGTTTAAATGCTGTGTGTGACAGTGAAAACTTGGCGCCGGGTGTCACGTCGTTTGCAGTAAACATTTTGAGTCAAGATTCATTTCACCAAAATCTCTACTCATGTGGAGCTTATCAGTCATTGTTTTCTGTGAACGAGATATCTAGTGGAATACCGTCCTTTACCGGTAAACATTTTATTAATATAAATTAAGCGTCTGCTGCGTATCATATATTGGGCCTTACCTATGAATTTGACGTTTTTGTACATGTAACTTTATAACTTTTTAGTTTAAGACTTATAGAAACTATTTTTTTGTGTTTCATTTTAACCGTATAATTTAATTTTTGATTACTATTGAATCTCTTAATTTGTATATTTTAATTGAAAAAAACAACCTCAATAATAGCTTATGTCAGAATTGTTAAGTTTTTTAACTGAAACTTTCTTCTCTTTTCTCAAAATTATGTGATTAGTTAGTTAAATTTCTATTGATATGTATTTAAAAGTTTCATAAAGTTTGCTATCTCGGTTATTAAATAAATAAGAAAAACATTTTAAAAATCTCCATACAAAATGCCAATTTCATAGGTAAGGTCCCAATATTTATTATAAAATGTTCAGGGTGGTATTACCGATATGACACACCAAAAAAGTTCATTTTAACAAGAATGTAAAGTTGAAGCCCTAGGTAACCACAGACTATGAGACTTAAAAGGTAATATACAACATAAATTGTAACTATTCCCGGGTTTAATAATATGCACACAATTGGGGAGGCTATGGGGATTGGATTTTATACTGAATATTTTTTATATCATAGTAAATTTTATGTGGCATTTGTGTCTTCCAGCCCTCCCACAGTGTCCTTAAACCTATATTCCTTTACAACAGACCCAACCTGCTCCTTAGATGACACTATTTCTTTTATTTTTCACTTACACATTTCTGTCAACTATTTTCATTTCCCTTAGTAATTATAAATAGTTGTCATACCTATTTGTGCAATTATTAATTTGGTGGTTTGTAATTTTGTTCTGACCACCATTTAGCATTAACATTTTACTTGATACTATCTTTTTCTTGTAGGTGCGGAAATAATGGATCTTCAAGCTGATCACAACTATGCTCTAAAAAGATCTTATGACCACACATATGCTAAATCGAAAACTCATAAAAGTAAGTTATACTTTAAAACATGATTATAATGTTTTATAAATATGAGTTTCACTTACCTAATATTAAATGCTTTTAAATATTGGTTTCAATAATATATCATATTTTTTGTAGGTGTATTAAAGGACCATAATGCAGTACCAAGATCTACAGATCTAGAATTCATTCCATTACCTGGATGTTCTGGAATATCATACAAATCATCAATTGCTGAAGAATCTGGTAAGATTTGCTCTAATAATAATCAAATCAATATACTATCACCTTCATCAATATAATATCTGTAAGCTCCTTTGATCTGTTTTAAAACTATCAATATCATTACATAGTATAATCTGTCTGTCCCTATGTATGCTTAGATCTTTATTTTGATGTGGTTCTTTTTAAGTAAATATTGTCATTATCATTAAATATTTTGTCTTGAATCTTCACTAATAATATATATTTATTATTTACAGGGTCTGCAATTGTGTCTAAACAGAAAATAGATGTAAAAGCCAGACCAAAACTTATTAGCAAAAGAAGTAAATTAACACCTTTGTGCCAAAAGCTTTATACAGAATTGAAGAAATCAAGGCTACAACTTAATTACCATAAACGAGCTAAAGCAGCCCTGAAGTTTTGTGAAAAAACTTCTTTTGAAAAATTGACTCGGCAATTAAATCCATATGCAAAATTTTTTTTTAAAATGCAAATATCTATGTCTGGTAAGAAAAAGAATGCCAGACGTTTTACCACAGAAGAAAAAATTATTGCTCTGTCTATTATGAAACAGAGCCCGAAATGCTACAGATTCTTAAGTAAAATTTTTATTTTGCCTTCAAGATCAACATTAAATTCTATGATTTCCAAGCTACAAATAGAACCAGGGATTAGTCACCAGTTGTTAGAATTATTAAAAAATGAGGTGTGTACTTGATTATTTAATTTCAAAATTGTTAGCGCAGTTATTTGTTAGTTTAATTTCAATTTTTTTGGACATGGTTATGCAATAGAGATTCATTTTACAACATGAACAAAAATGACCAAGTATATTAATCTGATGTTAAATATATGCTAATAGCTAATAGATGCTAAATACTATTTACTCATAAAGAGATCTAAATCACATGAATAAATCACTTTAGGTACCAACCCACATGTATGTAGGGTAAAAAATTATTTTCAGGCTAAAAGACTGTTTCATAAACAGTATCAAAACACAATTGGATAAAAAAAATAGCACACAGACTGGGTTGTTTTCATGTTTTACTTTACTTACTTTTTCAAGTCAATAAAAAAACAAACCATACTGCTTGGAACTATAAAAGGCTTTTTATAACTTTGTTGATATTTTTCTTAAGGATTTCTTTAAATACAATACAAATAAGTATTTTGTTTTATATCTGGTGAGTTTTATAATTAACAATTAACTAATAAAGATCCAAGTCTTTTCACTGGAGGGAGACTATACCAGGGTTGTCTGCTTGGGTACCTCCGTCTTGCCTTTTTTTTTTTTTGTTACGCTGAGGAAAATGCATTGAATTGCATACCCCGGCTGCGGAGAGCCGGTGGTTATGTGGGGCTCTCCTCCCCAGAAGGGGGAGGCCTACCCACTAAAAACCTCAGCGATGGCCATCCTCTGGCGTTGTAGGGGGCCCTCAGGATCAAGTATCGCATCTGAGGACCCCTGGCCTTTGCACCCCTGGGTGCGTTAGGGGAGCCCTTTTTGGGGAGGAGTGATCTTGCCGCCTCCTCCCCTCCAACCTCCTACGACGTCACCCCCCGGCCATCCGGGGGTAAGGTGCCTCCAGGGTCGCCTCCACGGGCACGAACTGCGTCGCGCCCGCCAGCGACCCGTGGCGGCGCCTCAGGCCAGGCTATCTAGCCCGAGGCCGCCTTCTTCGAGCGGGATCGGCCATCTCCCGATCCCGCTCGGCGGCCTCCTTCTGGAGCATCACCGCTTCACAGAAGGAGACCACAGCCCTCCAACCTCCCTCATCCGCCAGCATTGCCGCAATCAACGCTGGCGGAGACAGATCTTGCCCGATCTCTTCGACCAAGACTCGGCGTTCGGAGTCCCAAGCAGGGCACTCCGCCAGCGTGTGCTGGGCCGAGTCGAGGTCAGATGCGCAATGGTGGCATCGTGTCGTGTCCTCCCTCCCTATTCGACTCAGATACTCACCGAAACAACCATGTCCGGTGAGTATCTGAGTCAAGCGGTAGGTGACTTCCGCCCTCCCGCAGAGCCAAGCTTAAAAGTGCGGGAGTATCGCACCGACGGCGCGCTGACGCACGCAGCACCCACGCTCTAGCTGCGCACGCCAGGCCCTCTCGGCCCGTCGGTGCAACTCCCGTCTGTGCATTCCGTGCGCTGGTGCCCGGGGGACTCCCCCCGTCGCCCCCCCGACCGACATGTCGCGGTGCGTTGTACATCACCGCGTACATGTCGGCCAGGATCTCGAAAGGGAGGGACCGCCCCAGAACCGTCGCCGCCTCGTACGAGATCGTACGGTAGCCTCGCACTATCCGTATAGCCATTGTCCGCTGCATGCTCCGGAGCAGAGCTCTGCAGCGGGAGGACCTCGTGCAGTCTTGCGACCACACGGGGGCCCCATACAAGGCCACGGACCGTACGACACTCGCGTACAGGCGGCGAACCTCCGTCTTGCCTATTTCTGCCCCAAAATAGCAGTGGTCGCATTGCTGTGTTCCGGTGTGAAGGGCAAGATAGGCAGTGAAATTACTAGGTACAGTGACTCTACACTGTATATCACATATTGTCAATGTGCACTGTGGTTTGCAGATTTACTGCGAATCTCACGGGAACTGATAAGCAAATCACTTCGGAACTTCAAACAATGATATATTAAAAGTTTATTTGTGTGGACTGTATCCCTTTCGTGTAACTATGTCCAATTATATAATAATATATAAACCTTTTATTTAGACAAATCAAAGGTCCAATTATAAGCAATATACTTATAATTATTGTTTCACTGGTGGTATAACATAGTTATAATTATTTTTACAGATTAAAACTTGGGATTGGAAAAAAAAAGATATGTTCAATTATTTTTGATGAAATATTTTTAGAAGCAGCTCTTAACTACAATAAGAGTAAAGACAACATCAATGGATTTGTGGATATCTTAGAAAAAAGAAGTGAGTTTGCAGACCATGCACTTGTATTTATGCTGAGAGGAGCAGTATACAAGTGGCAGCAGCCAATAGGATTTTATTTTTGTCAAGGTGCTACATCTGCTTTGGAAATCAAGCAAATATTAAAAGAAGTCGTAGATGCAGTTGTAAAATTGGAACTTAAGCCAATAGCACTAATTTGCGATCAAGGCGCTGCTTTTCAATCAGCACTTAATAGTATAAAAAAAGATACAAAACGTCACCAGATTCTTCAGGGGAAAGCCACAGGTTTGTTATAAATATGAAATTGAAATCAATTTTTATCTATCTGTAATTTGATAGTTTATCTAAGAGTTTCTTTTTATTTACAGATGATACTGTTACGATTAATGGGGTAAATTTAAATATAGTGTATGACCCATCCCACTTAATAAAAGGCATCCGAAATAATTTTCTAACAAAAAACATAAGCCTAGAAGGAAAAATTTCAAAGTGGCAAGATATTATAGATGTGTATATAACTGACTGCCAACACACTCAATCAAGGTTGCTTTATAAACTCAATGATCAGTGTGTCATACCTGATAAAATCAAAAAGATGAAGGTAATTAAATAAAATATATCTTTGTTATTAATCTTAAACTCAGAGTAAATAGAACTGGAGTAGGCATCAGTCCAATTTCTCGAACAAATTTTTCTGCCATATCTTGCGGGGGGCGAGGTTACTACTACACTCTAAACCAGCACACATAAACAGAAAATTTTAACGTTTTTACAAATGCACACATGGACACATGACACACAATTTTGAAATTCACGCACACGAACCTTAAAAAAGTACGTTGACGTTCTATTCGAACACAAAAATGTAAAAGTGTGGGAAGTAACGAGACATCACCCAAAAGAATGATATCGATAAATCGCTTTCGTTCATGAATGAATGTTAACTTGGCGTTAATATTTCAACATAATTAAAATATCATGCTTCGACATTTAGTATGTAGTCAATATAAAATTGACAGATATCGAAGGTTAATAAAATGCAAACTTATACTCAGTAGTTTATTATAGTAAATTATAACATCTAATAATTTTACGTAATTTTTGTGTCTTTTTAACTGCATATTTGTTATTTGGTAGGATATTAAGGTAAAAATACAAATTTTGTTGCATGAGAAGCTACAGAAGTCCTATTAAACCGGAAAATAAAATAAGTTTTATTGACACCAAGTTGCGGATACAACAAAAATGTATTTTTACGTCAAAATTAGATACTGCAACACCGACATTGTTATAATAACATTAAAAATGCGTTTTCTAAAAGAAATATTTTATTAAAAAACACGTTTTAATACACACTATAAAAATAATTGAGTTTTTTGACACGGGATTGACAGTTAGTTCTATTATTCCCATGTATGTCATTATAATAATTAAATTAGTTAAATCGTATTAAATACAACTAAATATCAGACAGGGATCTTAAAAATACTTTAACAATCAACAATATCTCTTAAACGAAATTTTTTGATTTTTATCCTTAATATGTTAGCAATAATTTTGAGTAATTTTTTTTGCAGATTTATATTGGGTTATAATATTTTGTGAACCCCCATGCTCCGGTCACTGATGTAATTAATATAACATCATTAGGTAATTTTTCGACTGTACCTTTTAGTGTATTATAATCCGAGACGTCATTATTAAACAATATTAAATAAAGCGTACTTATTTTCTGTTTACTTACTTTGTTTATCAATTATATTTTATTATTCAATAAGATTTAAGCATAATATTTTTAATTAATGTCAATTATTCCATTCATTCATTCATTCCTATTTACTCGTAAAACCAAATATCGATATAGTTGTATCCCTATTACGTACCCATTCAAGTGTGAAAATCAATTAGGGTTGCTGATTAAAAAAGATAATATTTTTTAACTAAAATTTTTAAGTTTCTTAGAGATGGCGCTAGTTTACAGATGCTTACCTTTTAAGCATGGCTCTTATATTTCCTTTAACAAAATTACACTCACAAAGTAAGTGTTACTATTTTATTACTGCTATTTTTATAAACAAAAATAACATACAATGAGATTAACAGTGACAGATTGAGTAATTCGCGATAGATAAAAAAAAACTATTGCAAATGTCCTCCTCATACATCTTTTTGATTTCTATATATAGAAACCGCTAATATAAACAAAACTTGTTACTTAACTGTTATTCTATCAAGGCACCTTCACCATTTTGTATTGTACAAAAAGTGTATGTCTCGATAGAATAACAGCAGTGTGCTACTTGATTTATCGTCTATACTTGATTTGAAGGGAAGTTTGAGTTTAGTTCATTTTTACATTATTGATTGTTTTAAATAATGCACCTATATAAATACTTATAAAAATATTTAATTTAAATGGTATAATTGCTAGTACATCGTTATGTATAGAACTGTTAAAGTATCAAAAAATAGTAAAATTGTGTATTATTGTAACAAGGCATCGGCAATTTAAGACAGCAGAGTACCAAATGATGCTGTTACTGATTAAATTAATACTTACCAGATTAGAAAATTGTTATATGAACTATACAAATTCTATATGTCAAATGTCATAATTGATTGAAATATGATAATGTTCAACCCTAGCTCACGCACTCCCCACGAGACTATATGACGTCAGACCGCACTCCTCACGAGACTATATGACGTTAAATTTGAATTTGCAGAATTGTAAAACATGAAATTATGAATTAAATAATCAATAAATCTTAAAAATAATACTTGCAAATGAAAGGTGACACCATCTTTTTGCATACTTGACGTGTTAGACTTCTTTTTACACGAAAAAACAGCACAAATAGGCATTTTAGTGGGAGCTCTGTTCGCCGCGACATGCACAATGTTGTGTGACAGCCCATAAGGCAGCTCAACTAGTTTTATATAACGTACAAGATTCCGAGTCTTATGGTTTGGCAGAGGGGAATGTTAGACAATGGCATCTCCTGTCTTGGTTACTTTGAGATCTTAAATTATATAAATTTTAATGATTTAATGGTAATAATCTTAAGAGCATAGTATTAGATCAACCATTTTAGAACTCCATGTGAAGTTAGATTTGTTATGGACATTTAGTGTGGATTAAATATTATTCAAAGTTTCAACATTGAACTAGTTACTAATAAGTTGTATATTTTAAAAATCTTGCTTTCACTAAAATTACCTAATTAAGGCTTACTTCGAGAAAATGTTGTATTATTATTGTATTTTTACTAAAGCATTTTCTTATTTTAGGTTAGAAATTGTGTCAGAGTATTGAGTAGAAGCATGTCTGCTGCTTTGTCATACACAGCAAATTTTTGTAAGTATAAAAACATATTGCACGTTTTCTATTCTACAACTGAAAATGATTGTTTTTTTAAGGAAAAATTATGTACTAATCAACTTCATTCGTACTAAGGATGTTGCGTATTTTTGAATTCTCCCATCCACAGAGGATCTGGCTTTTATTTTACTAGAAATAATATAGCTGAAGAAATAAAATAGCTTATATTTAACTTGTAATGTATATGTTTGTAAATGTAAGTGCGGTTACAATAAAATAATTTGGTAGTAAAACCACCAGGCAGTGTTCTAAGTGAACAATTGTGCAGTAACGTGGGTTTATTTTACGAATCGCATTTTATTTTGTTATGTTTTTTTTATGGTAGATATTGATAAACAAGCAGACTGCCCACCTATTGAATGGTAAGTGGTCAGAGTCGCCTATAGTACATGTGGTTCCTGTGAGATTCGCAGCAAATCTGCAATCCCCACATAAACCACAGTGTATGTTGCTAACATGGACAAAGATGTAAAGTCACAGTATCCAGTAATTTTACTGCCCATCTTACCCTTCACACCAGTACACAACAATAAAAACGCTGCTATTTTGCGACAAAAATAGGTAAGACGGAGGTACCTATGCTGGTATAGTCTCCCTCTGATAATTATTATGTAATAAATAGGTATTATTTAAAGTTTATTTTTAATTTTTATAATTATTTTATTAACCATGTAATGACTTAGTAGTAGAAGTTAAAAATTGGAGCATTATTATTATATAAAGCAATATTGCCGTCTTCTCGTGGCCAAGTCTGTTACGCATAGGTTCGGAACACTGCCTAGTGGTGTCGATAAAAGTCTCCATGCTATTGGTGACAACAGTTTTAATAGGGTCTTACGCACTATGAAAAATAAAATCTAAATTTATGTTTTTATAGTTCATTTATGAAAAAACAAACGAAAAATATTAATTTCTATTCATAAAACTGCAAAATAAATTAAATATTTCAATTTGAAAATACAAGTTTTTTTATATGTGCTTCGAATGTCAAAAACGCTGTACGCCATGTTTGCATTCGCTGTGACGTCACTGGACTTGTAAATAAACAACCTCGGTTTTTGTTGTACATGTCTACTGTGTAATTTATTAGATTAACGAAGTTTCTCAGTTATTATACGAAATATTTATTTCGAAATATTTCGTTATTTATTTCGAAAATATGTTTATTTCTTTCAGCGAAGCGTAATGTTTACAATGCCCGTGACGTCACAGACATGGCGGCCTGAGAATTGGCGTTTTCGCGCCCAAATTTGAATTGTAAAATTAAAACACGTTTTTATGAAATAATTGGAATAAAAAAAATGTATTTATATTTTTTTGTGGTATTTTATCAATAACAGATTAAATTAAAACACTTTTTGAATTAGACTGTAATACCCAGCGTCGGACTGGCCATACAGTCGAGCTGGCATTTGCCAGCCGGGCCCCAGCCTGCGTGGGCCCCCCACGGGCCTGGGTTGCGGGGCATGCGGCAGGACACGTAGCACAGGGGCAACGCTGCGCGGGCCCCCTGTGCTACGGTTACCCACGTGCATGTCTCGGAAACTATGCGTCGTACAAAAAAGGTGTCTCGGGCCTCGGGATTGCCATCAGCCAACCGGGCTCTTCCGGCCCAGTCCGACCCTGGTAATACCCTATTCTCCTCGGTGAACACTACACGTTTTTAGGGAATTTTCATCAATATTAAACCTTTTTTAATGCAGTAAGAATGTAATTCTTTTTAGTACAGTTTCAGCGTAAATATTTTCTAGTATTTTCTCACTCTCATCGTCACTTGACTCTTATGAAAAATAGGGTTAATTTCACTGTCATTGATATAAGGGCATCCTTTACCTTTAAAAAATGCTCGAACGAGTAAAATTTACTGTTCCAACGCGTTATACAATATTGGAATACTTTAAGAGGTTACGGTCCCTCCTGGTTTCTTTCTTATAACAACTGCATGAAACTCCGCATAGATTACTGCAGATGCGGAATCGAATGCAGATGTCCAAATTGATGTGGAAGTTTCGCAATTGCAGATGCGGGTGCGAATATTCGCAATATCCCTAATTCATTGATTATTGTTAATGTTAAGCCTGCAAATAATATATAACATTTCCAATAAAATAATATATTGTTTCAGCAAATTATGTTGATGGCAGGCCAGTCAGTGCGACACTAAAAAACACCTCAGATGTTGTCCTGTTTTTTGACAATCTTTTTGACAGTGTCAATGGAGCGTCAGTATATAGTTAGTTAAATATAATTATTACGTATTTGTCTTGTCCTGGTAATGGGACCTAAGAAAACTTGGGGCGTTTAAAGAATCTTGCTTCATTTTGGACCTCAATTGACCGAGAACAATCTCTCTGCTTCTACACTTAAATGCATACCGCATTTAAGTGTAGAAGCAGAGAGATATGTTAGCAATGCATTATATGTAGGTTCCGGGTGGTCGGGCCACCGGCGGACGCGAGGAAGTCGCGACCACTACGGCGACCCGGGATGGACCACGCCCCTTCCGTGGCCGGGGGGCGTCGTCGGTGGAGGAGACCGGGGGAGGTAGTGTAGCCACCCCCGAGGAGGGGAGGCTGGGGGTTCCCGGAAGTAGCTTGGTAGTTCCCGGGGACTTCCTACATGCCTGAGGAAGGCCATCCCTGAGGTTTTTAGTGGGTAGGCCTCCCCCTTCTGGGGAGGAGAGCCCCACATAACCGCCGGCTCGCCACAGCCGGGGTATGCAATTTAATGCATTTTCCTCAGGGAAACAAAAAAAAAAAAAACGTTTCTGGGTGGTCAGGCCATTTCTACGTTGACTCGAGTTTCCGTGTCCAAGTCACTTGACGATTAACCTGTTAACCTGTTGTACCAAAAAATCTCCAGGGCTACTAAGTATGAACTGAGCGATATTGTGCCGAGATATCACATCACTCATAACATCACCCATACCGAACAGTCGTTGACGACATGCTGTAACATGTTTCACGCGTACAACGTAATATTCGATTAAGGTATCACTTTACTTGAAATATCACCCGTACCAAACAGTCGATGACGACACGCTGCAGCATGTTGCACGCGCCTCGCGGGGTATTAGATTAAGATGTCACATCACCCGTACCAAACAGTCGATGACGACACGCTGCAGCATGTTGCACGCGCCTCGCGGGGTGTTAGATTAAGATGTCACATCACCCGTACCAAACAGTCGATGACGACACGCTGCAGCATGTTGCACGCGCCTCGCGGGGTATTAGATTAAGATGTCACATCACCCGTACCAAACAGTCGATGACGACACGCTGCAGCACGTTGCACGCGCTTCGCGGTGTATTAAACTAAAATGTCACATCAGCCGTATCAAACAGTCGATGACGACACGCTGCAGCATGTTGCACGCGCCTCGCGGGGTATTAGATTAAGATGTCACATCACCCGTACCAAACAGTCGATGACGACACGCTGCAGCACGTTGCACGCGCTTCGCGGTGTATTGAACTAAAATGTCACATCAGCCGTACCAAACAGTCGATGACGACACGCTGCAGCATGTTGCACGCGCCTCGCGGGGTGTTAGATTAAGATGTCACATCACCCGTACCAAACAGTCGATGACGACACGCTGCAGCACATTGCACGCGCTTCGCGGTGTATTAAACTAAAATGTCACATCAGCCGTAAAAAATAATCGATGACGATACGCAGCAACACGTTGCACGAACCTAACGGGATATTAGATTAAGACGTTACATCACCCGAATCATCAGCCGTAAGAAACAATCGATGACGATACGCAGCAACACGTTGCACGCGCCCAACGGGATATTAGATTAACACATCTCTTCAGTCGAAACATCACCCGTACCAAACAGTCGATGACGACATGCAGTAGCACGTTGCACGCGCCTAACGGAATGTTAGATTAGGATATCACCTCACTGGAAACATTTCCTGTATCGAACAGTCGATGACGACACGGAGCAGTACGTTGCACACGCCCAGCGGAATAACGTAATAATAACCTGATATATCACATCACTCGTAACAATCCGGTTCGCGCACTTCGGTCGGCATTCCGGGCTCGGGAAATATTACGTTACTAAGAGTGAAGTGATACTGTATTTCAGAGTGATGTGTATTGTAACATATCGCATTTGTTATATTACTCGCTTACACATGTCTAATAAGATATAAGGATATTTAGTGCGTTTCACAATCAGTTCATAGCGCATGTGTTAGTATACAAGTAAATAACCAGTTCAAATCATTTGCATTGATCAAGTACGTAAACGTTGGACCAAACTTTCGTCTGTCAAGTAGACAGTTGCAAATTTTAGACGAAGACGGCATTGTGTCCATAATCGCCAATGCGAGTACGTGTGGCTTCGAAATGATTTTTAGCGGACTGCCATTTATGTTATCGTCATTTGGAAATCTTATTCTCGGTTCGCTCTTATTTTCAGTCACTTTCACAGATAAATAAACTATGATGACAGCTGTCGAAGTACATTACCTAATTCTACTATGTAATATTTTCAGTATCATCGAAAGGGATCTTAGTATCATCGAAAGCCTATACAGCCTTCGCTGTTTTCTTTTTAACCATATCTTTTGTAGTATTCTCCTTTCTTACTGTGTATATTAGTGGTGGTGGTGTAGTATGTGGTACACATTTTACGTATGTATTGATTGCTTAGAGGGAAATGTCAGATTTAATTATGGCGGCTAATAAGTTGGTGAAAGCTAGAGTACAACTTACAGTAAAGTCTCCTTATTCGCGCTTCTTTTATTATTTGCAGAAAAAAAGCTACCCAATATCTATTAATTTCTATCGCGGTTAAAGGTCTCTTTATTCGCGGATCTAAACGGTAGATACTTATTAATTATCACACTTGGGATTTCTTTATGAAAATTACTTTAGGAAATTGCTAACGCACTGTTGAATATCATTCTGAATTGATGGAGCTTTTTAAAACTGCCTCTAACTAGAACTAGAAACTAGATTAAAATAATTTTTTTCTATTGTTTTTTTTTCCACCAAGGAACGTATTCCCTAAAATAATACCATATAAAAAAACCGCATTAAAATCGGATCATCCGTTTGGGAGCTACGTTGCCTCAGACAGACATATACACACACAAAGACACGTCAAACTTATAACACCCCGTCGTTTTTGCGTCGGGGGTTAATTACCATACCATATTTATTATACGTATGGAACATATAGGTACCCCACGAAACGAACGAAGGAGGTTTTACTGTATATAAATCTCAACATATGAGATAACAAAACCTTTAATGATTGCTGATAATTGATCGCATACTGCTGTCATCTTTGGGACGGTTCTGCCAAATACCAACTGGCCTTGGCCTCAATCGAGAAACGTGCTAGGAAGCTCATTGGTGGCTCACACAGAAGCTAAACTGCAGAGCCTCGATCACCGACGCAAGGTAGCCTCAATGATCATCTTTTATCGGATTCATTTCGGAGAGTGTGCGATGGAATTGCACAATTTGATTCAAGCCTCCCCATTCCACCTCAGAGGAACTAGACGGCGGTTGGGCTTCCACCCTTATGTTGTTGATATAACCACCTATACGCACTAAGCGTTTCACTTCTACTTTCATAATGCGCACAGCAAAGCAGTGGAATTCCCTCCCGCCGGATATTTTGCCTAATAAATACAATCTGGGCCTTTTCAAGGCAACAGGGTGTCCACAGCTATTGTTCAAAAAAATTCCCTGACTATCCCTGACTTTCCCTGACCATAATTTCAAATTTCCCTGACCAAACGTATTTATAACCATATTTAAAATTAGTCATCATTCACTTGCACTGTTTCCACACTTAGTGAGGTCGTCATTTTTAGGGTTCCCTAGTAAACTAAGAACCCTTATAGTTTCGCCATGGCTGTCTGTCCGTTCGTCCGTCCGCGGATTATCTCAGTGACCGTTAGCACTAGAGTTGAAATTTAGAACAAATATGTATATTAATAAAGCCGACAATGTGCACAAATAAAAAAAATAAATTAAGGGGGATACACGTGATTGAGGGACTGATTTTTTTTCGTCTGTACTCTAACTCTGTGATTTATCGTTGGATAGCTATTAATAGGGGTTTAAATATAAATAGGGGTTTTTTAACATTATTTTATGATAAAATTTATTTTTCCTGAAATAATTGCCCTAAAAGTTAAAAACGAAGTGTCTAACTTTTGAACCATAAGTTCAAAAAATATGAAATAATTCTCAATATACAATGTAAACATCAGTGTAACTTACAATGCGTAAGCGTATGCGTAAGGCATCAATTAAAATAGCTATCTTATTTATTATTATTATTGAAAATTTAGTTATTATTGCGATAATGGCTTAGGTTTTCTATGTCCATCTCGACATGCATTTTACGCACACATAAACAGTATAGCAGGTTATTCCTTATTATTTTTGTGTAATGGCTATTAGTAAGTACTATTCATTTCAATTTATAGTTTGATAAATTTTGCAATGACTTGATTTTGTTTTTTACATAAATATCTATAATTTTCCCTGACTTTCCAGGTAGCCCCTCAATATCCCTGACTTTCCCTGACCACCTCAAGCGTCCCTGACTTTTCCATGACTTTCCCTGACTTTCCAGAATGTGGACACCCTGGGCAAAAGTGAATAGGCACTATCTGGACAGGCATGGACCATCTGACCATCTCCGGCCTCATCGTCACTTACAATCAGGTGAGATCGAGGCCAAATGCCTGTCCATAATACATAATGACGTGCAAGCACGCGAAACACACCGGGCGTTTAATTAGAGCCGAGGGATAGTGAGCAAGCGGCGGGTACTGACTTGTGCGGCTGCGCGGGCCCGTTGAGCGTGAGCGGCGAGTCGCGGGCGGACGGCGCGGGCAGCGGCGCCGGCGTGCTGCAGCCCAGCGGCACGGGCGCCGCCTTCACCGTCACCGCCTGCGCCTGCGCCTGCGCCTGCACCGGCACCGGCAGCTGCGCCTGCGCCTGCGACAAACCACCCACACCGCTGCATTCACATCTGGCTGCGTTACGCTCACGACTAACCCCTCCTAACCTTGACATCATCATCATCCTCTTGCCCATTTCCCATTATCTGGGGTCGGCGCAGTAGATCTTTTCCTTCCATTCCTCTCTATCAGCCGTCATTTCCATGTTTACTCCTTTCATTCTTATATCATTCTTCACACAATCGATCCATCTTTTATTCGGCCTTCCTCTGCCCGTGTATCCCTCCACTTTCATATTTAACATTCGCTTTGTGACATGACTTTCATCCCTCCGCATCACATGTCCAAACCATGCTAATCTACTTCCTCTCACTTTTTCTACCACTGGCGCTACTTTCCCTCCTAACCTTGACATGTACTCTTAAAAACTATACAAATACAAATAATTTTATTGGAACAAAAAACGTCAGATTGCTAACAACAGTGATTCCCACACTAGACATGAAATCTGCATCGTGGGTGTTCGATACTATCGTGTTTAACTATGTTCGATAATATCGTGTCATATCTTTTTTTTTGTTCCCCTGAGGAAAATACATTAAATTGCATACCCCGGCTGTGGCGAGCCGGCGGTTATGTGGGGCTCTCCTCCCCAGAAGGGGGAGGCCTACCCACTAAAAATCTCAGGGATGGCCTTGCTCAGGCATGTAGGGAGCCCCCGGGAACGCGAAGCGACTTCCGGTAACCCCCAGCCTCCGCTCAACTGCCTACAGGGGAGCCCTCCTCGGGGGAGGCTACACTACACCGGCGGGCGCGACTTCCTCGCGCGGGAGATAGCCGATCCCGCTCGGCGGCCTCCTTCTGAAGCATCACTGCTTCACAGAAGGAGGCCACAGCCCTCCAACCTCCCTCGTCCGCCAGCATTGCCGCAATCATATCATATCCTACTCTTAACTACAATCGTTTAAAACATTTCAACTCTGCAGATTACTTTAGTTTGGATTCCTGGTCATTCGGGAATTCAAGGCAACGAGAATGTTGATAAATTAGCTAGATTGGCGTCTAAGTAAGGTGCTAGTTCCTACAAGCTCATTTTGGCTCAGGACATTACAGATTTTTCTCGCGTGTCATTAGAATATGATTGGAACCAGGAATGGCAATCTTCATATCTACATGTGGCTCAGTTTTACCGCGAAACCATCCAACAATCTCCCTTATTCCATGGTTTTCGAAGCTGCGATATTGTTATAAAGTCTCTTCTGTTATTTCTCACTTTAGATTTGATCACTGTTCATGTCCTTCCCATTTAGCAAAACTTCATATTTTGGATTCATCACTGTGCCAAATGCGACCTTGCAGAAGGAAATGTAATTCATATCTTTTTCTCTTGTCGTTTTTTAACTCCTTACCACTTTATAATATTATGGTATCCTTTAATGATCCTCTTTCTTATAATTTATCATCTATTCTATTTCTTTCGAATAAATTTGATCGTAAATCTACTATTCAATTTATTTCATATCACGATATTTGTTTATAATTATATTATGTTTACGACCGAAGCTATAGACGCGCCCCGTATTTTACTTATGCATTGTGTAATAGTTCCTAACAATTCCAATGTTATCGCCCCTGACTCGAATAGGGTGACTAATTTTACTCGCCAAATACAATAATAAATACAGCACATAAGTATACGTACAAATCAACTTTATTAGACAAAATTACGCATTCAATATGAGGGTAAGTTCTTACAACTTTATAATTATTATAATTTACTTAGCTGTCATTTCACAAACGTTTTCTAATTTCATTTATAAACTTTTCAATATAGGGTTTTGTTTTACTCAAATTTTTATTTTCTATTGAGATATTTACCGCTCCATAGTTTCGCCTCTGCGGGGATCGATACCCCGAGGTTAGTCTAGTCAGACTACAATCACGACTAAAACTAGAACACCAACCATTTGTTACAATTAGAAATAAAACCCATCAATCGAACCCATACAATTATAATAAAACCACAAAAAAAAACAGTTTAAATAGATATCTGAACAAATATTCGCCGTACTAACAAATGGCATGCCGTGTCCACTAATGTTAGGAACTACACCGTGCGTGTCTATTTCTTTTGTTTTCATTTTATATTCATAAAGGTTGGGAGCCCCTGACGTAACGCACGCATTCATAATTTGTCATATCAATTTTGTATCTATTCATTTGTACGTTTATAATCCTACAGATATATTAGCGAATAGACCTATGTAATTGATAGTATATATTTAAATATATATAGATAAGAATAAACTAACAAAAACATGGCGACTCTTACGGGTGGGGGTTGCGTAGAAAGCGGTAGATGCGTCGTCGTATGCGTGGGCGCGATCGACACGGGGCCATTCTCCACTAGTTCTGCAACCAACATTAAAAACACATAATTCTCCAGTGTAACAAATAGCATAACTACTTCATTGTTTCAGCTAGTTCATTTTCTCCGAAATTTATAGTAACACTAGCGGACCCGACAGACTTCGTCCTGTCAAAAAGATTTGTACAGTGGCAGTTTTTTGTTCCTAATTATTTTATAGATAATGTCGCATAGCCAACTAAATTCCAAAAAAAGTCTAAATGACCTTTTACATTTTGTGGCTATTCAATTTCGGAACGTGACATTAAATCCTCCAACGATGTATTCTGTGCTCCAACGCACGCACACTGTTTTGATAGATATGATTGAATTTCAACTATATGTAACGTTAATAAAGCGCAAATTGACTCTTTGATGTTAGGAACACACCTTCATTGCTTAGACAACAGTGAGTGCTTGCATACATACATACATACACTCACGCCCTTTTCCCACGGGGGTAGGCAGAGATTACGTCCTTCCACTTGCTACGGTCCTTACATATCTCTTTCGCTTCATCTACTTTCATAACATTCCTCATACATGCTCGACGAGTGCTTGCAATATGAACTTTATACAATAACAATAAAGCTCAATTCGCCTGTACGTTTTAGTTAGAAAACGTTTGCATGGGAAAATAAAAGGGCTGTTTTTAGGGTATTTCCGATAATTATTCGAATTTTCCTCATTGTAAAAACCCTCCTTGAACTTCAACGAACATTTTAAAAAAGAATTGGCCAAATTGGTCCAGGCGTTGTTGAATTATGCGCTTACCAACACATTATGCGATTAATTTTTATATATAAGAAGAAGATTTATGGCTCGCCGCATTATAAATGTGATATGTACCCGGCTCTCAAACTACCTCTATGCCATTGGATCAGCAGTTTTATCGTCAAAACATAACAAACACTTTCGTATTTATATTACTAGAAAGGACTTTAAATTATCTTAGAAACTGAGAGAAAGCGGGTAATTAATTCACAATGATTGGTTGACACATTCTCAGAATTGATTTTCTGTAAGTAACCAGAGTTTTTGACGTGACAACGTCTTAAATTAGGTTGCGGCTGGGAGTCACTTATGAAAAAGTGTAACGCTCGGTAACGTTACGATGAGTCACCGAACGAGAGAGAGGCCCGCCGAATGCCTTGCGTCTCGAAGTTTACATGTACAATGTTTTAGTAAACAAAATATATTTCTATAGTTAAAATTTGTGCAATTCTTATTTTCATTCAATTCCTTGTTCCTATTGTGCAATTTAATTATATTCATATCAATAAATATTCTACCGAGAAAAAGACGTTGTCACGTAAAATCTTCGCCCGTAAAACCGACTTTTTTTTGTATAATAAAATACAATTGCTTTCAGTGTTTATTCGTCCTTTAGATTTTCTATGGATATGAAATAGCCAGTTTTAATAATGGTTTGTTATTGATTTTTGAAAGTTCATCATTTGACCAGTTTTGTGGATCAAAATTGTTATTATTTAATTCCGAGTATTTTCATATATTTAAGCCTTAAAGAAGAAATTCAAGACCAAAATCGTTCCAGCAATATATACAGAACAGACTATATATATAATCTTGCAAATAAAAGTCCCGCCAAAAATGATCCAACCATTTCAGAGATTACCCGGAACAAACAGACAGATAGACAAACAGACGACATCCCTAGTTTTCTAATCATATAGATTAGAAAATATACAAAACACATACTTTTTATATTTTACATAAATATTTGTTAGCAATCCAGTTAATAATAAAAGATGTAAGATCTATTATCTTTGTTACAGGTTTATTTATTACTGTTAAATGCACAGGTTAAGAAAATACTGGTTTATGGTGTAAAAATAATATTTTGTGTTTTCTTTCTTATTCGGTCTTTGTTGACTTGCTAGTGGCTGGCTATCAATTTGTAGTAATACTAGTAAGAGGATCATATGTAAAATTATTTATCAACAAGACATTTTCACAAGACAGACAATTGTTTATGTTAACGATAGAGAAAAAAATGTTATACTACATATAGCACTTCCTACTAACGAATAATAAGCATTAACTAATAGTTCATCAAATGAATGTTGGCAGTAGGTATAACGTCTTACTCTATTTATAGTGTTTTAATTTATTTAATTGGATTTATCGGAGCTACTGTTTGTGGCGGAGTCTATAATGACGCGATAAAGCCATTGGCAAGCAGCAATCAAAGTATCGATATTGTCAATAGCAATTAAATATTGATTTATATTTGCATCGAGAATATAACAATTTAAGATGAAATAGCGATTCATGACATACAAATGAAGTCTGAGTCACTGCTTTCTTCCATTACTTAAGTCAATCTTAAGCTTACAAAATTTCTACATAAGTCTATTGAATATTTATGTAGTCAATTTACAGTTACGGTTCCAATTAATGATAGTTTTAATACAAATAATGTACAAATTCAACGAGTTCTACTAATCTACTAAAAACTAATTAGAAATATTGAAAAGTTGCGTTGTCAAGGTGCTGTCTCTACGTTGCTAGCCAACATTAAAAGGAGGACGAAAATTGTTTTATTTGTAACCCGGAAACTGGCGCCAATTTTGTATTGCGCCAACCTAATTGGCAGTCCGTATAAAAAACTAATTCAATGCGACAAACAAAAAAAAAGAAGCAGATTTAAAAATAGAACTTATAGTATTTGTCACTTTTAAAATTCAAATCCAACAAAGGTGCCGCGCGGACTGCCAAATCGCAACATTGAACTTCACAGCACACGTCACACTCTGGCGCAGCTTCCGAGACATACATACTTTAACCTCTAGTGCACGAAACGCATGCAACGCACAACTTAAACCGCGGTTTACCATTGTCCATTTTTTATCCGACACTCGCGATGGGGACCATGGTATTTATTATATATTAGTGACACTTATTACAATTTACGTAGCACAGGTCCCTGTAAACACAGGTTTTCGACTGATGCCACAACGTCGCTTCGCGTTGGACTCGCTCCAACTTGTGGAGAGCCGCGCGTAACTTGGCCACGCGCCAACGCGTTTAATACGCTCTATAATCGCTCTCGTAATGACCCCGCCGACTGTCGCATCCATTCACACGATGATAAGGCATTTGTTTTGTAAACAAATAGACGTCCCTTATCAGTTGCTGGCGTATTAGTTGTTGGGGATTAGATAATGTTACATTATACTGCCTACTACTGTGTTAGTATTATACATTTTGTTTATATGTTTTGTTTACATTTTTTGATATGTTTACACCTGTTAGTGATAAATTATTATAAAGATCATGTTAGTATCTATGTTTGGATATGGTAATTCGACAAAATATTGTACGTATCTACTATTTATTTATTTTAATATTTACATATCATACTTAGATAGATAGATAAAAATATATATATAAATACTTGTAACTATAATAAACTATAATAAAAAAGTAAAAGCGAACAAATACTGAGAGGTTTATCTGTCGCTATTAAACCGTTTTAATTATTATTAATTACATAGGTATGTCGAATTTACTGGACATAACATTGAAATATTAATTACACAAATTAATTAGGCCAATTTCGTTAAATATATATTGTGCATAATTTGTAGCATTTATTAGAGTTGTTACCAGCCCAATCAAAAACTTTGATTGAGCTGGTTTATTATTATATATCATATTATATATTTTTTGCTTACATAATTTGATATATTTTTTCTAAATAGACCTGAGGGGCGATCGCACTAATAAATCGCAAGCGAAACGCAACCGAACCGTTCGGCTTAACCAATCCGAACGCCACAATATCACGTCATCTGTTCGATGACGTGATATTCTAGCTCTCGGATTGGTTGAGTGGAACGATTTGGTTTCGTTTCAGATGCGATTTGTTAGTGCGATTGCCCCCCTGATAGACAAGTAGGTCAGCAATTACATAGTATATATTGTAAATAAATATAAAACTATAGACTACGGTAAAAATATTACTTTCCTTTCCTTTGCTAATTAACCACAAACTTCACAATAAGGTCCATACAAAATATTATATTTTTATAAAAATTTGAACGTCTGTAAGAGAGATGCAGTACCTGTCACAAAAACTGGATAAACCACATAATTTTGTTCTTTAAAATTTTCAATTAATGTTTTGTATTGTCGATGTTTTCGATAACTTGGGAAGATATGATACTAACCCCCCAAGGCTTGCAGTGAGCAAACGGTTAGTGACAAAACTCATGCTACCAAAACCAGCTATCTACTCATGTCTTGCCGTAGACAAGCATTATATCATACAACGCCAACAACGTTCATAAATTTACATTACATTACTACCGCTAAATACACAATAGTTTTTTCAACACACTTCCTCATAAAGTGGCTCTAATCCCATGGCAATTAGGCACATAATGACACCTATAATCAAACTGTGACTTTTTCATTACTATTATTCACGAGTGAGTAATAGTTTTTTTTTAATATTATTGGTTGAGTTACGCTTACATTTGCGCTAAAAAGCTGTCCGCGAAAAGCCCAATAAAAAGGAACCTCACTTTTTAGTCTATGGCCGATGCGCGAACATAGGAAAACTAATTATTTTTTCCCGCCATTACGAAATTTATTAGTCTATGGCCGATGCGCGCGCATAGGAAAACTGATTAATTTTTTTCGCCATTACGAAACATTTTTCACAACTCGTCTCGTTTTCTCTTTTGAAGTTATTTACTTAGTTATTAATTAAGATGTCTGCAAATACAATTTATTAAGAAAATGGTTTTTTATTTAAGTATTATTTTATTCAGAAGTGTGTTGAAAAACGTTGTATGATACACGTGTGTATTGATGATTACCGTCCTCGGCTCCTTAAGACCCTCGCCTGACGGTTCGGGCCTCAGTGCGCCTCAGCGGTAATCACCAACATTACACACTTGTACCATAATGTACTATTAGTTCTATTGTAGCTATTTAGCCATACAAGTTACATTTCATTCGGTATTTAGTCATTCGTATCATTTAAGTCAAATTCATGAAATTTACCTTTCAAGAGACGTATTTTTGAATCATTAGACGTGAATTTGGAATTCGAATACAAATACAAATCGTGCGCGAAATTATTTTCTACTGCTTACAATTTCACAGTAGACCTTCAGAGTTTCTTGCCTGTTCTTCTCGAGAAGGCTCTCCCAATTTCCGAACAGGTGTCGAGTCAATATATTTTTTATTTTTTTCCTTATTCGTACGTACGGACAAGGTTTTTGTTTTTTTTTTTATTTAAGCTTTTTTTTGTTTTGTTTGTTGACGTCAATAAGTGCCTGTAAAGGTCTATGTTGAATAAATATTATTTTGATTTGATTTTGACAGATTTTTGAATCACTCGAATTCAGTCTTGGAATTCAAAAACAAATTCTTAATTAGATTTCGTTTCACGCAGAAAAATTAAAAATCACAACAACATAAAATATATGTACTCAAACAATATTTACTTATTTTTATGCACCTTTTTACAAGCTTTACATTAACCAAAGTAAATGTGTCACTGTGAACGTCACTTCAGCGTTGGATATTCTACTAGTCGAAATCAAAAACGAGTGGTTCACCACTCGTTGCACAACGCACGAAATGAAAGTTCAGAAGTAGTGAATTCGGTAATTCGTATACGAATCTCACGATTACGAATGCGAATTGGCTTTCTATTGTTTCAAAAATTCGTCTCCTGTATATTTCAATATTCAGTCATTCTTAAGGGGCATCACCGAGCAAAACGCCGTGTTAGCCGTTTTTTACGCACATTTCAGAAGCTATCTGCTTGTTATTTATAAGAGGTATTTAGAAATAAAAAACAAATAAAATTTCATAGTAGTCTTAACTTTAAATTGTATGATCATTTTTTTCTAAAGACGCATTTAAATTGATCTAATCTCCTTACAAAGAACCCACAGAAATAATCAATACTTCTACGATATTGTGCATCTCCTCGTAAAGTAACCATTATTTCGATATGCGTCTACTACCAATCGATAGGTAATTTAATAATGAACATTTTGCATGAAAAAAATTTTTGAAAAGCTCATTATTAGATTTTATAACTTAATTATTTTAAAATCCGCGAGAATTCACAACTAAAACTCATGCGTCTCCCCACCGCGGGGTAGCGGGAGTCAGTCGGTCGGCAGTCCCTGTGAGTGAAACTTGTGTCGTTTGTTACCGCGTCGGCTTACGAACATCCTTGCTTACCACACGTATTATTAATAGTTTAGTTAATTATATTTTTTTTTGTTAATTAAGTATTTTGTTGTGTTTGATTACTGCGCGAAGCCGTTTTGTGTTAGTTTAGATTAGGTTATAGGTACTGTTTGTTTACTACGTGAAGACGTTTTGTGTGTGTATATATAATAGTAATAATAAATTTCAAAATGCCAAAGTGTAAAAAAGCTGTACGAGAAGGACGTGCAAGAGCAGCTAAATTGAACGAAGTTCGGTAGGCTCGTAATTATTGCATATTTTTATTATTGTTTACATAAATAAAACTTAGCAATTTAATTATATTATCTTATTATTGTTTGTAGATGGGGGTCGGAATAAGCAGAATAGTGTCGGACAATCAATAACATCTACATCTCCTCAACAAAATTATCCTGATAAGGGAAGGGAAGTAATACCAACCTTTTAGTCTTTATTTATAAAAAAATAAATCTTATACAATTTTATTCGCTCGTTCGTGTATATGCGCCATAGAGTTATAAAATTATACAGCTGAACATTCACATTGATTTGGTTTAATGAAACCAAAGTAGTTCAGCAGTTTTCTCGTATTGATTATTGTGTGTAGTATTTGTTTCCAATTTAATATATATTATTATTTTAAAATAAGTAATATTTATGTTATAGGATAAGAGACAGGCAAGTCAATGAAGGACCACTTCCGAAGGAATCTTCTAATGTTCCACCGATGGAAATAAGCAATAATGAGTAAGTAGTCAATGTAATTTTTATTAGCTAACTTTTTTGTAACTGTTCTATTTTTTACCTACATAAAATTTATAAAATTTTGACTACTAAAATAATTAAAATAACATCAATTATATAATATACTAGCTTTCCGCCCGCGGCTTCGCCCGTCCGCGTTTTATTCGAATTTCCCAAAGGAAAGCGATGTTTTCCCTTAGTAAAATTGTCTTATTTCTTTCCCTGGGTCTTAAACATCACCTCCGTTAATTATAACAGTTATATTTCTTTTGCAGTTTACAAAGAAACAAGAAGTTTACGGCAGATGAAGCCAGTCAAGATTTTTAAATGGAAGTCCCAATTTTCAACAATCCATTCAATTTTGAAGCTTTACAGGCACCAGTTCATTTGCAAATGGAGGTGATAGATCTTCAGTCGGACAGCATTTTGAAAGAAAAATTTAAGGAGGTTAACGCTCTTACGGTTTATACACAATATTTCAAGAGTTGGGATAACTACCCGGAATTAAAAAAGCATGCAGCACGCATTCTATGCATGTTTGGTAGCACCTATTTATGTGAGCAGATGTTTTCCGTCATGAAAATAAATAAGAACAAACATCGCACAAAACTTACCAATGAACATCTCCAATCTGTTCTTAAAATAATTACAACAAACATGATACCTGACATTAATGAGCTTGTCCAAAACAAGAGAAGTCAGGTATCTGGATCCTCCAGCTCAAAATAATTACCCTCTTTTATAACTTTAATATGATTTTTGACAACCGTTTATTTCATATACTATATAGTTATATGTATAAATAAAATGTTATAATAATTAAGTATTTTTTTTTATTTGAATCTGGCCCGCCTACACATTCTAAATTTAATATGTGGCTCTCTGCAAAATTGAGTTTGACACCTCTGGCCTAGAATTTTGCCTTACTCCGATTCCGCCATCTTGGAGAAAATCCGGTTCAATAATTGTGTAAAATTTAGCAATCTAATATCCTCTCTTGCAATAAAAATCTATAAATTCTCAATAAAATTGTAACACTGATGGAAAGCGACAGCAAATATCCTAAAAATTACCCTGATCAGTGAGTGAATGATAAGTGGTATTGCAGTTTTATATATAACTAGCTGTGCCCGTGACTTCATCTGCGTGGAATGTAATAAAAAGAAAATTGTTTATTTTTTTTTGTTTTTGACATTTTTCTAAAATAAAAGTAGTCTAATTTACTCCTTATTACATAAGCTATCCAGCATAAGCCAGTGAAAGTCCCGTCCAAATCTGTCCAGCCGTTCTAGAGATTAATCGGAACAAACAGACAGACAAAAATTTTAAAAATATGTATTTTGGTATGTGTACCGTATATATATATATATATATGTTATATTTGAAAAAAATATTTTTAAAAATATACATGTAGTAGAAAGCGGTTATTTTAATATTACAAACAGACATTCCAATTTTATTTATTTGTATAGATAGATTGTATGGATTACAATGAATAATTTCATGATAAAATTTACACTGTTTTATTTCTACTTTTATCACAATCAATTTACAGGTAATTCATATTCAAAGTAGTAAAGATATATTAAAAACCAATTACCATATAATTATTTTATTATTACACTGGACACAGAATGTCCAGAAATTACTGAAAATATCAGTCACCAGAAAGTATCAATATCACCTTATTCGAGTCTTATAGAGTGACAAAACCGTGATATAATAATTTCACTAGTGATATTATAATTGCCAGGAATATTGTCAATCGACTCACGTCTTATAATTTATTGACATATTTTCCGTTACAATTTCACGCATTTGACTATACTTCAGGTATAAGTGTACCTACAATACTATAGTGAGCAAATTGCAATAGTATAAAGTAGCAGTATAATAATAATTTTCTAAAAGTATTACAATTTATTGACATATTTTTAGTTACACTTTCACGCACGGCATAACTAACTAAAAGGAATAAAGTGTACAATGCTATAGTGAGCAAATTGCAATAGTACAAAGTATTTGTATAATAATAATTTTCTAAAAGTACCTATTGTAAAAACAACAACAGAACTGCAACACAAAAACAACAGGCAACACTTACGTCTATAGGCTACCGTGGCTTTACGAGTATATGCCGACCAGGTATTATTTTTATTTTATTTAATTCAATAAGCACAAAAAATATCCAAGTATTAATTATAATTAACTACCATGCCGTGTCTGATAGTATACTATGGTCTCTGGCTAACAAGTGACATGACTATGCTGTGCTACGATGATCGAACGTAGTTTCGTTGCTTTTTCATAGATGTCGTTACTTGATTACTATCGATGTATTGTAGAGGGTAGCGGGGGCATGCGGGGAACAGCGAGCCGAGTTGCTCAAGGTCATTGACTAAGGGAGCCGCCTTAATGTTTAAGTGATTGACATTTCATTGAATTGTAACTATTATGAGTGCAGTTATGAGTTACATTTCATTCAGTAGTCAGTTATTGTTACCATTTAAGCAATTATTGTAGTAACTTCGATTAAATCCTACCTTACTTAAAATATAAAAGTAAATATGCGCGACTCACCTGTGTGATTCGTTCGCTGTAAGTGCGGCGGACTGGGCGCTGGTGGTTTCGATGGGCTGGAAATAGAACCATATTATTACAAGCGAAATACTTAGCAAGTTATTAAATACAATTTCAACAATTAGAATATATCACCATTGGATTAAAGAATAAAATATATATTTGACATAATTTAATAAAGTTGTTTTTTTTTTATAGGATAAGACATAATGGTCGTTTATAACAGATAATATAATGAATTATTTTCCCGTAATGAATAACACATTTAACAACGGCTTATACTGTTATCCTGCTATTGCTGTTGACAAAATTATCGCCTAGTTGCATTGCTGTTGTTGCCACTTGCGTGTGTGCGGCACGGAGCGAGCGAGTACGACTGTGCTACAAGCTACATGTGTGAGCGAGAGAAAGCTAACCGTTGTGTAGGCGTAGGCGCTCGCTCTATTGCCTGACTGCTTATTCTTATAATATTAACCTTTCTCACAAGGAAATAAAGTTCTTATTTGATTATTTCTTACAGTAATTTTACTAATCCCAAATTCACAATTTTGTACGCTCGTATGACAATTAGACTCATTTTTATTTCCAGTGTGATTTGAAATAACAATTAGGTAAACTGTTGCTGGCTTGCTGGTACCTAAGCTGTTGTCATTTTTTTAGTCACGCATTATTTGCTGTTGTGCGATCGCGCGTATGCAAATTAAAGTATTCGTTGCAATAAGTAAATAATGTAAACATTGAATGTAAATAACAAATTATGTACAGATCAATGAACTTTTAAATATGCCAGAAAATTATATTGATTAGGTAATTAGTTTTATATTATTAAAATTACTGCCTAATATTCTGACAGTCCTAAGTCATATCATTGTTAAGAATAACAAAGCTAGCTATAATAATCGTACTCAACAACATTTGTCAACAGTTTGCAATAACAGTTATAGGAAAATAACAGTGTTATTCATTATTACAAAACAGTCGTTATTGCCCTCACTGATAGGGTAGCAAACGAGCAAACGGATCACCTGATGGTAAGCGATAACCGTTGCCCATGGACACCCGCAACACCAGAGGAATCACGTCTGGACTATCATCTCGCCACAGCTATTGTGACGGGGAAACTGATCTGAGCATCTGCTCACTGCAGCGACATCACTCGCCGCCCGTTACTACGGACGGGGCATTGGGGTGACTCTAGACCTGTGGTTTCATTTGCGACATTATGAAAATGTTGCAGAGCTCAAATAGACATCTGAGTATTATGAACATCGGGTTTACGTCCATTTTCAGTTGCTGCAGTGTGGAGAATGTCCGCACACATTCTGCGTCGGTCACTGGGCCATTCACCTTCGCATTCTGTGAAGGCGGCAGATTTGCTTTCACTTTTAGTGAGGAGTTCATCTTCTGATTCACTTTCGCTTGCGCTGTGTTTCGGCTTCATTTTTGTTTTTGCACAATTCCTGTGTGGGCGGCGGTGTCTTTTGCAGCTTCGCAACTCGTGGGTTGACTTGTGCTGTTTTTATGGTGGTGTCGTGTTGCTCGGGCATTCTTGAGGCTTGCTTTTTGAGTTTCCTGCGTTTTGGCACAGACTCCCGTTTGGTTTCGTTGTTTGCGGCGGCCATCAGTGAGTTTGGCGCTGATGGCTCGCTGTCTTCAACCATATTCGTGGTCACAGGCAGTATGGGCATGGATTTCTGTGCCATGTGGGCTACTGTGGTAGCACGTCTGTTGCGTGCCTCTTTGTGGTAGGCCGGGCACTTAGTCAAGTTATTGGCCGTGTGTGGTCCGCCACAATTGGCACACGTCGGTGGCTCAGTAAGCGGTCTCGGACAGTCTCTGGCAGCATTTTGTTCGCCGCAGCGGACGCAGGCGGTTGGTCGGTGGCAATGTTCCGAGGTATGGCGGAAGCCCTGGCAGCGGTGGCATTGGGCGCGGCCCTTCTTGCCCCGCCATGCCTCCACCGTGACTCCTGTCATCCCCAGTACCTCTTCGAGATGATAGATCTTGTTAATGTTTGGGGTCTTGGTTAGTCGCACGAAGAAAATTTTTCTTTGCCGACCGTGATTTGTCTCGAAGCACTCGGGAGTATAGCCCTTGCCTTCGAGGTCTTCAGAGAGGTGGTCAGGTGTTGTGGTGTCTAGTAGTTCCTTAAAGGCTAGCTTCAGGCTTCTGTTGTTACTGAGTAACAAAACCAAGAAATCGGCTGTTCATTCTCGGCCTCAGTTAAATATTTTTTGATGGCTTCGTATTCCCTCTCGGATTTCGGTAGGAATCTTATTCCTTTTTTGAAGGCATCTCACCTTCAGCTCTTTGAAGTGTCGAGGCCAGTCAGTTAGTTCTTCGACAATGATCGGCGGGAAATTAATCCTTATTTTGGTTGTCGCGTTGTTTGCCTTTTGTTCGGCGGCTGTCGGTGCAGGTGTCGGCATCGGGGAGCGCGTCGGCGTTCTTGTCGGCGAAACGTCGGGCTACATCTTCGCCGACTGCTTCGGTGTCGGTGTTCGTGTCGGCGAACCGTCGCCAAACGCATTCACCGACACTTTCGGTGTCGGTGTAGGTGTATGCATCAGGGAGCGTGTCGGCATTCGAGTCGGCGAGACATCGGGCGAAATCTTCGGTGTCGGTGTTCGTGTTCGTGACGGCGAACCGTTGCGGGACGTGTTCACCGACATTCTCGGTGTCGGTGTTCGTGTCGGCGAGGCGCGAGGCGCAGTCGTCGATTGTGGCTGCTTTGGTGTTTTCAGCGGCTTCTGGTGATGTAGTGACCATATAATATTGACCTTATTTTCGATAAGGTGGTTCCATATGACTTTTATTTCGGTTTCAGCGTTGAAATGTATATGAAGTTCTCCTTTGGTGGTGTGGGCTGGGACCTCTTTCCCCAATTTCTCCTTCAATTGTTTGAAGAGACTTACCCAGCCGGGCATCGAATGCGCTGTTATCGTGGGCATCGTTTGCTGCTTAGGTTTCGCAGGTTGTTGTGGCGGCACTATTTGTCGCTTTCGTAAGCGAGGATCCTTACGAAAGCGACAAATACGATTGGGCCTCCGGTACCCTCACTCACTCGGCGAAACACTTTTTTCTGTGAGGCCGTGGTATCACTCCGGTCGAGCCGGCCCAAGTCGTGCCGAGATTATGTCACTATTTTAGGAATACATAATTTGTTTATGGTCTATATTATTATCTTCTCTAATGACAACAAACTCTATCATGAATAATCTCTAAACATGAATATTAACTTTTTATTGGAAAATGCGTATTTATTAAAGAAATAGCAGAATTGATGAATATAACAGATGTTTCTCGAACGCTCAAAACATGTCAATATCTTCCATGACAATTCCTAGATTCTTTCATTTTACAATTAGATTAGGCTTTAGAGATATCATATCTTTGACAAGGGAGATGTTCGTAGAGAGTAGCTCCCCTAAGCGGGGTAGCTATAGCCCATGCATTGATTATAAAAATCCATTTGACAAGCACAATAATCACAACCCTGAAGTTAATTCTACAGTTTTTTAATTTTGAGTTATTCAAAAAACAACGGTTACAAATAATTGTAATGACTATAAAAATATAACTAATTGTATAGTAGTTTTATAAAACAAAAACATTTAGCCGAGATCAACGCCGCATGAAACTATGAACCAGTGATATTATGCATTATATCCCCTAGCTTGGTAAACCGTTAATCAAAATTAAGGAAGATAACATTTCCATTAACCGAATTAATGGATATGTTATCTTACTTAAAAATATTAATAGACAATTAACTTTTAACTTCCGTTAATCGTGTATTCGGGCCGATCGATTAATATAAAGGGCAACGAATACATAACATGCCCAGCTCTGATGATATACTTTTTCAGTTTGTTTTTCTTTTTGAGGATTTTGTTTTCTGGTTAAAAGGCCATGGTGACCTAAACCAACCACACTATCTCATTTCTCAACCAGAATAATATAATTGACTCGCACATTTGTTGTTTAATAAAAAAAAAGTATATAGTATTGTTTAATGATAAGTAAATAGTAAATTACCCTCATTTACTTTGTTTCTTTTGCTTTAGTTTACTCTTTTAAACAGTTGAACATTATCCTAATCTGTAGCTTGTATATTAATTTTGAAATTTATTTAAGCACTTCGGCACTGCTTAGGAATAGAGAACGAAATCAATGTAACGAATGAACGTGAATAAGTGGGACTACGTTGTATTACAATTTTCAAATCAAATATGTAATTATATCTGCCAATCACAGCAGGATACCTGTTTTTGTATCATTAGTATAAAATTACATCACATATTATTAAATCATCAAAGGATTATATTTTGTAAGTATACACTACCAGTAATACCAACACAATAAGATACATTGCACAATATTGCACATATTCCGTTCCACACAGAATAAATGTTTGTCTTTTATGGTGAGTGAGTACTTTTGTAGTAATACTGTTAATTCTCTTGTCAATACAACAATTTTATTAATACTTCTCATTATCAGGTGGATGAAAAATGTCACTATGTCACAACTTAAACATAGTGACACGCTATCACTGTAGCATACAATATTTTAAATAACATATGAATATACAGTATAATGTATTTATAGTATTCTAAGATTTGCATGTTAGTTATTAATTCTAAACTCATAGAAATTAAAATAATTCGCTATGCAAGCTATATAATATTATAATTGTACATAATAACCGGTTAAAAAGTTGTTTCGTAACAAAATCTGTTAATTAATGTTAAAAGTAAAATTATAACAGCAATACTGAATTTCGAGCTTGTCAGTAATCAATCTATAAACAAGAAATGTAAAATCAATGCTAGTTCGCAAATGACTAAAGCAAAAGAGACAATTTATATACCATATTGAAAGCATTACTACATCTGTTGCCACATTATATAAGTCACATTGCTGGAGTTGATACAGTACATTACATATTAGGAAGCGATGTGCGCTTACTTTTGGTAACCAAGTATACAAGAAGAATGTGTGTAACAAGTACTACCAGCACGTTAAAATAAGTTTATAATAAATAGGTATTTTATATTTTGAAACCATGTAACATTCTCAACATATTTCTACAGTTATTTACTAAGCATAAGGAACTTATAGCTTCGTAAGAGTAATTACCCTTATCATAATAAATATTAACTTATCATCAAACGAATATTGACATGTCTCATTCGTGAAAAATCTACCAAATACAGAAATAAAATAGTAACATAATTATATATATATATAACAGCATGCTATATAATAAAATGAGGCGTGCAAAAATAATGAAAATCTGTAATAAATAATGTTTTCTACATTGGTGTTGATAGCACTTTTGATAATTGCATCTTTCTAATTTTGAGAACAAAATTATGGGTAAGTTGGAAACATAAACGTGTCCATTTTACAGTCGCAGGGGGCAATAGGTGTAAAAAATTTTTTTTCTTTAAATTACATCGATAGTTTTTGGACTGCTTCGGCCGCGCACATAGCTGGGTATTCGTAACCAGTTGCGAACGACAACGAGTTTATATGTATCAAGTTGCGATAGATATGTTCATTGTAACCAGTTACGAACTGAGGCTATTCTGTCTTTGTACGAAACTCGACAAATGATCATACCTACATTATGCAGATTATCTTTTCGTTTCTTTTTATTTTTCCTGGATTAAATACATCCTCATCACTTAGCAATATAAAATATATTTTGCAATCTATTCATATACCTCCCATTAAAACAAACAAACAAATCTTACTGTATTGTTTTTTTATCTGTTTAATACGGTTAATTATGGGCAGAGGGCAGCACTGGGCCTTAGCCATCCATAATCTATGTACGTAATGGTTTTGTTATTGTTTTGCAGTTTGTCAAGATTAGGATTGTTTACTGATCTCAAACAAAATTAAACTTTACGTTTATCGATTTCCTAAGTTTACCTTATTTTAATTTTTAATTGCACTCTTTGTAATCCGTAAGTGTTTATGAAAAATACTTTTATATTAAGTTACTTCAAACCTGTTTCACCTATTACAGTTCATCAAATATTCTAGTAAAACTGTGACTATGACAAAATACGAGAAACAATTTGATAGTTTACGTACCCTATAAACCTGGCACCTTTAACGACAAGATGCAGACGAGAATTTTGAAGTTGACAAATAAAAATATAACATAATTAGTAAAGTAATAAAGTTGACTCTCAAGTGGAATAGTTGACTCAGCCATGTTTCTTAAGTTGACTCTCAAGTGGAATAGTTGACTCGGCAATGTTCCTTTTTGGAAACTACGTATAATTCAACAGGAATCACAGGGATTTGCTATATCTATTTCTGCAGCCAAGCATTAATATTGTAGTGTTCCAGTTTCATATATAACACATATTTCATTTTTTGTAACAAGTCGTCAACGTAATTGTTTTGATGGACCATTCCGTTCAATTGTCAACTTTATTGCTATACCGTTAAATTACATTCTCGTTCATAAAAAACTTGCCATTCAGGGCACCAGGTTCAGGAGATGTTCATCGTTCTCAAAATTGAAAGGGCTGTACATTGACAAAATACAAGTGTCAGAGTGGACTGACCTATTTGTGGATGCGGCGGTGTTATTGAGCAAGGAACTAACGTTAGACGAGCTATTACCGGCCGCGCAGGCGCTCACCGCCCGGAGCGGCATTGGTTTAACCGGCTGCAAAGTTAACACACATAGTTTACTTCCGATATTAGTTTTGGGTTCTATCGTCTCGTCACCTCACAGGGAACAATAATCTAGAATCTATATAAACTTTCAATTCTATCCAGAAGGATATTTATTTATCCATCATATGATGTTAAGCTTTACTTAACTTAGTTAACTAAAGGATTAAAGATTGGTCGCTAAGATTTTGTTATATATATTAGAGAACCATTTAGTTATTAGTATACAGACAGTTACAAAATCTGAGCTGCTAAATACAACATTAATTTATACTAAATTAAAGTTGCGTTTGGCCAGTAGATATTAAAAGAATTAGTTACAAGTAAATCGGACCAAATGAGAATCATAATAAACACTACAATTCAATCGGCTAGTGGATGAAATAAAGGGACTATATTGGAAATTATGTAACAATATTAATGTAAGTAACGTCCCTAAATATTGAAGCAAAAGCTTAAAATTGATATTATAAAAGATTTGGCCATTTCTGTAAGCCGAACCGAATCAAACCCAAAACTAATGGCAAGAGAGTAATATAAAAGAAAAACTGAACATTAACCATATCAACACTCCACATATTTAAGTCAACCATATATTGAGTCATTGATGGCAGAGGTGTGATGATGCAGCATCGAAGGTCGGGGCTCACCTTGATGATGATCTCGTCTTTCTTTTTCTTCTCTGGATCTATCGAGTCAGTCGAGTGGTTGTGTAAGTCTAAAGTCGGCGACGTCACAGGACTTGCGCCTGGAAAAGAGACAGATACTATTTCAGTTATAGATTTTTTTGATTTGATGCTTATTTCTTCACATGGTTAAAACCAAATTTAATAATAAGGATGATAAAAAGGCTTGAAAAACACCCAGTGATTTTAACCACTAGATTTATTAGGTTTAGTTTTTTTTACACCAAACAGTCAGATGAAAGTGGATGCAAACTTCACTTGAACTCTTCAGCAAACAAGAAATTGACTATACGTATTTCTACAGCAAAGAAGCAGTACTCGTGTAGCTGTGTTATGATTAGAAAGATAGAATAAGCATAGAAACATGGGTACTGTGATTTTTATATCTTAGGTTATAACATAAGAATCAATGGTCACAACAGGCACTGTAGCCACTATGTATTATGCTTACTCTAATCAATATTGCATAAAAAAACTTGTATATAGTCACTAACCTGATAACATACTGGTGGGTGATCCTGCAGATCCGTTACTGTTGCTTTCTGTTGTGGCCGAAGAGGGGAGCCCGACCCCGCTCAACTCAATCTCATCGAGCCCATTGATGTCATCATATATGTACTCGTTCTCCTCAAATCCTGGCTCTAGAGATGAGTCTATGTAGTATTCCACATCTTCTTTTATTCCTTTAATCTGGAAATATATTTTTGCGAGGTTTCAATTAAATACTATACATTCTTTATTTTTGTACTACAAGAAAGGGGGTTGGGTATAGTTTTATGTGCAGCAATCCAACATAAAAGGTGTAGAAATCTAGTTTTCAATAATTTTCTCCAGAAAGATGCAATATTGGATATAATCCTCCCTAAGAAAATTTTGCGTATTAGAAGCTCATTAGAGTTTCTGGGAAACACTAAATCCAGTAATTGTTAATTAATGGTGTTAACATTTTCGCAAACTAATTAACTCCATGCAATTATTATGAAAAAATATGATTGTCAGTTTGTAGTAATCTATGCCTACTGTTCCATCACTGCAGCTGGCCAACAAGAAACTAGATTGACAGAGTTCTTAATTTCAAAATATTAAGAAATCTTCCAGAATTCAAATATAAGTTAGTAATAATAATAGTTAATAGTTTTAGTAAGTAAAGCTTGTACTCTTATCTCTTAAATCTTTATAATTTTCCAAAACAGAATTGCCTACAAAACTAAAAATAGGTTCAAAATGTAGTTATTTTAATGTTACCCACTTCAATTACAAGCTGTCATATTTCAATCAGACCGCCTCGCAATAATTATTTTTCTCACCTGTTCTACTTCAACTGACATATTATCTAGCATCCGAAGCAATGTTTCGAGCTTCTTTATGTGAAACCTGTGTTTCTCTAGTTTTAGTTTGAGCTCCTCCATGCGGTCCTGCTTCTCTTTGTCCAGTCGTTTTTTCTTACCAACTAACAATGATTCTACTTCAGACTCAAATTGATCAACCTGGAAATATTAATCATATAATTTTGAGTTATTATGATTGTCTTTATTAGTTATAATGTAACCTCATTTTTATTCATGTGTCATCGAGATGGTGTCACTCTCTTCTTTTGTTTTATTCAGGCAATATCGACATAAATTTTTATACATTGTAAACTTATAATTAATTCAATTTGAGCTAGTAAACTACATTTTAGAGGTTTCATTTATGTCCTGAGAAGAGACAATGATTAATGATGATGCTCAAGGCGTCATCACAAATTTTCACTGATATAATGCATATAAAATTATGTGGCATATAACAACATTTCAGGTAGATTGCAACCCCATTGCAGCAGTAGTCTATTACCAGTATTGACTATAAGTCAATACATATGATATAACAATGATAATGTATGCAAAACATTTTATATCTATAATACCATGACAAAGTATGTATACTTAAAAACTTTTGACAATGAATTAATCTATCAAATATAAAATAAATTAAAAATTTTAAAATATTTTATATAGTTACAATGATACAGTCTGTAAAGGAAAAGGTTTGTTTAGGAAAAGAAAGAAAGAAAGAAGACAGTTATCATAACATATATAACAGTCAACTATGGCAATCACTCACGGCAACATTTACCTTCAAATAAAACATAATAATGGTGACATTTACTTTAGGCTAATTGCATCTTATTATTTTGACTGTCATTATCATTTGATGCCGACTCAGATTCTGGAGGCACCTCGATGTGGCTCTTAACATAGGTATTCACAAGTAGAGACTATAGTAATGCTAGCCATTTACAATTTCCCTGACTCAACTTGTCACATCCAATAATACCAACAAAAAATGGAGTACTAAGACAAGGCAAGCAGTTCTTGCCACATCTTCGTCTTTACCTTTGAGGACTATCCTAACTGTTGCTTTTGTGTTGCCTGTAGGAATACGGATGGCGAATCATTATTTTATATGAAGTTGTCTTAATGGTTTTATAAATTTCAGAGTTACTATGTTTTAATATAGGATATAGATCTTCTTCTTATGGTGCCGTCTTCTTGCGAAGGTTGGCGATCATAATGGCTATCTCAACCTTGGATGCCGCCGCTCTGAATAAAGATCGGGTACTCTTGTTGTACCATTGGCGTAAGTTTTTCATCCATGATGTTCTTCGTCTACCTGGGGGTCTCTTGCCCTGGATTTTGCCCTGGATAATCACCTGCAGAAGGCAGTACTTTTTGTTTCTCATTATGTGTCCCAGATATTGCAGTTTGCGAGTCTTAATTGCGTCTAAGATCTCTGCAGCTTTACCCATCCTAGCCAACACACATGTATTTCGTACACGATGTACCCATGAAATTCTCAGCATCCTTCTATACACCCACATTTCGAAGGCTTGGAGCTTCTTGCTAGTAGACTCCGTGAGTGTCCATGCTTCGGCGCCGTAGAGTAATACCGAGAATATATAACATCGGACGATGCGTGTACGTAGTGCCAAACTAAGTTTCCGGTCACAGAGGATCTTGTTCATTTTCCGGAATGCGTTTCTTGCCTGCTCAATTCTGCACCTGACTTCCAGAGCATTGTCACAATTGTCGTCGACCATTGCACCTAGATATTTATATTTGTGGACTCGTTCCAGAGCTATGCCATTAACAGTCAGCGGAGAATATGTCTCTCGTGTGCGGCTTATAGTCATACATTTGGTCTTTTTAGCGTTGATATTAATACCAAATAGCTTGCTATGATGATGAATAGATATAATAAAGGAATCATTTGAAGACTTACATATGGTAAATGGTTACAGTTGCCTATAGTACATAAGGTTTTTGTGAGATTCGTGATAAATATGCAACCCACCATCACCAATAAAATCCATTGTTTACATTGTCAACATGTGATATAAATTTAAAGTCACTGTATACTGAAATTTTACTGCCTATCTTAACCCTTCACATAAGACAGGAATGTGAACACTACTATTTCACAGCAGAAATAAGTAAGATATACAAGCAGACAACCTTGATTCTATCTCCTTCTGGTAATTTTCACTAGTTATATATTGTATGTCACTCTTACCTGTAAATTTAGTGCATCTATTGATGAGACAAGCCACGCAGACATTTCTTCCCTCTCTTTCTGGGCAGGGTCTAGCTTCTGTGCCGCCCCGAGCCCTTCCTTAGAGTATGCCTTAGTTTTAGTCTCACGTTCAACTACTTTAAACCTTTCCATTTGCTGAAATTAAGATAAAAGAAATTTAGAAAAAGATTTAGTTTTATTAGGGTTCACATAAACATATTTGTTGACATGTTTTTTTTTTTAATTAATGCTCATATTCATCACACAGGCAATCTGTCCCCACCGGGACTTGAACCCGGGTCCTCAGATATGGTGACACTTTGAAACCAGTGTACTAACCATTCAACTACGGAGATTGTCAATACAAGATACAATTGTCATTAAAATTAAACCATGGATATCATTAAATAATCCTTACTTTGTAATAGCATTTTACATTTGTATTTTTAATATGTACTTAAAATTTATGTAAATGTTATGTAGTACTTTGTTGTAATGTATAGATACATTAATATCTCACTTCAAAATCCTGTTGTGGATAAAACTATTATACAGTCGGGTCAATTTAATAGGCCACATTTGACATTTCATTAAAATTCCTCAACTAACCTTGTAATGGCGAACATAAAATATTCAATATTTTTTTAGTTTGGAAATGCACAAATGACCGTTGTTACAATGTTGCGTTCAGTGAAGTCTATACGTAAGTGATGTCCCTCAATAAATCGAATGAATGCAATGATTACTTGTGAAAGCATTATTCACCATGAATTAATAGTCAGTCAGTTTGACCATGAATTAATAGTATGATTGTATCTTATACTATATTGTATTATATTATTGTAATTATTTACATTCTAAAGAGGAGATAAAAAATAGACCTTCAGAGTTTCTTGCCTATTCTTCTCGAGAAGGCTCTCCCAATTTCCGAACAGGTGTCGAGTCAATTTTTTTATTTTTTTTCCTTATTCGTACGTACGGACAAGGTTTTGTTTTCTTTTTTTAAGCTTTGTTTTTTTGTTTTGTCTGTTGACGTCAATAAGTGCCTGTAAAGGTCTATGTTAAATAAAGATTATTTTGATTTTGATTTTTTTTTGAGTCCAATTTTTATTAAAATAAAACATGTTATTCTTTTGTTTTATAATAAAAAAACAATAATAACTTCTTTAACAGAGAAATAATATATTAATACAGTACCTATAAAAAAGAGTGTATTCACATTTAAAAGGCCGCCCACACACTAGGAGGTAGACTCTGTACCAGGGTCGTCTGCATGGGTACCTCCGTCTTACCTATTTCCGCCGCCAAACAGCAGGGTTTGCTTTGCTGTGTTCCGGCGTGAAGGGTAAGATAGGCAGTGAAATTACTGGGTACTGTGACTTTATATCTTATGTCACAAGTTGGCAACGTACACTGTGGTTCTTATGAGGTTTGCAGATTTGCTGCGAATCTCGTGGGAACCACATGTACTATAGGCGACTGTTACCACTTACCATCAGGTGGGCAGCCTGCTTGTTTGTCAACATTAGCAAAAAAAAAAAAAAAAAAAAAAAAACATCTGTTGTTGCGGGCAGCGATAATCACTTACCATCAAGTAATCCATTTGCTCGTTTGCCTATTAAAATTAAAAAAAAAAGTACTTTTCCATAATAACTGTATTCGATTCACATATGTTTGAAGTAAATATCGATTTTTTCACCATAATCGGAGTGTTTAAGCAGGTCACCTCACTATGAACAAATGTCAAATGTGGCCTATTAAATTGGCCCGACTGTAACATGTTTATCACAATTAAAACTCAATAGTAGAGTATTAGAGTATCATGTATTTTAATGAAATCATTAATTGATATACAAATTTTATAATAAGAATGACAAATAAAAAAAAAAAGACATTTCAAACAGTTATCATTTAAAACTCCCGATTGAAAAATTCACAAACGTTCAATAATAAAAATAAGCCTGTTTCCATTTTATGATGCTTGATTATATATTTCTAATTTTTATTTTAAAGACTGGTAGAGTAATTAAATACTTATATTGTTTAATTTTAATTTTGTTATTAAAAAAAAAAAGTTCTATTTATTTTGCCCCTGTGGAATATGTAAGAATTCTTTGATTCATAGCAAGTTTGAAATGTCATTTTTTTTTATTTGTCATTTGAAACTTGTTATGAACCAAAGAGTTCTTAACAATCCCGTTTCATTTATTTAGTAGAAGTTAAAGTTACATAGCGACAACAGCACATATATCAAAATCTATCAATTCTCTAAAAAAATTTCATGTTAATGTGAAATTCATAGTTTAATATCAAGTGCTGGAGTCTGTCCTAGACATATGTTATATAAAGCATAATTTTAAAATTATGTACACACAATGTTCTCTTTAAAATAACTTATTGCTTGAAATAGCAATATGTAATAGCATAATGTAATTTGCACTGGTTGTGACACCCACGATACAGATTTCATGTCTAGTGTGGGAATCACTGTTATTATCAAACTGATGCTTTTTGTTTTAATAAAATTATTTATATTTGTATTATAACAGCCATTTTCATAGAATAAAAATGAACCTTGGTATGTATCTATACATAAATTGTAAATTAATTGTTGATACTTCATAAACAGTAAATATTATAGTTTTGATACATTCACATAATGCCTGATACCAAATTATATTTTTAAAGAAATATTGCAAGGATATAAATATATAATATCACTTCAGTTTAAAAATAATAATTTAACTATTGATTTTTCAACACATCATTACATAAAGACCAATAAATATAATTGAAATGGCACCAAGACTATCTTTTCAACGAAATTAGAAAATAGATACAATAACATTAGAAGAAAATTAATGTGAGTAGCTCTATCTATATGTTTTCACTTCAAAATGGCTGAACTAGTTTTGATATCTGGCTGAATTGATTCAAATTCTGTATATAGCTGATTTGAGAAATTTTAAACACTAAAAAAATCTAACATGCAATAAAATTTAAAGTGAAAAACTAGAACCAGCTATATATTCACATTCTTCGTTAGAGAATTCTTAACTTGACTAATTTTTCATGAATGAATTCTCTATTTATTTAACTTTCTAATACACCTTCCTGACATTTTAATTTCCAATAGTTTCAATATTATCAATCTGCACTAATATAAATATAAGATTACTCACAGTTTCTATTAGTTTCCTATATTCTAAAAGTGTACTCTTATCCTTAATCTCCCCGGAGGCGATCCATGACTTAATCTGATCCCGTAGCCTCTGAAGTTTCTTGATTTCCTTCTTGAGATCTGCCTCATATTTCTCCTTCTGATTACTGTTAGTTGCATTGTGAACTTTCTGCCAGATGTCCTCAAAAGTCTCGACCCCTTCAGTTACTTTTTTTAAACACCTGTCTATTTCACCTACAATGGAATGTTAAGTTAAACCAGTTTTTTACAATAACAATATAGTAGCTCATGTGTTAATATATTGAATAAGGCACATGCAAATTACAAACGTTACATAAAATTCTATACATTTCAAAACAACCTTCATTCAAGAACTGATCGTCACATAAACCTATTGTAAGCACGTACGTATGTGCCATCGCTCTTCATAGGAATACAAAACCATATCAAACAAATTCGATCTTGGATAAATATGAGATATGTCTGTTATATACTGGTTGTCTCCGGCTTAATATATATGATAAGAAAACCTATAACCTGAGAATAAAGCTCTAGAACACGTACCAACATCAGTTGGGGTCAATCAATCCATAACCTGATAACATGAAAGTTACCTTGTAATTTCCTTGTCGCTGCCATAGCTATTTACACATGTGGACGAATGTTTCGTACATATCCTAAACATACAAACTATTTACAATAAAATGCACAAAAATTATTGATAAACAGACAAACTACACATCTGAAGCTTTGTTCGATTCCAAGATGGCTACCGTACACCGCTCGCGTACTGAATAACAGTGACTGAAGGCATCGAAAGCAATAGTCGCAAAACAATCCAGCGACGCGCTGAAGATAGTTAACACGGAACTTTCATATATTATTATAAATTATAATAACTTGTCACTCATAAAAACAAACTTCAAATTTTCCACAAAATTATTTCAAGTGTCGCGTAGACCTTCAAATGCGCAGGCGCAAAAAAATATAGAGGTAATGCATAGACAACAAAGACCACCTGCCAAAATTTGTCAAACATCCACAATAATTAGAGATGGGTAATTAATATCTTTTCGATTACGAGATATTAAAGTAGGCTCTTTTAACAAAGGCGACTTAAAAATTAATTCATGGTTTAAGTCTCTGTCAAACGATGATTTGCTATTCAGTAAGCCATGAACCATACTAAAAATAGTTTGATGGCAGTGAGCTTGGTTTAGTTATTCAACTTTGTGATTGTACTATTTTGTTTCACACAGCTCCTGTCAAATCACGATTAAGTATAGATATACCAAACTAAATATCGATAATTTTAGTGATGTTCTAATTTAATGTTTATTTACCGAGTTAAATACCGAAAGCATCCAACTTTGTTCGCGTGTGTAGCTTTTATGCGATTTATCATCAACTTTGGTTGAATGAGGTTATATACAGTTCTCTTATCTTTGCTTCTGTGATAATAAATTGGCGGATAGATTGTAGCAGCCCTACTGTGTGAAATTCACCTACAAACTGATGATGCATTTATATTTTAGTCATCACATCTTTGATAACAAGATTAAAGAAGGTCTGCCGTATTAAGTTAGAGTGATGACAGGTTATACTATGAATGCACATCAGTCCAACAATTACCGAAGTGTATTACAATGTTGTTTTACGTCGCCTACATAATGTTATGCGTCGTAAAAGATCAGACTTGTGGACATCACAAAAATATTCAGTTTCATTACGACAATGCTTCAACACATTCCTCGAACTCAATGCAGACTCTTTTTGCTTAAAACGATCTCCTGTGATTCAATCTATATCTTACTCACTTGATTTAGCTCCCAACGGTTTCTGGCTATTCTCCAAAGTCAAAAATTAATTCCGATTTCAGAAGACATTATTTCTATAATGACAGGATCGGTGCTTATCAGTCGGATCGGTCCTATTCGACTGACAAAGGTTTTGAGAGTACGTTCTTAATTCTCAATTGAAACATCGATCGTGACTGATTTATGAATGTAATGGGTTTCAGTAGACAGTAGTGAGTGTTTGCCGTCAAGTTACTGTTATACGTCAACAATCAACATCAACGTTTACCACATTGTTAGCCGTTATATAGCTTCAATTTCACTGTGGTCATATGTGCGTTGTGTGGTGCTAGAGGTTTAATTTTTGTTGTGAAAAATTATAAACTTCAGTGCACATGGTTGTATGGTAAATTGTCTCCTTTGCTTGATCGATTTTAGAAAGCACTTTAGTCTGTGTTTCATATAGTACCTATGTTTTTTTTTTATAATGACTTAAGGGTCTATGCTACCAGGTCACAAAATTAAAAAATAATATTTTTTACATGTCAAATTACGCGCTGTTTATTTTGACGATAAGTTTTTAATAAAGACGATGGCTGCATGGCTCTGCCATTGCCTTTCCCAAGAAGGGAAAAAATACAAGAAAAAAATATTTTGACAATATTTTTTATTTACGAATAAGTTTTAGTTTCCAAATATATATATAAAATGATTAACTTATAATAAGAATAAATCAATATTGATGTTTTCTCCAACTTTAAATATAAAATTCGTACTTCGTGGGTGATCTAAAAAATGTATATGTATATCCCACCAAAAACATTCTGTAAAAAACCAGCCAAGTCTTGATGGAGCTGCTAGTTTATCTCTAAAAAGTAATGAAATATAACAAAGTCGTGCCAAGTCTAAGGTTCCTTATTGCGATTTCGTTATTGTTATAGTTAATGTTGTGTGACTTTGCCGTTGAAGGGTACACAAGGGTACAAAACCAGGTGCTCCATGACACCATTGCACCAATCTTTCGCCAGAACCGCTATACATTGACGATTGAAAAGTGCCACTTGGAGAACGTAGTATTATTATTGCTTACACCTTATTATTTAAATCACATATAAGTTGAGTAAATATAGTTTAACAATAGATAAAACAATTTTTAATACACTTCCAATCTGTAAAACATTACTTTTAAGAAACTTGTAAACCTAATTAGACTGGGAGCTGGATGGAGTTGAGTATGCAAAATGTGAGGGCCGCATTCGGTGTATGGTTTTGAACTCAGAAAGTCATGCAGATTATGATTCTGGATGTTGCCAGGAGCTTACTTTGATATCATTATAACAATTCATTTTTATAGGACAATTTCTTATTATAGGAACCATAGAACCATAAACCTAAACAAGCAATACGTGCAAGCTTGTTCCAGAAGATCCGAGAATGAAAACATCTGTATCAGTACTAATGATTATGATATGGTCAAGTTTTATGATTTTCACTGCGTGAAATATGTGACAAAACATCTTTAAATCTGCTTCTAAATGGTTAGAATTCAGGTCAGGTATTTCAAAAAATAAAGAACCTTGTAATTCGAAACATTTTGTTGGATCATCAAATCCTCCAAAAATATATAACTTGCAATCTTGATTTATTTGTTCATATCTAGGGGCAGCATTACATATAAATTGAACTAGCTATAACTTATTTTTAGTGCTTGAAAAGAATGATGATTACAATTCGTTGGGATTTTGGTGTGCTAAAAATGATAAAATTTTTCATCATTTGATCTTTACTCCGTAAAGTTGATTCAGTGTATTTTATTGAAATATCATCATATCTGTCAAATACAATGTAGGTATACTCGTTTTACATTTGGCTGCAAAAAAAAATTTTGAATTCTATTATAAAATGCCTCTGCAAAATCACCAAATGTGCTGAATTTTTTTAATTGGAACCGATGAGCAAGTGCCATACCATCAACAATGTAAATTTTTGTAATAGGTAGATTTGCAATTTCAAGGGCAAGTTCTGATTTTGGAGATTTCCTGTAAAATCCCCCAAAAAGATACTTGCAGTAATTCAAAATTTCGAAAGATCGAAAATTTTTGCTTCAAGTCCACGTTCATTAGCCAACAAAAATGTTTTCTGAATAAGACTTATGTCTTCATCTTGCTACTTTTTGTTAGAAGTACTCTTGTTTTCTTTTTCAGGAGTTACAAAATTTCTAAATTTATTTTTTTTAATAGGATCCGATAACTTTTTGCTTTTGAGTTTGAATCACTCATTTTCGTGCATTCTTAACAGTGCCTCTCCATTTTCTTCTAAATTACTCCGCCTGGACTAAATTGTAATGCAATAAACCCTCAGGATACCACCTCAGGGCAGATTTTGGCCACTTTTGAAATATAGCAGATTAATGAATTTCAGGACAGTTGTAACTCACTCTTCTTCTAATAAATGATATTTCAATGTATAAATACTATTACAATTGAATTACTGTAACTTACAAAAGATATACCTATTAGAAATATTAACAACAACAGTAGAAATATTCACAACTTGTAGTATATGTTATTTCGCAGTTATAGAAGAATGCAGTAGGATCCCGAATCAACATCCGGACGAGTCGCCGTTAGTTCATAGTCAGAATAGAGTGCAGCAAAGCGGGTATTATATGAGCAGTAAATTAGAAGACAGGTATATTAAATATAAGTTATAAACTAAGCATCCGAAATAGGCACGAACAGTACTAATTGATGCATAGAGTTTTTTTTTTAATTTATTATTGATAATACTAAGTTTACAAAAAAAAGTTTGATAATGGACGCCACTTAAACCACAGAGGTTTGTGTGTGGCGACAGCATTCCACGTTGCTTACAATGTTGTTTCCTTAATTTAATTATACCTAAATGTTAACCTAAATATAAATAAATACAATTACTACAAATTTTATACTTGCTTCCTTACTTAACAAATTACAGACCCATGTAAAACTACTAACTAATTGGTATAAGTACTTCCTTAGCATTACAATGATGCTTTGAAGTAAGCATGAAGTCTGTTTTTCAAATTAGATTGCGTGATTTTTTCTCTAACCTCTGTAGGTATAGAGTTTAAAATGCGCGGTACTACGAACGCACTGGTCCGCTCGCCGTAGTAGTTGTTCGCTGACGCGGTAACCAGTTAGAACGCAAATACTGCTGCTAGTATATAATTTAGACTTTTTGTTCATAGTCTTAAGGCACAATTTTTAATTTCTATTCTCAATTCTTGTTAGGGTCTTTTGCGTGCTTTAATTATAAATAGATAATGTAAATCAAATCAATTCTATTTTAATTTTAAAATCCTGCAAAATAATATCCACATGTAAACAAAATCTTTATTACAACGCTAAACATTATAAATCTCAATAGAGGAGTTGTTTATTGCCGCAGTCGCACCCACACAGAATAAGTTACAACTACCCCACCGAGTAATTGTAGTCGCACCCTTGTCCCTGGGTGACGTCGAGAACCTTTTAGTGTTTATGAAGGGCTGAACGAAGGTCAAACCGAATAATTATTTTCTTACGTTCTGGGCTCCCCTTCAAAAATTTATCAGATAATGTAAAATATATACGTAGAGCGTCTTTGAATTATTTCATTTGTGTTTTGTTCAACACAAGTAAACTAACATCCAAATGGGGGAGATTTTATTCTTGGAAATATACTATTATCTTTTCTTCAATGTATTTAGACAGGCTTTATAAAATCTGTTGATTCGGTATGTTGATTCAATATCAGTAACAAATCTTATCTCAAAGCGGTTCTATGTCATTAAAATAGATGCAAATAAACTATACTATTAGAGAATCATAAATAAGTTTTTATTTATTGTTATTAGGAATCACCAAGAATTGCTATAATATATTACGAATCCGTAATCTATAGAATATAGCAATTTTTTTAAGACAGCCACAAAATACACGGACGGACTACACAGTCAAACATAGATTACACAATTATTAAAGATTTAAAAAAAATATATAAAGAAAAAAATAATACAATGTTTGGGAATATGTGACAAAAAAAAATACGGAATACAACAAGTTATCGGCATTTCTGTGTAACGAATTTCGAAACTAGATAACTCGAATAATGAGTAATGTTAATCACGAAAGTTCAATAACCCCGGAGAAACATGCGGGTACTTACATAAATTGACGTATTCCATTAGATTTCCAACCTACGGCTTGACAACCTACTGGTATTATCGAAGATCTAGCTCTCGAATGGGACTGGAATACCAACGTCAAAATAATCTTTATCAACATAACCTTTACAGGCACTTAATAATCTTTAATTATAAGTTAGATAATGTGGTAAACCATATATGTATTTTTATTAAATTGAATGACGTCATAACAAATATAAAAATAAGGGAACAATTCGGCTTGTATTTTAAAATCATACTTTAGTAGCATAGTAATTTTAGTAGCATAGGATCCTAAGCTACATCAAGGTGAAAAGGTACGCTACTAGTGAAAAAGATCAGGAGACCTATTTTTGAATTACGAATACGATTTCGAAATCACCGCTGACTATTTAGTCAGCGGTGACTTTGAGGTCACGGATTCCTAAATATTCAATTTTTGAAAGTCGATCGCAGAGCTGCCAACATAGATAAAGTACACACATAAATGTAAGAGTTCGGTTCCACGCAGAATGTAGCCGCTGTCGGTTATTGCCGGCTTAACCATTATGGTTATTATATATATATACACATATATATATGCTACATTCATATATATATATATATATATATATATATATATATATAATATATATATATATATATATATAATAAATCAACACATCAATTTCAGATTCTTGTTAATGTTCTCTAAACAAAACACAGATAACATTTCCACAAGTATGACTTGATTACGAGTGGGTGAGGGCACTCGTAATGAAATCAGACGTGTGACTAAGGTAGTCACATAAGTGATATTCAAAAATAAGAATTATTGAAAATCGGTGATTATTAGTCACATCGGTGATTTCGAAGTAGCATTCGTAATTCAAAAATAGGTCTCCAGGAGACCTATTTTTGAATTACGAAGCGACTTCGAAATCACCGATGTGACCAATAATCACCGATTTTCAATAATTCTTATTTTTGAATATCACTGATGATGTGATTTCATTACGAATGCCCTCACCCACTCGTAATCAAGTCATACTTGTGGAAATGTTATGCTACATGTGTACTTTATATATGTTGGCAGCTCTGCGATCGACTTTCAAAAATTGTATTTTTAGGGATCCGTGACCTCAAAGTCACCGCTGACTATTTAGTCAGCGGTGATTTCGAAATCGCATTCGTAATTCAAAAATAGGTCTCCAGATGGTATATAACGGAATACGAGAAACAAAATTGATTTAGTAAAAGAAACGAAATCATTGCCTATGCCCCCCCAACGCCCCCCCAAACAAAATGGGAGAGCCTACTCGAACTGTACAGGCAACAAGCTCAAATATATTTGTATTACCTCTTTTCAATAATCTTTTCCAAAACATACATCTATATCCAATTATAGTAAAATTGTAGTGAGTTCAGTTCCATACTTTGAATATATTTATAAAATACTAGCTGGCCCAACAGACGTTGTCCTGTCAAATGTCTCAAATGTCAAATGTCTCAAATGTCACGTTGTCTCACGTTGTCTCAAATGTTTTTAAATAAATAATTTAGCTGAAAAACAATATCTATATGACCGTATTGTGAATCTAAACCATTCTCAAGCCCCCTGGAATACACACAAAAAATTTCATCAAAATTGGCCCAGTCGTTTAGGAGGAGTTCAGTCACATACACACGCACACAAGAAATATATATATTAAGATTTATTAAGGCATGATCGGTGTCCGATTTTCATTTAAAAAATGTAAAACTACTGAAGGGATTTAATTGAATGTCAAAGTATACATACGTTTAAAATACTTATACAAAAAACCAAAAAATGTTATTTACATTGTTACATCCTTATCAATGTTTTGTGATGTAAAAGTACGTTTTAATATGATTAGCAAAACAAAAGTCAAAATTTATTCTAAGTTTTCATAAATGAATAAATTAAATTCTTTGCAAATTATAATTAGAGATCGGATAATCTGATGCATACTAAAGTTAATTTTTGGCTCACAAATTATGGAAGCGGCTTTTTAAAATACATTTTGTTAAATAAAAATCCCGGGAAAATACGGGACTGCAAATTTAACGTAGTGATATTGTTTGAAAATTACTAAATTAGCACGTGGTATTTATTTTCAAAAGACCGAGACTCCGGGTTCATTTATACAACTATGCATACGTATTTACATGAAGTTTAGTTTCAGGTCCCCGTGCGATTTATGAATGTACGATTTATTACATGAAGAGTGTTATACGAAAGTAGTGAGCTAGTTTGACTAAAACAATAATCAATTAAATAATTGAATAAAAAACAGAAATGGTGTAAGTATTGTCTAGTATCTCACTCTGAGTTAACTTCCGATTTAATGAGTGTGAGTGAGACGGCAGTTCCGGGATTTTTATTTATGGAAATAAAATAAAAAGACAGTTTCATACTTTGTCAAAAACTAAATTAGGTAAATTAATAAACACCCAGCTATCCAATTCCGCAATCCCGGGATCTTTATTTAACAAAACAATAAAAAGCCGTTTCCATACTTTGTCTTAAACTAACTTTAGGTAAATATGCATCCGATTATCCGATCTCTAATTATAATACACAATGCAGTTATATATTAATTGTTACTATACAGAAATCCCATAAATACTTACAACGTAATTCGACTTATTACTTTGATTTAAATATTAGTTTTTTCAGCCCAGTGTAAAATTCATTTATTTGATTTGCGTCGTGGTTTTAAATATGGAAAACAACTATATTTATTTCGGGTCATAAATAACTGGCTATCTGAAGTGAGCTTAAAGAGGGCACATGTCCGTCTAATAATTGGAGCATTATCCGGCAATTTTAGCACTAAGGCAGTGTTCACCGGAGTGTTACTTGCAATTGCCAAGATATGTAGTGATTGTTAGAAGAATCAGTCACTAGCAGCGCAGAACCGATCGTGTAGTGTGGAGATCTTTAGCGGCCTATGTCTGTTGGATTCTCCTAAAAAAAATTGTCGATAAGAGAACATAAAATAGTCGCTTTACCTACTACGAAATTAATATATTTAAGTACATACTACAAAACATTTCAAGTGTGCATTGAAAACAGCGACTAAAATAAATATTTTACGACTGTCGAAATATTATATTATGTGCGTTAACCTAACTAAAATATTTTAACGCTTAAGTCGTTGAAATGTGGCTGGCAGTCTTCCACGCCACTAAAAAAATAGGTAATGTGGGCGGAAGAAGATTTCTTATTGCCGAAATATTATTGTAAGTGATCATCCTCCACCAAACCTTCACAAATCCTGCAAATTATTAAATGTCAATTGTAGAATATATTACTCTCTTTGAAAAAGTACTCGTTCATTTCTTGATGTAAAACCATAAAATAGTCATTACACTTTCTTGCTAAAAACACTGTTATTTTCACAATATTTCTCAGCTGATACTATACTCTTAATTTACTCTAATACACTCACTGTTGACCTTGTATTACAGTACTAGCTTCCGCCCGCGGCTTGACGAACTTGCATACAAACTTTCAACCCTTATATCACCCCCTAACTGGTCGAATTTTCAAAAATGCTAGAACAAATGTTTAATGATTTCTTATCAAGTGCTTATATATAAATTTTCATGGTTTTATCTTTTAAAATTAAGAAATCCCATACAAACATTCAACCTCTATTACAACCCCTTCATCCATTTTTTCCAAATAAAAAGTAGCCTATGTTCTGTCTCAGGGTCTTAAGATTGTCTGTACCAAATTTTATCAATCGGTTGCGAGGTTTAAGCGGGAAAGCGTAACAGACCAGAGAGACAGAGTTACTTTCGCATTTATAATATTACTTGGGTGCTCTCCGCCCTCCATCTCGAAAAGGGTTGAGCGTATAGAAAGAAAGTTGAGACAAAAGATATGGCCATTTTTTTCATCTTAAATTTTCACTATAGATGTTGAAGTGATTAGAACCATAGAAACGGAGATAATTGCAAATAACCGATTTTCGTGACGTTTGTCCTCGAATAACTTACGACGCAGACACGAGATAATACGCCCTTTTTTTCCTAAAGTGACTGAACTAATATGTATCTAATAGCTGTTTATTTCATTGTTGTACGATGCTTCGGCTCGATGATGAATATAATATGAAGATTTACGTAGCTTACGAGATTGCTTCAAAAGTTTTACTGAAATTTTTGAGATAAATCTTTAGTTATAAGCAATTAAGTTTCAATACGTTTTCTAAAGTTTTCTAGATCATAGCAATTGAAATATATTTAGTACTATATTACGTTGTCACAATGTTATACAGTTCGAAAGTATTTTCCTGTCATATAATTTTCCATGTAAAGTGTACACGCATAACAAAACTTACGAAGCGGCTCATCAAAAACCATAGAGAAGGAAAAAGTAAATAGATGAACAACAAAAATTTTATGCCTCCTCCAATTTCCAATTAGCTCCATATCAATAAAGTTTTGTAAAGTCAAGCTTACTTATAGTTTAAGCTAATTATTTATAGGTTAAGCGAGACAACTACAAAATAATTTAACCCGAGCTGTGATTATAATTACGTAATCCATCACAGTTCACATACAGCTCATCCCCACCGAGTCCCGCACGAGTCACGAGTTATTAGTATACGGGGGGGTGGGGGGGGGGGGAGACTTCCAGCAATTTACGCCCGTCGCCAAGAGCGGTCCTGTATATAGCATAAAAAGGAAAGGAAACAAAAATCATTACGAAACCCAATTATAAATAAAGTTTAATTCCCGTTGAACCGGTTCACGTATTTGTTTCGATTTGGTTAGAGTTCCGATTCAGCAGCAAAAACGTTCCGGGCTCCGCATCACGGTTCGGAAAATCAAGCCGGCTCATTCCGGTTTTTGTTCCGGTTCGGGTTCGGTTCAAACCCTTGTTTATACATATATAAACAATAGATACATAAATAAAAAATACATATACAAATTCGTCAAAAATTAGAAACAAAATAAACTTTAGTTCCGGAACACGTTCCGGTCGACAACACCACTGCATTCACGGTAAAAGCATCAGATAAATGTACATATGAAATACGAAAAAAAACAATTACTTAATGACCATCCTAAATTATATGCATCAAAGTGGTTATTTTATAACGCGTCGATTGGTTGTCAATCGTAATTGGATCAGATAACTTATCAGTAAAAGTTGAATTATATGCTCATCTGATATAACTATTAGTTTATTGAACTAAACAACATGTAAACACAACTAAACAATATACAAAGTCAACAAATTATCAAATCGATTAGATTGCAATAGCCAATTTGCTTACAAAATTACTCTTCAAAAAATCAAATCAAAATAATATTTATTCAATATAGACCTTTACAGGCACTTATTGACGTCAACAAACAAAACAAAAAAAAAAAGCTTAAATAAAAAAAAAAAATCCTTGTCCGTACGTACGAATAAGGAAAAAAAAAAGGAAAAAATATATTGACTCGTCACCTGTTCGGAAATTGGGAGAGCCTTCTCGAGAAGAACAGGCAAGAAACTCTGAAGGTCTATTTTTTATCTCCTCTTTTCAATGTTAACAATCACAATAATACAATACAAAAATACAATATAGTACAAGATACAATCACACCTAACACGATTACAGTCGTATGTATGTTTACATACACATATAAATAATACAATATTATAAATAATGTTGTTACCAAACATGGCTCTATGAATAGTGCCTATTCCCAAACAGTGTGATCATTAAGATAGTCACTTACTTTATAATAACCTTTACTCATGAGTGTCTTTTTGATATGGTTTTTAAATTTATATATGTGATGTATGTTTAATCTATGATTGATTGCAATATATTATCTATGATTGTTTGTCGATGAAGTTAGTCTATGTCCATGGTCGAATGTGTTACAATAGTGTTTACGATTTTCTAAATAAATCAGTATAAGTATCAGTGTGTTTAATATATTCAAGCCATCCTCATTGAGCCACTACAGAACACTAAATTGGCGACGAAGTGGGATATTCCAATTTGAATATTTATCGTAAGATTGTGGTTTTGTCTTTTTTTTCCCGTGCCAGTCATGGCGGGCTATGTTGGCAATTTGTTGCCTTTTGATGAAAAAGTGCAGTCATTAGTGTCATGGCTGGAATTGTTTGAGGAGTATTGCACTTTGAATAAAGTCCCAGATGAACCGATAGATGCCGAGGACAAAAATATAAGACGATCATTATTCCTGACACATATAGGAGGACGCCATTATGACGTTCTACACAAGGCATGCGCTCCCCAAAAACCAAACAGCAAAAAGATACCAGAATTAAGTGCAATCTTGTTGAATAAATACAATCCTCCGGGATTGGAGTCCACCAGCAAATATATTTTTCATTCAAGAAAACAAAAAGATGGGGATTGGCGTCAGAATTTGTCAGCGTTGTACAAGAAATGGCCTCAAAATGTAATTTTGGTTCTTACCAAGACCAAGCTTGCACGTTCCAAGTCATCTGCGGCATAAAAAGTGAAGAAATAAGAAGGAAGTTATTAACACTACCAAGTCCAACATTTCAACAAGTAAAAGATTTAGTTTCGCAGGAAGAGGCTATAGAGGCCCAGTTAAAAAAATTTATTAATACTTCAGTCGATACAGAGTCAAATTTACAAGTCAACATGACCAGCATTCCACAAAAAAATAAAAGAAATGGTTTTCTACAACATAGGAACTTCTTCAACAACAAAAAACAACTGGTTGAATGTCACAGGTGTGGTCGGCAACACAATTCAGCTACATGCCCGGCTAGATTCTGGAAGTGTTACTCATGCAACCGTCCAGGGCATGTTGCATTGAAGTGCAGGCAAAGAAAAGTGAATGAAATAGCTGACAATGATCAAACTGAAATGGAAGCAACCAATGAAGATTGTATGGTAAATATATATAATTTTAAATTACACAATATAAACTGTAAATGTAATGATATGTATTGTTATTCAACAGGCAAATATAAGTGTCATTATTGTGATAAAAATAACATAATAAGTGTCAATGGTGTCTATCATCGGTCACAGTTGCTAAACATTAGTATTGAAAATGTAAATTTACACATGGAGATAGATACAGGAGCTGCAATTTCATTAATTCCTTACTCATGTTACACTAGATATTTTAGTAAGTTTGACTTACAGCAGACCAATGTCCAACTTAAGTCAGTGTCAGGGCCAATAAACAGCAGGTCAAATAAGAGTCAATGTGTCATTTAATAATATAGTAAAACAGTTAGGCTTAGTGGTTTGTGGAAATAAAAATAAATGCTTTATGCCACTGGTAGGACGAGATTGGCTAGATGAACTTTATCCTAACTGGCGGAGCAATTTTATTGCAAAAAATTTTAAAATTATAAAAAATAATCAAATTCAGTGTAACACAACAGATCAGTTAAATGAACAAAGTTTTGGTCCTAGTGAAAGTTGTTTTTCAAGTATTATGAAAGTACATAGCCAAGATAAAAGTCAATTTCAATCTAATAATAATAGCCAATATGTGGTGAAAGCAGTAGAGGAGTTTAAAACATTATTTCCAAATGTGTTTAAAAAAAATTGTAATACATGTATAAAGGGCTTTGAAGCAAAATTATATTTGAAAGATGATTGTACACCACTATTTCAAAAACCTTATCCCTTACCATACAATATTGTTGATACAATTTCCAATACATTAGATAAGTTAGAAAGAGAAGGGAAAATATATAAGGTAAAATTTTCAGATTGGGCATCACCTCTAGTTCCAGTAAAGAAGTCAGATGGGTCTTACAGGTTATGTGTGGATTTTAAGAAAACCCTTAATCCCAATTTAAAAATTGATTGTTACCCATTACCAAAGGCGGAAGATGTATTTGCCACTATGTCAAATGGTAAAGTATTTGTTGTACTTGATTTATCTGATGCTTATACACAATTATTAGCCTGTAAAGATAGTCAGCCCCTATTAACAATTAACACTCATAAAGGGTTGTATAGATACACTCGATTAATCTACGGTGTAGCATCAGCACCAGCAATTTTTCAAAATGTTATGGATCAGGTCCTATCTGGCATTGATAACACATGCTGTTATATCGATGACATATTATGTAAGGGTGGGAGCTATGAAGAATGTTATTCAACAGTATTAAAAGTTTTAGAAAGACTGAATCAGCATAATATTAGAGTTAATTTTGAAAAGTGTAAATGGTTTACTTCTTCTGTAGAATATTTGGGACATGTGATATCGGCAGAAGGCAGATCTCCCAGCCCAAATTTAGTTGAGGCTATAGTAAATGCTAAATGTCCTAATAATGTGAAGGAGTTAAGGTCCTTTTTAGGGTTACTGAATTTTTATCACAACTATATTGAGAATCTTAGCACATTAATTAAGCCTCTGCGTGAATTAACAGAACATAAATCTAAGTGGGAGTGGACAAATATCCACCAAAAAGTTTTTCAAATGAGTAAACAGAAATTAGTAAATAGTAAAGTGTTAATTCATTATGACCCATCAAAACCTATATTATTATATAGTGATGCAAGTCCTGTTGGTTTAGGAGCAGTCTTATGTCATATTGCAGGGTTTCTCAAAGAGGGGTACGCGTACCCCTAGGGGTACGCCATTCGAGGGCAAGGGGTACGCGACAACATTTACGTAATGGCGGCTTGATAACTGGAAGTCGCGCACGACCGACACGCATGAAATCGTTCTGCATCTCTCAGCTCTCCGACGAACTGAAAAGGTATTTTCCGGATATTGATAATGCTCAAGATGGCTGGATTCGTAACCCGTTTGCGGTCACGAACGAGAGCATAATATCTAGTTAGACTATCAAGCAACAGGAGTCATTAATAGAAATGTCCGCGGATGAAACTCTTCAAGCTGATTTGAAAACGATGTCTTTGATAGATTTTTGGGCAGCTAGACAGTCAGAGTATCGCGAACTCTCACGCAAAGCGGTGAATTTCCTTTTACCCTTTGCTACAACATACTTATGTGAGAGTGGATTTTCACACCTGGTCATGATAAAAACTAAATACAGAATCGACTTGATGCCGAGTCAGAATTAAGGTTAAAATTGACCAAAATAACACCTAAAATTGAATCCCTTTGCAACAAGAAACAAGCACATCCATCACATTAGTATTAAAAAGACATTTCTTTTGGCACTATGTTTCTTACCTTTTATTTCAAATAAAAACCTTATTTTCTTCAATAGTATTATTCTATTTTATTATTTATTGGGGGGGGGGGAGCAATTAATGAGTTAGGGGTACGCTGTCACCTGGAAATTTTAACAGGGGTACGTGGTGCCAAAAGTTTGAGAAACCCTGTCATATTGTATATGAAAATAATGGGGATTTACCAGTAGAGAGACCAATTGCATTTGCTTCCTGTTCCTTAACAAAGGTGCAACAGAGTTATTCACAGCTTGATAGGGAAGCTCTTGCAATTGTGTATGCTGTAACTAAATTTCACAAGTACTTGTGGGGAAGGGAATTCACCCTAATTACTGATAATGCTCCAATCAAACACATTCTACATCCTAATAAAAGTGTACCTACATTAGCTACACAGCGTCTTCAGCATTGGGCTTTAATATTAGAGAATTATAAATATAAACTTGAACATAAGAAAAGCACTTTTTTGTGTCATGCAGATGCCTTATCACGTTTGCCTGTCAATAAAATAGTTGTAGATATAAATTATACTTTTAAAAATGATGAATTACCTTTGAGTTCTGTTGATGTTGCCATGGCAACATCAAATGATAATGTATTGTGTAAAGTTTTTGATCTCACAAAAAATGGTTGGCCAAATCATATGTCTGATTTAACATTAACACCGTATTTTCGTTTACGTCATCACATTTCCATTATGGAAAATTGTCTGTTATTTGGATCAAGATTGATTATTCCACAAAAGCTTCAAGAACATGTTTTAAATTTATTACATGAGGGCCATCCTGGCATTGTCAGAACAAAAATGCTGGCCAGAACCTTATTTTGGTGGCCATCAATGTCTGCTGATATAGAACTCAAATGTAATTCATGTGAACCTTGTGCTATTGTTAATTTTAAACCTAATAATCTTAAGGTACCATGGCCTAGAACAAGTAAACCCTTTGAAAGAGTTCATGTTGATTTTTTTGAATTTGAAAAGATACATTTCTTTATATATTGTGATGCATATTCAAAATGGATAGATGTAAGGCTCATGAAGTCTTGTAATGCTATAAGTGTAAATCAAGAGTTAAGTTCAATATTTTCTTATGTTGGGTTACCATTTGAAATTGTGTCTGATAATGGTCCACCATTTGATTCATATAGTTTTCAGAGTTTTTGTACGAATTTAAATATTAAGGTTACTAAACCATCACCTTATCATCCTGAAAGCAATGGTCTTGCTGAAAGGAATGTCCAAATTGTGAAAAAAGCTCTAAGACGACTTGTGCTACAATCTAAGCAAAAGAATTGCGAAAGTATTGAGCAGGGGTTAGTTAAGTTTTTGTTTAATTATCGGAATACTGATACAACGGTAAACTCAAAGTCACCTAATTCAATGTTACTTAGTTATAAACCTAGAACTATGTTAACGATGTTAAATCCAATTCATAATCCTGATTGTTCTAAACGATTGCCTGTATTCCCTCATTTCTTGGAAAATGATTTAGTATTAGTTAAAATTGGTGCCATGTATCCAACAAAAGGTGTTGTTGTTAAAGTTTTAAGTGCTACACAATATCTTGTTTCTGTAAATGGAGTTCTTAAGAGAGCTCACTTAAATCAATTAAGTTTTGCACCATTACCACAAATTGTCAAGTGTAAAAGTGAAGAGAGTAGTTCTACAGCACATTGTCCAAATTTGTTGCCAGAGAGAGAAGATACTTCACTCCGGGAGTTGGGCAGTGAAACTCAAACTTCTATGATACCCATACTTAATGATAATGTGCAAACTTCTGTGCTACCGTCAAATGGAGATATTGATAATCATGTATTACCCAACTCTGGCAATGAACAGGACACATGCGCTGGGGAAGCTACTGTACAGATTCCTCCAATGTTACGTAGATCATCTAGAATTGTTCGACCACCTATTAAACTTAATTTGTAGAGGGAGGATGTGATGTATGTTTAATCTATGATTGATTGCAATATATTATCTATGATTGTTTGTCGATGAAGTTAGTCTATGTCCATGGTCGAATGTGTTACAATAGTGTTTACGATTTTCTAAATAAATCAGTATAAGTATCAGTGTGTTTAATATATTCAAGCCATCCTCATTGAGCCACTACAGAACACTAAAATATAAAGGCAAATCAATGACACCTTGCGGAAGTTTGTTAAACATAGACATACATTTCCCCAAGAACGAACAGCTAGTTTTATGGAGTCTGAACATTGGAACGGCAAGTTTATTTTTGTTTCTAGTATTCACATTATGTAGATCACTATTTTTATTGAATTTATTATAGTTTCTATATACACAAACTAAATTATCATATATATATTGACTAGCTAAAGTTAAAATATTAATTTCTTTGAACAATTCTTTTAGGGATTCTCTAGCCCGTAAACAGTAAATAGCACGAATCGCTCTTTTTTGTAAAAGGAAAATACTTTCAATGTTAGCCGCTGATCCCCATAGCAGCAGTCCATAGGACATAACACTGTGAAAGTAGCTGAAATAAACAATTCTTGCCGTTTCAACATTAGTTAAAAGTCTAATCTTTTTTACTGCGTACGCCGCTGAACTAAGTTTGATTGCCAAAGTTTCAATATGTGGATCCCACTGTAGTCGTGAATCTAACGTAATGCCTAAGAATTTAGTATTATTTACCAAGTCAATGACATCACCATTCATATTTAAACTAGTATCAACCTGCCTTACATTGGGCAAAGAGAATTTGATACATTTTGTTTTCTTAGAATTTAAAGACAAATTATTAGTTGTGAACCAATACAGAACTCTCGAGAGAGCACTATTTACATCGTCATAACATTCCTTTGTCTATCAACTTTGAATAGTAAAGAAGTATCATCTGCAAACAATACTGTCTCACACGATTCTGTAATGTAGTAAGGAAGGTCATTTATATATATTAGAAACAGTAGAGGACCCAATATTGATCCCTGGGGAACACCCATAGTTATAGGCGAGCTAGCAGATTCTGATCTATTAATAACGACTTTCTGCAATCTGTCTGATAAATAAGATTTTAAAAGGCTAACAGCTCCATCCGAGACACCATAATGTCTAAGTTTACTTAAAAGCGTTTCATGACTCACACAGTCAAACGCTTTGGAAAGGTCGCAAAACACTCCAATTACATCCCGCTTGCCCTCCCATGCGTCAAAAATATGTTTCATAAGTGCAGTTCCGGCATCGGTAGTGGATCTACCTTTGGTAAAGCCGAATTGGCTTTCATGCATGAATCTGTTTGTTCTCAAGTGACCTATTAGTTGATTGTAAATAACTTTCTCGAAGATTTTGCTGAAAGTAGGTAATATGGATATAGGTCTAAAATTTGAGGGATCTTTTTTGTTACCAGATTTGAAAAAATTTACTATATTTCATTAGATCAGGAAAGATACCCTCATCAATACAAGAATTAAAAATTTGTGCTAACAATGGGGATAATTCATCGATGACAGATTGAATTATGTGAGTTGATATACCCCAGAGATCTTCAGTTTTCTTCTTGTTAAGTAAACGGAATGTTTTCTTAATTGAAGAAGCATCAATATGGCTAAATTTGAATGATTCACTGCACCTATTCACACTTGACTCCAGGAGGGTGACGGCTAAACTAGGAGATGATGAGATGAGGAGATGATGACAAATATAGCTATGGACCGATCTAATTAAGAATTTTGCTATTTTGTTTAGCAGATGACGAAGATAAAAAATGCTAAATGTCTAAAAACCGAAAATATTATCAAATCGATTCCAATAGAATTATATATTTGGTTATAAAACCACTCATATTTTATTTATCAAATAATCGAACTAGATAGCGAATACCGATCAATCAATGCGAAATAACCACCCAGGCTTGAAAATTGTTATAAATACGGTCGCCTGCTTTTTAGAGAGAATCGTTTTCACTAAGTATTGTTTCGTGTTTAATAACTCAATAAATAACGCTATCTAGAACAAATAAAGAATCGTAACATTTGTTTAATTTGAAACAACTGTACTAAAGTAAATGTACGGACCGTTAATTCTACAACAAACATAATTGTTTGCATGCTGTACTTAAGTATATCTCGCTTATAGTTCACAGAAGAATTATTTGTATTTGAATACATTTGTAACGAATAAATTGAAACAATACTGACTACTGACTATCTAATAAAAATTCAGAGTGTCGATAGTATGAGTCTTGGCGAAGGATATAAGATAGTTTTTTACAACGTTAGAATATCTCTTTATAATGGAAAAAATCCAATAAAATTGACTGAATCGATTCAAATGTTATTTGGTAAGGACACAGCATTATACCCAACTCATGTTTACCACGGGAACGCAATTCGTGTGGTAAAATCCTGGTAAAAATCTAGTTTAAAGATAATATCGACAACGAGAACTCGACAAAGTTCGTCGTAGATTACCACAACAATGTAGGTGCTAAAGTCCACCAACAAGACCACCTCCACTGGTATGTGTGTATAGAGTTTTGTTTATTTATGTTAATCTTTCACAGCGGGGATTTAATATTTCACAGTTTTCTATTGGCGATTTTTTTAAAGATCGCTTGTAGCAGACGAAAGAATAGGTCACATAAATCCAAGTATTCGTAGATCTATCATAACAGTTCAACGTCAGATCTAGATAGTTGTCAATCGACCTTGAATTTATTTTTAATCGAATTTAATTCGAATCCAAGAAGGTTATTCATATAAACTCCTTGCTTAGGTACCTATGCCGCAGGGTTCTTATATCACGCCAGCTGCCGCATTTGTGTCAGCACCCGGCAAATACAACTCTACCATAGGTTAATCGTCACATCTGAAGACCGGTGTTAATTTTAAGAAGCATTTATTACCAATGACTAATATAGCGAAATAATCAGACTTCCACTTCAATAGCAGAACTTGGTCTCTCCAATTCCGAATAAAACTCCCTCCGGAATTTCTTTAAACATTGGAATCAATTTGAGATCGGCTTTAATCCAGTCCGTCGCAAAGTCTATGAACTCGATAACGAAGGAGTCGTCAAGCTAATCTTATTTGCGAGTAGTTTAAAGTTCAATTGTCAACTGAGCTCATTGGGCTAGGCTTCCCTGTTACTAAGGAAGCTGAGATCGCATATAAAGGTACGTCTTTTGCTATCCTGCTATGCTTTAACATATCTATATAATAATTTACTGCCTACCCATCTTAAAGAGGCCGTTGACATCATATCTAACAGTTATTCAGAATACATCCCCATTATGAAATAGGTATAGTGAAGAAAAGTCTCTCATGTCCTTCTTTACAATGGAGTCTTTGATAGTAAATATAAGAACATCCTTGGATCGAAGTTCGCCCTAAAATTATGATACCTACTACATCATAATGCAAAACTTTGCTTTAATATTATGCTGGTGCTTCCTCTTTATTATGGGCACACTTTTGTCAAATCGTTTCAGTAACGAACCGAACGCGAACTTGTAATGTTTCGAAATGATTCCAAATTACGCATTCAAACTCACATATATCTTTATGACGAAATTAACGCGAATGTCATGAGTGTTTCAATGACTTAACCCTGGACCTGTACTCTCAGGATCGTATGCTCTAACTCAAATCTCTACCTGAGTTAGAAAGAGACGGCGCTATTCACCCCACATAGCGGCTTCCTTTCCAACTTCTCTCAAGCGAAGATTAAGTCTGAGTCACAATTTGTAATAAAAGCTTTAAAATTTGAATTACAGTATGTCATATATCGCCATATATCTCATTCATACTTTACTGTGAGTATGTAAGTTAGAGCAGGACGTAAGACAAGGAGAGTAAAACATCTAATTTTTAAAGTACATAGGAAAAATCGTATACCTACATACATCAATCGTCATCAATACATTTTATTATTGTTTCATAGATATTCCGTGTAAGAATACCACTGCTTTGTCAATTGGTAATAACATTTTAATGAGCTTCTGGTTGCAATATTCGATAGACGTGACGAGCATCGTAAGTTACGCGTGTGAAGTCAGGCACGCCAGCTTGTATTAAATGAAATCGATTGATAGCACGAGATGAGACAGTGTAGAGCTAAAGGCGCATAATAATCTCAATGACCTTCAATAGTTCGTCTCGCATATTTAAGTCTGAATAACATAGATAGATATATAAAACCTTTATTATTTTCAGCAAAATACACATAGATCCTTACTATTAATATTATAAATCGGAGAGTGAGTTTGTTTGTTTGTTCCGCTTTCACGCCGTAACTACTGAACCGATTGCTTTGAATTTTTTCAGACGTAAAGATAAAAGTCCGGATTAAATAAAATCGTCAGATCCCACGGGATGCGCAATAAAGGCTTCGCTCAAAAACTACTGCACAGATTTTCATGCGGTTTCCAACAATGGATAGAGTGATTCTTGATAGCGGATAGTCCCATGGGAAGCGCGATAAAACCTTCGCGCCATAAACCGACTTCCGTGCATATGTAGCCGTGGGCAAAAGCTATGACTTAACCCTCTATAGACCCAATCTCGAAATCCACGCGGGCGAAGCCGCGGGCAGAAAGCTCGTATCTAATAAAACAATTATAATAATTGAGAAAAAAACAAACGTACATTTAAACACTATAAATGTATGTATGTTGTAGAAAGCAAAAGGTAAAAGCTCGACTAAATATTTGCATAATTTAAGCAAATCACCGTTTTTTAGCCATTACCTTTTTGAGTGTGTAGAGCTTTAAAAATTGAGAAGCACTAATGCGAGAAAAAAATGAGTCAAATGTATATACTTACGTCAAAGCTGAAACATAATTATAATAATTATATATCAATCACAATATATTGTCTGTGTTATATTTTTTTTATATTTGTATATAAAAAATATAACACAGCCAATACTATATTGTACTTGTCGAAACCACACAATAAAATATAATGTTATGATAATTTCCGTTATATCCCAACTAATATTATAAATGCGAAAGTGTGTTTGTTTGTTTATTTGTTTGTTTGTTTGTTACCTCTTCACGCTTAAACTACTGGACCGATTTCAAAAATTCTTTCACCTTTGGAAAGCTACATTCTCCCCGAGTAACATAGGCTACTTTTTATCCCGGAAAAATCGACAGATCCCACGGGATGCGCAATAAAGGCTTCGCTCAAAAACTACTGCACAGATTTTTATGCGGTTTTCATCAATAGATAGAGTGATTCTTGAGGAGTTTTGCGGCATTTTTTATCTCGGAAAAACGGATAGTCCCACGGGAAGCGCGATAAAATCTTCGCACCATAAACCGACTTCCGCGTATATGTAGCCGTGGGCAAAAGCTATGACCCTTAACCCTCTATACACCCAATCCCGAAATCCACGCGGGCGAAGCCGCGGGCAGAAAGCTAGTATTTATATATATACATATTTGATCGAGTTAGTCTATACTAATATTATAAAGAGGAAAGATTTGTTTGTTTGTTTGTTTGTTTGTTTGTAATGAATAGGCTCCGAAACTACTGGACCGATTTCAAAAATTCTTTCACCTTTGGAAAGCTGAATTATCTCTGAGTAACATAGGCTACTTTTTATCCCGGAAAAATCGACAGATCCCACGGGATGCGCAATAAAGGCTTCGCTCAAAAACTACTGCACAGATCTTCATGCGGTTTTCATCAATAGATAGAGTGATTCTTGAGCAAGGTTTTGCGGTATTTTTTATCTCGGAAAAACGGATAGTCCCACGGGAAGCGCGATAAAACCTTCGCGCCATAAACCGACTTCCGCGCATATGTAGCCGTGGGCAAAAGCTATGACCCTTAACCCTCTGTAGATCCAATCCCGAAATCCACGCAGGCGAAGCCGCGGGCAGAAAGCTAGTAAATTATAAATATAAGCTATAGACAAGTAAGTGTGTGACGTAACAAAACATTTTCCAAACGATTGAGTTCTCGAGGATGTTCAAATCACTCTGTGAAACATAAGATTTTTTTTTCTTATAAAATGGTATATACCTACATATGTCTGTACATTACATACCTTTACATCTAAACGCTAGTATGCAATAAGATATTTAATGATTATTATCAACACAAATATAAATATAATAAAATTAAAATAAAATTGAATGGACTCTACCATGAAATTGCTATCGTTTTCGATAGGCATTTGACGTATATAGAACTACAGAACTCGGGCACGAGTTTAATATGAAAGTCTCGCTAGGGGCGCTGTAGTTTTCATACAAACATTAACGTTTTTGATATATCGTTTGCAAACGAATGGAAACTCAGGGTAGCTACAGTGGATTGCTTTATTTTGGAACCTAGAGATTCCAGTAGGAAAATCCTATAAAGCGTCTGAACCGATTCTGGTGTAATTTAATATCTCTGATGTATTTTATAATTTTGGATAATTTAAAACCTAGGCAATCCCATAGAATAATTTTTACCGAAAGTATTGTGGGAGAATTTTATAAAACGGATTCGGGTCTTATTTGGTATGGAAATATTTTGAGACTTGAAAGACAGGACATATTTTACCAACGGAAATCGTTTTTCTTTGCGGTATTTTTTTACAGACCGCCGAAACCGATGTAATTGGGTATGTGTTATAGTTTAACACCTGTGGAAAGACAGGATATTTTTTACCACAGGGAAAATGTCTTTATCTTATAGGAGAATCCGATATAACGAGATATAAAAGATAGTATTTCACTTGTATACTCTTAGTGTCACCTTAAGAATTAAATAGTTTTTTCACTTATATATATTTGAAGAATAAAACTTTTTTTTGCAGTGGTTTTTGCATTTGACTCAACTTCGCACCTTAACTGATTGATATCAAGTACGGTCCGATACAAATCATCTAGTAGATAGAACAGATAGACGAAGTTCCGTGACTGTACCATTCAGCGCTCAGTGCGTGTTTAAAACGAGCGTTGATAGCGCGTGCTAGGTACGATACCCATTTTCACAAACGCTCCTTAGCGAACGTATTCAAGAAAATTGTATAATTAACTTGTATTAGAGGGTGTGATAAATTGACAAATTATTATAAAAACCATTTTTTTTTTGTCATTGTGTCTAAAGTATAATGTCGAGCATTTTTCTATGAATTAATTAAGAAAAGAATGATGCGCTATACAATGTGTGGATTTATATTTTTTGAAAACTTAGGCTTAATGTGAAACAAGTGGCAATGAATTTCTGGAAACAAAACATCTTAGCGGTTTGCTTGTTTCTTTTGGGTGAGTACCTTTTGTATATGTATAAAGCTGCAACTGTTTTAGAGAAGACTAAACAAGTAACAAAATATAGACACAAATAAATTTGAATATATTTGTTTTAAAGAGTTGGGTAGTCTGCTTATTATATAAAAAAATAAATTTAAGTCTAACCATACCACTGCCTGGCCACTCCGCATAGATATATTTGTACTTACTTCAGGCCACATTTCATTGATTAAAAACATCATTAATTAGTAAAATTAGTAATTTTTTGAAATTACCGAAGATTTTTTACAATACACATATTTTGAATTATTCAAACAATTATTTATTTACGCTAAGGATTACAAAGACATTACGATTAAATTGTATACTTTAAAATATTAAATAGAATAATAAATTGATTGTTTCCTGATAAATCAACAAAATTTTGACATATGTTGGACAAATATCTTGTTTGCTTTTAAATAACTATCAGAAAATCTCTCATTGTGGTGAACACAAATAAGGACTGTAGCCACTTCTTACGATTTTTTTTCGCACACCTAACGTTCGTATAAATAAAGTTAATTGAACCGTACTTAGTCTACTAATCTACTTTTTTTTCTCTTTCTAACCTTTGATATTTCATAATAACTTACATTTACAAAACTAGACCTAAACAATTTTTATTAATACCAGCCTAAGTTAATAACTTTATTACATTAATTGTGGTAGTTATTTTATGTTGCAAACATTTTAGCCATATTGCGCTTCTTATAAGGTTAAAACCATAGGTGGGTTGTGGGTGGGTAGGTAACCAAACAATGTGTTTTTCGTATTTCGAATTTCATATATACATATGTTTCTGACGATCTATCCTACCTACGGTGAACCTATCTATCCTACGGTGAAGGAAAATATCTCGGGGCAATCTGCTTTCCTTCATTCAAGCCGCAGAGCCCTTATGGCCAAGGCTCAGGCTGAGTTTAGTTGATAGGTCACGCGGCTGGACCGCTCTGGAGACCTATTTTTGAATTACGAATGCGATTTTGAAATCACCGCTGACTAAACAGTCAGCGGTGACTTTGAGGTCACGGATTCCTAAAAATCTAATTTTTGAAAGTCGATCGCAGAGCTGCCAACATAGATAAAGTACCTACACACATAAATGTAAGAGTTCGGTTCCACGCAGATATATATGTGTGCTACATTCATATACTCGTATGTATAGACTGAAAAATCAAACAAAACACAGATAATATTTCCACAAGTATGACTTGATTACGAGTGGGTGAGGGCACTCGTAATAAAATCACACCTGTGTAGTCACATCAGTGATATTCAAAAATAAGAATTATTGAAAATCGGTGATAAGGTGATAAGTCGCATTCGTAATTCAAAAATAGGTCTCCTGGTCGCGTGGAGTCCAACATAACCCTCGTGCCATTTGCCGTTGCGGGGGTATCCTGGGTGCGTTTCGTGCCCCTTATGGTGGATTCTCAGCCTTCCTCTCCCGAGGAAAAAAAAGGCAACCTGAATACACCTGCGAAAAAGTTCAAAGATGTATGTAGTCGAGCAATCCACATTGGGCCAGCGTGATTTGACTAAGACTTAATTGCCCTAACATAGTTAGGGTAGGCTCGTGTCCTTCGGTGGGAACGTACATAAGCTGTGATGATTATAATTTACTACAATCAAATTTAACTGAAACTACCTTTAAGAAACTGATCTGTGATTATCACTACATAGTATAAAGTCGCTATCCGCCGTCTGTCTGTCGCAATGTATGCTTAGATCTTTAAAACTACGCAACGGATTTTGATGCGGTTTTTTTTAATAGATAGAGTGATCCTTAAGAAAGGTTTATATGTATAATAACTAGAGATCGGATAATCGGATGCATATTTACCTAAAGTTAGTTTAAGACAAAGTATGGAAACGGCTTTTTATTGTTTTGTTAAATAAAAATCCCGGGATTGCGGAATTGGATAGCCGGATCTTTATTTATTTATCTAATTTAGTTTTTGACAAAGTAAGAAACTGTCTTTTTATTTTATTTCCATAAATAAAAATCCCGGAATTCCGGTACTGTAGAACATTTTGCACGTATGCATAGTTGTATAAATGAACCCGGAGTCTCGGTCTTTTGAAAATAAATACCACGTGCTAATTTAGTAATTTTCAAACAATATCACTACGTTAAATTTGCAGTCCCGTATTTTCCCGGGATTTTTGAAAAAATGTATTTTAAAAAGCCGCTTCCATATAATTCCATATAAGTTAATTTTTGTGAGCCAAAAATTAACTTTAGGTAAATATGCATCCGATTATCCAATCTCTAATAATAACATCCTTTAAATAGTGGAGAAATACTGTTATTTTTGAGGTTTCTAATGTGATGTCGTAAATAATTGCATTTTTTCCGAGTACATTGCAAACGATTATATACAACGTTCAGAGTTTTTCTGTAGTGTATTTAGTATCAACATTGCACCCGTGCGAAGCCGGGGCGGGTCGCTAGTATATATGTACTATAAGGTATGTTGTAAATATAGCCTTCGTTGTCTTTGACTACCACCGTGATTGCCAAAGTGGTCTATATCGACCCCTAGGGGTCTATGACAACCTGCAAGGGGTCTATGACAACCTGCAAGGGGTCTATGACAACCTGCAAGGGGTCTATGACAACCTGCAAGGGGTCTATGACAACCTGCAAGGGGTCTATGACAACCTGCAAGGGGTCTATGACAACCTGCAAGGGGTCTATGACAACCTGCAAGGGGTCTATGACAACCTGCAAGAGTCTATGACAACCTGCAAGAGTCTATGACAACCTGCAAGGGGTCTTTGACAACCTGCAAGGGGTCTATGACAACCTGCAAGGGGTCTATGACAACCTGCAAGGGGTCTTTGACAACCTGCAAGGGGTCTATGACAACCTGCAAGGGGTCTATGACAACCTGCAAGGGGTCTATGACAACCTGCAAGGGGTCTATGACAACCTGCAAGGGGTCTATGACAACCTGCAAGGGGTCTATGACAACCTGCAAGGGGTCTATGACAACCTGCAAGGGGTCTATGACAACCTGCAAGGGGTCTATGACAACCTGCAAGAGTCTATGACAACCTGCAAGAGTCTATGACAACCTGCAAGGGGTCTATGCCAACCTGCAAGGGGTCTATGACAACCTGCAAGGGGTCTATGCCAACCTGCAAGGGGTCTATGACAACCTGCAAGGGGTCTATGCCAACCTGCAAGGGGTCTATGACAACCTGCAAGGGGTCTATGACAACCTGCAAGGGGTCTATGTCAGTGAAAGAAAAATTTGGGGGTCTATGTAATGAAAATGGTGGTCCACGATAATGGATCTCAACACACACTCATAGTACCTATTTTATTAACCCAAAACCGAAAACATGGCAAAAGGTCTACGACACAAAAAAGTTTGGAAACCTCTGGACTACCATCACCAATTAATTGTTTGTAAAAATAAAATGGCCTCTGGAAGTTGTCACAAATGTCAATTTATTCGCGACTTCGTTTTCAAAATACCATGTTCATTAAGAATTGGTGTGACGTGACTACGTGGTAGTACAGTAAAAACAGAAAAAAACAATCAGTTTGTCCGTGAAAGTAATCGATGGCCATATACGTGTCCCTAATTAAGTTTGTACAGAACCAGAGCTACAGTTAGTTGCACACGTAGTTGTTCAAATAAATGAGGACGTATTTATAAAGTACTTTTTTTTTTTTATTTATTATTGATAATACTAAGTTTACAAAAAAAGTTTGATAATGGACGCCACTTAAACCACAGAGGTTTGTGTGTGGCGACAGCATTCCACGTTGCTTACAATGTTGTTTCCTTAATTTAATTATACCTAAATGTTAACCTAAATATAAATAAATACAATTACTACAAATTTTATACTTGCTTCCTTACTTAACAAATTACAGATCCATGTAAAACTACTAACTAATTGGTATAAGTACTTCCTTAGCGTTACAATGATGCTTTGAAGTAAGCATGAAGTCTGTTTTTCAAATTAGATTGCGTGATTTTTTCTCTAACCTCTGTAGGTATAGAGTTTAAAATGCGCGGTACTACGAACGCACTGGTCCGCTCGCCGTAGTAGTTGTTCGCTGACGGGGTAACCAGTTTGTTCTGTTTTTAGATGGAAAAAGCAAATTTGCAACAATCCAGCCACGTTTTTTCAAATGTCAGAGCAATGTCTACGTTCAAACGCAGGTTAAGAGCAATATTTACCCTTTCAAGCAAATATAAATAGTTCATCTTTGCAGCGTCGGACTGGCCATACAGTCGAGGTGGTATTTGCCAGCCGGGCCCAGTCTGCGCGGGCCCCCCACGGGCCTGGGTTGCGGGGCATGCGGTAGGGCACGTAACACAGGGGCAACGCTGCGCGGGCCCCCTGTGCTACGGTTGCCCGCGTGCATGTCTCGGAAACTATGCGTCGTACAAAAAAGGTGTCTCAGGCCTCGGGATTGCGATCAGCCACCCGGGCTCTTCCGGCCCAGTCCGACCCTGCATCTTTGTAATTAGTTGAAACAAGTAATTTTTTTCGAACTCTTTATGTTTTTCTGCGGACTCTTTGGTCCGCACTCTTTTTTGTTCGTGTTAGTCTTTTTACATTTCCTTATATTATTTATTCTACAAGTAACATATCATTTGTCGATCAGGAGAAAGGCATTGTTCTCCGTTTTCTGGAGACAGATGGTCTTGTCCCCCACACTCGTAGCCCCATCTATATCTATGTTCTAACTATTCCTTAAGACTAACAATGTTTAATTAATATCTATGATTAGTATTTTGTGTGTTTAAATACTATGATTAATATAATTTAGAATTCTTACATATTACAAAGAAACAAGTATTGAAGGGATCTCATTTTGTACTTTTAGAGAGTAAGGTGCTCGAAACCGGCCAATTGTCATTCTGTGCTTAGGGCGTGGTACTCTAACATCAACGCCCGCACTAGATTATGGAAGCTCATGAGTTACATGAGCTATAATGGGTGATGGTTCTGCTAATGTGTCAATCGTGCCAATGCTTATATTTGCCTTGCTTTCTACACCATTCAGGAAACATTCCGCTACCATATGGCGTGCCTCAATGTCTACGTTGCGTTCTCAGTAATGACCTAACCTACAAGATCGCAAAGTTGTGTTCACCAACTAAGATAAAACAGTCGACCGCCGACCCCAAACCTCGTGGTTTTCCACAGGGGTCTATTCTCGGGCCCTGACTTTGGAAGATCGGCTATGACTTCTTTACCTGATTTAGACTGTTCTGGTACGCAGACGACCCACTTATCACCGCAAGATGGAACGATTGGGAGAAGACTAACGCTTGCATTGGTTTTTGGCGCCTTCAACTTGCAGTAAATTGAAGCGTACGGACTGCAAGTCGCTTTCCACAAGAATATTTTCTTTCACAGATGCTCAAATACTTTGGTTTGAAGTTATCCCAAAAGTGGGCTCAACCTAACATTTTCATAGCATCTAATCATGCCTTCTCAAGGCCGCCGACATACTTGCGTGCCTCCTTCCCAACATCAGTTGTTCGAAAGGCACTGTTCGTCAGCTATAAACAGACATGGTCGTCTGATAACCCTCAGCTATCAGATTTGTATTCCATTCTACCTAATGGTAAAAATAATAGGGATCAAATGCGAAAATATGGTAAAGATTTCCTCAAATTCAGATGATTGTGCTTCTTGTAATATCAATCAAGCTTGTATGAAAAATGAGACATTTTTTACAGAACTTCGCCGTAGTGAAATATGAATGGATTTATTAATACCCTCGCTACATAGGGTTTTCGTGACCGCACATATTCGGCAGCATGCCAACGAGATAATTTGTTATGTTAGTTCCCGACAGTTTGTGATGCTGAGTTTATTTACCTTTGCAATAGCCTATATACGCAGAAAGTAATGGGCGCCTGCAATTGTTCGATCAATAAACTAATATAGATAAGTTAATCTTCTTTCGAAATTGAACATTTGAAATTTCCATTTTTCATGTCACTAAACATATTTTGAAACATGAATAATTTTATAGCTTTGGAATGGACGAAAGAAAACAAATTTTTCTTTTCATATGACAATTTACGAATACCTTGTTGAAACACCGGTTTCAAGGTGTCGCCATCTCTGAGGTCCCGGGTTCGAATCCCGGTGGGGGCAGATGTTTGTGTGATGAAGTTGTTGAAAAAAAAATGTACCTTAGTCATGGTTGTTGATATATATTTTAATAAAAAATATTTATATATGTATAATATATGTATGTCTATCCGTTACCCTAGATCCCATAGCACAAGCCTTACAGAGCTTACCTTGGGCTAGGCTAATTGGTGTAAGTGTAACAAATATTTTATTTTTATTTTTGATTGGCTTGATATTTTAAAATTCTACCAATAGTGTCACAGGAGTAAGTACCTAACTAAAATTTATACATGATTTCAGAGCCATTACCGAGTGGCATGGGCACTTATTTTATTTTTAAACTCACCCAAAACATATTTTATTTCAATAACATTTTCTTAAATTATTTACCCAATCTTCAATTTTTAAATTCCCACAAGAATAATCTCCATATTAAGAATTTACTTGCAAAATTTCAGCATAGCTGACACTTCTTAGAACTTTCGATATGCTTGAAAAAAAAACATCAACAAAAAACTACATTTATAAAGCACAAGTAAAGAAGTATGGTTAAATAAAACGAAACGGGGTGGTTTAATTGAACCACGCCCTAAGGAGTCTTCTAAGGAGCGGTCGCTCTCATTCCCAGCCACAAGGTCAATAGGATCAAGGTTAAGGCTTTGTTTAGTTGGTAACTTATCTCGGTCGCGGATAAATACATAATAGAATAAGTAAATTTTTGATTCCTTTAATTGAAACTTCATCAGTAAGAGTGTAGATTTATTAAAAATTAAAAGAAAATGTACTGCGTATAACAATGGCTTCTATTCTTTAATGTAATACCACCTAATTACAAAGTTTATAGCTTAAATAATGTTCAACTCCTTTCGAATAAAATCAATGTCACTCTGCCCATTTAGGAAGTAGGCGAACTCCTTGTTCTATCGTGCATTGTCTGTGACTATCGCTCCATATTATTATTATTGTTTAGTGTTTTATTTCATTACAACCCAAACAAAAGATGTGATCATTTTTTGTTTGGGTTGTGAGTTATGCAATCTTGTAATTACTTTTGGGAGACGAGTCTAATAATTGTCTTCGCACAATAAAACAACAAGAACTCTATACTCAATAGTAATTTATACTAGTTGCTTCAAATTTATAGGATGCAGACATTGTTATTCAAAAATTCGAAAGTACTTACATATCGTACTAATAATACAATAGTGTATCAACTCAAAACGTCGTACTTGACATAATACTTAAACACACGCAAAATTTGATTCCTCACGCGTGATCAAGACCGTCGTTCGATTAGTGCAAAAACAGAATAAGGATAAATTAAAAAACTTATGTGACAGTTATTCAATTTGCAACTATTACATGAAGTGAGTAATAAGTTTTTTGTTGATTCTGAAAAATGTTCGATTTTGAGTTGATACACTATTGTATTATTAGTGCGATATATCGCCTTGTATATGGCACTATGTGGTGCTCTTCTTCAACCAGGGTGATTGTGCCCATTTAAAAAGTTAGACATTAACACCTATCCTGGAGTCATCGAAATCGAAAGTTGCTTCATGCGCAACATTTGACAATTTCCAAATCGCTAATAATTAATAAACTTTAAAAAAATAAAATACACCATATATATTAATGTATCACGGAATTATTGAAACAAATCATACAGAAAGTACGGAACGGAAAGAACGTTGCGCTAGCCAAACAGAATAGTAGCTAGGAACGACTTACACCGATTGATAAATTTGAACTTTATCTAAAATATAACTTGAACATTAACCAGAAATGTATATAGACCGGAGGTTAGTTGATTAAAAATTCTTCAAGTTTGGTATTTGAACATTAGTAATTAATCTTTTTTATTCTTTTAATAATTAAAAAAATATTTTAAGACAAATGTGTCATCATTATTATGTATCATTTCTTTAAAACACAGTATTGTTATCATTTTTTTAATATATCATCCATATAGGTATATTCAATGATATTTAACAACTAACCTCTTGTTTTATTTAATATCATTGGGTATATTAGTTTATAATCATCTTAATGCCCGGTCCAATTAGTGATACGAAATGATTAACGCCAATAATCATGATAATGATTACTTTTTGAATTACCATTATTTTAATGATTGATGTATTTGATTAAAATTAATCAAATCTTATCGGAACATATATTGCTACCGAGTATGTATGGAATCGAATAATGTGCTGGTGTTATAAGAAAGCTTATAGTCAATGGACACAACAAACAAGTTGATAGCTGAGCTCAGATGCTAGTAGTGTAAGAGTTATAGATGTCGAGATCCTATTATGAAGCTGTTTAACACTAGGTATCTCTCCGTTACAAAGATGAAGTTTTAGAATATTGACATCATTATATAATCATATTTTGCATAATTACGGTTGCCATCTGCCCGGATTTAGCCAGACGTTTTACTTTTTATGGTCGTTTCCGGTCCGCTTGCTGGACAGGCTGTGGAACAGACTCCAACCACATATTTTAACTCATTTCGCTATGTAAGATTTTGTCTAACCTTAAAAGTGAAATGTCTGACTTTTTGTAATGTTCGGCTTCGTGTTTTAGTGATGGCAACTCTATGCATAATTTTGGTGAACTGATTCATGCAGTCCGCGTACCTAAAGCCAATGCTATAAACATCTACATGTAGATGTTTATATTAATTTGTGTGTCGTACTTGAGAAACAAACTAATACACTCATATAAAAAGCTTATACAAGGGTACCAACATTATATTATGAGCTTGTTATCCAACCCAAATATATACAATGATATACAATTATACAACAAAAGTTACAAATTGTTTTAAAAAATAAGATATCTGAGAATGAAAGAAAAACCAAGTTTCAAATTTCTTAACCTAGTCAGGCGGAAACATCACCATTCATTAACACTCATTTAATAACTAGAAATCTTATATATTACAAATTGTCAAATGTAGGTACTTAATACGAATACAAAGTTAAAATAAAAAATACTGTACAAACATAATGTTAATGTTTTCCCCTACACCAACTACCACCAACACCTAATGTCACTAATTCGAATTTATCAATAATACTTTGCACAGTATGTCAGTTAATTTGTGTACCTATATAAATCAGTGGTTGTTACTAAAATATCAACATTTCTTTTTGATATAAATTTAAAAACAAATTTTCGTTTACTAATATTTTAACCAGAAATAATCATGTACAGTCAACAAAAACAATGTTGCCGTTGCTATGAGTGCAAATACTTGATAAGTACAATGTGTTGTAATCATATGCTATTCTCCTATAGTTGAAGTTCGAAGGTAGCTGCTAGAGCAAGGTGATCAGAGCCATAAACTTCATTAGGCAGCACTTCTAATACCTTACACTCTTCTACTGTAGGTAGTCTTAAACGCTCCAACAACTTCAATTTGCTGCAATGGCTAAAATAAATGTAGTCAACAGTGACCCATTTATTCTGAAAAGTAGAAGCTTCTATGCTGCCATCAGGCTTAACTTTGTCGTAGGCAGATATGAGTTGCAGGTTATGATACATCATGTTGCTGTTGAATAACTTACTATGTGATGTAGAGAGAATCGCATTAGTTGCAGTGCATGATGCAGTAGCCCCAACTATACTGCAACGATAGTCAGAGTTTTGTATCATTACACTACTGAAATCAGTCAACCTTCCTTCTTGCCTATCTAGAAATACAGATAAATGTTGACAGCTATCAGTTATACCTATCCGCTGCCAGTCAGAATTTTCAGCTTGAAGCAGACTTGCATCCACATGCCCTTTGTCAAGAAGATGAACAACAGCACTGTCTGGGGTTGAATTAAAGTCTCCTGTCAGTATTATTGGTAAGTGTCCAGCCACGTTTCCCTCTTTGTAAAATGCAAATCTATCAATTTCAGCAAGTAACACTCTTATCTGAGCAAGGCGCACATCCATACGCTTGGGATTAAACAGCAAGTGTGTGGTTGCAACCACAATAGGTGACGTGGGCACATTATTCGGCACCAATTTTACCATTATCCCAATGTTACCACGATCCAAAATAGGCAATTCTGGCTGGTAAAATTCCACACTAAAACAGTCTTGCATTTTAAAATGAGATTGCTTAAAATAAATAGCACAACCGTCTATTTTGTCATCAGACTTTTCTTTAAAAATCCCACAGTAGCCCATATATTCTAATTTTGAATAAAAACTCTGCAAATGGGTAGCTTGAACTTCTTGCAAGCATATGATATCAGGTGATAAACTGATGATTTCATCAAAAATGCGAACTGATCTTACTGTCCAATTAAGATTGGTAGGCGAACAGTTTGTATAAAGGTAAGGATGGCCTTCCAACAAGTACTGTGCCAGGACATTATATGACAGCACACTAAATTTAAAATTATTACTAGATTCACCACCAATAGTTGTTTTCTTTTCAGCTGCCTCCCAAACTCGGAAACATATTGGTTTCGGAAAATTCATAATTCCGGTTTGATGAGTTGGTCCAGGCTGAGAATTGCATTCACCTGTGCTCATCTTGTCTGTTCATATATTAAACTAACCACCTATAGTAGCATTCACAAAGTCCGATTTTTTAAAATCATCATTGTTTTGCTTCATTAGAAATAAAAGCCAATTTATTTAGATGGCACTTCTTCTTGTAAGGAGCAAATTGTCTATATTACTGATTAAAATAGAACAAAATTAGATAGGGCCTTCATTTCCACCACATCTATCTAACAATAGTTTATAGCAAGCTTCAGTTTTAATATCTGAAATAAAAGAATATGGATGAACTAGGTATGAAAAATATTATAATGGCATTAATAATAGGATGTAGGAATACCATATCTCTGAATCTATCTGTCTGAATATACATATATAAATATATAACTACAAGTCTAACAGTATAACAAAAGTTAATTAATAATAAACATGAAAACTTTGTACTTTCATGTCCGGTTTATAAAAATAGAACGTAGTAACGTATATACAGAGTAAGTATATACGTCACGACATAATTTTGTACTTAAATTTATTGACAAAAGCTTTAACAGCGCAATGATTGAAACAAAACCGCGCATTAAGTGCATTTTTCATTTATAGTTAATTTAGTAATTAGTGATAAATTCTAATTAAATGAGCAAATCCATATCATGTACCTAATGAAATTGATCGTAAAGCATTTATAATGTTCCTGCACTTGTTCACTCAAAGATTGTTTTTTTTGCTAATTGCTTGCTATTAACAAGTGATTTTGTGATAAACTATATTAGACACAGTATAATGGAATATTTTACTGCAAAATGTTATCTAGATCCGAATTTATATAAAGATATAAAGGAAAAGTTCCTTATCCTTCGACAGTGAAGAGAGATACCTAAATAAATTGTCTCCATTTTAAGATGAGGTTATGTTATTATATTTTCAAGGACTCCGCTGTCACGATTTGGCGCGTTCCGAATGGGCATTATAGTAACCATCATCACTGTCATCGCGATACGTAATATAATGGGAGCGATTCTGACGGTACACTCTCTAAACCTAAACTTAAAATTAGAGAACGAATTTTAATTTAGTTTTAGAGAATTTGGTATTCTGAAATTACGTGCTAACTAAATTTAAAACACAGTTGACAGCTATAAACAGGCATCAAAATTGAATTCACAGATTATATAGAATTATTTTACCGGAATTTACCGGTTTCTATAAAACTGTTATAAATATGTTTTTAGGGTGGTTTTGACCATTTTGACTTACTTTAGTGCCTTTATTCATTATTTATTAATGTTTTATTATATAATTAATTACTTAAAACAGTATAAAGTTGTCATAATTTTCATTTGGAAATGTATAGCTCCTTGTTATAATTAATAGCTCCTTGGTGTTTCCACTTTAGAAGGGGGTTTTAAAATATTTTTTTTTATCCATACTAATATTATAAATGCGAAAGTAACTCTGTCTCTCTGTCTGTCTGATGGCTGTCTGTCTGTATGTCCGTCTTTCACGCCAAAACTACTTAACCGATTTTGATAAAATTTGGTACGCATATAGTTTGGACCCCGGAAATGGACATAGAATACGTTTTAACGCGGTAAAATACCTCTTTCCCGTGGGAAAACGCGATAGCAACAGCCGAATCATTTATGGTGTAATTTGGTATGGGGAGGTTTTAAGACACGGGAAACGAAATTGTGATGTTTTACTGAGGGAGACATCTCTTTCCTGTGGGAAAATCGAATAAAACGCTGGCGAAGCCGCGGTCGGAAAGCTAGTATATTATATATTATAATATTCTATCATCCCGTTTGGGTTTCTTTCACCGCTTAACTCACCAAAGGTAGCTTGTACAGTCTCGGACTCATCAACCTATACAAATCTGTCAAAATATTACAATTCTCGGAGACTTTGGACATAGGGTGGAAATTTTGTTGTGGAAATTTGACAGTTTTAGGTTGATGAGTCCGAGCCTGTACCCTTATTTATTTGTTTATCTTGTTAAATAAACGGGTCTAGGCCAATTACATATTTAACACAGGTACGCTCCTATTTCCTTATGACTGTCTGTCCGTATTATCTGTCTTTACAACGACGAATGAAGAGCATCAACAAAAACCACTCTAATCTGTGGCATCAACATCAATGTTTTTTTGTTTACCTAACCTTGGCTCTCTATTTTTAATTTAATTCCTAAGGTTAAACCAGGTTAAACTGTTATTAGTTATAATTAGTTTTTAATTCTTTAATTTTCACTTCACTATAATTTTTATTGATTTGAGATTATTACTAATTATGGAACCTTATTTATTTAGCTATCTACTTAGGAAATCGGTTTTCGGAGACAAGCATTTTTAATTTTTTGGGCCTTTGTTATTGCTACCCGATATACATATAACTTATTCGTAGCATTAAAGTTATTATAACCTATTATTTTAACATTACAAAAACTTCGATTTTATTTATTTCTATAGATTGTACGTACGAATGTACCTTATATTTACCTTTCTAAAGATTCCAAAAGAGGTAGTACAACAATTTCGTCATCCATTTTTGCAAAAAAAATTCAAAATATCGAAAAGTTTTATCAGATACGCTCACCAAAGTACCCACTTAAATTAGCGATGACCTCCGTAGATCCTTCCTAAATTTAGCGTGACATTTCCAATTTTAGAGAAAATTTGACATTTAGAATGCGTTTCAGAATACCAAATCAGCGCCTAAATCTAAATTGAGTAACTTAGCGACGTCAATTTTAAATTTAGAAATAGACTGTCACTGCAGAATACCAAATTGAATTTGACAGTTCTATGTCTAATTTTAGTTAGGTTTAGAGATAAGTTGGCACGCCAGAATTGGGCCCAATGGGTTACTATCATTTGCTTAGTGGATAGCGCTTATATTAGTAGTCTATTGCCATGATATCATTGATTGCGTTATATACGTATCAGCAATATTGCTCAGTTTGATTAGGCTTCTATTCATAATCACTAGGAGCATAAATGTAAAAACCATGCCGTTATTAAAATTTAAAATTAGCGATATAATTTTCAATCATAAAGGAGATGTTCCATTTTTGTATGGAGGCTGGGCCCCTCTCAGCCTACAGTAATAACATAATATTTTATGGAAAGAACAAAAAATAAGGAACCTTCACCCGTAAGAAGATATTTTTTTAAAACCTGCAAAACATTGTAAAAAAGTGAAAAGGTTTTGAAATTAAGATCAATAAAACAGAAACCCAAAGCTTTTTTTATATTGGCAGCTTCGATTTTGATTGTCACAATGAGTGATATAACCGATGTCAAAAGCTTCACCGCCACTACAAAAATAGAAGGATGTCACTGTCACACTGACAATGACATACTCTCATTATTTAATAAAATTGCAAAAAAACTACCCAATAAAGCAAGCATCTACAGTTTCATTTTCAGGAATAAATCTGCAGTAAGAGCATATATTTACTATCAGAATTTATTAATAGTTTCGAAATAATAATATAAATAGCTTGACGCTTTCATTTAAACCTATAAATATAAAAAAAGCTTTATGAAAGAAACCAATATACGAGACATTAAATATTATTTTTTAAAAGTTCGCAGGTTTTTATATTTCTTTTCATTTTGGAAACTTTGTCTTAGAAGGGAGATCTATCAGAAAAACATCACACAGTAAGTGTAGAAAAATAATTAAATTTGGGGCCCAAAAAAAACGTCTCCTTTCTCGATCATAGAATTTCAGTCTTCTTAAAAATATTTTTAACAATATATGATAAAATATTAGTCATAAACAGTTATAAATACTTTTAATAATACTTAAACTCACTGGTTAAAATTCAGATTTCACCGAAACGTGATCAAGCTAACGATCGGTGCAAATTGATACTGCGATGAGAGTGACAACATCACGACTCCACAGACCAATTAGAGAACAAGTACGACTCGGAGAGCCGTCTGACAGCAGTGTCATTATTGTTATCGCTATAAAATGGGGAGGGGGTCTGAAAGTATCATCACTTGAAACCTTTTGAAAATGCTGTTATTTAACGCTTGTATATATCATACAATAAGAATATCAATATAGGCAACAGGATGAGCGCTTTGAAAGCTCTTAAAATTAATAGAAATAATAAAGTTTATGAAATTGAATATATTCGGTTACAATTTGTGGAACAAATCTTTAAAAATAGTTATGGACACCTTCATACACTCCGTTCGAGCAACCGTGGCTCTATTTTTTGATATAGCGAAGGCGTTTGACAAAGTCTAGCACAATGGTTTAGTGTACAAGCTACACCAACTCAATGTGCCAGACAGGCTCGTATATCATACGAGTCTATCTAATGAACCGTTCCTTCCGCAACTACACAGAAGATAACCACTCTTTATCATTCATATTCAGTATATTTTTGCAATTATTTTTATGTAATTGTAATGAAATGAACACGTTTCTAGCATTCTCATGTTAAATGTAACACTTTTTATATAGAAAGTATACATATCAATACATAGTATAAAACAAAGTCGCTTTCGCTGTATGTCCGTATGTATGCTTAGATATTTAAAACTACGCAACGGATTTTGACGCGGTTTTTTTTAATAGATAGAGTGATTCTTAAGGAAGGTTTGTATGTATAATAAATGCATAATATAGTAGAGAAACACTGATAAATTTAAAGGTTTCTAATGTGATGCCGTAAATAAGCACGTTTTTTTGCGCTTATATTGCAAACGCTGACTGAACCCTACGAGATAGACCAAAATAATGTACTACAGTATTGTACAACTTACAAAAATCCACAAAAAAGTCCGCGATGGTATATGTCTATCTCTTAGGGATAACCCACCATAACCATTTTTCACTGCACCCGTGCGAAGCCGGGGCGGGTCGCTAGTAAACGTATAAAGAACAAAGTCATTTTGAATTTTGTTTATACGTTCATACAAATTAGGCGAGTTTTGTGAATTATGACGTCACGATTGCAGTGTTTTTAGTGTGGAGCGTTTTTGAACAAAACACCGATAGCTAGAATTGCGTCACCATTTGTTGGTTTGTCCGACATTTTGTTGTCATTCTTTTGCGGATAGTGCATATGTGTGTATATTCTTGGGTAATCCACTACTCTGACATTTCTCGTTTTTGCTATTAAATTTGTTTTTTTTGTTGTTGTTACGTTTTTTATTACTCAACCTATTTGTTTGTTACAAAATCAACACGAGTTCAGAAGAATCTATCCAAAGACCTGTGTCGATTATGAGTTTACAAACGTTTGCAAACGATATCAACAGTGAGCATTTTTGTACGAAAACTTTTACAGTAGCTCTGGCGGTAATGTAGTTGTACTATTTTTCATAAAATTAAAATACCGTTACTTCTGTAATTTACTATACGTCAAATACCTATACGACAACACGATAACAAAATCATGATAGAGGCACTGATCCTTTAAAAGGAAAAAGACGTCGCTGACGCATAACTGAACCTGTAACCTGGAGACCTATTTTTGAATTACGAATGCGACTTCGAAATCACCGATGTGACAAATAATCACCGATTTTCAATAATTCTTATTTTTGAATGTCACTGATGTGACTACCTTAGTCATAGATGTGATTTCATTACGAGTGCCCTCTCCCACTCGTAATCAAGTCATACTTGTGAAAATGTTATCTGTGTTTTGTTTGATTTTTCAGTCTATATATATATTATGAATGTAGCATATATATTATATAATGGTTAAGCCGGCAATAACCGGCAGCGGTACATTCTGCGTGGAACCGAACTCTTACATTTATGTGTGTACTTTATCTATGTTGGCAGCTCTGCGATCGACTTTCAAAAATTGGATGTTTAGGAATCCGTGACCTCAAAATCACCGCTGACTATTTAGTCAACGCCAGCGGTGATTTCGAAATCGCATTCGTAATTCAAAAATAGGTCTCCTGTACTTAGATAAAATAGAAACGTATGTTTTCCTCAATGCGGCGATGCCAGAAGAGCGTTATGTAGGTCTTTGAACTATATGTATGTAATTGTATTATTGTTCGACCAACGACTTCGAAGAGGATATTGTACTAATACCGAAGAAGGCTGTTTTTTCACTATCGGATGTTATATAAAGTATCATCTGAAATGTATTATTCGAAAATATGTCCTATTTCGTAACACTTTTTAACAATATATAACCTTTTAACCAGTTCGATTTTGGGCACGGCTAAGATAGCCGGATATTAACAACAATTGACATCGTTCTATCAATTGGCGAGCGCCCATGACTGGTGTTAATAACTACAAAGCCACGAAAGGCTTCTCCAGCAAGCAACTCCCTCACAAACAAGTGCTAAGCATCTGAACGCCACTTAGCGACATACCTATAAAGTGATTATGTAATCTTTTAACATTGTCAACACGGCTTTAACTAAGAAATTGCCGTTTCTTTTATCGTTCGTTTTTATATTTCCTTTTTACATCGAATAATTATTTTTACATTACTTTTGAACTATACAGTTTTGGTTACAATTTTTGCGCATTCAACTATACAATGCCTCTTTTATTTGTGAATATCCGAGAGAACTGCATTACGAAACTCAATGTACTGCGAAGTAAAACATAAGATCGCGTCTTGAATTCCTAGTGGTGTGTCTGCAATAATTTGCCGTGAGCTCTCATAACTAACACTTACGCAAAAAAGATATTAACGTCGAGTGAGCAATCGTATCACATTTACGGTACTACGTTTACAGCCTAATTCAATTTGCACATTTTTGGAAGTACGTAGGCGTGATTGAGTATATGCGTACCAACAATTTGGTGGATGGCGTATGGTTGACCGACGATTTGATCTATGGCGCTGAATGAATTATTTATGATTCCTGTGCCATAGACAAAGTTACCTACTAAAGAATTTTCCGTTTGTTACAAAATATAATTATATTTAAGACAGTATACTAATCTGTGTATAAAACACTCCACACGGTACCGAGGTACCGAAATAATACTGTGCGCCATTTGCTGTGTTCAAATTATTTAGACAAATATAGCGTAGATCGTGTTTCACAGATTACGCGGGCAAGTAATTTATGTTAGCTGCTAATGAAAAAGTCACGATGAAAATGGTTAAATGTGTATTATTCAAAAGTTTAAATTATTTTTAATAAAAATTATATAGACGTCCCTCAAGGATCTGCCACTCGAATACTTTTTTAGTCATATATACATATAACACGCGATATGACCTATTTTTTATTAGTTTAAAAATCACAGATGGTTATCACATATTTTATTTAATTTTTTTTTTTTTTTTTATTGCTAAAGTTTACAAACAAGCAGGCTGCCCACCTGATGGTAAGTGGTAACAGTCGCCTATAGTACATGTGGTTCCCACGAGATTCGCAGCAAATCTGCAAACCTCATAAGAACCACAGTGTACGTTGCCAACTTGTGACATAAGATGTAAAGTCACAGTACCCAGTAATTTCACTGCCTATCTTACCCTTCACGCCGGAACACAGCAAAGCGAACCCTGCTGTTTGGCGGCGGAAATAGGTAAGACGGAGGTACCCATGCAGACGACCCTGGTACAGAGTCTACCTCCTAGACAAATAATTTATTTATTATTCAATGGATTCGTAGTCCCCTTTTGAATTGTTAATTAATATTTTTTCCTTTACATCATAAATATTTTAACTGCTATTTAAATTAATAATCACTACATAGTATAAAACAATGTTGCTATCTGCCGTCTGTCTGTCCCTATGTGTGATTACATCTTTAAAACTACGCAACGGATTTTGATGCGGTTTTTTAATAGATAGAGTGATTCTTAAGGAAGGTATTTCTGAACGTGTCGTACAAGTTATTTAAAAATTAAAAGGATCTTCTAAATAAATCCACCATATAATTCACAGTATGTCAAGAAGACTGTCAAAATATATTTTCATATGTATGATATTCCTAAATTAGGCCATAAACATAGCAAGAAGTTACAATTCGTAACAGAAGGTTTATATGTGTTAGCATTTATTTGTACATCGTCACACCAAGCCTATTATTATATCTATAGATTACATATTATATATCTACAATGCCATATAATAACGTGTTAAGTACTGTTAAGCATTACTGTAATAATGTAGGTAGTTGAATAATAAATTGCGGCACGTGGTTATAAAAGGGGCACCCGGCCAAGCGGGTGAGCAGTTCGTGTCGGCTACTCGTACGAGTCACATCGGAGCTAATTTTGTGAAATATTACAAGTGAGTGTTCATAAGAGTGAGTTTAACTTTGTACTATAATAATTACATACAGTAAAGTAAGTGATCAAGTAAACGGTGTTCTTATTTTCCTGACCTTTTCTCATAGGTCAGAAGTGGGATAACACCGGAACGTGTGTTAGTTTTGGTGAAACCTATACGTCCATAATTTTTTTTTTCTTCCTTTTGTGTTACCTCGTAAAATGCCGAAGCATTCGTCGCGAAAGCGTAAAAGAGCATCAAGAAGTTCTAGTAGTGAACCAGAATCGTCTCCAGAATATCGGCGGACTCGTAAATCACGACGTAAGCATTCGCGGCAACACAGGCGCTCAAAACATGTTGACAAAAGTATGCGACAACGACTAGAAACCCCTGTTCTACGAGAATCCGTGTCTATCCCCAGGGATTGTCCCGGAAGTAGTGACCGGAACTGTGCAGCTGAACCTGGTACATTTAAACGTACCGACCAGATGGAATCAACATTGGCAAGTACTTCCGCTTCCGTTACAGACTCTAATAATATAATCAACGTTTTTAAAGAACTTTTAAAAAACATGCATGTAGAAAGTAGTTCGGAACGATTCCCATCATTAAACGTACTGCCGGAGTTTGACCCGGCTAAGCGAAATCAAAGTGTTGATATTTGGTTAAGTAAAGTCAATGAATGTGCAAAAATATACAATTGGTCAGAACGCCAAATTGTACATTATGCGCTTCCTAAACTAATGGGACTAGCCCAGAAGTGGTACCAAGGTCTACCTAGCTTGTTATTCACATGGAACGAATGGCAAGAAAAATTGCGTTTAGCTTTTCCTAGTGATGATAATTATGGTCGTTTACTGACAGAGATGCTTGGTTGTAGAGCGCGATTTGGTGATAATTTAGAAGAATATTATTACGAGAAGATGGTTCTACTGAACCGTTGTAATATTTCGGGTAAAAATGCAATTGACTGCATATTGTTTGGGATTGAAGATAGATCAATTAGAACGAGTGCAGAGGCCGTTCAGTTTAGTGAACCGAATAAATTGTTAGTCTACCTCCGTAACGTCAAAATTGCAAAAAGAATTGAAAAACCAAATGTAACATTGCAATCGAGCGTATCTGATGGTAAACGAATAAAGTTTAATAGAGATAATACGGACATCAAAGTTGCAAAATGTTACAATTGTAGAGAAGAGGGTCATCCTTATTATAGATGTAAGCACCCCATTAAACGATGCGATCATTGTCACAAAATAGGACATTTGATTAATGACTGTCCTAATAAGAATCAGCCTGAGAACAATAAAACAGTCTTGAATATTTCGAAAGTCCAAGACAATGATACAAAATATTTCAAAATTGCTACTGTTAATGGACAAGCTATGAACTGTTTTATTGACTTTGGTAGCCAAATAACTATGCTTAGAAACTCTGATGCTCATTTTTTAACATCAATTAGTCGTGACGATTTGCCAATACTAAGGGGCTTTGGTAATTCTGTAGTACATTGCTTAGGTAAGTGTGATATAGACATTGAGATTGATTCAGTAAAAGCTCGCGTAGAAGCCTTAATAGTCCCTGATCATCTCTTGAAAGTGTCATTGCTAGTAGGTCAAACGTTTACCGAACAAAACCACGTGGTTATTTATAAAACAAAAGACAGATTAATCATAAATTCGAACTGTGATGACGTTAAACAAATTAAACTTTATCTCAGCGATAATGTTACTATAACTGGTCGCACTGAGGTTATAATATATTCAATTCCACATTATGACGGTGAGGTAATGGTAGAACCAAGTCTCTGCTCACAACCTCATAAGAAATATGATATAATGCCATGTATCTTGAGACTTGTTGATGGTAAGGCCAGATTTTACTTAAACGGCTTAGTGGACAATGGGTTTACTTTATTTAAAGATACCTTGTTGTCTCGCGCTTTCCCTCTAATGCAACTTAAATGTTATAACATAAATAGAATTGAAAGTTATAGTGATATTTCTAACACAGCCGTTATTGACACAAAATCCGTATCGGTTAACCAACAACTCGGTCAAGACTATATTCTTCGTTTAGTCAAGCTATTAAATCAGTATCGTGATTGCTTTGCTTTTTACATAAAAGAACTAGGCTGCATAGCGAATACCGAAATGAATATTAATTTGAATGATACCACTCCGGTTGCATACAGGCCATATCGAATGCCATTAGTAGAACGACAAACTGTTCGTACAATAGTACAGGAGCTTGAAGAATCTGGAATAGTCAGACCGTCAACATCGAGCTATGCATCTCCAGTATTACTCGTCAAGAAAAAATCTGGAGAGCATAGATTATGTATAGATTATAGGGCATTAAATAAAAAAACAGTTAAAGAACACTACCCTCTCCCAAGAATTGATGACCAATTAGATAATTTAGCTGGCTTTAAATACTATACTTCGCTGGATCTTATGTCAGGTTATTACCAGCTGAGTGTTTCTGAAACCTCAAAACACCTCACGGCCTTTATTACACCCGACGGGCATTACGAGTTTAACAGGATGCCGTTTGGTCTTGTTAATGCACCAGCCAACTTCCAAAGGGCAATCAACAACATATTGGGTAATGCAAGGTTCAAGGATGCTTTTGCCTATATGGATGACGTCATCATACCATCCAAAACCATCGAGGAAGGTTTTGATAAACTGCAATCCACATTGGAATTATTTCGTGAAGCTGGCTTAACACTAAAATTATCAAAATGTAACTTTCTAATGGAATCAATTGACTATCTTGGTTTCGAAGTGAGTGCTGCAGGTATAAGGCCAGGCAGGGCCAAGATAAGTGCTGTTGAATTATTTCCTCGTCCTACAGACCAACATAAAGTTAGACAGTTTTTAGGTCTTTGCAGCTTCTTTCGTAGATTTATAAGAGGGTTTTCCTCAATAGCTCGACCACTCACACAGCTCTTGAAAAAGGACTCTAAATGGCAGTGGTTGACTCATGAGGAGAACGCTTTTAAAACTTTGAAACAGGAACTAGTTAAGCGACCTATTTTAGCTTTTTATGACCCTGCGTTCGAGACTCAGCTTCACACTGACGCTTCGAAGCTAGGTATTGCTGGTATTCTCCTTCAGAGAACTAGTAAAGATGCACCTTTTAATGCTATCGCCTATTATAGTAGACAAACCTCACCAGAAGAATCTAGGTTCACCTCTTACGACTTGGAGACGTTGGCAGTCGCAAGTTCATTGCAACGGTTTCGATCATATTTGATAGGCATACAGTTTACTATAGTAACAGACTGTAATTCGTTAAGAGCTACTTTCGAGAAGAGAGACGTATTACCTAGGGTGGCTAGATGGTGGAACATTATGCAAGAATATGACTTTAACATTATATATAAATCAGGCTCCACCATGTCCCATGTAGATGCACTCAGTAGGAACCCGTCTATACCAACCTCCCACGAAGTAAGGATCATTGAAACAAATTGGATAACTACCGTACAACAAAATGATTCTGAACTCCAACGCATTGCTTCAATTCTAAAAGATGAAAATACAGATAATATATTAGAAATTAAAAATAACTTTTTAATCAAGAGGGGGCTTTTATACAGAAAAACAGAAACCGGAGATCGGTGGGTGGTACCGAAGGGAGTTAGGTGGCAAATATTAAAAGCTAGTCATGACGATATAGGCCACTTTGGGTTTGAAAAAACATTGGAAAAGGTTAAAAGTAGTTTCTGGTTCCCTAAAATGAGGAGGTTCATAAAAAAATATGTTGAATCTTGTCTAGAGTGTGCTCACACAAAGGTCCCATCGGGTAAAAGAGCAGGTGAGCTTCACCCAATACCTAAGGTTGACCGTCCCTTCCATACCTTGCATATCGACCATTTGGGTCCATTTGTAAAAAGCAAGAAAAAAAATGTATACTTACTTATAATTATTGATGCATTCACAAAGTTTATTATATTGGTTCCTGTTAAAAATACTAAATCTCATATTTCTATCTCAACATTACGAAATTATTTTCACACTTTCAGTGTGCCTACTAGAGTCATTTCTGATAGGGGAACTTCGTTCACTTCCAAAATCTTTCGTGACTTTTTAACCTCATTAGGAGTTAAACATATTATGAATGCTGTGGCGACACCTCGTGCAAATGGACAGGTGGAACGCTATAATCGCACGGTTTTATCGGCGTTAGCTGCAACAAACTTTAATAAATCGGAACGATTATGGGATGAATCCGTATCCGAAATCCAATGGGGTTTAAATAATACCCTTAACAAGGGAATCGGCAAGACACCAGCTCAGGCATTATTTGGTGTCGATTTAGTAGGCACTCCTAATTCATTGCTAAACCTTAGCATCATTGACGGTTCCGATAAAGTAGAAAATAATCTACAAAGTATTAGAAATGAAATATCAGAGCATATAAAAAAATGCCAGAGCAATCAAAAGATAAGATTTGATAAAAGTAGAAAAAAGGTTACTTTCAAGGTAGGTGAGCTGGTTAGAGTCGAAAGAGAAATTCCTTCTACAGGAAACAGTCGAAAGTTATTGCCAAAGCTTCGTGGACCTTACCGTGTGGTGGAGGTTCTTGACCAAGACAGATATAAGGTAGAGGACACTCCGCTATCGCGCAAAGGGAATAGAAATTTCACAGGAATATTTTCTATAGACAAAATTCATCCATGGCTAGTCTTTAACCGTGATCGTAATAGTAGTGATTCGCAGGATGAGAATGATATAGTACATAAATGATTTAATCATTTAATGGGTGTTTGATATCTGTAATCGATTACAATTATAATCGTATGTAATTAATTATACAGGTTAAAAATTATACAGGTTAAATTATGTATGATTGTTATATTGTTTATCATACATTTTAATGAATTTATTACAATACCGAAAACTTATTACTCATTATTATATTTCAATAGTTTCAATATTAAAAAAATGTACAAGTATCAATTAATATATTATAAAGAAATGTATAAAAATCAATTCACTTAAAGTGTGTGTGAAGCAATCATAAATAGAACACGTTTATAGTTTTAAGTCTGATTGGAATTTCATCATTACATGTATTTTGTTGTGAATAGATTTTCTATATGATATAAGAATTCTAGACCATTACAAATTACATTCTTACTAGAATTTCAGTAAATCTTAATGCTGTTTCCATACTGCTACACAGTATATTATAGACATGTAGGGGCTACAACCTGCAAGAGTCACTGTAGATATGTAGAGGCTGCAGTGATTTCTTGTTCGCGTGATATTACTGATCATGTTGTGGACATGAAGGGGCCACAGCATTTATACGAACTATTCTGGATATGTAGAGGCCACAATAGTTCGTGAAATACCCTGATAAAGTACGAATTATTCTGGATATGTAGAGGCCACAATAGTTCGTGAAATACCCTGATAAAGTAAGAACTATTTTGGATATGTAGAGGCCACAATAGTTCGTGCAATACTTCGATAAAGAGATGTACCACACCACTTCAAGTCAGAAACTAGCATTTGATCCTGAAGGCGCATATTATCTACAAGTACGCCGGTGCCGGAGAAGTTATTCTGCGAATTTGTTACTCCTCCCAACTGTGTTGTCTTACCCAACCAATCGTGTAACACAACCTAATTCGTACATAACGCAAAATAATTCACGAGACGTGAACATGTCAGGAAAGGCCGACTGTTAGCATTTATTTGTACATCGTCACACCAAGCCTATTATTATATCTATAGATTACATATTATATATCTACAATGCCATATAATAACGTGTTAAGTACTGTTAAGCATTACTGTAATAATGTAGGTAGTTGAATAATAAATTGCGGCACGTGGTTATAAAAGGGGCACCCGGCCAAGCGGGTGAGCAGTTCGTGTCGGCTACTCGTACGAGTCACATCGGAGCTAATTTTGTGAAATATTACAAGTGAGTGTTCATAAGAGTGAGTTTAACTTTGTACTATAATAATTACATACAGTAAAGTAAGTGATCAAGTAAACGGTGTTCTTATTTTCCTGACCTTTTCTCATATATGTATAATATAAAAGTGGATAATATAGCGCCTAGCGCCATTCTATAGCGCGCTGTTTCCTCGTAGCGCATAGCGCACGCTAGGTAGGTGAACGTTACGATGCTATGACGCTATGAACGAAATTGATTGAATGACTATCGCGCGGTCGCGCCGGCATTCCGCCTAACGATATACGATATGCAATACAATGTAACGTGCAAGAACTATCGCGCCTGCTGGATGCCCACGTGCTTTCTTATTTAGAGCGCTATAATATAGCGTATTTAATAGCGCGCTAGAAATTAATAGTTTATAGTCTGTAGCGTGCTATTGTTTTATAGCCGTTTTGAACAACTCTAGTATAATACATGCATAATATAGTAGAGAAATACTGACAAATTTAGAGGTTTCTAGTGTGATGTCGTAAATAAGCACGTTTTTTTGCGCTTATATTGCAAAAACGTTGGCTGAACCCTACGAGATAGACCAAAATAATGTACTACAGTATTGTCTTTTGTTATATATTTACTTAAGCATTGCACCCGTGGGAAGCTGGGGCGGGATAGTTATTTAATAATTTAAAAAAATATAATCAATAACTATATAATAAAAAATATACATCACGCCAATGTTCACAAACATATTTTTTTCCGAGAATCAATATCTTACCCTCTTCAATTTAATTATCTGGAAGATAATGTATATTATAAGAACATAGATATTATATTTTTTGTGAGCTAGCCGTACCGACATCTTAATATATTTGACAAAACCTTAAATTTATAAATTGTTAAATAATTTTGAGTTTCATAATTAATGTTAACTTAAAGTTATTTCGAGTACCGTAAACTTTAAGTTATTTCGAGTAAAATTCCTCTGGAATTTGGACAACATTTGTAATAAAGTGACAGAAGAATAGTATAGCAATTATTTTAAAGATCAGTAGTTATACTAATGAAACCACGATACCAAAATGAGACAAGGTGTCGTAACTGCGCGCTTGAATATGTGACAAACTTATTGGAAATGCACCTCTTTTCTTATCTGTGGCATATGCACCAGGCTTTAAAAGAAGAACACGCTACAGCTGAATTTTAGACAATTGACGGTCTTCATTTCTACTACGGACGGCCTAACAACAACTTATATTAAACTACAAGTCACTGAAAAACAATATAGAAAATATTTAACAAGTTTATTTGTTTCTTTTTTTTAAATTCCCGTACCTGTAACTAGAGAGGTCGCCATAGTACTACCCAACTAAATTCCCCTCCAAAATACCTTCACTAGTAGTGTGTTTATTTGAACACAAAGAACGTCCTTACTCGTACATGTATTGTGTTATGATACTAGTATCACTTTGACTGCCACTTGGACTTACAAAGTAAATTCCACTTGAAGTTTACGGGCTTAATAAATTGCGATCTTTATTATATCGATTATAATGAGTGGTCTGATACACTTTTAAATAATTAAACGAAAAAGTGATTATTAAAATAAACATCGAACTCGTATACGTGATGGTAACTTTTTGCGCTATTTATATATATTTATGTTTTTAATTAGATGACCAGCAGTAAATGTATCGAAAAAGTTTATGCTACATTTGAAGAAGTAATTAAAACTAAAACTATTAATTTTTATGCTGTTCTCAATTTAAAAATACGACGCCGTAAAATATAAAAAAAGAACGTAAAATAACAATTAGAATGGGATGGTTATGTTGGCATTAGCAGTGACAAAGATTTTAACATTTATAAAAATACGACCGTACGCCTGCTTAGGGGTCATCCATAAATTACATCACACGAATTTTGTGATTTTTTGCCCCTCCCCCCGTCGTTGTAACAGCTATTTATACTCCGTTTGTTTAGGTAATTAACTAAATGTAAACAAATCATAAAAAGGTTTCTTTTATAGGTCCACTTTTTATTCCGAGATAAAATGAAACCAAAACAAATTATTGGTTCATTTAAACATAATAATTACTATTATATCTTTCTATATATAACTACCTCGTTTAATTTTAAACAGTAAATATTATTTATTTAGTTTAAAAATAATAAATAACTTAGATTATAATATTTTCGCACAAGTATTGCAAGGTGTGACTACTGTAAAGAACCTAAAAAGACTGGTGTTCAAAACATTTCTTGTAAATTCATAGTTTAAATAACCCTAGTAAATTAAAAAGTAAACCTGCACGATAGAGCGGCAACACGTTTAACTGTAATTTCAATTATCCGGGTTACCAGACGCCATTCGTTTCGTGTCATTGTCATTTCACGGTTCGCTTAACGCTTTACTTTCGTCGCATTTTTTGAGTTTCTTTACTGTTTTCTTATTTTGTTATTTTGTTGTTGTAATATTTTAATAGTTATAATGGGTGATTCCAAGCCGGGTACTAGTCGTACAAGCAATGTAGTTTTTATACACCTCAATATACAAATAAACATTGTAATAAAAGGTTGACTATCCCTGAACGCCGCCATTTTTATTGTTTACCTTTAGTTAATTACCTAAACAAACGGAGTATAGTCACATTTAAGCGACTCCCCCCCCCCCAAATTTTCAAAATATGTGACGTCGCACTAGGCAGGCTTTACATTTAGAAATTATTGAATGATTCGAAATCAGTTTTATTTTCATTTTAATAAAATTAACATCAAATCAATTAAAAAACAAAAAACGATTACTTATATTAAATAAGTATATAGTAATTTTATGATTTTCATATTATATTTTTCAACATTATTTATTTATGAGAGTACAGACTTTACAATAAAAAATAATATTTACAGCACTTTTCATACTAATAGTAATAAATTAAAGTTTGTTTTAACAGTTAGCTTATAATAGATTTTGAATGTGACGTCACGGAATTTAAGACCCTCCCACCCCCTTGTCACACAATGTCACACTTCGTCAACCCCCTCCCTCCCCCTTACTGTGTGACGTAATTTATGGATGGCCCCTTAGAACAAGAACTAAATTTTGATTGTTCTTAAAACTTGCGACTATGTTTAATCGTTGTCATTATATCATCAATTGTTTATGTATATGTGAATACTAATAAGTTCTGTGAATGCTTCACTTCCGCAGATCCCGATACCTGCGCAGACTGCGTCACGGAGACGGTGTTGATGGGAATGAAAACATTCATTCCCAGCACCTCCGTTCCTGTTGGCGGCTGCAGTCAACGCTGGTATAATAATACCTGCCGGAGGACTGCACATCGCAAGCAGTCTGCGTTCCTCGCCTGGAACAACGCCAGGAAAAATCGGGATCCTGATTTGGCGGAGAAGAAGCGACAGTACAACGCCGCATCCAGATCCAACAGGAAGGCTATTGCCGAAGCCAAGGCGGAGCACGTGGCCAGAATTGGCGAGCGACTAGGAAGCTATCCCAGTGGGAGCCGCGCCTTCTGGTCGCTGGCCAAAGCTGCGCAACGGAACTTCTGCCAGTCCAGTCTCCCACCACTGCGAGCAAGCGATAGCAGCCTGGCCCATAGCGCAAAAGAGAAGGCCGATCTTCTGGCTGAACTCTTTGCCTCGAACTCGACCATGGACGATGGAGGGACCACGCCACCTACCATCCCTCGGTGTGGAAGTTCACTGCCTGAAATCCGTATTACACAACGTGCGGTCAGGCGGGAACTTAAGCTCCTGAACGTCCATAAGTCGAGCGGGCCGGATGGCATCCCAGCAGTGGTACTAAAGACGTGTGCCCCTGAATTGACCCCCGTATTAACGCGCCTTTACCGTCTTTCTTACCAGCAGAACAGGGTTCCATCTTCGTGGAAGATTGCCCACGTCCACCCAATTCCCAAAAAGGGTGACCGAGCCGACCCATCAAATTACAGGCCAATTGCGATAACGTCCCTGCTCTCCAAAATTATGGAGCGGGTAATCAATACCCGCCTTCTACGGTACCTGGAAGAGCACCAGCTAATTAGCGATCGTCAGTACGGTTTCCGTCACGGCCGCTCGGCTGGTGACCTTTTAGTGTACCTGACACACCATTGGGCAGAAGCTTTGGAGAGCAAAGGTGAGGCTCTCGCCGTTGGACTGGATATCGCGAAGGCGTTTGATAGGGTCTGGCATAAGGGTCTTCTTTCGAAATTACCATCCTATGGAATCCCCGGGGGACTCTGCAAATGGATAGCCAGCTTCCTGGACGGTAGGAGCATCAAAGTCGTCTCTGACGGCTGCTGCTCCAAAACCTTGTTCATTAATGCTGGCGTTCCACAAGGTTCGGTGCTCTCCCCAACACTGTTCATTCTGCATATCAATGACATGTTGTCAATTGAGAACATTCATTGCTATGCGGATGACAGTACGGGTGATGCGCGGTATACCAACCACCAGACCGTCCCTCGGATTGCATTACACGAAAGGCGGTTGCAACTTGTGTCTGAAGTCGAAGACTCTCTAGGGCGAGTCTCCGAATGGGGTACAAAGAACTTAGTCAAGTTCAACCCCACGAAGACACAGGTGTGCGCGTTCACTGCGAAGAAGGACCCATTTATCGTAGTGCCTCAGTTCCAAGGAGTTGCTCTTCGAATGACAGACTCTATTGGGATCCTCGGTGTGGAAATCTCTGCTACAGTGCAGTTTGGGAGTCACTTGGAGGACAAAACCAAATTGGTGAGCAAAAAACTGGGAGTTCTGAACAGAGCGAAGCGGTACTTCACACCCAGTCAGCGCCTGAAGCTTTATAAAGCCCAAATTCGGCCTCACATGGAGTACTGCTCACACCTCTGGGCTGGAGCTCCCAAATATCAGCTCGACCCACTTGACTCCTTGCAAAGGCGTGCTTTCCGCATCGTAGGAGACCCCAATATTACAGCCTCAACAGAGACCCTGGAGCAGCGGAGAGACTTTGGATCTCTCTGCGTCCTATATAGGCTCGTCAACGGGGAGTGCTCCGAGGAACTCTTTGCAATGGTGCCCACATCACCTTTTTACCATCGCACCACCCGCCACCGCAGCAAAGTCCATCCGTACTACCTGGAACCGATCTGCTCCAGTACAGCTCGGTTTCAGCGTTCATTTCTCCCGCGTACGTGCAAACTTTGGAATGAGCTCCCTGCTGCGGTGTTTCCTGAGCACTACGATATGGCCGTCTTCAAACGAGGCCTAAAAAGAGTATTTCTCTCCAGGTAGGCAGAGACTGAGCTGTGCCCCTGGCATTGCAGATGTCCATGAGCGATGGTTACCACTCACCATCAGGTGGGCCATCTGCTCGTCTGCCGCAAAGGCCATAAAAAAAAAAAAAAAAAAAAAAAAAAAAAAAAAATGTATTTATTTCTTTCGATTAAAATGTGCATTGACTTAAGTCGCACACGATCCATAATATAATAGGTTTGATAGATTGTTTTGCTGATCAATAGAAGTAATTCATTAAAGTAACTTTTAAGATGTCTTGTTTGCATTTATTTTCGCTATCACGTTATCAACGTCTTCGGCAGACCTCATTGATCATTGCGGCGAGTTGCTATTGTTTAATCGTGTAATCTGGCAAACATCATTCAATTAAGTGTGCTATCATGGACGATAGTACCATGATAACACGGACAATAATTGATGCCTCATTAACCAGTTAAAACCGAATCTTATCGCAACGCAATAGAACTGTTATTTATTTACGCCCTCTTAAGGATTCCTAAGATGTTTGTCATCACATCTTGAACTGACAAAGTATGACATTTATTCATAAGTTTGTCGTTTATTATATAATAATATTTTATTCTGCTCTCACTCGCGCACGGTCAGAACACGCTATCGTAGTTTCATCTCATTACAATTAGTTCAATAGTTTACTATGTAACTGAAGAAACAATAAACATAACATGTAAGTTAATAATCGAAAATCTGTAACAGATTATAACTGGAATTAACTGCAATAACAGGAATATATATTGTGAAATCTATATCTATACTAATATTATAAAGAGGAATGATTTGTTTGTTTGTTTGTTTGTAATGAATAGGCTCCGAAACTACTGGACCGATTTCAAAAATTCTTTTACCTTTGGAAAGCTACATTATCACCGAGTAATATAGGCTACTTTTTATCCCGGAAAAATCGACGCATCCCACGGGATGCGCAATAAAGGCTTCGCTCAAAAACTACTGCACAGATTTTCATGCGGTTTTCATCAATAGATAAAATGATTCTTGAGCAAGGTTTTGCGTTATTTTTTATCTCGGATAAACGGATAGTCCCACGGGAAGCGCGATAAAACCTTCGTGCCATGTTACGTTGAGGCGTTTTAAATAAAACTAGAAACCTCACGTAAACAACAAATTTATTTTTTAGAAATTCTCAGGGGGGTGCGTCTACCGCCGGTTGTGACCCTATTGCGAGCCCTCCGCGAAGATTACGTCGGAAAAGTACTCCCCTGGTTTTGCTTAGTGTCGGACGCAGTTGTAGGTTTCTCAGGGGGTGCGACGATGGTAGGCAGGTGTTCAGTGCAGCAGGAGCTGGACCAGGCTGGAACGCACCGGAGCAGTCGGGCGCGCACCACCAATATTTGTCCGTATAAGATGTGTCAGACGGAACCCTGAACATGGAACCCTGGAAACACCATTTCCAGCGTCTTAAAATATATGCTCACAGGAAACCCGCCTGACTGTGACCACGCCAACAGCAAAAGCGAAGATGGTAGGAAGTACTAAAGATGGCGTGTGATTGTCACAATCAGAGCGGAGTTTACAATATAAATAAAATGAAAACAAATGTGAAAGATAGATAGTTAAAATTAAATAGGCAATTACAATATGTATAAATATCATGTAGATAAATATGAAATAAAAAGCAAGGAATAGCGACTACTTAGCATAATGAGAAATTTACTGTTATTGTTCAACACTTACCGATAGGTATCGGGATTCCACACACTGAGTTTTATTTTAATAAGAAGAATTTATAAAAAAAAGAAGTTATTGCAATATTGCAACAAGCAGGCCACGTATGAAGACACCGCGGCGATGCGCGATGAACGTGCCTAGTGTCCTTCTCGGTGTCGTATGGCGCAGGCGCAGCTCAATGTTCGTCTCCTTGTGAGAAGGGAAGGCGCGATATGCGGCAGAGAGAGATAGCCAACCAAGAACCGTTAGCGCACGCGTCAACTACTCAGATTATCAAAATATTGGTTTAATTATTTAACTTATTAGAATTAGATGTATTTATAAATTGTAAATAATATTTTTGAGAAATAAGATTAAGTAAGTGCTGTTTAAAAGATAATATATGAAGTTATTCTCACTAGCTACTGCTTCTCATATCAACATTAAAACATAATATTTATATAGTGTAACGCTATGCAACGTTACAGCCATAAACCGACTTCCGCTCATATGTAACCGTGGGCAAAAGCTATGACCCTTAACCCTCTATAGACCCAATCCCGAAATCCACGCAGGCGAAGCCGCGGGCAGAAAGCTATATATCAATATAATCTTTTTCAGTTAAATTAAAAAACTGCAATAAATATAAATAATTAAACACAAAAAATCGATGCCGGGGGCTATATCGCCTATAATGCCGACCAAAATCATTTTGGTCATATTTTTTTTTTCCTCAGGAGAGGAGGCTGAGAATCCTCATGGATACCACCGCAACGGCAAGTGCTACGGTGATTATGTCGGACTCCTGGCGAATCGAGGCGGCTCGACCCGACAGACCTACCGACTAAACTCAGCCTAAGCCGTTGGTCCTAAAGACCCTACTGGCTTGAAGTGATAGAGAGCCGCACCTCAGGAGAGGCACGGTTAGCGCTGCCATATGAAAAGGGCATATGCGCTAGAAGAGGCTCCGGCCTATATTGAGAGGGACCTACACGTGGTTAAGCAGAAGGCTGCCGATTAGGGGGTGACAAGAGAAGCGACGGCTCAGACGCCGCCGCTTGCAGGTCTTGAAGATCCTGCGTTAATTGGTTAGGGGGATCGCTAAGGATATGTCTACGTATCCTCTGCCGATTTTGATTGAAGGTCACAAATCACAGAACAAAATGTCACAAATTCAGTTGTACATCTATTTTTATAGTTCTTCGAAACGAAACTGGAGTGCTACTATAATTCAACGAAAAACGAAACTTCGTTCGAAATTTCGCACGTTTCCTACCACAATTCTCATTCGATCCGAAGTTTCGTTCGCCCGAAAATTGATTGACGTTTATCTGTTCTAAGCCTTAGTTGTGTTATTTAGTAGAGTAGTTGAAATAGTACTTACAATTATATTCAATTTACTCTCTCCTAGTAGTCTCAGCAGCTACACGTAGCAATTTTGTGAAGGTGTTTCTCGTAGCTCGTAGTCATTACGCGATCTGCTACGATTTTTAGTACCTACAGCGTGGTTGTAACATTGAGATCGCCACGAAAGTTTGTAGTGACCGACTGAAATTTCGATTTTGGCTTAGCTACGCCCTTAGTTTTGGTTTCGGTCAAAATATTGGCAAAAAATTTCGACCCCGCCAAAACTAGAGTGGTCATGAATTTTCATGCGTGATTCGGTAAGTTTCGCAGCTAGCTTGTGCTTGCTCATCGGCAAGGCCCCGGTTCAGCTCGCCACCGTCAATTTAATCGTGAGTTGATGGTAAGTATATTCACGGCATATTTTTTTTTATGTAGGTATTTATGACATACGTTAATGATTATGTTTTTATTTTAACACTACTTAACTGTCTGTCTGTCGGTGATATAAATATAATAACACTTATGTGGTAATAAATGTTACAAAAACAAAACATTTCAGTAAATTGTAATTTAAAAAAAATGTATTTTTACATGTTTTAATTTCGGTTTCGGCCGAAACTGAAAGCAATCACATAAATAACGAGAAATTTTACATTATTCAACTTAATTTAGAATGAAGTTCTGTGCGAGGACCACAGAAATGCCATATATTTTGTGCTTTAATCAACTTGTTAAGATCAAATAACCACCATTAGTGTTATTTGTTGATTTAACACACTTTCATTCAGCTACTACCTTACGCGCGGAAATCTATTTATTGATGAAAGACGAAGCCAAACGGCTTATTGCCAAAATCAACTGTTTTTGTACCAATATTACGCTAAACGCGTCCCCGTGCTAATTTGCTCGACCTTGCGTTTAATTTATCACTAAGATTTGGCATGTTCCTTAACGCAAAGAACAGGCGAAGTCAAATGACCATTTATTAAAATGTATGTTTACTAAAATGAAATAAAAAAAATGTGTATGTTTATTAAAAAGAAAGGCAAAGAAGTAAAATCTATGTCAATATTTTTTTAAAGTTTTTTACTAATCTCATAATCTTTGGGCAAGAAAAATAATCTTATGGCAAGATTTCTTTAATCTTTTAATCTTTTTTGCACAACATTAAAAAGATGTGTAAAAAATTGCGGACTTAATGCCAAAGACAAGATTTGTTTATTGCTTTTGTTTTACTTATCTCAAAAACTCTATATTTTGGTGTGTACAGTGCCATCAAAGTTTTTACAGAGATAATTAACAATTATTCATGCCGCAAGCTGACTTGCTGAACGGTGTTTTCTTTTTATAACCCGGGTTTCTTTTTATTTAGATAAGTTGATATAGATTAGTTTATTTTTAGAATTATTAAATATTTTTATATTTAGGCGATTTATTAAATAATTTTTAAAGATTAAATTATTATTTATTAGATATTATATTAATTTTTTATAGGATATGGCCGCAAACGAGTAAACGGATCACCGCTAATCGGACGTATCAAAGCGATAATCCATAAACATCCACTTTTTTTTAATTTTATGACCTGGTAACATAGATCTTTAAATCAAAATTATTTTAGACATCCACAACACCAGAGGAGTCACAGATGCGTTACGGGTTTTTTAACGGGAATATGCTCCATTTTTGAAGGTTTCGATATCGCATCTGTTCGGAAATACTGCAGGCGACAATTCATTCCACAGTTTAGTAGTGTGTAGCAGAAAATTCCTAGAAACATGCACTGTGTGTGGACTGTCAAGCGTCTCGATGATGAGGATATAATAATGTAGAATGCACTCCAGGTGGCCTTTAGTAATTATTTATTTTATATCTCTGTCGTATATATAAACTCTTACATTTTTGCATTAACACACATTTTATTAACATTAAAAAAAAAGCGTCATCCAACCCTTGGCTTTTTGTCCTGTATCATAGGCGCAGTTATAGATATAGAAATTTCACATGCACATAACAAATAAACCGGACCAAAGAAAAATGCCCATTTGTTGTATCTAGTGTCTCATCTTTAATAATCTGTATACCTAACAGTAGTTACTATGTTGTCTGTCTATGGTTTTGACCATATTAATAAAACAAGTTGAATACTTTAAAATGTGATTATTATTTTAATATAACATAAAATAAAATATAAAACACCATTTGAGACCTGTCAAACATTTGACAGGTCGTAAAATGTATTGGAATCATTTATGACTCAATTAATTCTGCATTAAAAGTTATACAAAATGTCCTAATAAAAAATATATCGTAGGCGAGAATAAAAAGATATTGTACTTTCAATAGTTACAATATTGTGCAAAAATATGATTACGGCCCATTATCAAAACTGGAACGCAGTCATTTATGTCGTCGACGTTCCGTTACAAGCAGAAAAAGTACATAAATATATTTTTTACATTTATTTTTTTATTAAATGTAATATTTTGTGAAAGAAAAGCTTATCTAAAGCTGGAGTTAATATAAATAGTGTTATAACTACTCGAAATGCTTAAGACTTTGATGAAATTGTAAAAAAAAAATAGTTGATACTACTTTGCTTTGTGTGTACCGAAACATATTCTTTACTGCCATGCAAAATGTTTGATTTTCTTAGGCGTATTTATATCGTGACTGGGTCATCAGGTATTATATCTTAGAAAACCTGAAATACATAAAAAGAGAGCATTGCTATATATATTTAAACCATTAAAAGCATTGCTTTTTATTGTACTTGGCCAACAAACTACATAATAATATCTAGTAGAATAATTATTCTCGTCTTATTTATAACAATCATCATTGGTTCCACTTGATTAACATGCTTGATGTGGCAAAAAATGACAGATAACTTCAAATTGTATTTTTTATTATATCTCGATTTCGTTACATACAAATTAAAATATATTTTAGTCACGCATTTCTCATCACATAATTAATAGTTTTAGACCACTATCATCTTTATACATCATGATACAAAAAAATAGTTTGACAGGTTTTTGAATGTATGGGAACTGGGCATTGTTCTTTCTGCAGGTCACACAAAATGTCTTGTGCGGGAATCGTACCCGCGACCCGTAGCGCAGTAGTCGATTACTCTATCACTGCACCAACTGTGTCTACAAATGGCAAGTTGTATACGGTTAACTTTTGTAATACAAATCTGTTGATAAAGTTGATGAAAATACAATATCACGATACCCAATAATATCTTTCAAACTGGACTTCAGGAAAATTAACATTCATATTTTGTAGCAGCAATGGGTTAGACAGAGCAAGCAAGGGATCCTGTTGGTGATTCCTGACTGATAGAATCCATCAGATCTGGAGACGAACTTTTGAAACAATAGAAAACTAATTCGCATTCGAAATCGTGAGATTCGTATACGAATTACCGAATTCACTATTTTTGAACTTTCATTTCGTGCGTTGTGCAACGAGTGGTTCAACCCACTCGTTTTTTATTTCCACTAGTAGAATATCCAACGCGATCCATTTCACGTGTGGGTCATCGCCGGTTTTTTGTTTTTGTTGTTGTGATTTTTAATTATTCTGCGTGAAACGGAATTTGATTAAGAAATTGTTTTTAATGACAACACTGAACTCGAGTGATACAAAAATCTAAAAAATTACAAGCAGTAGAAAATAATTTCGCGCACGATTTGTATTCGTATTCGTATTCCAAATTCACGTCAAATGATTCAAAATTCACACAGTTCGCACATTCCCCGAACTAATTACCGACGTAAAGCTGTCAAAGTCACTTTTGTATAACGTTAATAGATTATTACGGAGCACCAATGGTTAGTTTACATTTTAAAAGCTTACTTTCAAATTGGTATCGAAATATTGCAGAACGCAGGCAATTAAGAATTCTAGATATAGAGGAATAGATTTATTGATCCTAATAGTAAACCGTAACTTCTTAACATATACGAGTACAACATGGCAACCAATAAGAGCAGGAGACCTATTTTTGAATTACGAATGCGATTTCGAAATCACCGCTGACTAAATAGTCAGCGGTGACTTTGAGGTCACGGCTTCCTAAACATCCAATTTTTGAAAGTCGAACGCAGAGCTGCCAACATAGATAAAGTACACACATAAATGTAAGAGTTCGGTTCCACGCAGAATGTAGTCGCTGCCGGTTATTGCCGGCTTATGCTACATTATAGAGCTTATGCTACATTATCATATATATAGAGTGAAAAATCAAACAAACAAAACACAGATAACATTTCCACAGGTATGACTTGATTACGAGTGGGTGAGGGCACTCGTAATGAAATCACATCCGTGACTAAGGTAGTCACATCAGTGATATTCAAAAATAAGAATTATTGAAAATCGGTGATTATTAGTCACATCGGTGATTTCTAAGTCGCATTCGTAATTCAAAAATAGGTCTCCAGGAAGCGGAAAGGAGCTAATTGGCAGATAGTTATTACTTTTTTGTAAATACAGATGGTTTCCAAAATATGGCCGGTATATTTGTTATGAAAACACAACATTACATTACGCATACAGAACAATGTAATCAATCCACATAGCAATTACATGAAAGGTTTTCACAGCTTTCAACGAAACTAAATTGAACCCATTACTCAAATGACATAGAAGCCGACACAGAAAAACAATGGCATTGGCAACGTCGAACGAAAACAATTCGTTTTATCAATCCGTGCCGCGTTGGTAATTGGAAATAATGATACTTTTATTATTCTCAATTGTCGGCAGCTGACACCAAATTTTTTTGACGATATTGTCATGAAGCTGTCAGAAACGAAGGCTGCAGAATTTTCTAGTAACATACTTCGGTAATACTTATGAGGAATATAATCAAAATTAAGAACCGGAGACCTATCTTTGAATTACGAATGCGATTTCGAAATCACCGCTGACTAAATAGTCAGCGGTGACTTTGTGGTCACGGATTCCTAAACATCCAATTTTTGAAAGTCGATCGCAGAGCTGCCAACATAGATAAAGTACACACATAAATATAAGAGTTCGATTCCATGCAGAATGTAGCCGCTGCCGATTATTGTCGACTTAACCATTATGGTTATAATATATATAATATATGCTACATTCATATATATATGTATGTATATATTATAGGTATATAAAGGTTTATACATATAGGTATATATATGTATATATGAATGTAACCGCTGCCGGTTATTGCCGGCTTATCCATTGCGGTTATTATATACACACACACATATATATATATATATATATATATATATATATAATATATTATATATATAATATATATATATATATATATATATATTATATTATATATATATTATATATATATATAATATTATATATATATATATAATATTATATATATATTATATATATATATATTATATAATATATATATATATATATAATATATATATATATATATATATTATAGGTATATAAATATATATATGTAAAAAACCTTTATATACCTATAATATATACATACATGTATATATGAATGTAGCTTAAATATATAGACTGAAAAATCAAACAAACACAGATAACATTTCCACAAGTATGACTTGATTACGAGTGGGTGAGGGCACTCGTAATGAAATCACACCTATGACTATAGGTAGTCACATCTGTGATTTCGAAGTCGCATTCGTAATTCAGAAATAGGTCTCCTGGGCGATCTCGCTTTAACCATGAGATACAGCTTGTCAATAAATCTAAATTACACATACATTCGAGATATTTAAAAATGGTTTGACATATATAAGTAAAATAAGTTGATTGTGAGTGAGTATATGGATAACGCTAATAAAAAGTTTTTATTACTAATCAGTACCATCAGAGTACCATCATTAATTTTAGTTGAACATCAAACACAGCCATAGGTTTTAAAGTGGATCAAGATTAGTCATAAGTTTATAGGTACTTAATTTCAAACCACTGTACATAGAGTAAAAACAGTGGTTATGAATGACCATAGACAAACACATATTTGCAGCCTACACACATTCGTCGTTGGAAATAATAAGAAATAGCTCTGCTCTGTTGTTTCTTGTCGTTTGAAATATTAAATTATATCGTGTTTTATTACCTACAACCTACCAGGAAATATTATTTTACTATTTCAAAATTCTGTTTGTTTATGTTACTGATCTTAAACATATTGAATAAATTAATAAAATAAATATTTTAAAATAATAAAAAAAATACGAAAAGTTGTTTGGTGAGTAATCAACATCATTTGACTCATCTTGAGCAATAGCGTCATCTATATTCTATTATGCCAACCATTTTTTTTATTAACTACCGGAAAATGCTATATTACGGAAGCTGCTATATTATACAATTAACCTAATTGCTTAGTTATTATTACGAAAGGTCACTCTCGTCTTTAACAAGGTAAACTGAAAGCCAGAGGTCTCCAAACTACTGACAGCTTAAGACAGCGGGCCTTTTACCGAACCGGGTGAATAAAATCACATTCCTTCAATTCAAATGAAAAAGAACAATTGATGTCGCAAAAATTCTAGTGAGATGATTATGTAAGTATAGCTACAATTACATATTGATTCATGTTGACAGATAGTGCGGTTACATTGCTGCTCTATATTGACATTTGTCACATTGAATCTAAATAAAGCACTATTAGTCAGTTTCAATAAACTTTAATAGCAAATAGTTTAGCTGTAGTTTGATTTTACTTGCACTGAGTAGAGATATTCCATATGACAAAGCAAAGAAAATTAATCTATTCATAGATGGTGCTGGGCGTTTCCAACTTACGTGTAGTTTCATAGATTATAAAGTGTTTATAAAATTCTATAGATTGAATACAATGTTTTAATATTACAAATATTAAGCTATCTGTGAGTTTTTTGGTGTTGTAGGTGTTTATTTAAAATGTATACGACTGAAGGACTCTGTATCCTTATGTAGGTTAAGAATAAAGAATATTAAAAAAAAATATAGGTGTTTATGGGCAGAGTTAATCGCTTGCTATCAGGTGATCCATTAGCTCGTCTGTTAAAACATGTGCTCTAAAACGTTGCTTATGATTAACAAAGGATTATTTTATAAATTGAAATATTAAATAAAACAAGGCAGTATTATACTAATCTTTTCAAATTCTCTGTCAGAAAATTGATGTTTGTGAGATACAATAGCATAAACCCGTAACATTATTTGTTAAAATAAAAGTATTTAATACCCGCAAATATTATTGTAAGAAATAATGTTTATGGTTATTAAATACTTTTTTCACTAGGCAGAGTTAAGTATGCTCATGGAAACAATCTCAACCAAATGCCATGGTGATTATGTCGGATTCCAAACCGATCAAGATGGCTCGACCAGACCTGGTACTGAGACCTACCGACTAAACTTGGCCTGAGCCTTGGTCATTAGGATCCTACGGCTTGAATGAAAGGGATATTTAAATATTATTAGTGTTCTATCAATGGGGAATCACTTGTGGTGCCCTATTTACCTAGACGTGAACATTTGGTCCTTCGAAGGTGAATGCTGAAGTTGAAAGTTTGGAGACCCCTGGTCTACGTTATCGTGAGTATAATATTGACAGTACAATTTGAAGGCGCGCCGTGAGTTCTCCATTACCTCTTGTGGAAATGGCATTGGTTGTTTATGCTACGGCACTATGGGCGCCATTCATCTATACAATTTGTGATTACGAAACATTTATTTACCACTCAGACCAGATATTTAGATGTTTACAAATTCAGAACTGTATAATCACGTAGTTTTGTTCATAAACAACTAATAATAGAACTGTGTATGTTATTTCAAATAATTAATTATTAAAAATATTTTTCGTGTAGCGAGAAAGTTATAGAATAATATATTTATTATATCTACATTGACAGATTACAGCGTTATATATACTTGTATGAATACATTTAATTAACATTAAACATATTAATTAAACTAGATTGTAATCTAAGATTTTCAATCATTCCAACAGCACTCCGAATGTATAGAATGAGCTGTGTTTAGAATCGTATTCAAAAAGAATAACTTACGACTAAAGTTATAGGTAATTCTAAACCAATAAGAAATTTGTAAGAATGAAAAAGGCATGGACTGCGAGTATGTAGAGTGGAAATTATTCTTTAAAATAATCTTCTTTCCGTTGTCACCAAAAAATTACTAACAATTACCGAAATATAATGAAAATACCTAAAACGTAGGATTCTTTTAATATCTAGACGTAAGTAGTTATGCCTAGTAATGCCTTATAAATAGAGCCTTGTTAATTTTTCATAGTTAATGTATTATTATTTATTTATTTATTTATCAAACTAGCTGCTCGCACGCGGCTACACTCGTGTAAACACATTAGTCAAGGGTCACTCCTATTGGTAGTAGTGCAAGCCCTAGTTTGTAATATCACCAATATTACAAACTATAAAATGAACTATAAAAAAACAAAAAAAAAAACCATTCGAAATAGTTATTCCTGTAAATGGCGTAACGAACGAAGAATAATTTCAGCTTTTATTCTTAGCATAGATTGCTGTTACAAAATATGTACTTGCATCGTAGATTAAATATTTCCAGCTTTTCATCATATCACTATAAATCTAGCCGCATCCCAATGTGTTAAGAAAATAGTCGTTCATCATTCTCAGATCACTGTTTAGTGTTGCTTACGGTTGATCGTCTACACTCATGTAGGTCACTTCATATTTTTCATGGAGTATCAGCGCTGATATTTCGCATGCCGCTCTTATTTTACTCGGCCCCAATTCATTTCCATTTAGTAATCCGTTGTGAACATTCATACGCAACTAGACACTCCGACATGTTCTATTACAGACCCGCTTAACATCTAAAGACCTGGAGACCTATTTTTGAATTACGAATGCGACTTCGAAATCACCGATGTGACTAATAATCACAGATTTTCAACAATTCTTATTTTTGAATATCACTTATGTGACTTAGTCACGGATGTGATTTCATTACGAGTGCCCTCACCCACTCGTAATCAAGTTGTGTCAAGTCTCGGAAATGTTATCTGTGTTTTGTTTAGAGAACATATTATATATGTATGAATATATATAATAACCACAATGGTTAAGCCAGCAAAACCGGCAGCGGCTACATTCTGCGTGGAACCGAACTCTTACATTTATGTGTGTACTTTATCTATGTTGGCAGCTCTGCGATCGACTTTCAAAAATTGGATGTTGAGGAATCCGTGACCTAAAAGTCATGTGATTTCGAAATCGCATTCGTAATTCAAAAATAGGTCTCCTGTACTCACTAAGATATAGCCACACACAGAATATGGATTTCGGCCAGTTAATGATGTGCTTACAAATTGTTATGACCAAAAACGCTGTGCCATAAAATCGCTGTATAAACAGTGTACGTAACATCAATATTTTTGTTATAAGTGTTTCACGATATTTATTTGTGTACGGAAGGGGAGTGTTCCAGTCGGAGTGCTTTATTAACACGCCGCCAAAATAGATCGATTGATGTTCCTTTGATAGTTGTTTTAATGAGTTTACAGCAACGTTAAAATCACAGCAGACTACGCGGTACTGGCGACACCAACTCTGCAGTGGACATAAAATTTAATATCAAACTTCACTAAATTCGTTTCTTCTTTTTTTATCAAAGGTGGTTATAATATATTCAAAATCGTGTGAACAGAAGACCTTGAAAACCAATCTGCCGATTATCACTGTGGCGGTATAAATTCTATTGTTAATCTATAGTCATCAAGATTGCTATCAGACGTAACTACACTCCACAGGTACCGGAACTTATTACCTTTCTCCAGTATAAGCCTTTACTAATATATATATACCTCCATAGTCGAGTGGATAATACACCGGTTTCAAGGTGTCGCCATCTCTGAGGTCCCGGGTTCGAATCCCGGTGGGGGCAGATGTTTGTGTGATGAATGCGAGCATTTGTACCTTAGTCATGGTTGTTGATATATATTTCAATAAAAATTATATATATATGTATAATATATGTATGTCTATCCGTTACCCTAGATCCCATTGCACAAGCCTTATAGAGCTTAGTTTGGGCTAGGCTAATTGGTGTAAGTGTAACAAATGTTTATTTATTTATTTATTTATTTATATTTATATATATATATTATATATATATATATATATATATATATATATATATATATATATATATATATATATATATATATATGTACTAGCGACTCGCCCTGGCTTCGCACGGGTACAATGTTGATACTAAATACTTTTTTTTCCTCAGGAGAGGAGGCTGGGAATCCGTCATGGATACCAACGCAACAGGCAAGCAGGGATGCGTTGATTATGTCGGACTTCTGGTGAATCGAGGCGGCTCGACCCACCAGACCCACCGACTAAACTCAGCCTAAGCCTTTGGTCCTAATGACCCTACTGGCTTTATTGATGAGAGCCGCACCTCAGGAGAGGCACGGTTAGCACTACCCCATGGGGAGGGCATAAGCGCTAGAAGAAGGCACAGTTCACCAAAGTGGGACCGGCCTGATTGACGGGAACCTACACGTGGCTAAGCAGAAGGCTGCCGGTTAGGGGGTGACAAGGGAAGAGATACTAAATACACTACAGAAAAACTGTGGACGTTGTATGCAATTAATTATAATTTGAAAAACTAATAAAACACGCTTGTAATTATTTACGACATCACATTAGAAATCTCAAAAATAACAGTATTTCTCCACTGTTTAATGAATGTTATTATAGTTACATATAAACCTTTCTCTTCAACCACTTTATCTATCAAAAAAGCCGCATCGCAATCCGTTGCGTAGTTTTAAAGATTTAAGCATATATAAGGGATATAGGGACAGAGAAAGCGACTTTGTTTTATACATGTAGTGATGTCGGAGGAACTCGAGGAATTCACTCTATTTGATTGTTGTTTATTTAAGAAATCAACCTGTAAAATAAATTGTAGGTAATTATAATCCGAGCAGAGGCCTCGAGCAGGGTCGAAGCGCCATCTAGTTTTTTTTTATTGTGACAAATAAGAATAAGTGTTGCTGTGCAACATCGCATAGTTTATCGACATACTCTTCCATGCTGCAAAACTGTTCTAGTTTTAATGCAAATAGCGTACGTAAAAGGCCTAATCTGCGACTCAAACCTTTGTCTTCGTAAGCCCTCCGTAGACTGTGCCAAGCATCGAACCCAGTTTCGCAATTTCTAACAATGGAAAATACGCACGGTAGAACCGACATGCATATCCGCACCAGAGCTTTCTCCTGCTTCTTCCGGTCACTGCATGAGGCCATACCACTTTCGTCAGTTGTTACGCACTCATACAGGTCGTCGCTAATCAGCATCATCTTCATTGTGAATTTCCAGGTAGCGTAATTCTGCATACCGGATAATTTTTCCACAAATGGCACTACGACACTCGAATTAGCCATTTTGCACTGGTATTCTCACACGATTCTGCTACCAAGTTGGAAAATCCGTGAATCAAACGATGTTCCTCAGGATGAAGTTCTATATAATACAGTGAAGTAGAACACCGCAAATATATATCAAATATTAAAAACCATAGTGACAAGCTAAAGCTACCATAGAGTTTATACCAAACTCTCCAACAGATTGTGTTATGAATTTTAAGTAGCGCTGATTGACCGATGTGGATGAATCAGGTTTGAAGTGTACGTTGCCCGGTGAAGTTAGGTACCCCGAACCAATATTCATATCAGCATTCGTAATTCAAAAATAGGTCTCCAGCTGCCCCAATTCGACCTCCATAGTCGAGTGGATAATACACCGGTTTCAAGGTGTCGCCATCTCTGAGGTCCCGGGTTCGAATCCCGGTGGGGGCAGATGTTTGTGTGATGAATGCGAGCATTTGTACCTTAGTCATGGTTGTTGATATATATTTCAATAAAAATTATTTATATATGTATAATATATGTATGTCTATCCGTTACCCTAGATCCCATAGCACAAGCCTTACAGAGCTTAGTTTGGGCTAGGCTAATTGGTGTAAGTGTAACAAATATTTATTATTATTATTTATTATTATTAATTGCTTAGTGCAGATGTAAAGACGTGTTAGACAGATAAATATTCGTCAGAACATTGTTTCATTTTGTGCTCGCATACAATCCCGATGACGTCCGCTAGACCCTCGAATATTTGTGAAGAAGGTACTTCTCCGACATATATACTATATGTACATATGTATGTCTGTCCGTTACCCTACAACCCATACACAAGCTTTACAGATCTTACTTTGGACTAAACTAATTGGTGTAATTATAAGAAATATTTATATATATATATATAAAATTTAATGTCACTTTGTAACGTGTTATTTTTTACTATTGTTTTCAGCACAATTTAATCATCAAAATGCTTTTAATTTCATTATTAATTTACAAATTTAATTCTTGTTTACATGTCCTATTAGGATTTTGTGACAGATATTTATTTTTTTGTTAACCTTTTAAGTGAAAGTAAGAGTGAAGGGATCGGAACCTGTACAGCCTCAGCATAAGTGCAATTTTTTGTCTTAATTTATATTAATAAATTTTACTTTAACAAGATGGACAAAACATTTAGTTTCTGTATTCATTTAATCAGCATACAGATGGTGTTGAGTCTGTGATAGGAGTTTTAGTTGGAATTGTAATTTAGAACTTAAATTTCGATATACAGATCTATGGTTGTAGAGATTTGATAGGGTGAAGCCATAGACTGTACCTTAACATATTTTCATAACTAATATATACCTAATATTATCTATTAGGAGTTTACTTAAAACAAATTCTTTTGTTTTGGTTTATTAAAAGAAGTTTTCGTTTCTTTCTCCTTGTTGGACAATTCCGCCTTTTCTTCACTCGGTGATACTTCCAATTCGGAACGTGACGGCTTGATCCATAGATCAAGCCGTCACGTTCCGAATTGGTCACCATAGTGATCGCTCCGCGGCTATTTATTGGCTATTTCGAGTCATGGCTGTCACTGTTACCCAAACTGTTACCCAAAGCGCAGAAGAACACCACAAGGGCAGATAGCTACCGACCAATTACTCTTTTGAATACCGTCTCCAAAGTCTTCGAAAGATTGCTTCTGACCATACTGCATCGGCACATAACACCTCGTGCCGAGCAGTTTGGTTTCAGATCTGAACACTCGACCACGCTCCAACTGACGCGAGTGATTCACCACGTGGCCAATACCATCAACCGGAAGGAGTACGCAGTCGCAGTGCTCCTGGATGTCGAAAAAGCGTTCGACAGAGTGTGGCATGAGGGCCTGCTGCACAAGATGGCCACTTCTACTACTCCACGTCGAGTAGTTAAGACAGTGGCCTCCTACCTCAGAGAGCGCCTTTTCCGAGTGACAGTGGAGGGTAGAGAGTCAACCAGAAGACCAATAAGAGCGGGAGTCCCCCAAGGCAGCTGCCTGGCGCGCCTCTCTACTCCTTATACACCGATGACATCCCGGTGGCTCCAGGAGTACTGCTAGCCCTATACGCGGACGATGCCGCTTTCATCACAGCATCCATCGTGCCACGTGGTGCAATAGCCAAAATGCAGAAGCAGCTGGACGCCCTGCCAGAATGGCTTTCAAAATGGAGGCTAGCCATCAATGTGAAGAAGACGCAGGCTATAATCTTCAGCGGCGTGAGGAATAAGCCATCACTGACGATGCTGGGTGAAACGGTCCCATGGCAGAAGACAGTTACCTACCTGGGGGTAACTGTCGATAGACAACTGTACATGGGCCGACACGCAGACAGCGTCGTCAAAAAGGCTAAATCCACAAGGACTGCGCTGAGACCTCTATTCGCATCGACGCTGCCAATGAAACAGAAGCTGGCCCTATATAAACTCTATGTGCGCAGCAGGCTAACGTATGCTGCCCCGGCCTGGATGGCCCTGACCAAAAAAATCAGCTGCCAAAAAGTTGGAGGTCCAACAGACCAAGCACTCCGCACGATAGCGCAGGCCCCGCTACGTGCGGAACGACGTCCTAAGACGTGACTTAAGATGCCCCAGCTTGCTGGAATACGCTAAGATGCTCGCACGGAAGATGTATGAGAGGGCTGCAAAATCGCATCACCCTCTCATACAAAACATCGCTCCGCAGCACACAAGGCCGCCCGACGGAAGGATAAGGAGACTTCCTCGAGACCTTATAGAAGAAGAAGAAGACGGACCAGGATCAACAACATAATATATATACAATGAAGCCGCAGGCCAAATAAGGCCGCCACCAACGACCTACCCGTTGTAACGGGTAGCGATGGATGCCACCGCAGGGGACTAACAGTCCCGAACGGTCTCCCCGACTCCTTACGGAGTCGAGACGATAGTAGCGAGGATGGCTGTCATTTTGACGTCGGCGAGGAGGACGCGAAGGATGGGTCTTTCGGCGTTCCTCTCCTGGCGGATGTGCCGCTTTAGGCCTCCGTGAAAACAAATTAGTTCTTTTTTTTCCTTTTATAATATGTTTTCTTCTTAATATTCTTTTAAATATCGGCTTAATGCCTAATTAGTTTCGTGCAGCAATCCCAGATAATGGTGAGTTGTATTTTCATCTTTTGTTCAACTTTAAAGATTTCCCCACATGTTCGTGGGATAGAAATTAAATGTTTTATACATTGTTGTAGGGTTCACGGTATACCTCGGAATCACCTTAAATATAGGGCGTTTGGGCCGTTTCATCCCAATGTGACTTCATGCGCCTAGCCATGCGGTGATGTAGGTGGTCTTGCTTATCAACGGAAATCCCTGCCATCACCGATGGAATCCCAACTTATAAGGTGACCTCTTACCATTCTTACTATATGCGTGTGTGAACCACCGTATTTTGGAGGAATTGATTTTTCTTTTGTGACATTCACCTTGGTGACGAATGGAGGATGGCTCAGCTCAACAATGAACTTATATAGTATAAAAGTGTATATATATACACTTTATTGCACATAAATTTACAGTACGGATCATAATAATATAAAATGTAGTTCACAAAGGTGGACTTATTTCTAATAGAAATTTCTTCCAGCCAACCTGTAAGTGTGTATCTAATATTAATAGTGAGAACCTCAAAGCAAGAGACAGAGTTATACATCATTTAAATGAGCAATAGAATAATAACTTGTGCAATTTTACCTAGAATATTTTTAACTAACTTACATAGGTACAATAAATAAATACTACATAAATTGCTTACTGTATATACATAAATATATACATGCATATTTATACCTACATACATACATATAAATACTATATATACACATATACATAATACATACATACTTAATTAATAATATAACAGATATATAGAATGATGGTGAGAATGTGTTACTTATGACGATTTTATAGCTGTACAACTTGAACGAAAGCTCTGCTTAAGTCTGCGTTTAAATGTGTTAGCAGATGGGCTCTGTTGTACTGCAGAGGGCAGATGATTCCACATTTGGGCAGCTCGAAAGGTAAATGACTGTAGAAGGAAGTTGGTATTGCATTTGGGTAGGTCAAGATTGTCGGAATAGCATGGACGAAGAGAACGAGATGGGAGAGGCAGCATTTGAAACCGCGATCGAAGGTATTGTGGGGAGCAAGGGTCTTTTAAGATTTTATAAAGCGCTGACAGAACATGCATATTACGACGCTCACGGATTGGTGGCCACTTCAGCTCAGTGCGAAAGTGAGAAACATGGTCGTATTTGCGAAGTCCGTATATGAATCTGATCGCTAGGTTTTGAAGCCGCTCAAGCTTATCAAGATGTTCTTCATTTAAGTCGAGGAAACACACATCAGCATAGTCTAATATAGGTAGTAAAAGAGATTGCGCAAGCATAATTCTAGTGGAAAATGGTAAAAAGTATTGGAGTCGCTTAAGGGAGTGGACTGCAAAGTGCATACGTTTACTGATTTCATTAATTAGTGGCCTCCAAGACAAGTTGCAATCCATTATAAGTCCCAAGTTTTTAACTGTGTCCGTAAGATTGATGCTAACTCCATTATACTTAATTGGTGGCACAGTTTCTGAATTTAATTTAAGTTTTAATCTACTGCTACTATGATCATCGCCTGGAATTTGGACGGGTTTACTAGAAGACCAAAAGTTTCAGCCCAAACTTGTATAGCCGCAAGATTCTTATTGAGTAACGAAATAGCTTCACCAGTATCGGATGGTTTAAAATGACAGTAGATCTGTAAGTCATCAGCATACAAATGGAAAGGGCAAGAGAGGACAGATGATAACCGGTCTATAAAAACAGTAAAAGAAGGGGAGAGAGAACTCCACCCTGAGGTACTCCGGCAGATAAATCCGACCACAAGGACGTATCATTATTATATTTAATGCATTGCCGGCGCTTAGCCAAATAGGAATGGAACCATTGTATGGTGGACAAGGAGATATTAAGAGAGCGAAGAGTACCAAGAAGTATGTCGTGGTCAACTGAATTGAAGGCACTGCTAAAGTCTAGTAGTACCAGAGCAGTGAGTTTTGTGTTGTCCATAGCATGACGTATGTCCTCGGTTATGTTCAGTAGTGCACTCACCGTGCTATGACTAGGACGAAAACCAGATTGGTAAGGGCTGAGTAGCTTGTAGGTGTTTACAAAGGTGTAGAGTTGTTGGTGAACTGCAGCTTCAAGGACTTTGGATAAGAGTGGGAGTATGGAGATTGGACGGTAGTCAGAGAAAGAATTAGGATTTGAAGTTTTAGGGATTGGTATGACAAAGGCTTTTTTCCAGGATTCAGGGTAGGTATTGTTAGATAGAGAAAAATTTATGATATGAGTAAGCACAGGAACGATTTCTTGCAGTACCGGAAGGACCATATCGAGGCTAAGCCCATCGCTACCAATAGCTTTTGATGACATACTTCTGATACTCTTCATTACGAAGTCTCCAGAAACGGGTGTGAGCGAGAATGATGGACATATGGGTGGAACCAGGCTTGAGAGGTATGTGAGTGAATTTGTTTTTGTCGTAGAATCCAAAATGATAGGAGGAGAAAAAAATGTTTGTTGAGAGCGTTAAGATCCACTGCATTATAGGTGTTGACCGCGGGATTACCTACACCAAACGATCGTAAGAAATTCCAAACACGATTCCGATCCAAGGTATTGATCTTGGAATGAAAGTAGGAGCGCTTAGCATCTCGACAGAGCCTGTTACACCTGTTCCGTAACTTTTTATATGCTTCTAGGTGATTATTATTGGGAAATAGCTTGAGTTTCTTCTTCGCTTTATCCCGCTTAGTCATTACCTTTTTGATGTCAGAGTTAAGCCAAGGCGCCGGCATATGTCTAATACGAACCGGACGAACTGGTGCATGTAAATCGTACACTCGAGTCATTTCTGACGTAAAATTCGCCACCTTGTCATCTAGGTTGTCCGTCCCAAACAGTATACTCCAATCAATGCACTTAACGTCTTCCCTCAAACGATCAACATTCATATGCTTAAAATTGCGCTGGAAAAGTGTTCTACGTTTAGCCTTGGGAGGTCGCACTTTAAAAGCAAGAAAAATGAGATCATGATAAGAGAATGGAGCAGCCATTTGGCCATGGGAAATAGCTAAACTAGGATTAGAGACAATGATTAAATCAATTAAAGATGGATTGCAGTTGGGAAAATGGTGAGTAGGAGATGGCATCTGTAAGATGTGAAGATTGAGAGATGTTAATATATTCATTAATTTTGTGGCACGGGTGTCAGCCTTCAACAGGCACGTATTGAGATCTCCCATAAGAATTACGTGATCATAAGACGGGGTTAGCTCCTCCAGGACACCCTCCAACGTTTCAAAGTAATCAGTTTTGTCATTCGGACTGTACAAAGCACCTAGAAGTATTTTTTTACGTTGGATCTCAATTTGTATAAACAGGTACTCCAAGGTACCTGAAAACAGAGATGGAGAACATTTGACAACACTGGCTGGAATGTGTCCCCGAAGAAAAACCCCGACTCCGCCACCACCCTCCCGGTTCGATCATTACGGAGCAGTTTGTAACCTGGAAGAGAACATCCTGTGGAAGGCAATGAGGGCTTAAGCCATGTTTCTGATACCAGAATACAATCAACGACACCATCACTAAAAGCAGAGACAAAGTCATTATAATGTGCGTAAAGGCTTTGTGCGTTGATATGAACCACAGAAAAGAACTTTCCGTCCCCAAATTTATACTGTAATTGGCTGCTCAAATTATCATCACCATCAGTGCCAGAGGAACCATTGTCCTCTGCACTCACAAAGCTATCAGAAGAGCACGTTAAATAATCGTCACCATCATCAAACATAATAATTTATATAACAGTATTAATAAATAAATATATAAAATATTAAATTAATATAAGTAACTAAATGAAAACAGTATAAAAAATACTAAAAAAAAATAATAATTAATATTTGCCACCTGTACAAGTTGACTGCAAAATTCGATATTTAAACACAAAAGTAATATTTTTGTTCTTACTATCCTCTAAGGGTTACACTACACATAGCGTGTATCTATGTCACCGACATGGCAAAAAGGTAAGGTTCCAAAGCCATTAAATACTTTTGAAAAATACATTATGGTAATTGACAGTGACATGCATGACAGTTTTATAACAATTTTAGACAATTAAACTAAAGAAAAGAGGTATATTGCAATTATATGTGATCGAAAAGTTAATATCAAAAATTACAGGTAGATAAATAAAAAGAATAAAACATTAGTGCTAATAGCTACCCGATTTGGAAATGTTAACACGACCAATGCAAGGATGTACCGAGTTACCCTGTTTTTTTCGTTCTGCCTTGTTGATGAGGATACTGAGAAGTCAATACATGGAGTTCAGCCATCGTTACTATCTTCTTCCGTTTATTATCTTCAACGCTAACAATAATGACACCCTCGACGACCAGCATTTCTTGATACCAAAATGTTTTCGAGCCTCTATAAAAACATCCTGTCGCATCCTAGTCAGGAACTCAGTGATGACTATACCTGAACCCTTGAGTGCAGTTTTCGACTTCCAGACTGCAATTCGGTGAATCATTGACGAGAATCGAACTATTATGGGCCGTTGCTTATCAGTTTTGGTGCCAAGTCTGTGACAAGATTCAATAGCATTTGAATCCACAGTTGCCAATTTCATCTGGGTACTCAGTAAGGTCAAGGTTGTATGAAGAACGTCCTCATCGCAATCTTCATGAAGTCCATGTATGAGCAAAGTCTTTCGGCGGGTATACATTTCCAGGCGATCTGTTTCCTGGACCAAAATCTCCAATTGCGACTTGAGCATACTAACCGCTTTCCAGATGAAGGTCTTGAAATTAGAGTACTCAGCTGCCAATGACTTCACGGTCGGTGTAGACTCTTTAGTGCCAGGCTGTGGTAAATTATTTTCAAATTCAGCCATTCTGTTGTTAAATATGGTGTTAAGTTCTTCCATGCTTTTTGTAAGTTGACTAAGTGAAGACATTGTAGTGAAAAGTGAAAAGTTTATGTGAATTTGGGTGTACTGCAGATCAACTTATTTACAGGTGACAAAACTTTTAGTTCATTGATAAGATTGTAATTATAAATTAAATATAATAAGGAGCTCTAAAATAACGGTGTTGTCACTTTGAAGTCTACCCACCAAAAAAAAATGTAATGTGTGCAAATACCGTGCCCATTGTTTGGTGGACGATATATATATATTTTTTTTTTTGTTTTTGGTATTTAAATGTTATCTTTTTTAAAATGTAATTATAAACTTTCATATATAAATTTCTTGGTTTAATTTTATCACCTAACCATTTGAAGGTCTGTTTGCATCTATGTGGAGGCGCCCATATCATTAATCCTAAATATCTACATATATCACCAGGTCGGTTCGATTCCGATAAGGATTATACCCACACCCTGATCTTAGCCGGCAATTTCTTTTTTTCTTAAACTATCATAAATAGAACGCTACAACTTTTCGTTGTAATTTTATAACTGAAGAACGGGCTTATCTATCCAAACCAAATGTTTCGACTTTGTTCGGACTATACACAATTCGAATTTACACAAAATCGGTCGAGCGGTTCTTCATTTATTAGATATTTTTTTGTAACAAATGAATTCAATAAATGGCGGTTAATTTTATTAATGCGAAAACTTTATTTTAAGATGGGGATTGTGCTGTCAAATTGAAACATTTTTCAGTATTGACAGTATAAGTATGGTGTTATGTCATTCATGCGGTCATTTCGTTTTGGACGTGCTTCGAATAAAGCAAATTGTCAGCGATGATTTGTTTATCCAAATGTTTGGATTAAGTTTTAAAATAACTAGCAATTAATAAAATATTTTTTGTTTGAAATGAATTTTATCAAAATATTTTTTTATTATTTCACTTTATACGTAGCGAAGAACGTACCGAGCTGCTAGTAAATAAAATTGGACTTGTTGATTCCAATTCGCTGAATGACAATGTCTTATTCTATTTTATGAGTACATTTATCCAACTCTCCTACAGTAAAGGCGAGAGAGAACCTAACCTAAATATGAAGCTAATCTTTTAATCCTTAGGTCAATAATTTAATTCGTGTCATAACTGATGAGGTCATATTCTCTGTGTCCTCGTAGATTGGCCGGGCTAAGTGATTGTTTCGTTGCAGTAATTACAGCAATCAAACACAGACAGATGTCGTTTTATTTCTGAGACAACCAACTCTGAAATACATACTCGTTGGAACAATTACAATGACACCACCAGGATACCTTGCTAGATAAGTATTCTATTGCCTTTTCTGATGATATGATTCTGGAGACCTATTTTTGAATTACGAATGCGACTTCGAAATCACCGCTGACTAAATAGTCAGTAGTGACTTTGATGTCACGGATTCCTAAACATCCAATTTTTGAAAGTCGATCGCAGAGCTGCCAACATAGATAAAGTACACACATAAATGTAAGAGTTCGGTTCCACGCAGAATGTAGCCGCTGCCAGTTTTGCTGGCTTAACCATTGTGGTTATTATATATATACATACATATATAATATGTTCTCTAAACAAAACACAGATAACATTTCCACAAGTATGACTTGATTACGAGTGGGTGAGGGCACTCGTAATGAAATCACATCCGTGACTAAGTCACATAAGTGATATTCAAAAATAAGAATTGTTGAAAATCGGTGATTATTAGTCACATCGGTGATTTCTAAGTTGCATTCGTAATTCAAAAATAGGTCTCCTGATCTGATGAAATGATCGATTACATTCCTAAAGATAACGTCTCGGCTAGCTTCCGCCGTCCGATAAACTTTTTAATCGTGTCGCCATTACCCGCGCTAACGAAACCCTCCCGCCAGCTTATAACTGCGTCGCCTCTTACAACGCACATCTCACCCTCACACCGCGCTCGTCGGCGAATGCAACGACCCGGGTCACACATACCCCGTCAAACAACATATACCCAGTACCGTCACGTACCCGGTAGATTCTCACCCTCCACTACACGTTCGAGCTAGTAGACGCGCGCTCAATGTGCGTCGACTCTCTTTTAATTCGACTCTAATGACCCTGGAACAACCAGTAGCCCTAGACAAAATGCACGCGCGTCTTTTCTATTCTATTTCTACTATTATAATAGACTAAGCGGTTTCTATCGAAAAATGCTAGACAAAGTGTATCTACTGATAGAATGGCTGTGTCTACCGTGACAGTAGAAAATAGAATAGAAATAGAAAATAATCTACCGTGTTTCGCCTTAAGTTCCTTTGCTTAAAGAGAAAAAATGCCATTAGGAGGAACTTCAAAACAACCTACATTAATTAGGAGATAAGTATGAGATTTACAATTAATCATTACAAAAGCGAGTGTCAGTGTTGAATTCAAATTAGCTTTGTTTACTTACGGTTGTTTCAAAATGACATAATATTAATGTTTATACAATCAAGATTATATAAAAAGTTTATCAAATTAAAGATCCACACTATTATTATAATTGCAAAAGTAACTCTTGTCTGTCTGCATTTTTAGGAATAATTTGGCAAAAACACACTATTTTAAAACAACAAACAAACAATCTATCACCAATCTACTGGGTATGAGCAATCGCTATGTTGAGTAGAAATAGAATAGAACCGTATCTGTTCTTTACGTCACAAACTTCATTTTGTCTATGAATTTGTATAGAACTCTTCTACTGTCAAAATAGAACACAGACGAGCGATAGAATAGAAACACAGTTAGCATCTTGTCTGCGAGTTTTCTATCAGCGTCATCAAGTCACGTGACGTATCTACTGGAAATGTCAGTTCCATACATTTTTTATGTTATCTATTATAGAAAACGCAAATAGTAAGGCATTTTGTCTAGGGGGGCAGGGCCGCTAGCAGGCAAAATGCAGACTGCAGAACTTCCTGCACCTTCCACAAACACACTCACGGTATCTGCGGCTACAGCATTGGTTCCTCAAAAAAAATCTATTGTTTTGTTTATTATTTGATAGCCTTTTGAAAATACTAACAACATTTGCGACTCGGAGGGGCATCCAAACTGCATCTTCAATATATCGTGTCGACACTGTAACTATACGGGCTACAGAGAATATGCAAGGGCAGATCCAGCTTTGGCGCCAGGGGGGTGATATAGTCGCGGTCAAGTCAAGAACTTATAATTTAATTTTGATAACAATAGATACAAATAAAAAGTAGGTATTTTATTAATGTACGTAAGTACTGTACTTAAAATAATTTATTCTTTATTGTACACTTGAAAAACTTAACACATAATAACTTGTACATATATGAAACTAAAGGACACTGACACATGCAGAGTCTGCGAACAAGAGCGTGAAACACCAATTCACCTCTTGTGCTACTGTGAACCGCTGATTCACAAAAGAAACAGACACCTGGGGAAACACATCCTTGACCCAGATGAAATAAAACAATCCGAACTGGGAACATCCTATCGTTCTTGGTCAGTGCCCAGTTAAGGGAGCTACTGTAGGGCCTACATAGAACCTACATAGGAGGCTGGTCAAATAGATCTTAATAGGTCGCAGTGATGCATATCAGCCCCGACTTTCACACGAAATAGAAATAGAACTTGTACATATACACGAACATATTGCCATCGTCTCTTGAAGACATCCAGAGAAGCACTATCACGCACGGAATGAGGCAGCCTATTTATATTATATAGCCGTAGTGAATGATTTGTCATAACAGCTAGAGGTATGTCGAGGGGTATGACGCGACCCTTCTTGGATCCACCACTGGTAATATGCGTCCAAATCGAAAATTGTGTATGTGAGGCTTGCTGGTCCCTATCCGGGGATATTTATGTGGCAAAAGATAAAGGCGCGATTAATGCATTGGAAATTAGTGCTTTGAGAAGAATGGCTGGAGTAACGATGAAGGATAAATTGCGAACTAGTTTGGTAAGGGAAATGTGCGGTGTGAAAGAAGATGTAGTGGCAAAAATCAAACAGCTCGATGGTTTACACAGATAGAAAGGATGGACGAAAGGCGCTTAACGAAAGTAATTTATAAGGCAAATATAAATAGACCAGGAGACCTATTTTTGAATTACGAATGCGATTTCGAAATCACCGCTGACAAAATAGTCAGCGGTGACTTTGAGATCACGGATTCCTAAACATCCAATTTTTGAAAGTCGATCGCAGACCTGCCAACATAGATATAGTACACACATAAATGTAAGAGTTCGGTTCCACGCAGAATGTAGTCGCTGCCGGTTATTGCCGGCTTGATTACGAGTGGGTGAGGGCACTCGTAATGAAATCACACCTGTCGCATTCATAATTCAAAAATAGGTCTCCTGGAGACTATTTTGAATTACGAATGCGACTTCGAAATCACCGATGTAACTAATAATCACCGATTTTCAATAATTCTTATTTTTGAATATCACTGATGTGACTACCTTAGTCACAGGTGTGATTTCATTACGAGTGCCCTCACCCACTCGTAATCAAGTCATACTTGTGGAAATGTTATCTGTGTTTTGTTTGATTTTTCAGTCTATATATACTAATATATATATATATATATATATATATATATATATATATATATATATATATATATATATATATTATAATATATATATATATATATATATATATATATATATATATATATATGAATGTGTATATATATTATATTATGTATGTATATAATAACCGCAATGGTTAAGGTATATAATGGTTAAGTACCTATAGGCATCATGGTTATTATATATATAGGTATTTATAACTATAATGGTTAAGCCGGCAATAACCGGCAATGTAGTCGACATTCTGCGTGGAACCGAACTCTTACATTTATGTGTGTACTTTATCTATGTTGGCAGCTCTGCGATCGACTTTCAAAAATTGGATGTTTAGGAAGCCGTGACCTCAAAGTCACCGCTGACTATTTAGTCAGCGGTGATTTCGAAATCGCATTCGTAATTCAAAAATAGGTCTCTAGTTGGAAGGGAACGATCATACTTGGACCAAGTAGGATACATTGAAAAAAGGCCAGGTCGAGAGTTCCCGTCACCGATGAGGGTGCATGAAAGTATTAATAAAAGTCAAGGAACCTGGGGAAGTATATTTGGATCGCAACAAGTGGAAATCTGTGATTTGTGCATACCCCCATAGGAACGAGACATGGATGCACGTATGTATGTAATAACTAGAGATCGGATAATCCGATGCATATTTACCTAAAGTTAATTTTTGGCTCACAAATTATGGAAGCGGCTTTTTAAAATACATTTTGTTAAATAAAAATCCCGGGAAAATACGGGACTGCAAATTTAACGTAGTGATATTGTTTGAAAATTACTAAATTAGCACGTGGTATTTATTTTCAAAAGACCGAGACTCCGGGTTCATTTATACAACTATGCATACGTATTTACATGAAGTTTAGTTTCAGTTCCCCGTGCGATTTATGAATGTACGATTTATTACATGAAGAGTGTTATACGAAAGTAGTGAGTTAGTTTGACTAAAACAATAATCAATTAAATAATTGAATAAAGAAACAGAAATTGTCGTTTAATAATACATGTCATTTAAATAATTATTAGTCATCTAATAAAAAAATAAAACAAATAAATATTTCTTACACTTACATCAATTAGCTTAGCCCAAAGTAAGCTCTATATGGCTTGTGTTATGGGACTTGGGTAACGGATAGACATACATATATAAATATTTTTGATAGTAATGTATAACAACCACGACTAAGGTGCAAGTGCTTGCATTCTTCACACAAATCACTGCCCCCACCAGCATTCGAACCCGGGACCTCACAGATAGCGAAACCTTCAAACCGGTGTTCTTTCTACTCGACTATGGAGGTACCGTCATAATATTAATATAGTATTAATTTAGAATCCATCTCGACAGTGAGGAGATCACGATATGGGGGCGCCGTCGCTGACGAAGTCGGGGGCGGAGGCGCTGTCACAGCCGAGCTCCTCAACTCCAACATCACAGTGTTGACTATCAAGGCGCTGCGTCAGGCCGGCTACCACTCCGACACCATCGAGCATTTGTGAGGCACATTAATTTATTATCTGTTGGGAACCCTAATTCAAATGAACAAGGTAAGGTACCATTATAGATCAGAAAGTTTAAAAGTATTACCAATGACAGAGAATATCAGAAGTAAGAGGCAATACTGTCTTGTACCATAAGGGCACACGGGGCCCGCGCCCAGCGCCCCCATTCTCAGGGGGGCCCCGAATGACCTACAATTTCTCTCACACATTTAGACACATTAGACTATTAGACATTACTGTTTTTCGCAAATTAGTTACTTTATAAGAAGGTATTTATGTGGCGTATTCTAAGCCGTTATATCAACGAAGACAGACGGTCCAAGAAGGCTTGTTTCTATCTGGAAGCTGAGGCCGAGAGACGTCTATGGATTTGTAGTTCCAACAACTGAAGCGCTAGCGTAGAAATTACCTAATTAGCAGCCTTAGCCAAATGACATTCTCTCATCGTGATCGTCAGTAGAACAGATTGCAAAATGAATGGGATTGACATAAGCTCTCGACAAATCACGTGATCAAAATTGTGCTTGCTCTGTCAATTTTGGATTTTGCGATTGTGTTTTTAGTGAAATTTTATTTTTATATAGTTATTTTAATGCAGTATTCCAACCGCTGGATGGCGCGAGCATAACTTATTTAGCGAGCATAACAAACTTATTTCAAAAATGTTAGAATAATTCGCGTTTTTTACTTTCCAAAAGGGCCTCCAATTCTTGTATGCCCAATGGCCCCAGCTTAGTTTAAGATGACAGTGGTAAGAGGCTATGATATGGGCATATGATAGGGTGGGAGTCATGTCACTAGAAAAACTACGAATGATTGTCAAATGAAATAAAAATGGATATACATGCGAACAATCTCAGTGCAGAGATAACTTAGGATAGAAAGGGATAGAAGAAGACATGTTGCGCCGACTCCACCTTAAGAGTGAGATAAGGCAAGGTGATGATGATTAGTTTATTATCAAGTTTATAACTTACTTCCCTTCTTAGTTTATTTAAGGTTTCTTAGAACCCTTTTAAGGAATTTCTGTCTTGAATCCACATAATAGACTGCCAAATATTACAAACTGCTACCCAACTCAACTGTGCTATTGATAGCATGACACTGTAATCTTCCGAACCGGGTTATCTGATTTTCTAGAACTTTAATCTCAGACAAGGCTAGAGCATTGCAGTGGAATAAATATAATACAAGATAAATATTCCATGCTCTCTCGTTCTACCGACTTAGTTCCTCAGTAAAGTAAGTCTTGTCGACCCCAATTGGGTTCTCCAAGATTCCAGAAGCAAGACATATATACAGGCAAGTAATCGAACACAATAGATATATGCCAGTGTAATGGACTTAAATAGTATGCCTTAGAAAGGATCTCTCCCCAACATTCCAATAGATATAGTAAACATGATTACTCCACCAACAAAATTAAGAGATTGTTACGTTACTTGTTCCAAGTCCTTTTGCTCTTTCACGGCAGTACTTGCCAGCGTCATTATTGTCTCTCCGATGGCGCCATACTTAATTATTAAATTAATTAAAATTAAATAAAAAAGTAGATCCATAGTGAGTAACAGTATGAATTATAAACTATGTTTAGTGACACCCCCAGTGGGCAGACTCACCGCACTTTTAACACCTGTAACTCTAAATTTGAATGCTGGGCTGAATTTGGATGTTCTCTGCCAATATGGCCGACATCTAGGCTGCAGAGAAAGGATGCTCCAGGCAATAAATACCTTGTCGAGAAACACCATTTAATTACTATAAGAATGATGTAACAAGTGGATGTGATTAAGAGATTCTCTTACATCTTTGGGTTCAATTTACGCTCTTGTAACTATAATAAAAGTATAAGTATGTTGTAATCAGTGGTAATGCAAATGAATATGTATCGTTCTTCTTCTTCAGAACTATAATCAACGCACCCAACCTGCACCACATCGTAGTGGAAGATCTGCCTAAAATGCCGAAACTCAAATCATTGTAAGTTCTTCTTTTTAAAAATAACTTAACAGGTACTTAGTTGATATTTTTATGTTGGTGATATTGTTATGTTGATATTGTATAAAATCCATAGAGGAACAATGAAATACCGATTTTATTACGTATTTAAAACTTAATTTAGGCACCATATAAAATATTTATTTATTTATTTCAGCATTAAATACATTTTTCAACACGTTCTCATAACGGGGCTGTTTCATGCGTGTTTTTAATCTCAAAAACTAGGATATTGCACACTAGTGCGCAATTTCATTACGCACTAGTGTGCAATATTTATAACCCGATAAAATTCGGTTGTTCCCTGTTACAAGACGTTTTTATATACGTACAATGCATTCTTAATTTAGTCTGGTAGCTTCTTTTTCTCGAACAAATGTATTCTAATGTTTAATATGTATTTATCAATGAAGAAAAGTTATAAAAGCGCAATAATGTTCTTGAACGGCAACAACCAACTTTCATTTTTACCGCGCAATCGCGCATGCGCGCGCCGCTCAGCTTATAATGGCGGCATCGGCATACAGGCACGAGTCAAATTATTATTCAGCCAAAATTTTATAAATTCAAGAAAACAGCATATCATAATATAATGTATTTAAAAAAAATTATAGTGAATCTTTGATTACTATTGCACCTCAATGCAAGTTTGTTGAATGTAAATTTATATCTCAAACCGTAAAAATGCCCGCAAAATCTGTACAGTATCACTTCGCAAATTGTACATTTACTAATTGTTTTAATAAATCAAAATTTGCATTTTATTAGCTTTTTTCCTCAACTTGTGTTGAAAAACTTCGTATGAAACTCGTGAGCATTGTTAATTGCATCCTCGGCTAAATTGTCGCGCTCACCTTACGGCTCGCGCGACCAATACCGCCTCGTATGCAATGAACAACTTTGCACACTAGTATCATAATGTACTATTGACCATAAATTGTAAGTTTGGATACAACTTAATCTCGGACTTACATTAATTTAACTAAAAAAACCTCAAAAAGACGAAAAAAACAGGAGGTGCTGTTTTTTTCTTGTCTTGTACATTATACTTGTTAGCTACAAGCATAGCAAGCTAGCATGGCAAGAATATTAGTTAGCTTTCTGATAATTAATATTCTTGCCTGTGTGTAAAAATTGCATAATGTTTGCTTTTTGTTATTAAAATAAATAAAGAAAATATTAGTATGGAATAAGCAAAATTGTTTGAAATATCCATACAAAACAGCAATTTGCTAAATATTGCTACATAATATGTTAATTTGCCAGCTACATTTCCCAAGCACCAAAACTCCAACGCATAGCGCCTCTACCGGCCCTGCCCTCGCTGCGCACATTGTAAGTACGTGTCCTTTATTATTATTATTTTATTCTTATTTAAGATTAAGTACAGTAAGACTTATAAACAGTTAAAACCCAGGCAAGTGCGAGTCGGGCCCGCGCACCCATAGTTAAGCAAATAAGTTTATGATCGCAAACTCTATATATTTTAAAGATACAACTACAAATTATGTTTTCGGATATTTTCTTTCATGTGCATTGCATGACTTTGATTTATGCTTAAAATTTTATGATTCTAAGTCAACGTGATATGACTATAGCGCGAATGGCGAACTAAAAAAATTGTTTTGTGATTTAACAATAAATTTACTGTTTTCGAATATTTATCTTTGATATTAAACACATGATATTGTTTAATGCCAAAATTGTATGATTCTATTTCAACGAGGAAAAAAGACCTTGCAAATTTTAAAATATGCAGCATAAACGGAGCACAAAAAGCCGTACCTTTTGTTTGCATCGACTTATAAATTTGATTTTTGCACTGCTTAAAAGGATTGCCACCTGGGTATTTTGTATTAATTTCCACGCAATCTCGGGAAAACGGATTTTGAAGAGAACGAAGTGATCCTATCCTGACTTCAGTGGAAAATGTTAATGGTTACTAAACCTGGCGATGAATCTTTAATTTCTAACTATTATCTTTTAGCTTCAACCGCTTTATATTTCTTTTTAACAGTATGTATTAAAATCTTTCAGCATAATCATTACATCGGGATTGACAGAAGTACCAATCCTGAACCACGTCCATGACTCCAAGAGAGATAAGACGCCTTTTCTCCAAGTCATGTAAGTTCTTATACAGTATGACTCCAGTAATCAGTGTCTCAATAACGCATATAGTTTAGGATAAACTGATCATATTTATTATTATTATCAGACTATTAAATTTTGTAGAAGTAACGTTGTACCTGCGTTCAAAAACGCCCCATCCCTACTAATATGATAAATTGGAAAGTTTTTTTATATATAAGGAAATGTAAAAAAAGACTAACAAACAAAAAGAGTGCGGACCAAAGAATCCGCAGAAAACCAAAAAGAGCTAAAAAAAATTGGAAAGTTTGTAAGTATGGATGGATGTTTGTTACTCCTTCAAATAAAAACTAGAAATGGATTTTAATGAACCGTTAAATAATATAGCGTATACATAATAATAATAATACATAGGCTACAATTTATAAAGATATTTTGTGAATGTACCAAAATATAACCGGAGACCTATTTTTGAATTACGAATGCGACTTCGAAATCACCGCTGACTAAATAGTCAGCGGTGACTTTGAGGTCACGGATTCCTAAACATCCAATTTTTGAAAGTCGATCGCAGAGCTGCCGACATAGATGAAGTACACACATAAATGTAAGAGTTCGGTTCCACGCATAATGTACCGCCGGTTATTGCCGTCTTAACCATTATGGTTTTATATATATATATATATATATTATTTATATATAGACTGAAAAATCAAACAAAACACAGATAACATTTCCACAAGTATGACTTAATTACGAGTGGGTGAGGGCACTCGTAATGAAATCACATCCGTGACTAAGGTAGTCACATAAGTTGTTAATCTTGGGATGAAAAGCAGTGATAATAGGCAGGTGTTTAGGAGCTATACGTTTATTTTATATTAGAGATAACAAAAAGGTAACGGTTATGATCAATGACATGTCTACAAATTTTCTTTATGCAAGTACCTACATACACATTAATATTTTATATGACGGTAACAGTATACTGCTTGCTGAGTTAACCCGCCCAATGTCAACGTTCTCCTCATTAACCCTATATGCGTCGCTAACATGCCCCACCCCAGTGCTGCATCCGCAGCACTCATTCATCAATGGGGATTCGAGCGACACGTGTGACAGATCTAAGTAAGGAGCCTGCCTTAGTTTTTACTTTGACCATTCGCACCCGTCCGTCAGCGCCAGTAATAACTTCTTGTACCAAACCTCTAGGCCAAAAATTGCGTGGACTATCTGGGTCAACCACGAGGATCAAATCACCTTCTTGCAAGTTTCTTGACTCAGCCTGCCACTTTGTTCGCGGTAGCATATCAGGCAATATTTCTTTGACCCATCTGCGCCAGTACATGTCTGCAAGAGTCTGAGCAATGCGCCACTGTTTGCGTAGGTACAAATCTGACTCATTGAATGTTCCGATGTGAGGTAAGTTACCCGAAGAGCCCAGCAAGAAATGATTTGGGGTAAGCGTTTCGAGACTGTTCGGTTCTACTGAAACATGGGTTAAGGGTCTGCTATTGACAATATTTTCAATTTCAGCCAATAGTGTAGTTAAGGTCTCATCTTTCGGAGCTCGTTCTTTTAATACAGCTCTCAGATATTCAAAAATACGAATTATTGAAAAACGGTGATTATTGTCACATCGATGATTTCTAAGTCGCATTCGTAATTCAAAAATAGGTCTCCTGCGCATAAGACGTTGCGGGCTTCAGCTAGTTCTAAATAAACTGCAGTTGTGATGTCACAATGTGGTGAAGTCACCTCATTTATATGAGTTTACTAGCGCACCTGACAGACTTCGACTTCCTGTCAAAAAGATTTGTAAAGTGGCAGCTTTTTGTTCCTACTTATTTTATAGATAAGGAAATTTTTCCCGAATTTTCTTATTAATATTTGCTATAAACCTCACGGAGCCCGAGACCTTTCCAACGAATGCAAAATCGTTGAAATCGGTTCGTGCGTTCTGGAGTTATAGCGTCAGGAAGCAAAACCCGACTTATTTTTCAGCTCAAGAATCACTCTATCTATTGATGAAAACCGCATAAAAATCTGTGCAGTAGTTTTTGAGCGAAGCCTTTATTGCGCATCCCATGGGATCTGTCGATTTTTCCGGGATATAAAGTAATCTATGTTACTCGGGGATAATGTAGGTTTCCAAAGGTGAAAGAATTTTTGAAATCGGTCCAGTAGTTTCGGAGCCTTTTTTTTTTTGTTCTGCTGAAGAAAATGCATTGAATTGCATACCCCGGCTGCGGAGAGCCGGTGGTTATGTGGGGCTCTCCTCCCCAGAAGGGGGAGGCCTACTCACTAAAAACCTCAGCGATGGCCATCCTCAGGCGTTGTAGGGGCCCCTCAGGATCGAGTGTCGCATCTGAGGACCCCCGGCTTTTGCTCCCCTGGGTGCGCTAGGGGAGCCCTTCTCGGGGAGGAGTGATCTTGCCGCCTCCTCCCCTCCAACCTCCTACGACGTCACCCCCCGGTCTTCCGGGCGTGAGGTCCCTCCCGGGTCGCCTCCACGGGCGCGAACTGCGTCGCGCCCGCCAGCGACCCGTGGCGGCGCCTCAGGCCAGGCTATCTGGCCCGAGGCCGCCTTCCGCTTCGAGCGGGATCGGCCATCTCCCGATCCCGCTCGGCGGCCTCCTTCTGGAGCATCACCGCTTCACAGAAGGAGGCCACAGCCCTCCAACCTCCCTCATCCGCCAGCATTGCCGCAATCAACGCTGGCGGAGACAGATCTTGCCCGAACTCTTCGACCAAGACTCGGTGTTCGGAGTCCCAAGCGGGGCACTCCGTCAGCGTGTGCTGGGCCGAGTCAAGGTCGGATGCGTAATGGTAGCATCGTGTCGTGTCCTCCCTCCCTATTCGACTCAGATACTCACCGAAACAACCATGTCCGGTGAGTATCTGAGTCAAGCGGTAGGTGACTTCCGCCCTCCCGCAGAGCCAAGCTTCGAAGTTAGGAGTGTGTGTTACATGGTGGCTGGACAGACACGACAATAACATATCGACCTATTCGCGACCCGCGCCTTCACAATTTAATTCCTATTTACCACACAGTTCCACAGGGATTACCACTCAGTTCTTCTCTCTCCACTCAGTTCTCCGAAGGCGTAGTGCAAACGCGGTAGCAATTTATTTATTTGACAACGATAACAGGGCCCAGCACGTTGTTTATTACATTTTTTCCCTAACAGCACCACTGACTAATTTTATTACTTCTTTCAGAGATCTTGAGGGAAATCACATAAACAAAATTCCTCCACACGCACTTCGTATCTCCGCGGATCACGTGTAAGTGTCGAAGATGAAAGATAAACATATTTAAAAAATAAACTTGGTCTTGGCACTAGTCTCCGAATCGGATGACTCGCCGAGGACGAGCCTGTCATGTACTAATGTGGTTTACGTTTTTCGAATTTCATATGTACATCTATCAGACGCTTCTACGGGGAAGGAAAACCACCTGCGAAGAAATTCATCCTAAGCGCTCCCGCACACGGGCCACCGGCCACAACCACAAAACGCCGCCACTGACATATTTCCTGTTTTTTTTTTTTCCTCAGGAGAGGAGGCTGAGAGCAGGGATGCGTTGATTATGTCGGACTCCTGGTGAATCGAGGCGGTTCGACCCAACAGACCTACCGACTAAACTCAGCCTAGCCTTGGCCCTATTGACCCTACGGCTTGAATGGAATGGTTGGCGCACCCTCAGGAGAGGGCACGTCAGCGCTGCCCTCCGAACAGTACATATGAGCGAAAGAAGGCTCGGTACGCCAAAGTGGGTCCGGCCTTGAAGTGACGGGGCCTACTCGTACATGTGCAGCAAGCTGCGAAGTATAGACCAACTAAGGGATGGCGGTGCAGATGCCGCCTCTCGCAAGGCTTGAAGAGCCAGCGTCAATGAGTCGGGAGGGTCAGAAATGACGTGTCTGGGTCGACGATATTCAGTATTACGCGGATTGACTGGGCATATTTCCTGTAATTTTCATACATTTTATATGGACTCGCCGCACACGGTTAGCGCCGGTGGCGGCCACACGCCACAAATCGTCGCAGCTCGCTTCTTGTGGCCCGCACCGGCCACTAAACGCCCACACAAAAAGCCGCCACACGCTACTCGCGCGATTCCGCACCTCTCTCTCCCTTTCAGTAAACTATCCAATAACTACGGTTTTGTCTTCTACGACGACGTCTTTTTATCAAAAGTATCGCAATTAAACCTTCGTCCGAGTCCATTATGATGCTGCCTGCCTGAGTTAAAAATAGTAGCAGCTACCGGCCACAAGTGGCTGTCGCGCGCTTCAGCTACTTTTGTAGCTGCGTCTAGCTTCTCGTGGCGGCGTTTGTGGCTGTGGCCCGTGGCTCGTGCGGCGACAGTAACATAGAGTAGGTCCATGCCCCTCGATAGAGACGTATATAAGCTGCAATGATTTGACATAACAAGTTTTCCGAATGTCACAGAATTATCTCTATAAATGCATAACACATACTAATCTCCTCAGAATACAATTATACATTATCGATTCATGACCACAGATTATAAAGGACCTTAATGGCGGCATACCTTCGTCGAGTTCACAGTATACTGTTTTCAATTTCTTCGTAGATGTAAGCAGAATCAATTATAGGAGCGCATTAGTACACACATCGAACCAGGAACTGTAGTTTTGAACATTGCTAAACTAACTTTTTTAACATAGCAACGTTTTTAAAGTTAGATTATCTGTTTTTTAAACTATTAAGTAATTTGTTATTTTTCATTTCAGATCACTAAACTTAAATCTGATAGAGGAAGTCCCCGCTTTCGCCTTTAAAAATGCAGTGATTTCACGATTGTAAGTTAACTTGTAATATTCAGTTATTATTAAATAGATCATAGCTATTATTTAGTCTAAACTAATTAAAAAAAAACAAACACTAATAAGAACAAAATTTCTATTAACCTATTTAATAACAATAAGAAAACTCACTTAAATTACTTGTATATTTTTTCTGTCACAAGCACATATTTTCTTCTTATCCGACCCGCCCGACCCCATCACTCGCGCAAACCCCTTCCGCCGGCCACCAACCGCGTCGTCCCTCACGCCACACACCCACGTCTCTCGCTCCCGGAGATCCAGGTTACACATTCGTCAAACATATACCCGGTACCGTCCCCTCCACTACACGGCGATCTTGAGCGTTCGAGCCATTAGACGGCGCGCTCAAGCTGCGTCGACTCCCTTTGTATCGATCCTAACGACTCCGGAACGGTCACCGGTGTCGTTAGCAGGCAAGGCGTCGAACCTTCTGTTCGTGCGCACAAACACACTCTTTGCAAAGCTGAACATAACGATCTGAGGCTTCAGTTCAGTACAGGAGACCTTTTTTTTTTTTTATTTCCCTGAGGAAAATGCATTAAATTGCATACCGCGGCTGTGGCGAGCCGGCGGTTATGTGGGGCTCTCCTCCCCAGAAGGGGAGGCCTACCCACTAAAAACCTCCTCCTCTAAAAACCAGCATTGCCGCAATGAAAGCCGGCGGAGACAGATCTCGCCCGATCTCTGCGACCAAGACTCGGCGCTCGGAGACCCACGCGGGGCACTCCGCCAGCGTGTGCTGGGCCGAGTCGAGGTCGGATGCGCAGTGGTGGCAATGTGTCGATCCCTCCCGTCCTATTCGACACAGATACTCACCGAAGCAGCCGTGCCCGGTGAGAGTACAGGAGACCTATTTTTGAATTACGAATGCGATTTCGAAATCACCGCTGCCTAAATAGTCAATGGTAGTAGTAATCACATCCGTGACTAAGGTAGTCACATAAGTGATATTCAAAAATAAGAATTATTGAAAATCGGTGATTATTAGTCACATCAGTGATTTCTAAGTCGCATTCGTAATTCAAAAATAGGTCTCCAGGTCCGTCCAAAAAAAAAACACATATTTTTACAATACAGGTTGCTATATAAAATATTAGTATATATATCGGTTAGGTTAAATTATGTAAGCTTAATAAGTACTACAGTCTGGTAATCTAAAACACCATTAAATATAACGAGTAACTGAGAAAAAAGTATGATGAGTAACGTAGAACATATCTACATACACATTAATAAAATTAGAGTATCGTCTCTCTGTAATGGACCAATTTCATGGGGACTTTTATTGTCAGGTAGCTGATATAATAAGGAGTAACGTAGGCAACTTTTATTATTAAAAAATTCTTTTATTATCGAAAAATAAAGTAATGTTGTAATGTTCAAGTACTGTCCAGTACCCCGTGAATGCCACTAGTTTTGTTGTTTTAGCCCAAGAAAATCGTACATCAAATATTTTTAGAAAGAATTTTTTCAATAAAAGTAATACATAAAACAGAAAATAAATGATAATTAAAACAAAAATGAAAAATCAAAAAGAAAACTAATTAATTTTTTTGTCAAATTCCCCGCCGATGAATTCACGGGTACAATAATAACAAGTAGTCAAAAATGTGTCGCAAAGTGGGCAAAATAAGTAGTCGGTTGTAAAAATCGTGGCAACTCCTAAACTGTTAAAAAAAACATTTATAATAGAAGTAAAAACATATTTTAAATCGGTAATTCCACCTGGGTCCAGGGGTGTACGAGGAGTCCTCTCTGTATTATAGATCTCTGTATAGATAGATTTAAAAATCTTACATTTTAAAGGTTTGTTCTCAGGAGCTTCAAGGGCAACACGAAACTAAACACCTTAGATGACAACGCGTTCGCAGGTACTTTGCTGCTGCGACAGCTGTAAGTTTTCACGCCTGAGTTATTATTAATGACCGGATTATATGCATTTGCATATTCGCATATGCATTTGCATATTTTAGCTATTCTCAGCGGTACTAGCATATTTTATCTAAAATCAATTTATGATGTATATTACAATATTCACTCGCCCTGCGCTTCGTAATGCGACCAAATTTAATGACAGTCACAAAATATAAGGGCTAATTTTTCCTACATACGTGAAAGTATAAAAAAGTTTGTAACTCGCGGTTTGGCCTTGACTGAATCTATCCAAATAATGAATAAAATACCCCAAATGATCTCTGCATTAACAAAAGTTTGAAAACATATTGAACAATAACCCTGGTTTTCGAAATTTGTGTCATATTGATAGTTTCATTAACGGAACGGCAGAAATTTTGCCAGAAACTATAAGTGCTAACATAGCTGTCACTGATGTGACTACCTTAGTCACAGGTGTGATTTCATTACGAGTGCCCTCACCCACTCGTAATCAAGTCATACTCGTGGAAATGTTATTTGTGTTTTGTTTGATTTTTCAGTCTATATATGGCGTGAGTGTATGTATGTATGTATGAATATAGCATATATATATAATAACCATAATGGTTAAGCCGGCAATAACCGGCAGCGGCTACATTCTGCGTGGAACCGAACTCTTACATTTATGTGTGTACTTCATCTATGTTGGCAGCTCTGCGATCGACTTTCAAAAATTGGATGTTTAGGCATCCGTGATCTCAAAGTCACCGCTGACTATTTAGTCAGCGGTGATTTCGAAATCGCATTCGTAATTCAAAAATAGGTCTCCAGTTACCTCAGTGGATGTGGAGCGAACCTTTTTCACTTACAAAAATATTCTAAATGATCATAGACACAATCTTACCACTGAAACTTTAAAAAAATATTTGGTTGCTTATATTTACAAAAAATTTAAATAATTTTAATTTCATATAATATTACTTACTGTGCCTATTATCGCCTATCAAAAAATAATTTACTAATTGTATGCTATTGATTCAGAAATAAAAAAAATGAATACTTTTTATTGTGTTTCCTAAAATTTAATTTAATTTCGCATATTCTGCCCAGTTTCGTGCATATTTCATGCATATTTGCATGCATATAATACGCTTTTTATGTTGCATATAATCCGGTCTCTAGTTATTATTTAAGGAAATATGAAAAATCGTCGTTAACATGATATATACGGTGTTATTGTTATTCAGAGATCTGAGCAACACGGCCATTACCTCGCTGCCCACCAACGGACTGGAAAACCTTGAGGTCCTTAAAATTGAGAAGGTGCCTACGTTGAAAATCATTCCCTCTATTTATGATTTACGGGTAAGCTGCTGATAATTACATAGTATTAAATGGTGCCAACATATAGATAAAACAACAAACATTATTAATATTACAGATACTAAAGACATAGTAACTTTTGCAATCCTTTTTAAGTAGTCTATCAATTTACAACAATTAGGATCTTACATTGTTTTACAGCTCACCAGTGTTCACCATGTCAAATCAAATCAAAAATCAAATCAAAATAATCTTTATTCAACATAGACCTCAGGCTCTTATTGACGTCAACAGACAAAACAAAAAAACAAAGCTTAAAAAAAACAAAAACCTTGTCCGTACGTACGAATAAGGAAAAAAAAGAAAAAAATAAAAAAATTGACTCGACACCTGTTCGGAAATTGGGAGAGCCTTCTCGAGAAGAACAGGCAAGAAACTCTGAAGGCCTATTTTTTATCTCCTCTTTACAATGTTAATAATTATATAATATAAAAATACAATATAGTATAAGATACAATCATACCTAATACGCTTACAGTCGTATGTATGTTTACATACACATATAAAAATAATACAATATTATAAATAATGTTGTTACCAAACATGGCTCTATGAATAGTATCCCTAAATGAATGTGTTTGCTGTCGTAATCGATAGGGGATTGACGTATAGTAAACTACAGTCATATTAATTTACCAACTAAAATAGATAGGAGGTTGACGTATAAAAAACTACAGTCATGTCATTCACTATTAACTAAATTCGATAGGGGATTGACGTATTACTAACTAAAGTCGATAGAGGATTTTTTTTTTATTTATTTGGGTAAAACAACAGTGTCATAATACAGTTTTTAGTAAACTAATAGTATTAATAAATATAGTAATTATTATGTCACCAGCAACATTTACCACAATTTACAAAAACACTATTAAATTCAGAGTGAGAATAGCTTAAAGTAGTTACAATCTACTTATGTATTTGCTTGTAAAATACCTAAAACGCTTTTTTTTAAATATACCAGGTCGTGTCGCTGCAATATCAATTGAGTTAAAGTTTATGTTATAAGAATGAACCAAGCGATGCATAGGAGATCGCCTTCCAGCGTTTGTACGGCAAAATTGAGTTGCAAATATTTGACACATATTACGGCAGTACGTCCTGGAGACCTATTTTTGAATTACGAATGCGACTTCGAAATCACCGATGTGACTAATAATCACCGATTTTCAATAATTCTTATTTTTGAATATCACTGATGTGACTACCTTAGTCACAGGTGTGATTTCAGTCATACTTGTGGAAATGTTATCTGTGTTTTGTTTGGAGAATATATATATATATATATATATAATATATATATATGTGTGTGTGTGTGTGTGTGTGTATATATATAATAACTATGATGGTTAAGCCGGCAATAACCGGCAGCGGCTACATTCTGCGTGGAACCGAACTCTTACATTTATGTGTGTACTTTATCTATGTTGGCTGCTCTGCGATCGACTTTCAAAAATTGGATGTTTAGGAATCCGTGACCTCAAATTCACCGCTGACTATTTAGTCAGCGGTGATTTCGAAGTCGCATTCGTAATTCAAAAATAGGTCTCCTGGTAGGTACTCTATAACACAATTTACTTACTAATTGGGTACAGTCATATCTATTATGGCACAAATCATACAGTAACATTGCATCTAGTTGCTTTCTAATGTTAACAATTTATATTTCTGAGTGAGCTCAGTATAGGAAAGTATTTTATTAGAACATCTATAGTGCATACTACGGAGAAACTTTTTTTGGACTTTCTCGAGAGTTGCAGTATATTTATCATAAAATGGGTTCCAGATGGGCACGGCATATTCAAGATGAGACCTTATTAGTTTAGGATTGACGTAAACTACAGTCATGTCAATTTACTAACTAAAATCGATAGGTGATTGACGTATAGAAAACTACAGTACAATTTAAACACAAGAAATAAAAATAAACTTGCCGTTCCAACGTACAGGCTACAAAAAACTAGATGTTCGTTTGTGGACAAATGTATACATTTTTATAACAAGATTCCACATAGTGTAGCTGAATTGCCTTTTCATAAGTTCAAAGTACATGTTATAAAGGCGCTAATGAGTAAGGGCTATTACAAAGTCAATGATTATTTAAATGATGCCAATGCTTGCTTGGCGTTGATTTGAAAATATTACATTCTAAATTGTAAATATTTGTTTTCCCGTATAAATTGTAAACACATATGTACATTGTATGATAACGATATAATTTATTGTAAATGTTGTTATTACTTTTAATAAAGCTGAGAAGTTTCTTGCGCCCATTCTTCTTATCAATTAAAAATACGTCCTGAATGGGTGGTAAGGGAAAAAAAATTGTACGATTCAAAAGAGCTTTCTATTAAGTCATATTTGAATTAAGTTAATTTTGATTTTGAAACAGTCATGTCAATTTACTGACTAAAATCGTCAGGGGATTGACGTATAGAAAACCACAGTCATGTCAATTTACTGACTAAAATCGACAGGGGATTGACGTATAGAAAACCACAGTCATGTCAATTTACTGACTAAAATCGACAGGGGATTGAGACGTATAGAAAACCACTCATGTCAATTTACTGACTAAAATCGACAGGGGATTGACGTATAGAAAACCACAGTCATGTCAATTTACTAACTAAAATTGACAGAGGATTAACGTATAGAAAACCACAGTCATATCAATTTACTAACTAAAATCGACAGGGGATTGACGTATAGAAAACCACAGTCATGTCAATTTACTAACTAAAATTGGAAGGTACAAGGACACCACGGGCGCCGTTGGCTGGGTTGTCCCGGTGTGATTCGGAATAATTGGTTTTCCAGTCCATATATCGCCTCGACCTTGATCGAGACCAGATGGACATGGAAGCATTTCAATGTATTAACTACACTTTACAATTTTAGTTCCGCTAATGCACTGTACAGAATAAGTAAACGAATATAAGCTCAATGGTATCATACATATTTTATGTATTCTCTTGGTTGTTAGAAATCAAAGTGCAAAAGTGTATTTTTACTTCTTGCGAGGAAAACTACATATGTGTTCTCTTTGTTGTTCGAAATCTAAGTACATTTTTACTTCTTGCGAGGATAATTATCGCATATGAACGTGAAGACATATTCTATCGGCTCTATATTTTTATACAAAATTAACTAAATACATACTATCAAAATAAAACCTCTTAATACAAATGAAAATTAACAAATCTGTAACCTCTTCAAGAAAACGTGTTACAGTAGATTAACTCACCTTATCCCCAGCAGTGAGGGAGATGTCATAAAGAATTTAATTGCTGTGTAGCTACCATGAGTTTACATTCGTTTGCAGTCGATATCACAGCGTACATTTTTGTATGAAAACTTTGTACAGCGTCCCTAGCAGTAAATAATTTGAAAAAGTATTAATTTTTCATAATAAATAGACATGACTTCTATAGTTTACTATACGGCAAATACCTATCGAAAACTATAGCAAATACATAGTAGAGTCCAGTTAGTGATCCATTTTTTTTAATACCGTCATACACTTATAATGGATTAAGGTCGGAAATTCTAGTTCCATATCCAGAAATTTCTAGTGATTAATGATTTGCTACATATGAAAACGTAAGCCATGTCCTCATATACACGCATTTGAATGTACCGTCAATGAATTAAACTCCCGATCCATATTTTTCGAATATACCGTACTTTACTTAAAATATAGATACTGATATTGCAATAATAAGGTTCAAAATTCAAGTTCTGTATCCAGAAATGTTAACCCATCAATTTGTCGCTTGTATGCCATAGAGTATGCAACATCGTAGTGTTTATGGTGCAAGTTTTGTTATAGTTATCAGTTATCGTAGGGCCCTTATGACTAGAGATCGGATAATCGGATGCATATTTACCTAAAGTTAGTTTAAGACAAAGTATGGAAACGGCTTTTTATTGTTTTGTTAAAAAAAATCCCGGGCTTGCGGAATTGGATAGCCGGATGTTTATTTATTTACCTAATTTAGTTTTTGACAAAGTATGGAACTGTCTTTTTATTTTATTTCTATAAATAAAAATCCCGGAATTCCGGTACTGTAGAACATTTTGATAATGCAAAACTAGTCGGTAGTATGAGCTTATAATATCCTATTTAAAATGGGACGTAAATATTACCTCAGTTTCTACAGTTTTCATGTAATAAATCGTACATTCATAAATCGCACGGGGAACTGAAACTAAACTTCATGTAAATAAGTATGCATAGTTGTATAAATGAACCCGGAGTCTCGGTCTTTTGAAAATAAATACCACGTGCTAATTTAGTAATTTTCAAACAATATCACTACGTTAAATTTGCAGTCCCGTATTTTACCGGGATTTTTATTTAACAAAATGTATTTTAAAAAGCCGCTTCCATAATTTACATACATACATACATACACTCACGCCTTTTTCCCACGGGGGTAGGCAGAGATTACGTCCTTCCACTTGCTACGGTCCTTACATATCTCTTTCGCTTCATCTACTTTCATAACATTCCTCATACATGCTCGACGATTGCGGGTACTTCTGACCTGGCCTTTTTTGAGGACACTTTCGATTTGTTCGAAATATGTTCGCCTAGGTCTTCCTCGTCCCGTGTCTCCACTCATTCCAGCTTCATAAATCATTTTGGTTAGTCTACTTTCATCCATCCGATCCACATGCCCAAACCACCAAGCATCCCTTTCTCTATTCTTGTCACGATATCCTCTTTCAAACCACATTTCTTTCTAATCACTTCATTATACAATCTGTCACTCAGTTTTACTCATGCCATACTCCGCAAAGCTCTCATTTCTACTGCATTTATTCTGCTTTCATGTCGTTTCTCCCATACCCAACTTTCACTTCCGTACATTAATGTTGGGACCAGCACGCCCTCATGCACTGCTAGTCGCGCTTTTTCTGAAATTTTCTGACTACTCAGAAACGTATGCATGGCCCCATTCACCATGTTACCAGCTTTCACTCGCTTCTCTATATCATTATCACACCTTCCATCCTTTGTAAACATACATCCCAAATATACAAACTCTTCTACTTGTTCTACTTTTTCTCCTTCTATCATAATGTCACACAATGTCATATTTACATCTCTTTCAAACACCAATACCTTGGTCTTACTTACGTAATTTGTAAGCCAAAAATTAACTTTAGGTAAATATGCATCCGATTATCCGATCTCTACTTATGACCAAGGCTAAGGCTGAGTTTAGTCGGTAGGTCACGCTGGTCAAACCACTCTGACCAGCGTGGAGTTCGACATAACCACCGTGGTACGTGTCGTTCTCCTTAGTGAGGATTCTCAGCCTCTCTCTACTGAGGATTAAAAATAATAATGTTATCAACATGTTAATAAATTATTCATAGTATATGTTATTAATATATTGATGACATCATTACGACAGCAACTGCGTGAGGCCCACCTGACACACCCGTTCCATTGCTGCGCATTCGCGTTTCCGGAGCGACACGACCCTGCGCGACACCGCGTGTACCAGCTGCAGACCGAACGTTTAAGGCAGGTATGTCATTTATGTAGACGCTCCAAGGATACCTGTGTGAGAAGTCCCCTTAAAGACACCGCGTGTACCAGCTGCAGACCGAACGTTAAGGCAGGTATGTCATTTATGTAGACGCTCCAAGGATACCTGTGTGAGAAGTCCCCTTAAAGACACCGCGTGTACCAGCTGCAGACCGAACGTTTAAGGCAGGTATGTCATTTATGTAGACGCTCCAAGGATACCTGTGTGAGAAGTCCCCTTAAAGACACCGCGTGTACCAGCTGCAGACCGAACGTTTAAGGCAGGTATGTCATTTATGTAGACGCTCCAAGGATACCTGTGTGAGAAGTCCCCTTAAAGACACCGCGTGTACCAGCTGCAGACCGAACGTTTAAGGCAGGTATGTCACTTATGTAGACGCTCCAAGGACACCTGTGTGAGAAGTCCCCTTAAAGACACCGCGTGTACCAGCTGCAGACCGAACGTTTAAGGCAGGTATGTCACTTATGTAGACGCTCCACCAAGGACACCTGTGTGAGAAGTCCCCTTAAAGGTATGTGTGTGGGCTCCTTAAAAGCATCTGGTAGAACTTAGAGTGGCTACATGTGTACCAGTTGCAGAGCGAACGTTTCAGGCAAGTGTAGTACGATGTGAATCTTACAAGCACGCGTATTTTTCTCTCTAACGACACATGTATCCAACTCTTAAGTTTGTGTGTGGGGGTACACACACGGATTTGGTCCCCATCGGACATACAACGCACTGTGGAGTGACAGAAATGTTACACAAGGCACCAAAATATTAGAAACCGGCAATATATTTATCACGTGATGAGTAAATCGTTTTCTTGCAGATTTGCGGTAAACAGAATTCGGACAAACGAAAGAAGAGATCCTTAATTCAAAGGCGAAAGAAACTAGAAATTGAATGGTAATTCATCTTAGTACTAAGTACCTCCATAATCTTTTCTTGTGACTTCAAGTTAATGATAATATTACGTAACAAGATATTTTGTGAATGAAACAGTGAATTTGCGATCATTGCTTTTCAATATCCAGCAACATATACTTGGCGTAGACACAGTTCGATTACACAGGAAATCACGACAAACGTGTAGTCGATGTACAAAGTCGCTCAATTTGTTAAAATTATTTCGAATTTCAACTACCAATTCCATGACATCTTCCAATCTCTTGAAACTTATTGACAACAATTGCCAAAAATTTCCAGGACCAGTAGTTCCATAATGTACCTCTCTCATGAGCCTCGTTTATCAACTATTGCCAGGGACTTTCTGGATGAGAACACGCCAACCACGAGCGAAGAGTATGATGAGACGGACGAGATGTTCGCCGATGCAGACAGCGAGGATCAGTTCCACGATCTCGTCGACGCCAACTCCACCAGGCCCCAGTTTTCCTACAACTGCGACTCGTTAATCACGAGGTGGGCGAAATGTGTTTTTCGGAAGGAAAGGAAGGCCATCCCTGAGGTTTTTAGTGGATAGGCCTCCCCCTTCTGGGGAGTAGAGCCCCACATAACCGCCGGCTCGCCACAGCCGGGGTATGCAACTTAATGCATTTTCCTCAGGGGGAACAAAAAAAAAGCGTACTGACGAATAAGTAGACTGCTCGCTTAACGGTCAGTAGCTACTTCCTGTGTGTTTTGGTAAAGGTACAATTGAAAACTCCAGACGTCTTAAGTATCATCGTCATTATTTTAGTCAGTAGACTGCTGGACCTAGGTCTCTCCGAGAATCTCCACTGGTCGGTCTGGCACTGTTTGAGTTCTACGCCTTCCTACGATCCTCACCAAATAGTCACTTATCTTGTGCGACGCCTACCAATACCGCGGTTGGCCTGCCACTCGAAGAACTTTCCGCCTCAGCGGCTGGTCAGTTCTGTGAGCAATATGCTCTGCCCACTGCAACTTAACGACGGTGACCCTGGTTCTTCTAATAAATGTTATACTTTGAACCCTATTGCCAGTGGAATAGTGTGTTATATGATCGCTGTGACACCAGCACGCGGCTGGTGTCGTGCCGGCCGCACGCGGACGCGCTGAGCCCGTGCGAGGACGTGATGGGCTGGCCCTGGCTGCGCGTCAGCGTGTGGCTCGTGGCGCTCACGGCGCTGCTGGCCAACGGCGGCGTGCTCACTGTGCTGCTGGCTGCCAACGGTGAGCAGCCCTTTTTTTTCTGGTGGGAAAATGTGTGTGGGGCTCTCCAGTAGAGGACCACCGGCCTACCCACTAAAAATCCCCCAGTGTCCTTCTAGTCCATATCGGGGCGTGGGGCGGGTGCGCTTTCTCGATTCTACCGCCACACGCCCACGGGCTAGCTCGACCTTGGTCAGTCGAGCCTTCGCCAAGAGGGAACGGTGAGCAGCCTCAGCACCTGCCTAACGTAGATCAGTGCTGGTGCCTAACCGAGCGTGAATGCTAGTAACTTTCTGAGAATCAGTGTTGATAAGTGTGTATTACTCAGACCCACATAAAACTATACAGAAAGCCGAGACTTTCGAGCGTCTGTTCTTGCGGTTGATTGATCATTAAATAAATAAAAATAAATAAATATTTCTTACACCAATTAGCCTAGCCCAAAGTAAGCTCAGTAAGGCTTGTGTTATGGGATCGAATGTAACGGATTGACGTATGTCGTAAATTATAAAAATAAATCGTAATTAAAGGTAGCGTATCAAACCTACAAATTATATTAATATATTATTAATTGCACGTAGAAATAGGAATAGAATAGAATCCATGTTTATTTATGTGTACATACAATAAATATCTATGATTCAAACAGATAATTGAGCCATTGTATCATTTAGGTCCCGCGGTCCCGCGCGCGCTGATGTGTCACTTGTCGTTCGCGGACCTGTGCACGGGGCTGTACCTCGTGATGCTGGCGGCCGTGGACCTGCGCTACTTCAGCGTGTTCTTCAACTTCGCGTACGAGTGGCAGCACGGCGCCGGATGCAAGCTGGCCGGCTTCCTCTCCGTCTTCTCCGGACAGCTCTCAGTCTTCACCCTCAGCGTCATCACTCTCGAACGCTGGTTCGCTATAACTTACGCTATTTACCTAGAGAGGCGCATCTCTTTGCGGACAGCAACGAAGATCATGATCGGTGGCTGGATATTTTCGATTTTCATGGCTGGCTTACCTTTATTAGGAGTCTCCGATTACTCGTCCACCTCTATTTGTTTACCAGTTCAGAGCAAGAATGTAATAGATGGCATATACCAGGGATCACTTTTCCTGACGCATGCAACGGCGTGGGTCACGATTGTTGTGTGCTACGTTCAAATATACAGATCGTTAGGTGGCGGAGAGAAACATTGTGGCGGTGCATCCGCTGCAGCTGCTGAAAGACGCATAGCTAATAAAATGGCTTTGCTTATTGGAACTAATTTGCTGTGTTGGGCGCCGGTCGCTTTCTTCGGAGTGACAGCCCTTGCTGGCGTGCCGTTAGTCGACGTAAGCCACGGAAAAGTCTTATTAGTGTTTTTCTACCCTTTAAATGCTGTAGCGAACCCTTTTCTCTACGCCATATTGACGAAACAATTTCGAAGGGACCTGATAATGCTGCTCGCCAGAACTGGAAGATTCAACTGGTTAGTTGAGAAGTACAAGCTAGTTACAACACCACCTCCGACCGCACATACCAACCCTTCGGCAGTTCCGGGGACGCTCATACCTCTTGTGGACTACCAACGAAGACAGTCACAAACCAGCAAACTAAATGGTGATGCCATACTTTAGGTTTAATTATAAGACTGTTACTGTGTATTTGTAAAGATTATTTAGAAAAGTATCATGTTTTATTTCTAATCATTTGCCATATCAGTGTTTATTCCTCTAATCAAAATTAGACCTCAGAAAAGGTATAGGTAAAGGTATTTCTCAACCAACACTGGGCCTGTGAGATGTTAGTCTCATAGATAGTCATACTAATTTCGAGAATATATCATTCAATTTAATTGAAATGCAAAATAAATAGTTTCTATAAATATTATAGTATTGATTAAAGACTTGACTAAAGACCTAACGTAATATAGACCTAATATGCTCTGAAGTATTTAGATTGCAATTTTTATTAGATTAGTATATAAAAAATAATAAAACTATCTTTATTAAATTATAATGTATTTAAAAATAACTGAACACCTTCCTCAACATCATTTAAAATATTACTATCTATATATTCTACAATAAGCTTATCACCTTCAACCAATATTTCTTGTTGCATCAATTGTTCTATTTCTATTTCCATTTGCATTGGACTTATGCAGTAGCCATCTAGCTGTCGGAACAATCTTAATTTTGTGCTTCCCATTTTATTATTCTCATTTGTTATGCAGCAAGATTCACATATACTGTCCACAGCTCGGCCTAGACTCCATTTTTTGCTGATAAATACTGGGATTGAATCTTTTAGATCTGGATCTAAAGTAACAGTTTCTATTTTTTGTATATTATCAAAACTCTCTACAATTTTTACTGGCTTTGCATCCATAGATTTTGGCTTACCAATGGCAAAATAAACTCTTTCTGAGACAGGCAGGGGTTTTGGTCCTATAGCTTTCTGCTTGATTCTCATCAAGTGGATCTTAGATGCAGTCTTAACTTTTGCTGAAGATTGTAGGGCCTTTCGAATACTCTCTGTTATCTGAAATATCAAATTGTTATTTGAATAAACTTTATTACTTTATAAAAATATATTAATATTCTAGTATTTACCTTCTCTTGTAAATGTTTATTAGCATTTCTAAACTGTCTTCGAGGTGCTTCAAATTGTTCTATTCTGGCAGCCAATGTTTCCTCATCAATTTCTGGGCATGACCTATAAATTATAAGCCTTACAGTTACAGCAACAACTTACAGTTGTTCTGTTTGACTTAATTGATGACAAGATACTGAGCAACCACCTACCTAAGTTTGTTGCCACAATAATGATGTTAATAATAATTTGTAAATAAAATAAATATTAATATCAATAGAATAAACAGCAGTGTTTGCAGTGTTGCCATGCTCCAATTTGCTTGGTAAAATAGTAAGTGAAATAACTGGGTACCATGTCTTTACATTGTCTGTCACAAGTTGTTCTTTGTGATATATGTTTAAAATCTCACAGGAACCAAATATACTATAGGCAACTGAAACCAATTACCATCAATTGAGGAGTCTACTTGTTACTAAAAAAGAAAAACAGTGAGACTGACACTTTCCTCTCTACACTAACCGTGTTACTTATAAAAATTCACTATAACATGGTTCTTCCATACTTATACTAGATATAGTTAAATTAAGTATAAGCTCAGTATAAACTCAAAATAATTTTTAACTCATAACTCAGTGTAACGTCGTTATAACTACTACACGGCTATATCGGATGCACAAAATGGCAACGTTGTAATCCATAGACAAACCTATGAAAAAACGCAAAAATAGTATTTGTCTATGATTGCCTCTGTCACTACACTGTCATTGCTGTTACGACTGCCATTATTCGTTGGTGTTTGTTTGAGGCGGAATTTTTTTGTTTCTTTTATTCTTTAAAGTTAAATAGAAACAAAATGGCAAATAAAAGAGAACTCTTCCTGTACCTAATGTTAGTGTCATTCTCGCTAGTCAACAAATTGTCGCTACTGATAGACCGGTGCAGAAGTTAATTCTATAAAATCCTTATAATCATATTGTGTAAAACTGTTTGTAAGCTCGTGCCAATAAACAGTCATCATTGCCGTAAAGGTCTAGCATTATTTTTGACTCATCAAGCAAGCCCAACTTCCTGCTTCCAAATTTACAATAGGTATTATACATACTTTAGCAAATTACCTACCTAAATTTGAGGAAAAGATAGTATTGCATTTTACTAGGTTGCGGCCCCAGTATCTTAGAGCAATTAATATTTGAAGAATAGAAAAGAAACCACCACCACGTTGATCCACTGCTATAGCACTACCAAACAGTCGGTCTAAAAACAAGACGTCGTCTTTGGAGAAACGATATTTCAAGCGGAACTCTTCATCACTGTATAAATAAAAAGGATCTTCTCTTGCTTTAAATTCTTTTGTTTTTCTTGTAGTCTGCCGCAATATATCTATTATATTATTAACATCTTCAACTTCATGTACCGATCTAAGAGCCATGTTGATGTTATTATTTGCTTTCTTGAAAGTTATAACTCGTTTGTTTATAATTAATAACAAATTTTAATGTGTATTATAAAACCGAAAGTGAGGTTATCTAGAAATTGCAAGCAAATGTCACTGTTATACTGAACTTAAACTAGGGTGGTGGTTGGAATAACGATGAAATAACTTTTGTTAGAACTTTATACCCACATTATACCAGATTTAAGTTATACTGAGTTTATTAGTTGACATTTTGCTTATTTCGACTTTATACTCGATATAAATTTTATTCTTTGTTTATAAGTAACACAGTAAGAGTCTTCAAACACTACCCATCAACTGTAATAAAAACTAACGGCTAATTCATAGCGAAGGCGCAGTAGCTGGTGTTTTTATAGGTACAATATTTTCAAATTTGTCCCAAACTCTAGGTTGACAAAAGACATGAGAATGAGGGTGCGCATCCGCACGCGATTACACTCGGTGCTAAGCCTGCATTTCTCAAGTTGTTTTTCTTTAAAAAATTATAATAAAGCAATCAAATTATGGTTTGTAAGTAAATAAAACTTGCCTAAATTAAAGAGAATAAATAACTTACGGGTGAAACCTGTGATTGATGCAATAATGTTTATTGCATTTAGCACAGAGCATTTCATGCAAGTTGCCTTTACGACATCCTTTCATTGAGCACTTGAATATTTGATCATCACTTTTAAGTTTAACTTCTTTCGGAGGCGGCGCCAGCTCACACTTGCCTGACTGGCAATGTCCAAGGAAGTGCACTCGGCAAAAAACTATTCCGCACTTGCATTGGAGCGGCAAAAAATCGGTTTGATTGCAACCGTCTTCTGAACAATGTTCACCAAGTGTAGGAAATTCCATTGTAAATGTTGGTATTCTAAATATTTAATAATTTTCTATACAAATATTGATCTAAATATTTCAAACGTGTTATTAAACTAATAAAAAAAAAGTTTATTTAAAAAAATAATATATTTTCAAAGGTTACAATGAATCAGGGTCTTTTCTTCTTCTTCTTTTATTTTGGCATGACGGCTGAAGTTGCCATTAGCCATATACGAGCTTGTTTGCAGAAACATCGATCAGGATTCATCGATTGTTGGTTTGTAATTTAGGACGATAATAGTGTTAAAGGTAGGAAACGAATTACGAGTACGAAAATAAAGGAGTTTAGGAAACAGAATTTGGAAAAGGACAACAGGTGAGTAGGTAAATATTTAAGTAAATTAAATATATAGATAATATATTTGTTATTAAAGACGACTTAATATAAGTTAATATATATTCAATTAGAATTATTAAATTTTAATATCATTTTTCATAATAAATTTTGATAACAATAAATAAATATTTGGGTTAATATTATGTAGCAGGACAGGGACAGAAGTAGGAAAAGGAATTTTCGCTTCAACCAATGAATCTAGGAATAATGTTCTGTCGAATTTAGGACAAGAGAAAAAAATGTGATTTATGTCAGCCTCAGCCTCACCACATTCACATGTAGGCTCGTCTATTATTCCGTACTTTGCTAAACGATCAGGTGTGCAAGTATGTCCCAGGCGCATTCTAATTAAAGTTGTTGTGACTAATTTACTGAACCTTAATTTAGAGAACCAAGGTTTAGTAAATATGGTTGGTTGTATTTCACGATAGTACTTGGCCTTTGATTTATCACCTTCCATCCACAACTTTCTCCAGGAACTTGGAGTTCTGTTTTAGATAAATTTATTAAATCATAAGAAAAGTTTTTGTAGTAATAAAGATCACCACACTTCACTGCATCTTTAGCAAGGTAATCTCTCCATATGTATAAGTTACTCTATGCAATGAATAGCAAAATTGACGAAGAAAAATTTTTTTTTTTTTTTAATTATTTCTTCCCATCTTGGAAAGGCAAAGGCAGAGCCATGCAGCCGTCGTCTTTATTTGAGAGTTATTTAAAATACAAATATTTTGTCAAGGCCGAAGCCAATTCTTCAATCATAAAATAATTTCTCAAAATCTTTTGTGTCATGTCATTTTCATTGTGTTGTCTTCTTCCGGGATTATATAACTCAAGTCTTTTTATATTATTTTTCCTTATTCCTGTATCTCATCATGACGAAGAAAAAATAGTAAACACTTTTGACAGAACCTGTCAACAACAGCTGATTACTGATTTTTTTCTATATTTCTTATTCTATATAGCAAAGGAATTTAAAATCCATATACTCCTGCCATTTAATAATTTTTTTTCATGTTAACTCAAATGATTTCAACAATTGATTATTATTATCATAATTTAAGTTGCAAATTTCTCAGATAATAATGAAAGATTTTTGACGTAAACAAATATTAATGAACTTCAATCCGTAAATTACTATGTATTTGAATGTAGTATTTGCTATATTAATAAGGATCAAGAGATATTGATTAATGGCGTATGAGTTGTATGAATTTCGTTGATCGACCGCTTGCAGAGGAATGCTCTTTCGATTGACCGCATTACATACACGTTTAACAAATCAATTTAATGCTTCATTCTTGGTATCCGCCACAGATTAGGTACTAATTACCCTACATAGTCACCTACAATAGACAACATTTTATAATCATATATATTTTTTTTTTTACTTCATTGGTACTTTTATAAATAATGTATATGTCCTTATATTAGAAGATAGTATAATGTAAGTAAATAGATACTATCAGTGTAGAGATCCATTGTTATGGACCCCCCATTATCATTTCATGGATCTACAAAATTTTTTTTTTGACCGATCCCTTCCATGTTGTCATAAACCCCTAGGGGTAGATATAGACCAGTTTGGGAATCACTGCTATAGATCTTCATTTAAGGTCGATTTGGTATTGTTGATTTACTTCAGATGTTTTCATTAACTCGTTTCTTTTATTAGACATATATAGTCGCGCAGACAATATAAGGTTGTAAAGATAACGAATATTGCAAACTTGTTGCATATTACGAAGTTTTGTAGCTTTGCTACACATTTAATGTATGAAGGTTGGTAAATGAAACACTGTCTTTTTCTTTTTTTGCTTTATATTAAAAAGCAAATAAATAGTTTCCTGCAGATGAAATAAATAATTCCTGTGTAAGATACAATTTGTCGCTACTTACATCGCTTACTTTTAACAGTATTGCTTAAAAAACTATAATACATTCAGTAATAAGATGTAAGAAAAGATTTTATACACATGAAATTGTTTAAAACTATGCCAAAAAATGTAAAGTTCATTCTAATATTATAATCATGTTTCACAAATATACATCATTATTATTTCAAAACCAAAAATATTGAATTATAAAGACGAAAGCAACAGAGACTTCAATTACACAATAAACAAAATTCTCACTCTATTAAGTAAACATTTTTTTTTTGTGTTTTTCTCAAAAATGTGCATCTGACCACGCGCTAGTAATCTGTCAATACATGTTTTATTCATTTATGTAATTTAGTTACTAACTTATAATATCATTATAAAAATAAAAAGCTAGTTATTACCACATATAAAAACACAAAATTATTTACACAATATAGAAAAATATAAATACATCACAATTTTCATCACTGGTGACTGTTAATCTCCAGCCATTGTACACAGAGTGTTAAGTTATTGTCCTAAGTAAAAGATTAAAGGAACAATGTACTTGGTGATAAATAAACTTACATCAAATATTTTTGGATTTAACATCATTTCTGTCATGGTTTCAGAACGATGTGACAACGACAGGAGTTTTAAAATTGTGTATGGTTATTCATATTATAGGTTTTTCTGCCAAACAAATTCTGTCATTATGAAATTTTTACACTTTAGTGTCACAATTTAATAAAGAAATATCTCTATTTTGTTAATTTGATGCGAGGTACTCACACATCGGTTTAAGGATATTGATAGCGGTTTTTAGCCTCTTTATCTCTCCCTGCGACTGCCTCAGTTTTTCAGTGTTGCTTCTCTGGACTTCAAAAGGCACTTTCGTTGAATAATCCTCTGCTGACATTGTTTGTAGCAGCTTGGTTACAGTCTGTTGTAAGGATTCCGCCTTCTTTTCAAGTTTCAATACTTCCTTTTTTGGGTCGATCAAGCCCTGCGTATAAAACAAACCCCATTTGTCTTTAAACATTTACAATTTATAGAGATATATATATGTCGCAGCCAACTGGTTAAAATAGCCATTCAATCAAGCAGCTAGCCCTTTGACTGAACAACATCATTCAATCACACAGCTATACGTCGTTTAGCCGACTCGTTGATTGCAACGTTCAACATTACTGTTCGGAAGATTTACCCAGATTGATGTGTAAATAAAAGTGGACTGTATATGAGGTACTAGTTATATTATATAGATATATATACACAAGTCACGCCCGACAATAATTTTCGACTCGCTAGTAACGTTCTATAGGGTACTTCCCTCTATATTAGAAAAGATCTAAAAGCATATAACTATGATAGCTTATGCATTAAATAGTCGGAACCATCATGTTTAAGTACATAAAATAACAAAAATAATATAAAAATTAGTTTCAAAGTATTCTCTTTTTTAATCTATACGTAAAACAAGAGCGAAACATAGGCCGCCATGTCGTGACGTCATAAGGTACTGTAAACTTATGCGTGTCAATGTCATTATGAATCAGTACGTACAAAGCCGCAAAACAATAAAAAAAGAAATTTGTAGGTTGCTTTTTTGATGTAAGAGAACGTTATAAATACGTAAGTTAAATTGAAATCGCACGTGAATCACACTATGGAAAGCAGTTTTGTAAAAGGAGATAGTACGAATTTACCAAAAATAAATGCATTAATGGTCGGAAAATTCTTTGCTGCAAATCCCGACTTTTGTTTTGCCGAGTTACGGAGTATTAAAACATCGATGTCAGTATTACTCTTTTATTATTATTCCTTTATTAGTTGTTTATATATAAAAGATAATAACTCATTTTTAAATTATGAATATAATAAACATAGCATCAAACATAGAGCTGTTGTCAATTCGTCCATAGGGACAGGCGAAGGTATCAAACATAGAGCTTTGTTTATTATTTACATGCCGTATTGACGTCATCGCTACAGAGTAACAACTCGTGCGGCGCCTTTGTCTAATTACGCGCGAAATTTGAAAATATTAAATTTTAATGCAATTTTTTATAGTACTTAACGAGTGTATAAAATTTTTACATTTTTAGTATATGGTTTACTGACACGCAAAGATCAAATTAAGATTCTTTTCAAAAAAGAGATTAATTCCCTATTGTTCGCGAATATTCGATCTGTTTTGGCGTAATCGGGTCGCCGCGCGCCCGAGGTGAAAAAACCATTAGGGCTAGACGACGCTTAGCCAACTGGTTAAATGGCAAATTAACTAAGATGACCATTAGTTTAGTACTTAATTTGAGAGAATAATAAGACTTTTTGTAATTTCTTGGGAGGTTACTCTTGAATTAAGTTTACCAAAAGTTTGATGAAATAAGTAAAAATGAAAAACAAATTATTAATCATAATATTGTTTATTGCACTAAGCAAAATATTACAAAATCAAAAATTTACGAAACAGGAATCATTTCATAATCCCGTAATTTCTCCTCGAATATTTGTTTAAATTTTGATTCACTCGTAACCTGAACGTGACCTCATAATTTCTGTGTGAAACGTATATTTACTACTTACTTTCCGAAAAATATCTTGAAACAATCACAAACCACGGCCAGTTGACGCCATATTAGAAAACAAATCGCACCTAGCGCTGCGGCTGTGAGCGCTGAAGTAATTAAATTAGACGGCGGCTTTTGCATCAGCTGTAGTGTTGAACGTTTTGAGCGACTCAAATATTCAATTAATAAGCTAGATGTATGGTTGAATGGCGTTGTTCAGTCAAAGGGCTAGCTGTTTGGTTGAACGGCTATTTTAACCAGTTGGCTGCGACATTGTCCAAAGTATGATACTAAGTGTTAAGTAAGTAGGAAAAAGTCCACCATATGTGCAAGCGAAGTTGCGAGCACCAGCTAGTATCTTTACAAATTGCAGCCTATGTGGTATTCTGATATAGTTACATTATTGTAAAGTTTCATTTAAATCCATTCAGTAGTTTTTATGTGAAATAGTAACAAATATCCATCCATACAAGTTTTCGCGTTTATAATAATCATAACAAACAAAAAACATCTCTTCGTTTTGCTATTTAGACCGTTAAAAATTGCTTTATTGCTTATTTTTGAAGGATAATCTTATATATAAAAATGAATCGCAAAATGTGTTGGTAAGCGCATAACTCAACAACGCTTGGACCAATTTGGCCAATTCTTTTTTAAAAAGTTCAAGGATAGTTTAGAAAAATTCGAATAATTATCGGAAAAACCCTAAAAACAGCTCTTCTTTCCCCATACAAACGTTTTCTAACTAAAACGTACAGTAAATTTGAGCTTTATTGTTATTGTATAAAGTTCATATTGCAAGCACTCACTGTTGTCTAAGCAATGTGGGTGTGTTCCTAACATCAAACACTCAAATTGCGCTTTATTAACGCCATATAAAGTTGAAAAATTTAATCATATCTATCAAAACAGTATGCGTGTGTGCGTTGGAGCACAGAATACATTGTTGGAGGATTTAATGTCACGTTCCAAAAATTGAATAGTCACAAAATGTTATACTTCATTTGGACCTTAATAGACAATAAGTAGGAACAAAAAACTGCCACTTTACAAATCTTTTTGACAGGACGAAGTCTGTCATGTCCGCTAGTAAGCTATAAAATTTCGTTGTGAATCATTATCCCGTATTGTGAAGATCAAAGCATTGTCAAATGTCAAGAAATATTTATAACACAACTAGGCAAAGAAGATAGTTCATTATAAAATATGATATATGTACAACATTTGTCGCTTTATTACATTTTAGTATGAGCTGATGTTTAAACTTAAGAATTTAAAGATTTTTAAGACCAGTTTAGTTAATCTATGGTGTTGTCTTGTTCCGTCGTTTAATAAATATCATAAGTTAGAAAGAGAAAAAAATGCAGATCAATTAAGTCTGGCTCAACTTAACTTTATTGATAAGTACCAAATAAACAATGCAAAATTTTATATTAAAAAAATTTAACAATACGTATTTCATTATTTTTTATCTAATTTTAATAACAATAATTAAAGAGGCATCTTGAAATATAAATTCTTGTTAATCAGGTAACACTGTTCCTCAGCTGTCGGGGAATTCAAATGGTGCTCACTTCCACCTTTAGTTGTATTCGTAACTTACTATCAGGTGAGATAAAGTCAGTCAAGAGCTTTCCTGACATATGTAAAAAGAATCAATTTGTAAAGGTTGAATGAAAACTTACTTTGAGCACAAGATGCACTTCGATCTTATCAGAAACAGTGAGTATAGAGCAACCTTTTGGTGGCTGCTCGTCAGCTAACTCGCTATTAGCCAAAGACTGCAAACCCCTGAACAAGCCCTTTAGGTTGTCCACCTTTGAAAATAAATAGTAAGATTACTTCTAAGTACACATTGATGAAAACTTTGTTTAAAATAGAACTGTGACAATAATAAAAATAGAGTAATGAAAAAATAATTCATGCAACGGTATAAATGTTTAATACCTAAGATGCAGTTTGATTCACTTGTTTCAGAACTTGACGTTAAAGCATGACAGTAGTCGAGGTAGGAAATGGTTAATCATATTAAAGTCCACATTAGTTAGCAATAGAACAATTTAACAACAATCACACAGCAACCTTAACTTTTCAGTCTGATCAATCTGGGTGACCATGACAGCCTTATAAAGATTTGCTTCCCCGAAGGATGACCAGGTTGAGGTTTAGGCAAAAGTGCAAATTTAGATTTTTTGTATCATTATTTGATACTGACAAAAATTTAATAGTATACACAGATTTTTAAAGTGAAAAAACAAAAATGTGATCGTTTTATGAAATTAGAAAGAAAAAGGTGTATAAAATTGCTATTTATAATGTGATCAAAGCAATGCACTAGGTGCCCCAGAAATGCATATCAATCTGCCAAAATATCCTAAACAAAATTTTGAAATTAACTCCAAAAATTAATTAATCACAAAAATAAAAATTATTTTTACATGTCAAGTAAAAAGATAGTATGTAAGCAATTTGTTAATAGGAATATTGTCTGAATACATAGAATATTAAAAAACTGTTATTTTCGCTATAATAAGTAAAACGAGGGTTCCCAAGCAGATACCTTGACTCTGACCAGACCCTGATATAGAGTCCTCCTCCTCCGGTAATGATAAGAATAATGAAAGGTGATAATAAGTTACCTTGAGGTCCGGTGATATAACCAGATGCACAGTGGTCTTCTGTTTATTGGTAAGGCTGTACTCTGTTCGGGTGGAGCGAATCAGGTGGACCATCTTCATAACACTATCCACTTGGGATTCCAACTCTTCACTTCTCCATGGGGTGTCTGCTTCCTGCAATATCGTATTGTCTTACTGTTTTAATAAGAATCTATTAAGGAAGGAAGGTTTTAAAGATTTAATACCAGAATTACATTTTTTTAAATTTTATTTAGTGGCAATTTTTAACAAATATTCAGAATATTGTTTTTTATAATATTTTACAATCAACATGTGAGGTTACTTCAACACATCCATGGAAGTGTTGAAGTAACCTCTGCTTCAATTTGTCAGCTGTAACAATCAGAATAAGAGATTGGTCTTCCATTAAGAAACTACTCACAGTTGGGTAAGCGGTCACACATATAGATGGAGCAGATCGGTTTTTCCTTGGCAAACGTTGAAACAGCTCTTCGGTAACAAAGTACTCACAGTTGGGTAAGCGGCCACACATATAGATGGAGCAGATCGATCCTTCCTTGGCATACCTTATACCTTAACAGCTCTTCGGTATCAAACTACTCACAGTTGGGTAAGCGGCCACACATATAGATGGAGCAGATCGGTCCTTCCTTGGCAAACGTTGGAACAGCTCTTCGGTAACAAACTACTCACAGTTGGGTAAGCGGCTACACATATAGATGGAGCAGATCGGTCCTTCCTTGGCAAACGTTGGAACAGCTCTTCGGTAACAAACTACTCACAGTTGGGTAAGCGGCCACACATATAGATGGAGCAGATCGGTCCTTCCTTGGCAAAACGTTGGAACAGCTCTTCGGTAACAAACTACTCACAGTTGGGTAAGCGGCCACACATATAGATGGAGCAGATCGGTCCTTCTTTGGCAAACGTTGGAACAGCTCTTCGGTAACAAGCTACTCACAGTTGGGTAAGCGGCCACACATATAGATGGAGCAGATCGGTCCTTCCTTGGCAAACGTTGGAACAGCTCTTCGGTAACAAACTACTCACAATTGGGTAAGCGGCCACACATATAGATGGAGCAGATCGGTCCTTCCTTGGCAAACGTTGGAACAGCTCCTCGGTAACAAACTACTCACAGTTGGGTAAGCGGCCACACATATAGATGGAGCAGATCGGTCCTTCCTTGGCAAACGTTGGAACAGCTCCTCGGTAACAAACTACTCACAGTTGGGTAAGCGGCCACACATATAGATGGAGCAGATCGGTCCTTCCTTGGCAAACGTTGGAACAGCTCTTCGGTAACAAACTACTCACAGTTGGGTAAGCGGCCACACATATAGATGGAGCAGATCGGTCCTTCCTTGGCAAACGTTGGAACAGCTCTTCGGTAACAAACTACTCACAGTTGGGTAAGCGGCCACACATATAGATGGAGCAGATCGGTCCTTCTTTGGCAAACGTTGGAACAGCTCTTCGGTAACAAGCTACTCACAGTTGGGTAAGCGGCCACACATATAGATGGAGCAGATCGGTCCTTCCTTGGCAAACGTTGGAACAGCTCTTCGGTAACAAACTACTCACAATTGGGTAAGCGGCCACACATATAGATGGAGCAGATCGGTCCTTCCTTGGCAAACGTTGGAACAGCTCCTCGGTAACAAACTACTCACAGTTGGGTAAGCGGCCACACATATAGATGGAGCAGATCGGTCCTTCCTTGGCAAACGTTGGAACAGCTCTCGGTAACAAACTACTCACAGTTGGGTAAGCGGCCACACATATAGATGGAGCAGATCGGTCCTTCCTTGGCAAACGTTGGAACAGCTCTTCGGTAACAAACGGCATAAACGGACTGAGCAATTTCAGTCCGTACTCCAGCACAGTGTACAGGGTGCGACGAGCGGCTATCTTCTGAGACTCAGTGCCTTGACTAAACACAGGTTTCAATGACTCCTGTGAATGGGGAGGACTAATTTAAGAATAATTATATACACACAACATGAAAATTATCTGATCGCTGAAATATTAATACATTGTAATGAAAACCTACACGCCCTACTATGTTACTATGTTTGCCTCTTTCAATGGTGTTTTTGGCGGATCTTTTACATTACCTGTTTACCTTATTAGCAGAGTTTTCTTTAAAGAATAATTCATATTCTTGAGGATGTTTTCTTTGTAAATGATTTTTTAAGGAAGTTGAGCTACGAGAATACTTTACATTACAAGTTTTACACTTTGCATATTCATCATTATTTATCACAAAATAATTCCATATTACACTACGAAACTTATTTGTAGACCATTACTAGTCATCACTAAACTTACCAAATACACATCGCACAGGTCGTAGAGCCACAGGTTGTAGCAGTGGGTGGTGGCGCTCGGGAACTCGTAGGCGGCGAATGCAGAGTTCACCTTGTGCGTCGCGAGCGCCACGCGGGACAGCATCCAACGGTCTAGCAGGCTTAGCTCTGAGGGCAGCGACCTACCGTGGGCCTGTAGATTATGTGAAAACCTTTTTCAACACACTTCCTCATAAAGTGGCTCTAATCCCATGGCAATTAGGCACATAATGACACCTATAATCAAACTGTGACTTTTTCATTACTATTATTCACGAGTGAGTAATAGTTTTTTTTATAATATTAACGGTTGAGTTACGCTTACATTTGCGCTAAAAAGCTATCCGCGAAAAGCCCAAAAAAAAAAGAAACCTCATTTTTTAGTCTATGCCCGATGCCGGAAAATTAATGAATTTTTCCCGCCATTACGAAATTTATTAGTCTATGGCCGATGCGCGCGTATAGGAAAACTGATTAATTTTTCCCGCCATTACGAAACATTTTTCACAACTCGTCTCGTTTTCTCTTTTGAAGTTATTTAGTTAGTTATTAAATAAGATGTCTGCAAATACAATTTATGAAGAAAAATAGTTAATTATAATTTTACTAACTGCACATTTACTAATTGTTTCTCTAAATAAACTTTTTATCTACTATGTAAAATGGTTTTTTATTTAAGTATTATTTTATTCAGAAGTGTGTTGAAAAACGTTATGTGTATTGATGATTACCGTCCTCGGCTCCTTAAGACCCTCGCCTGACGGCTCGGGCCTCAATGCCACTCAGCGGTAATCACCAACATTACACACTTGTACCATAATGTACTATTATCTTCTATCATGCTATTAATGTTACTTATTGCCAACATCAAAACAATCAATGATATTATGATCATTATATCATCCAAACGCGTGATAGTGTGAATTTCAAAAAAAGAACATTCTCATGCCTCAATGATCATGCCCTGCTGGGGAGCCCCTTTTTCTTTTTCACCTTATTCTGAATTCCAACTTCAATGTTAAACATAGCGATACATTTTTAAACTTTATCATCCATTCATTGACTCTTCGATCTCAAACGATATAAATATGTTGATGTTGTAAATTATTCGAATTAATAATGTATATATTAGCGTTAAGATATATTTAAGCCGGCTTAATTATAACATGTATGGCTTATAAAATAAATGAGATTAAAAAAAAAACATTCTCATGCAATGATTTTTTTTTACCGCCAGATCGCATAAATGTTGAAAAAAGAACAATAAATTGTAGACTAATTCGTAATTTCGGATTCTAGTCTTATCGTGTTATTTCCCGCCATTTATTTATAGTTATATAGTTCTTACAACACTGTACAACACCCTATGGTATGAGAATCTTTTATAGAGGACTAGCTTTTGCCCGCGACTTCGTTCGAGTGGACTTCAGGTTCGTCCCGTCTAGTCTAGTAATAAGTAAGAAATACGGTAACTAAGCACTGCAGAGCCCTAATCATAGGCCTATAGGTAGCTACTGCAGTATGCTCCTATAAACTACATTTAACGATCTTTTTCCTTTTGTGGGTTATTCCTAAGAGATAAACATATACCATCACGGTCTTTTTTGTAGACATTTTTAAGTTGTACAATACTGTAGTAAATTGTTTTGATCTATCTTGTAGGATTCAGTCAGCGTTTGCAATGTAAGCGCAAAAAATGTGTTTTTTTTACGACCTCATAGAAACCTCAAAAATTGTAGCCTATGTGTTATTCTGATGTATAAGCTATATTGTGGTAAAGTTTCATTCAAATCCATTCAGTAGTTTTAACGTGAAAGAGTAGGTAACAAACATCTATACTTACAAGCTTTCGCCTTTATATCTTTTATAGAGGATTCACATCATGATTGTAGATAAAGTCTTATATGCAACTGGTATAATTAGGTATTAAAACACTCATGTGATACTATTATCACACCCGGCTACGCCTCGTGTGATAAACCCACATTGGTGTTGAAGTACTAGATTACTATAGAAATCTTTAGAAATTCTTATTAAAGCTAACCGAAGGTTTAAAAAAAATTTTCATCGCATACGCTGCGAAGAGTATTAATGATAGGACAAAAAAATGTTCGACAATATTATAGAATATATCAATATCTACAAAAATCTTCGCGATATCATATGTCTAAATATTGTAGTTACGTCACTATAACTACTTTTTTACATTTAATATCAATACATAGTATAAAACAAAGTCGCTTTCGCTGTATGTCCGTATGTATGCTTAGATCTTTAAAACTACGCAACGGATTTTGACGCGGTTTTTTTTAGTAGATAGAGTGATTCTTAAGGAAGGTTTGTATGTATAATAAATGCATAATATAGTAGAGAAACACTGATAAATTTAAAGGTTTCTAATGTGATGTCGTAAATAAGCACGTTTTTTTTGCGCTTATATTGCAAACGCTGGCTGAACCCTACGAGATAGACCAAAATAATGTACTACAGTATTGTACAACTTACAAAAATCCACAAAAAAGTCCGCGATGGTATATGTCTATCTCTTAGGGATAACCCACCATAACCATTTTTTCACTGCACCCGTGCGAAGCCGGGGCGGGTCGCTAGTTATCTATAAAATAAGTAGGAACAAAAAACTGCCACTTTACAAATCTTTTGGACAGGACGAAGTCTGTCGGGTCGGCTATAACCTATAAACAAACTTCTGTAATTTCTTATTGTCACATGGAGTGTCCTCATTCACAATCAAAAAATCCCCCAATAACAAAGATGTCAGTTACAATAGCGGCGTAGCTTTTCGACATTCACAAGTGCTTGTAACAGCCCAGACTGAATAAATGAATTTGAATTTGAATATCATTAGCGTGATCACGGTTTAACTGTCAAAATGTCAATATTTATAAATACAAAAATAGAATTGAAGGAGTTCACAAATATACATACATATCTTTATATATACATATTGTGATCAAGAGTAGCAGTTACAGACGAGCGTGCATGAAACTATTAGAGAAAGTCGAGGAAGCTAGGGAACTATATTTGAACTACCCCAAATGGAAAGGAGGCCTCAGTTACACATATGCATATTAAGATGTTAAGATTCTGTCATGTTGTTAAATGAAGTGATGTTGATACTATAAAAGACTACAAACCTGTGGTAAAATAATTTGTTGTTTGAAATTAATCTGATAATACCAAATTTTGATAATAGATAAAATCTTTCTTTACAAACGTACGTAGAACAGACTGCACAATATAATCGCAATAACCAACTGCTGCACGCATCATCTTGTATCATTGTATTGTCGATCACCAACTGCTGCACGCATCATCTTGTATTGTATCATTGCAACTGTCGATCACCAACTGCTGCACGCATCATCTTGTATTGTATCATTGCATTGTCAATCACCAACTGCTGCACGCATCATCTTGTATTGTATCATTGTATTGTCGATCACCAACTGCTGCACGCATCATCTTGTATTGTATCATTGCAACTGTCGATCACCAACTGCTGCACGCATCATCTTGTATTGTATCATTGTATTGTCGATCACCAACTGCTGCACGCATCATCTTGTATTGTATCATTGCAACTGTCGATCACCAACTGCTGCACGCATCATCTTGTATTGTATCATTGCATTGTCAATCACCAACTGCTGCACGCATCATCTTGTATTGTATCATTGTATTGTCGATCACCAACTGCTGCACGCATCATCTTGTATTGTATCATTGCAACTGTCGATCACCAACTGCTGCACGCATCATCTTGTATTGTATCATTGTATTGTCAATCACCAACTGCTGCACGCATCATCTTGTATTGTATCATTGTATTGTCAATCGCCGTTCCGTCAAGTAAATTATATCTTCTATTCTACGCAGTATAGCTGGCTCTTTTGTTTTCGGCAAGCATGAACAATAAGCGGGACGGGAAGCGTGTGGGACGCGGGGGCGCATAGTAGTATCAACGAAAAGGCTCTAAAATTTGCAGATATGTACATTTCAAATGGACCACATTATACTTCAACACGAAATTATTACTCTGCGCTGCGACATATTTCTAAAAGCAAGGTCATCCTCAGGTCTTGATTAATTTCTGGGAATTGGTTTCCTATGAGAAATATCCAAATTTAAAGAAATGTATTGAACAACTGCATTCGTGTTTTGGTTCCACATATTTATGTGAGTCGGCATTTTCCACACTACATACCTGATTTTGCTAATTTAGCTGAAGATACTCAAGCGCAATGCTCACACTAATAACATATAAATAACTATTTAAAAAAAAATATTTTTTATTTATGTATTTTTTTTAACAAAATATAAACTACAACATTATTTCTGTAATAAACTATGCAGTTCCATTTAAGTTTTCAATGATGTAATTGGTAGATCGCACAGGGTTTCGCCAGATCTCGAACAGGAGATCTCGGGTCTGATCAAATCGGCCACCCCTGTACTATACTATATACATTATTTGATATTTAGTCAACACCAAATGTGTTTGTGGGTTACCTGGTAGACAGTGTCTTTGGGGAAGTACATGAGCGCGAATTTGGTGGCGTTCCAGAGCTTGTTGCAGAAGAAGCGGTAGCCCTGCACGCGCAGGATGTCCAGGTTCAGGTCGCGGCCTTGCGTCATCGCGCATAACGCGAACCTGCAACAAAAAACTTTGCTTACAAAAAATAAAAAAAAAGTAAAAAAATATTTTTTTTTTTAATACAAGCTTTTATTAAATGCGCTAAAAAGAACAAAATAAACTTTTACATATAAAAGCTTGTCGTTAAAAGTATTCTATAAGTAAGTGAATCTCGCGTCGTTAAAAGTATTCTATATGTAAGTAAATCTCGCGACTAGGGATTACGCGACTAGGGATTACGGATCCGGCATCATTTAATGGTTACCGGATCCGGTACCAATATACCGGATCCGAAGATCGGATCCGGTGCTAGCAGTTAGTAATCATGATGGTATCTGTCATAATCTTAAATACCTATAAGACTTGTTTGTTAAATTTCTCAAACACTTTAATAATGATTTTGATCTCATTTCAGTTAATTACGTAAGGTTAATTGTATCTATTAGATATTATATCTATTAGATATTATAGTTACTTGATAATTAATATTGTTACTTATAAATTGATCTATCTGTGAAAGTGAAATCTAGAAAGACCGAGCTACTCGTTACGTCGTAAAATTATTACTAGTTACCTACACTACTAAATTTTAATTGTTTTCTTGTTGTATATTTGTCTTAACATTGGTTAGGAAATAAAGTCGATTTTATATATTTGTGATTTATTTGTTATAAACTACCTACATATAAGTGCAGTGATACTTGATTAACTCACTTATATTGTACTAAAAAGCGAAAATCATCATGATATAATCAATCAAGGATTGATGGGAATCCGGTCGTAGCCGGCCAGACTGAAAATGACACCGGCAACCACTAATCACGACAAGCTTTTATATGTAAAAATTTATTTGGTTCTTTTTAGCGCATTTAATAAAAGCTTGTATTTATAAAAAAAATACTTTTAATTTATTTTCAGACTAAAAAACCAAGCTTAGCAACAAACCCTTTCATTTGATACCTATATTGTAGGGGTGCATTATAAATAATTGGTCCGCCATCATGGGAAGGTCCGCCATATTGGATTAAGAGTGACGTCACATTATTTATCGAGGTGTTCTTTGCAAGCCCTTTCATTTGATACCCATATGTAGGGGTGCATTAAAAATATTTACCGTGAGAGAGCCATGCTTCGGCAGGAATTGGGCCGGCTCGACCAGAGTGATACCAAGGCCTCACAGAAAACCGGCGTAAAATAGCGCTTGCGCTGTGTTTCGCCGAGTGAGTGAAGGTATCGGAGACTCAACCCCCCATTCTCCCTTATTCCCTTTTAAAAGGCCGGCAACGCATCTGTGACTCCTCTGGTGTTACGAGTGTCCATGGGCAACGGTTATCGCTTACCATCAGGTGATGCGTTTGCTCGTTTGCTGCCCTATCCTATAAAAAAAAATAATAATCGATCCGCCATCTTGGATTTCCACGCATTGTCATCCGACTTACACGTGCATGCAAAATTTCAGCTCAATCGGAGACCGGGAAGTGGGTCAAATTAAGATTCCAAAATTTTCTTACATAGTTACAAGTGAAGCTAATATACAAGCTTGTAAAAATCAAATATTAAAACTGTGTAGTTTTCATAAAAAAAAGTTGGTATGAATAAATCAATAGGACACATTAGTCAGGCCATGATACTTTCATATTGGTGACAAACCTCCAAAAGACGAACATATTTAAAGATCATCTTCATCATACCATCACCACTGAGGATTACGAGTCTAAGTTAAGACGATTAGGCTTTAGTAAACCATGCTGGCCAAGTGCAAATCAGTCAACTTAAGATACTCCTTAGAATTTTTTTCACAGATGAGGAGGTTTTCCTTCAGCGTAGGAGCATAGACTAAAAGTACTGCGATGCTCCAACTCTATTTGAGGATATTCCTATTTATATCCTTTACTTTTATTTGCAGTGAAACAAAACTTTCTCTTTGATATAACTATGTGCGATTTTGAGCGCCCTTATAAGAATAATGATAGGTGTGGCCCAGTTTCGGTTCCCTATCTCATCACTGCTACACGTACACAACAAATAAAATAATAGTTATTTGTGCAACAAGTGAGCAAAGTTGATGTTTGCTGCGCGTGCTGATTTGAGTCCCGAGCAAGCGAAGGATTCTGTTTGAATCACGAGCGAAGCGAGTGATTCTAGAGTAGAATCCTGAGCGTGTCGAGGGATTCAAAGGCACGAGATGCAAACAACTTTGCTCTCGTGTGACACACATAACTTTTCACTTCAGCAGCGAGAACAAATATCATACCTACTTTGGAAATAAAATAAGACACAGGAACGAGTATATTGTAAAATAACTCATTTAAATTCAAAATTATACAACAAATTAAAAGTTAAACATAGTCTGTATGGTTATCCCATTAGTTACTATACATAGGTTACTATAATCTGTGGTTAGCTTTGTCTCACTAGTGAGTAAAAATCGATTTTACTCACTGATTTTAAGCAGCAAAACCTTCATGTTTGAGCTACTGAAGTGAAAAATATATTTGTTACACTTACACCAATTTGCCTAGCCCAAACTAAGCTCTGTAAGGCTTGTGCTATGGGATCTAATAATTAATTTTTATTGAAATATATATCAACAACCATGACTAAGGTACAAATGCTCGTATTCATCACACAAACATCTGCCCCCACCGGGATTCGAACCCGGGACCTCAGAGATGGCGACACCTTGAAACCGGTGTACTATCCACTCGACTATGGAGGTCGTCGAATACTTTTGTCTTCGGCAGCAGTTCTTAGCCCATCTGATAAGAATACGTCGCGAACTTCCCGAACGCAGCACAGCTGAGTGGAACCCATAGTTTGATTGCTTTCTGGAACTGGAACCTATCAACTAGTCTCTTTATCCCTCTCATCTCATGAACATGATCTATAGTCATAAACATGAATTTCCAGTATATATATATATATTTTATGTTTTGTTTTGTTTTGTTTATCCTTTGATACTCGGTAATCCAATCCAATCATGAGTTTTGTTATTCCAAGATAAAAGATGTTATTCGCTGCATGTTAACAATACAATAAGTAGAATGTACATATCTTGGGTTTCAACCTAGCTTTTAAGGTACGATATAGATTGTTTTTGTTTTTTTTTTTAATTAGCTGTAACCTGTTTTGTATGTATAATTAAATACAATAAAATAAAATAAACGTATAGAGGATCCAACAACTAGTTATAGACATGAAAGTGGATGGACGTGTGGGGAGAAGAAGACAGAAGAAAAGATGGATGGACTGTATGAATGATATGTTGAAGAAGGGAGTGTGTAGATGGATGGACTGTGTGAATGATACGTTGAAGAAGGGAATGTGTAGATGGATGGACTGTGTGAATGATATGTTGAAGAAGGGAGTGTGTAGATGGATGGACTGTGTGAATGATACGTTGAAGAAGGGAATGTGTAGATGGATGGACTGTGTGAATGATATGTTGAAGAAGGGAGTGTGTAGATGGATGGACTGTGTGAATGATATGTTGAAGAAGGGAGTGTGTAGATGGATGGACTGTGTGAATGATACGTTGAAGAAGGGAATGTGTAGATGGATGGACTGTGTGAATGATATGTTGAAGAAGGGAGTGTGTAGATGGATGGACTGTGTGAATGATATGTTGAAGAAGGGAGTGTATATCGAAATGACGAGAGATGGATGGACTGTGTGAATGATATGTTGAAGAAGGGAGTGTGTAGATGGATGGACTGTGTGAATGATGTTGAAGAAGGGAGTGTGTATCGAGTGGATGAGGAATACATGTTACGTCGACCCCAAATAAAATTGGGAACAGGGCAAAAGAAAGAGAATCCAACAACTTACCTAAGAGCATCCGTTCCACATTCAGGGATGCCGTTAGGATAGTCTTGTTTTTGACCTTGCTTCGCTTGTTCCACTTCTTTAGCGTCCAGATTGGAGTCCAGCAGCTGGGCGTGAAGTGCTTCTAAGGTCACGCCTCGCACAACGTCCACTGGGTCGATGACGTTGCCCAGAGACTTGGACATCTTGCGGCCGTGCGCGTCACGAACCATAGGGTGGAGGTATACTTCTCTATGGTACAGTAAAAAAGCAACATTACCAAAAGGTAATATAAGGTAAATTTGCAGTGTTATAATGACAGCAGTCAGTATCTGCTAAAGTTAACACAATTGGGTAGACGACAATTTTTTAAATTCTATATATAATATATCTAAATAAAAGAGTACTTTTTTCAGTGAGAAATATTGTAGAACCAACAGTACACCTGCACCTATAACTTTGGAAGATACATCGTCATGTTTGCGGCGCTGTCGCGGGTCGTTCAAAAACGCTCCATACTAAGAACACTGCAATCGTGACGTCATAACTAAGTAAACTCGTCTAATTTGTATGAGCGTATAAACAAATTTTAAAATAACTTTGTTGTTTGTACGTTTATAAGTATATAAAAAAATGTTACATTTAATGTGAGAATGCTAGAAACGCGGTTGTTTCATTAGAATTACGTAAATAATAATTGCTCTTTTTTAGAAATTTAAAGACAATATAAATGAATAATTAAACTGAAATTCCTATATTGACATACTTTCATTAGATATAAATTGCTCAAATCAGATAATTATAGTATAAAAACGGCAATAATCAGTTGTAGTCGTCTACCCTATTATAGTAATACTTTTTGAAATAATTAAACCAAACAATCCCTTTTCAATAAACTTCCCTTAACTTTGCAAACAATATCGACAACATATGTAATTTTTGTATGAAAACTTTGTACAGCTCCCCTAGCGGTAACGTAATTGTAATATTTTTTCATATTAAATTGACATTACTTCTGTAGTTTACTATACATCAAACACATATTAAAAACGATAGCAAACTCGTGATAAAGTCACTGGTCGACATAACGAAGTCGGCTAGTGAGACGTGCATGATTCTTACACTGATAGATTATACTATCGTTAGATCGACAAACTAAAATATTTCATATTTACTTTTATAATTATACTTACTTGAATGGCAATTTTCCTAAAAGACGTTGTCCGAAGAACACCATTCTGGCCACCCAGAAGAAGAGGATGTCGTGCCCGGTCTCAAGCAATGTGCCCGGGTAGAAGGCCTGCGCACGAATTTTTGAAACAATAGAAAACCAAGTCGCATTCGAAATCGTGAAATTCGTATACGAATTACCGAATTCACTATTTCTGAACTTTCATTTCGTGCGTTGTGCAACGAGTGGTTCAACCCACCCGTTTTTGATTTCTACTAGTAGAATATCCAAGTCTAAAGTGACGTTGACATTGATAAATTTACTCTGGTTAACTAGTAGAATATCCAACTCTAAAGTGACGTTGACATTGATAAATTTACTCTGGTTAATGTTAGGTACACAATAAGAAGTAAATATTGTTTGAGTACATATATTTAAATTTTTGTTGTTGTGATTTTTAATTTTTCTGCGTGAAACAGAATCTAATTAAGAATTTGTTTTTAATAACAACACTGAATTCGAGTGATTCAAAAATCTATAAAATTGTAAGCAGTAGAAAATAATTTCGCGCACGATTTTTATGCGTATTCGAATTCCAAATTCACGTCTAATGATTCAAAAATAAGTCTACTGGTCGAAAGGGGGCAAATATACAAGAAATATTGTTTTTGAAATCTATTTAAAAATTTGTAATTCAACATACCCTAATAAGTATTTATTCACTTACATGTTACTGAAAACAAAATTATAATTTTCCCCTACATAATAAGCTATTTTCCAATAGGTAATAAGACATGTCAACATAATATTGTATTCGGCTGTACATTCATTGATCTCTTTGCCTGAAATGACCTTGAAACATGCGGTGAAATTGGGTAGACGACAATTTTTTAAATTCAATATATAATAGAGTACTCTTTTAAGTGAGAAATATTGTAACCAACAGTACACCTGCACCTATTACTGTTGAAGATACAGCGACATGTTGCGGCGCTGTCGCGTGTCGCTCAAAAACGCTCCATACTAAGAACATTGCAATCGTGACAACATAACTCAGTAAACTCGTCAAATTTGTATGAGCGTATAAAGAAAGAAGATTGGCAGGAAACCATACATTGTTGGTACCATAGTTAGACTAAGTGTACGGCGATAAAAATACCATGTATTTCTTCGTTTTTAATAATATAACAAAAAAGGTAATCGCACCATATGTCTGCAACTGCTAAATAAAAAGATAAACTCATTTAAAAAATAGAGCATAGAGGTAACGAAACGTTATAAATCACTTATGTTTTGACTTTTGCGACGCTTTGTCGATAACTATGTGTTATCAAAACGTTGTATATGTCAAAATATGTGATTGATTTAATATTGCATAATCTAATGCACGACACGACCATAAATGATATTGCATGTGACCATAGACAAAGTAGTAGAAGCCACGTACGTTAACATAATATACTAATCTGTGACGTTACTTGACTTTGCCAGTTGACATAATGGTGACAGATTTTTCATTTATATCTAAAAATACAGGACTCAGCTAGGAATAGTAATATTACATTCATAAATTCTAGTGATATTATCGGTATTCTTACTGTCATTAATCAATTATCAGAATATGTATTAATCTATAATCGATATATCTGTAACGAATGAAATAGTTATTTTTCTTATGCATATTGCGTTTTAATATTGCTTGGCACATAAATACGTTTTGTTATCAATATTCCCTGAAATTGTAACTTCAATTTTTCTTTATTTACAAAAGTTATAGATTTTTCTCAGTTAAAGAAAAATAGGTAACCAGTTACCGTTTACAAAATATTAAAAAATCAGAATCGTACATTTAACAATGTAATGGGTACCAGGCTTGCCAATCTTCTTTAAAATAACTTTGTTATTTGTACGTTTATAGGTATCTCTCTATATAAAAATGTTACATTAATGTGAGAATGCTAGAAATGTGTTCGTTTCATTAGAATTACGTAAATAATAATTGGTAATTTTTTAGAAATCTAAAAACAATATAAATTAATAATTAAACTGAATTTCTATATTGACATACTTTCATGAGATATAAATTGCTCAAATCAGATAATCATAGTATTCGTCTACCCTATTACTCGGTACTACTGTGACATTACATCTTATGTTACAAATTGATAACGTACACTGTTGTTTTTGGGTTTGCAAGTGTGGTACGAATCTCATGGGAATCGCAAGTACAATAGGCGACTGAAACCACTCACTACATATTACTATTAGAGGGGCATATGGCCCCTCTAATATATATTATATAAACATCTCTAAAAACTCACCTTCAAATCCTCTGTCTCGTCTGGCCACCCGAATATGGAGAATGGGAACAGTCCCGAAGAGAACCACGTATCGAGCACATCCTCATCTCTCACTAATTTTAAATCTTCCGGAGGCACTTCGAACTCGGCTGAAGCTTTCGCCAACGCCTCCTCTTCCGTGTGCCCAGATACCCATAGCTCTTCGTCGGTCTATTGCGATAAAAACAGTTTTTAGACCAATAGACACAGCTGGTGATTACATCGTTATGATGTTAATTGTTAAAAAACAAAGTTAATATTTCCATTAGGGGTTAACTAATAAGTTAACCTTAAAAATATTAACTTCCATTGATTGTCTACAAATCCGTTAACCGTTAATCCAGGACCTATTATTAACCAAAAACACAAACGCCTATTTTTGAAGCAACCGAATCCAAATCAAATCGAACGGGAAACAAAAAAACGAACGTGATTAAGATTGCATAATCACGTGATCAGGATTAACGACTAGCGTTAAATTGCGTTACTTTTATTTTTTTTAACGAAATTGAGTTTAACGAAACCAACTATTTGATCAGCTACGGCAATTAGCGTGATAAACTTGCATTTCAAGCAGGGCTGCAAGTAAATAATCTCAGATATATGATTTAGTATCTGTTACTATACGAAATTTGATCGCATTCCCATTCTATAAATAGACTTTTTTCTTAATTTCATAAAATAAACGTGACCTGTACTGTTTAATTCTTTGGACTTGTTACTTCTATTTAAGAAAAGAGTAACATTTCAAATTAAGACATTTACAAAAGCAGAAACTTGTAAATATTCGGATTACACATTTTCAGTCATGCAATGTTAGAAAGTTAACAAACTGACTGTACTATTTATATTAACATGACAAACAGCACATTACACAAACAAAATTACATATTCAATAGCTTCACCAACTAGAGAACACGGTCAGCGTTTTTTTCATAAAAAGAAGCGAATTTACACTAAATAATGTTATGTTCTTTCTAGCATATGTTTATTATAGAAATTAATTTAAGTCATCAAAGTGCAATATAGATAATATGTGCATTGTTCCGGAATTATTTGATGACACATAGAATAAAACCGATTAAAAATACGCTAGGCCGATAGTCAAAATACTATTTGAAGACTAGCTTTATGATGAGGAATGGATGTCATTCTCAATAATGTATTGATAAGCTCTTTACAAGTAGGTTTCCGATTTAATAATTAAAAAACTTTACCACTATTCGACCTTGATTGAGCATGTGTTAAATAATGAATGAAAAGAAAAGATCCAATCAACAAAATTAGCAAAATAGAGTATTATCCCACTTATGCTATATAATTTAATAATTATAAAAGGAAACATAAGTTACATATGAAATGAATATTTAAGTTTAAAAAAATGTTTCTCAATTCTCACTTCATGCCGATTGGACCCTTTCCGTATCACTACGTCCGAATCTCAAATCAGAAAATGCTGCACTAAATCTTGCTACTACCTATAGTTGCGAATACCTAGTTTTTTTCTTCAGTAAATAATACTATGCATTTTTACAATTACAATATTTCAATTTGCAATATAAAAGCACAACTATTGCGAGCAATCTCAAACTCGACATGTAAAAGTCTGCTGCGTTACTGTGTGCATACGTATTGGACCAAGAATCTACTGTGTCAATTGCGAAATCAAATACTACATGCAGGTAACGTGAAATGAGTGCTGATTTGATATGAACGAGTTCAGTAATATATATTAATATTAGTTACATTGAAAATGAGTTTATCTGCCTAGTGGATAAGATCTAAAATACTTAAAGACAAGATTTTTGTTTACATTCACTGGTATGACTAGATTAAAATGAAAATAAACGTAGAAACTACAATAAATTGAAAAATCTATGATAGTGTATGATGGATGACGCTCGCAAGATTCTCGCAAGAATTATTTATTGACTTCATATGTACTAACAAAAATACATCATGATTTTATGTGAAACATTCAAAGAATAAATAAAGAAATCGATTGAATAATTAATCTGCATTATTAATCAAAATTACGCACGTAGCACGAAGATATGTAACCGTCACACACATTGCACGCCAGACGCGTTTACTGTGGTTCATTTCTTACAAATCACACGATTCATTTTCATGCAAGCTTTATCATTCAGGTTGCTAGACTATCTAGATCGCACGACATTTTCTGCGAGTCAAGCTTACTTACAAATGTGTTAATATTTGATAAACATTGCAATAAGTTTCTTGCAAGCTTTAGAAAACCAAATTAAATGAATGATTTATCTACGTTATCATTCGCAAACATGCACGTAGCATCACACTCACGTACTCGTCAGAAGTGCGTACAAAAAAAGCGAACGCAAATGCATTTACTGCAATCTACGGTTGTAATTTCTTAACTACAAATATGCTACTGTTATCAGGTAAACATACAAATGATTTTGTTAGAAGCTTAACAAAATGAACGATACATCTGCATACATATTGAAAATCGTGCACGTAGTCGCACAAACGCACAAACCGTACTTCGTAGTAATGGGTGCACATGGGCGCGATATTCAGGTGCTGGAGACGTATTTTTGTTTTGAATATTTGGAATTCGAATACGAATACAAATCGTGCGCGAAATTATTTTCTACTGCTTACAATTTTTTAGATTTTTGAATTACTTGAATTCTTTCTATTTTATAGATTTTCTAATCACTCGAATTCAGTGTTGTCATTAAAAACAAATTCATAATTAGATTCCGTTTTACGCAGAAAAATTAAAAATCACAAAACAATATTTACTTATTATTATGTATCTATTAGCAAGCTTTACATTCACCAGATTAAATTTATCACTGTCAACGTCACTTCAACGTTGGATATTCTACTAGTAGAAATCAAAAACGAGTGGGTTGAACCACTCGTTGCACAACGCACGAAAGGAAAGTTCAGAAATAGTGAATTCGCTAATTCGTATACGAATCTCACGATTTCGAATGCGAATTGGTTTTCTATTGTTTCAAAAATTCGTCTCCAGGTGTAGGCAGAGATCACAGGCGTTACTTTCGAATCATTCGTCTTCCGTCTAAAAATCATCGCGTCTTCTGCACTTTATGGTTATTGATTTTGGTGTCTTCCCCATGGGGGTAGGTAGAGATCACAGGTTTCCACTTGCTACGATCCAAACATACTTCCCTAGCTTCCTCGGCTTTCATTATTACTTTCATGCACGTTTGTCGGTTACGAGTATTCTTACCTTATTCTTATTCGTATTCTTACCCTTGACCTTACTTCAGTATACACCTATTATTTAGTCCAAGTATGTTCGTTTAGACCAGTGAATTCCAAACTGGTCTATATCGACCCCTAGGGGTCTATGACAACCTATGGCAGCGGGCGTACCCCAGGGTTCCGTACTGGGTCCCCTGCTATGGAACCTGAGGTACAACTGGGTCCTGCGAGGCAACCTCCTGCCACGAACGGAGGTTGTCTGCTTCGCCGACGACACATTGGTCGCGGCGAGGGATAAAACCGGGGAGGAGGCGGTCCACCATGCGTCGGTCGCCGCATCGCTGGTGGTCCGACGCATCCGCCTCCTGGGCTTAGACGTGGCCCTCGACAAAACGAGGGCCATCATGTTCCGAACACTCCGTAGCAGGATCCCATCGGGGCTCCGCGTCCGAGTGGAGGGGGTCCACATACCGGTCGAGGCATACCTCAAATACCTCGGCCTGGTCCTGGATCCCCGATGGAGTTTCAAGGAGCATTTTAAGCTCCTCGCTCCACGGCTGATTGCCGCTGCAGCCGCACTCGGACGGGTCCTCCCCAACGTGGGAGGACCAGGATCGGCGTGCCGTCGACTGTATCACGGGGTTATACGGTCGATGGCATTCTACGGAGCCCCGGTGTGGGCGGAGTGCCTCTCCCCCCGCACGGTGGCCCTATTGCGACGTCCGCAGAGAGTCATCGCGGCCCAGGCCGTGCGAGCCTATTGCACGGTCAGCCACGGCGCGGCATGCGTCCTAGCGGGCCATACGCCGGAACGGCTCGCCCCACAAGAAATAGAGGGAGTCCGTGCCCGGGTGCAGAGGGAGGCTCTGCACCGATGGGGCGAGGCACTCGCCTTCCCAGCTGCCGGCCACCGGACGATCGAAGCCGTTCGTCCAGCACCCCGTTATGTGCCCCGCATGGGCCTAGAGAACACTGGGGGGTTTTAGTGGGTAGGCCGGTCCTCTCAGACCCGAGAGCCCCACACACGGCCGCGCCTAGCCAGCGCGGTGTCAATGCATTTCCCCCCCAAAAAAAAAATGGATCTATGACAACCTGCAAGGCGTCTACGTCAACGAAACAAAAATTTGGAGGTCCATAAAATGAAAACGAGGGTCCACGATAATACTTACATTATACTATCTTCTAATATAAAGACATAAAATCATTTATAAAAGTATCTATGAAACAAAAAAATACTATAAATGTTGATAACATTTGGTAAGTTGTAGGATATAGGTATTCAATAACAGGAAAACCGAAAAACATGGGAAAGGGTCTACGACACAAAAAGCATTTGGGAACCTCTGGTCTAGACCCATTCACATTTGCCTTATTAATTTCTTTCGTCATTCATCTCTCAACCGTCTTTTCTACGAAAATCAACATTAAATAGAGAAGATGCAATATTTTTATTTTTGTGCTCATTTTAAGGAACTCCACGTAGAATAGACCACAAGTATATTAAAAAATGTCATGTCAATCACTTTTACTACAACTTATAACCTCAAATAAGCTGTCATAACAGGAGTGACGTCACTGAACGCTGATTGGTGTTTTAAATCCGTTCCATTCCACGTTACTTTTGATTTGTAATTATTGTTAAAAAACAACATTATTTCAAATATAAATATAAACCTTGCAGTGACATTTTAATAAAAAAAAATTCATAAATATTATAATTGCATGTTCCCCATTACGGTAAAAATAAAGAATTAATATCACGTTCGCGACTGGTTACATTCAACGAATGATGCAAAAATAAGCCCCTAGCTAGTCATAAGTTAGCTAGCATATGTTAAAACAGTCCAATAGTTTTGTAGCAAGCTCAAAGAGGTGATGGGTGAGAACGGCGCAAGCGCATGCGTCGTACTTGCAGGGCGCTGGGCGGGTGCCGGCAGCGCACCCGCGCGCGCTTCTTGCGGCCGGAGCGCGTGCGGCGGCGGTGCGGCTTCACCTGCGGCGCCGCGCCCTCCTGCCCGCCGGCAACGCACAAACCACGCTCTTACGCCCGTTACCACAGAACGAACCCCGCTACCGTTCGAGGTACCAAGATTCGTCGTCGTAAAATTCACTATTTTGACGTGACAACCTCTATTAAATTGGTACGGCGTGGAGTCATTCTCGAAAACACCGTAACGGCCGAATCTGACGCCACACGGAGTCCACGAACGGCGTAACGGCCGATCTGACGCCACACGGCAACGTAATAAAAATATAAATGTTATACATTACTTTATTTTAAATATTTTTTCCTGTAAGTTAACATTTTGAATTAATATTCGGAATATTCGAATTAATTTTGTGTATTAAATATTGTTAGTGTTCATAGATAAAATTGTTAAATAAGTCATTTGACATATTGCTATTAATTATTAATTCATTTTGTCCTTAAGATTTTGAATTAACATTTGGATTATTCAAATTAATTTTGTTTATTTGATATTATTTTTGACGTGACGTCTATTAAATTGATACGGCGTGGAGTCATCCTCGAAAACACCGTAACGGCCGAATCTGACGCCACACGGAGCCACGCACATTACTCATAATAATTAATTTATGTATAACTTCAGAAGCAGAAAATTTAAACAAACTATTAAATAAAAATATTAATGTTATACATTACTTTATTTAAATAATTTTATTGCACCCAGAAAAAATTACCATGTAATAGCCGTTGTCACGTTAAAATATCGGCAGTAGACGGAGTTCTACAGACAACCAATTTTTAACGTGAAACGTCTTTAACATCGCGCCGAAACATACGAGTACCATAGTACATTACTGCAGCAGCCAGCAATAGAGGCATTGATGGACGAACATGTACACACATACGTAAGTCCATCAATGCCTAGTTGTGGCCAATGCTTGTATAGTACTTTTCTCAAATAATGCGCAGAAATTAAAACTAAGTTGGTACTACTTAGTCAAAAGAACTGCTAAGCTATCAGGGAAGCTAAAAAAATGGAGTTACTTCTCCCGTTTTCCCAAAATTTCTCTTCACTACTCTGCTCCTATTGATTGTAACGTAATGGAAAGTATTCTATAACCTGCCCAGGAGTATAAAGAATAATTATACCAATGTTTCGTTAAAATCCGTCCAGTAGTTTTTGTTTCTATAAGGAACATACAGACAGACAGACAGACAAAAATTTTACTGATTGCATTTTTGGCATCAGTATCGATCCCTAATCACCCCCTGATAGTTATTTTGGAAGACTCTACAGATTTATTATAAGTATAGAATAATTTTCAAACTCAATGACCAACAATGAACAAAATTTTTCACGCGCCAAAGGATTCGTTTGTTTTTTTGTTCATTATAAAACAGGTCAGTTTTGCAAGCCAGTTCGATATTTAAATAAAACTCTGATCAGTTGCCTCCTTGGTTTGCTATTTTTCGGAGCAACAAATCGTTCTATTTTTTAAATACACGATAGATATGAATTTACATGTATATTTATTTGGCCGCTAAAACACGACAGATATGGATTTTCATACATTTTTTGCCGGCCGCTGCTCGCATGTATTTGGCCAGTACAGCAATGTCGATTTATCTCGAAGAAGGTTGTCAAAATAATGCTCAAATTTCCAAGCATGTTTGAGAAAAGGTCTATATCATCGTACCTTAATGATTAAAAAACTATTAGTCTTAGAAACAAAAATGTGATGTGCATATATTTCATTATATAGTCAGCTCGCTGTAGTGACATTGAGTTTTATATTAAAAAATATTTAAAGCACCGTTAATGTTGTTTTTATTAATCTTTTACTTTAAAAGCGATTCCCTAATATAAACGTTTCACGTTAAAACCAACGGCCGTGTGCCCCGGCATAACCCCACCCAATTTTTTAATATTCTTTATTCTTAACCTTGGATACAGTCCTTCAATCGTATACATTTTAACATTAGATATTAACAAAACGTAAGTTAACTTATACGTAATTTAACTAATGTGATAATTATCCTAGAATAATTTTAGATTTTTCCTACACTGTTTACTATATACTTAAATAGAGGCAGATAATAATTTGGGTTGGAAAGAAGATCTTGTGAAGAAGAAGGCGGCGGGGAACACTTTGGTTATTGTTGGAACTATCACAATCAATGTCATTAAAGTCTGAGGTTAAAACTAAACGTAAGTTACACGTTGCACAATTTTCCAATGGGATTAACCATATTGGGATTTTTATCCTGTGCCACATCACAGAGTGCAGTCATAAACATAGAATCTCACACGCATATAGACACAGTCCAGATTTGTTTTATGTAGGTTACACAAAATATTTGACCAGTGCGGGAATCGAACCCGCGACCCGTTGCGTAGTAACCAATCACTCAAAGTGTCGTCAAAACTTTTCAATATATTCGAATAAGTTTTGTATTATTAATTTCATTATACTGTTTATAACGACACTTATCACAGTCTTCCTCGTCAAATATACTTCCGGTACCGTCACATACCGGGTAGATTATCACCCTCCACGACACGGCGATTTTAAGTGTCCAAGCCACTAGATGGCGCGCATCATTTCGTCGACTCTTTTGTACGGACCCTCATTACATCAGTCAATTTATAAAGTTATTAAACGTTTTCTGATAAAAACTGGCCAAGTCAAATCTAACCTACTTTAAGCTCTCACATGTTTAAATAAAAACAGCAATTATTATTATAGGTGTCCAATAAAGCTAAGAAATAGAGTTTAATACTTGTTCGTAATGCTATTTTTATTTGCATAGAACTTGGCACTCATTTAGATCTCCATTCTTTTTTCAGCGAAGTATAAATTTTTGTATTGAACTTAGCCCTCCTTTTTTACATTTATGTTTTTTTTTAGTCTTCTTATTTTTTATAACCGTTTGAGCTTAAAACACATATAATTAAACACATGTAGTTTTATGTGTTTACGTTAAAGAAGTTTTGAGTAGAATGGTCAAAAGTGGCAAGTAGTTCGTGTAATATTACACTCGGCGCTGGCTAGTCAGTTTCTTTGCTTGAACTTGGTTTGGAACTAGATAATAATAATATTTATTTGCACAAATATGGTACAGACAGATGTTAAAAAGAATTATAACCTACGACTTATGATCCACATACATTAATTAGATATTCAGTTATTCATCAATGTATTTTCGCCATTCTGTGATAATTCAACTAAACAATCTAACATTATATTTTACACAGATCAGCATAAAATAGTTGCCCAGAAAAACATACTTAAATATACACATTTTTTCATACATCACACATTAAAAGCACGAACTTTGGTAGTTCATCAAATACAGTCCAGATGAAAACGAATTAGGGATCTTTGCAACTTCAGTTACCAATTAGTTGCGCGAACTAAAGTGATCACACTCACTGCATTTATGGAAGGAAGGAAATTAAAAAATACTAATAACAACGACTGCTAATAATGTCTGCTCAATGGCCAAATAATAACAAATTAGCTGATGAAACTTATGCATTAATTGTTTGAAAACTATAAAGTGTAGTAAGTAATACAAAATTTGAGAGTAATCAGTAATTATAACTGACCTTAAACTCAATATATCAAGATTATTTAAACACATAATCATCGATTACGTCTCACGGCGAATAACTGATATTCGAAAAAGGATTATTCGTTGACTGTGAATACAGAATCGTTGTTATATGATTGCTGAGAAAACAGTAAATTTAATGCCTAATTATATGTAACAACGATTTAAGATACAAATGATAGCTTAATTTCAGATATCCAGATGAACAGAAAGGGGCTAAAATATTAAATACGAAATTACACCCAACACAAAAAACAAGGCCAGCAATTTAAAATCGTTCAAAATGACGTCATTTATAATGCTATCACAGAATATTTATTATTGATGATTTTCAGAAGGTTCTTTGGTGCCCTTAAAAATATGCAATTTAATCAAAATGTTTGGTAAGTGAGTTTTCAACACCATTGCTCGTAATTGGTATGTAACTACACCAATTTTAGTTTCACAATGTATCATATTACCAACTTATAATATCTTTCGAATTTTAAATTCGATTACCGCACAGTTTGATAATCAAAAGTTAATAGTTACGTAAAGAAAAGTCACGCTTTTATTTATAAGAAAAAAGAAATAGGAACCAAAGAGAATTTATATGCAAAATGCTGAAACATTTTTGTAAATTAAATAAGTTTGGCGTTTTGAAACACTCTGTTTAAAGATATACAATTATAAAAACCTTATTTAAAATTACAACTATTAAATAGAAGTCATACATAAATATTAAAAGAATAAATTTATTTTGTAAAAATTATATAATTTGCTGTTTTGGCTGTATAAGCGTCGGTACCTTAATCTTTCGCGCACAAAGCCGTCAATGTAAAAAAAGTAACCGCGCCATTTTTCAATTTTCAGTACTATTTTGGAAGTAGATATTTTTTATTATTCCTTTGGTAAAGATTTTTATATCAAAAATGTCATCAAGCGATGAAATTGATTGTACGAATGAAATAATAACGAATATTTCAGAAATGACTGGCGGTGAAGGTGGAAATCCAACGTATAATTTTTATAATTGTCTTTCACAAATTGTTTTTCAAAATATTTTTTTATTAACCTATAAAGTTTGTATTAATTAATAGCAATAATGGTGTTGAAAAATTTAATAATCTACGGCGGTCTATTTAATAATCTCGTGAGCAGTTAAAAATTGCATTTTCGGCTGAATATTAAGAAGTCGCGCTCGTGCTCAATGTCAGCCTCGAACGTAATTTTCAACATTACTCACTTGTATTATAATGTACTATTGTTCAACAGTTTTATATACATTACGTAGATTAACCAAAATTAAACTGTATTAGACAACAATTAGCATGACAAAAGATAGCTTTGTTTGTATTTTCACTAGTTTGGTAAGACAGCCGATCAGGCATTAAAAAAATTACCTTCTCCGCCAAGGTGACCCTGTAAGCCGGTATGCGATGTCCCCACCAAAGCTGACGAGAGATGCACCAGTCGCGGATATTCTCCATCCAATGATACCAAATCTTCTCGTGCACGTCGGGGATTATCTTCAGCTCCCCAGATTTGACCGCCTTTATTGCTTCCGCGGCCATTTTGTCACAGCGGATGTACCTAGTGTTTAGAATTGATCAATCAATATGATTTTGTCACAAAATAATCATAAATAGAAATGAATATAGCACAATATTTATTAACAAGGAAATGTTTTTATCCCAACTAATATTATAAATGCGAAAGTAACTCTGTCTGTCTGTCTGTTACGCTTTCTCACTTAAACCTCGCAACCGATTTTGATGAAATTTGGTACAGACAATCTTTAGACCCTGAGAACATAGGCTACTTTTTACTTCGAAAAAAAAGGGATGAAGGGGGTTGAAATAGAGGTTGAAAGTTTGTATGGGATTTCTTAATTTTAAAAGATAAAACCATGAAACTTTATATTTAAGCACTTATAAGAAATCTTTAAACGTTTGTTCTACAATTTTTGAAATTTCGACCAGCTAGGGGGTGAAATAGGGGTTGAAAGTTAGTATGCAAATTCGTCAAATATGACGTCATATGAAACAAAAAATCGTTTGTTCTAGCATTTTGAAATTTTTACCAGTGTGGGGGTGAAATAGGGATTGAGACATAAGGGACCAGGATAGATAAAAACTAATTTCACACGGGTGAAGCCGCGGGCGGAAGCTAGTAGTACATATTTTTTTTACAAAATGTCAATATTGTATTTAATCTATATAATTTTATACACTGTTTATAATCTATGAAATATAACTTGACGTAAATTCGAAACGAAAATGCAACTTTTAAACCGACTTAGAATACATATTAGTCATTATAAAGTAAAACTTAGATTTTATAATTACACTGAGTTGAACGCAGTTTTGACATCGCACGGCGAAATGTTGTTGACTATTAATACATGTAATTTTCGTTAAAAGAAACGAATTTTCTTTCATTCTTTCAAATAAGTTCTATGAATTAGGGATGGTCGATATTCATCGACGTTGAATAAACATCGATGTTTAACTATAAAACATCGATGTTTTAACAACGATGGGTTGACTTCGATATCATCGAAACATCGTTGTTACCTGAATAAAATATCGAAACGTCAATTATTCTTCTGGGCGCGGTCTAACGTGCAGTAGGTGCACTAGCTTCAAGTATAAATATTGCATCGTCATTAGCAGATGATCAAGTCAGACAGACACCTGCCCTAATTAAAAAAAATTGCTCTCAAATATTTGTGTTGCACGGCAACATCCACAGCCTCGGATAGGCTTTTTTCCAAGCTGGTCACCTTCTGTACCAACAACGGAACATAATGAAAGGAAAAAACATGTAAAAGTTACTTTTTTTACAAAGTGTCCCTAAAAAATATTAGATATATTATTTTTTTTATTATTTTTGTTATTTCTAGTGCATTTATCGAATGATTAAAACTTTTCATAAATATAATAGACAGTTTTATTTGTTTCCAAAAACATCGATGTCTTTCGATCGATATTTATCGTACATCTATTCTTTTGATTCGATGTTAGCATCGATGTCAATATCGATGTTTTCCTAATATCGATCATCCCTACTATGAATTTTAAGATATAAATATTGCATCAAGTTCATAAATAAATATATGATTCATTCAAATTTTTCTCTCTAGGTCTCAAATATACAGGAAACATCAGATTTAGGACGGGCGGCGTTAGATTACACGTTACACAAGTGAGAACTTCCACCTTTTTCTAGGAGGTAGACTCTGTACCAGGGTCGTCTGCATGGGTACCTCCGTCTTACCTATTTCCGCCGCCAAACAGCAGGGTTCACTTTGCTGTGTTCCGGCGTGAAGGGTAAGATAGGCAGTGAAATTACTGGGTACTGTGACTTTACATCTTATGTCACAAGTTGGCAACGTACACTGTGGTTCTTATGAGGTTTGCAGATTTGCTGCGAATCTCGTGGGAACCACATGTACTATAGGCGACTGTTACCACTTACCATCAGGTGGGCAGCCTGCTTGTTTGTCAACTTTAGCAATAAAAAAAAAAAACCTGTCCGGACGTGCTAATATTGTGTAGATCCCTATTTGCCCTTGGCAATGGTAATCGTGACACCCTCGCAATGATATTTGGCGGCTATAAATAGGGATGCAAACGATACATCGATGTTTTAAAATATCGAGGTATCGTTCATAAACATCACTGTTAATGAACTATCTTCACCCGTTACCCGTTACCTCAATAAAAGTAGATCCTATAGAAATCTGGGTACAGTTTTGATATCAACTGTATTTCCATATCAATATACATAGTATAAAACAAAGTCGCTTTCGCTGTATGTCCGTATGTATGCTTAGATCTTTAAAACTACGCGACGGATTTTGACGCGGTTTTTTTTAATAGATAGATTGATTCTTAAGGAAGGTTTGTATGTATAATAAATGCATAATATAGTAGAGAAACACTGATAAATTTAAAGGTTTCTAATGTGATGTCGTAAATAAGCACGTTTTTTTGCGCTTATAATGCAAACGCTGGCTGAACCCTACGAGATAGACCAAAATAATGTACTACAGTATTGTACAACTTACAAAAATCCACAAAAAAGTCCGCGATGGTATATGTCTATCTCTTAGGGATAACCCACCATAACCATTTTTTCACTGCACCCGTGCAAAGCCGGGGCGGGTCGCTAGTTTATTATAAACTATGCTATTATCGTGTTTATGGCTATGAAAGATATAAACATGATAATAGCAACTTCTGTCCCCAGTGAGAGGTTATTTTCTGAAGCTGGAGCTGTAATTACCCAAGAAAGAAACCGGTTGCTCGGCAGTAGATTATAAAAATTATTATTTTTGAATTCTGTAATGAGAAAATAATAAACAACTTTCGTTTAATTCATAATAAATTTGATTATCTTACATTTTCTTTACATTGTCAGTGATCATGATTATCAAAATGAATCTAAGTAGGTTATCGACGACCTCCATAGTCGAGTGGATAGTACACCGGTTTCAAGGTGTCGCCATCTCTGAGGTCCCGGGTTCGAATCCCGGTGGGGGCAGATGTTTGTGTGATGAATGCCAGCATTTGTACTTTAGTCATGGTTGTTGATATATATTTCAATAAAAATTATTTATATATGTATAATATATGTATGTCTATCCGTTGCCCTAGATCTCATAGCACAAGCCTTACAGAGCTTAGTTTGGGCTAGGCTAATTGGTGTAAGTGTAACAAATATTTATTTTATTTATTTATTTATCAATATTTTTTATAAGAAAAAGCCTTTTCTTTGAATTTCAAGGCTTTATTTACTGACCCTGCTAGTAATTATCGAAAACATCGAAAGAACATCGATGTATCGTCGTAAAACCACTTTTAAAAATATCGATGTTTCAGTATCGATGTTTTTTATGAACGCTGTTCCATCCCTAGTTACAAAGTCACTAAGAAAGGCTATCACTATTCTCACTGTTCCCAAATTGTCATCATGTCAGACCATGTACCATTTGGACGAAAAAAAAAACGACAAAATGTACAAATTATTCCTTAACGCCTGAGATATGAAAATGTGTGTAAGATTATGTTTTAAATAAAATAAAACGTCAGGAGAAAATGTCTGCCTTTGCTCAATAGTGAGGTAAGTAAAAAAAAGCAAAATGTACCACTGTGGTTTAAGCATTGGCTCGACGACATCCTTAGACCGGCTGCAGAGAGGAACCACCATAGCGTGGTCCTGAGTATCACGATACAGTTTCAGTTGTTCCAGTGTCTTAATGATGCTGCGACGTACATCGAATCGTTTCATACCCTGCAGATATAATAGTACATTATGGTACAAGTGTGTAATGTTGGTCTGGAGGGTCTTAAGGAGCCGAGGACGGTAATCATCAATTCACATATGTATCATACAACGTTTTTCAACACACTTCTGAATAAAATAATATTTAAATAAAAAACCGTTTTCATTATAAATTGTATTTGCAGACATCTTAATTAATAACTAACTAAATAACTTTAAAAGAGAAAACGAGACTAGTTGTGAAAAATGTTTCGTAATGGCGGGAAAAATTAATCAGTTTTCCTATGCGCGCGCATCGGCCATAGACTAATAAATTTCGTAATGGCGGGAAAAATTAATTAGTTTTCCTATGCGCGCACAACGGCCATAGACTAAAAAATGAGGTTTCTTTTTTTTTGGGCTTTTCGCGGATAGCTTTTTAGCGCAAATGTAAGCGTAACTCAACCAATAATATTAAAAAAAAACTATTACTCACTCGTATAGTAATGAAAAAGTCACAGTTTGATTATAGGTGTCATTATGTGCGCTAATTGCCATGGGATTAGAGCCACTTTATGTGGAACTGTGTTGAAAAAGTTATTTATGCAACTGTTGTATAATCAGGGTTTGTTTTAATACCTAATTATAACAGTTGCATACAAGACTTTATCTACAATCATGATGTGAATCCTCTATAAAAGATTCTCATACCATAGGGTGTTGTACAGTGTTGTAAGAACTATGAAAATTCAACCTTTTCGTACTGTTTCCTAGATTTTTCCGGTAACAATTTCTTAGAAATTTCCTATGCTGCCTTAGAAATATCTGGTGGTGTGTCATCAAAGCTAGTATCACACATTTTTGTAAACAACGCACACAGTAATTGTTTGTTTACGATTTCGAATATTCGAGTGAAAAAATGGCGGGAAATAACACGATAAGACAAGAATCCGAAATTACGAATTAGTCTACAATTTATTGTCTTTGGTGAAAATGTCATTATATGAGAATGTTCTTTTTGAAATTCATAATATCACGCGTTTGGATGATATAATGATCATAACATCATTGAGTGTTTTGATGTTGGCAATAAGCTAATTGTTATAGGTTCTTTTATAGAGGATTAATAGCATGATAGTAGATAAAAAGGTTAATTAATCATTTATATTTTTACCGTTCCTGTCAAATCAATGGAAGCATGTTTACTGCCCAAATATTTGTAGTTCAGCGAGAACAGCAAATTTATGTTAAGATAGAATATTTTTTTTGTATTGTGCGTTAGTTGTGTACTATCCCACAACGATTATACATTAGGTTCGTACTATCGTAGCAGTAGTTTGATTATGCCTTTTATGTGTAACATTAGTGTTGAGGTGGGGCTTTATATGCAGTATCTTTTACGCAAAGTTGAAAAACATGAATATTGTAGATCACGATAAGGTCTTACCGAGAATTGTCCGCAATTGTCGAGCATTTTGCCTTCATCGTCGAAGATAGTTATGAATGGAAGCGAGTGCCGCTTACCAATCTCGTAGTCGTTAGGATCGTGCGCGGGCGTTATCTTCACCGCACCTAAAGTTCCATTTACAACTCGATTAATGCCCGGTTTCTGAGTACATTTTGTCAATGGTTTATCTGTTCAATAACGCTATCAGTTCGATAACTCCCAACAATTCGTTTCTGAACACCGTAGAATTAGATAAACTCCGTTTAAACTTAGCTTAACCTAACTGACCATTTAGTGCCGTTTATCGGTCCCATAACTTTATTCAAAAAATAAATTAATGTGACGTTTATGTATCTGTGGTTTATGTATGGCAAACAAAAATCTTAAGGCTATTAACGTGGTAATTTTATGTGAAATTAAATAGTGACAGCTACATTTTAAATTATTATATTTAAAAAAGTCAATGAGATCTACAATATTAAATACGAGTAGTTCTTCAAAGTCGGATACAGAAGTACTGGAGTTCATTTCTGGAATATCTATACCCAGAAACTTACGAGAAAGAAGAAATTCATTTGAAATGTTAAAATAAAGTACCGCGACACTACAAAGTAAAACAATTAAACACAAACGAATTCAAAATCCGTGCGAAAGCATGCCATCTTTTTTTCATCTATAATCTTTTTATTTTATCGATTTATGCGTATGATACATACAGGCAATACTATCGAAATGTTAAAAAATATTTCATAAAATAGTGTTTTAATACTTAATATCGATAAAAAAAATGTTATAAATGTTTAAATTGTAATTATGGATGAATTAATATAACAAAGTCAATTTTTATTTCATATTTTGTGAACAGACCCATCTAGTGACATAATTTAGAACTACTTAACTGTTTCATAGCTGTTGAAAGCACGGTCCCGCATTCAGAAACTCACTGACAGTTATGAGACGTTTATCTTTTCGATAACTTTGTTGAATCATTCGTTATTGAGAGCTTAGCTAAGGTATTCAGAAACTGGGCATAAGTAGACTCATCTATCAATAGCTATCAATATCGCATTGGTTTTTTTTTTATTATGTAGAAGAGGCAGACAAACAAATGGATCACCTGATAGTAACCTAATTGTAATTTGTACCTGATAGTAATTTTTACAATAACTCGTCATACACAATTTCTTTTTTTTTTAACTCTTTGGTTTTCTGCGAACTCTTAGGTCTTCTCTTTTTTACTCTTTTTTATTTGTGTTAGTCTTTTTTTTTTACATACACAATTTCCATGACATGACCCGGGATGGGCCACGCCCCTTCTGTGGCCGGGGGCGTCGTCGGTGGAGGAAACCGGGGGAGGTAGTGTAGCCTCCTCCGAGGAGGGCTCCCCTCTAGGAAGGGGAGTGGAGGCTGGGGGTTCCCTGAAGTGGCTTGATGTTCCCGGGGGCTCCCTACATGCCTGAGGAAGGCCATCCCTGAGGTTTTTAGTGGGTAGGCCTCCCCTTCTGGGGAGGAGAGCCCCACATAACCGCCGGCTCGCCACAGCCGGGGTATGCAATTTAATGCATTTTCCTCAGGGAAAAAAAAAAAAGTTGTCGCTCGTTCAGTTTCGGGTTCAAATCCCGGTGGATGTTTGTGTGATGAGTGCGAACATTTGTACCTTAGTTATGGTTGTTAATACGAAAAATATTTATATATGTATAATATATGTATGTCTATCTGTAATCCTAGATCTCATAACACAAGACTTACAGAGCTTACTTTAGGCTAGGCTAAATGGTGTAAGTGTCAGAAATAAAGGGTTTTTCAATAAGGGCGGGTAGATTTTGGCGGCCCGTGGCGGCCATTTTGTTTTGTTTGGTGACACTTGTCAAATCTTTTGCTTATTATTCAGTTGCTTATGCCAAATCACCATGGCAGGTTACACGATTGAACAGCGCGTACAAATGATAAAACTTTATTATCAAAATGAGTATTCGTTAGTGCAAACGTTGCGTGCATTGCGCCCATTTTACGGTAGACGTGGTGGCCCTTCACAGTCGACTCTTCAGCGTTTGGTGGCAAAATTTGAAACAACCGGTTCGTTAATCGATCAACCCACACCTGTACGTTCAAGAAACGCAAGATCAGCCGAGAACATCGCGGCGGTCCGTCAAAGTGTACAGCAGAACCCGAGGCAGTCGATTCCTCGCCGTGCACAAGAACTCAGCCTTTCGCAAACTTCAACTTGGCGAATTTTGCGACGGGACTTAGGGTTACACCCGTATAAGATTCAACTGACCCAGGAGCTCAAAACTCATGAACATAGACAACGTCGTTTGTTCGCTGCCTGGGCCTCGAATCGTTTGGAAGATGATCCCTATTTTGGGCAAAAAATCATCTTTAGCGACGAGGCGCATTTTTGGATGAATGGCTTTGTTAACAAACAAAATTGCCGTATATGGAACAACACAAACCCACACGAGGTTCACCAGGTGGTAATGCATCCTCAAAAAGTTACGGTTTGGTTTGGATTTTGGGCCGGCGGCGTCATTGGTCCGTATTTTTTCGAAAACGACGTTGGTGAGGCGGTCACTGTCAACGGCGAGCGCTACAGAACGATGATATCCAATTTTTTATGACCCACGTTGAACCATATGGACCTAGACGACATGTGGTTCCAGCAGGATGGCGCTACGTGCCACACAGCGGACGCCACGATTGACATTCTGCATGAGCGATTTGAGACTAAGGTTATCTCTCGCAGGGGTGATGTGAATTGGCCACCAAGGTCATGCGATTTAACCCCGCTAGACTTTTTCTTGTGGGGTTTTTTGAAGTCGCAGGTCTATGCAAATAAACCACAATCCACCGATGCCCTAAAGGCGAACATAACACATGCCATCGCTCAAATTCAGGCGGATCTATGCGGAAGAGTTATTGAAAATTGGACCACTCGGATCCGTGCCACTGTGAGAAGCCGAGGCGGGCATTTGAATGATGTCATCTTCCATACTTAATGGCATATATGTGCCTTTTAAATAAAAAAAAAATTTGTTGATACCTCATACGCAGCTTGTTTAATTTCGTTTCAAAATCTACCCGCCCTTATTGAAAAACCCTTTATTTATTCATTTATAATACACAGAATGGTTAAAATTACAATGTCTGTTTTTTAAATTACAATGTCGGTAAATATATAATATAATAGTAATATAATATATAAATGTAATAATTATGATCACACTACTGAGAAAACTCGTGCCATATTAGCCGACACATTTTCTAATGATATATTATTTAGTTGTCCTGACGTTTCGAACGCTTTCCAGCATTTGCACGCACCAGATGAAATCCCAAATCAGATATTCTACAAACATTATCTCAAGTAAAATTGATATGTTTCTGTACTTCAATAGGCTGACGTTTTAGAATTGGGGAAATTATGCAAGACTATTAGGATAGTGTCAGAACCTTAATAATTAAGTAAAGCTGACGTTTCGGGAATTATAATACAGTTTTATCACGTTACGTTACGTTTTTTTCTATGGAAAATACGAGACACAAATGTAGAACGTAACCTCTTTCAAGGGGATGAACATTTCTATTATCTCCACAAATAATAGAATTAAATATTAAGCTGTTACAGACATGAGCTCAATTTAGTAAATTCTAATATATTAGTTAATTTAATAGTTACTTTATAGTAAAATGCTGCATTGCATAGATTTATTTACATCAGTTACACAGTTAAAGGGGACATTAAGTAATGTGTTCTTTAATAAGTAGTGTGTTATTAGTATATATACTAATATATACTATCACTAGATGTGTACAAATACACTTTCTTTCTTAATTTTTAAAGATAAAATCATGAAACTTTATATTTAAGCACTTGATAAGAAATCTTTAGACATTTGTTCTAGCATTTTTGAAATTTCGACCAGCTAGAGGGTGAATAAGAAGCCGCGGGCGGAAGCTAGTATTTAAATAAATTAACTTGTGTTAACTACCAGAAAATCAATAAAATATATTAATGTAGTGTTATTATCATCAGCCTGAATGCAAGCAAATTAATGTAATCAATTATAGACAACAGGATAAGCTATTATATGTATATATATATGTGTATTATATGTATATTGACGACCTCCATAGTCGAGTGGATAGCACACCGGTTTCAAGGTGTCGCCATCTCTGAGGTCCCGGGTTCGAATCCCGGTGGGGGCAGATGTTTATGTGATGAATGCGAGCATTTGTACCTTAGTCATGGTTGTTATAATATATTTGTATACAAAATATTAATATATGTATAATATATGTATGTCTATCCGTTACCCTAGATCCCATAGCACAAGCCTTATGGAGCTTAGTTTGGGCTAGGCTAATTGGTGTAAGTGTAACAAATATTTAATATATATATATATATTAATAAAATATTAATATATGTATAATATATGTATGTCTATCCGTTACCCTAGATCCCATAGCACAAGCCTTATGGAGCTTAGTTTGGGCTAGGCTAATTGGTGTAAGTGTAACAAATATTTAATATATATATATATATATGTGTGTGTGTGTGTGTGGATGGCCTGAGTAATAATTAGAAAAGGAAGATACAATACGATAATCTGTGTGATACGAAGAAAACTGTTGTTAAAAGCATACCTGTGCCAAAGTTTATGTCGACGTATTCATCAGCAATAACAGGAATTTTCCTCTTACAGATTGCATGAATTAGGTTCTTTCCGATCAAATGTTTATACCTGAAAAGAAAAAAAATCTTTTACAATATTTCATTCGCAACAAACATTTTAGAAATGTCTAAGTTATACATATTTACTATTTGCTATGCAAGTTAAAGTCATTTTGACTAATCCTCAGCCCAAGTGACATCGGGTATTTCCACAGGAATGACATTTTCCTGTGGTAAAAATTATCCTATTTAAATCAGTTGCACAATTAGTACTTCATCCTTACTTAATATTATAAATCGGAAAGTGAGTTTGTTTGTTCCGCTTTTACGCCGTAACTACTGAACCGATTGCTTTGAAATTTTGCAGACGTAAAGATAAAAGTCCGGATTAAATAATAGGCTACTTTTTATCCCGGAAAAATCGTCAGATTCCACGGGATGCGCAATAAAGGCTTCGCTCAAAAACTACTGCACAGATTTTCATGCGGTTTTCATCAATAGATAGACTGATTCTTGAGCAAGGTTTTGCGGTATTTTTTATCTCGGAAAAACGGATAGTCCCACGGGAAGCGCGATAAGACCTTCGCGCCATAAACCGACTTCCGCGCATATGTAGTCGTGGGCAAAAGCTATATCCACGCGGGCGAAACCGCGGGCAGAAAGCTATCATAAATGTGAAAGTAAGTCTTATCTATCTGTTACATTTTCAAGTCAACGCCTAAACCGATTTTGATGCATTTTTATATAAGATTATTTGGAACCCCAGGGATTATGTATTGCAATTTTTACCATAGGCTAATATCTCTTTCCTGTGGAAAAGTCCAATACAACGTTAGCGGAATGCTAGTTATATACTGACGTATGAGTTATAAATAAAATCAAGACTTCAGTAATTGAAAACTGTGCCAAGCTTGTTTTCTGCAAGCTACAGCCTGCAAGTGATACAATTAAAAACATTATCATAGCTTGGATAAAAGATATATTTAATGCATTTTATGAATTAGAACCAAACTAGTAAAAAATCAACCAAGAGTTTTGTTCCGTTAAAATCACTACATAGAATAAAACAAAGTCGCTATCCGCCGTCTGTCTGTCCCTTTGTATGCTTAGATCTTTAAAACTACGCAACGGATTTTGATGCGGTATTTTTTAATAGATAAAGTGATTCTTAAGGAAGGTTTATATGTATAATACATGCATAATATAGTAGAGAAACACTGATACATTTAGAGGTTTCTAATGTGATGTCGTAAATGAGCACGTTTTTTGCGCTTATATTGCAAAAACGCTGGCTGAACCCTACGAGATAGACCAAAATAGTGTACTACAGCATTGTCCACCTTAAAAAGTTCAACAAAAAAGTCCGCGTTGGTATAAGTCTATCTCTAAGGGATAATCCACCATAACCATTTTTTATCCTTTACTAAAAAAATTGGTTGTCTGTAGAACTCCGTCTACTGCCGATATTTGAACGTGACAACGTCTATTACATGGTATTTTTTACACGCTTTTTATTGACTTACTCTGTCCGTTTGTTTGTTTGTCATGATCAAATCTTGTAATCGATTTTTCGACCACTTCTACTGCTCCAATCGAGCTCAAATTTTTTTTACATGTGTATTCTAGATGACAATTCAATGTAAATGTTAAGACCATTAAATGAGTAATGTTTAATTTTGAACACCCCACGCTTTTATAGTCATTGAGTTCTTGGACTAATTTGCTAAATTTTATAGACAAATTTTTGAGTTACATTTCTTTTTGTCATCAGAAATTTTTCTTGATATGTACCCAAATTTTCTAAAAGCGTGACTTTATTTTTATTTTCAAGTTTTTAGATCGGTTTTTAGTCTTTTTAATAAAAGCGTTTTTTTAAAAAGTTTTTTTTAATTTTTTTTTATTTACTACTTTTTAGATCAAATGTTTTTTAGTCTTTATAACAAACAAAAGTTTTTTCAAACGTTTTTTAGTCTTTGCGTAAAAAGCGTGTTTTTTAAAAAGTTTTTTTTAATTTTTTTTTTCTGAGTGCAATGAAATTATTTAAAATAAAGTAATGTATAACATTTATATTTTTATTACGTTGCCGTGTGGCGTCAGATCGGCCGTTACGCCGTTTCCGAGTATGCCTTCGGGCGCTCTAGGGGTGGGGGTAAAGTAGGCGTGGACTCCGTGTGGCGTCAGATTCGGCCGTTACGGTGTTTTCGAGAATGACTCCACGCCGTACCAATTTAATAGACGTCACGTCAAAATGGTTATTTACAAAGTGATTTTAAACAGTACAGCATTAATCCTTATCCAATTAAGTACCTTAAATAAATTATACAAGTGAATATTTCCGAAGATATTACAAATTAAAAAAAAACAGGGACGTATATAAGCTTTGCACCCGTGCGAAGCCGGGGCGGGTCGCTAGTATTATCTAATCCAACACTACAAGACTAACCTAGAATCGTTAGGATGTACCGCCACTGCTACATCTCCCAACATGGTCTCCACCCGAGTAGTGGCAACTATTATCTCTTCTTCAGATCTCTCCACCTTATATGCAAAGTGAACTAGCACGCCGAACTCCACCTAAAAGAAGAAGTAAAAACTAGCGATGTGCCGAGTACGGTTTGACTCGAGTCAGACTCGATTCCTGCTTTGAAATCGCCTACTCGAATACCAATTTATTTTGATTCGAGTACGCTTGACTCGATTCCGGTACTCGAGTCAGGAAGAATCGTTTCGTACTCGCTAACTCGAGTTTGGTTAACTCGCTTGTCCTCGCAAACTGTTTACATAAGCAGTGAAGTGGCGCGGGTCTAATATTACAAACAAGTTTGAACCTGCAAGTTTTTGTTTTGATTTTGTTGTAAAATCGGACTCTAGTTCTGCACTGGGCTAGAATTTCCAGACTCAAGTCTAGGAATCATACTCGAGTCTAAAAATATTCGAATACCAAACATAGAATTCGAGTACTGGGCTCGAATCAGGGAATCGAGTCCTGATTCGAATACCGTATAAACTGACTCGAATCGACTCGATCCACCAAAACTTATATTTTTCGACAAAGATTGTTAGAATATAACAAATATTTTCTATTTACAACATGCATTCTTTGAAGACTTATCTGCTTTAAGGGGGCGTTCAAGTATTACGTAACGCAATTTGGGGGGGGGGGGGGTCTCGGTAAAATGTTACGATGCGTTATAGGGACAGGAGCGGGTCTTTCTTACAACACCGTATGTAACATTGTTTCTTTTTTTATAACAAATTGCCAACCCTTTTCGTTTACGTTTTACGGGGAATCCCTCGATTGTATTAGTATGGTCGTCATTTTTAATTTTTTCACGCAAGTTGTTTAACGTTACGGTGCGTTACAAGGGGGGGGGGGGCAAACATCTTCAACAATTGCGTTACGTAATACTTGAACGCTCCCTAATGAGATAGCAACGAATGTTACCTTTTGTTCATATCCAGGTATGGAGAGCATCGTCCGTCCAGTAAGCTCCATTTTGTCCACTTCAATGTCAGAAATGGCGCTCTTAAGCGTACACGACCAGTTCACAAGCCTGAGTAACAATGTAAGATACAGCAATAACAGTATCATCTAGATATGCATAAAATGTAGTACTATCATCAATACTTCGTTAAAAGTTATTTATGTAAGATCTGTTGGTGAGGACCTATTATGACCAATAGACACAAGGTTACTTCGATCTTCTACAATAAATCCAATTTAAACAAGAATGTCATACGATCCGAGCACTAATTTAGACAGAATATATACAAACTAAGTGGAGTCATTATTGTAATTTTTTACACGGCATTCCTAATATAGGCTTGTTTTTAAATTATATTTTTATTATTGTATTTCCTATATTATGTAATGGAAAGTGACTTCATGAATTATCCATATTGAAGTCATTTTCCAAATTGACGACTCTGTGTCTATTTAATACAGGGAAAAAAACAGCCCTTGCTGAGTTTCTTGCCGGTTCTTCTCAGCACAAGGTCTCCCGCCGTAGATTTGCGAACCGATGGCTGTAGCTTTTCGACTTTCACAAGTGCTTGTAACAGGCTAGACTGAATAAATGAATTTGAATTTGACATAACTAGGTAATAAATCCATGGACCTCCATCTCTTACAAATTTTTATGAATTATCTAAAAACTGGAAGTACTCAGCTGACTACTCAGAACTTTTTCTATATCTTTGTTAACTCTGTTTTTGAGCAGATAATCTGAATTGTTTTCAATATATATTCAAACTGAAAAGAATACTACTCGCCTTCATACTACTTATAAACACGATAAGTTTTTAAAATTTTACAAGTTCTAACAATAATAATTTCATGTGTAATGTGTGGTGTAAATTAACAAAATAAACTTTGTCTGAAGTGGCTTAAAATATGAGATATGTTCAAAAATTGTAGAAAGCTTTATTTGATACAGTTAACCCAGGGATTTTAATGCATTAATTTTAATGGATAGGTCATCAAATTCCCTTTGAAGGCTCCTAACTTGTGCATTTATAAAGTAAAGATCTAATTTTTCTTGTTCCTAAGTTAATATGAACAAAATAACAATAAATCATAGAAAGGAGATGTTCCATTTTTGTATGAAGGCTGGGCCCCTCTCAGCCTACAGTAATAAAATAATATTTAATGGAAAGAACAAAAAATAAGGAACCTTTACCCGTAAGAAGATATTTTTTTAAAACCTGCAAAACATTGTAAAAAAGAAAGAAAAGGTTTTAAAGTTAAGATCTATAAAACAGCTACCCAAAACGTTTTTTATATTGGCAACTTCGATTTTGATTGTCACAATGAGTGACATGACCGATGTCAAAAGCTTCACCGCCACTACCAAAATAGAATGATGTCACTGTCACACTGACAATGACATTATGATGATAGGAGGTGATTCTCATTATTTAATAAAAATGCAAAGGAATCAGTAATAAATCTGCAGTAATAGCATATATTTACTATTAGAATTTATTAATAGTTTCAGAAAAATAATATAAATAGCTTGACGCCTTCATTAAAACCTATGAATATAAAAAAAAGCTTTATGAAAGAAACCAATATTCGAGATTTTAATAGAATATTATTTTTCAAGTTCACAGGTTTTTATATTTTTTTTCTTTTTGGAAACTTCGTCTCAGAGATCTATCAGAAAAACATCACACAGTAAGTGTAGAAAAATAATAAAAATAGGGCGCAAAAAAAAACGTCTCCTTTACCGTAAATGAGACATCATTTTTATAAGTGCTTTTATTGAAACATGTTTTTGACATGCATAATCTGTGCCCAACAAATAGATATACTCTTTGTTTGGCACAGATTACTGATCTCATAGTAATATTCAAGTTCCCTAGAATACAACCAACCTGTTAGCACGGTAGATGTCACCGGCATCATGCAGTCGAATGAACGCCTCGTTGACCGCGCGGCACATACTGGGGTCCATTGTGAAGCGAGCGCGCGACCAGTCGTACGAGGAGCCCAGCGACCTCAGCTGCTCGTATATCCTGCCGCCTTTCCTAATACACATTTATTATTACAAGAAAATATAGAATTACGTATGTTTTTGTAAATTAAATAAAAGGATCCGCGCATAAATCCTTATATGTATATACACCGCAATGATAATGATGATGCATGCAAACTGAACAAATCACTAGGCCTGGAGACAAATTTTTGAAACAAGAGAAAACCAATTCGCATTCGAAATCGTGAGATTCGTATACGAATTACCGAATTTACTATTTCTGAATTTTCATTTCGTGCGTTGTGCATTGAGTGGTTCAACTCACTCGTTTTTGATTTCTACTAGTAGAATATCCGACGCTGACGTGACCTTGACAGTGATCCGTTTCACGTGTGAGTCATCGCCGGATTTTTGTTTTTGTTGTTGTGGTTTTTAATTTTTCTGCGTGAAACGGAATTTAATTAAGAATTTGTTCTTAATGGCAACACTGAATTCAAGTGATTTAAAAATCTATAAAATTGTAAGCAGTAGAAAATAATTTCGCGCACGATTTGTATTCGTATTCGAATTCCAAATTCACTTCAAAAATACGTCTCCTGTTCAAAAACTTGGAATATCTATACTTGAATGTTCATCAAAACATACTAGGGTCCGAAGAGTTTATAGATAAACTAGCTGTGCCCGCGACTTCGTCCGCGTGGAATAGTTATTTTGAGCATCATATTTATTTTTGCAAACAACCACCTCAGCTGTTACCCACGACTTTGTCCGCGGCAATTTCTATTATTAGCTTAGACAATTTAGTTTTATGTTTTTAGTAGAACATAATATTTTAAAGTACTTCTGCGTAAATTATATTTTTAGTTTTATTTCCTTGTGACAGAAGAACATATTGGTTTTCTCCGCAACCCGATCTTGAAAACGCGACATATCCAAATTCGATTTTAGTGAGTTTTTGGTATCTTGAACCGTTTTCGCAGCGCACGCAACGGAAGTCGCGTGATGTTATGTAGCCTAAAGCCTTCCACGATTAATGGTCTATTTAATGAAAAAAGAATTTTTCAATTCGATTAGCGCGTTTAAACAAACAAACTCTTCAGCCTTATAATATTAGTATAGATAAAATCAATGAATATAGGGTCCTAGGGTTGGCTTTTTAATTTGACTTTCACATAAATTTGTTCCTGAACGATTTAATTAATAAATAATTACTTTTTGAATGTTTTTGGTTGCTGACAGATATTTTTTTGTGATTCAAAGTCAAAAAGATTTACTTGTTCATCATCGTATACTAAGCAAAATAATTTTTCCTGATTTGGAAGACAGATGTCGATAACTAAATTAAGTAATTTGCGTAATAGAAAATACTTACTCATTTTTCCAGTCCCATACTCGTTTGATGAACTCTTCTCTACCTAAGTCATGTCGTGTTTTATTCTCCTCTCGCCACAATTTTTTCTCTACCACAACCTGGGTGGCGATGCCTGCGTGGTCACATCCAGGGTTCCAAAGAGTAATTCGTCCATTCATTCTAAATATTACATTTTACAAATAATGTTAATCTAACATATAAGTAATCATTTATTAAATACTGAGAAAATTGTTTTTATAATTAAATGATACACTTAGTAATAAAAAAACTTGTAAACACACTGCACCAAGAAAAACGTGTTTAAGAAAAATATACAATTATTCAAGAATTTTATATAATTATTTCACTTCTGTGATATTTATGTAACACAAATATATGGCTGTTTGTCTTTTAATTAAGTATAATACTTAAAGCTTCGTCTTCATAAATATGATGCGACATTTGTTAAAATTTTATACAGTAATATAGTACTTTTAGGAATCAGAAGAGAAATTCCTTAAAAAAATAAACAATTTAACAAATCACTTATAAACACAAAAATTTGGCAACAAAACAATTTTACAGAGGAACAAAATCAGCCTAACGCCTACTTTACGAATTACGCAACGTTACGCAACGCAACACGTAATAACGGTACGACCGGTCTACCCGCTACGAATGCCCGATGATAAGTAAGTCGCTAGCCAACCGCAGCGGCTTTTATAGGCAACGGTCGGTAACCTTACGCAACGTGTGCGGGTATCCGCTTATACGGCCTCTCCTGACATAGTGTCGTCCTCGACACGAGCCTCGGGGTTGTCACCCACTCAGTCATCCACATTCGAGCGTCCCCCTTTAGACAGTTGCCTATTCTGGAAAGACATTCGTAACCGTTCCAGTTATTCATCGACTTGGCACGATCGACTTCTTCACACCAATCTTCGAAGTTATGCAAATTAGGATCGAAACTAGAAATAAAAATATTTGGTTGGATCTCACCGTGCTGTTGATGGAGCGTATCGCGTCTACTATACGCTCGGTTACCGTGGCTGTGACGCTAACGTCACTGTTGGCGACCTCCGGCGCAGTCTCGGGCGGGCCCTCTGACGGCACGACCGGCGTCACAGGAACGTGCGGCGGCGTGTGCGACGGTCCCTGGCTCTGCGCAGGCGTCGTAACCGCACAGCGAGCCTCCAGCGGCCTCGCAGTCGTCGCGCGCGCCCTCTGACGGACGACCGGCGTCACAGGAACGTGCGGCGGCGTGAGCGACGGTCCCTGGCTCTGCGCAGGCGTCGTAACCGCACAGCGAGCCTCCAGCGGCCTCGCAGTCGTCGCGCGCGCCCTCTGACGGCACGACCGGCGTCACAGGAACGTGCGGCGGCGTGTGCGACGGTCCCTGGCTCTGCGCAGGCGTCGTAACCGACAGCGAGCCTCCGGCCTCGCAGTCGTCGCGCGCGCCCCGCGACGGCACGCACACGACCGGCGTCACAGGAACGTGCGACGGTCCCTGGCTCTGCGCAGGCGTCGTAACCGCACAGCGAGCCTCCAGCGGCCTCGCAGTCGTCGCGCGCGCCCTCTGACGGCACGACCGGCGTCACAGGAACGTGCGGCGGCGTGTGCGACGGTCCCTGGCTCTGCGCAGGCGTCGTAACCGCACAGCGAGCCTCCAGCGGCCTCGCAGTCGTCGCGCGCGCCCTCCGACGGCACGACCGGCGTCACAGGAACGTGCGGCGGCGTGTGCGACGGTCCCTGGCTCTGCGCAGGCGTCGTAACCGCACAGCGAGCCTCCAGCGGCCTCGCAGTCGTCGCGCGCCCAGACGCGCCGATGAAGCGGGTGCGCAGACGGAGCGCCGCGTAGTCGGGCGCCGCATAGTCGGCGGCGTGTGCGCGCGGTCCGATCGCCTTGACAGCGACGCGGCGCTGCGGCGAGATGATGGCGGCATGTGCCCGCGGCTCGGGCACCGAGGTGATGTTGACGACTGGTCCCTCACGGACCGGTGGGCGTCCATGGCGAGCGTCCGCCTCTCCAAGGCATGGAGTCGGGATCGCATCGCCTCCATCTCTCGTCGTCGTTATCTAGCGCTACGGGCGGAAGACACACTTAACAACGCCCATGGACGGAAGACACACTTAACAACGTCCAAAGTTATTTAGCGCTACGGGCGGAAGACACACTTAACAACGCCCATGGACGGAAGACACACTTAACAACGTCCAAATTTATTTAGCGCTACGGGCGGAAGACACACTTAACAACGCCCATGGACGGAAGACACACTTAACAACGTCCAAAGTTATTTAGCGCTACGGGCGGAGACACACTTAACAACGCCCATGGACGGAAGACACACTTAACAACGTCCAAAGTTATTTAGCGCTACGGGCGGAAGACACACTTAACAACGCCCATGGACGGAAGACACACTTAACAACGTCCAAAGTTATTTAGCGCTACGGGCGGAAGACACACTTAACAACGCCCATGGACGGAAGACACACTTAACAACGTCCAAAGTTATTTAGCGCTACGGGCGGAAGACACACTTAACAACGCCCATGTGCAGTCATATTTACCTTCGAAGAACGCTGCACAAGTCTCTGGGCACCACTCCCCTCGCCACGGCACCATATGCTGTGCTGTAGCTTGCGTAGTCTTTCCGTAGGCTCCGCTCAGCAAGCGTAGCTCGTAGCGACCATTCGGCAGGATCCTGACTACTTTGTACGGGCCACGCATGCCAGGATCAAGTTTTCCTGTGCTCTGCGAAAACTTTATAACAAAAACGCAGTCATTTATATTAAATTTCCGTGGAGGGTGTCGTTGCCGGTTCACGCGTTCATCCTATGAACGTCGTATGTACCCCCGAAAATAACTGGCTAAGCCCATAAACTGACTTACCTGCTTAACATTTTGAGTTTCAGCTGAAATTCAAAAAATCAAAGCTCTAACCTTCTCCTGACTCGGCCTAACCTGACCTTCACTTATATTGCTAAGATCGACGCAAGACGGTCCACGATCGAATTCAATGTGGAATGAATAGCCAAATCCGGGGTATGTGACCTGCTTGAAGACCGCGATCTGTTCAAGCGACGATGATGGCGATCATGATTAGGCGTTTTTTCTAACGGTGTGAAATTTTCATTACGCGTCCTACTATATGAGCGACGTCGCGATCGGCGGTTCCTAGTGGACACTTCGTGACGGCTACGTGAACGGTGCCGCGACTTATCACGGGAACGACTTCGCGACCTACGGTCACTCCGACTGGATCCGCCAGCCATTATTACAAACATGAACACTAAAGAACGCAGAAGACTTTGTTCCTCGTAATTGTGGGCTAAGAGTTGCTTATCCCAGTTCTGATTTTAGGAATCAGAAGAGAAATTCCTTAAAAAAATAAACAATTTAACAAATCACTTATAAACACAAAAATTTGGCAACAAAACAATTTTACAGAGGAACAAAATCAGCCTAACGCCTACTTTACGAATTACGCAACGTTACGCAACGCAACACGTAATAACGTACGACCGGTCTACCCGCTCCGAATGCCCGATGATAAGTAAGTCGCTAGCCAACCGCAGCGGCTTTTATAGGCAACGGTCGGTAACCTTACGCAACGTGTGGGGTATCCGCTTATATACTATATAACCAACTCTGTAGTGAAATTGTGCATGAGAAATTCAGTTCTTCTTTTGATGCAATAATGAAAGCTCACTAAATAGTATACAGTATATTATATACTGTTTAGATGTGAATATTCACCTGTGCCATCTGGTGAGAGCATCTTCAACAGCATTTGTTAATGCATGTCCCAAATGCAAAGTACCTGTCACATTAGGTGGTGGAATTACCATCACAAACTTGCCCTTTGGATTTGGATCTAAAATTGATTTACGCTGTAAAATAATAAAAAAATTTACTTCTCTTAAAATTAAAAAATATTCCCAAGTTTTCAATCCAAGCATTTAGAAATTTGTGAATACTTTATGTTAACTACATATACATAATATTTTAAAATTAAACTTATCAATTGAAATTAATGTTTAAGGCAGTATTCATATCTTGTTATATTGGTAATTAATAATTCATAGCCAAATCATGTGTAATTTGAAAATCAGTAGTGCACCAATGAGTTTCATCAATCTATGATTATTTAATAACACTACAATTCCTCTAAGTTTGCAAACAGTCAAAATTCAAAAAATAAGATAAACTATTATAGACTGCTTGACAATAGGACTTTGAAAAGAAAATATTTAATGCAACTTACTCCATATTCTGGTTTGAAGAAACCCTGCTTTTCCCACCATGCATACCAAGCAGCCTCCACATACTTTGGGCTGTATGCTTCAGGCATTGCACCATTGATATCTTTTTTCTCACCATGGGCAGTGTTTCCAGTATACACAGCACTATCTTTACTTTCTTTTGCTTTTTTCTGTAATGTGTTATAATATAACATTAAAAATAAATTATATACAGACTTATTATGTATATATATATAACATAGGCCCAATGTGTGTAGGTGTTTGTTAAGCTTGCAGTACCTGCTAAGGGTTCTACTCAGAATATTTAACTGAGTTAAAGTTATATACTTACTGTCATATAGATAAAAAAATAACAATAATTGGCAGTCAAGAACAATATTTAAATTTCGTTAAAAACCATATAAATAGTTGTATAGTTATGAAATAGTTATTTCTGTAAGTTAATACAAACTGGCAAAATTCCTTTTTATTAAAGAAAATCATCCTATCAGTATGATAATACATTGGCTCATTTTCAAAAAACCTTTAGTTTCATGAACCAAATAGTATATTAAGCGAGATGATTTTATCTACAATTTTTAAATTAATTGATACTAATTTAATGTGTACTCTATTTTCATTGTGTACCCTGTAAAATGGTAAAATATTGAAGGATGAAAATGCTACAATGACAATTAGCATAAAAAATTGCATCAGCAGTACATCAGCTGATGCAACAAAAGAATAACTTGTGATTGAACTTTCACCACTTAACCAAGTATTTCAACAACCATATTGGTGATAGGTTATAATATGGAATGAATAACTTAAGAATTGGGAAATTATGAAGAACTTCATTAATTGTAATTTTAAATGAAATTTATAACTCGACGATACCTCAGGCTTATCTTTTTGAACAGCTGGTACTGCACTTTTCTTATCTAATTTCGCTTTTAGTTTTTCCAATTTCGCTGCCTTCTTTGCTTCCTTCTCGAGTTGTTTTGCAGTCTTTTCTTGAGGTTGCTCCTCAGAAGGAGCATTTGTTGTATCATTATCAGTCATGATTTAAAGTTTTTTTTTAAATATAAATTAATATTCATTCAAAACAGTCGCAAACCAACTCTTGGAAATGTAAAATCTAATTTCCAACGTGATTGACGCGACGTGACGGGTAAGACACAGATTAGAGATATTATGTCAAACACATATTATAAAACAAATGAAAATCCAAGTGGTCCGATTGGTATTAATTGTTATTGTGAATTAACACTCATAGACGTCCCAAAAACGTTCTTGTGGAACACGCGTAAGAAATCCTTTTATTTACATTCCTCGAAGGAATTTGATTCCTATTTAAGAAATTGTCACGTTATTATTATGCATCCCTATCAGTGATATCTATTGAAATGTTCAATGACTAGAAAACTAAACCAAACGTAGTAAACCAATATCTTTAGCATGGTTTAGTTAAAGTAACATTCCGTTGCAGTTACATTGCATCGTTTCAAAATTAGGGACCTTATTAATAGAATTAATTTAAAACTAATTAATTCAAAGCTCAAAATTAAAATTAACTTTATTAAAATATGACTGTATAAAAAGCTATTTTGAATCATCCAGTTTTTTTTTCCAAAAATTCAGGACGTCTTTTTAGCTGATAAGAAGAATGAGCGCAAGAAACTTATCAGCTGTATCAAAAGTAATAACAACTTTTACAATAAATTATGTAGTTATCATTTAATGTACATATGTATGTTTACAATTTATACGAAAAAACAAATATTTACACTTAAGAATGTAATGTATTCAAATTAACACCAAGCATTGACATCATTGACTTAAACAATCATTGACTTTGTAATAGTGCTCACTCATTAGTCTTTAAAGCTACACTATGTGGAATCTTGCTATAATTATATATTTGCTCATAAACGAACCTCTAGAGTTTTGTAGCCTGTACGTTGGAACGGCAAGTTTATTTTTATTTCTTGTTATGTATGTTGTTTAAATTATGCATTTTTAAATTAGTATAAAATGTGTTACAATTTTTATACATATAAATTTCATAAATATACTAGCCCGCTAAAGTCATTATATTAATCTCTTTAAATAAATCTCTAAGAGAATCCCTTGCTCGTAAATTAAAGTAGCGCGAGCTGCTCTTTTTTAAAGAACAAAAATACTTTTAATGCTAGCAGCCGACCCCTATAATAGTAAATAGGACATAACACAAAATAACTAAAGTAAATTAATCTTGCCGTTTCAACATCTGTAAGTTGTCTTATTTTTTTAGGGCCTAAATATGTGGATCTCATTGCAAAGTCGGATCCAAAGTAATACCCAAGAATTTAATGAATTCAACAAATTCCACCACTTCATTATTTATTTTAACAATAGTATCTACTTTTCTTACATTTGGTACTTAATGAAAATTTTATACATTTCGTTATATTGGGGATTAAAGATAAATTATTAATAGTGAACCAGTGCAACACTTTAGAAAGAGTACTATTTACAACGTCAATATTGCAAAAAGTACAGTATTGCACAAAGTATCAGAGAAGTGTTGAAGATCATTAATGTATATCAAGAAAAGCAAGGCTCCCAATATTGTTTTATGGGACACGCTCATAACATTAGGAATACCTACAGACTCTACTCTACTCTACCAGAAAGTTGTTGTCAATAGTAGACTAGACTACTATTAACAACAATTTTCTGGACTCTGCTGAACAAATAAAATTCGATTAATCTAGACGCTGCATCAAAGACACAATAATGCTTCAGCTTATTTAATAAGGTCTGATGATCTACGCAGTCAAAAGCTTTAGACAGGTCACAAAAATACCAATTGCATCCTGATTCCATTCCCAAGCGCTAAAAATGTATTTGAAAAGTACAACTCCAGCATCTATAGTGCAACGTCCTTTGGTGAAGCGAAACTGGTATAAACCAGTACAAACAACCAATACAACAAAATAAGTAAAATAATAACAACAAAAAACCAACAACCAACCAATACATATAAATATATAATGATATTTCCTGTTAAATAATCAGTTAGCTGATTACATATATTTTTTTCGAATATTTTGCATAGTGCTGGTAGAATGGAAATCACACACACATCACAGCTGGCTACACACATTGGGCCAGTCGACGAGCCAAAATGTTGGGCTAATAAAGAGGTTGCTATTCAAAATCCGTTGATTTGTGGATAGAATACCGATGATAAAAAATAAACCAACTATAACAACATACCGCTAAGTACTACTAATACACGTTAATCAAACCGGCTTTATAAACGTTTTTCATTCTTCCAAGTCAAAATTATATAAATTTGTATAAATTCTATTTAATGTTTTAAAGGATATATTAAGGATATATACGTAAAGTAACTTTGTAATCCATAGCGTAAACAAATTATATTGACAGTTAATAAAGGCTACTTTAAAAAGTTAAAGTAGGCTTTATTCACTTTGACTCAGATACTCACCGGGCACGGCTGCTTCGTTGAGTATCTGTGTCGAATAGGACAGGAGGGATCGACACATTGCCACCACTGCGCATCCGACCTCGACTCGGCCCAGCACACGCTGACGGAGTGCCTCGCGTGGGCCTACGAGCGCCCAGACTTGGTCGCAGAGATCGGGCGAGATCTGTCTCCGCCGGTATTGATTGCGGCAATGCTGGCGGACGAGGGAGGATGGAGGGCTGTGGCTTCCTTCTGTGAAGCAGTGATGCTCCAGAAGTAGGCGGCCAGCGGGGCCGGGAGATGGCCGATCCCGCTCGAAGGAGGCGGCGCCGGGCTCGATAGCACAGTTGCGGCGCTGCCGCGGGTCGCCGGCGGGCGCGAGGAAATCGCAGCCGCGGATACGGCGACCCGGCAGGGATCACACCCCTTCCGTAGCCAGAGATCGGGGTAGGTATTGTAGCCTCCCCCGAGGAGGGCTCCCCTGTATCGGCGGGGGAGCGGAGACTGGGGGATCCCGGAAGTAGCTTGGTGTTCCCGGGGGCTCCTTACATGCCTGAGGAAGGCCATCCCTGAGGTTTTTAGTGGGTAGGCCTTCCCCTTCTGGGGAGGAGAGCCCCACATAACCGCCGGCTCGCCACAGCCGGGGTATGCAACTTAATGCATTTTCCTCAGGGGGAACAAAAAAAAAGGCTTTATTCACTGTCAATATAAACGTTCGATTTATAATAAAAAAAAGTTTTTGGCCTTATAAAAGTATCTATTGCTGTCTAATGTTGAGCCTGATAGACGATGCAGTTATATTACTATTGTGACTCCTTAAAGGAAGTACTTTATTACTTTAAGCATTCTCATATACTTATGTTTTGACGACAAATCGTGTCTTTAAAGCCTATCTTGTACAAATATGACGAATATTTGAAGAATAAAACGCAATTAATATTTAAATACCTCTTTATGTTTTCCATATTCTATTATTATTTATTATCAATAAAGTATATAATTGAGGGGAAAGATTTTGTAAAAAAAATCAAGCACAATCTGGTATATGTATATTTTACATTTCCACGAAGAAAATATTATAGCACTCATGATTTTGTAAATTATAATGAAATACGTTCGAAAATAGACCGTGCCACAATCCGTTGGTCTTTATTAACCTTGACAATTACTTGATAGTTTAACATTGTTGCCATAATAAAATGTGTCACAATTCGTTGGTTAGACTCAATATAATTAGCCGAACTGGGATTATATAGTCTTATTATATACAGTCCGAATGGGAACGCGCCGTTGGACAGAGATACGCTCAGAGGATACGTAGACCGCGACATGTCCATAGCGATCCCCTTAATCAATTAACGCATCACCTTCTAGACCTGCAAGCGGCGGCGTCTGAGCCGTCGTTTCCCTTGTTATCCCCTAATCGGCAGCCTTCTGCTTAGCCACGTATAGATTCCTATTCATATAAGCTGGATCCACTTTGCTATACCGTGTCTCTTCTAGCGCATATTTCCATAGGGCAGCGCTAATTGTGCCTCTCCTGAGGTGCGGTTCTCTATCACTTCATTCAAGCCAGTAGGGTCATTAGGATCAAAGGCTTAGGCTGAGTTTAGTCGGTAGGTCTGTCGGGTCGAGCCGCCTCGATTCGCCAGGAGTCCGACATAATCACCGTAGCACTTGCCGTTGCGGTGGTATCCATGAGAATTCTCAGCCTCCTGTCCTGAGTAAAAAAAAAAACGCGCCTTTGGTACAATTTATTGTTTCTTTAATCGTTTGGTTTGAAAGACAAACTAGGGTTTGGTAAATCTTGTTCAACTTTTTTTTCAATATTTTTAGTGGCCTAATTTCACATCATTTTTGCCCACAAATTTCTGATCATTTTGAGTAGAAACATTTTTTATTGAGCCTTTCTCTTGTAGTGCTATAGAAGATGCAATACGGTAAAAACGCCAATAATAGGCTTTGAAACGTCTGCAACCACGAATGACCACTGGAATGCGCGTCGTAGTCCCAGGTCCAAGTTCATATTAATGTGCCCGTAAGTTGCTATCGACGAGCCGTTAGCAGCAAAAAGTTCATACTTCGTCTTTGTGCGTAGCCCGTTAACTTGAGAACGGGGATATACACACAAATCCGACCCAGTGTCCACGAGATAGTGAACCTTGGTCTTGCGGTCAGAGATGAACAAACGGCCTGGGGTAGAGTGACAGCTGCTTTCGGCCACTAACAGCTGCTCTTCTCGTTTCCCGATTTGTAACTGCAGGGTGATGTACACTTTCTTGCTTTGTCGCCAAAACGTACGTGGTACCAGCAGTGCAAGTGTTCCCTTGGCCGCGAGAGAGATCGAGAGTGTGAGCGGTGCTGCGATCGAAAACGTCCTTGGCTGCGGCGCCTATACTGAGTGCGCTTATCTTGATGTCTGCTCATTCTCAGTTCTTCAATCTGCTTTGACAGTTCCGCAATCTGTTTGGCCATGGTGTCGAAGGCGGTGGCTGTTGACATAGCGCTTGCTACCTGTTCACCACTTGGAGTTGCGATGTCATGTACGTGGTCAGCCAGATCAGCAACTGCTTCTAAGGTATTGCCCTGCTGCGTCGCGATGATGGTCTGAAGATTTGTTGGCAGACGACTTGACCAAATGGTGCGTAACAGTTCTTCAGAGACCGTCTGACCTGCTAAGCTCTGTAGATGACGCAAGAACTGGGAGGGTTTCCTATCACCTAACTCCTCATGCATCAGGAGTTGCTTGATTTTGCGCTCCTGATTTAAATGGGAATATTCATATGGGATCAAATAAAATATTTACTTACTCAGTTTTCAATCTCTATATATTCACTTTTTCTATTTTACAAATCATCTTGCCATCAGTTCAATTGTAAACATCACTAAATAAATAAACTCATTATAAAATAATTATAAATGCCCCAAACATTACTTCAACATATTTTACTATCTATTTTTCCAACTTCCAACTTCAAAAAACATCTCTTTGATTCCCTATTTAAATTATGACAATCAAAACCATAGATCACAAAATTTCCATATACTAATATCCCCTCTAAATTTTGTCTTTATATCTTTATACATAATCAAATAAAACCCAAAACAATTATTACCACAGTAGAACACAATAACACACAAAACTGAAACATTATTCTAACTACACACTATTTAAATAACAATCCTTTTTTTCACATCTTACTCAAAATATAAACTAAAATAAAACTTTTGAATGAAAACTCGAAACAATTAAAACTAAACAAAATAACTACCTACCTAACTACGAAGAGTTCACAGTTTAATCACCGATCACTCACAATACACTTTCTTAAGCGCAAAAACTTAGTTCTGTCCAATCCTTTAGTCAATATATCTGCAATGTTGTTGTTTGTTTGACAATAAAATATTTCAATTGAATTTTGTTCTATTTTTTCTTTAATAAAATGAAATTTCACATCAATGTGTTTGCTTCTCCTGTTTAATATTCCATTTTTAATAAGCACTATAGCTGATTGGTTATCTACAAATAATTCTGTTTTTGGAACTGTACCAGTAATCTCTTTTAATAGACTCTGTACGTAAAGCAGATCCTTAATGCATTCAGCAGCTGAGATGTATTCTGCCTCTGTACTGGACAATGCAGTGACGGATTGCTTTCGCGAACACCAATGAATCGGTCCACCACCATACATAATAACAAAGCCAGTCGTGCTTTTCCTACAGTCAGGATCACCTGCGAAATCTGCATCACAATATGCTCTCAAAACTTTGTCATTACTCCGAGAATACTGAATACCTGAACTTACTGAACATTTTAAATACCGAAAAATATTTTTAATATTATTAAAATCATTAATATTGGGACATTCCTGATGTCTACTACAGTACCCAACATGAAAAGAAACATCTAACCTTGTTTTATTTACCAAGAACAATAATGAGCCAATCAACTGTCTATAACGATGTACATCATTACTATTACCTTTCCCCTCTTGATGTACATCAACCAAAATATCTGGATATACACATTCTTTTATATTATTATATCCTAATTTTTCTAACATTTGTTCAATATATGACTTTTGGTATATTTTTATGTAATTATCTTGAACCAAAACATCAAATCCAATAAATTTTCCTATTTTATCAAATTTTCTCATTTCAAACTCTTTTTCTAAATTTAAAATTATTGAATTTAACTCTGATTCATTATTTCCTATCAATAATCCATCATCCACATATATAGCTAAATAAATATCTTTACCTTTACACTTAAACAAACATGGATCTAACTTTAATTGTTCAAAGCCTAACTTTTTAAGAAAATCTGTTAATTTTATGTTCCACATTAAAGGTGCCTGTTTCAATCCATATAAACTCTTTACTAATTTGCATATTTTATTCTTTTCTGCTTTATAACCCATCGGAATTTCCATATAGACATCCTCTTTCAGATCACCATACAAAAATGCTGTTTTCACATCAAACTGCTTAATTTTATATCCTTTTTGCCCAGCAATCGACAATAAAATTCTCACACTAGTAATGTTAACAACAGGACTATATGTTTCTTTATAATCAATATTATATTTCTGAAGAAAACCCCTAGCTACTAATCTCGCTTTATACCTACCACCAGGTTTTATAGTAAAAATCCATTTACTAGAGATAACTTTTCTACCTTTAGCTTCAGCCCGATCTACTAACACCCATGTTTTATTTTTCTCTAACGAATCTTTCTCCTCTTTAATGGCTTGTTTCCATTTCTCTTTTTCATCACTTTCTAAGACCTCATTATAAGTTAAAAATGACATATCTAAATCATAGTCCTCAAACTTTTGCGGTAAACGTCTATTCCTCTCAGGCATAACTCTCCTTTGTAAATTCTCCTCAAACTCATTCATAACATTTTCATCATTTCTACCATCACCTATAATCTCACTGATTTCATTACTATTTCTAGCATCACTATCATCTCTACAACCAGTTTCATTTCCAACCAACGATTCTTCACAACAATCCATAAAAATATCATCACCTTCATCATTGACCCTTTCTTCATCAACTACCCTATCTTCATCACAAACACCATCTATATCAAAATTATTCTCTTCATCACCAATCATATCTTCATCAACAACTATATCTGTATCTTCCTCTAAAGTGTTCCCCTTTTCTCTCATTTCACTGCTTCTATCTATATTTCTGTTACCAAAATGAACATGTCCCCTCTCAAATTCAACATTTTCTGTAGTTGATTCTCTCCTGACACAATCTTCCCTTTCCTGCTCTAACCTGTCAAAATCTTTAAATAAATCCATCAAATCATTTCTTTTTGTTTGTTTCCTACACTGTTTTAAAAATATTTCAATCTTATTTCTATCATCAATAAACTTCACATCTCTCGAATAATGAATCTTGCAACTAACCGGATCCCATATTTTATAACCATTATTTGTGTATCCAACCAAGAGTCCTTTGTTACATCTAGAGTCTAATTTTCCAATTTTATAGTTCCTTTTAAAATAAGCCAAAGATCCAAATATATTCAAATGTTTTAAATTTGGAACCCTACCATACCATAATTCTGCTGGAGTTTTATCATTAATTGTATTAAATGACCTATTTAATAAGTATGCTGATACCATCACAGCTTCACCCCATAATTCTTTAGGCAAGACATTGTCAAATAAAAGTGCTCTAGTTCGTTCCATAATAGAACGATTCAAGCGCTCCGCTTTGCCATTTTGTTGTGGGCTATAAGGTATTGAATAGTCTATGAAAATTCCTTTATCCAAACAATATTTTTTAAACATATTACTAGAATATTCGCCTCCATTATCGCATCGAAAATTTTTAACTTTCTTTCCAAAATGATTTTCTGCCAAAGTTATATAATTTTTAATTTTAGAGAATGCCTCATCTTTTGTTCTTAGTAAATAAACCCTGGTAAAATGTGTAAGATCATCCAAAAACGTAATAAAATATTTATAGCCATCCCAAGTTTCTATGCCAACTGGACCACAAATGTCACTATGAATAATTTCAAGAGGATTTTTGGCTCTATATCTAATTGTATTAAAAGGTTTCCTACATAATTTAGATTGGATGCAGATTTCACAGTTATCCACCTCTTTTTTGATTTCTGTATTGATTCCAGATACTATATTTTTTGTTTTAAGTATTGAATCATGACCAAGAGCTCTATGCCAAAATGTTGCATTTTTAACAAAATGTACGGAATTTTCGACTGACCTTGTAATTGGTAGATTGTACCTTTCAACCCAAAGTCTTACGGAAAACAATCCATCACCGTCACGGGTAGCAGTAAGAAGGCATCTTCCACTCAATGCATCAAACACTTTACATGTCTTTCTGAAAAAGTTAATTTCACAATTATTCTCAACTAATTTCGGTATAGAGATCAAATTCTTTTTTAAGTGTGGTACAAAATAAACATTTTTTAGTGTAATATTTTCGGATTTGCAATAAATATCTCCAATTGTGTCAATGGCATGCACATTACCATCAGCTGTCATAATTTTATAATTACATTTTTCAAAATTTTTAAATAAATGTGAACAATTTATAGTGTGACATGTAGCTCCAGAATCCAGAATAAATTCAATTTGTTCTTCATTTTCAAAATGTTTAAAATTGCTTACCGAATTATTTCCTCTAATCAAACAGAATTTACTATAATGAGTGTTACTTTTGCAAAATTTGCAGTTAAAGTTTCCTTTACACTCCGTGTGTTTATGTCCAAAGTTAATACACTTGAAGCATTGTATATTTTTCCCAAAATTAATTTTCCTATTCTGACAAAATTTTGCGATGTGACCACTTTTCCCGCAGCTATAGCATTTCTTTATAGTTACGAAAGCATTTTCATTATTCGTCAGCGTCATTTCATCTGTCACTTTGACAATTTCTTTTGTTTTATCTTCCGTGAATTTTGATTTTATTTTATTTTCTAAGGTGATTCTATTTATTAAATTTGAGACTGTCTTTTCCTCTTTACTTGTTGATTCCCACGCAGTTCTTAAGTTTGAATAATTTTCTGGTAAACTGCATAAAATTTTTGATAAAAGCTGATTGTCTTGAATTTCATATCCAAGAGATCTAATTCTCGTCACTATGCTTTCTAATTTGCTAACATCTTGCATAATATCTGAATTTAAAAATTTGTAGTTATAAAAGTCTTCTAATAATTGACATGTTTGTGTGTCTTCATTGCCCAAAAAAATTTTGTCAAATTTGTCAAACATTTCTTTTGCCGTGTTGCAATTTATAATGTGGTTTACATATTTATCTCCGACAGAGCATATAATTATATATTTCGCCTTCGCATCTTTTTGTTCAAAATCTTTTCCTTTTTCGTCTGTTGCCAAAACTGAATTTAGATTTTTAGCCGATAATAATAATTTTATTTTCTTTTTCCACATATTATAATCTTCCTCATTATTTAATTTTGATGTGTTCATATCATTATTTGAAAATTCGTCAGACATTTTGAGACTCTATGTTGAAAACTGAACTCTGTACTTTATATACTCATAATTAACCTCGGATACACATATTACTCTATTTAAAATCAAACATCTAAATGCTATGATAGGCCCATAACCTTTAAATGGGAATATTCATATGGGATCCAAATAAAATATTTACTTACTCAGTTTTCAATCTCTATATATTCACTTTTTCTATTTTACAAATCATCTTGCCATCAGTTCAATTGTAAACATCACTAAATAAATAAACTCATTATAAAATAATTATAAATGCCCCAAACATTACTTCAACATTTTTACTATCTATTTTTCCAACTTCCAACTTCAAAAAACATCTCTTTGATTCCCTATTTAAATTATGACAATCAAAACCATAGATCACAAAATTTCCATATACTAATACCTGAGAGGTGGCGAGACGCTTAATGAGCTCCGCTTTTAGTTTTTCATACTTATCAGTAGCAGGCGGTGACACGATTAAATCTTTAATTTCTGCTGCGTACTTATGGTCAAGCTGACTTACCACGTAGTGAAATTTTGTGATGTCTTGTGTAATTCCCGAAATCGCAAACTGACCTTCTACTTGAGCAAACCATACAGCAGGTTCTTCTGGCCAGAACGGTGGTATTTTCACACCAACACGATAAATTTCGCTGCCGCAAATAACTTTTTCTTGTTGTGCTTCCATAGTTACCAACAATGATGCGTTATTGTATGGAAATTGCAGGCGTGATGCAATGCGGGGTCACCAGTATAGAAGATGCAATACGGTAAAAATACGATTTCTTCTATTTACAGTTTTAATATATATAACAATATTAACAAGCGAAATATAAAAATTAATTCTAAAATGTACAGCTGAATTTAGTGACAAAGGCGACAGACATGACAGAGAATGACAATTTTTATTATAGAGGAAAATTAGATATGAGATGAAACAATAGATTATGGAGATGAAAAATAATTACAATAAAAAGTATAATACATAATGTAGTGAGGTCACTACAGTGCTAGTATTATTTCCATTATTTTGTTACAAAATTATAATCTTATTTAGCCATGCCAACTGCTTGAATGTACTTTTTTATGTACTAAGATGGCAACACTTAAAATACGAATCTCCCGCCATTTACCAGATAAGCCATGGTTTCACAAAACTAAGCTGTACGGAGGAAGAAAGTTCTTCACAGTAATTGCAAGGATGAGACTTGGACATTGCCTGGTACCTTCACACCTGCACAGAATCAACGTGTACAATAGCAGTAAATGCCTCCACTGTACTCAGGATTTTGCTGATCTACAACATATAATTCTGGATTGTCCGGCTTTCAATCTACAACGGTTAATTTTGATCAGTGACATTGGTGACATTCTTGACAGTGACAATAGACCTAACAGTTTTCCCCGCCGTGTTCAAGAGTTATTAAAAAATCCAGTTTTTTATCAACCATTGTATAAGTTTATATTGAATACTATAGATAAAGTGTAAATTGTGTAATTATATAAGTTTAAATTTAATACTACAGATAAAGTGTAAATAATGTATCATCATTTTCCCATTAGTTTTAAAGTTGTTTAATTTTATGAGTTCAGTTTTACTCTTGTATAATTTTATGTTTTTGTATTTGTACTACATAGTTTCTTACAATTATTCACTATTAAAACATGCCTATATGTATGCGACTTAAGGACCATGTATCCAAGTCATGAATAAATTTATTAAAAAAAAAAAGAATCTCCCGCCTGTCGCGGCTTCCTCATTTTATAATGAGGAGTCATAGCATCATAGTAGCGGTTGAATTCTCTTTGAGACGCCATTTTGTTTTTTCGTCTTACCATTCGCGTCGTTAGCGGTTATACCTCGTGTATATTTTATTTTAGTCGCTATTTTTGGATTTTACTGTGGTTTGTTTTTCTTTGCTGTAATTCATTGGAATACAAACAATGTCTGATAGAGAGGTACTATTTTTGTTTCAGATATATTCAACTGTGCCAAGCCGCGTGTTTTATTTGTATCTCTTCCTTTGCTATAATTATTTGGGTGATCGTTACAGAGGAGTCCTTCCCGCACTCGAAACGGTTCACGGGAAAGAGATCGAGATCGCGAGCCTGCTCCAAAAGCAGTGGCCATGTCCCGTGGCCACAGTCGTAGCCGGTCCAGGACGCCGCCACCTCCGAAAACTACAAGCAGAAAGTATAGAAGCCCGTAAGTATAAGCAGCATGAAAACTATCATACTTAAACATTCAGTTGATAGGCAATATTACTAATAAGTTTGTAATATTTTCTTAACCTTGCTTTCAAGGACATTAGGCGCGTGTTTTTATTCTGCTGGTGTTATCATTATTTGGTGTTATAACTTGCCTGACGCCGATTTTATGATATTAGGTTTGGTGTTATAATTTAGCGTGACACCGATTTTTATAACTTACTAAAATTGCGGGAAACATCTTTAAAAAAGTCACGTAACCATGTTTGATCAATAATTTGGTAGCAGGTACTTACAATCTTTATATAAATTGGTAGTATTAAATCAATAGCCACCCAAATTTTATTGCTTAATTACCATATATGTCAACAAAATCAGAATATTTTTACTGGTTTTTAATTGTATGTAAATACTCACACTAATATCATGATAATTGGATCATACCATGGTCAACCACTGTTATATGATAACCACTTTAATACATTAATTTAGCTCTTAAGAACTGTCAAAATATTAGGGATATATATATGCATTTGGATTATTGGGGCCAATAGTAAGAGACATGTTTTAGTTATTGAATATTAAACAAACCAGCCCTTTTATTTGTATAATATAGGGATAGGTAAATGTTAACTGATTGGACATTTTACTTGAAGAAAATTACTGGTTTTCTTTTTTGGTGTGCATTGGTACGATTTTGGATTGAAGGGGAAGCAGGGCTGCAAGTAGATTAATTTCAAGTATACATTTTAGTGTCTGTAATTATAGCAAAATAAATTGCTTATACATAACACTACAAAATTATATAAATTAATTATTCTTCATAGCTTCATAAAACAAACATACTGACCTGTGGTTGTACATTTTAGTTTTTATTTATATTTGCATGTTTGTAGTGTTGACAAAATTTAAATTGCAGATAATTTATGAACTTTTTTATCCATTTATATGCGATGGTAAATTATACGTTATGAATACAATACACCATCTGATTATACATATTTTCTATCCAAATATACAATCTAGCAACTCAAAGGTAAGATTTGTCAGTGAAATTACTCTTTGGTGATAATTTAATGTTACATCTTGGCAGCATACATTATTGTTATGGGGGTTAAGCACATTTGCTTCATATCTAACAAGAGACCTATTTCAAATGTTAAGAAATAGTCAAAATGTCTGAAACATTAAGAAACAGTAAAAATTGTAAAATAATAATATTATTGTATTTGTGAAAAAATTGTAATCATAAATAATATATATGTATAATAACAATAATGATAACAAATTGAAAATAATAATAGTAATTATAAAAAAAATACAATAACTAGCTTAAACAATCAGCAATAAATTCTAATGTAATCAAGTAATATGTAAGATTTCTAAATTATAATTAATCTTAGTATTTAAACACACAAATGTAAATACTAGTCATAGATATTAATTAAACATTGTTAGTCTTAAGGAATAGTTAGAACATAAATATAGATGTGGGGGACAAGACCATCTGTCCCCTCAAAACTAAGAACAATATCTTTCTTTTGATCGACAAATGATATGTTACTTGTAGAATAAATAATATATAAGGAAATGTAAAAAAAAAAGGTTAACACAAACAAAAACGAGTGAAACAAAGAGTCTGCAGAAAACCAAAAAAGAATTAAACAAAAAAAAAAAACAAGAACCATCTCTTTTACAGCAATGTGTTATGCTCGCCTTCCACTGCGAGCGGAGTGGACTCCGTACGGACTTTGTTTAACTCGCAACAGAAAGTTACATAGAAATGCTTCCATTGTAAAAGAGTGAGCGAAGCGTACAAAATGAGCAAAAAGAGTCACAAAAGTGGTCAAAGAGTCGAGCGGAGTTCGTACGGACTCCGCTTGACTCGCGACGTAGAAGTTCATAGAAGTGCTTCCATTGAAAACGAGTGAGCCAGGCAGGCTAAACGAGTTGAAACGAGTCCGCTGTGTCATGGTGTCGAATACTAGTTTTGAGTGTACTCTGTCAGCAATTCTTCAAACTGTTCTCTATTGACTCTGAAATATTAATCTTGTAAATCGTAGAACATTCGCAGTAAATCGATCGCCTTTGACAGGCCCCTGTGTCTAATATGATTGCTCATCCAAAATCTTGGTCTGTTACGTTTCTTTTTCTTAAAGTATATGTATAGTAGTACACATTTATTTATTGTATACATATGTAATGTAATCATCTTCATCACTAGAAACGTCAGTCATTATCACTTTAGAAGAAAACATGTCTGAGGCAGTGGGTTGTTTCGAACTGAAGCTCATTCCGCACCGCAATACCCGCTGGCAATGGAAGCAACCCAACCTCGCTCATCTAACGCAGCTCATTTTCCGCTAAGCTCTCTCCGCACAATCTAGCTATTTCCAGCTCATTGCCCTTTCGCAGTGGAAGGTTAAATTTTACTGATGGTTGTGCTGTGAAATGTGAAGGTTTAAGGTTGTTTACTGTAGGCGATTGCATAATCAAATAGAGGTGATGGTAATCACTTATCACCAGGTCGACAGCTTGCATGACTTAATGCAATAGAAAAAGTGTAATAGGAAGTCATTTGTTGCAGCACGCGTTCGCGGTCAGGTACACCACGCCGCGGATACCGCGGATCGCGATACTCGCGCAGTCGCTCGCGCTCGTACTCACCGCGCGGCTCGTACCGTCGCTCGCACTCGCACAGCCCTATGTCGTCCCGCAGGCGCCACCAAGGCGACAGGGTGAGTGTCTACCAAGTTAGTACCACTTTTTTTACTATTATTATTTTATAAGTACACTGCACATGTAGCCACACATGCCTATACCAGTGGTTCCCAATTTTTAGTCTTGGCTTACTCTAAAGTCGGGTTGTATTTGGATATTTGTTCCTTATTTTTTTTTGCAATACTGTGCTAGAAGTTAATATGATTTTCTTAATTCTTTTTTTATAATTGTCTTATATTATTTTTAATTCCTTCCATTTACTTAATAATAATAAAAAAGTAAAAAGAGCCTTTTAGTTTTAACATTGTCATTTTTGCTTTGCAAAGCAAAATCAAATTAATTATTGGAAATAATGTTATACATATTAATTTTACATTACACGAATTTTACAAATCATTTATTGGACATGAAAATTATTTTTCTTGGGAACCATTGGTCTACACTACATATAGATCAACTCTCATTGTGATCACTAGTTACACTGGAGGCAGAACTTTGGTGGTGATTCAATATATATTTTGAACTCCTTTGAAACAAGGAAGATCCATTTGCTTCCTTACATCTTACAAGATGGCTATAAGATTTAAGATGTAATAGAATACTGAAACTGATACACAGATACTACACCTGCTTACAAACATTCATTTAAATGCATGTCTTGCAAAAAATATGAACAAATGCTATTTAAATATAATTTATTGCATTTTCATATAACAAAAATTTCTTGTGATTTTTGTTTCTCTCCAGGAAAACCCGACACCATCTAGATGTCTTGGAGTATTTGGCCTTAGTTTGTACACTACTGAACAGCAGATTAACCACATCTTCTCTAAATATGGGGCAGTTGATAAAGTTCAAGTTGTAATTGATGCCAAGGTGAGAAATGTTTGTTTAGCTCATTGACTATTTTAAACGAGTTCATGATATTCAAGGAAATACCATTTTTGTTGTGTAATTCATCCCATATACTTATTTTTGTATGATTTGGATTACGTAAATTTATGTGAACTCCTTGATGATGATTTTTTATACCACTATGTTAGCAAAAGACTTGCCTGTTTGTGTTTGAATGTGTTGTAGAACTCTGAGCTAAAAATCAATCCTAGAGATGGATCAATTGTGAATATTAATTGTCTGCTGGAGGGAGCCATTATCTTATCAATCTGTAAATTTATATATGCTTTAGGGGAGTGGACTAATGTAATATGTATTTTCAAAAGTAAAAATTTGTTATCAACAGTAACTTTTTTATAGTTTTGGTGAATTACTATTTTTAAGAGAAACGTGTGTAAAGAATTAATAAATAATATTATTTACTTAATGTCTATAGATGCCGGCTGTATTGCTTATATTTTAGGATTTATAATGATTAGCTTAAGGAAGTAACTTTGTAACTCGAGTACATAACATTTTTGAAGACATTGATATTTTTTTTTATGAAGGGATTAAATATTATTACAAACTTACATGAAAATAAATTTAAAGTTCAAATGACTAATTTGTTGATATAGAAAAATGTATGTAGTTATATTATAACATAATAAAGTACAAGTTACTCAATGAAAAAGCCACCTAAACGCATACACCCATTCCCTGATATAAAAAAGAAACTACAAATAATCATATAATAAAACAATAAATTAAAGGTCCTCTCGTCAAATATAACACCTACATCAAAACTGTCGATGCCAGTCATAGTTAAACTTCAGTGTAGAAAATTATGTAGTTTAGGAAAAAGTAGTATTTCCAATGTCCAGCGCTTCTACTAACTCTTGCCTCCACCGTTAACCACCGCAGTTAAGACGCTCTCATTCAAAAGAAGCTAGTAATAGAAGCCTTACTTGAGAGTTTTTAATAATACCAGACCGTAAGGAAAATAAAACTGAGGCGAAAATAAGAAAAAGATAACATGCAAAATGTTTGCTTTGCATTTGGAGATGATCGCAAGATGGTCGCACACCATCATTTGATGACTACACGTCTTATTAATGGCGATTTATTAGTGTCATAAATTATTCCAATTTCGATATCAATATATTTAATTAGGCTAATATCATTGCTTTTATTTAATGTACAATTATTGCAAATGTAATAATGATTCGACATAATAATAATAGTAACCTGATGTAATAAGCTATTATTTTTAGAAAGTATATTTCAGAAATCTTATCTTAAATAGATTAAATAGAGAATTTGAATAGTTTCTCTTGCACTATGAAGTTTAAAATACTAATTGTTGATTGTAACTTATAATTATTGCTATATACCTATGGGGCACCTTATTTTTAAAGTGGGACTTGTGGGTTATATGTGGATAGCCTGATATGGTGAATCTGCAGGTGCGTCTGTGAAACGATAATCTTTAAAGTAATGTAAACAATGGGGCTCCATTATTAATAGCTGTTTGGCAACAAAATGTCATTGTGCAATAACCAATGATGTAATATTTGATGTTATGATACTTATTCATAACATGTGCTATATGAAAATAAATGTGTAATTGTATGTTTATTAATATAATTGGGTGATTAAGCGCAGCCTGCAATCTATTGCACACCTTTCACAGTATTATGTATTGTTTAAATAATTAATATTTCACTTTTATTTTGTACGATAATAATCGCAAATTGTCAACAACTTTGGGTTAAAAGTTAGTTGTAATTTGTATAAATTTCTGATAATATAAGAATTAATATTACTAATCATCTAAATACATTATGCAGCACAATATATTAGCACTGATATAAGTAACTTATTGCATTAATAATGTTTAATAGTATGTATCATGCAATAGTATAATCTTCTTTAGTTATTGAAATTGAAAATATTTATATGATATAGAACTTGTAAATCATTGAGCTTTGTTGAACTTTTATTATTTTCAAATGTTAGTAGCAAAAGGAAAGTTTAGATGTGTTGTCAAGTGACTGGCACAGATTGAAATATTGCAATAAAATTAATCTACCTTGTAACTATAGTAATTTATATAATAAAATATATTCTATCAGTTTTTATACACATGTGTATAAAATGAAGGACAAATGCCATTCTTATATTTGTGTTATTCCATGACAGCTTAGTGAGGAAATATGGAGATTCCCATTTCTGGAATTATGTAATTATCTACCATTTTTACAATCAAACAAATAATAAAAAAAAAATATTATTAATAAAATTGATACATTGTATTCTAGTATGATATTTATATAGGACTAGCTTTCTGCCCGCGGCTTCGCCCGCGTGGATTTCGGGATTGGGTGTATAGAGGGTTAAGGGTCATAGCTTTTGCCCACGGCTACATATACGCGGAAGTCGGTTTATGGTGCGAAGATTTTATCGCGCTTCCCGTGGGACTATCCGTTTTTCCGAGATAAAAAATGCCGCAAAACTCCTCAAGAATCACTCTATCTATTGATGAAAACCGCATAAAAATCTGTGCAGTAGTTTTTGAGCGAAGCCTTTATTGCGCATCCCGTGGGATCTGTCGATTTTTCCGGGATAAAAAGTAGCCTATGTTACTCGGGGAGAATGTAGCTTTCCAAAGGTGAAAGAATTTTTGAAATCGGTCCAGTAGTTTAAGCGTGAAGAGGTAACAAACAAACAAACAAACAAACAAATAAACAAACAAACACACTTTCGCATTTATAATATTAGTTGGGATTAGTAATGGTCGTTATTTCAATAACAGATAATATAATGAATTATTTTCCCGTAATGAATAACACGTTATTTAACAACGGCTTAAACTGTTATCCTGCTGTTGCGGTTGACAAAATTATCGCCTAGTCGCATTGTCGTTGTTGCCACTTGCGTGTGTGCGGCACGGAGCGAGCGAGTACGACTGTGCTACAAGCTGCAAGTGTGAGCGAGAGAAAGCTAACCGTTGTGTAGGCGTCATTTCTTTAGTTACGCTTTGTTTGCTGTTGTGCGATCGCGCGTATGCAAATTAAAGTATTCGTTGCAATAAGTAAATAATGTAAACATTGAATGTAAATAACAAACTATGTACAGGTCAATGAACTTTTAAATATGCCAGAAAAATATATTGATTAGGTAATTAGTTTTAAATTATTAAAATTACTGCCTTAATATTCTGACAGTCCTAAGCCATATCATTGTTAAGAATAACTAAGCTAGCGATAATAACAATAACAATCGTACTCACATTTGTCAAAACAGCAATATAACAGGATAACAGACAACAGTTTACAATAACAGTTATAGGAAAATAACATAACAGTGTTATTCATTATTACAAAACAGTTGTTAATTGCCATCACTGTATAGGGTACAAGTCGCAAATAAAACTAAATTGCATGTTATATTCCAGACTGGTCGCTCTCGCGGCTTTTGCTTCGTGTACTACGTGAATCAAGAGGATGCTAAGGTGGCCAAGAACGAATGCACCGGCATGGAGATTGACGGACGCCGTATACGCGTGGACTTTTCAATCACGCAGCGCGCGCACACTCCGACGCCGGGGATCTATATGGGCAAGCCGACCTAGTGAGTCTAATCATTATTTTGTACTTTTTTACTGAACTTTAGAACACGCTAGGAATTGGTATGAGCACAAAAACTATATGATAATTTGTGATATTTAATTGGTTGGTCTCGTAAGGTGTTGACAACAACCCATTAAAGTGTTAGCACAGTTTTAGTTCAATATAGTTAGTTATTATACTAATCTATATTTATTGTTTGCTTAGATTTATTATTAAACAGCAATTGACAAGATGAAAATTATAAAACTGTTATTTAATTTGTTGCATGTTTGTACGAAAACATGGCAAAAAAGGGTGCTTCGACATTAATTTGGCTCATTTGGAGATATCTTTGGAAGTCCTATGGCAATGCCACATATAGTGAAAGTATCGGAAATATTGTGGATAATGGTTTTACCAAATTTCATTTGGAGTACATTAGGAGAAAAAAAAAGTTAAGTGGTATTAAAGAGCTCAAATACGTATTATTTGTCCAAATAATAAAGCATCTTAAATAAAAGAGGAATAAAAATGAAGCTGAAGTAATTTTCCAGAATATTAAATAGCACTGCAATTCTACGTACAGATTTGGAGCCATAATTTCAAAAGCAAATTCTTTCCAAAAGATTTAAACCTGTTAAATGTAGTATTAAAAATATTAAATAATATTAAAAATAGTGAAAAATTAAAGTTATTGACAGTATTTACTGATAATTGGTTTCAGTAATCATGTTACTGGATCAACATATTATACCATATCAAGACAATACTAATTAAAACAAGGATGGACCAAAACTAGGAAACCTATAATTTAAATTATATATGACTGTGAATTGAAATGATGGTAAAGAGTACACATAAAATATGTTATGTTACGAAACATATTTACAAAAATTTTTGCAGAATATGAGTTCTAAAATTCTATTATGTTTTGATGTCTTGATATAGTCTTTGTGATACATAAAAGTATATGGGAATTATAACTTTCAGTAAAAAATTGGATGCGTAGTCTTTTTGATAGATTATTTATGTGAATAAGTATGTATTTCCATAAATTCAATTAAAGTGAAATGTTACCAATAAATTGCATGTATTAAAAAATAGTCACACATTAAAAAAATAGTAAAATTAAATATTGCATGTTTATCTCTTTATTGTAAGACAGATTTTTGATTGCGGGTAGTCTGGGTGACATATAAAGTGACAGATATGTCTGACAATTTAAAAGCTTTGCAACTTAAGGGCTTTTATGGGTATTTAATATTTATTTAAGTGTATTGTTTGTTTAATAGAAAGGTATTTTATTAGATTATAATGGAAGTGTGCATGTTATCTAATGTGTGTAAATACACACATTTAGTAGTCCAGTCTACGTATGTGCTAAATATTTGTTGGCACGTGTAACTGAACAGTTCATTCAATGTGAATTCTAAAAGTAACGTTAGACGCGAATTTTAGATTATCCTTGAGCAAGCTCAATAAAGTTTCCTATGGTCGTGCCATTAAAATTTCAATTTACTCTGTAAGCAAATCAACTGATATACAGCCCATAAAAACATTCTTGAAGAAAATAGTCAAATGTGACAAACTTCATAGTACAAAATATCTTAATATTTTTGTAATGGTTAAAATTCAGTTGGATGATTTGACAGTAACATGCATTTATTTATGCATATGACCCAAACGAAAACATGTACACATTTATACTCTTTTTGATAAATATCCGGTACTGGTGTAATGGTTTTTAATTTGGGGAATGTTGAAAATTGATAAAAAATTAAATACAATGGATAAAATGTTAATGTTCACAATATAGGAAACTTATAGATTATTAATTTAGCGAAATTATCATAAAATTGTTACACATATTAAGAATGCAAAATTTGCTGTCAGAACTCGTGTACATAATTGACGGTTCTGGAGATGTTACACTACATATTTTCTATTTGGGTGCCTTTTCGATCGATAGTAATAGTTTTTTTTAACCGACACTATTATACCACAAATATGTGTGCCAATTTTGTCTTTTGATATTAAGAAACTGACCATGTTTAAAGTTGCTAGTCTGATTAGTGTAGATTAACAAATCATACTTAGCCTTAGTTTTTTAAACTAACTTATGCTGTTAATATATCTGGGTACAGATCTTAAAACCAACTTAACTTAAATGTTAGTTTCTAGATATTTAACAGTACAGTCAAAGTTGGTAGAAAATATATTTTTGAAACAGTTTTAGAGCGATTCAGTTGATAGACAAGCTGATTCACTAAAGGCCTGTTTGTACATTTTAACTATTAATAATATACTTGCCGTTATAGTTAGAATATAATTTATATGCACCAGATATTATAGGGATTTATTTTTTGTCAGTGTTAGTAGCAGAGGCGACAATGGATACGACCGCCGTAGAGACAGAGAGTGAGTAATATTTTTATTATGTTTTTATTTATACATAGTTAAAATGTTTACATATCAATTATAGTATATTCATAAGTATACATTTTAATTAACTGTTGATAAAAAACTGAAAGGAGAACGGCACGCTTGTGTAGGAGTTTGGTACACCCATTTTTTATCACGTACTGTAATGAAACATATGTCGAAATAATGATAATTTTCTGGAAAGCCACTATCAAAAAAAGAAAACAATCATTTAGTTGTCATTCAATGGTTATAATGTTTCGAATACAAAAAGTGAGGTTATGTTTATAAATGTTTGTTCTTTGTAACTGATTATTTTTAAGCCTTATATATCTTTTTCAAAACATCTTACTAAGAATGAATATGAGTTACAGAACACGTAGCAAACAGCAACAAAAATATTAGATGTTGGAATATGTAGATAATGCATCAAAATTATATGTGTTACTGTTCTGCATATCTAACTTATCAATAATAATAATGTATAATGATGTACTCAAAATCGAAGAGCAAGATAATTCTTCGATATCAGTTAAAGTATAGTTTAAGTAAAGTTTTTTGCATTAAGAAAACACTGTGCTGCCATTTGCATTACATAAACCTAAAGATTCAAAATATATAATAAAATTCACAAAAAATCGATTTCACTTTTTCGATTAATAATTTTTCTTCTATGTGTACTGATAATCGTGTTGCGTTTTGTTTTTCTAATGCGTTTTGTTTCCGGTTTTGCGGTACTGATTTTATTATTTCATTTAAGACAAGTTGATATTGTAATCTGATAAATGCAAAATAGTGTCTTTTAAATGTAAAAGATATTGCATAAACATGGCCCTAGTACATGACAAAAAGTAGCCTGTACATGAACTGCCGTTCTCCTTTGAATGAATACTTAGTGGACTCAATTTTGTGAAGGTCAATGGTATTGGGCTATCGACTTTGGATTTCATTTGCTGCATTATGACCCCTTGTACCACTATGATTCTCTATCCAATCATGGGATAATATTTATGTGCAAAGCAATAATTATATTCAGTGATGTGTGGTATTCTTGGTCGTGTTTACACCATTCAGAGGGTGAATTCACAGTTTTGTTTCTCTTGGTTGTAAGGCTTTGGTCACCAGAAGGATGCCCATGTACTTTTTTTGAAGGATATTGTAAGAGCTCGGTGGCACCAGATATGGTATATGTTCTGGTTTTCTGATAAAAATGTTGGGTTCCCTCCGTCTTACCTATGTCTGGCCCAAATAGCAATATTCGCATTGCTGTGTTCTGGTGGGGTAGGGATATTTCTTGGTACTGTGATTTTATATCTTATGTAACACGTTGACACTGTGGTTTTTGTGGGGGGGTTTTAGATATGTTACGTATCTCAGAGGAAACATATGTACGAGGGCTATCATAAAAATAGATTACGTTTTGGAATAAAAAATAAACAAAGTATAAGAAACAAATTTTATTATATACAGATGAAAGACACACTCAAATACTACTTTTCTACATAGTCACCATTCAAATTAAGGCATTTATCGTAGTATTATCGTATCGTAGCTTGGAAATTCCTTCGTCGAAAAATTCGGCCGCCTGCGCCAAAATTGAATTTGTTTCCTATACTTTGTTTATTTTTTATTCCAAAACGTAATCTACTTTCTGGACAGCCCTCGTACTATCTATAGGATATTGTAACCACATAACATCAGGTGTGTATAGTCTGCTTGTTTGTCAACATATCACATAAAGATAAAATTAATGTTATGATTATGTCGTACGATAGTACATTTCTCTGCGTGAATGACGTGATTTGTCTTGTACGGCATTTTAGAATGTTTAAACATTTTCTATTTAGTTGAGGTAAAATGAGGGAATGTTGTCGGTTTGTGGTGGTTGTGACGCGTGTGTCGGTCCGCAGCGACTACTACTACCGCGGCGGAGGCGGCGGCGGCGGCGGCTACCGCGAGCGCGAGCGCGACTCGTACTACCGCAGCTACCGGCACCGCTCCCCGTCGCCGCACTACCGCCGCAGCCGCCGCTACGAGCGGGAGCGCTCCTACTCGCCGCGTAAGTCCTACTATCACGCTGACCGCTAGTCCTGTCGTGTACATGGTTTTGTTTACTGGACCTACTCTCTTGACATTGCACTAAACAAAAAAATTAATACATAGTGTAAAAAGACCCTTAACGGAGCCACACAATCCAATGCAAACAAGTTGCTTATGTGAGACAAGTTTACTTGGAAGTAAACGCTGGGAAACTTTTGTTTTTATGGTTTAACATAATATGGAGATAATGTAATGTAACACGTTCAACTCCGGTGTTGATGATTCTTGTGTGATTCGTGTGCGGTCCGGTTCTTATAGAACAAAATGCGTGCTTGTTTGTGACCGTGTCTCGTGTACACCACTATACCACCACTGTACCACTATATTACAGATCAAAAATGTCAAAAATTTAAATTATAATTATTAATTTATACATAATTATTAATTTCCAAAGTATATTTTATAAAGAAAAAGCCATCTTTATAAGTAATATAATACAACAAGGCTTTAGTTTTCGATAAGGATTTTTTTACACAGTGTATGTCAAAAAGCAACTTTAGTAGACAAAGCTATTGATTGGATAGGTTAAAAACGGCGGTAAATCGGTCAAAAAAACTCCTTGGGTTTGTAGCAATTGTAAAAATGTTTGATATCATTATGCCACTATTCAGAGAAAAGTTAATGTAAAATTCGAGGAAGCGGTGTTGATTTGAACTGATATAGGAGTTGGTTGCACATTCTATCTTTTTGGTTCTATAGCAGTTTCACAAACCACACAATAGTTATTTCCTTTCATGAATAGTTTTATTATTTTTTTATGCTACAAATGCAAGAACATTTTGAGCTGATTTACCTGTACTATCCTACCCTTTACCTGTCACATCACGTGCATTCATTGTCTTCATCCTTACGACAGTCACTGACAAGTTAATTTTTCATATCGAGTAAACGTCAGTTCAGATATTGTCAGATAGATATTTTTTCTTATTAATATATAAATATTTCATGCCATCTATTTTTAATAAAAATTATAATCCCCACTCTATGATAGTGTTTCACTATTTATTCTTCAGAGAAATAATATATTTTGGTGAATTGCGAATGTGCGATAATGTTTTCATTTATTATATTTTAAATGCGATCGTCGTCAACCGTTACACAATGAGGTCGTATGAATATTATGAGAAACATATTCATAACATATTTTATTTGCAAACACATTTTTTTACAATGGTATATTATGATTGTTAGGTATGAACGGGAGGTAATGATCTACTTACAATGAAAAGGATTGTCACGTGAAAGGCAACATTAGTTCACACCACAGCAATTATTTACTTTCCAATGAAAATGTGTTTGACATTAGCAATGTAATAATACTGACAGACTGATCAACATCTCTTGTTTTTATATCAAGTAAGCGTATTGTCTATATGCAGTTGTGCTGTTACTTAGTTCCAATACATAAATATTTTGTATTAATAAAGGAATCTATTTGAAAATTGAACCATTCTTTTTATCCCCAATTTGAGATTTTGATTTGAATATATGAAGGATACAGACAACATAAAATGGAGAATGTACTAGTAACTACACACTTAAAAAAAATTAAGTATATTGTCAAACAATTCCGCGTTTGTCAGTCACTGTCGTAGTAGTTTGATATGGACATAACAAAATAATTGAAACAATGTGTACATATTGTTCATGTATCACGAAATGTTAGAAGTTACGTCCGTATCTGTTCTGACTAAATCGCTTTTTTAATGTTGACAGGCATTAAGCAGTCACATTGACTAAAAGTTCTAAACAATTTGTAACAGTAGCATGCAGCTGGAATTAAATACATAAATATATATACATATATAATTAATGTACTGTAATACAATTAATTATCAATATAAATTTAAGGAATTTCATTGGAAACCTCATTTTAATGAATGTAATGTGTATTATACATATACTACTATAACAATCCTGTTACATATAGTTTAGAATATTAGCTAGTCAAAAATAATTACATTAATCGAGCGAGGATTGTATTGTTAATCCTAAGTTATGAAATCGCTGCAAAATGATTTAATAATAAACAATGTTAATGTTATAACTTCTATTGATGTCCAAGTGGTACAAATAAGAATATCACTTCATGTTCAACTTAATGTAAGTGAAATGTATTTGCCACACATTTGTTGGTCTTTTTGGGACCAGAGAAAGAGTAATAAAATATGCATGCAACTTTTTTCAAAATGATTTGTTTGTAATCTTAACCTCATTGGATAATTTGTACAGAAATAATTGTATTTTTTGTTTTTGTTGTTAAATTGTGTTTATTTAGTGAAACTATTACCAAAGAAAAATTTGGTTAAACGTTTCCATTTGTAGATTAAAATTTAGCATTACAATGTGTTGAAATTCATAAAACTATACTTCTCTACCAATTTATTACAGTTAAAAAGGAGAACTAATAATAAGTCGTTAGAGAACGTATTGTAATGATTTTGTAGACTGCATCCTTGTTTGATGTTACCCTTAAACACCATGGTTACTCCCCTGTTTGACTTTGCAGGTCGTTATTAATAAGCTCGTGACGCTGACGTCAACTTCAGCCATAGCCTAGATTTTGATACAGCACACCTTCCAAATGTCTCCTGGCCTTATGCATTTATATTGTACCTGGTTAGGCCGTTTAGTTTATTGGACGATTGTTGTACGTAACGGACACGGATTGTGAGCTCGTCGGGCGGTCTCGCTGCCCGGGGAGTTAGTTTTATGTTATCGACACGTGATACAAACGTTATATAAGTTAGCATGTAATAATAGCCCACAAAGGGCCATAGAATGCCTCTAGGATGTAATATTAGATCTAATAAAGAAATAATTCGTAAGTCTAACATTGATTTTGTTTGTTTGAAAAGGTATTGAAACAAGAAGTAAAGGATGAAGTTCCTTGAAACTAACTGTGTTGAAGTTTTGAAAATGTTTGCTTGAAAAGTCTTATGAAATGGCGGCTGCCGTCGCCGCCGCCGCCGGTAAGAGCCTAGCCCACGTTCGGGACGTAGCCGACTCGGTCGAAGCGAAAAGAATATGATCGGGATCGTTTGTAGGCGGTACGAAGCCCGAGCCCGCTCAAGACCAACAAGAGAGAAGTCGCGCACACAGATCATATTCTTTATCTTCCGACTATGAAACGTTAAAACACATTCTATTTACATATATACTATATACGTTAGTACTACATATACGGTTTACAGCAAATATATATACAATATATATATATTTTATGTACTGGTGATTATATTATTCACTAAAGTATATACCGACGACACCATTTTCATATTCTTAATTTCATTAGTGTAGTGCTGTGTTGTGAACGACTATTTGTAATAAATTAGTTTGTAATATCACTATGGCTCTTCGTTCACCCCATCCACTATCTTATCCAACCTCCTTTCTAATCTCGAATTATGGATTGTTAAAATATGTATACGATATCTATCCATTTTGCGTTTATAGTTCACTTTCTTAACACATTTAAACATAAATCTAAACGGTATTTATTGTATTTTTATATACATATACGTATATATATATATATTTAGGGGTAATAGTAAAACACTAGATTTTTTCTAGATTTTATTAAAATTCTTAACAATTTATTATAAATAGATACCACATACACTTGTATTGGCACTTGCAATATGGCAACTTGATAGAAAGTAACAAAAAATTGACATTATTAGAACAGCTGCGCGAATCCAAAAGAATAATAAATATAGCTTGCTGGATGTACTTACTATTACTATCCAACATTATTAACTTGGCGTTATAAAAATATTGACGTTAATACTGACCCACTATAAGACAGTAAATTGATCTATGCAGACAATAAATCGCCAACGTTTTATCCCAAATGTTAAATTAAGTCTATTTGTAAAATAATAACAAGATAAATAATACTGACAGGATATAGTTGACTATGAACTGTAACATTGTTTAAAATGTTGCATTTTATTTATTTAAAACTCCATTAAAACCTATAGCAAAAACAACAAATTAAACTTTGATAAATTGATGAGGTTCATATTAAATTCATTGCAAACATCCACAAATTATGTGTGTATGTCATATATTCATAAAGAAAAATATATATTCAAATATGCACAGAGTTTATTGGATCTAGATCGATCTAAGTCATTTTGACATAATTATTATAAATATGTATTTAACATACAAAACATTAAACCGAACAAACACTAGTGCATTTTCGAAATTTCTCTGTTTAATGTACGATATACGACTCGTCAAACTTTACATTGTCAATACAAAACTTCATTTTACAAACAACATCAAAAAATACGTGCGGTTTGGTGTATTTATCATTTTGAAACGATTAACATATGAACAAATTTGTATAATAATAAAAAAACATCAAAATAATCTTATAAATAAAGTTAGGTATTTATTGCATTGGGAAATGTCTAGTTTAAAGACAATATTATAGAAGGTAAACATTATTACAGAATAACGAAAGCTAATAACAACATTTCTTTGAAACAATAAAATAATATATGTAGCAATTATAAAAAAATCCTTGTAAACTTAATAACTACGTTTGGTAATATTGCACTATAGTATTTAGTAATTCAAATTCAGTTCTAAATATGTCATGTTCTTAAGTTTCGTTCAATAAGCATTTCATACGATATGGATTCAACTGGCGCGATGGACGGGGTGTATCCTTAATTGAGCTAATAACACGATTGGTAGACGTGAAAACAATATGTATTACGCCACTAAAAAGTAATAGGTACATTTCAGAATATTCCTTACAAACTACTGGCAAGATATTAATGAGCATAGCAAAAAGCATTTTATAGAATAGACTGTACTAGAAACGAAACACTCGCTACAAACGAACGCGAAATGAAACGAAATCTACAATCAATAGATATACTTGCATGTACGTTCAACGTACGACTTTAATTCATTATTTTAAGTAGTTCGCTATATAGTTGCAATTAATAAGAATTTATTAAAATTATTTTTGAGATCGTTAGTCGGTTATATTCGGTGTTCAATGATTATCTTACTGAATACTTTTAATCTTTAAGAAGAGACTTGACAAGTATTTACTATATGAACGGAAACTGTTTGTAAATTTCATTTGGCAAGAATAAAATTGCCTTGATATGCATTTGTCGGTAATATATAGGTTAAAAATGTTAATGTAATCGATAACTCGAGAAATGTGTTTTCGCGTATACATTGAAACCTACAGAAACATAACGGCTGCTTAAAATCAAAACAGTAACTCCTTCCAACAAAAATATTCAGGAGAACAAAAATACGGATCGGCTACTTTGATTCGTTAGCCCCGACAAAACCAGAGAGATAACGATTTGGGTATTTGACGAAAGTTGTGCTATATGGTTGACATTTTACTTTGTAATACTCGTAATCTTTTTGGAGTGTTGTTACACTAAAATCGCTCATACTTTATTCTTTTTCGTGAATTTACACTAATATATTATAAGCATATTTATTAATTTATTTGTTATTTTTACTTTGCGCCAAATTCAAAACAGCAAGTTGGTATTTCATATTCATAACTTAGAACTAACTATAAAAACAGTATCAAAACTTAGTAAGTCTGCTTTACTAGGTTATTTGGATATTTATTAATTTATTTGTTATTTTTACTTTGTGTCAAATTCAAAACATAGCAAGTTGGTATTTCATATTCATAACTTAGTAAGTATCTTGAGATGCTAGGGTTTTAAATTTCTATTCTGACATACTAAGTTTAGAATTTGTGCTTCAAAGAAATTCTCGTAATCATGGCAAATTGCTTAGACTTGCTAAAGTACATATATCTTAAAAATTACGTATGAAAATGTGTGTTTTAAGGTCCACATCGTTTCGGTACTACCTAATAAGTGGAAAAATGCCAAAAACCGTTTTTTTTTCAAATTAGGTGTTACTAGGTTTTGAATTTGTACAGCCGATATGTATATAAGTAAATTATATATAAATATATATTGCACAAAGTAATTGTTTTATCACTACGGGAATGTGTTTAATAAGGGAATGTATGTAAATTCTACAAAACTACGCCCTACCGTGATTTATTTCTATACTACTCTAAGACTGAATACCAATTATTTATTTTGTATATGTACTTCAAAAGAGCGCACTAAAAGAAATTCTAGTAAAATATAATTACTAATTGTAGTGTAACATCAACTAGTAATTTGATACTTTGGCATTTTTAATCTACTAGATATTACTAATTTTATTACTAAAATATCACTGTAATAATGTACGAGTGTGAATAAAAACTGACCTAGTATTTCTATAATCAAATTTATACCTATATAATATTGGAAACTACTAGAACAAATTTCAAATTATCTTGAAAAACTGCACTGTAACAGGCTGGAATTAAAATTTTTATAGTACTCTAAAATAATGGAAACAACAATTTATACTAAACCGGAAACATTAAAAATGAAACAAGAAAAATATACTTATATTAAAAAAAGTACGCTTCTAACACGCATGTATAAAACTGTTAATGAATTAGAGTATGTGCTTTTATGGCATAGGTCAATAGGGTCAAATATAACATTCCAAACACATTAAATGTTATTTAAATTGTATGTGAAAAATATGCAATCTAATATGCTGTTATAAAATAACCCGATCGGTTGGTAAAAAGTATAGGTTATTGTGTTTTGGATTTATTGTACAGCGTCGTTAAGTCGTTGATCGCATATTTCTCATAGTGAAATATGTGTTTTCGTAAATGGTAAAACTTCATTTAAGTTTTCCTTTTTTCATCCTTCATTAAAGTTAAATAGGGCTGAGCAGTGGGCTAGGGTCAGCTAATTATTAAGATAAGAACTTTATCTTAATAATTGGTCTTTTAAGTTGTATCGTGACAATGTTTAGGTCTGTTACTCTGTCAACTCAAATATGGAATGTTACGTCTTTCCTGTAATATTGCAGCCAAATTGTCGCACTGCTTGCTTTATATTATTTTTTATACACGCGACCAAGTTAGATGTGCACACTCGTTAAGTAGAGACTCGTGATATCATTCTTTAAAGTGAATGTTCACATCGTCGTTATGGCCAAACAAACCCTAAAAGGCCGTCAATGGAAGTTATAAGCGAGGGTGGAATTATAATTTTTTCGATAGATTGTCTTACTCCAGCTCTGTTTAATAAGTATATACGGGGTAAGATATTTTGTGGAAGCGCTGTATGCAAGCAAAGTAGGAATGATCCATGTTGAGTTGCATTAAATTGCATACCCCGGTTGTGGCGAGCCTGCGGTTATGTGGGACTCTCCTCCCCAGAAGGGGGAGGCCTACCCACTAAAAACCTCAGGGATGGCCTTCCTCAGGCATGTAGGGAGCCCCCGGGAACGCCAAGCGACTTCCGGGAACCCCCAGCCTCCGCTCCTCTGCCGATACAGGGGAGCCCTCCTCGGGGGAGGCTCGGGGGAGGTAGTGACCTCCCCCGATCTCCTGCACCGACGACGCCCCCCGGCCACGGAAGGGGCGTGGTCCCTCCCGGGTCGCCGTATCCGCGGGCGCGACTTTCTCGCGTCCGTCGTTGACCCGCGCCGGCGCCGTAACTTGGAAACCGTAACCTAGATCTGATTATACAAAGTAATCAACTGAGCGTATGATATAGAGAGGGAAAGGCGGGTCCTGGGAATGATTTACTATAGTTTCGAATAATTACTGATTCTTTTAAGCTGTTCTTGGTTTTATATAGTGGAGATTGTTTTTTCGCGTTTGCCAAAATTTCCAGTAAATAATTCTATGGATAGATATGATAATAGAGGAGATTAAATGATACAGGGCGTTAGTTCTAAGTATGCGTGAACATCGTTACAATATCAAAGTGGCGTGGTCTCTGTGCAAGCGGCGCCTCGCGCGGAGCGGCGCGGCGGCCAGCGCGTCCGAAGGAAGCGGCGGTCCTGCACCTCGGGCGCCCGCTTCTTGGTAGTATACTTCCGAGCCACCGCACTGGGAACCCACCACCACGCTTTCTTCGCTCCTGTGAAACATAATATTATATAGAGTGGGCATTACATTACTGGGCTTCTTGTAACAAGGTTTATTTTCATTGATCTGTGGTAATGTTCTCTCGTGAGTGAATGTATGGCATTATGGAAATCAGTCTTACTCATTCACTCGTTATCGAGTTTACCATACACTCAATATTGCACATAAAACAGAATTAGCGCAGAAGGAACACGTTAATATAAGCACAACCCTAATAATACTATTTTAAATAAGTCTGAAGAAATATACATATAACTTAGAATGTGGATTAAAAGGTCGCAAGTGTAGTCGATAGCTTAAACAAGCAGGCATATGTGCGCTCAAAGTCGTGTTTTTGTATTTAGTATATTGGCCTGTGCAATGAGTTGTGTGGCCGCAGCTGAACAATACACCTAAGCGATGGCACAAATAACGGGCTTGTACGAAGCACGCTGACTAAATAAATATTATATATTTAGATATATATTATTTAAGTGTATAGTTTGATTTATTAATATTGTAGATTTGAGTTATTGATAGGTGTAAATAATAATACATTTTTTGTTAATATTTATTTTCGATTTATATAAAAATACGTAAATATTATTTATATATATGTGTATGGTATTATTTGTATATTGTATACATATATGCGTCTGGGTGTGGAGTGGAAACACCAGGTAGCCTACAGATTTCTCTTCATAAGAAGGACCGTATGCTGTAATTTGTGTTTGTTAGTTGAAAGCGCCTTTATGCGGGGTACGGGATGTTCTGTCTATAAATTATGAATGTATCTTTATAATGCGGGGAAGTCTCCCATATCGTGTATTGACAAGACTCAGCAAACGACCAATGAAAAGAGCCGTCATTATTCCTGCAAAATCAATTTCGAGTTATGTAAGTGTTAACGCTTTGAAGCCATAAATCCTTGATATCCTTGCTCATGTTTAGTTATGAATTGGTTTGAGTCTGTTAACAGTGGATCCTCTAACTAAAGTAACTTATTATACAGTAACTACAAATTACAGAATAGCGATATTGAGTTATGAAAAACTGATCTCAGTATGAATTCTGTGGGTGTCTGCATAACGTACTATATGAGTGCCATTACTGTAATGGTAAACACTGACTTCAGTATAAAGTCTGTAAGGCTGCTCCTTACAGAGTTCTTTGCAGTTGCATGACAGCAGTGTCTAGGTAACGAGTAGTGACTTGAGTATGAGCTATGAGAGCAACTGGTTCTCGGAGCACTCGTTGCGTACGAGCCGCACGGTATGAAGCACCGACCTGAGTATGAGCTCGGTGAGCAGCGGGTCCCCGGCGAACTCGTGGTGTATGAGCCCCATGGCGGCGATGTCGAGCGGCGGCCAGGGCCCGGCGCGGCGCACGGTATGAAGCACCGACCTGAGTATGAGCTCGGTGAGCAGCGGGTCCCCGGCGAACTCGTGGTGTATGAGCCCCATGGCGGCGATGTCGAGCGGCGGCCAGGGCCCGGCGCGGCGCACGGTATGAAGCACCGACCTGAGTATGAGCTCGGTGAGCAGCGGGTCCCCGGCGAACTCGTGGTGTATGAGCCCCATGGCGGCGATGTCGAGCGGCGGCCAGGGCCCGGCGCGGCGCACGGTATGAAGCACCGACCTGAGTATGAGCTCGGTGAGCAGCGGGTCCCCGGCGAACTCGTGGTGTATGAGCCCCATGGCGGCGATGTCGAGCGGCGGCCAGGGCCCGGCGCGGCGCACGGTATGAAGCACCGACCTGAGTATGAGCTCGGTGAGCAGCGGGTCCCCGGCGAACTCGTGGTGTATGAGCCCCATGGCGGCGATGTCGAGCGGCGGCCAGGGCCCGGCGCGGCGCACGGTATGAAGCACCGACCTGAGTATGAGCTCGGTGAGCAGCGGGTCCCCGGCGAACTCGTGGTGTATGAGCCCCATGGCGGCGATGTCGAGCGGCGGCCAGGGCCCGGCGCGGCGCACGGTATGAAGCACCGACCTGAGTATGAGCTCGGTGAGCAGCGGGTCCCCGCGAACTCGTGGTGTATGAGCCCCATGGCGGCGATGTCGAGCGGCGGCCAGGGCCCGGCGCGGCGCACGGTATGAAGCACCGACCTGAGTATGAGCTCGGTGAGCAGCGGGTCCCCGGCGAACTCGTGGTGTATGAGCCCCATGGCGGCGATGTCGAGCGGCGGCCAGGGCCCGGCGCGGCGCACGGTATGAAGCACCGACCTGAGTATGAGCTCGGTGAGCAGCGGGTCCCCGGCGAACTCGTGGTGTATGAGCCCCATGGCGGCGATGTCGAGCGGCGGCCAGGGCCCGGCGCGGCGCACGGTATGAAGCACCGACCTGAGTATGAGCTCGGTGAGCAGCGGGTCCCCGGCGAACTCGTGGTGTATGAGCCCCATGGCGGCGATGTCGAGCGGCGGCCAGGGCCCGGCGCGGCGCACGGTATGAAGCACCGACCTGAGTATGAGCTCGGTGAGCAGCGGGTCCCCGGCGAACTCGTGGTGTATGAGCCCCATGGCGGCGATGTCGAGCGGCGGCCAGGGCCCGGCGCGGCGCACGGTATGAAGCACCGACCTGAGTATGAGCTCGGTGAGCAGCGGGTCCCCGGCGAACTCGTGTGTATGAGCCCCATGGCGGCGATGTCGAGCGGCGGCCAGGGCCCGGCGCGGCGCACGGTATGAAGCACCGACCTGAGTATGAGCTCGGTGAGCAGTGGGTCCCCGGCGAACTCGTGGTGTATGAGCCCCATGGCGGCGATGTCGAGCGGCGGCCAGGGCCCGGCGCGGCGCACGGTATGAAGCACCGACCTGAGTATGAGCTCGGTGAGCAGTGGGTCCCCGGCGAACTCGTGGTGTATGAGCCCCATGGCGGCGATGTCGAGCGGCGGCCAGGGCCGGCGCGGCGCACGGTATGAAGCACCGACCTGAGTATGAGCTCGGTGAGCAGTGGGTCCCCGGCGAACTCGTGGTGTATGAGCCCCATGGCGGCGATGTCGAGCGGCGGCCAGGGCCCGGCGCGGCGCACGGTATGAAGCACCGACCTGAGTATGAGCTCGGTGAGCAGTGGGTCCCCGGCGAACTCGTGGTGTATGAGCCCCATGGCGGCGATGTCGAGCGGCGGCCAGGGCCCGGCGCGGCGCACGGTATGAAGCACCGACCTGAGTATGAGCTCGGTGAGCAGTGGGTCCCCGGCGAACTCGTGGTGTATGAGCCCCATGGCGGCGATGTCGAGCGGCGGCCAGGGCCCGGCGCGGCGCACGGTATGAAGCACCGACCTGAGTATGAGCTCGGTGAGCAGCGGGTCCCCGGCGAACTCGTGGTGTATGAGCCCCATGGCGGCGATGTCGAGCGGCGGCCAGGGCCCGGCGCGGCGCACGGTGCCCCAGCGGCCGTCCAGCGCCAGCGCGCTGTACTCGCCCGCGTCGGCCGACACCTCGCCCGCCGCCGACAGGCACTTCTGCTCGATCGCGCCTAGCCGGTTGAGCGAAGCCTCCCACTGAACCCCATCCAAATTAAAAAATACATTCTTTTAAGAGTACTAGTTGTTTGCAGTGTCTAGGTCTAGCGGTGGGCACTGTTAACTATATAGAGTTCACTTCGTTTCAAAATTAACTTTTCAGAAATAATTAACGTAAGTTAACGCTAATCGTTGATCCGTGACCAAATATCATATTGTATATTCGCACCCTCGGTTTGCGTGATGCTGCATTTGTCGCCTGACTTGAACGTGTCAAAATGTGTTTTTCATGGCGCGGCGTGGTCTTATCTTTTTGGCAAATATTTCTGATTAATCCGTTAACATAATTACTTATAAGTTAATCTGTTAATGAAAATTCTCTAAATGAATACTCGTAGGTAGGTAGTAAAATTACTGGGTACTGTAAGTTTACATCTTGTCACATGTTGGCAACGTACACTGTAGTTTTTGTGCTGGTTGCAGATATGCTGCAAATTTCACAGGATTTACATGTACTTACTATATAGGCGACTGTTACTATAATCAGGTGAGATTTGATTGTTTGTCAATATATTACATAAAAGAAAGACCAAAAACATTGTTAAAATGGATAAAATTATTAGATCTACTCATACTAACATTGAAGATGAGTCGTCGTCCCGAGGTACATAAAAACATGGTTAGAGACATATTGTTTTATTATTGATTGGACTGGGCAGTGCATACTGCCTTGCATATACATGTTATATCTACAGCTAATGTGAATAATTATTAATACCACTAGAGTACTATTAATTAAGGATTATGTTACTAGGAGAGTTATGGACATGAAAGTGGCGTGTAGGGAGAGGTAGACCGAAGAAAGAGACTGTGAATGATATGTTGAAGAAGGGAATGCATCGAAATGGCGAGTGATAGAGGAAGACAATGTTGCGCTGACCCCAAATAAAATTAGAAATAGGGCAGGAGAAAGAAGAATAGAAAACAATTCATTTCATCAACATTACTAGAGTCCAATCCTATGGGGGATGCTATTAGTCCTTGTCATAAATGAAAACATAATAACATTCCTCTTAAGATGGTCTTTATTATTAATTTAAGCAAATGTACACCACAAGTGTTTACAAATTTTAGTGACACATTGGCACAGTGTAGTGAACGAGTGCGAGCGTAAAGTACGACTTACCAATGTATTGATTGTACTTGGCGTATGGTTGGCAGCGTCAAGTAGACATAACAACGCCATATTGTGCAGGCCGCTAACGAACAGCGCGCACCGCACTGCACCGTCAGAGTACGAGGCCAGAGTCTCCGCTTCGTTGTCTGAATCAGAATCATCTTCGGATTCCTGATGGTGCGTCTTCGGTCTGAAATGTTTACTCATTTCAATTCCATTCAAGGTTTAGTTGGTAGTTATCAGAAAGAAGTGAGTTCGAATCGCCAACCCGTAATTTAATAAGCTAACTTCGTTAAACGTATAAGGGTAATATTACGAAAGATTAAGTTAAAGTTATTAGTTAATTCGTCAAGATATGACAAAAGTATATTTTATATCATTGCGATATAATAAGCTCGGTAAATTAAATAAAAGGAAAATTGAAAGTCAGGATGTAACACAGTTGGATCTACTAGTAAAAGTGTTATATTCTGAACTGATGTTGTGTGAAACATTTCAAGTTAGATGGACGCTCGATGACTGGACGCTCGAGCGGCGCTGGGCTTAGTAGCACGCCTACGGCGCCGTCGCGGGAGGGACCACGCCCCTAGCCGGAGGGCGTCGTCGGTGGAGCAGATCGGGGTAGGTATTAAAGCTCCCCTTACATGCCTGAGGAAGGTCATCCCTGAGGTTTTTAGTGGGTAGGCCTCCCCTTTCTGGGGGGAAAGCCCTACATAACCGCCGGCTCTCCGCAGCCAGGGTATGCAATTCAATGTATTTTCCTTAGCGGAACAAAAAACTGGAACCAAGTCAACCTTACTTGCTCGAGGTGTAGAATACACCAACTACATGTGGCTCCCTACTAACTTGCACTAGACCAGCGTTGTGGGGAACAGCCTAAAACATTCCTACGATTTCCAAACAAATGGTGTGGAGATCCTTGAGGGACACCTTGGGAGATCCATCTTATGGATTACTTATTATAAATCATCTTTGACACACATAATATTTCTAATTTTAAAGATATGTAAATAATCATTCATCGATATAATATGAAGTTTTAACCCTATGACGATTGTTATATGAAAGTACAAATAGTTTTCGAATTTCAGCTGAATGGATTCCTAGGTGTGGGAAGTGTATTTTTTCAAATGTATGAATGCAGTTTTTCTTTTTTGAGAAATACAAAGGATAAAGATAGCGTGCAATATTACATGATCAACGCTTTATCATATCTTCATTTGCTGCCGATAGTTGGAGGTTGGTGGCACGATAAATTATTTCCTGTATATGACAGGTAAATATTACTTACCTATCGGGAAATATTGTTTGCTTCTCGGTAGCTGGAGTCAAAAATTCTCTCAGGTCAAGTGGCGTCATAACTCTACTGCTGTATCCGCTGGACTTGTCCGAGAAGGCGAGGTGACTTAATTTCTCCATCAAAGGGGTTAGCTGAACGCCTGTTAATTTCTTCTTCATACTAGCTTCAGAGTCTGAACCAGTCTGGGAATCGGAAATCTCTGACAACGACTTCAAAGGTAAAGACAGTGATTTTCTTTTAGACTGATCCGCAGTTACAGTCTTCGACGTGTTTTCTTTTGGCATTTTCTTTGGCGTTCGCTGAGGAGATCTGTTCAGCTCTGAGTCGAAATCGGCAAATTTATCGTTTTCACACAACTTCATGTTGTAAGTAAACATGTTCTCTTCCTTTGACTCTTGTTTCATTCTCGCATAATATTGTTCTATGTACTGGTTGAACAGAGACTCAGATATGGCAACACCGTCGTTTCTAAATACTGGGAACGATGGATCGTTTATAGTTAGCGAGGTACGTCTTTTCCCTCTCTCGTGTTCAGGCGAAGGTGACAAGTCGTCGTTGATAGACACATTCGTTTTCTTAAACTTGAATTTTGCTGTCGCTCTGTTGGATATCCTCTTTAGCGTCTCTTGTATATCTGTTACGCTTGCCAACTTCCTCAGAGGCTCTGGTTTACTGATATAATGGTCTGCAATACAGTTGATGTCCAAAGCCATCCTGTTATCTCGTTTCTCGTTCTCCATATTCACTTTGGCGTGATTATCAAAGTTTTTCACTACGTCGGGCTCGCTCGATTTCTCCGGCTGACAATCTGGATTTTGCTGACATATCGACATTATGTTGCCGTGGAGTCGCTTGTACTCAACCATTGGTGTACCGCAGACGCTGGTTTGTCCAGTAAACGTGGTTTCATCTTCATTTAACTCCTCATCTAGAGATTTTTGCGTCTTGAAGCTGAGCGTTAATTTGTTTGGTCTCGGTCTGGGTTTGTTTGTGAAAGGTACCACGTCTGGCATACTGGGTCTACGGTCTTGGCTTGTAGTAGGCGCTTCCTGATTCGGTGGGGAAATCATTGTGTGATCTTCTTCGGGCACTGCAGTGAACAAAAGCGATTTGTCTCTCTTCATGCCTGTCTGAGGAAAATCGCGCATTTTTTCTCTTTCAGCCTCTTGATTCTATTCGGGAATAGTTAAGACTAATTAATTTAATGTCATGTACAATAAATTGGTGAAATCATTAAACTGAACAAATTCAACGTTCCTTACCTTCCTAAATCTATTGATGACCTCCTCTCCGTTCTCATAGAACTCTTGTAGCTTTTCCGTCTCCTTCTTGAGCTTATCATACGTTTTCTTACTGACATACACTACCAATAATTGAGCCCCCAGAGGCAGGGGCGTCTCAGTCTCAAGTGTTTCCGCGGGTGACTTAATCCTGTACGGGTCTACCACCGTCAAATATGATGTCAGACTTGGAGGCAGTTGAGTGGCAATTATTCTAGAAAGAGATAAAGCTTGTCTTAATTATTAAAAAAGAATGATTTTAGTCTAATGCTACCGACTAAATATATAAGATTCTAGACAATGGAATTACTGGATTAAGTGAACTGTCAAAATGTCCCTAATTGACCTTAAATTTTTGCCATTTACATGTAATTCCTGAAAGTTGCATTCATAAGGTGGACTGGAGCTAAGTTTTGGCACTGTGCTCATTGTTATTTCATAGAGACTTCATGTATTATAATGAGCTCCGCTGAAGAAACTGGTCAAATAGTCCCGAAAAATCGCGAATATTAAGTGGCAGTGACTAGGGCACATTGCTCGAAGGACTGACGGATTTGATGGAGATCGCAGGAAAACGCTTGATGGTAGCAGCTGCAGGACCGATCGTTCTGTGTTCAGCAGTGGGCATATTTCGGCTGATAAATGTACATTTTCTATGAACGTCACTGGGATTACAGTCATCATATACCTACAAGATACGTCCAACGTACAGGCTACACAAAACTAGAGGTTCGCTTGTGGGCAAATGTATAAATTTTTATAACAAGATTCCACATAGTGTAGCTGAATTGCCTTTTCATAAGTTCAAGGTACATGTTAAAAAAACGCTAATGAGTAAGGAGGGCTATTACAAAGTCAATGATTATTTAAATGATGCCAATGCTTGGTGTTGATTTGGAGACATTACATTCTAAAGTGTAAATATTTGTTTTTCCGTATAAATTGTAAAGACATATGTACGTTGTATGGTAACGACATAATTTATTGTAAATATTGTTATTACTTTTGATAAAGCTGATAAGTTTCTTGCGCCCATTCTTCTTATCAGCTAAAAATACGCCCTGAATGGTGGTAGGAAAAAATAATTTGGATGATTCAAACGAGCTTTCTATAATAGTCATAATTGAATAAAGTTAATTTTGATTTTGATACAAAAACCAACAGAATATTATTGTTTATAAAGAATGTTACCACAGATCGTATGTATTGTCACTTAGATCACGGATTTATCACGCTGCCTAAGTTGGTTGGTTAACTTCACATGTGCATCTTTGAATTCCCTCGCAGGTGTATGCATGTTTACTGTTATCGTAGGAGCGTCAGGTAAATGTACAAATGAAATTCGAATAACGAACAAAACACTGATGTGGACGGAGTCCACAATCTATGCACTGATTTTTTACTCCACTAAACCCTCGTTGATAGAGAATATATGACTGAATCATTATTAACTTATACTATTCCGGAAATGTGACATCTCTGATATATGTGAATAGGCCTGAAGAATAAGTCGGCGTAGTTTTTATCGGCAACTTAACAATAGTCTGTTACTGGTAATTGTGAATTCTCATGTTATTTCATCAGTATTGCTTTTGTTATGTATAAAGCCTATGACAAAATAGTATTGTATATTTTATTATAACATACATTATTGCGGCTATTGTTACAATTGTTATTATTAATCAATTATTCTTAATGGAATGTATTGTAAGCGTACGTATATGTTTACAACGAACGGTTGTCAGTATTTTTTTTTATAGGATAGGGGAGCAAACGGATCACCTGATGGTAAGCGATAACCGTTGCCCATGGACACCCGCAACACCAGAGGAGTCACAGATGCGTTGCCTGCCTTTTAAAAGGGAAGTAGGGGAAAGGGAAAGTTGGGTTGGGCCTCCGGTACCCTCACTTACTCGGCGAAACATAGCGCAAGCGCTATTTTACGCCGGTTTTCTGTGAGGCCGTGGTATCACTCGGGTCGAGCCGGCCCAATTCGTGCCGAAGCGTGGCTCTCCCACGGTATTCATACAGTATGAAACAGTACTCGAATGGCGAGCACATGCCCGAAAACGCAGTTTTAATAGGACAGACTTCCAGATCGGCTACTACGCAGCGGATCACGTGTTCGATAATTTGTATGACCTTTTTGTCAGATTTTATGTATGTAACTGCACCCACAACACAGGAAAAATTTCTAATGTAAGCGACGTTTAAAAAAAGAAGGGATCACATAATGCTGCTGGATGCTAGTAGCGCAGGACTGGTCCTTCGGAGAGGATACGTCCAGCAGCTGTCAGCGTTCGGCTGAAAGATGATGATGATAATATGAAAAATGTGCTTACTTGTTGTTATAAAGCACTATGCCGCCGAGGACACCCTGACTTCTGCGACAGTGATCCAGTATCTGCATCGACTCCATGAAGATGGACGTGCCACTCTGTAACAGAACAGCACTGTTATTTCAATTATCGCTTGTCTTTCGAGTCATACTATAATAATAAATCTTTCCTAATATTATAAAGAAGAAAGTAACTTTGTTAGGTTTAAAAAATGTATGAGATACTTTGATGCTTATCGCAGGTATCCAAGAGGAACCTGTGCCAAGTCACCAGGCCTCCGAAACAGTGCGTTCCAAAAATAAAATAATACCAAACAGTCACAAGTTTTAGCGCATCAAACCGCTTGAAATTATTTTTTCTTGTGGTAAGTAAAAGACGAAATTTCCAAAGACACGTACGACTTGAAACCATCTTTCGAAACTATTCTATTTTTAATACGGAGAGATATTTACTTCCTTTGGGAAAATTCGGTGTAATTCGAGCGATCCTTATGAATACATCACCTGTAAATCGCATTGTTAATTGGTATAACTCTGTGTTTGGATCTATATATGTTTTTAATATGTTAAAACACAAATTTAAAATTGAATTCATAAAAATATAATATGATTTATAAAACAAAATCTAATTATGTAGTTAGATTAGATAAGTAATTAATAGTAATCTGTATTTAGTTGAAATGGTTTATTTTTATTCCTATTTAATACAATAAACGCGAAAGTATTTATGTATGGATGATTGTTTCTATCACGTAAAAACTCTGAATGGATGTTAATGAAATTTTATAATAATATGGTTTATACATCAGAATAACACACAGGTTACAATTTATAAAGATATATAAAGATATACGCCACGCTAATATATGCTACTCGAAATACTAGTATTGCGCAGACGAAGTCGCGGGCACCAGCTAGATTTATAATAATAAAAAAAAAAAGTTTATGTGGACGTGTATGTGCACTGCTGTGTTTATAACAGTGTATGTTTAGGCTCGGATGCATGTAGTATGTATGTGTTTTTTTGAGAGATGGAATGGTTTTAAAGCTTTATACTAGTGATGTGCCGGATCGTCAAAAATCTAGAATCCGCGGATACAGATCTGAATACGGATATTTGGTGTCAAGATCCGCAGATACGGATACGGATCTTAACTTTCTTACACAATCGGTGTCGGTGAGCGCGATCTTGAGTTGAAACATGTTTCGACTCGCATTGCGCGGCATGCCTTTTTTTTTGTTTTGTTTTACTTTAATGTGACACTGGGCAGCATAGATAACGCTTGGGTTTGGTATTGGTACATGGCTTAAAAAAATGTCTACAAAGAAGTTAAGTAATGTAATATGGAATTATTTTGTGAATATGAATTATTCTTTAAAGAAGACTGCTAAATAGTTCCGTAAAAAATCCGCCAAAAAGTAACTGATACAAACACGTATACGAATATTTCTTCTGCCTCGGATATCCGCGGATACAGATATGCGGCACATCACTACTTTATACCTGCCAATGGCTAGTCGACAAGGATGTGTAAGACACCCCACTTAGTGCGGAGCATATCTACTAAACCACCTCAACTTTCACCTTAACCTTGGCCGAGGCGATTCAGAGACTGGAGGACCAGAGTTACATCGAATAATGTATGCAAGGAGTAATGCTAAAGAAATTACAACCGGTAGGTACAGTTTACGTGACCGATAAGAGACACAAATATAGATACGGATAGTGATACTAACGGCTTATGTTCGCAACTGCTGTAGATCGGCAGACAAAGTTGCATGCGATATTCAAGTTGTAATTAGATAAACATGTAATCTTGTTTACTTTGTAAATCCGTTTATCAGGTTAGTGCTTACTCTGTAACACTAGAAGTCTGCGATTTATTTAAGTCTTTTTTAATTGATACTGTCGTGATTGTTATTTTATGTAAAAAAAAAAAAGAAATTCATTGTATATTGAGTCGTCCAAAGTTATAATGTATTTAATTTGACTAAAAAGTACGCAATGAGGGTTCTAGCGCCACTGTTGCTGACTAAAATGAAAAGGTGGAAAAATGAAAGTATAATATAAGGTGAAGTGGTTACATCGGCAAAGACTTCGCAGACCGCGACAGGTCCTCAGCGACGTACCTAATCAATTCCCGCAACCTTCAAGGCCTGCTTGGGGTGCCGTCTGAACCGGAGCATCCCTCGACTTCCTCTTCTGAGTTTAGTCACGAGTAGGTTCCTATCAACATAGGCGCATAAGAGTATGCTCTCTTTTACAGGTCAGCGCTGACTGCGCCTTTCCTGAGGTGCTGTCTTCCTTGTTACGTCAATAGGGTAATTAAGACCAATGTTTCAGGTTGAGTTTAGTTCGTCAGGAGTCTGATATAATCACCGCGGCACTTTGGTGCGGAGGGGAAAAAATAGACACAGGAGTCCGTAAGCATTATTTGTAATAAGGAACAGTAGTTTCATTACAATATATATTGTATTTTATGTAGATTGCCACCTGAGGGTAAGTGGTAACAATTGCTTGTAGCACATGTGAGATTCGCAGAAAATCTGCAAACTGACAAACACCACAGTACATGTTGCCAATATGTGACGTAAAGTCTTTGCAGCTGAACAGCAAGCGACGAAGACGACGCTGATAGTTTTCTTGAGTTTGTTCCTGAAACTAACTAACTAGCAAAGGCTAAAATACTACTTATAAATGGTTGAGGCAGGCGCGGTATACCAGCTAAATCCCTATGCTTATCTACTTCACATTCAAAATTTACCTCACGTATCCAAGTTACCTCACGATATTTTACATCGCTATATCGGTTCTCAGAAAATTGTAGATATAAAAATCGAAATGTGATATATATATTTCTTTCCACGAAAGTTATATTTTTTAAATCGCATGAAAAACGAAAATCACATTGGTATCTATCAGGATCGACCCCCGATCATCCAATTTCTAAAAATCCAATCCAAAACACATTTATACAACTTGTTTATAATTCAAATTTTTAAGTAAGGCTTATTGCAAATTGTTACATATTTAAAAAAAAATATAACTAAATTTGCCAGAGAACTTTTTAAAAACCTCTGCCGGTCGCCCTGCAGTAAACTAGGACAAATCCGCCGAATTACGGAAGGATGGTAACTCTATGAAACGTAACGGTTTCACTAGGGTTCGGCTGTGGTTACATAGTAGAAGAGATTATTACCTAATGTACGAATGTATGTTTATTTGTAACGACATCCGTCGTAAGTCATCGTCGAAGTACGTAAATTGCGGATCAAATGATCAAGGTTTTGTAATTAAGATTACATTATTGAAGTTATTAAGTGATCGTACAAAATCAAATTATAAATTAACGAATGCAAATAGATTCGATGATTTTTAATCGACATACAGTGCAGATATAAAAAAAGTAGATGAATTTCTTGAAAGCGGGGATCAACTTCTGTTTACATAACCAACAAAATGTAGAGTTTCTCATCTGCTTACAAACAAACATATCAATGGTTACCAAAAAATAGAGAATTTATTGAAAAGTGGAACCAAGTTTTAGTGTTGTGCCGTACCAACAAAACGCAAAGAGTATCTCATCTGCTTACAAACAAATATGTCAATGGTTACCAAAAAATAGACAATTTCATGAAAAGTGGAACCAAGTTTTGGTGTTGTGCCCTACCAACAAAACGCAGAAAGTATCTTATCTGCTTACAAACAAATATGTCAATGATTACCAAAAAATAGACGATTTCTTGAAAAGTGGAACCAAGTTTTAGTGTTGTGTCGTACCAACAAAACGCAGAGAGTATCTCATCCGCTTACAAACAAATTTGTCTATGTTTCCAAAAAAAAGAAATTTTTTTGAAAGGAATAACCATCTTTTAGCGTTGTGCCGTACCAACAAAATACACAGAGTACCATCTGCTTACAAACAAATATGTCAATGGTGACCAAAAAATAGTCAAATTTTTGAAAGGTGGAACCATGTTTTAGAGTTGTGCCGTACCAACAAAACGCATAGAGTATCTCATCTACTTACAACCAATTTTGTCAATGGTTACCAAGAATTACAATATTACAATCTCTTAATATCTCACATAGGCCTTAACAGTGTAAACAAGTACGCTTTACATTAATTATCAGATAAGATCCTTCGTCTGTCTTTAAATATTGAATAATATTTTTTAGTACTGTTAGCAAATTTGTGGCCGGGGGGCGTGTACCAATGTGTTTTTCGTTTTTCGAAATTTATATGAACATCGGAAATCTACTGGAGAGGCTTATGTCCAGCAGTGGACGGCGATAGGCTGAGATGATAATGATATGAACATTTCTCTGACACTTCTTATATGAAGGATAAATCGTAAGGCAACCTGCACACACCTGCGAAGAAATTCAGCGGTGTATGCAGTCAACTCTTAGTCAGTGTGATTTACTAAAGCCTAATCGGCCTATCAAAGGGAGGTAGGTTCGTGCTACTCGGTTGGGACGTATATGAGCTGTTTTGATGATGTTACCGAACGACTGTGGCCCGATTAGGAACGGGAGACCTGAGATCAATGAAGTTTTTTACGATTTTCGTATGTACACACAGAAGTACATACGTGTCTATGTATATGCTACTTACACGTGTTGACGTTCAGAGGGCTCTTCATAATTGAGCGAAGCTAGCTATCTAAATTTAATATCCCAAAAATAACGTCAACAAGAAAAAGGTGGTCTAAAGTGTAAAGCTTAAACAAAGTTTGTCGAAGAAATGTTTAAATACAGATGTCCTTTTTCTTGTGGTTTTATTCAGAATGCGTAATATCAAACTTTTTCACCGAAATAGTTAGAACTGGTTATTTTGGAAAAATTTATACTCTTTTGACTTATAGTATAATATTCTGGGATAATTTTTGAATTGAATTCGCATAGTACATTTATGCTACAAAAAAAAAATATGCATTATTTAACATGTATTCCGATGAATAATTCTGCAATATATTTAAGTAAAAAAGTTTTTTACTCTTACCAGCATTAGTATTTTAGAAATATGTGTGTTTAGAAAAAGTAATAGCGATTTTTTTAATATAATAAAATATCTTCAAGATCAACGTGATAAAAATAAACATAATTTTATTTTACTACTTGCTAGTTAATATTATGTATAATTTAAGAACGCGTATCTGCTGTAAAAGTGTTTAATTATTTACCTGTTGAAATCATATCTTTGGATGGCGCCATCTTAGTCGCCAATAAAAAAAATATGGTTATTCAATTTTTTTTACGTATTATATAATGCGTATAATGTAATTGTGTATGATAATGTCGCATGCCTGTTAAGATAAACTGTTATATAATCTATACCTATATCATCATCATCATCATCATCATCAGCCCCTCTTCGTCCACTGCTGGACATAGGCCTCTTCGAGTGTACGCCACTGAGATCCACTATACTGAGCCACCTATATAATTACTTACAATTTTATTTAACATGCATTTAATATTAAACCATTTCAGCTCTAAAAAGAAATTAATCTTCTAACTCAATGCAATCAATCAAAGGTTTATTATGTTGTGTATCTCACAAGGGAATCAAAACCTATAAGGTACTTTCTCTAGACCTAGAATCATCAAATTTAACATGAAACATTTTTTCATTTAAAATTATTTTACTTGTACCATAATATGGTACATGTAAAAGTCCGAAAACCGTAAATATGTAGTTGTACCACTGAAAAAAAACTTATCACTAATTTCAAAACAAAAAGATTTTTTTCTCAAACATGCTTGGAAATTTGAACATTATTTTGACAACCTTCTTCGAGATAAATCGCAATTGCTGTACTGGCCAAATACATGCGAGCAGCGACCGGCAAAAATGTATGAAAATCCATATCTGTCGTGTTTTAGCGGCCAAATAAATATACATGTAAATTCATATCTATCGTGTATTTTAAAAATGGAACGATTTGTTGCTCCGAAAAATGGTAAACCAAGGAGGCAACTTATCAGAGTTTTATTTAAATATCGAACTGGCTTGCAAAAAAAACCTGTTTTATAATGAAAAAAAAAAAACAAACAAATCCTTTGGCGCGTGAAAAATTTTGTTCATTGTTGGTCATTGAGTTTGAAATAGTACATAATTTCCGCGCATTATTTGAGAAAAGTACTATACAATCCTTGGCCACAACTAGGCATTGATGGAATTACGTATGGACACGTTCGTCCATCAATGCCTCTATTGCTGGCCGCTGCAGTAATGTACTATTGTTTTGATATTACGTCGTTAATCACTGACCTTGGGCAAATTGAGCATCGGCACACGCTGAAAGATATGACAGCCGAATTGTAACACCGGCAGGTACGTCTCGAACACTTGGTACAGCTTCTCCGCGAGCCGCCGCCGCTCGGCCATCTGCGCGGCCAGCAGCGGTAGGTCCCCGTGGTACACCTTGATCATCGAGGTGAGCAAGCTGGCGCGGTTCTTGAGCACCCAGTCTGGGATATTGCGGTCGCTGCCAATGGCCTTAAAGAGAAAAAAAATGTCTTTTAAACAACGATAATGCTAGCAGACTGTACCTGATTCATAACAGACTAACTCTGAGTGGTTAATATGCTGATTTTAAGAGGTTGCTAGCTCGAGAACATTGTGAGGGCGATGAGGCCTTAGTCAATTATGCTGGCCTTTTTTTTTACCAAGTAAAATTTCCGTTTATGGACGTTCTCACCCCGACACTGAACGGGTCTCACCCCGAGCGCCCGCCACCGCGTGCGCGCCCAAGGGACACTATCCGCTAAAAACATCATGGATGGCCCGCCTCAGGCATGTAGGGAGCTCCCGGGAACGATAATCGACTTCCGGGAACCCCCAGCCTCCGCTCCCCTGCAGGGGAGCCCTCCTCGTGGGAGGCTTCAGCACCTCCTCCGATCTCCTCCACCAACGGCGTAGTCCCTCCCGAATCATGCTGGCCCAGTGTGGATTGGGCGACTATATAGGTACATCAACCGTCGCACATTAGTATATGACTGGGTCGACCCCCCCCCGAATCATCCGAATTAGTGCCGATACCACAGCGAAATGTCTATCTGTTACCATAGATCCTATACGAGTAAAACCTTAGTGTTTTCTTTGGGCTGGGTTAATTGGTGTAAGCGAAAGAAATATTTTTTTATCAAAGTGAAACGACGACATAACTCCGCGGACATAACTTTTCCGAGTTGCAGAAAAATAAAAGATTTTGCTTTTCGTTGGATATCCGTAAGCTAGGGCAGTGAAATAATGGGGTATCGTCTGTACATCTCATTTCATAGTTTGTCAACTTACGCGTTTCTTGTGGGGGTTGTTTTGTTGCGAATCTCGTAACTATAGGTGCAATACGTGCGTAAACCGACCCTCATGTTTCCTCAGTTTGTATATATGCCAGCATACTTATAAAAAATTGAAATAGAATAAGAGGATTGCCAAGTCAACAGAAACATAGTCGCGATCAGGAACTAGTCAAGCATTAATTGCGATACCGTGGCCGTTGCGGTTTAACGGGAACAAACCAGGTCAAGATCACACATAATTGTACCATGTGAGGGGCGAGATCATTAATTAGATTAGTATGCAATATACTAATATTATAAATACGAAAATTTGTAAGCATGGATGTATGTTTGTCACTCTTTGATATCTGAAATTCCATATTTGAATGGAAATTTGTAGTAGCGTTAGTTTCAGCCCAAGGGAGGAACATAGAATAGAATCAGATACATAAAATTTTATCACAGGAAAATGTCTTTCCTATTGGAAATCTGGTATAATTCAGGCAAAGCCGTAGGCGGAAAGCTAGTTATACAATATTTGGATGTCAGTATACTGTGCGATTTAAGAACTTTCAAATTGATTGTTTTCTTTCTTGGGAGGATCAGGTAACATTTTTCGAGAAGTAGTCAAAACACCTTTCTCTCTATACAAGCTGAAATTCTTTCCGATAGTGCTGCAATTATCCAAGGTATGCCTAGACAGCCATAGCTTGTTGATTCAACTAACTTCATTTGGTATTTGGATACTCGGAGTAACCTTTATATTAATTGCTTCCTCAGTTGGAATAAGATTTCTTTCTAGCACATACACTAGCTCTTGTTTCCTCTATATTCTGAATTACACTGATGACTGTGTGTCTGGAAGGGAGACTATACTGGGTTCTCTGTATTTGTGCCGCTCTTTTACCTATTTCTGCGATATAATACTAGTGTTGGCATCGCTATATTCCAGTGTGAATATAGCCACTGATTGATTAAAGATTCATCATCATGGATTTTGTGTTTTATTATGTAAATATGAATATCTATCATCATTCCTGTTCTACCTATTAAAGATGTATGAGTCGACTAGGAAGGCAACTTCATAAGGTTACAATAATGAATTGTATCTGAATAGTTGTATGTGGTAAACCTCTTTTTCCACATCTAGGGAAGGAGACCCTTTTATTGGGACTTAAATGGGTTGTGGTGATGACAGTTCAAGATTGCAAAAAATCTGTAAAAATGTCTTAGTTGGTTTTTGTTACAGTATAAGCCTAATAAAGTAACAGATACACAATTTGGGATGATAAAAGAATAAAATGGATGGCGATGTAGTTGACTACATCACATTCTCCTAAGCGAAGCATACATTAGGTTTTTATGGGCTGCTGAATAGTATTACGTAGGTGTAGCGTGCTGAAGTTTTTAAAGCTATAATATTGGAGTTTTAGCACTGTGCAGTTGTCAAAAATTATTGTTGCTTCAGTGAGGTGTGATTAGTAGTATTTTGATTGATGTAGGCGTAGCCAGTTTTATTCACATCAACCCACACCACAGTCAGTCTTTTAAGTTTTTTGATTCTTAAACAGTAAATTATCAGTAATCTATTCACTGCCATAGTATTTAAACTAATATAGCAGAGTTTATTTGATAGCATCAAATAAATATTTTATACATCTCATAGGCAGAGAAGTGGCTTGAAGCTTGTTAATCATAATAAGATGTGTTCTGTGCTAGTGCTGTTCAAATTAATCTTTCTCATAAATTCCTGCAAAATTCTGATTTTTTTTTATTGTTTGATATTACTCACCAATATATATCTTCCATACTCTCTGATGATGAACTTGCCACTCTGGAGTGTAATAGCCACTGGTTGTGAGAAGAGAGACTTAACGCAGTGGGCAGTTCCAACAACCTGTGTTTATTTAATGCAATAAACAATGGAATCAATACTTGTCAAGTTGAAAAAGAAACATGAATGCATTTAATAATTATAGTATAAAATTTTGCTTGGGTTATTAAGTTGTAGACCTTTTATTAAATCTGCAATGTGAAACTAATCTGTTCAATATACTACTTTAACATAAGTATAAACATATTATTCCATCTGTTATGAAAAATAAATAATTGATATTAAGAAACATTAACTACCTGTCCAGCTAAAGCATGTCTTTGGGTATCTGAAACCCATCCTGGATGGAAGTATAGTACAGCATCTATCGGGTCATCCTCTTCAGATGTGCAGCATTGTGTGTCATACACAAACACTATCATCATTTCCCTTAAAAAGGATAATATTATATATTGATGTAACATATTCAAGTATATAACATATAGTATTTAAAAATCAATATTATAATTAATCAAAACTTTATTTTTGAAAATATAAGGTTGTAATTAAAACAAGATTCTATGTAGTTTACATCTCGCCATATTATTCACTATACAATTGACTATTTAATTTAGGTAAGAAGTATAAATAAGTTTCATGTTAATCTATAGAATCATACCAATACAATTCCTAAGGATTTCATAATTTTACTAATAAAATTATCTTGGAATTAATAATTCAAGAAACTTAGCTACTGAAAACGCCAAATGAACTTACATCAAATAAAAACATATAAGAAATTGGAAATCCATTTTATATTATCAAAAACGAAATCAATAAGATAAAAGTAAATAAATATAGTAAATCAGAGCAATGAGGTTTAATAATAGACCGTAACTAAATTAATTAGATAGATTTTGTGTCAATTATTGTAATCAGATTTCGAAATAAATTTTATCATACTTACTTCGACATTTTGAAAGGTTTTTTGAATCGCTTATCTCGAAATCCGTTACAATATTTCAGTCATAATTTTGGAGATCTGGTTCACGTATGTTGCCAAATAATTTTATTTATTCGTAAAACGCAAGCGCGAGATACTTTACGGACGCCACTTATATTTCTGTCTTGTTTCTGCTGTCCGTCCATAACAATATGTCAACATAAATCACTGTCAAAATAGTCAATATAGAGATGTGGCCGGTCCACCAAGTGTTTGTTCGATGTTCGTTTCGAAATACGTCAGTACGAATGATATCGATATTAGTTCTGACATTCTATCATCTCTTCAGTGTAGATAGAATAATAATAAAACAAGTTAAAACAATAATTACTTTAACTTAAAACAATAAACAAGGGTGTTAAATATCTGCAACAAAAGCCTGACCAGTGAATTTAATTTTTTCTTAGTAATGTAATAAAAATAGCCATTCTAAAATTAAGTAATATGTTTTTCCAGGTTTCTGCCTTACACTACCAAACTGTGGAATGAATTATTGCCTGCGGTGTTTTCGAATTAATACGATATCCAAATCTTAAAACAGGTGTATTCCTATTTAAAATGCCTACAACGCATTTGTAATTACTCTGGTGTTATTGGTGTCTATGTACGGGGATAATCGCTTATTATTAGGTGATCGATTCGCTTATTAGTCTCCCTTTAATATAGAATAGGAGGACAAACGAGCAAATAGATAACTTGACACCTTATATAGTATGATTGATATCTCCTGAATAACAATTTGCTACTTGCTTAATATGTCTGCAAAACATCAGGAAAATTAAGAATCGAGTATTTGATAATTGATACACTTTATAGTATCTAACAACTCTAGTTCCCAACTTTTTTTACTATTGAGCTATTGCTAAAGGGATCTAGCTTCACTCAGTGTTGTTTTGTATATCATTTCAAATTATAAAAATAGCATTACTGTTCAAGTAACTATTTTGATTTATTTTTATTTAGTGAACCGCTTAATATTTTTTTTACAGTCGAACTATTGCTAAAGGGATCTAGTTTGACCTAGGCGAGTTTTATATTCTTCTCGCTCTTGCCGTGTTCCCAATTTTGTTTGGGGTCGGTGCAACATGTATTCCTTTTCCACATTCACTACCTTCTTCAACATATCAACATTCACACAGTCCATCCAGGCGTGTTTTGTATTATGGTTAGTAAAACTTCATATAATTTAGGAAGTCTTGATGGAGTACCAAATTTAACTATGAGCTATTATAATAGCAAGACTTAAAGATAATCGCGCTATATCTTTATACCATGGCCCCCTATTAGTAGAACGTTTGCAGGCCCGTTCAATTAACATTTATAAATTGTTCACCTACTAGGAAAACTATGTCACAACGACATCATGGGTAGTTTATTTGGTTAGTAAAGTTTAGTAAAATACGGATTATAATTTGGAAGGTTTATGTTTGTGAAAATAATGCAAAAAGAGGGAGAGCTATTGATATATTAAAAATATATCAAAAGTTTACCCTTAAATTGTCTTAATAGTAACATATCAATATTGGCGAATACTTTTCAACTTCGATATAGGAATCCTCGTACATTTAAACAGAAATAAGTTCTGTGAGTCTAAAGCAATAACTAATAGAAAAATTAGATATTCGAACTGCTTGGTATTTGATACAGCACCCAGGAGAAAGTTATATTTAAAGAACCGCCATGCAATGTGCAAAACCGTCCCTTAAACTGGAAGATATTAAACATTTACATATTACCAAATTTAAAAAAAATCTTCCCAATAAAATAATTGAACATGAAACTTTTTGAAAAAAATCTGAAACTTTCATATAAAGAAATTAATTATTATTTAGATATATGTATATTCAAATTGAAGAAACGTGTAAGTGAATGCAATTAATCTAAATTATATTGAAAATATCTGACATGAAATTATATAAAAATGTATTAATGTGTAATCGAATAAAATTGAGTTAAATTAAATTACATCAAGTTAATGTATTGGCATAATGAATGAGCTTCAACTCATTGCTATTTTAAAGTCGGAAGACCGTTATTATGAAAAAAAAAAAACTAACTATGAAACTTAGTTGTACTGCGCTCACAGACCAAATATTTCTAATAACGCCAAGAGATTTCTTACAAATTCGGTGTGTATACGCAAAACATCTATAATTGAAAGTGATTTGTACAAAATTATGCGCAAATAATGTCAACAACCATATACTCTATAGTCAATGCATGGGTTTATATTGGTTTATAATGAGTGGCTATTTTATTTGTTACTGTTGTTATTTATTACACATGTACAAATGCAATAAAAATAATAAGATAATAGGACACACAAAATAAACAAAATTAAGTTTAGTAGCGTAAAAATCGACAAATTTCAATTAAATTATTAAAAGTCGAATATCTCGAAAAGGGTTAAGTTTAGGGTAGGGTGTGTCATAGTAAAATAAGTTAGAAATAATGAGTACTCCACGCCCTTAACGGATTTAGCACGACTTTTCCTGTAACCTGTATGCATGCAGCAGGATACGGTTAAATAGGCATAATTTCTTGTACTGTTATAAATTATAATTTATATTATATATTTATATTAATTACTGAGAGATACGGACGCACTTCGAGTACTTTACTGTGAAATGAATGACGAAGCTAAAGTCCGGTTCCGGTTGCATGCGCTTTTTAATGTTGCCGCTGTCTGCGACAGAGCAAAGAGAACGGATGAGAAGTGTCGTTTTGGAATTCTAAATGAGGCTCACATACTTTGTAATATTATTAAAACAAAAATGTTGCAAGAGGGATATTTTATATGTTTTAAAACTATGTTCCAGAATTGAAATTGTTTTATATGTAATTTAATATTAGAAATAAAAATACAAAATTACCGTTCCAGTATGTAACTAATTTTAATTATTGAGCTAAACACAAAAAAACATCAAGGTGTTACTAGTCTAGTAATGATGTCACCCAATTCGGCAACGAAACAGCAGTAGTTGCATTTGTTTGATAGACCTATTTTTACAGTATCACCTGGTCTAATTAGGGGAGGTGAGAACTATAGTAGGTCCACCAATCTTGCAGGATATAATTCTGATGACATTTATAACCTTCTTTTGTAAGAATTTTGTATACAGAGAATGGCAACTCCTTAACAAATTGTTAAGGAGATTCTTTCCTCTACATATAAGATACATACCAAATAATAAATAAATATTTTTATGCCGCAAAGTCACTGTACAAATATTGACATGATAGTATGCTACCTAAAATTACTTTCAAACTTACTTCTCAACGCTACTCTAATTTGGACCGGCATTGACAATTAAACGCAAATCATATCGTAATGTTCTATTTTATATTCTTACTTTTTTCACTGTTGTGTTTTTTCGTCTTTTTAATACAGTTATTTTAATTATTTAAGTATATTCGTATTTTATATATGAATTAAACATTTTTGTGTATAAAATGCTATATGTAAAATAAATAATTTGAATTTGATTTGAAGTAACATTTTTTTGATAACTCAATTGATTGTCTAAGATTAAAAGATAAGAAATGTTTTACTACATACAATTTGATAAATAAACAGTTTTCTTCAGAAATGCTAAGTGACATAGGTAAAGTAACATGAAAATGTTTTTCAACATTGTCATCAAATTTTTATTGATGAACTGATTGTAAATAATTCACAACGTCAGTGTGACAGCACCGTCACTCGTAATTGAGGTACATCTAAAATTGGTACTTACATTCTCGGACCCAATACGTGAACAACCTTCAGGTCGGCGACTCTCGAAGAATTCGCGCATTGCTATTTGCGCCACAGCCGTTCTCAATGAATCACCAGATAAATATATTTTCGACTTTTGTCTTATATTGATTGTTAAGTTTACCTTACCTATGTAAGTAATCAAGCCTTCTAGGATTGAAATCTCACGATACTGAATAGCAGGTTTAATCACAAATTCTAAAATATATAGTCACAAACATAGAATCTTGCGTGTATGTACACCCATACCAACATTTTATAGGTCTAGTGCGGTAATAGTTGCGTAAAAATCACTCGACCACTTCGCCAAATGTGTCAAATACTAACTTATACTAACTAAAAATACTAAAATAAAATATAACTAAAGTTCGATTTTTAATTCGAGTCAGTAAAGTGACATTTCCAGTGTCATGTGTCACAAATCATATTATTTAATATGGTATTTATTACATATTTACAATAAAAAAACGCTTTGATACCTAATAAAATAAAGCATGACTAAATGTCTAAATCTCTTGATTGCCGAACATCACTATTGTAGTGGGTTGTAGTGGGTCACCCTTTTTTGTATCAGTGACAGTTGCACTTGTCATTTTACTGACTCGAATTTAAAAATCGAACTTTAAGCTAAATTTGAAAAAAGCCGCCACGGGATTCTACCTAAGTTATGGGAGCGTTTGCTACTGCATCGCTAGGTTCTTCGGTCTCTATTTATAACATAATCCTATTTCTACTACTATATTTATAACATATCTCTATAAAACATCAGTATAGAGAGGTGTGATAGAATGGAATAGAAGAAAACTTTTCATAGCGACCTCATTCTAAGTGGGGTAAAGCCAGTGTTATGATCTCACACTAAATGGCAAAATGGGAGCCACATTTTCAATATATTCAAAATACTGAAGGGAATACTGAAGGGGGAATATAGGGATTATGGTATGCATCATTAGGTGTAACGGCAAGTCAAGTGCCTTGGTTTGCAAAATTTACTTACATGGGCCGCAAATTTTACACTATTATGAATCGTCTACGTATTGGACATTGCCTTTAACTATAACTTTCATCTACACAGAAAAGCTATGACTAATTCATCAATTTGTCGACATTGCAATAGAGGAGAAGAATCGTTGGACCATTTGTTCTTCAATTGCTCTTTATTTGGCATTCAACGCCTTGTGCTAATGAATGAGCTTATAGATCTATACAAGAACACAGATGATATTCCGCGTTCTATTCAAGAAATTTTAAGAAACACCGCATCATATCCACATCTTTTTAAATTTATAACCCACACTGTTTCGGAATTATAAAAACGCGGAAAAAATAAAGAAATAGGAAAGCAAAGAATAAAGAAGATAAAGATTTACTACGGAATAGGCTGTATGGGCTTTGCTCTTTGCCTGCTCGATACGAGCGAAGTTTAAAAAAAAAACTAAATGGCAAACGGGTGAGAACTCAGGTGAGAATCATGTTACAGCTTGTCAAAAAAGTGTAGAAATGGAACTAACTTTTTTGTATGATGGAAACATTCTTAAAACTGTATTATTTACATTAATTACTAATCTGTAATTAATGTAAACAAAGTAATTAAATTTCATTTTGTTATTTGTAATTATTAATGCAATGGCATAGCATCTTTGACATTCAAAGTGATAGTAAAATCCTATTTGAAGAATAAATGTTTGATTTTTTATTGATTTGATTGATTACAACGATATATTTGTTTAATTGTAAAAAGCGTTTTTTTACAATTAAACAAATATATCGTTGTCGTAAACAAATTGTCGTCAATACGACAGAATATATTAAATACTAGCTTTCTGCCCGCGGCTTCGCCCGCGTGGATTTCGGGATTGGGTGTATAGAGGGTTAAGGGTCATAGCTTTTGCCCACGGCTACATATACGCGGAAGTCGGTTTATGGTGCGAAGATTTTATCGCGCTTCCCGTGGGACTATCCGTTTTTCCGAGATAAAAAATGCCGCAAAACTCCTCAAGAATCACTCTATCTATTGATGAAAACCGCATAAAAATCTGTGCAGTAGTTTTTGAGCGAAGCCTTTATTGCGCATCCCGTGGGATCTGACGATTTTTCCGGGATAAAAAGTAGCCTATGTTACTCGGGGAGAATGTAGCTTTCCAAAGGTGAAAGAATTTTTGAAATCGGTCCAGTAGTTTAAGCGTGAAGAGGTAACAAACAAACAAACAAACAAACAAATAAACAAACAAACAAACAAACACACTTTCGCATTTATAATATTAGTTGGGATGAATAAAACAATCAGAAGCTCCACCAGAGAGGTGATGTTTCATGTTTATAAGCGATGTCTAATACTTTTAGAGTTGCTACTATTAAAAACAGTGGCGCCCCTTTTTATTTCTACTCTATTTTGACAAACTGCACGTCTATCTCTATGCGGTCCGAATGGTCTAGTGAATAATTTTCGGTCATAGAAGACATCAGGATCATTTGCCTGCAAGATTGAAGGACATTTTCCAGTTCTATTATTGTCTTCTTCCAACAAATAAACATCTACAGCTAATAGAGCATTAGTAATAAGTATATGTAATTCTAGGATATGGTATGCTTTGCGAATAATTGCAATGTGTCTCAGAATACAAATGCAATGAAAGTGCCCATGGGACATTAGAAATAGTGAAACTGCAAGGAATATATGCAACATAACGCCGGAAGCCGTGCTAAAAATAATCTGAGCGTGTGATGTTTTTTGAATTAAGTTACATAAGTATTGTCTCTTTGTAGACTAGCATTTTGCTAGATCGTCTGGGTAATCAATAATACAGAAGTATTCATAGAGTCATTCCTTATAACGAGTGTTGCTATGATGAATAAATATAGATTTTTCTGAAGCCACATTAGTTATGTTTTTCTAATAATATTACGAGTAGTAACTCGTGTTCATAATCATATAAAATACCTACATAAATGTACAGCGATATAAAAAAACGAAATCTTAAGTTGCTATCCTTCATTTTTATATTGTACCAAAGGGATCTAGCTATAATCAGTTTAGTTTGAAAATAAAACTAGTAAATTTGAACAGAAACTAGAAAGTTTGGGGTGAAATAAATATTTGAATCAATGCCACGAGAGGGGAAGGGTTCCGATTGAGATAGTCTGTATGAAAGTTCTTGTCTTTCTTCAAATTCCTTCCTTATAATTATTTATTTTCCTTTAAACTAACTTAACTATCTTGCTGAACAGGTGATGATTACGAGGCCCAAATAATATATACAGTACAAATTTTTGGTCCTTATTAGATTCAATCTTAAATTTATTTTAAGTTAAAAAGGGATGTCGGTAATAGGGCTCAATAACACAACCCCTTTGTAACTGTACTCAAACAGCGATGTAAGTTTGATTTTAGAATACGAGCCGTATTTAGCGACAGTTAAAGCAAAAATATTACCCAATGTTGGTAGGCTTGAAGCAAGGCGGATCAGAGATTTGGTGTCGGCGCTGAATTCTAAAAGTGTAGGACTGAAAGATATGGAGATTCTTGTGAAGGCCTATAGCCAGTTCAGCGACGACGACGACGACCATTTTTTCTCATCTGAAATGATAACAGTTATAAATTATCTACGCCTTTCGATTCAGAGTAATGTATTACCAACATTATAAACTTATAAATGCGAAAGTTTGTATATATGGATGGATGTTTGCTACTGTTTCAAGTAAAAACTTTTGAATAGATTTAAAACATTAAAATAATATAACTTTTTTTTTAATATAGGATAGGGCAGCAAACGAGCAAACGGATCACCTGGTGGTAAGCGATAACTGCCGCCCATAGACACCCGCAACACCAGAGGAGTCATAGATGCGTGGCCGGCCTTTTAAAAGGGAATAAGAGGAATAAGGGAATAAAGGGGAATAAAATAGGTTGAGTCTCCGGTACCCTCACTCACTCGGCGAAACACAGCGCAAGCGCTATTTTACGTCGGTTTTCTGTGAGGCCGTGGTATCACTCCGGTCGATCCAATTCGTGCCGAAGCATGGCTCTCCCACGGTAAAGCTTGTGCATCAGAATAACACATAGATTACAATTTATAAAAATAATGTTCACGATTTGCCTGTATGGTTTTAGAACCTAGGCCAGGCTGAGTTTAGTCGGTAGGTCACGTGGCTGGACCGTCCCGGTCGCGTGGAGTCCGACATAACCTCCGTGATACTTGCCGTTGCGGGGGTATCCTGGGTACGTTTCGTGCTCCTTGTGAGGATTCTCAGCCTTCCTCTCCTGAGGAAAAAAAAAAATAATAATGTGTGTATTGACGAAAATATGATAAGTGTCTTGAGCAGACGAAGTCGCGGGCACCAGCTTATATTGTAATAATAACATCGGCACAATATGACAAACCGTGCATCCACTATACATAATGAACAAAGCATACATAATATTGTGTGAAGTGAATTTTACTCTTGTTTTAGGTAATTACCCATTTGACTGGCCTCGTAAGTGTTGCCAGCAACAGTTTTAACGAAAACAGCATTTATTTAGCAATCAACGTGAAACTTTGATGCAATTACATCATTAACTACCACTACGAAACATACTGGATCGAGTATTTATAATTATGTGTAACATTTAACCCACACATGGCTGTATAGAAGGAAACATACGAGGTCCATACGATATCTGACACATCGATGATATTTTTAAAACGCTATTTAATTCTTTTTTTGAAATGCTAACAGACATTGAGGTTTGAGGTTCGACAATGAAACACAGAACCTCTAATAAGGTTGAGTGTCTTCATTTTGTGATTATTTGTGTCTTCGGATGGAGACGGCTTATCAGACAGTGATTTGACACTCGCTTAGGGCGTTTAAATGTTTCTTTTGGCCCGTATTAATAAAGTTTAATTACGCCTTACTTAATTTACATTTATTTCTCTTTCTATCTTATGATATTTATTGTAATATGGAAAATGCCAGCAACATAGATTAGCTAAACTAAACTTAAAAATCTTTATTAATAAGAGTCATTTTGCTTAAGCCAAGCGGTTGATAATATTTAAAACTAGCTAGTTTGGAGTAGCTTATATTGGCATAGCGTACATCTTTAAAAATTGTAGCGTATGTGTTATTCTGATGATTGTCCGTTTTGGTGAAAATTTTTGTTCAAAAATGATTGTCTCGTTAGTTTCAATTTTGCTTAGACAACTTTTTCATTTACGAAATAAATATTTTATTACAAACTGTTTTCTGATATTATTTTAAATATCTCGTAATACATTGCGAGCAGTTTCAATTGCTTCAAATTACATGTTAATGTTTCAGGAAGTTGATTCTTTCTGCGCAATGGTTCTTTCCCAATATGTGCTAGTTGGTAGTCTATTATTGTTAGATCGCACTAGAAGTGTTTGCAAAATGGCATTTCTCTTCTCGTTACATAATTTTTTTGATATTACTCCAGAATGTTGAATTTCCATAATTAAACACTATTTGGACCGCGTCGAAAATAGCAGCGGCTTATTTTTGTATAGCGTCAAAAATTACCAATTTCAGACACTTATGGTTATCGGTGAAATTATTATAAACTGAATTTTTACTTATCAAAAATTATTCTATGATTCTACTCTGCGTACGGTTCATACACAAATGTCAAATTGACAGCTTATATTGTTAAGTTGGCAAAATGTTTCAAATGAGACAATCATTTTTGAACGGAGGTAGTATATTATTGTATAGTTTTATTAAATTTCATTTAGTTATTTTTACATGAAAGAGTAACATACACCCATCCATACATACTTTCAGGTTTATAATATTAGTGGGGATGTTTTTTATGTATTTCACATTGACATTTTTAAAAATCTTTTACGAGTTATTTAAAACCTAAGTGTAAGTTGCCATAAGTAATGCTTGAATTGGTCTAGCACGTGCTTAAAGCCTTCAACATGTCCTAGATCATACGTGAGCGGTGGCAAAAAGTTGCAGATACTAAGCGGATACTCTCTATAGTCACGCTATAAAGCACGGTGTCTCTCTACAATTTCTGTCTATAGAGAAAAAAATATATTTATGAACTTTTGCTATTTAGCTGACAACACAATGCATTAAATCTGTTAACGATTTATTAAATGTGATTCGAAAAAGAGATTTTAAATCAACGTCAACGTTTATAATTACTCTTCAATCCACCAAAAAAGGGGGTACTGCTTGCTATTTTACCCATAATATGTAACGTATCAGAATATAAAAAGTTAGAATAATCATAGAACATGATGATTAAATATAATATTGTCCTTAGAGAGTAACTCGTCGGCGCAGACGCAGGAATGCTGCGGCGCGCATGCCGCACCCCGCGACAGTCCCGATGTTTCGTGACCGAATTTGGTTATTTCGAAGGCTCTAGAAAAACCTCAATGTTACTCAGTGACAGGTGACAAGAATTTCATGTTTGTAAAACATGTATTTTGTTCGTTTATCACGACATTCATAAGTACTTTCAAAATTAAATTAGATCTAGTTGGTAATGTAATAATATATTTACTATTTAATTTCTTGTTTGCTATGTTTTAAAAGAATTCTTGTTGACCATTTTTTAATTTTTATCAAAATACCAGCCCTCCTCGATATTCTGACTACGTCATTGTCGAAAAACGATTGTGTAATTTTTAATCTGTAAATTGCCTCGCGCCTGTTTATCCTCGTTGTGCTCTAAATTTTAGCTAGCTTTACAGAAACCTGTATTTGTATAAAATAAAATAAAGGAAAATAACAGTTAAATAAATCAAACGGAATGTTGTTATTTTTCGACGATTACATCATGAACTCATTAATAAAGAATTCTTAATTAACTTCACATTAACAAGTTTGGTTTATGATAAATGCAATTTTAGTAATAGAAATAGCTTATAAGTAATTTGTGCCAACATTACCTAATGCTAGGTTGATGGGTCAATAGAGCCACGGAATAAATTTAGTATTTTTAGAGCATTAAAGAATAACATATTACGTTAATGCTCGCAGTTTCCGACTCCGAGACACATTCTGAATATATTTGTGTTATAAAAATATGGCACAGATATGTAAATTTTTTAAACAATACACTACATCGACTTTAAAGTACGGATAACATCAATCTATTTAAATTAGTTGAATTAATTTAATCAATTTTCAACTTAATAAGGAATGCATAGAGTTCAATATCGATTAACACAATTTATGTGGTACTTTAATTTGTTGACGTCTGTACTATTTCCAACCCAGTAGGTACAAAGGTAAACAAAATGATCTTATTCGGGGTCGCTAGCAAGCTAGGTAAAGTCAGAACGCACTTACGGTAAAGCACGGTATAGCCATCTGCGGCTTCAGCATAGGTTAATTTATTTATGTATACAACATATCGACATATAGAATAAAAATATGAATAAAGAGGTACATAGGTTCTGCTTATTTCTAAAGAAATTTCTACCAGCAGACCTGCGACCTGCATTTGGGTAGGTACAATAAAAACAACAACAATTATAATAATCAAATCCACATATATATGTATAAACATATACATATACAAACACACATATACATACATACATATATAAACTACATAAACTATCAATGTCAATTGCTAGAGACAGGAATTTAAATAGTGCTCTTTGACGCGGCGCTTAAAAGTGTGTAGTGATTTACGTTCACGGATACTGTGCGGTATAGAGTTCCACAACCTTGCAGCGTGAATGGTGAAAGAATTGGAATAGAACTGAGAAGAATGGGATGGGATAACAAGGAAGGTTTTAAACAGTGACCTAGTATCAGCATCTTGTCGGTGGACGACACTGAACCGCTAACATAAATAGGAAGGATAGGATGGGTTTTGCAGAATATTGTAAAGCACATAGAGAATATGAGTGTTCCTAATGAGCCATATTGCCGCTTAATTGTCGCTTAATTTGCCCCGCACATAAGACTGCTGCTTTTCGTGGTGTTGCAGCAAAACACGATGCTGGAACGACATTCCTATTCGTAATAATTATATTATATTTCCTACTTCCTATTCGTAATTCCCAGTCTGTCATGTCTTTTAAAAATAAATTTAAGTCATACGTCCTTAATGCCCAAAAAGCGTTACCTTAGCATTTATATATATTTTATTTTGCATATTCTATGGACCCAGCCCAGTCGTGCTTTTATGTCAACTTTCTTAGGTATATAATGACGAACTTTATGCTGTTATTATAGATATGATTTATGAAGTTATTGTGTATTTGGTGTTTGTTTATTTGTATTCGGATTATTTGGTTAATCACCATTGTACAGTCAAACTTTCATTTAATCAATTTTTTATTTATATATTAAAATAATATTATATGTATATTAATATCAAATTATTATATATTTATAAAATTACTCATAGAAAATATGGTTAGTTTATTGTTTAGTGTTTATTATTTGTGTTTTTTGTTTTATGTTATTCCATTCATTTTTTTTTATTTTTAATTTTGTAAATGGCGTCCGCGGAAGATCAGCGTCGTGGTGTACGCCCGACATATGCTGAGCGGAGACCATTTTGGTAACAAAATGACTTGTATTGGGAGCCTTTTGAGTTCTTTCCGAAATTGGGATACATGGTCATACTTCCTAAGATCATAGATGAAACGAATTAATAGATTTTGTATACGCTCAAGTCTATTTAGTAGCTCCTCTTTGGCATCCAAATAACAGACGTCAGCATAGTCGATGATTGGTTGTAAGAGATTTTGAGCCAAAATTACCCTGGTATTAAATGCTTGCAAACATTTTTTTTTAAGAGAGTGAAGTGAGTAATGCACCTTTCGTCTCATCTCATTAACTTGATTCTCCCAGGACAGATTAGAATCTATATATAGCCCTAGATTTCTGACTGATTTTCTTTAGGTTCTGTTTTTCTGAAGTTCTTCAATAAAAACAAAAAAATATATATATACTTTTTGGTACACTATGGTATCTTTCCATTCCTTACTACGGGTCGTACGTATGGACTTCTTGATCGGCTTCTAAAACTTTGCATTAATTACGGTTTGTGGCTAGTAAATTCCCAAAATTCTCTTATTGATATAAGGTAAACAAAAACCAAAAATTGACCTTACAGCTGTTCGAAAATTGGTATTGCTTTCTCGAGATCAGACAGGAAACTCTGAGGAAAAATTCACAGACTACCTTTTGATAATATTAATCCTATTACTATTATAAAGGCGAAAGTTTGTAAGTATGGATGTTTGTTACTCTTTCACGTAAAAACTACTGAATGGATTTGAATGAAACTTCACCACAATATAGCTTATACATCAGAATAACACATAGGCTACAATTTTTGAGGTTTCTAATGTGAGGTCGTAAAAAAAACACATTTTTTGCGCTTACATTGCAAACGCTGACTGAATCCTACAAGATAGATCAAAACAATTTACTACAGTATTGTACAACTTAAAAAGGTCTACAAAAAAGTCCGTGATGGTATATGTTTATCTCCTAGGAATAACCCACAAAAGGAAAAAGATCCTTAAATGTAGTTTATAGGAGCATACTGCAGTAGCTACCTATAGGCCTATGATTAGGGCTCTGCAGTGCTTAGTTACCGTATTTCTTACTTATTACTAGACTAGACGGGACGAACCTGAAGTCCACGCGAACGAAGTCGCGGGCAAAAGCTAGTAAAGACATAAATAATATAATACTACAGTAAAGACGGAAAAAGCAGGTGGACTATCTTTTTATTTGTCATCAATATTAAACAAAATCTTGGAACTGTATTATTTAATCAGTCTGCATGGTTTTGCATTTTGCATGTCTACAATTTAAGCGTTTATGATATAAAAACATCGAACAGCACCAAGCTAAAATATAGAAAGGTGGATAATTTAAAAGTAAACATTAAAGTCACCGGATGACGCTCATTTCTCTAGATTACAATGCAGATTAAGGTAAGCAATTTTTTCGCTAGATAATTGCTGGAAACTTTGTTAATTCGCAGATATATAATGGATGTAATGACGCCGCTTCCGACTCTATTAATTCTTCGATATGCTGGATTAAAAAAATGGTAAAGGATGTACCTTACTGATTTGTAGTGAGTAGATACTGTTATTAAGGCGATTTCGATGGTTACATGGAATTGTATATTTTTCATAATATTAGTATTTTATAGTAGGGTTGTAACGGAACTTCGCCTCCGCCTCCGTTACTGCGGAAGTTCCGCAAGAAATTGTACTTTCACCTCCGCTTCCGCCTCCGCACAATTTTTGCGGAGTTGTAACGGAGTTTTATTTACGTTATCATAGAGCAACACCGCGTGAGCGCGCTAAATGGTCACGAATCGTGCTGCCAAAAAAGCTGGAGTAGAATCAAACCCAATGCATGATGAACCAGGCAGTACAAGCTTCCAGATATTTTCACCAACACAAAGCGTGCATTCGAATCTGGCTGACATATTGACAAATCGCATTGACAGTGAAGAGGAAACTGAAAATGACGACAGCAATAGTAACCTCATGATATGAAAAATTTTAATTAATGGATATAATAAAGAAAACAGATTCAAATTAGACGATGATCTTTCACCTTCGTCTCCGCCTCCGTTAACCTCCGCATCCGCGGAAGTGAAACTCATCGCCTTCGCATCCGCCTCCGCCTCCGTTAAGAAGGGCTCGGTTACAACACTATTTTATAGTTATATATCACATATTAAGATTCGATATGACAGTATAGAAAATTAACAAAAAGAAAACAAAATATATATTTAATTAAACAGATTTATTACAATGTTTTCGGAATAGTTGAACACGGGTATAAAAAGGACAATAATGTATATTTTTAAGTTTATTCCATTTCGAAGAACTCTGTAGCCGAGTGGCTACTACATGTTAATATATATATGTATCAAATATATTTATATATATGTCTATCCGTTACCCTATATATATCCCATAACACAAGCCTTCAGAGCTGACTTTGAGTTATGTTAATCGGTGTAAGTGTTAGAAATATTTATTATTTATTTATTTGTAAATAGTTTCGTTTTCGTTGTCGTGCTAGATGTTAATGTATTTGATTGTATTTTAGAATTAATAACAATCATATAACAGTAATCAATAACAGTCGTATAATGTAACAAGTTTACTATAATACATCGGCTCTCAATTTTGCAATTTGAATATTCGTATATTGAAGCCGCAGTAGATGATTTTTTTTTATATTGAGGTCAAATAAACAATTGTACAATGAGGTAATTATAACAAATAAATGTAACTACATGTAACAATAAGACTTAATAATTGCACAACCAACACCTTTAACCCCAGATTTAGAACACTAGACACAACACATAATAATTATTAGAGTCGTACTCCCTTGCCAGATTCCCTTGCCAGAAGAGACGACAAGAAATCCTTTAACCTGCGTTGTGTCTTATTATGATGCTTGTGATGGTGATGTGGATTAAAATGAAGAATTTGAGGTTCTTTGAATTTTATCTTAGCAAAGTCGTGATAATACACACCCTGCCTGTAGTTACTGAAAAGTTTATAGGAACTTAGCAAACAGATTTAAAATTTCCAATAAATGGTCACTGCTAACTTCACACCATAATGAAGGTCCTTACTGTTGATAATTTTAGTCTTTTTTCGGATTTCTTATTTACTATATAGTTTAATTCCACCTAAAATTATATAGTTTTACTGTGTCGTATTATCGTTCCTTGTGTAGTTTTTTTATTTTTTATAGTATAGTTTTTTTGTCTAGTTCTTTCCTCGGGTAATTTGAACCTAAAATATAAGTATATAATGGGAAGATCAAATAAACTTTTTTGAACTGAATTGAATTGAATAAAATTGTTACTTGAATTTCTACTTGTATGTGTATTCCTTAAAATTGTTAAAATGGTTAATTTTCATATTACGTAAACAAAATACAAAAAATCCCACTTTACAAGCTGTGCTTAGTGTGGGTTTTTTTGAATAATTCTAAAATTTTTTGTAATATGTTCTTTTCTGAAATAAAGTTATTATTATTCTTATTATTCTAAACTTATCAATTCTGGAAAAACTGCATCTTCAGCATTGAACTATCGTTCGCAATTATTATTATTTTGTAAAGTACGTCGCCCCACTCTAGGATTTAATCAATCAAAATTTAATGGACGACCTCCATAGTCGAGTGGATAGTACACCGGTTTCAAGGTGTCGCCATCTCTGAGGTCCCGGGTTGGAGTCCCGGTGGGGGCATATGTTTGTGTGATGAATGCGAGCATTTGTACCTTAGTCATGGTTATTGATATATATTTCTATAAAATTATTTATATATGTATAATATATGTATGTCTATCCGTTACCCTAGATCCCATAGCACAAGCCTTACAGAGCTTACCTTGGGCTAGGCTAATTGGTGTAAGTGTAACAAATATTTATTTATTTATTTATTATTTATTAATCCAGTGTCGTGAGTGCAATTATAATCATAAAATCTCACATACACCCCCAAACCGGAGCAAATTTCCGTAGGTCATACAAAATATTTGTTCCGCGCGGAAATCGAATCCTCGGGGCAACAGCCGATCACTCGACTACTGCACCAAACGTGTCTTCATTACTCTATCGTGCCCAAAATGGAAGATAATAATAAAAATCTACGGAAATCAAAACCAACGCCGGTTACATCGGCGGGGTTACGTAAACTGTATGCTTAATTACAAGTCGCATACAACGTAAGGTCGTAGAAAGTGATTCGGCTCGTGTGAACCGCCAAAAAAACCCCGCCATCTTAGCAGTCTGTGGCGCGCCGTACGCGCGAGTCAACGTTCCCGCCCGCAACGAAACCGAGTTTCGAACTTTTTTCTATATTTGTCACGCGTGTTCACTGGCCTGTGCTTTTGGATTTGTGCGATTTATCGATTCATATTCGATGGTGATGTGAATGATGTGATATAAACAGTTGTGAAATTGGAATCGACTGTACAATTGTTTGTTTCAAATTATTCGTGCAAAATGGGGGATTGTAGGAGTATATTCGATACGATATTGAAAATGGTATGTTGAATATTTAATCTTATTTTTCAAATCTCAAAGATATTATATTCTAGTCAAACTTTGAGTGATTCAGAGAAGTTGCTGTTAGTACATATAATTAATACATATTCATAATGCCTATTCAGTTTTTAATTTTTCTTTATATTTCTCAAATAATTAATACGCCATAACTTATTAGAACTTGCACTATTTTGTATCATAAAATTTATATTTAATTAGATTGTTAATTTATATAGGTCTATTAATTTACACACGAATATGCAATCAACATTAAGGAAGCATTATTGAAGTCAATTATTACGAACATAACTAGGCGAAATGCTAATTAAAAGGCCTGTCTTGTAACGTAACCGATGATATGATTTTGACAAATTTTCGGCTTCGATGTAAGCTCCAAAATCCGGCTCAGTTCGGTAGCGAACTGGTTATCAAACTAAGTATAATCGAGCAGTATTCCGAGTGATGTTTTCACTTGATTAGATTTGCGATGGTTTCTCTGATTATGCAAAATTTGTGGGCTACATGTTCAATACTCAGACGGTGTGTGAAGAAAAGTTTAAATTAATATTCTGTGGCACAGTAAAATATAAAAGTTATTTATTGGTGATTATATCCTTCTCGCTGGGGATCTCTACAAATGATAGCAATCGGACAACTTTTTATCTCGTCATTACAGATTCGATATTATAAATCTTTGTTGTTGTTTTTAGTTTTGTTAAATATAGAATAGATTATAGGGGAGACTGTTGTAATTTTAGATACATTGTCGAACGGCAACTTTAGTAAAAAATGCAGAATTTTGGATGAATTTGAATTTGGATGGATGAATTTTTATATACCAAATATACTAAATATACCAAAATTGCATATAGGCTTTAATTTATAAAGATATTGTGTAAATGGTCCAAAATATGATGATAAGTGTCCGCCCGGATGAAGTCGCGAGCACCAGCTTGTATAGATATATATGTATAGAGTCAGGGATAGGTTCGACCCGTATTACACTAAATTCAAAAATTGTATGTAACCTGATTATTGTATTATATATGTACTAACAAAAAAGCTATTGGAATGCAACTGATGTAGGATTATTATACTACAACCCAGCAGAATTGTGACTTGTTACTAAAAATTATACCGATCCTTTAGCACGTTAAGTGTGTACTCGTGTATCTATGAATATTTTGTGCGGACGTCCTTGGCGGCGCCCGCGCACATTCCCTGCCACGAGATTCCGGCTCTTCGTTAAGGTTCTATAGTAGTGTAGTATCTAGCTGTGGGAGTATCAACGTAAAATACAATGAATAATCTTGGTAGAAAAACATTTTTTTTCAAACATAATAGTAGGTATATTTCAAAAATTATTCTATAAAATCTTAAGAAGAGTTAGAAGTACGAGTATATCTTGTCAACAATTTATTATAGGAGAGTATTTATCACATTACAATGGTACTCATTTTTCTGGTATTTTTCGTATTTATAGTCAGGTCTCACCAGCAATCTTAGTTTCTCCAGTGAGTTATCCAGGTTGGGTTTAGAGTGTGAATATTAATGTTTTTTAGCCTAAATAATCTTCTAGAAATTGCGTTATTACTTTTATGTTAGATTTTTCAATTTTTAATAACATTATTTTTTTACTTTCATATTTATTGATTTAATTTATATCTATTTCTAAAACATTGACTTACAATTAAATTATATTTATATGTCTCTGTTTTTATTTATAATATACTAGCATTCTGCCCGCGGCTTCGCCTGCGTGGATTTCGGGATTGGGTCTATAGAGGATTAAGGGTCATGGGATTAAGGGTCAAGGGGCTTTTGCCCACGGCTACATATGCGCGGAAGTCGGTTTATGGCGCGAAGGTTTTATCTCGCTTGCCGTGGGACTATCCGTTTTTCCAAGATAAAAAATACCGCAAAACCTTGCTCAAGAATTACTCTATCTATTGATGAAAACCGCATGAAAATCTGTGCAGTAGTTTTTGAGCGAAGCCTTTATTGCGCATCCCGTGGGATCTGTCGATTTTTCCGGGATAAAAAGTAGCCTATGTTACTCGGGGATAATGTAGCTTTCCAAAGGTGAAAGAATTTTTGAAATCGATCCAGTAGTTTCGGAGCCTATTCATTACAAACAAACAAATCTTTCCTCTTTATAATATTAGTATAGAAAATCACTTAGATACTACAAAATTACCATGGTAACTGTGGTTACACAATTTTCAACTACGCTTTAATTCTAGGAACATATATATAGCACATAAATCACATTGCTTATAAAGGCATTGCCATCCGTCATGGCGGCCCGCTCTGCCGATGCGCATGCGTCGTTCATACAAAAGATTTCAACGCGCGCTGAATAATTTCACTTAGCTATGAATACATCGTTGGCTTGCCGCACAGTTTGTGTTAGGAATACATTAATAACTTAAATATATTTTTGTAAAAATCAGTATTAAAATAACAAAAGTTTAGGGAAATATTGATTGACAATTAAAATATTTTTTTTTACTTCTGGTAAATTTTAATGTAAAAAGTAATGACTTTTCAATTTGCAAAATTAACTATTTTTATTAAACGGTTTTATTTAGCTCAGCCCGGTTCATTCATTCTTGGGTCAAATTTAGTAAATCAAATTTCACCCTCTTCCTGTCAACCGATTAATCTGAAATTTTGTATACACTTTGGATTTTGGTGACAATACAATTATATTTATTCATTATCATTATAAATTCAACATGGCCGCCGCTACAAAATGGCGGACAATTTAGGTTTTATTAATCCCATCAATATGGGTATCAAATGAAAGGGCTCAACAAGCAGAATACAATATACTATAAAAAAATTAAATCCAAGATGGCGGCCGCTACAAAATGGCGGATAACGTAGGTTTTATCAATCCCATCAATATGGGTATCAAATGAAAGTGCTCAACCAGTAGAATACAATGTACTATATAAAATTAAATCCAAGATGGCGGCCTCTACAAAATGGCGGAAAACTTAGGTTTAATCAATCCTATCAATATGGGTATCAAATGAAAGTGCTCAACTAGTAGAATATAATGTACTATATAAAATTAAAATCCAAAATGGCGGATAACTTAGGTTTTAAAAGAGAATAATGCGAAATAAAAACTAGAAAATAAAAATAGGTAAAAAACTTTTTAATTTAAACGGTTTTATGTTAAACATACATTGCAATGTTTAAGATAAATGTACTAAAAATGTACTAAAAACCAAAAAATAATAAAATAGATACAGTCGTGGGAATTATAAACATATGCATAGACTAGACTAAAATAAAACCGTGGGGCACATCAATTGTCTACAATCGTTGTGTTGTTTCAATGTGCCCCACGGTTTTATTTTAGTCTAGTCTATGCATATGTTTATAATTCCCACGACTGTATCTATTTTATTATTTTTTGGTTTTTAGTACATTTTTAGTACATTTATCTTAAACATTGCAATATATGTTTAACATAAAACCGTTTAAATTAAAAAGTTTTTTACCTTTTTTTATTTTTAGTTCTATATACATATTTTGACTGACGAGACACCTCTTTACCACAAAAGCTTTTCTTTGCACAGTTTTTGTTATTTACGTAGGGCAATATTTTGAAAGAACGTGAAATCGTAGTACTTACTTTGAAATAAGTTGATTAATTTAACAATCTCCAGTGATAATGAAGATTAATTTTGGTTACTAAAATTGATACACCACCGTAGGCATATATTGGCTCTGTTTCATCTCTCGACATAACATATTAAGCTACTGCGTGAAAATGACACAAAATATGAACAATCTATGATAACGATATAAAACCGATTTTTATAAAACAATTGTGATAATTAATATAAGCAGCATGTTTGGTATCGTTAAAAAGATTAAGACGTGAGCATTAAACTTAAGCATTCTAATCATAAAGTAATTCTTAACATTGTTATTCATTCATAATAGAACTTTTCATAATTGATTTGAATATATGAAATGGCAAACCAGTAAAATCTGTACCTATGTTAGCAAAAATATTACTAGAAATCTTGTAAGCTTATAAAAATATAATTGTACAATTATGTAGACACTGACATTTAGTTTTATTGTGTGACCTTTTGCATCAACCTAGAGAGTTGATTCTGAATGCAAACTTGACCGGCCTTTAATAAAGTTCACACCGAGGCTTATCGTGTTTGAGACTATGGAGAGAACGAAACAATTACACGCTGTTACACTCAGTTAAGGTTTTCATCTTTGAAATTAGGATTATTCAATAATCGAAATTGGTAGGTATACAAATAAAACTAGTGCGAAAGATGCAGGACAAAAAGTCAGAAGGTAATGCTTAGATGGTGTGGAAATTTTATATGTAGGTAATATGGTTTTATTTTTTTGGATTTACTAAAAAGTTAACATAAAAATACTTATAATTGGATTTTAATATGTGATATATGGTACTTTTGAGCATTACAAAATTTTTGGATGTAACGTTTCGTTTGATTCTGGAGATGAAGTGTTTGGATAATTTGATTGATTATATTCTCGTACTCGAAGTGAAAACTATAGATGTCATCTCAAGACAATAAGCCAATTATATCCTCTTTCAACCCATTTTTGGGTATATAATGGTTCTTTAACTAGGTACTTCAAAATGTAAAAAAGGCCCCTACAACGCCTGACGGCGGCCATTGCTGTGGTTTTTAGTGGGTAGGCCTCCCCATTCTGGGGAGGAGAGCCCTACATAACCATCGGCTCCCTGCAGTCGAGGTATGTAATTCAATGCATTTTCCTCGACGGAACAAAGAAAAGGTACTTTGAAATGTACAGTATTACTGTTTATATAAAGTTAAATTGAATAAAATAAATTGTTGTTTATTAATAGATTTTTGGTATGTCGGAGAAATTTAAGTATGCTGCGGTGTAGTTTTAACATCATTTAGCAAATTTGTTAAAAGTTACATAAAATATCAAATTTTCATTACACTGTCTACGGGTAATGTAGACATAATGATTTTTTTTTGTTGGAAATTTAAACATGTTTTTTTTTTTGGGCTACGATTTTTCTACCGCTATACGCAAATTGAGCAGTATCTATCATCGATTTGGCTATGGTTCTTCTTTTTTTTTTTTTTATTTATAATAGGTTTGCGTTTGTCCACAATCTCACCTGATGGTAAGTGACGATGAGGACTAGGATGGAACACGCTTACCTAGCAAATGCCTATTCACTCGTGACTTGAAGACCGTAAGATTATATTGTTCCGGGAACACAGACGTCGGCAAAGAGTTCCACATCTTAGCTGTTGGACCGTAACTGGAACCGTTTTGTATGTGTAAGAGGATAGTCCACCACGTAAGGATGGTAGTTAAGCCTACGTCTTAACTACCATCTGGTGGTGGAAAGGAGCGGGTGGAATTAATTCATGTAATTCCAACGCACACTCTCCGAAATGCAACCTATAGAAAACCGAAAGGCAAGCAACTCTTCGACGGTGTTCTAGACTCTGAATATTAAAATAAAATTCTTCTAAAAAACTAAAACAAATATTTATTCACTTGATAACACACAAAACATTATATTCCTTTTTAGTAAAGAAAATAATACTATGCTCTATTACAATAAAAAATTGTCAAACTATAAACAACCAACTTTGACAACATCTATAACATAAATTCCGTAGAAGTTAAGAAGACCGATGGCCAGGATTATATAATTGACACTTCCCCTTAATCCTGGACATCTGTAATATCTATATAACTTGTCAAAGCAAACAAAAATTATAATGTTAAAAATAACACAATTCGACATTATTTTCCTTTTTACAATGTAAAAACAATAACAAAGTACCAATACGACCTTAACCCAATCGAAATTATAATTTAAAAACAACAGTGTTCTACACATATTACAAATTGAAACTTTCTAGTGGATTACAGCATAACTGCTCTCGAAGTCGCAAATATTTTACATTGGACAAACTCTTGGTTAGGATATCTGCCACTTGCCCTTCCGTTGGACAGTATTGTACAATAAAACGCTTTTCATCTAACTTTTCCTTTAAATAATGAAATCGAACATCAATATGCTTACTTCTCCTATTCATTGAACCATTTCTCATTAAAGCTATTGCAGACTGATTATCTACGAATAAATAAGTTTTTGGTATATTAAAAATCAATTCTCTAAGCAACTCTTGAATATACATTAATTCTTTACAACATTCAGCGGCTGCTATGTATTCAGCTTCAGTACTAGAAAGCGCAACGACTGGCTGTTTTCGAGACGCCCAAGCAATAGGACCTCCACCATAGTAAATAATATATCCTGAAGTACTCTTTCTGGTATCTACATCACCAGCAAAATCTGCATCGCAATATGCCACTAAATTATTATTACTATTTCTATCATACTTGATACCTATATTGGGTGTGCCTTTAATGTATCTTAAAATATTTTTAATATTATTTTTATCGTTTTGATTAGGATTATTTTGATATCTACTGCAGTAACCTACTTGAAAAGATATATCTGGACGAGTCTTATTTGCAACATACAACAACGAACCTACAGCTTCTCTATATTCATCTACTAATTCATTATGTTTAATGTCAGGATGTTCTTCAACACAAATTACTGGCACTACACAACTTTTTGCATTTTCTAAATTTAACTTATTAATCAGTTTCAGTATATAGCTATGTTGTTTTATTACTATAGAGTCGTCCCTAACTACTACATCAACACCAATGTAAGTGGAAACTCTGTCACAAACTCTCATTTCAAATTTTTTATTTAACTCAGTTAAAATACTATCCAACTCCGCCAGGGAGTTGCCAATTAAAAGTCCGTCATCTACATATATCGCAAGAAAAACATTACCATTATCTGTGTGTTTAGTAAATATACAGTGATCTGACTTAAGTAGACTAAAGCCAATTCCCTTCAAAAAATTTGTAAAACATATATTCCACCTAAGCGGAGCTTGCTTTAACCCATATAAACTTTTTTTTAATCTACAAATTTTATTGTCCTTTTTATCGTATCCTATCGGTATTTCCATGAATATTGTCTCATCCAACGACCCATGAAGAAATGCAGTTTTTATATCAAACTGTCTTAGTTTCAAACCCTTTTGAGCAGCAATAGACAGAATCAATTAGAGCATAGTATTATTTTCTTTACTAAAAAGGAATATAATGTTTTGTGTGTTATCAAGTGAATAAATATTTGTTTTAGTTTTTTAGAAGAATTTTATTTTAATAGGTTATGGGCCCAGCACGCTTCCACTGCGCCACTCTGCTTTACCATTTAGTTGCGGAGTATAAGGAACTGTATAATCTATATTAATACCTCGATTATAACACCACCCTTTTATTTCAGCACTACAATATTCCCCTCCATTATCACACCGAATGGTAACTACCTTTCCATCGAAATATCTTTCTGCCCAATTAACATAATGTTTGATAATCTGTGTAGCTTCAAATTTATTACGTAATAAATAAACCCTAGCATAATGAGTAAAGTCATCCAAAAAAGTAATAAAATAATTCCTACCATCCCATGTTGTAGTACCTATCGGTCCACAAATATCTGTGTGAATTATGCCAATGGCTTAGTAGCCAAAGTACGTTTGGAAATAAACGGTAACCTAGTAAGTTTAGCTCGTGCGCACACATCGCAAACTCCGATAGGCGTAACATCATTTTGAAAACTTATACCATTTACCAATTTTGCTGTTGCTTCAACATTATTACTATGACCAAGACGTCTATGCCACGTTTGTGTATTTGAAGCTAGTAGTAAAGTTTCAATAGGAGAAGAATATATAAGAGTACATACGTAAAGCCCGCTTTTAATTCGTTGCGCTTCCAGTACAATTCTACCTGCATATATAACTACAGCATTCCAATTATAAAATATCGTCTTGCATCCATTCGAATTAAGAGCTCCTACTGAAATAATATTTCTCGCTATATCTGGAACATACATAACATTTGTGAAACAACATGAACTACTTACACATTCACCAATCGCAATTGCTTTAATTGACTGCTTATCTGCACAAGAAATTGGGGTACTAAGTGGCTTAAGATTATGAAGAATATTCTTGTCTTTGAACATATGGGAAGTTGCACCGGAATCTAATACTGCATCAAAAGTACTCACGTTTGGTTTTTCTACATTTTTGTTTTTAATGTAGCACTTTTCTACAGTATGTCCACGTCTTTTACAAAATTAAAAAAATCTATCCTCCCATCGTTTCTGCTCGCATTTATGTTTGCAGCAGCATCCACTAAAACTCTGATAAGATTGTGTTTGGTTTCTAGAATTATTTGGGCAAAATCTCGCAATGTGTTCTTTAGATTTGCATATAAAGCATTCCCTTTCAGTAACCTTTAAGAAATCTGCCTTCGTACTTGTGATTGCGTTATTGGTTACACGTTCTTCTTTCAATAGTCTTGATACTAAATTATCTACAGTTTTTGATTCCTCCGGAGTTGAATCCCAAGCAAGACGTAAGAGTTTATATTCTTCCGGAAGTACGCTTACAATTTTCGCAGTAATTTCGACATCGCCTAGGCTATAGCCTAGTCGCACTAGGTTATTGACAATCACTTTCATTCTACTAATATCTGAGATTATATCAGACCCCAATGTAAAGCTGTAGAACTTTGTCAGAAGTTCAGAAATTTGGGACTCCTTATTGCACAAGAATATTTGATCTAATTTTGCAATCATTAATGACGCAGTTTTACATCCTATGATATAATTTTCTATTGTTTCATCGACTGATGATAAAATTAGATATCTCGCAGCTGCATCTGAAATCATCCATTTTTCTTCTTTTTCTTCATTTAACAATTTCAGTATATCTCCATGACCATGTGCTATCAGATACAACTTTATTTTCTCAAGCCAAGAAACATAATTACTTTCTTTTGAAAGAATTGGTTTTACGTTATTTTCCATATTATAAACTCATCTAATGCAACATAAAATTATTACTCACTTAATTCTTTTTCCTTATTAGACTTGGCTGGGCCCATAACCTATTAAAATAAAATTCTTCTAAAAAACTAAAACAAATATTTATTCACTTGATAACACACAAAACATTATATTCCTTTTTAGTAAAGAAAATAATACTATGCTCTATTACAATAAAAAATTGTCAAACTATAAACAACCAACTTTGACAACATCTATATCATAAATTCCGTAGAAGTTAAGAAGACCGATGGCCAGGATTATATAATTGACACTGAAGACGTGAGTTTATAAGTATTTCGTCGTCGATAGCTCGCCTTTCTACTGAGTCCAAGGCAGCCAACTGATAGCGGGCAGAACCGTCCCAAAGATGGCAGCAGTACTCCATGCAGGATCGAACTTGGGCTTGATATAGGTTGAGCATCTGTTCTGCAGTGAAGTAGCGCCTAACTTTGGATAAAATGCCAAGCTTTTTGACGTGAAACGTCTTTAAAATCGCGCCGAAACATACGGGTACCAGGTTTGAAAAGTGGACCGTAACGAAAAGGTATATATTATCGTACCTTAATAATTAAAAAAACTATTAGTCTTAGAAACAAAAATGGGGTGTGAATATTTCACTTATATAGTCAGCTCGCTGTTGTGACATTGATTTTTTTATTAAAATACTTAAAACACCGTCGATCTTGTTTTTATTTCAATATTTAACTTTAAAAGCGATTCCCTAACATAGACGTTTCACGTTAAAACCAACGGCCGTGTGCCCCGGCACAGCCCCACCCGATTTTAGCTGCAGTTTTCGCCAAGGACTCAATGTATCCCCCGAAGTTTAGGTTGGATGAAATATCTTCTAACTGGGCGTCACATCGATGCAAACATGAAGAATGTGTATTGTGTAACGGCAGTGAAGCCCGCGCACTGACCTCGCCGGTATTCAAGTGGACCCGTCTGTGATATAATACCTATGAAGTTTTCTCTTTGTTGTTAATACTTCTTTACAAAATTGCTCCGTGCGGCATTTACTTAGCACTCCTTGCAGACATTTACAGTTTAAGTTTAATTATGTGGTTCAATCCCTACTAATATTATAAATGCGAAGTTTGTAAGGATGGATGTATGTTTTCCTTCATATAAAAACTACTGAATCAATTTTAATAAAACTTTACAGTGTAGTAATGTAGTTTTACATCATAAATCCTACTACTATTATAAAGGCGAAAGTTTGTAAGTATGGATGTATGGATGTTTGTTACTCTTTCACGTAAAAACTACTGAATGGATTTGAATGAAACTTTACCACAATATAGCTTATACATCAGAATAACACATAGGCTACAATTTTTGAGGTTTCTAATGTGAGGTCGTAAAAAAAACACATTAGGAAAAAGATCGTTAAATGTAGTTTATAGGAGCATACTGCAGTAGCTACCTATAGGCCTATGATTAGGGCTCTGCAGTGCTTAGTTACCGTATTTCTTACTTATTACTAGACTAGACGGGACGAACCTGAAGTCCACGCGAACGAAGTCGCGGGCAAAAGCTAGTATGTAATAATAATACATTCTTACCGTGGGAGAGCCATGCTTCGGCACGAATTGGGCCGGCTCGACCGGAGTGATACCACGGCCTCACAGAAAACCGGCGTAAAATAGCGCTTGCGCTGTGTTTCGCTGACTAAGTGAGGCTAACGGAGCCGGAGGTCCAACCCCCCTTTCCCCTTTATTACCCTTATTCCTCTTATTCCCTTTCAAAAGGCCGGCAACGCATCTGTGACTCTTCTGGTGTTGCGGGTGTCCATGGGCAACGGTTATTGCTTACCATCAGGGGATCAGTTCGCTCGTTTGCTGCCCTATCCTATAAAAAAAAAACATAGGCTACAATTTATAAAGATATACGCTACGCTGATATAAGCTACTTGAAAATACTAATCCTACTAATAAATAATTATTTAAGTTTTAACAGTGCGCAAAATATCTTCAAACGTATGTACGCACATGTCAATGAAAACATATTATAACATTTAAACGAATAATGAACCATAATAATTCAGAGTAAGCGTTAGCAATGCATCCCATTCTCGTCGTCTTTAGTTGGGACTAAACACCTTCTTTATCATTTTTAGAATTAGCCCTAATCTTTTGTACCAGTGTAGTACGGGGCGAGTGCATTGCACCGTTGTTCGGGCAATTGCGGTTATATATATACTAGCGCTCCGCCCCGGCTTCGCCCGTGGTACATACATAACATAGCATATAGCTTTCCTAAATAAATGGGCTATCTAAAACTGAAAGAATTTTTCAAATGGGACCAGTAGTTCCTGGGATTAGTGCGTTCAACCAAGCAAACTAACTCTTCTGCTTTATAGTATACTAGCTGACCCGTGCCCACTTCGTTGGGCATAATATTAATAATCCCCGAAGCGAGCACGAACGCGAACCGAATTAAACCCGAAGCCATCGCGCGCCGTCCGCTGCTTTGGCCTTCACACTTATGACGATGAGTTTACTTGTTTTCATAGATTCATAATTTTTCGGAATATATGACTAATAAATATGACCTAATGATTTGAATTATTTTAAAAATATAAAAAATTAAATTGTCTATGCTAATGTTAAAAAATATACTTTTTGTAATTTAAATATAAAAGTTAGACATATGCTGTCGTTGACTTTTTTGTAGGCATTTTCAAGCTCCACATTTTTTCTCTAGAACTCAAAAATATATCTTTCATAGTTAAGGCAGCATTCGTAAGAAACGCTTTCATTCGACCGTTTTTTCTCCGATTCACTTTGCAAAACGAGCTACCACGTAGAAGCCTTTTTATTTTTCGGTTTTTTTATATAACCTATGACACTCAGCAATAATGTGGCTTTCTATTGGTGAAAGAATTTTTAAAATCGGTCCAGTAGATCCCGAGATTACCCCTTACAATTTAACAAATATACAAACACACAAACTTTACTTCTTTATAATTTTAGTATAGATTACTAAATTAATAAAGCCTATGTTACTCAGTGGTGATGTAGCTTTCTAATGAAAAAAGAATTATTAAAATCGGTCCAGTACTATTCGAGTTTATTCTTTACATACAAAAATACATATCTTTCCTTTTTACAATATTAATATAGATTATTTGGTTAGATTTAAAACAACTACGAGAAAAGGAGAAATTTAATATTTAAAAACGAAGTGCAAATGAAAATGTAGGAAATTTAATACTCGTATTCTAGAGTGGCTAAATGCTGTCAACAGTTAAAATGGCGACATAATATGATGTAAAACACCTCTCAACTTTATTGTCATATTTACCTACATTGCAAAGTGAATTTGTTAAATATGAACATTTCTTAATTATTATCATGGTTCATTTAAGACATCACTGAGGGAGCTCAAGGTTAACCATGACTAAGTGTGTATAGACTTTAGTTAATTACTTAAGGAGTGTTGGCCAATTTCGCTTAGTTTCTTCACAAGAGTATGCTGATTACTACAATATGAATATTATTAGCACGGAGTAAATGGAAAAATAATCTCAAATGGAAAAAAGAACATTTTGGTATATAATATGTTTATATGTTTAATGCTAAATACAAAGGCACAAAGGAAATGTAATAAAATAAATCTACACTAATATTATAAAGAGGAAAGATTTGTATTTTTGTATGTAACGCATAAAATCAAAAAGTACTGGACCGATTTTAATAAGTCTTTTTTCATTAGAAAGCTAAATTATCACTGAGTAACATAGGCTATATTTAGTACTCGATTACTATACAAATCTTTAGAAATTCTTATTAAGACCCACCGAAGGTGTAAAAAAAATTGCTATAAAATGTCTTTCATCGCATACGTTGCGAAGAGTATTAATGATAGGACAAAAAAAATTGAAAATATTATAGAATATATCAATATCTGTACCTATTTATAACTACCCGTGCGAAGCCGGGACGGGCCGCTAGTCTACTATAAAATTATATAGAGTATAGCTCTTATAAAAGGTTTTATAGAAGGCTGTTATATCTCAGACCTCGAGAGCGTGGCTGGCATTGCCGACAGGTTCTTAACTAGCAAACTTACCGCACAATGTATAAGCTGAATGAAACTGAACCTTAGTTACATTTAATTAAAGGTTGTCACTATCTCACAAATAAAAAATCAGATTCAGCTGTGCTTATCTAAATATCATATTAACCTTATTGATAATATGGTAAATAGATTTTGCAGTGTTTTTTATAAACAATTGTGAAAGTTTTTGTTTGACTATGCTCAGAAAGTACATCCTTTTTATCGAGCCGATTTTAATGAAATTTCATTCAAAGATATACATAGGGATGATTTTACTACCAGGGAAGAATATATTTACCGCGGAAAAAAATGTTTTTCTTTTTGAAAATCCGAGTAACGCGGACGAAGTTGCAGACGGAGAGCTAGTTATAATATAAACGTGGAATCATCACGTCTATGGATCGAATAAGTAGTAAATTCACCGCGACGACTAATTAAAATATACATGTTACGAACGAGGAATTTGAACCTGCCTGAGGTACAGCATTCATAATGACTTTTGTAGTTATTCTTTTGTTTTTAACAATATATAAACAATGTTTTTGTAGTTTGTTTTTGTTGTTTTCGCGTACACCCCTCCCGCGTTCCCCTTTTCAAAACCAAGATCGTGAGCTAAGTTAATGAATCCAAAAGTAATATCATGGACATTAAATATTGTCTAAATATGTATTGGGCACTATGTAGAATCTTTGTAATATGAATATAAAACTCTTCGTTTTTTATAGTATGTAAAATAAAGGCTTTAAGGTCCCGTATTTTTAAAATGGAACACAATATATCGGTATTTACATCGTCACATATTTATCTCACTAAGATCACTAAGTGCATAACTTCTAATTTTACGTCTAAAACTCTACAAGCCTTAACTTTACAAACTAACTTACTGTTGGTTTTTAATTTCTCAATTTGTCGTAAAAAAACTCTTAAATTAGATTGCATATATATAAAAAAAATTAATTATTATATAAAAATATTATAAGTCATGCTCAATAAGAATTAAGTTATAAACAAACAACTTAAAAACACATCTTATAATGGAACCCAGCTCTTAGTCAATGTCAAATGGTAAGATAAAAATATATTTCGTTACATGAGCGTAAAAAGCACCGTTCATTAATTTCTGTTAAACAACAGTTCTTTTATCAACATAATCACTTGTCTTATGTAGGTAGGTAGGTAGGTACATTTATCTTATACTTCAACAGTGAAAATTAAATAATACATAAATCTGAGAATCATTTTAATTATTCAAACACTATATAAATGTGTAAAGTTTTCGAAGTAGAAAAGAAACAAGTAATTTAGGTTTATCAGAACAGGTAATTTTTGTACAGTCATTAAATAGGTACAAGTTAATATTAAAAAGGCGTGGTAAAACTAGTCGGGCCGACATATAAATTTAAAAGGATGTCGTCTTATAATAAACAGCAAGCATCTTCCTTGATCGATCTTTGGCGAATGTATCTGAAGGTCTCTGAGATTATATTATTACTTTTAGTTGGTATGCGATTATCCGTGATATATTCGTTTATGCTCAATATGGGCATGGACAGGTTTTGATTCTTTTGACATTTAACATTACTTATTTTAAGATATTTGAACATGCAACGACTTCTGCGTCTGCGCACGCAAGGGAGAAGATTTTTTCGTTTGTATTTAATTTGTTTATTAACATTTCCAAAGTTATCACTTTGCAGTTTGGTGTATAGCGCTTGTGCAGCTAGACATTGCAGCAGTCGTCATTTTAGACTGAATGGAGAATAGAAAAAACTGAGATGAGCTCCGATTCTGGTCTTATTTGGTTATTATTTATTATTATATTAATGTAATATAGTTGCATGCACACGAGATGTTGTCTCTGCCTAGGTAAAGTTCACGCCGCTAGCGTGCTCTCAGAGTTTTGTTTGCACTATAGTTGCTCCCGAACCGTGCATTTGTAATCATGGTATATTGCAGCTTCTTTTTCTATCTGTAGTTATACTATTAAAAGGATGCGCTGATGTGTCAATGTAGGCTTATCTAAAATCTCTGCTCTCTCTGCTCTATCATGTGCGGTTCAGGTATCAGATGTTTTTTACAGTTATACTCTGATAATTAGTTTTGTGAAGGCAGTCAGGCATTCCCGCAGCGGTGTTCCTTGGGCTAAGAAGAAACACGAGGCTGTACAATCCGGATCGACGCGCTACTAATCTCGGACACTCATATTAGCCGTGTAGTGGAATTATTCGTTTCAATGTCACCGACACCTAGACAGCGAACGATAGGTATTTGTAAGAAAATCACAGATTTACAAGTAAAATTGTTTGGTATGAAGGTTGATTTAGTGAAAGGTTTAAATTAAACAATAACTTAAAAAAGAATATTGTATGTTATAGCTCAAAATTCCTCTGGATGATCTATCTCGTTCAAGCCAATTTCACAATTGAGAAAATTAAAAATACTTCGATTATAGTTTAAAGAACAGCGAGTCGATACAAATTCCTTTTTAATCAATTGTAAGGATAAAACCAAACAAAATAACCTCTATAAAATATCTTACTAAGACTGGGTAATAAGTTCCACAAATTAACATTATTATGCATAAGTTATCAAGTATCGAAGGTATTGGAACAATTTGTTATGTTTATATTTAAATATTATTAATTTATGTTTAATAAATATAAAAATAGCTTCGTCTTTGAATACAAACAAAATAATAGTGGAAAATATTGTATTAGGAAGATCTTGGGTATTCTTCTATTTACATTCGGACGACCTCCATAGTCGAGTGGATAGTACACCGGTTTCAAGGTGTCGCCAGCTCTGAGGTCCCGGGTTCGAATCCCGGTGGGGGCAGATGTTTGTGTAATGAATGCGAGCATTTGTACTTTAGTCATGGTTGTTGATATATATTTTTATAAAAAATATTTATATATGTATAATATATGTATGTGTCTATTCGTTACCCTAGATCCCATAGCACAAGCCATATAGAGCTTAGTTTGGGCTAGGCTAATTGGTGTAAGTGTAAAAAAAAAAACATTTGTAATATTATATTTGCAAATGGAAGAGTGTGTTTATTAATAAAAATATTTTTATGTTTTTAATTACTTAAAGAGTTTATTGTATGTTTAATTTTGCCAATTATTTAGAAAAGTCTTATTAAAATGTGGTAAGTTTAAATTATTATATTTCATTAAGTCATTATATTATATTTTATTCTAGATTACTATCCAATATTTATTTAATACACATAATATTTAAAAAAAATTCTCTAGTTGCGTTCGTTATCTCTATGTGCGTTATTTTTTTAAATACTAACAATATGTTAACAGATATTACTTTTAAAGTAACATACGAAAAAAAATAGTTCCTTGCAACTGATCATGATAGCATAAAATATTACTATTTTTTTATTACTTTATATATAAACAAGATTTTAGTTTATGTATTATTTACTATTCATAGTCTAGTTACCTGCCCGCTTCCGTCTTGGAGAGACCATTTCTTACCCGCATATTTATATGTACATATGCATATTTGTGTGGGTGTATAGATAGTTTTATGAATTGTTTTATATAATTGCAAATTACCCTCTTGAATTAAAACTTGGGTTGGCTGGAAGAGGTTGCTATTAGAGATGCTTCTGCCTTTGTAAATTATTGTATACTGTAACCTGTCTAACTTGTGTTGTGCAATTAAAGTTACAACTAACCGTTCATTTGAATGAGGCCTGAGGAGGAATGAGGAGGGGAAAGTAGTTTTTGCAGCGTGTTACTAATTTTTTACCCTTGTTATTAACAAATTTCATTGTTTTTTAATAATAAACAATGTTCCGTACATTGCAAAACGCTGCAAAATTAATACACGTTACAAAACAATGAGAACAACCTATTATAATTCTAAGTTTGCAGCGTGTTACAATTTTTTTTGACAATGTTATTAATGTTGTTAATAACAAAAGTCACTTTTCATCCCTTTCAACCCTTTCCGTACCCCCCAGAGCGCTGCAAAATCACACGGTAAGGTATTTCACCTTCCTTAATGACCCCTCAAAATTTTAGCGAGTTACTAATTTCTTTCGGGTTTCAGGCTTTAATGACTGGCCTAAATGGTGTACAATAAAACTTGTGACCATAGTGAATTGTTTTCCCATCTTAAGTGGGAGTTAAAGAAATAATACTGTCATACTTTTTTTGCTTTCTGCCGAATATATACTTTACCATGTTCAAAATTATTTTGTGTCCTACTCTGGGTCTTCAACTATTCCATGCCAAATTAAATTTTTTTATCTCTTATTAAAACTAGTTTAGTGGCTTTGGATTCTATCTATTACAAACAAAGAAACAATAATTTTTTTGTTTTCATGGTCTTAGTATAGAGTGGAGACACGGGACGAGGAAGACCTAGGCGAACATATTTCGAACAAATCGAAAGTGTCCTCAAAAAAGGCCAGGTCAGAAGTACCCGCAATCGTCGAGCATGTATGAGGAATGTTATGAAAGTAGATGAAGCGAATGAGATATGTAAGGACCGTAGCAAGTGGAAGGACGTAATCTCTGCCTACCCCCGTGGGAAAAAGGCGTGAGTGTATGTATGTATGTATGTAGTATAGAATACACATAGGGTCCTAAACAATTTCGACTGCCATAGAGATAAACATTTGCAGTTCATTGTGTTGAGCAACCGTAGCATTATATTCATATAACAAAGAAAAAAAATACTCTAAACCCATTTTGGGCGTAACTATTACATGTCTAATTAATGCAAAACAAATACACCTAGTTTCATAGGGTTACGTAACCGAAGACTTACAGCAGTACACATGACTGAGATCAAACAACACGCTCTCTACAAATAACACAACAGGATCCTAAGTGGTTACCGAGTTAAGGTTTTGTAACATGCCTACCTGTAAGGTACGCGCAAGTTGAGCTATGTCAATTTTGTTTATTTCTAGTAATTTATATTTGGCTAGATTTGGTTCCACGTTCCATATTATTTTACTTATTAAATATTTTATGTAAATATTTTATTTACATCGTAATATATTCATCATAGTCTATTTCAACTTAAGTCGTGACAATTGCAAAATAGGCTTTTATAAAATCGATTGCTGTCGTGCTCACCCGTACAGTGCAAATGGGACGTAGAGTAGTTTGATACAAATATCTACGAATAGAAGACGAACTAAAGTTAGTTTAAGACAAAGTATGGAAATGGCTTTTTATTGTTTTGTTAAATAAAAATCCCGGGATTGCGGAATTGGATAGCCGGATGTTTATTTATTTACTTAATTTAGTTTTTGACAAAGTATGGAACTGTCTTTTTGTTTTATTTCCATAAATAAAAATCCCGGAATTCCGGTACTGTAGAACATTTTGGTAAATACGTATGCATAGTTGTATAAATGAACCCGGAGTCTCGGTCTTTTGAAAATAAATACCACGTGCTAATTTAGAAATTTTCAAACAATATCACTACGTTAAATTTGCAGTCCCGTATTTTCCCGGGATTTTTATTTAACAAAATGTATTTTAAAAAACCGCTTCCATAATTTGTGAGCAAAAAATTAACATTAGGTAAATATGCATCCGATTATCCGATCTCTAATTATCACTGAGTAACATAGGCTATATTTAGTACTAGATTAGTATAGAAATCTTTAGAAATTCTGATTAAAACCAATCGAAGGTGTAAAGAAATTAGCCATAAAATAACTTTACCTATATTCTTGTTTGTCTTTTTTAAATAGTTATGTGAATTTTATTTGCTGGATACCTGAATTTGGAGGTTTTTGAACCAAATAATAAAAAAAGAAATCATTGGGATATGACAATTGAATCCATAAGTAAAAAAAAAACTATATCGCACTAGTGGAAGTTTCCATGAACAAAAGGGGGGGACTGCATTAGCATGGAAATTATTCCACGTGGTTCCTTCTTAATGTGGTACGAATAGAGTTGAATCTAAATTAATGTTAATAGTTATAAATTGTGGTAGCTTCATTGATTGTGTGAATTTAGCGTGCACTATTAATCATGAACAAACATGAAACACGCTGGCTGATTGGATTGGCTCGCTAGAGATGAATGGATGCAGAGGCAATTGATCTGTGCTTATTAATTATCTAATACAACGCATTGTGATTACCAATATTTTTTTTATTGATGTATATAAACAACCTGTCTAAATTTATTTCTGAGGTTAAACATTACTTATTAAATTAAAAAAAAAGTGTTATAGTGTAAACTATAAAACTATTATTTAAAAACAGCACCCCATACATTTGACTAGTTGAAAATGCTTGTTTATGCATAAACCCTAACCTAAGCATAGCAGAAATATTGAGTGCAAGATAAGGGAATGATTTCGTGTTATCCCTCTTTAAGGATCGTATTCTAAAATCAAAATCAAATCCTTTCCAACTGTACTTAATCAGCGATTTGAGTTTGAGTCTCGTTCTGTAATTCGGGTCTAAGAGTTTCGTCTTTAGTATATGCATTAATACTTTTTACGTTAGAAATTGTCGCAGCCATGGAGGGGTTTTATAAAAGCCAATAATTGTTGACATAATAGAATACAGATGGCGCCTATGTCCTAAGATGAGTGATGAACATTTTGTTCGTGAAATAACTATCTTTGTAATGCGTAACGTAAACAAGCAACTTATATAAATACCTGTATTGTATAATACATAAATACTGTTTTCACACTATAGAATATGGTATGAATTTTAAATATCGCCATCTATGATCTGTATTAGAAAACTTATGAATCAGCCACTCGGAAAATTCTTAGATAATTAAGAATTTTCCTAGTACCGAGTACACAAATATCTTAAATTGTGTTACTTTACTTATCAGAGAAGGATTTTTGTCTTCAGTCTAAATAGATTTTTATGCAAAGCTACTAAGCTTGATTTAAATCAACTTTATAATACAGTCATTTGCAATCATGTCGTCAAAATACTTCATTAACAATAAGAAGTTAGTTACCACAGTTCTTTGCAATATATCCTTGAGTCAGCTTTTGGGATTTAAGTGTGAGAAAACTGGTAACGCTTGAATTTTCATTTAATTAACGATGTCATCGCTAAAGTTACGTATAATTATCGTCCCTTTTGCTTATTAAAAACAAGCGCCTATTGTTTTGTACTCACCGAAAATGACAACAATAGATAGATACTCAAGATCTACTAACCCTCATTGCGTTGCGAGGTCTTTGAGATATTGCCTATTGTGCACAAAGAACAGATCATAGATATGTTATTCGTGTGAAAAATGTTCTAGAAGAGCGGATATCCTAATGGATGTGAAAAATCTAGATGTTAGTATGATAATATAATCACAAAATCATTTATAAGACAATTGTAAAGGTATTTCTTATAGATAAATATGCGTAAGTTTTCATCCGCTTCAAATATATAATATTCTAATGTTGATCCCATTTTTAGAAGCCCGCGTTGGGCGCCATTAAATTGTATATAAGATTTGTATATAAGACAGTACATGTAGCTTTATTACATTAATTCTGTTATGTTGCAACAATTTAAAACAGCTAAAAAGATATTATTACCAAGAAGATTTCTGTATTTATTACAGCAATATCAATGAGTAAGTTTTCATTCGCTCTTAATAATAAAATATTATAAATTCTTCCCCCTCAGTAACTTAATATTTCATCACGCATCAAGTCACTTACATCGATTAATATAATATAATCAAATTAATGGTATTCTGCTACAACCCGAGGAGAACTCCTTGCGAAAAGTAGGTAAATATTTACTATAAATTTTTGATTCTTATTTTAAAAACTGTTAAACAACTTACTTTGACTTTTGTTAGGCTAACCGACCAAGCTAATTGATATGCATGTAAGAATTTATTTTTATACCTGAGGAGTAAGGCATCTTGCGTTTACCCTGTTCAAGTTCAGGTAAAGATGTGTGGCGTCACTCGCTTCCTGGCTTTTCGCCTCGGAAAGCTATGAGCATAGACTGATCCAACTTGTTCAAAACTTAATAGGAGGTAAGCCGCAAAAGTTGCTAGCTGCACCATGATTGCGTAGCCCGACCACAATGTCGTTTGTTAAATTACATGTCATTTGCTTAGTGTTGATGATTTGAGGCTGCATTGTTTAATCGCTCGTTTACGTTCGCTAGTCAACGCAATTAAACTATCATTAATAACATTTTTGTATGACACCAACATTTATAGAATGTTAGCTTAAATGTATTAGTGCAATGTGAATTGACATACCTTATAAGTTTCTCCAACATCGTTGCTCATAATTGGTAGGTAACTATACCGATAGTTTTACAATGTGTCCGATTACCAATTAAAGGAATATACCTATATATGTTTGTTCATCTTCACAGCTCATACACATAGTTTATCTGAATTGCCTTTCCATAAGTTCAAGGTACATGTTAAAAACGCGCTAATGAATAAGGGCTATTACAAAGTCTATGATTATTTAAAGTATCCCAATGCTTGGTGTTGATTTGAAGATATTACATTCTAAAGTGTAAATATTTGTTTTCCCGTATAAATTGTAAACACATATGTACATTGTATGATAACGACATAATTTATTGTAAATGTTGTTATTACTTTTGATAAAGCTGATAAATTACTTGCGGCCATTCTTCTTATCAGCTAAAAAATACGTCCTGAATGAAAATGAAATGAAAAAAAGGGTGGTAGGGAAAAAAAAATGGACGATTCAAAAGAGCTTTCTATATAAAGACATATTTGAATAAAGTTGATTTTGATTTGATTTGATCTGATCATATATGTTCTCATCGACGGATCTACCCCAACTATGATTGGGCGATTGGGCCCTTAGTCAACCACGCTGGCCCAGTGCGGATAGGTTGACTACATACATCTTTGAATTTCATCGCAAAGATTCTCAGACGATGTTTTCCTTCAGCGTAGAAGCGTCAGATGTATGTATGTACGTATGAAATTTGAAAAACGTAAAACACATTGATAGTGGCCGCATCGATCCTGGGCCTTCGAATCATCTAATTCGTAGACCGTGTGAAAGTGCCGAGACCACAGCGCCATCCTATATATTTGTTCAAATTACGCGTACTTGGTAAAATAAAGAGATTTCTAGAGAAGAGATAAGCGACACGTTTGATGAGACACTTCTACGCAACGGGTACCGGGTCCATTCCCGCAAGATGGATATTTTGTACGACCTTTTTTTTTTAGTGGGGGGAAATGCAACCTTATGTACCATGACACCGCGCTGGCAAGACGCGGCTGTGTGTGGGGCTCTCCGGTCATAGAGGACCGGCCTACCCACTAAAACCCCCCCGAGTTCTCTAGGCCCATACGGGGCACATGGCGGGGTGCGCTTTCGCGATTCGACCGCCATGTGTCCCGGGGCCGGCTCGACCAAGCTGGTCAAGCCACCGCCAAAGGAGGGATTGTGCGAGAACCCCTGGACAGTCCCCCAGACAGAGAGACTTCACCACGGCGTGCGCGCTTAGCCGGACGCGCACACAGCCTCACGGTAAATATTTTGTACGATCTACAAAAAGGGCTGTGTATGTGTTTACGTTGTACAAAATAGAAAATAACTTGTACTCACCAGTGAAATCGATTGCATCTTTCATTAGTCACTTACAAAACACGTCACATTCTGTATACAAATCAGAAGAAGCTTAGCAAATAAGATACAAAGTTACCGGCGAAAATATTACTGCGTTGTGTAGGGTTGACACTTAAACTAACACAGGCGAACTATTAAATACCTAATTGTATTATATGACATTTATTTTTAATTACATGGAACGCCTTATTATCGTAATAGTTTCCTTTCCTGGAGAAAATAGAGTTTATTGATGGATGAAGTAGCGCCATAGATTCGTCTGTTGATTGGAAGGTTACTGCATCTATTTGCTTGTACCCAAAGAGACAAGAAGAACACCGAGCGGTTTAATGGGTAGCCCTGGCACTCTTCCTATAATAGCTCCAAACACGTCCGCCGCCAAGTCAAAGGATAGATATGGCGCGATTTCGCACTTACCCTCGAAACAAAGTAAAAAAACGAAATAGTGAAGTTGTCCCGGGTCAGTCTACAATCCTCTAAACAAATAATTAAATAACACTTTTTAATTATTACAACCGAACTTGTTGAAAGATAAACATCATTTTATAAATATATAATATATACCAAAATATTTGTTAATTAGCCAAGAAATATACAGTAATTAATGAATTATGATGCAGTTATACAGTGATTGCTACTATAAATGTTGAATGTAGAAGTGAAATGATTCAATGAATGAATGAACAAATGATTTCTAAATAAATAATTATATTTCAATTCAACAGTGACGATTTATTCTTAGCGCTAGGCAGCCCTGCTGGTAGCGAAAGTAGTTATTGGGCAGTTACCCATGTCAGCTGCCAGGCAACTTTAATGTTCACGTCATGCTTGGAAAATAGTAAACGCAGTTTTGTTAAAATTTCCTGCAATCATGGAGTTACTACATGGCTTATGCCTGCAATATAGTTATATTGCAGGCATAAACCATGTAGTGTCTAAATTTAATTTTTACAATTAGTTAAATGTATAAATTAAATTTAGACGACCTTTGTAGTCGAGTAGTTAATACAAGATGTTAACATCTCTTTGGTCCCGGGTTTAAGACCCGATGAGGTCATACTCGTATGTATGTATGATAAATTGAATGAATGCATTTGTACCTTAATCATGGTTGGCAATATATAATTTTATCAAAAATATTTATATATGTATAATAGGCAAGAGTTCGGTAACCTGTGGCTCTTTGAATATAAAATTACGGCCCTTTAGTATACCATACGCCATACGGAAATATTATTTCAAATACGAATTAAAAAAACACTACTTATATAAGAATAAATAGATATTTTCATGAATAAGTAGATTCGTTTTTAATATGAAAAAAATGGCGATATGATAGGGCAATTTATTGCTTTGAATTGTCAAAATAGGTAAATTTCAACATGGCGGTTATTCCACACAATAAATTCTTTATCATATCTTGTTTCATTGCTCATAAATAAATTGTGTATCAGACATCTTGTCTTAGCTACGTCTGGCTAACACGCGACAATTGTAGTCGTTCAGTTTTTGTAATAAATTAATTAACCGCTCGGTTTTTATTGTTTATTTTATTTTAAATGGTGCTATCACTATGTATTAAGCTATGGGATTGTTTACTGAAAAAGAAATTATATTTTGAGATGTACTATTATTTTAATTTTGATAGTTCTTCAAACATTATAGAACAAATGTCAATAAGACTGATGTGAAATGAGAAGTAATTACATTGGTCAGCAATTATAAAATTTGGCGAGCCACCCAAAAGCAGCATTTAAATAATTTGGTCAGCATACAAAGATTTTGTTTGCAATAAAAAAAAACAGGCAGCAATTCTTGTTCCGCAACTAATTTTGATAATGGTCAAAAATTAAATCATACATAGGCAGCCAACAATAACATGAGTCTGCATAATAAACATTCAGTCCGCAAAATAACTACTTGAGCGGCAAGATTTCATGATTGAGCGGCAGAAAAACATGTCTATAAGCAGTATATTTGATTGGTATGTTAGGTTAGGGTTTTTTTTTTTTTTTTTTTTTTTTTTTTTTTTTTTTTTTTTTTTTTTTTTTTTTTTTTTTTTAGTTTTTAGGTTAGGTTAGGTTAGGCATGACAAATAAAGTATTTTTGCTACTCTTATATGCAGCACAAAATGCATTTTTTTGCTTACACTCTGAGTGCTTACCAAAATTTTATTAAACATGAGCAGCTGATTGCAGCTTATATAATTAATATGCTGTACAAAAATAATTACAGCCATCCAGAATGACATAAATTGCTGATTGATTTTGAAATGTTTGCTGACCATGAGTTGCTGACCAATTAGCTATTTCTGCTCACCGTTTTCTGCTCACAGAAATAACAATACTATGCTAACCATTTAATTGACACCCATGTGAAATTTTGTGTATATACTATTTTGTGTAGGTTCGAAAATAAAACATATCAAGTTTTATTTATCGAAAATAGGAAGCGTTAATTCTATTAGCCGAGTAAAATTTGGAACATAATGTAAAACCATAAAATGAAGGTATGCGAATTGCCTCACCTTAAGGTACGTTTGAACATGTAGAACAGTGTGGGAACTCTGTTCATAACACCATTATGATAGTTAAGACGAAGACTACTGATGTTGTAATGCATCGCTCATGATTCTAAGAATGATTCACTTGATTCACGTTCTGTGACTGTAGATATCAGTAATACAATCTTGAATCTAGGATGTAGGTATAGAAAACTATAATATAAGCTATATAAAATCTGTCTTTATAAAAGTCTGCATTTGTTCAGCGTCCCTGTACAAAGTTTGTCTCCATAAAAATGTATCTGTATAAAAGTCTGTATTTGTTCAGCGTCCCAGTACAAAGTCTGTCTCTATAAAATATCTGTCTGTACGAGTATAAATGTCTGTATTTGTTCAGCATCCCTGTTCAAAATTTGTCTGTATAAAAATCTGTATAAAGTCTGTATTTGTTCAGAGTCCTTGTACAATGTTTATAAGCAGGTACACGATATAATGTGTGATAATAAAAACGAATAATTGTGCGAATGTGTCTTATTGATATAGTAATCATTTTATTCACGTAAAATGTGTACAAAATTTAATAAAATACGTTGCAAAATAGAATAAAAAAATATTAAATTGAAAAATAAACTCATAAGTAAAGACTATAAAGTAAGTTATAATCTAAATGATTACACTATGCGGAGCTAGGGATAGTATTTACTGAGTCATATTTGCTAACAACGAAATTTATATCTGCAGACATGTAAAGTGTTAGATATACTTTCACATTATACATATGACTGTAATTGTATTAATATATACGATTCTGCTCATTTATATATTATAATAATAATAGGTTATTTCCTATTTTAATGAAAATTAAAATAGGAAAAAACCTTCAAAGTTTTGTGTTTATTTTTCAATGTACATGTTTTCGAACAGACAGAAATATATATATATTATATATATATATATATATATATATATATTTGTCACACTGGTAAGACCTATATAGAATAAAAATTATTCTGATTTTCACAAACCTTTGCGTATCTTTGAGGTGGCGAAGATCTCGTAAAATGTAATATTTACTATGTAAACAATCTCCAAATCACCTTATAAAAAGATTTAATCTAATATCTTGTGAGGGTTTTGTCGTGGATCTAAACTATTTTACAAGCGTCTCCGTAACTCAAACTTAGTAAAGAAAAGCAGTACCTACCAAAGGTACTCCAGTTTTGCAGACTAACGACTCCGGCGGATTGCTAGTGGACAGGCATCACTGAACGCGTATGTTCTTGGCCGAATAGTTATCAGGCTGGAAGATGCATAACATAATTATATTTAAGAATTAGGAAGTGAAATTACTTGAAGGATTTCAATTATATAGGTCCATTCCGTGCTGAATCAGCAGCTTGCGTAAGCGGTGTTGGTCAACATCCTTGCTGGCTGCCGTCACGGCACTATCTAATTGCATTGACGTGCATCTCGGACCGGCACCGTGAGAACTGTATCGATTATTAATCGCAGTTGCATTATTTATAATGGAGGTTGATGCATTTATGTCAATAATTATTAGTTTATTTAATACTAGCTTCCTGCCCGCGGCTTCGCCCGCGTTGATTTCGGGATTGGGTCTATAGAGGGTTAAGGGTCATAGCTTTTGCCCACGGCTATATATACGCGGAAGTCGGTTTATGGCGCGAAGATTTTATCGCGCTTCCCGTGGGACTATCCGTTTTTTCCGAGATAAAAAATACCGCAAAACCTTGCTCAAGAATCACTCTATCTATTGATGAAAACCGCATAAAAATCTGTGCAGTAGTTTTTGAGCGAAGCCTTTATTGCGCATCCCGTGGGATCTGTCGATTTTTCCGGGATAAAAAGTAGCCTATGTTACTCGGGGATAATGTAGCTTTCCAAAGGTGAAAGAATTTTTGAAATCGGTCCAGTAGTTTCGGAGCCTATTCATTACAAACAAACAAACAAACAAACAAACAAACAAATCTTTCCTCTTTATAATATTAGTATAGATGAAATTGTAAAAAATCGAAAAGATTTATTCAAGACAAACTTTTGCAGATTTGCGTCGAAACAAATTAAAAAACATACTCGTATTGTGGCTAAAATATTATACGTTCGTTATTTAGTTGTTTTCTGTACACACAACTCAGATACAAACGTTCGCAAGAGGTTTGAGTCGATCCTGAGACATGCACAGGAAAGTGAGTGTACTTGTTTACATAATCTTTAATTAACTGTAATTCGTAGACTAGGCAGAATTTAAAACAATTTTCATAATGTATTTACTTTACATAACTCCCACTCTCAAAAATATTAAAAAAATAATGTAATGAGCATAACACAACAATGTACCTTAACAAAATTGATATACTCTAAATATCTAAAAAGTAAGTCTTTAAAATATATTTTATTATAAATAGATTTATTTCTATAGATAATTCTTTTTTTTTACTTACTTTAATTAATTAATTACGGAATCATGAATCATGACAATTACAAAGTAATGGAAAAACAGGAGTGCAAAAAGCACTGTTTAATATATATTTTTATTCCTAATTATGAATTAAATATATGATAATGTTATCTATCTAGTTCCGCGAACCACCAATGCGCGGAATTCTCCAAATGCGTTGTGCAACAGTCACTAACAAGCCCGCAGTTCGATAACTATCTGCGATCGGAATCCATGCTGGTCTTCCCATAAATAGGTGAATTTAAACTTATATAAATGTGACTATTGAAACAGTTTAAACTAGTGATGTGCTAGTATAAATTTATGGTATTTATTTTAGTGATCGTTTAACAAGAATCTAGTCAGAAGGCAAAAATATACAAATATTCACATATGTTTGATTAATTAATATGTGAGTTAATATGTGACACGTGGTATTCGAATAGTTAGGAGAGTACTCGAGTATTTTATTGATCGAACTTTCTAGTTTGTTATTTTGTGTTTATATAGCTTAAAACTACTTTTCTTTATTGCTAAAGACACAGACAATTAAAAAAACAATAAAATCAAAAAACAAACAATAAATATAAATCAGTATCAATAATTTTGTTGATTATTCCAAGGTACTTGCTTTGAAGTAATTAAAATATTGTTTTCAATATTTTAGTTTAAATTTGAGTTTATATGCTTAGAAGTCGGATTTTATTTTTCTTTTTTTTCCGATCTCCGATCGCTCCAATCAAACTATCAAAATAAGAATCATTAAAATCATAATTGTCTGAATTAATCGTATAACAAACATACCGACTGTTTGTTTGTTACTGACGTAATTGTAAACCTTTTTTTAAGACGGTTAAGAACATATCTTGTAGACCTATAAATAAGGAAGATTGATGATGACATTGTGACGTTTATGGCGGGTTGACAATTAACTCCTAGAAGTGCTGTTTAAGCCTATATTTGAATGAAAGAACAGATGGACTCTGTTGAACTATAAAGGGATGCTGGTTCTACATTTGTTCACCGTGAAAACTAAAAGAATTGGTCAGGTGTTTTGGGTTATACTTGGGAAGTTTTAGCAGAAGTAACAAAAACATTCGAAATCTTTAAGCTGATTATAATTCAGATCAACCTAAGCCCTTATTCAGCAGTTCTATGAGTCATTAACAAAACAATAGGTGTCAATGTAAAAGCGATTTTTTAAGTTAGGTCAAAGGTTTTTATATGAAAACTTTGTACAACACTCCCTAGCGGAAATGTTATGAGGTACAATTGTACTGATTTCAGTTAATAATTTGACATGAGATCTGTAGATGGAATAATAATCGAAAATGATAACGATAGAGGTACTATCCAGTAGATGTTAGGAACGTATGTACTACAGGCTAGGCACGTGTCTGTTTTAAATATTATTAAAACTTTCATTCGATAATCTTATCGATTCTTTCATCTACCGAGTCATTCATATGTTTGTCACAGACAAAGAACACCTGACTACGTATACAATACCACAGATTATTCACGTGACGCGGTAAGCGGATACTGTCCGCCGCCGCCGGTTCGTTGGTCGCAGATATCGAGATATTGCCTGCTTGCCATTCAGCTGCCACGTAACTTCGTAACCGAAACGTTAATAGCATTGTAATCATGCTTGTGTCATTATTTATTTGTTGTTGCATTGAGGAAATGCAACGCGTGTGTAGTGACGTGACATTATCTTTTCTATTTATATTTAGTACTTTTGTGTGTTGAATCACTTGTTCGAAAGGGAATTTTCGAGTGGCAGGTTAATCAAATCAAATCAAAATCAAAATAATCTTTATTCAACATAGACCTTTACAGGCACTTATTGACGTCAACAGACAAAACAAAAAAACAAAGCTTAAAAAAAAAACAAAAACCTTGTCCGTACGTACTAATAAGGAAAAAAAAAAAATTAAAAAATTGACTCGACACCTGTTCGGAAATTGGGAGAGCCTTCTCGAGAAGAACAGGCAAGAAACACTGAAGGTCTATTTTTTATCTCCTCTTTACAATGTTAATAATTATAATAATATAATATAAAAATACAATATAGTATAAGATACAATCATACCTAATACGATTACAGTCGTATGTATGTTTACATATACATATAAAAATAATACAATATTATAAATAAAGTTGTTACCAAACATGGTTCTATGAATAGTATCCTTATTCCCAAATACTGTGATCATTTAGATAGTCACTTACTTTATAATAACCTTTAATCATGAGTGTCTTTTTGATATGGATTTTAAATTTATATAAAGGCAAATCAATGACACTTGTCTAAGTGAGTTTATTTAAATTTAACTCAAATTTCATAGATTAAAACAATGTATGTATATAAATTACTATAGATTATGTAAAATACACGTTAACGAATAGCGTATTACAAAGATATATAAAATATGAAACATTAAAGAATATAACCTAAACAATTTTTCGTATAAATGTTATTTTTTGTAATTAGTTGTCAGAAAATCCCTATTTACTCTTAAATAAGTCCTAAACTTAAAAATGGTGACGATAAATTTTTTGTTAGTGACTCGCTTTTGGAAAAACTGTGTTACATGCATTAGGCCGTATACTTCTTCTTTAGTATAACCTTGATTGTGATTTAAAAACATTCGAAAAGGCTTGTCAACTAGCCTAATTTATTTAAAAATAAATTAGTTTTAACCTTCCTTCATATATTCATATCATGACAAAGCAATTATTAACTACAATATAGGTATTATGATTGCTGGAAGGAGACTATGTCAGGGTTGTATGTTTCCCGTGTATACTACAATGGCGGTAGAATCGCGAAAGCGCACCCCGCCAAGTGTCCCGCATGGGCCTAGAGAAAATTGGGGGGTTTTAGTGGGTAGGCCGGTCCTCTCAGACCAGAGAGCCCCACACACAGCCGTGCCTTGCCAGCGCGGTGTCATGGGGAGCATTTCTCCTCAAAAAGAAAAAAAGCGGATGTATATTTCCCATTTATTATACTACAAACTATCAGAGCTTGTACTGCTGTGATGCGATTTGAAGAGTATGAAATTAATAGTTAACGTGATGACATATTATGTCACAACTTTGCAAACTGACGATACATCTGGGACAGTGGCTCTGTGATCGGCTGCAACTCAACGTTTTGCGGGTTCAATTCTTGTGTTTTTGTGTGTGTTAGAGTTGCATGATGACGACACAGGATAAAAATCCAATTGCGGGGCGACGTTTTAATTAAAAGTAAAATAAAACTATCCTTTACACCTACATATACATATAGTTGTTCTTGAAAGGTTAGGTTGCACAAATTTGTTGCGAATCTTACAACAACCACAAGTGCTGTTAATACCTTGCCTTCTCATTAAGTGGGCACTTTAATTTTATGAATGAAACTATTATACATATAAAAAATCAACTTACGGACTTACAATAATACTGGACAAGAATAGATAATACCACATTAATGATGCTATAATTCCCAACACTAGCGGGAAAGTGCTACGTGCTCAGATTAACGATATCGATACATTCTTTCACTTTTCACGCGGATTTTTGCAACATTACATAGTTTGTGCCATTTTATTCGATTTCTAAATTATCTCATCGGTAAATGTTATTCTGAAGGCGTCTCTGTTTGCTTTCGATAGTTATCGAATATTCGAATAATCTCACCGACGAATCTTTCTCTATGTAAGGCGATGTTGTTGTGGTTATGATCAATTGAAAAATTAAAAGAAAATATCAGATTATTTCTGATTTGATAATACAATTAAGATTGTTTTGAAAGACTTAATACGAAATTAATTGTGCCCATTATTGAGTTGATAAATCATTAAGTGTGATTTTAGAATTCAACAAAGTCAATGATTATTTAAATGTTGATTTGAGTAAAGTGTAAATATTTGTTTTCCCTTATAAATTGTAAACACATATGTACATTGTATGATAACGACATAATTTATTGTAAATGTTGTTATTACTTTTGATAAAGTTTCTTGCGCCCATTCTTCAGCTAAAAAATACGTCCTGAATGGGTGGTGGGAAAAAAAAATTGGTCAATTCAAAAGAGCTCTCTATAAAGTCTTATTTGAATAAAGTTATTTTTAATTTTGGACAATCAAAATTAATTTTATTCAAATAATAAAGGAATTAGGCGGTACATTTTTTATGAATATTGTCACGTATTGATTGAATTAGCGGCTGATAACGTTATGCAATAAATTCACAAAAAATGTTTTGTACTGGGTGGCGCAAAAGTAAAGACCCTATTTGGTTCAGCTATAACATTTTTTCTAAATGAGAAAACTAGATTTAGGTTTTTTTAAATGTATATTTGTGCCATTAAATTTCGTACCATTAGGATTTAAAGATGATGTCTTTTAAATGGTGACCTCCAGAGTTGATACACATTTGAGCCCTATTTATGACATTTTGCATAACTTGCCGTAACACTTCCTGCGATATGTTCGTTATTTCTTGACGAATGTTTTCTTTTAGAGCTGCGAGAGTCTGTGGCTTGTTCACATACACCCGAGATTTCAAAAAACCCCAAAGAAAGAAGTCTGGACTGGTCAAATCGGGTGATCTTGCAGGCCAAGGCAAATCGCCAAAACGAGAGATAACTCGGCCTGGAAAAGCGTCCCTCACTAAGTCCATAGTGTCGCGCGCTGTGTGTGCCGTAGCGCCGTCTTGTTGAAACCAGATGTGCTCCAGCCCCAATTCGTCCAAACTGGGTATCAAAAACTCACGTAACATGGTTCTGTAGCGTTCTCCAGTGACAGTTATCGCATTGCCTCCAGCGTCTTCGAAAAAATAGGGTCCGATCACTCTGTCAACACAGATGCCACACCATACAGTAACTTTTAGTGGGTGTAGAGGTGTTTCTTGAATAATGCGCGGATTATCAGTGCCCCAGAACCGAGTATTCTGCTTATTGACATGCCTGAGAGATGGAAATGCGCTTCGTCACTCATAACCAATTTTGAAGGAAAATCATCCTCTTCAAGGTTGAGGTTTATGACGCGCTGGCAGTAATCTAGACGAGCTCGGTGGTCAGCAGGCAGCAGCTGATGAGTCATTTGAGTTTTATACGGGAACATCTTTAAGTCTTTCACCAAAATACGGGTCCGTCTGGAAATGCCCAATTGCGTGGCACGTCGCCTCGTTGATGTTTCTGGACACTCTTCCACATCTTCGCGCACAGCATTGATATTTTCAGCTGAACGGCCTGTTCTTGGTCTCCCAGACTTAGGTCTATCCAATGTTGAGCCAGTTGCTTCAAGGCGTGTGGCAAAGCGTCGAATTGTGCGACCAATCGGTGCCGGACGGTGGGGAAATCGTCGACGAAATTCACGTTGTGTTCTTATCACTGATGAATTATTCCGTAAGAACATTGACACAATTATTCCACGTTCTTGGGGAGTAAAACGGTCCATGTTTATTTTCAGTGTATTTTACATTTGTTCACTACACAATTTTCAACAACAGAATGACAGAAAATGTCATGTAAAAAAAAATAAAAGTATTTTCTTTAGTGCCAGTACTTTTGCGCCACCCAGTATAAACAATATTTTACAAAAAAATACCATTGGTAATAATTTAATTTAATTTAAGCATATATTGAAATTAAGTTATATTTAAATAAAAATGACTAGTAAAATATATAACTAAAAATAATAAATATGAGGAAATAATATAATAATAACTAACATGAGGAATGTTATGAAAGTAGATGAAGCGAAAGAGATATGTAAGGACCGTAGCAAGTGGAAGGACGTAATCTCTGCCTACCCCCGTGGGAAAAAGGCGTGAGTGTATGTATGTATGTATGTATGTAAATAATAAAATACGTGTTCGTCTTTTTTTTAAATTCTGATGTATAAATAACTTATCGAACAAAAGGGCATCGACTTCAATATATAATAATTATGATTGTGTCTTGATATTGTATATTTAAAGATACACCATATAAGTTGCACTGAGTTGCAATGGACATAAGGTACCGTTTATAAATGCAGTGCAGCGAATCGCCACATCACCCCGTAAATATCAAAGTCGTGCTGTCGTGTAGGTACCTACAGTAACATTGCCATGACATTTTTGCATTTGGCAGGTTGCATTGGTTTTGCTGTTTCGGTTTCAAAGGCAATATGATTTCAAAGGTAAAGGCAGTGACAGTTATATATTAGGTACTGTGATTTTGGCTGGGGGTTCCCGGAAGTGGCTTGATGTTCCCGGGGGCTCCCTACATGCCTGAGGAAGGCCATCCCGAGGTTTTTAGTGGGTAGGCTTCCCCCTTTTGGGGTGGAGAGCCCCACATAACCGCCGGCTCGCCACAGCCGGGGTATGCAATTTAATGCATTTTCCTCAGGGAAAAAAAAAAGGTACATACTGTGATTTTATATCTCGTGTCACAAGTTACTAACATATATTGTGATCCTTGTGGGTGTCGCAAATTTCCTGCGAATCTCAAAAGCCTTACATGCATTGTAGACCACTGTAACCTCTTTAGGGGCCATCCATAAATTACGTCAAACGGTAAGGGGGAGGGAAGGGGTTGACGAAATGTGACATAATGTGACAAGGGGGTGGGAGGGGTCTTAAATTTCGTGACGTCACATATCAAAATCTATTATAAGTTAAGCTAGCGCACCCACGGGAGCAAAGGCCGGGCGGGGGTCGACACTCGATCCTGAGGCCCCCTACAACGCCTAAGAACGGCCATTGCTGAGGTTTTTCTGGGGAGGAGAGCCCCAAATAACTACCGGCTCTCCGCAGCTGGGGTATGCAATTCAATGCATTTTACTCATCGGAACAAAAAAAAAGGGGGGAGGCGAGTCTCACAAATGTGACTAGCTGTGACAAGGACGGGGGGAGGGGCAAAAAATCACGAAATTCGTGTGACGTAATTTATGGATGACCCCTTACAAACTTAGCTAAGAAATAATAAAAGGGACCAAAAACCTTGTTGAAATTGTTAAAACTACTCGTATTAGATCAACTCATATCTTATATATAAAAATGAATCGCAAAATGTGTTGGTAAGCGCATAACTCAACAATGCCTTTACCGATTTGGCTAATTTTGGTCTTGAATTATTCGTAGAAGTCCAGAGAAGGTTTGTACGTAGAGAAAATAAAAAAATAAAATTTGAAAAAGTGTAAAGTCAACATTTTTATACAAACAATTTGTATTAATACTTAAACGCCAATTTGAACCCTTGGCAAGACAAAAAAGTGACGTTAGTTCTGTCAAACAAATTTAATGTCATCATATGTCATTTCAAGTAGGAACAAAAAACTGCCAAAGTGGCAGTTTTTTCAAATCTTTTTGACAGGACGAAGTCTGTCGGGTCCGCTAGTTAATAATAAAGATGATTCGACGACTGTGTATTGTGACTTTACAGCTCATATCACAGGTTAACAGCATATACTGTGGTTCTTTTGGGTGTTTTAAATTTACTGCGAATCGCACAAGTATCACATGTCTTATAGGAGAGTGTGGTCCCTTATCACTAGCATCGCGAAAGTGGCGGTAGCATCGCGAAAGCGCACCTCACCACGCGCCCTGATATGGGCTGGAAGGACACCGGGGGGTTTTTAGTACATACGGCCGCGCCTAGCCAGCGCGGTGACAAGGTGCATAAGGAGCATTTTCCCCCCGAAAAAAAAGGTTTGCAGTCTATTTGTCAGTAGAAAAGATATAAGCGAGGATTGTAATTAAATAAATAAATATTACTTGTAGCTGTGTCAGCGACTTCGTCCGCGTGGAATAGTTATTTTGAGCATCATATTTATTTCTACAAACAACGCAACATATCCAAATTTGATCACCATAAAAACGATTCTAGTGAGTTAACATTAAAAAATAGACATATACTGTCGCGGATATTTTATTAGATCATTTTAAGAGGAATAATTCTTTCATACATATTTTTTTGGTATCTAGAACCGTTTTCGCAGCGCACGCAACGGAAGCCCACAAAGATGAATAATTTTCACCGTATTTTCCACATTTTCCATTATTTCTTCGCTCCTATTAGTCGCAGCGTGATGCTATGTAATCTAAAGCCTTCCTCGATTAATGGGCTATTCAATAAAAAAATAATTTTTCAATTCGAACCAGGAGTTCCAGAGATTAGCGCGTTCAAACAAACAAACTCTTCAGCTTTATAATATTAGTATAGAATATTGTGAGTCAACCATAAAAGATAGACATATGCTGTTGCGGGATGTTTTTTAGACAATTTTATGTAGAATATTTCCGTCATACATGATTTTTATGTGACTTTAACCATTAAGGCTACACACGCGACGGAAGCTAAAAAAATGGAGTTACTTCTCCCGTTTTCCCTTCACTACTCTGCTCCTATTGATTGTAGCATAATGGAAAGTATTCTATAACCTGCCCAGGAGTATGAAGAATAATTATACCAAGTTTCGTTAAAATCCGTTCAGTAATTTTTGTTTCTATAAGAGACATACAGACAGACAGACAGACAGAAATAAGTACAATTTTGATAATCAAAATTATTTCCATAAACGATTTTAATAATTAACTTAGCAAGTTCCCTATTAACAAGGCCTACCACAGAATATAAAACCATCCAACAATTGATTGAGAACGTAAGATCGTCACATCCTGTATTTAAATTAAAGATTTAAACATACATATATGCAGCGCCTTGTCCAATACATATTTGGCAAGACTATTAAATGTCAAAAGTGAACGGACCTAGCCTATACTTTAAAAATATGGACGTAAGTCACAAACTCGGGATTCCATTAAAATGCTAATAAGTTGGCCTTGTCCAAGGTCAGTGGATGTCAACTTTGACATTACTTAAACCAGTTGCAAAATGGAGACGTTTTACTAAATATGTGACGAAAGCTAACAACTAGTAACATTGTTTAAGTTGCAAAGGAAAAATCCAATGATCAAAATCGAAATCTAAATAATCTTTATTCAAAATACGCTTTTAGATGCTCTTATTGACGGTAAAGATAATGTAAAATAAGTGAATACAATGAGCCATTGTACGTAATTGAAGACGATAAATTAAAAATACCTGTTTGGGAATTGGAAGAGCTTTCTTAATAAAACTAAGCGACAAACAATAAAAATTGTGTAAATTTTTTGCGATACTCAATTATGCGAGCTTGTAACACCCCAGGTGTTGCAAGGTCCATAGGCTGACTCGTGAGGTCCATAGGCTGACTGGTGACTCGTGAGGGTGAGACTACTCAATCGAAGTCTACATCTCATCGTCATAAATAAATATATTTACATTAGCAGACCTGTCAGATGTCTTATATACACGGCTTAAATCAAAAAATAAAAACATGATGTAATGGACAAAATTGTAAATGTAATCCGTTCTCAAATTCATTTGAACACACTCAAGAAAATCTACGTTAGGTTTAGAACAACACACACACACACATATACACAGATAAATAGATAAAACTTAAAAATTCTAACGATATTTTTTACATAATTAATTCATTCGTTCATCATAGCTTGTATGCGACTATACCCCCACTAAGGTACACGAAACTTTTCTTTTCCGAGGGGAAATGCTCCTTATGCATCATACGCCGCGCTGGCAAGGCGCGACCGTGTGTGGGGCTCTCTGGCCTACCCACTAAAATCCCCCGGTGTCCTCCAAACCCATATTGGGGCGCATGGCGGGGTGTGCTTTCGCGATTCGACCTAATTGTTAGAGCCATCGCCAAGGGGGGGGGGAGGGGAGTTTGTCTGAAAAGACTAGGACAATCCCCCAGGTAGAGAAGCACTTCCACGGCCGCGCACTCTGCCTTCGCGGCAAGGTCATTAGACTAACCTACCCGAACTATGTTGGGGTGATGAGTTTGTTTGACAACCTACAGCTTTGAATTTAGTTTTTATACATGAGATGAAAATGTGACCAATGTGAATTTTGAGAAATCATTACCTTGTGTATATAAGTAGTAATTCGTCGTCGTTTTCAACTTGGAATAAAGGAAGAACTATTAAATACTAAATATATTCAATTTAATTGTTTACTTGATCGACACGATACTATGTCCTAATTAAGTGCCTGTTATCTATATCAATATACCCAATTGTGATAATCCTTTGTAAATATATCTCTACTTTTAAAATTAAACTCTGGACATACGAATATCTACTAGCAATTAACAATAACACCCTTAAATCAAAGCTAGTAAAAGACTGTGTGAAAAAACTCAATGACCTGGGAGAAAAGAACAAAATCACTCTCAAATGGGTGCCAGGTCATTCTGGAATAACCGGCAATGAGAAGGCCGATGAACTAGCCAGGGCTGGGGCTCAAGGAATACAGTTCGGCCCAGAGCCTATCTGTGGTATCTCAAAGAACCAGGCCATGCAATACCTGAAAACTCGCCTTCTTAACGAGGCGGAAACAGACTGGCACAGTACGTCCGGGATGACACACTCAAAAGCACTAATCGAACCATACTCTCGCAAACGCACTGACGAGCTATTAAAGCTTAACAGGAGTAACTTGAGCGTGATGGTTAGGGCTTTGACCGGTCACTGCAAGTTGAATAGACACCTTCACAACATGAAACTGAAGGACACTGACACATGCAGATTCTGCGAACAAGAGCGTGAAACACCAATACACCTCACCTTGTGCTACTGTGAACCGCTGATTCACAAAAGAAACAGACACCTGGGGAAACACATCCTTGACCCAGATGAAATAAAAATAATCCGAACTGGGAACATCCTATCTTTCTTGGTCAGTGCCCAGTTAAGGGAGCTACTGTAGGGCCTACACAGAACCTACATAGGAGGCTGGTCACAATAGATCTCAATAGGTCGCAGTGATGCACATCAGCCCCGACTTACCTGAAATAATAATAAAATACGAATAATCTGGAAATACATTATGTTGTTTGTGATTACGCTGTTTTGTTTTGTCTCTCTTTCGGGTAACTCAAAACAATTGCAATTTTAATAATATTTATTGCAGATAGTAAATGTAAAGGCCAGTGTTTTATTTTAAACTTGAGATTTCCCGTATTGTTTGTCAACAACGACCGATTGCCACACTTTTAAAAAGTGTAGTGAAGTGAATTAAGCTGACTTTTATTTTGATTTTTTGTTGACACAAGATGGAAAGTCACGGTAACCATTCATTTCACTGGCTGTTTTGAGTCAGGAGTACACGACCCTGGCCTATGCCATGCTATCTGAGGTGAACTGTTTCTAAATAAAAGATTATAATTTTGATAAGCTAGTTGGACATATTATGCCAGCTTTTATTTTGATTTTTGTTGACACAGGATGAAAAGTCTCAGTAACCATTTATTTAAGTGACTGTTTTGTGTTAGGAGCACACGACTCTGACATAGAGTTTATCTGAGATTAACTGTTTTTAAAAAAATGTTTATAATTATGATAAGCAGGTTGGACCTATAATAAAAGCTTTTATTTTCATTTTTTAGAAGTTTTTATATTGGCTTCACTTGTAACTATGTAAGAAAATCTTGGAATCTTAATTTGACCCACTTCCCGGTCTCCGATTGAGCTGAAATTTTGCATGCACGTGTAAGTCTGATGACAATGCATGGTTATGTATGTGACGTCATTCAAAGAATGACGTCACACACATAAATCCAAGATGGCGGATCAATTATTTTTAATGCACCCCTACAATATGGGTATCAAATGAAAGAGCTTGCAAAGAATACCTCGATAAATAATGTGACGTCACTCTTAATCCAATATGGCGGACTTTCCCAAGATGGCGAACCAATTATTTATAATGCACCCCTATAATATGGGTATCAAATGAAAGGGTTTGCTAAGATTGGTTTTTAGTCGGAAAATAAATTTAAAGTAAAAATATTTATTTTTTAATACAAGCTTTTATAAATGCGCTAAAAAGAACAAAATTTACATATAAAAGCTTGTCGTTAAAAATATTCTATAAGTAAGTAAATCTCGCGACAAGCTTTTATATGTAAAAGTTTATTTTGTTCTTTTTAGCGCCTTTAATAAAAGCTTGTATTAAAAAAATATTTACTTTTAATTATTCACATAAGATGAAAAGTCGCATTACACATTAATGTCATTGTCTGTCTTGTGTTAAACGCACACAAGTTAAGCAGAGTTTATCTGCGGTTACCTGTTTCTAAATAAATAAATATAATTATGATAAGTAGTTTGAACCTATAATAACAGCTATTCTCGCGTTTTCCCACATTCCGCCTGACCTTACTTGTGGGGAAGTAGATTTAGTGGTTGCGTGCCGCCTAGCAGTCGCGGATGACCGCTCTCTACCAGTATGAACAGCCCAAAGCCTATTATTTATTCGTTTGTAGGCAGCGTAATTGGGAATAATAACGCTTAGACAGGTTTCAATTTATAATGGTTACGTGACTCAAAATGTAGCTATCCTTTTGTTCTTCTTACTTAGGTTCAGTTGAATACTGTATATCCATTTGTTCCATACTGGAACAGGGTATTTATATTATGTATATATATCAACTTTATTGTACAAAATAAGTGTATTTAAAAATATAATATATATATTTCCGCCGCCAAACAGCAGGGTTCGCTTTGCTGTGTTCCGGCGTGAAGAGTAAGATAGGCAGTGAATTACTGGGTACTGTGACTTTACATCTTATGTCACAAGTTGGCAACGTACACTGTGGTTCTTATGAGGTTTGCAGATTTGCTGCGAATCTCGTGGGAACCACATGTACTATAGGCGACTGTTACCACTTACCATCAGGTAGGCAGCCTGCTTGTTTGTCAACTTTAGCAATAAAAAAAAAAAAAAGAAAAATAAACTTAATGAGGTTACATTTGGTGGACTTATCACTAATAGCGATTTCTTCCAGTCAATCCATGTCTGTGTAAGTAGCAGAGTAGTGAGCAAACAAAATAATAAATTACATACATACATACACTCACGCCTTTTTCCCATGGGCGTAGGCAGAGATTACGTCTTTCCACTTGCTAAGGTCTTTACATATCTCTTTCGCTTCATCTACTTTCATAACATTCCTCATACATGCTCGACGATTGCGGGTACTTCTGACCTGGCCTTTTTTGAGGACACTTTCGATTTGTTCGAAATATGTTCGCCTAGGTCTTCCTCGTCCCGTATCTCCACTCACTCCAGCTTCATAAATCCTTTTGGTCAGTCTACTTTCATCCATACCATGCCCAAACCACCCAAGCATCCCTTTCTCTATTCTTGTCACGATATCCTCTTTCAAACCACATTTCTTTCTAATCACTTCATTATACAATCTGTCACTCAGTTTTACTCCTACCATACTCATATGTTATGTAATATATTCATATTTTTTTTTTATATATTTTTTTTTTAAATGCTAGGCGCGGCAGATGACCTCCTCCCGCCTGATATTAAGCGGTGAAAGAGGCCCAAATGAGACGACAGATAGGATAGTGACTTTACTCCACTCTCCTACCTGCCCTATCCCTGCCGGCCCAAAAGATGCCTTTTCACGCCTCTTTTGAAGGAACCCATGTTGTAGGATGTAGGAAACACATACGCAGGCAGAGAATTCCAAGTGCGGGAAGTACGGCAGAAGAAGGAATCTTGGAATTTCTTAGTGCGGTGTGGAATGGGGGACGTAGTGTACGGATGGCTCCGAAGACCCTTACGTGTGTTTCTATAAAGGAAAGGAGAGGGAGGGATAAGGCTAAAGAGTTCTTCAGAGCATTCCCCATGAAACATCCAAATCATCATATGTTTCATTAATAAGATACATTAAAAACTAAATGAAAATTAGTGCCAACCAAAGCGCCACCGAAGCTATATGTAATTCTAAAATCTCTGAGAACGGCGTATTTGCACTATTGCTGTGTTTCTTTTTCCCCACCTTATTAGATTAAGAGAGAATAGCCGACGATTACCCGTCTGCGGCAGCACGCTCCACTTGCCTCGCAAATCACTACTAATCGTCAGTCAGTTGTATAAGCCGGACTAACCTCGTATTATTTAGATAGCCACCATTGATTTCAAATTCGGTGGTAAATTGGACGGACTTTTTATTTGTGACAATTATTGGTTTTTCTGCTTATGTTGCGTAATCGAACGCAGCGTGGGACGTGATGATCATTATCTTTCAAATTCATTTTAAGTTAGTCTCTTAAGTTATTCTCTTGTATTATATTGAATATTCACATTTTAATTTTTTATTTCGTCTGTTAATTACTGCTAGTTAAAAGTCTTCTTTCAACGTGTAATATCAAATAAGATACGTAACGTCAATAAGCCTTTTTTTTTGTTTCCCTGATTTAAATGTATTAAATTGCATACCCCGGCTGTGGCGAGCCGGCGGTTATGTGGGGCTCTCCTCCCCAGAAGGGGGAGGCCTACCCACTAAAAGCCTCAGGGATGGCCTTCCTCAGGCATGTAGGGAGCCCCCGGGAACATCAAGCCACTTCCGGGAACCCCCAGCCTCCGCTCCCCTGCCTAGAGGGGAGCCCTCCTCGGGGGAGGCTACTACCTCCCCCGGTCTCCTCCACCGACGACGCCCCCGGCCACGGAAGGGGCGTGGTCCATCCCGGGTCGCCGTAGCAGTCGCGACTTCCTCGCGCCCGCCGGCGACCCGCGGCGGCGCCGCAGCTGTGCTACCGAGCCCGGCGCCGCCTCCTTCGTGTGGGATCGGCCATCTCCCGACCCCGCTCGGCGGCCTCCTTCTGGAGCATCAATGCTTCACAGAAGGAGGCCACAGCCCTCCAGCCTCCCTCGTCCGCCAGCATTGCCGCAATCAATGCCGGCGGAGACAGATCTCGCCCGATCTCTGCGACCAAGACTCGGCGCTCGGAGGCCCACGCGGCGCAACGTCAATAAGCCTAGAATTTCAATCTACCACATGAGCTAAATAAAGTATTCGTTAATTATAAAATATTTTTACAGCAATTTATTATTTATTGGTTATTATGTTTTATGATCTGTTAATAAATACGATAAATGACAACGTTGGAGCAGCTTTGCCCCCATTGTTTCCATATTTTCTTATTTGAAATAAAACATTTTCTACGAAAGTGTATGAACTTTTCATTGTAACTTTTCGTGTAATTATAGTGAAAAGTGAAAATAGGTTGAAATAATAATATTTTTATAACATTATATTTATAAACAAACAGACTGCCCATCAGATGGTAAGTGCTACTAGTAGACGTAGTTCCTGTGAGATTCGCAGCAAATCGACGACAGAAATAGGTATAACCGAGAACAAAGAAATAGACAGATCGACAAGCAACTGACTTTATTTTGTAACTAGCTTCCGCCCACGGCTTCGCCCGCGTGAAATTAGTTTTTGTCAATCCTGGTCCCTTATGTCTTAGAGACTCTTACAGGGGCCAGCCTCACGTTGTGTACAAAAATATTTTTAAATTACCTTATTTAAAACATTTTTGTACATAACGTTTGCTGTTTTGTTATCATTTATTAAAATGTGGAGATTGTTTGGACTCGACACTCTCGAGCAGGCCACGTACAGTTGGCCATGCGAAAAATTTGACGAACTTGCATACTAACTTTCAACCCTTATTTCACCCCCTAGCTGGTCGAAATTTATTATATATTTATTATACAAAAATTCTAAAACAAACGTTTAATGATTTCTTAGTGTTATATTTAAGAGCTTAAATATAAAGTTTCATGGTTCTATCTTTTAAAATTAATAAATCCCATACAAACTATCAACCTCTATTTCAACCCCATCATCCCTTTTTTCGAAATAAAAAGTAGCTTATGTTCTGTCTCAGGGTCTAAAGATTGTCTGTACCAAATTTCATTAAAATCGTTTGCGAGGTTTAAGCGGGAAAGCGTAACAGACAGACAGACAGAGTTACTTTCGCATTTATAATATTAGTTGGGATTAGTTGGGATGTATGTCTATCCGTCACCCTAGATCCTATAACACAACCCTTCACAGCTTACTTTAGGCTAGGCTGATCGGTGTAAATGTAAGAAATAGTATTATTATTTATTATTATTATTTATTTATATGAATACGAGACTACTAATTATTATAGGGTGGGATAAAGTTTTCGTTAACTACGCGATATCCCATTTACCGTATGCAGGGACTTTTTACCTCACGAATTACATTCTTCGAAGAGTTAGATAAATTTATATATGAAAAAATAAAAACATATACATTTACATATTTTTAATATAGTCCTATTTATTCAATATAGTCAATATGTTTATTATATAAAGAAATTTTAACTTTAGATAAAAGTATTGTATTATATCTGTACTGTGGAAGCGCTCCTGCGAGCTACGGTGAAAGTACTGAATGCCTGTAGGCGATTCGTAAGAGCTGATTGTTATTACTGAGGTTGTGGGTTCCCGACTGGCTGTATACTCTCCTATCAATAACAAGAATGTAAATAATAAATAAATAAATAAATAAGTATTTGTTACACTTACACCAATTAGCCTAGCCCAAACTAAGCTCTATAAGGCTTGTGCTATGGGATCTAGGGTAACGGATAGACATACATATATTATACATATATAAATAATTTTTATTGAAATATATATCAACAACCATGACTAAGGTACAAATGCTCGCATTCATCACACAAACATCTGCCCTCACCGGGATTCGAACCCGGGACCTCAGAGATGGCGACACCTTGAAACCGGTGTACTATCCACTCGACTACGGAGGTCGTCAAATGTGTGGTTATTGTTAATTGTAAACCCACTGGGATTTGATCCCGGGACCTCAGAGATGGCGACACCTTGAAACTGTTTGTTTATGTATTTCGTATAGGTATTGACAAATAAGCAGACTTCGTGCCTGATGTTAATTCGTCGTCGAGCCAAAAGCGCGTATGGTTCCTGTGGGATTTGTTGCAAATCTGCAAACCCCATATGAACCATAGAGGACGTTGCCCATCTGTGACAGATAGTTACGTACTCAGTAATTACACTGCCTATCTTACCCAGCAAACCGGAATATAGCAATGAGCAATGTACACGGTGTTGTTTTTCGACAGAAATAATTAAGACGGAGGTACCCAAGCAGACAACTTTGGTATAAAGTTTTAAATATAAAAAAAGAATAATTCGTTATTCGGTTTACATATATTTTTCTACTATTACTAAGAATCCCATCTGAAAACCACATTAAAAAAGAAAGTATTTCAAAACATCTCATTTAGCGCAGTGGTCGAGTAATCGGCTTCTATGCAACGGGTCACGGATTCAATTCCCGCACGGGACAGATATTTTGTATGACCTTCAAAATTTGGTTTCGGTTTGGGTGTTTGTGGATGTGAGATTTCTATGTTTGTGACTGCACCCACGATACAGGTAAAAAAGTCCCAGTGTCTGGCGACGTAATTAATAAACTGTATGAACTCTTGAATGTATAAACTCTTCTCTTTCATACAAAACCCAATTCCTTTATATATATATTTATTTATTTATTCTTTAAGGGAAACATACATTATTTACATACTTATAGCTAAATTACAATTATATTACATAAAACAATCAAGTTTCCACAAATTTTTAGTACATCAACAAGTGAACCCCAGGCCTAAACTAATGTTTACACACATTCCCAAAATACATAATTATATATATATATACATACATACACATATATACACATATACATAGACACTTATAAACTTACACTATATACATACATTATACATACATACACACCTATAATTAACATTAAAAACAAAGATAGGCTAAATTGTATATTCTACTGCCTTAATTTTCCTAGCAAATTGTTTTTCTGACAGAGCAAAAAAAAACAATTTTTGAAAATCGTTCGTTGTAAGATCTGCATGCGCACGCCACAAAATTGTTGCTACCATATTTTGTAATTACACTTAGAAATATAAAACAAAAACTTATTTCTAGCACTTAATTTTTGACATCTAAAATTAATTTTGCTCAAAAGTGACATTGAGTCTACTTTATTATGTATAATTTTGAATAAAAATATTTGATTCCTATGAATACGACGATGCTTCAGGTTTAATTCTAAACCAGAAAAATCTCTAGAAACGTCAGCTGTCCTGTATCTAAGATGCTTCACAAATTTATTATGAATTCTTTCAATAAAATTTAAATAAATATTATATTGAGGGTTCCAAACAGTGGAACAATATTCTAATATCGGGCGAACCAATGAATTATACAACATTATCAATGTTGTGGGTTTTTTAAAATCTTTAGCTACTCGTAAAATAAATCCAAGCATTTTATAGGATGCGTCTGTTATGTTATCTATATGAGATTTAAATGAGATTTAATATTAACATAAATATAATGAAACTTCAATTTTTTCAAAAATATATTGATTGACACTTGTGAGTTTTTGTGACATTGTATTTGAGTCAATTATGAAATCAATTAACTATCTATAAGAAAGACTTAGGAAATTTACTTATAATGAGGACTTCATACTCAGGAGAAGGGGAGGAAGTTATTACCTAAACAACAATACTACACCTAATAAGGCTCTATTCAAATTGACGTGCTAAGGTCACGTGCTGACGTCTATTTGCTGGTCCGGCGATGACCTCTTATACTTAGAAAGCGGACATAGATTTATTTCTAAGCAAAATGGAATCACAGTTATTCTAAGTCAAAGTTATAACATTGTTTGGTTGTATTAAATTGTAATCTAATAGCTAATTACATGGGTACAATATTAGACATTTACTTCGCTACCATCACATGACCGTGAGCTGAAAAATTTACTCACTATTCATAACTTTTGACGTGACAACGTTTATTAAAACGGCGTGGAGTCATTCTCGAAAACACCGTAACGGCCGAATCTGACGCCACACGGAGTCCACGCCTACTTTACCCCCACCCCTAGAGCGCCCGAAGACATACTCGGAAACGGCGTAACGGCCGATCTGACGCCACACGGCAACGTAATAAAAATATAAATGTTATACATTACTTTATTTTAAATAATTTCATTGCACCTAGAAAAAATTACCATGTAATAGACGTTGTCACGTTCAAATATCGGCAGTAGACGGAGTTCTACAGACAACCAATTTTTTGTTAGACAATAATTCTTGTAGGAACAAAAAGGTCAAGTCGCATATTTTGACTAACGTGTAGAGCTTCTAAAGTTAGGGCCTGTAGAGTTAAACGATAGCTTTACACAAGATTGATAATTTAGAGAAAGTATGAGTTATATGGGTTCGTCTTGGCAATATATATTTACTCGTACATATACATGGAAACAATTTCGAGGTACATCGTTATAAAGATGTTAGGTTATATAAAATATATAAAAAGATAATTTATTGCTCGATTTGTTTCTATTAAGAATAACAGAATAACTGTTATTAAAAAAAGCTAGATGATAATGTCATATTATGAATTTGTTAATACTTATATTTTAATTATATTCGTATGTGTTTATTATTTCTTTATTACATCGCCTTATTTAAATTTTCAACTTCCTTCACGGTTGTCTGGTTGAGAATGTCTTGTGGTATTAAGTCCGTCGTTCGCAATATTACGATACAATAAAGATCATATAAATATCGGTTATGGAATTTCGACCTCTTACGCAGTTGACAGTTCACGTCATTGACAAATGTACGACACGAAGTTCGTCATGTCAGCTAGATTTACTTAAAATTGTTTATGGTTGGATTTCTCCTGCAGCTAAGTTAAGTATATTATAAATAACTTCTAAGCCAAGATCATCACGTTATCATTATCATTTCAGCCTAAATATGTCCATTGCGGGATGTAGGATACAAAACCTTCCTGAAATCTTCACCAAATCGTTGTTTCACCATGTGGGAGTTGTACTACCAAGAGACCTATTTTTGAATTACGAATGCGACTTCGAAATCACCGATGTGACTAATAATCACCGATTTTCAATAATTCTTATTTTTGAATATCACTGATGTGACTACCTTAGTCACAGGTGTGATTTCATTACGAGTGCCCTCACCCACTCGTAATCAAGACATACTTGTGGAAATGTTATCTGTGTTTTGTTTGATTTTTCAGTCTATATATATATTATGAAAGTAGCATATATATAATATAATGGTTAAGCCGGCAATAACCGGCAGCGGTACATTCTGCGTGGAACCAATCTCTTACATTTATGTGTGTACTTTATCTATGTTGGCAGCTCTGCGATCGACTTTCAAAAATTGGATGTTTAGGAATCCGTGACCTCAAAATCACCGCTGACTATTTAGTCAGCGGTGATTTCAAAATCGCATTCGTAATTCAAAAATAGGTCTCCAATGCTGTATTTCTCGATATACTTGCCATTCGAGGACAATTTCGAAGCCAACCTTTCCAAGGTCACATTTGATTACTTATAATCCTTCTAAAAATCCATTTAATTATATTCTAAACTAAATATAATTTATACGTAAACCTGACAAGTTAATAATCATCATGATCAAGAAATCCATTAAAATTAACAAAGCAAAATTACGTAACACTTTTCTCGTAGTTGAATTATAGTTAACTAGCGACCAGCCCCGGCTTCGCACGGGTGCAGTGAAAAAATGGTTATGGTGGGTTATCCCTAAGAGATAGACATATACCATCGCGGACTTTTTTGTGGATTTTTGTAAGTTGTACAATACTGTAGTACATTATTTTGGTCTATCTCGTAGGGATCAGCCAGCGTTTGCAATATAAGCGCAAAAAACGTGCTTATTTACGACATCACATTAGAAACCTTTAAATTTATCAGTGTTTCTCTACTATATTATGCATTTATTATACATACAAACCTTCCTTAAGAATCACTCTATCTCGTATTAAAAGAAACCGCGTCAAAATCCGTTGCGTAGTTTTAAAGATCTAAGCATACATACGAACATACAGCGAAAGCGACTTTGTTTTATACTATGTATTGATTTACATATTTTCGATCCTGACAATCCTTATCCGTTGAACAGTTTGAGGCCGTTGTTGTATTTTTGCGGATAATATCTTGTTTCCTCAGCGTTTTGTAATAATGCAGTTACGTTTCCTCTAATAGACATGTAATTGTAATAATTTCGACGAAACCATGAAGATGTTATGCAAACAATTACTTTGATAAATTAACGAGTTATAGTTTTATATTGAACTTGATGCCGGTTCGGTGATTGGGTAGATGATGATTTTTTTTATTCCGTATATAATAAAAGAAATGGAGAAATAGACTCGTTTAGTTGAAAAATATTCTATAAGTAACAGTGTATTTGTTCTTATTACTAGAACAATCCTGACGTCATAGTTATCTAAAGTTACATAATTAGTATGAATATATAAACAAAATTCCCAATAACTATTATTTGTATGTTATAAAAAACGCGACATGTGTGTATGTGTGTGTGTGATTTTTTTATAATCTTTCTTATTGTTTCGTATATCGTATTAATATATGTTATGGTATATATATATATATATTTACTCTTTACCTTAGATCTCATAACACAAACTTTACAGAACTTACTTTGGACTAGGATTTTTAGGAGTGTTTATAAAATACATATTTAGTATTTATGTATTAATTTAATATTTTTAAACGAAATGTAGTCATAACCATAAACATGAAATATATGTTATTTGTTAATTAATGTATTATGTATCATGAAATATATATTTAACAAAACATAATACAATCGATTATTTACATATTTCTTATTCAATATAGCAGATCAGATTATATTCCTAGGTATGTGTGTAGAACATAATCAGCACATACCCGTAACTAGACCAGAGGGCTATCGCACTAATAAAACGCAAGCGAAACGCAACCGAACCGTTCGGCTTAACCAATCCGAACGCCACAATATCACGTCATCTGTTCGATGACGTGATATTCTAGCTCTCGGATTGGTTGAGTGGAACGATTGGTTTCGTTTCAGCTGCGATTTGTTAGTGCGATTGCCCCCCAGTACACATATTTCCAACTAAGGTAATAAGCAAGAGATGGCAATATGAATAATTTTAAAAATAAAAAATATCCTAAGCATGTAACACTCAAATCCAACATAATAAAATAGATTAATTTTGAATCGATTTTTTTATATATAAAGAAAGTTCAAAGAAGCTGCTAAGAAAACAGTTTAAGCACGGCTTCGTCTAGCGACCTGTGTAAAAGTGTCCCAAGATCAAGTGAACACTCACGCAATAAGTTCAATTAGGAGAAACATTAGTTCTGCAGTTTCATCAGGAATGTTTCAATAAACACTATGCTCTGAGAAATCCATTTATTTCTATAAAAAGATGAAAGCCAATTATACGGTTCAGTGGATGCGTTGCCGTGGACTGCAATGGTGGCTGGAAGCGTGAACGTTAGCGGGCATAGTTGCCCCATTATGGAGTTTTAATCCGTCAAAATTCTCTAACAAATCGTAGATAAATTGTTGATTAAAAACACTGCTATCCACAGATGATATGACGAGCTAATGCCCAGGTAATCCTGGGCATACTTTGACGTAAGAAATGTGGTGGAACCTCCAACCTCACTGCTACTGATTTCAGTAGGCATCTAATTTGGTTTTGGTTACTTTGAAATCCGATTCCAATCTTCTATATATAAAAATGAATCGCAAAATGTGTTGGTAAGCTCATAACTCAACAACGCCTGGACCAATTTGGTCAATTCTTTTTTGTTAATGTTCGTTGAAGTTCAAGGAGGGTTTTTACAATGAGGAAAATTCGAATAATTATCGGAAATACCCTAAAAACAACCCTTTTATTTTCCCATGCAAACGTTTTCTAACTAAAACGTACAGTCGAATTGAGCTTTATTGTTATTGTATAAAGTTCATATTGCAAGCACTCATTGTTGTCTAAGCAATGAAAGTGTGTTCCTAACATTAAAGAGTCAATTTGCGCTTTATTAATGCTACATATAGTTGAAATTCAATCATATCTATCAAAACAGTGTGCGTGCGTGCGTTGGAGCACAGAATACATCGTTGGAGGATTTAATGTCACGTTCCAAAATTGAATAGCCACAAAATGTAATAGGTCATTTAGTCTTTTTTTGCGAAAATAATTAGGAACAAAAAACTGCCACTGTACAAATCTTTTTGACAGGACGAAGTCTGTCGGGTCCGCTTGTTTCAAATAAATTTCGAATTAATTTTGACATGTTTTGTACTCTGACAGTTGTGTTATTTTGAAAGTGGAATAGGGACTAAAATCAGGATTACCTACTTAAATTTCGTTCGGTTTAGGCAGATGTGACAGTTGATGACAGTTTCAATTTTAGAATTGATTTGTAATTGTCTTTGAAAAGTATTCGACAGATTGTTGCAATAGGCCGATTCAAATTGACAAGACTTTATTTGTTTATTATTATTAGTATAGTAGATGTTATATAGTTATTTAAGTATGAAACATTTAATAACATATAACGTCTAGTTCAAATGTCTGTCATCAGATTCCAGGTTCTTCTACATTTTTTGTGAGGACGTGTAAGATGTATTAATAATTCACGACGACAGTTAATGAACTCTTTTATTTAAATTCGGAAAAATATTAACTATATATAAATAACTCTCGATTCGCATAATGTTTATGGATAGAAAAAGCGACGATTCCCTAAATGGTGTGACTACCGTTTCGTTCGTTGTTCCGTTCGAAGGTGACTTCACCTTTTTCATAATAAGATATTATCTTCATATATTATATATGATATTCTTCATAATAAGATTTCTTCATAATAGATAACACCTGTCATCTGTCAAAACTGTCAACATGCAATACATTATTAGGGTTCCATTCAAGTACGGTCGGCCAAGAAAGTGGTCTACCAGTTTTGACAAAATTCATATGTGAGTAAATAGCGATAAGTTGAACTCCTGTACTTATTACCTTTTTAAAATTATGTAGAGTGATGACATTTAAACTAAATAATCTGACAGCTATTAATCTGTCAATTTGTAGAATATTTTGCACGGGAAAATCAATCTGTTACTTTATAGCGCGCGAATGATTTTCAATATAGAATTCTTGGCCGACTCGTTACAAACTTGATATAACGATAAAAAACCTTTTGTTTACTTCTCCAGTTAAAAATTGTTTATTAATTTAGCTTAATAAATAAAAACCTTAAGTACAAAATCATTTTGCCATCACTTTGTGTTCAACTTACCTTGTAAATGGCTAGTAAAACTTTGTTATATATAAAAAAAAACTATATATAAAAAAAAATATACGATTGGAGTTTGTGGCAAATACCAAGCCATCATTTATAAATTACCATAATTATTGTATGAAGCATGTACTTATCAATGCAAATAAAATTTTGCAACACTCATCTCCGAATGGTTCCGTATCGAGTGCCTCTAATTTGCATGTTGATTCGAAAACGAATAAATACATTTTTTCCAGCACGACTGAACGACGATTGAATTAAGAATCGGAATGAATCCAATTGGCCGCGTTGGTGGTCCTATTGTTTTGTTTAGTTCGCGGTTTTTGTTTCTAGTTTGTTTTAACTCCAACGGATCATCTAACAAATTAAATAGACTATTAGATTTAGTCTTATTAAAATTCGTCTTAATCCTGAAAGATTGTTCAATGGTTATTTTTTATTTATAGATCATTAACATGATTATTATGTTGGTAAAAATATCTAAACAAAAATGATCGTAATATGAAATGAATTGAATTGAGAACCTTAAGCTGTAGTGTTCAATACAGCCAAAAATCTGATTTCGTAGTTCAAATGTTTATCTTAACGTGCTGCTGACTGTACTAGTACATTACGATATTAGTGCGTTATGATGGTCATAACATGCGAGGCGGAATTTCAGCCCGAGCCGAAGGCGAGGGCGTAATTGAGCCGAGCATGTTATATTATAACAAATACGCACGTATATCGTACGACGTTTTTTATCACTTTTACGAGGAAACAGAAAAAAAAACATTTAAATAAACTCTGTGTTCATCTGTGAATGCACACTGTTGCTTTCCCGCCATTTTAGTACTGACTGGCGCCGCGCGGCGATTAGTTCGAAATTTGAATAGCAACAGCGCGTGAAATGCCAAATAATACTGTTATGGAATTTGTATGGTACTATAACTTAACTGAATATCGTAATGTACTAAAATAACATTTCCTATTATAATATTAGTGTAAACTCATCGTAGCTTCCTAATAAGTGCGGCTTTCGTCCATAAATGAAATAGGTGATATTTTGCAATTGCATTCCTTCGACTTATTTACATAGACACAAGGTTTAGAATTGATTATTGTATCATCGCAACAGTCCTTGGTGCATTGCAAAATACACCGTCCGATGCAAGCTAAACTACTGAGTTCCCCATAGACTATTGAGAAATAAAATTCTACTTAGATGTCGCTCGATAAACTTTTTATGAAAATATCTAAAATAGACCCGTTTGTGCAGTAAAAGGTTTAATATTATTTAGTTATAAAGAAAAAGATATCAGCTCAACATTCCGTGACGCTATCGACACGCAGTATGGCTGACAAGTCCAATAGAGTTTTGTATAACATAACACCTGCCGCGCCCAACGCAGTCAATAAATTGCCCGTAGAAAGTGATGTGGGCACTCTGACGTAATGGTGGACATGATGACAAAGCGCCATGGGCTTTCCTTTTCAAAAATGAAAGATGGAATGTATCCCTCAGTTGCTTATGACTAATTGAAAACTTTTTTAAATTGCTTTTTATTAGACTCCAAAAAGTTCATGAATGTATTCTTATACAAACTATAATTAATGTTCGTATTATTTTATATGATTAATTAGTTTATTCGGCGAACTTCGTGTCATCTAATAGCCAGTGACGTGAGCTGTCAATTGTGGAATATGGTCCAAAACTGACATTATTACTTCAAATTCTCTGTTTTTTGCAAATTTTTGAGCAATTCTGATATTCTTCACGGATATGAATTCAATAAATAGGAGATCTTTTAAATCTTCGTTGCTCCTAGTTTGCAAATGGTGTAATTAACACAAGTTTGTTTTATTACAATAAATATGATTAGGTACTATTTGTTTCTTTATTTCAGTTATACCCTTTAGGTGCGTGACTGGTATTATATATACTATAAATATTTACAAAATCGTATTATATAGTTAAAAGTTTTATTGTTGTGTTTGCTTATAATAAATTGTCTACAAATCGTTCGACCTGGAGACCTATTTTTTGATTACGAATGCGACTTCGAAATCACCGATGTGACTAATAATCACCGATTTTCAATAATTCTTATTTTTGAATATCACTGATGTGACTACCTTAGTCACAGGTGTGATTTCATTACGAGTGCCCTCACCCACTCGTAATCAAATACTCGTGGAAATGTTATCTGTGTTTTGTTTGATTTTTAAGTCTATATATACAATATATATATATGAATGTAGCACATATATATATTTTTATATTATATATATGTATGTATATATATATATATTATATAATAACCGCAATAGTTAAGCCGGCAATAACCGGCAGCGGTACATTCTGCGTGGAACCGAACTCTTACATTTGTGTGTACTTTATCTATGTTGGCAGCTCTGCGATCGACTTTCAAAAATTCGATGCTTAGGAATCCGTGACCTCAAAGTTACCGCTGACTCTTTAGTCAGCGGTGATTTTGAAATCGCATTCGTAATTCAAAAATAGGTCTCCTGAACTAACGAGGATGCGAGACAGCGAAATCCTGATAATGTCCAAACATAACATTATCAGGATTTTGAAGATTTTTTGTAAAATTGAATAGTTTTCAATTAAGACAAACAACCTCAATTAACCTCAACCTCAATAAACCGTAATTAACATACGTACAATGTTTTTTTTTATATGCATTCTAGTATGAAGGACTAGATTTTCCCTATTTTAATAAATATTAATAAATTGCCACAAAAATATTGTATATTGTCTGTTGGAAAAATTTACTGATTGATTGTAACTAAAGTAAATTTGCTAATTGATCTTCTTTCTTTGTTTCAGGTATGATTTATCATGTACATATATTCAACAATTCAAGATGGCGGTCTTCATCTTAACACACAGGTGGTACAGGCATAAATGTAACGATACGAACATAAATATTTTTATATCTGATACTCTGAAAGTTTACAAGTATTTGAACAAAAGGCCAAAAATACGATTTGCTTTTCATTTTGTATTCAGAAATTATAGAAAAGATTTTAATTAGGAATTAAATTTAATTAGGAAGTTTTTTTCTTACATTTATATATCTTTGATTAGCCTATAAACAAATATTAATGATGATAATGTAATCGAATACGTAAAGTAATATAATAAAAAAAAATACTTGGATTAACTATTACTGCTAATTCTAGTAAACTAAATGTGTCGGTAAATAGAATTAATTCATTCACGGACTCCGCATGTTCACAGCAGCTTCAAAGCAATTCTAACGTCAAGTCATAAAGTAAATATTATTTTTCTTACTACATCGTGTGTTTTATATAGTCAATGGACTATATACTGTAGCTTTTGTCGACTTTAGGCATCCCGTAGAGTAGTAGAAAGTCGGTGTCAATTCGACTTTTTGTCATATTTAACATAGGTAAGTAAAACGAGTATTCAATTTCCAATTCCGTATTCAAATTCTGCAACAGTAACGCCATCTCTGGAAGAAAGCTAGACTATGTAAAAATTGTGTGGTCCGATACAACTCTAACGGACTACATCAAACCAAATCTGCTCTTCACTTCATCAGAGCAATTATATCTACTTTTTTCTTTGAATTAAGAAACATCCACCCTCCACTGCTTCATTGGAAACGTTATCTACTTTCTTTTCGTTTCGTTAGTCCACTCGAAATCGCATTCCGGCTACAGAGCATTGAACTTGTGACTCAAATATGTGGGATTTTTGGTTCCTTTTCCTTGTGTTTAGGTTTTTTATTAAACGCTGCTTCACGTTTTTTTGCCTTATAAGTAGAGTGAGTTTCTGTAGGCAAGTTCTTCTGAGGTTATTATATTCGAACCTCTGCATGCTCATTGTGAATCATAGAAGTATTAAATTAAATTCGTAAGTGGTTTCCACGGCAAGATGTCAGACCTTGAGACAGTTCTTATGTCGCTCCTAATAGCGGTGGTATTCGTAGTGTAAATCTAAAGCTTGACGTATTGCGTTGTGTACGTGATTAAGCAGTTCCCCAAATGATGTATATACCATTAACAAAAATTGTAATAATCTCATATATTTAAAATTTAGGTGTAATTTGAAATAAAATCTATAACTGCTGCTAACATAATAAAAATAAGATATAAGTTGAACAATAATAGAGTCGACATAATTGGATATGGATTTTAAACAAACTAAGCTTTTATCTTCTTTGGGTTGTCGGTTGATATAAGGATGACACCTGTCAAAATTTTTAACATTGTAAAGACATTTAGTTTTATGTTGTTGGGATGGAAACTTTCATAAACTTGTAAGACTTTATAAAAGTTTGGTTTATCGAATTATACATAATTTATACAATAATATCATAATTAATAATATGGGAAAAGCTAATTTCTTTAAAATCTCAAAGATTTATATTATACAGCTTATTTTTCGAAATATTATCCGGAGATTCTTCAGAAAACTAAAGTAACGTATATGTAACAATAACGGATAGTTCCGTTGAAATATCTCTCATTTGGTTGTGCCGATAGCAATATTAAAATGACCCAAAATCTTCATTTTTATTCGTTCTTTCTTAATACCACGATAACTGAGCATTGTATTGATTACGGCGTTTTAAAATAACATGATGACGTAAACATTTAGAGTTTACTGTCACGGTGCAACGAATGATTAAGTGCCTGCGTGAGATTATAATTTAGCAATTTATGTTGCAACTAGCTGTGTGTATTGTGTTCTAGTCGTTGTCGTGTATACGACGTTCCAATTTCAAATTATATTAATTTTGTATAGTCTGTGTTTTTGTTGTAACTCCTTTGTCCTTGTTTGTTACGGAATTATAATATTTGTGACCTAGAGTGGCAGTTGATTGCGAGGCTGTACAGATTTCAGGGATTAGATTGTTAATAAAATCTTTAGGTAGACGACATTTTTTATTCTATCTATACTAATATTATAAAGAAGTAAAGTTTGTGTGATGTATATTTGTTAAATTGTAAGGGGTAATCTCAGGATCTACTGAACCGATTTTAAAAATTCTTTCAGCAATAGAAGGCCACGTTATTGCTGAGTGTCATAGGTTATATAAAAAACCGAAAAATAAAAAGGTTTTTACGTGGTAGTCCGTTTTGCAAAGTGAATCGGAGAATAAAACAGGCAGCGGACGGTGCGCGATGGCTTCGGGTTTAATTCGGATCGCGTTCGTGCTCGCTTCGGGGATTATTAATATTATGCCCAACGAAAGTGGGCATGGGTCAGCTAGTAAGTAATAATAGTACTCTTTTAGCTGAGAAATATTCTTGAAAAGACAGTATGCATGATTAAATACACTGCAATCTTGATGTCATAATTGAAAAAAGTCGCCTATTTTGTATTAATTACGAAAATCCCCAATAATTATTTTACGTGTACGTTTACTGGTATACTTTCTATATTTAATAAAAAATATTACATTCAATGTGAGAAAGCTTAAACATTTTAAATGATAAAATAAAACCGATATTTCTATTTTGAGATATTTTTATGAGATAATTTTTTATGAGATTAGATAATGATATAACGAGACATATATACAATTCACTTGTAGTCATCTAGCATACTAAATTGAACCGTCCGTCGCGTCGGTGACGTTTTGGTCACTAGCCTTTCAGTTATGCATACCGGGATTCTATCTAATGTGTCTTTCGTTATTGGAATTTCATATTTACGACGCACCTTTATACGATTAACAAATTGGGTTCAATTGCATTGGTAGAGTGTGGTTGTCTAAGGTCTGTATAATCAGCCAAACTTAGTCGAGTTACACCTGATTTCTCTGTGGGGTTGTGTTAGTGTAATAAATTATATAACAAGAAGCAAAGCAATATTGCTATTTGGAGTCGTATTCTAAGTGACGGATTCGAAAATATTGCTCAGGGCATAATAATTTTGCAACTGAGAGATATATTCTAATTTTAAACCGTGTCTACAAAAAAATCTAATAAAAGACAATAGGTAAAACTATTTTCTTTATTACTTTTATAATAAGTATCTGCTGTATTGTTGCCATTTCACACTATTCATAGAGCCATGTTTGGCTCTTTGTATTATTTTATATGTGTATGTAAACATACATACGACTGTAATCGTATTAGGTGTGATTGTATCTTATACTATATTGTATTTTTATATTATATTATTATAATTATTAACATTGAAAAGAGGAGATAAAAAATAGACCTTCAGAGTTTCTTGCCTGTTCTTCTCGAGAAGGCTCTCCCAATTTCCGAACAGGTCCGAGTCAATATATTTTTTCTTTTTTTTTCCTTATTCGTACGTACGGACAAGGTTTTTTTTTTTTTTATTTTTTAAGCTTTTTTTTTTGTTTTGTTTGTTGACGTCAATAAGTGCCTGTAAAGGTCTATGATGAATAAATATTATTTTGATTTTGATTTATTACTTGAAATTTTTGAAGAATGCCAAGAATTTAAAAATCAAAACACATATAAAATCAACTTTGTTCCTTTTTATCCACGAAAAATTTGACACCTTTCGAATAAATGTGTCGAATGTGTCCGAATGTCGAATGTCGAATTCCAAAAAATAATTAACTATATAGTTGTATTTAATAATTTATAATAGCAAATCATTAAAAATCATTATTGCTTTAGTATGATAAAAAAAAACCACCATAACAGCTAGTAGCTCCAATAGTCCGCTATATATGGACGTATTTACATAAATCGGTCACGTTTTTCGATCGAAATATCTAATAATACGTATCAAACGTGTAGACATTTTTTGTAGCATTTGTCGAATCAACTATTCAGCTGACAGCTTTATTGCAATAGACAATGTGTAAAACGGTTATGGTGCATACAGATGGGTGTCTATGGCCCTGACCACTCGTTCGTGATGTAACCAACCTTGTATGCGCTCTATATTTATTTTAGTTCTCCGCGTAATATTCTAATTATAAGTTCAGGAAATAATTGGTTCTCAGGCACATGGTTATCGTTCGTCAATTGTTATTTTCGGAAACTTTTAGCTTCTTTTATGGTAGCAAATAGATTTCAATAATCAATATGAATGCAGTTTTTTTGTCTTACCAACACGTAATTCATACATCATAAATAAAATAAATTAATTTTAACAAAAAAAAAATACGCTATCTCTTTCTTTCAAAATTGTTTTTCTATATCAATGTAGCAATTTTATGGCAGGCGTGTTAAGTGAGGTCCTGTTAAATATTAGATTTCTCTATCTAACTGGTAACTTAAGATTTATAGATTTGTGGATTAAAAAGAAATATTTAATATAATTCACAAAGTGTGCATTTTTTTTATTACATTTATTTTATCTATATATATTACATATTTTTTTATCTGCATACATAATCATTTCTTACGTAATATTGGTCAAAGAGAGGCTCTTGCGAACACCACGTTCCGACACTTAAAATTTTAAATTTTGACGTGACAACGTCTATTAAATTGGTACGGCGTGGAGTCATTCTCGAAAACACCGTAACGGCCGAATCTGACGCCACACGGAGTCCACGAACGGCGTAACGGCCGATCTGACGCCACACGGCAACGTAATAAAAATATAAATGTTATACATTACTTTATTTTAAATAATTTCATTGCACCCAGAAAAAATTACCATGTAATAGACGTTGTCACGTTCAAATATCGGCAGTAGACGGAGTTCTACAGACAACCAATTTTGTTTTTTATTTTAAAAATTAAAATAAATTAAAAAAATTGTTATGATAATATTGGAAAAAAGGTTACATATATGTATGTCTATTTCGATATATTGATACTGTTTAAGGAATTCTTTACAGAATATATTCTTAACATTTAAATGGGAATTCTAGAATATTATCTGAAGATTCACTACGTTTCATCGAAATGAACTTCGAAATCAACAAACGAATATTAAACGAAATTTCGCAAGCGCCTCTACTCAATTTCATTTTCGAACCGGCACTATTATGATTTCGTTTTCATAGACGAGTTTCTTTAACGAACGGAATCAGTAATGAACGCTATAAACCATCTCACTGACATTAGTATTCGGTTAAAATTAGAAAAACATATATACACATTTCTATGAATAACAAACGTATGGCAACTATAATAATACTTGTACGTTGTACTTTTACTTCACAAAATAGTGAATGGTCAAACGGGTTGCAGTGACCTGCTGGGGTGCGTCTCTATTTATGTGCCATTCAATATGTCCCGCTACCCGATTGCTACTTCACGGTCCTTCATCACGAACCAATCTGGGCTCTAAAGCTCCTATTAATAGAATGTGCAAACTGTACAATAGTTTGAATAGTGGGTGTGACAAGGTGGATATTTTTCATTCGTTTCGATCCTTTCGTATTAAACTAATGAGGCTTTAGTACCACTCAGCAGCTCCATTGTAATTGTTTAATACTTTTTTCATCTCTATTTAATGTACGTATAGTTTTTAATCAACTTGAATTTAATATGTATACATATATGTATTTTTTCTTCACTATCTTATGTAATAATAATAATTAATAATCTAATGTAATAATAATTTTTTGTGTGAATTTTGCAATGAATTGATGGTTAATGATTATGTAATTAATTTAATTTTAAGGTTTTTGATCTGTTAATTGTTGTAGGAATGTTGTGTCACCTACAAGGGTGTGTGTATCGGACTGATACCAACTCTGTATTTTTTTTAAATAATATGTGTTAATGCATGCACTGCTGGTGTCCTTTTTTTTTTTTTTTTTGTTCCCCTGAGGAAAATGCATTAAGTTGCATACCCCGGCTGTGACGAGCCGGGGTTATGTGGGGCTCTCCTCCCCAGAAGGGGGAGGCCTACCCACTAAAAACCTCAGGGATGGCCTTCCTCAGGCATGTAGGGAGCCCTCGGGAACACCAAGCCACCTCCGGGAACCCCCAGCCTCCGCTTCCCTGCCTAGAGGGGAGCCCTCCTCGGGGGAGGCTACTACCTCCCCCGGTCTCCTCCACCGACGACGCCCCCCCGCCACGGAAGGGGCGTGGTCCATCCCGGGTCGCCGTAGCAGTCGCGACTTCCTCGCGCCCGCCGGCGACCCGCGGCGGCGCCGCAGCTGTGCTACCGAGCCCGGCGCCGCCTTCTTCGAGCGGGATCGGCCATCTCCCGACCCCGCTCGGCGGCCTCCTTCTGGAGCATCACTGCTTCACAGAAGGAGGCCACAGCCCTCCAACCTCCCTCGTCCGCCAGCATTGCCGCAATCAATGCCGGCGGAGACAGATCTCGGCGGATCTCTGCGACCAAGACTCGGCGCTCGGAGGCCCACGCGGGGCACTCCGCCAGCGTGTGCTGGGCAGAGTCGACACAGATACTCACCGAAGCAGCCGTGCCCGGTGAGTATCTGAGTCAATCGGTAGGTGACCTCCTCCTTCCCGTGGAGCCAAGCTTCGAGGTGCGTACGTGGTGCGTGCGTGGTGCGTGCGTGGGGAGTACGGCACCGACGGCCCGCTGGCGCGCGCAGATCCGTAATTCGAGCTGCGCACGCCAGGCACTGCTGGTGTCCTAAATAATAAATAAAAATGAATAATAAACAATTTCATACGCCAATGCCAACTCTGAGTATCTTTGAATAGTTGAAAGTTGAGTTTTAAATTAATGTTTATAGTGTATCAAATCGAATGTTTTGATATAATGCTTAATGTTCCACTATTATTATTCATTTAAAGTTCTATGAAAATGTAAGTAAGATTAATTCTTAAAATTAATAATACTCCACGCATTCGCTTAAAAATACGCGTGGAGGAATCGTTGAAACTGTATCCCCGCGCACGCCTTTTAAAGGATGGTGTCTTATTAATTAATCGTCATAACTTATTAATTAATTTATTTCGGATTTTGCCTTATTATTTTTATTTGTATGTTTATAATAATGTATTTTTTTAAGTAAGTTAGATAATGTTAGTAATAAAATAGTCTAAATTTAATTTTAATTATTCTATTTTATGTGCCCAATGACTGTCTCAGTTCAGTGTTTTTGTAAGAGTCAGGACGAGCAGTAATTGCCCGCAAAACACTGTTTCTTTTATTGCTCTTGCGTTGCAATAGGGACGACCACTTTTTGGGCATAACTGCATGGAATCTCGTGCATCCGCGAACCCGTGTAGTGCACTGCAGGCCGCTCGAGTAAAACTTATAATCCAACTTTAAATTTAATCATTTTCCCGAGAATTTCTTACACATAGTAGTTTCGTCCAAAAGTATTATTGCAGCTATTTCTGATTAATAATACAAAACTATTAATTTTGATACCCATTTCAGCGTGAATATAAAACACTGTATCGACAAGATATCTTAAAGTAGTTATAGATGCCTTTTAAATCTTTCTGAAAGCGGTTATAAAATCATTTTTCAAAAACAATTAAGGAGTTTGACTGTATCTGTGATATTTAAGAATATGTGTTAGAAATTTTCATTTTATTTTATTATTCACGCCACTGAATTCAATAAATACCTAAGAAATTCATTCAGAAGGAAAGTATAAGAGAAATATAAAAGTCATTAGCCATTAAAACTGTATGTTATCACTTTTGGTTTTATATAACTGACTTGTACAGTACGCCATGGTACACCTTGGATCTCTGTATCTAATCGACAACTCAAAAGCATTGTACCTTTGTGGGATTTACAGATAATTAAAAAAATGTGGTTAGATTATAGATAATTTATCAGGCAGGCGATAAGAATTTATTTATTTATTTGCTATCACACAAGCAAGCAGGTGATACAGTTCAGTTTAGTATATCGTCCCAAAGAGGCATAGCAAATTAAGCATAGTACATTATTACATTTACCCGATTTAGCTAATATTTACATAATAACAACACTTCAATGACTATTCGATAATATATATTTAAGATATATATGATTTAAAAATCGTCCATAGATTAAAAAGAGCCGGAGGCAATTCTTTTCCAAATACCTTATATAGAAAGGTATATTCCGAAATGATAACTAAAAAGTGTGAATATTCTCCATCATTAAAGGTTGGGCTCAGTTCTTATAGTGTTGAAGAAAACGGAACTCGGCAGGTTGTAGCGTATTGACTATATCATAATATAGTCGACGTAAAGATATGTTGCAAGTGAGAGTGACCACGAACCGGCTTGACTCGCGCGCCAGATGGAGGTTGCGGTCTTTATGTAAACAACAATAAGATATATATGTAATGTTTAAATTCCGAGATTCGAACCCAGGACCTCAGAGATAGCGACACTTGAAACCGGTATACTGATCAACAACTACGGAGGTCGTCGAAAAATTTTAATCAAATTTATTTTATATAAAAATGTTGCACTCGCAAACGTTGTCCTACCATATAAATTATTGATCAGTTATCAAGCGGGATGAAAACTATTAAATTACTTAAGACCGCTATTAAGAAACAGGGGTTGGTGATAGAATGGTAAAAATTTTGCGTTGTATTTTTATAATCACTTTAAAAGAAGAGTTAAGGATGTGAAAAATACAAAATAGTCGATTCTCAGACCTGAATATGCACATAAAATTTTATAAAAATCGATCTAACATTGTGACCTGAGAATTTTATATAAAAAATTAGTATAAAATGTGTATGTGCTAATAATATGATATAGATCTTTTTCGTATTTCTCATGCGCAGTCGGTGAAAGTGCCCGGTCAATAACAATGACGGATCATCGTACTATCTGCAAATAACGTACAATGGACCAGATTGAGCACATAACGTTTTGAATACCTGTTATGATGATGCAGGTACGCAATCGTTGACGTAATCTGATGATTTCCAATAGAGATGTCATGATTATACCAGCTACTGAACTAGCTGAAGTTTGGCTACCACTTTTTTTATTTTTAAAGAAACGTTGCCTCACGTTCGGATTTTTATCCCGTGTGGTGGATGCAGTCACAAACATAAAAATCTCACAAGCAAACACCCAGATTGGAACAAGTTTTTGTTGGTCATACAAAATATCTACAATATCTACTCTTTGCGTAGTAGCCAAATTTTATAGATTAGATTAGAAACAATACAAACAAAATATTTGTCTCCGATAGTTCTCGTAACCGCGCCGCGTCTTCAACAATACCCTTGTTGACGCCTTTATATTAGGTACCTATGAAATTGCCGTTTTCCATGAAAAAATTTAACGATTTTTTTCATGTATTTTTTATTTGTATTAATCGAAGTAATCACCCATGCAATCAATGCATCTTTGCCAACGTAGTGGCAGTTTATTGATGCCCTTCTTAAAGAAATCAGCTGGATGGGAAGCAACAAATTCTTCAAAAGGCATTTTGTACTGCCTCTCGGGTATTGAATTTTTTTCCCGCCAAGAAGTTATCCAAATTCTGGAAAAAGTGGTAGTCTGTAGGCGCAAGGTCTGGTGAGTAGGGTGGATGACGGAGAAATTCCAACCCCAGGTCTTGCAACTTGGAGACCGTCTGTTGTGCAGTATGAGGTCGCGCGTTGTCGTGCAGGAGCAGTGGAGAAGAGCGATTGACCAATGCTGGTTGGAAATGTGCCAGCTTCTCCATCATTGTGTTCAATTCTTCACAGTATACATCTGCAGTAATGCTCATCCGTTCGGCAAGAAGCTGTGATGAATCACACCGGCGCTAGACCACCAAACAGTGACCATCACTTTTCTAGGGGTAAGTTTTCGTTTAGGGCATTGCTTAGGTGCTGAACCAGGATCCAACCACCTTGCTGAGCGCTTGCGGTTATCAAACAGAATCCATTTTTCATCGCAGGTAACAATGCGGTTCAAAATTCCTTCATTTGTGTGTCTGTTGAGCAGTGCAAGGCACGCGATCATTGAGTTCGTGGGGCACCCATTTGTCAAGTTTTTTACCTTGCCAATTTGACGCAAATGGACCAATATTGTTTTGAATGCTAACGGCGAAAGCTGCTAATTCAGCCGTAGATTGTGTATCACCAGCTTCCACAATCGTCTTTAATTCGTCATTGTCAACCAAAGTCTTCGGACGACCGCGAGGTTTATTTTTCAAGTCGAAATTCCCAGAACGGAAGAGAGCATACCATTACAGGTGGTGCGTTGGTTTGTAGTGTTAGCTCCGTAAACGTCGTTGATGTTGCGTGCCGCTTGTGCCGCGTTGCTGCCACGACGGAACTCATATTCCATAATTACTCGAATTTTTAACGTATCCATGATGGCGAAACAGATTGAAATGCGATGAAAATGTAACACTAATCAATAAAAATGACTAATTTTGGAAAAAGAATCCCATGTTTTTAAAACAAAATTAATTTGAAATTAGAATTCTTAGCCTAACAAAAACTATTTTGATTTGAAATGGCCAGTACTGCAGAACGGCAATTTCATAGGTAAATACCTATTATAAATTGACGTCATAGATATATTGAATATACCACGACTAGGATAAGACTTGGCCTTAAATTATCGAGAATGTTTACCGAGCCCACAGGAGACTGACAAATGCTATAAAATCGTACAAAGAAGCAACGAAGATCACGGCACAGCTTTTATCATTAATAATGGCGATTTTTTACTGTATGGGATATATCCTTTTGTCAGTTCCATTGGCGGATAAGTTATATAATATCGGTAAATATCTTCTATACAGTCATACGCCACGACACCACAATATTTTGGGATAAATGTATATTATATTTTTGTTTTGCTGTCTCAAGAACACTACATCTTTATATGATCTGTACCTTCGTATATTAAACCTACTACCTATTTTACAATTTTATTTTAAAACTACTCTGTAAATATATATAAACATGACCTGAAAATCCTCTTGGATATCACCGCAAACTAAATGCCACAGCGATTATGCCATACTTTAATTGATCGCGGCGGCTCGATTAGAATGATCTACTGACTAAAGACAGCTTGAGCCTTAACCATATGCGCCCTACGGCTTGAATTGAAAGATAATAATAAACTGTAACTGTTCTAAGTTTAAGTTATTATATCCTACGTTGTCAAGTAACTCAAAACAATTTTAATATACATAATTCTTTAAACCATCTTTCGAAAAGTAAACTCTATAAACCATGTTTTATCCATAACTTGAGCTGCCGTATAATAAAAAAAAGTGAAGTGAAATATTTATGTTATACTAGCGGACCCGACAGACTTCGTCCTGTCAAAAAGATTTGTACAGTGGCAGTTTTTTGTTCCTAATTATTTTATAGATAATGTCGCATAGCCAACCAAATCGCAAAAAAAGTCTAAATGACCTTTTACATTTTGTGGCTATTCAATTTTGGAACGTGACATTAAATCCTCCAACGATGTATTCTGTGCTCCAACGCACGCACGCACACTGTTTTGATAGATATGATTGAATTTCAACTATATGTAGCGTCAATAAAGCGCAAATTGACTCTTTGATGTTAGGAACACACCTTCATTGCTTAGACAACAGTGAGTGCTTGCAATATGAACTTTATACAGTAACAATAAAGCTCAACTCGACTGTATGTTTTAGTTAGAAAACGTTTGCATGGGAAAATAAAAGGGCTGTTTTTAGAGTTTTTCCGATAATTATTAAAATTTTTAAAAACCATCCTTGAACTTCAACGAACATTTTAAAAAAGAATTGGCCAAATTTGCCCAGGCGTTGTTGAATTATGCGCTTACCAACACATTATGCGATTCATTTTTATATATAAGATTCCGCAGTGCAAAGCCGCCCTTATAGATGTGAAACTGACATTTATATTTTGTAGCTATAAAACTAATATCCCATGTCTTGAATTTTAGGTTTAAAAAACTGCGCGCGTTGAACGTTGAAATATTGACGGGGTTATTCAAGCGTAACCTATAACTATAGTTTTTTACTAATAGTTATCGTAGTTGAAGTATACATTCTGAAATTACATTGGCAAGGGTTGTCAAGGTATTGTACCTTATTTAGAATAGTTAAGTTAACTTCGTTCGTCTATGTAATTGTTGCGAATGTGAAAATATTTTATCAATATTATTTATATGCGGTTTCGAGCCATAATGTACGTTATTTTAAAGTCACCAGTTAATTGTGCAACTAAATACCATACGTATGCAATATACTCTTCTTTGACGACTCCGTAGTGGAGTGTTCAGTACAATGGTCCAAGGTGTTGCCATCTCTAAGGTCCCGAGTTCGACTCCCAGTGGAGACAGATATTTGTGTTATGAATGATCGCAGTATGTGTGTGTACCTTATGCTTTTACAGAGCTTACTTTGGGCTAGGTTAATTGGTGTAAGTGATTGAAATATTAATTAATTTATTTTTTACTTCCGCACGAAATATTAAATTGTAATAATAAAAAATCTCGTGTAAATAGAGTTAAAAGTTCCTTGACAGACATTACTTACTTATAGGTATTAATGTCTTCAATTATTAAATTTAATAAGAATTCTCACTCGGTCACTCATGCACTCAAGTAGTTTGAGAACTTATGTGTAATATGTATGGATTACTTACAGGTCAATTGTAGGTCAATAGTTTTGTTGGCATTCTGAGTAGGATTCCCTGTAAATTAAATGTGCACCAGCAGCGCCGAAGAACATCCTCAATAGTCTCCTCCGACCCAATAAACAAAACAACAGCTTCCTCAAAAGATCTCCACACCATTCGATCCTTGATCTTTCTTTGATCTTCACGAACACCTTGGGGAGTCCTTTACATTTCGCTTTTACTCTTCAACGGCCATTATTTCATTGTGCCATTTTATTTCATTTTAAGTTTATTGTGCCTTACCCTCTAACACCTAATGTTCGCAATACATCTGGCTATGTCGGTCTCCAGTTCTTCTGAAGGTAAATAACAAGTTTAAGTTATAATTACAGAGAGACTAGACAAAACTCGACTACAAACGATACAGCTAGTAACGTGCATCTCTGATCCAATATGCACGCGAAATTCTTGCAAACCTAAAAGTACCTCAAAAAGCACACACAGTATTCATAGAAAATATATGCAAAGATTCGGTCGACATACTAGATGTACATCGTAGGCTTATTATGCAACTCAGTAACCAGTCGCGACCCCGTCGCTGTTGCTCGTTGTGACATTTGCACACCAACTATCGCCTGTTCGCTTGCCACATACTTTGAAAGAGAGGAAGAAGACGAGCAGTGGTTGATGTGCAACTACATTACGACGCGAACTTGACTGGTTGCTAAGATACATAATAAGCCTACCACTCTACCTACCAGTACAGTAGTTTATCGGGTCGCTTCTTTCTACTTGTCAATACAGGGCGAACATAAGTATGCTGATGTTGCTTTGATCCTTACTAGTTTACATAATCTGGCGACTCTGTTCAGTCATGCGGATATCCTTGAAGTGACGTCAACTTGTAAGTCAGAAGACAACTGAAAGACCATTCATAGTTCTCGCTTACGCCAAATGAGTCGAGGAAATGCTATCTGTTAGTTGTTACCCATAGGCCATATTCGCACTTCGGCAGTTATGCGAAAAGTATCGTCGTGCGAATCGAAACCTGCATATGGTGTTCGTTGACCTAGAAAAGGCATACGATAGAGTACCCCGAGAGGTTCTATGGTGGGCTTTGAATGTGAAAAGAGTGCCTTGGAAGTATGTAGAGCTTGTTAGAAGTATGTATGAAAGAGCGAGTACACAAGTCAGGTCTGAAGCCGGAGTAACTGAAAAGTTCAATGTGGCCGTCGGCTTGCACCAGGGGTCGGCTTTGAGCCCGTATCTGTTTCTCCTTGTTATGGATGCTCTTACAGCTGATATACAAGGAGAGGCACCCTGGTGTATGTTGTTCGCCGATGACATTGTTCTTGTCGGAGAAAATGTATCCGAGGTCCAGAGCAGGCTGGAGGAGTGGCAGAGAAAGCTGGTAAATGTCGGTTTACGTGTGAGCAGAACGAAAACCGAACACTTGTTCTGCCCATTCGGTGAGGCATCCAGTTTCGCGAACATTGCCTTAAGCGGCGAAACTCTTCCGGTTTGTTCCGATTTCCGGTACCTTGGATCATTATTCCAAAACGATGGCGATATTGACCGTGCTGTAAGGAATAGAATAACTGCGGGATGGATGAAATGGCGACAGGTCTCTGGAGTTGTATGCGACCCAAGACTGCCCCTTAAGCTTAAGGGGAAAGTTTATAAAGCAGTCGTTAGACCTGTCCTTATGTATGGATCTGAATGTTGGCGTTGCCCAACGAAGCGAAGGACGAAAGGAAACTGCACGCTTCAGAGATGCGAATGTTGCGATGGATGTGTGGGGTTACAAGAATGGACAAGATCAAGAATGAGAATATAAGAGGAAGTTTGAAAGTAGCGCCAGTGACTGAGAAGGTAAGGAGCAGTAGGTTAGGTTTGGGCATGTAATGAGGAGGGATGAAAGCCATATAACAAGAAGAATGATGGATATGAATATAGATGGACCTAGAATGAGAGGTAGACAAAGAAAGCGATGGATTGAATGTGTGAATTCTGATATGAGAGTAAAGGAAGTCGATGTTGAGCTGACGAGTGATAGAGGAGAATGGAAGAGGAAAACATGTTGTGCCGACCCTACTTAAGGTGGGAAAACGGCAGGAAGAAGAAGAAGAAGTTGTTACCCATAGGCTTATGAAAAATAAAAAATAAAGGACATATACCAATCAATCTAGTCTCTTGAATTCCGGTAAAAGTTCTTGTTCTTTTATAAATGCTATTTTCAAAGACATTGCGTTCTTGTGTCGCTGTCGTCAATAGCGGCGATCGCCCTCAACCTATGCATAACAAAGTCCGTATATTTATCCGCAAATAAATTGGCGGTCCTAGTTCGTCGCTGACATAATGAGAAGTGATCGTGGTTAGTCTCGGAGCAAGGTCGCGACAGAGCACTGGACACGGCCCAGTTTGCCACAAGCACCACGCTTACTGCTCATGCTGTGTGATGTGATGTGATTAATACTGATACAGGGCGAGCATACAAAAAAATACTTATCACAGTCTATATCAAATAACATCAACAAACTGGTCTAAAACAAGAACATATTTGTCGAGAATAATGGGCAAGTAATTTGGAGAATCAAAATTGTTAGACATTCCTTTTAAATGCCAACATTATAATAAAAATGTTGATTTCAGAAACTATTTCTATCGCTTGTGCTGAGTGATTGAAACAGTTTCTCAATTCGGATACGAAGTATAATTAATATCATTGTTTGTCATATAATCAAATTTTTATAAAATATTTTTATTATATTATACCGCCAACGAAACTACGTAAACCAAAAAATCGTAATCAATTCAGACAGTCAGGCAGCTTTACTAGCAATAAACAATATCACACTTAAATCAAAGCTAGTAAAAGACTGTGTGAAAAAACTCAATGACCTGGGAGAAAAGAACAAAATCACTCTCAAATGGGTGCCAGGTCATTCTGGAATAACCGGCAATGAGAAGGCCGATGAACTAGCCAGGGCTGGGGCTCAAGGAATACAGTTCGGCCCAGAGCCTATCTGTGGTATTTCAAAGAACCAGGCCATGCAATACCTAAAAACTCGCCTTCTTAACGAGGCGAAAGCAGACTGGCACAGTACGTCCAGGATGACACACTCAAAAGCACTAATCGAACCATACTCTCGCAAACGCACTGACGAGCTATTAAAGCTTAACAGGAGTAACTTGAGCGTGATGGTTAGGGCTTTGACGGTCACTGCAAGTTGAATAGACACCTTTACAACATGAAACTAAAGGACACTGACATATGCAGAGTCTGCGAACAAGAGCGTGAAACACCAATTCACCTCTTGTGCTACTGTGAACCGCTGATTCACAAAAGAAACAGACACCTGGGGAAACACATCCTTGACCCAGATGAAATAAAAACAATCCGAACTGGGAACATCCTATCTTTCTTGGTCAGTGCCCAGTTAAGGGAGCTACTGTAGGGCCTACATAGAACCTACATAGGAGGCTGGTCACAATAGATCTTAATAGGTCGCAGTGATGCATATCAGCCCCGACTTACACACGAAATAGATATTATACAAAGCACGAATCATCCATAGAAATTTCACGAGAAATTACATTGTAGAAACGAATATAAAGACCTCCAAAATTAAATTTTTTTGAAACTTAATATTTGCTAAAGTTATCAATTTCCCCCCTTTAAACTAGAAAAATCGAAACGTTTCGTTTATCTTTGCATCCTTTTCTTGTCGCTGAATGGTCAAATGTAGAATTTGTTTTACTATACATTAAATAGATGAAATAACGCATAAATCTGAACGTATTTACACATGCACTACGAAATGCGTCGATATTGTGAGCGAAGTAAGGACAGTGTAATATTATGTACTGTCTTGTGTACTTCAAGGTTGATAAGGATGTGCGGTATTTGCAAATGTACGATCTGCGCAAGAGTGTGACCTTCAATCTATGGTTAGCCCAATCATGAATCTCATTTCACGATGGTGCCATCAAACGCACAGCCTTGCTTTAAGTGTCAATGGTTGCGCACTTTGCATTATCATTCTAACAACCCTACTGCCGACCTTATTGTGTTGACATGAGGAGACCTATTTTTGAATTACGAATGCGACTTAGAAATGACCGATGTGACACTGATTTTCAATAATTCTTATTTTTGAATATCACTGATGTGACTACCTTAGTCACAGGTGTGATTTCTTTACGAGTGCCCACACCCACTCGTAATCAAGTCATACTTGTAAAAATGTTATCTGTGTTTTGTTTGATTTTTCAGTCTATATATATATATGTATATAATAACCGCAATGGTTAAGCCGGCAATAACCGGCAGCGGTACATTCTGCGTGGAACCGAACTTTTACATTTATGTGTGTACTTTGTCTATGTTGGCAGCTCTGCGATCGACTTTCAAAAATTGGATGTTTAGGAATCCGTGACCTCAAAGTCACCGCTGACTATTTAGTCAGCGGTGATTTCGAAGTCGCATTCGTAATTCAAAAATAGGTCTCCAGCCCTCCATTTTGTAGCTATGGTAGAACTACCGTATTACATTAATATTTATTTTTACTAACAGACATTAAAGCGACAGTGATTGGCAAGACGGAAGATTTATAAGATTTATAAGATAGTTATCTTTCCGCACATAAGTATAAACTTATAATGAAATATCTTTGGCTGTTTATTTTTATTTCTCCTGCTTAAATATAGTTCTTTTGAAGATAAATTAAATTTTCTTAAATATACTGATCTGCTAAGATCAATATATTGATTTCTTCGAATAAGTCGTGGAGATATTCGGTTGGTTTTAATTTAGATATAGCACGAATCGCTCTTATTTGTGGTATAAACATACTTTCTAAATATATTCGCAAGATCGGTAAATGATTGCTAGTTACATCGTAGTTGAAGAACAGGAAATTGATTTATCTATATGTGATATAACAACATTGTAACTAAAGCTATCGCGATGAATGATGAAATAGTTCACTATAACATAACATTGTTAACTTTTTTTGGCTATTTACTTATACAACACGACATTGATATTCGGCAAGAACCAACAAATGATATTGTGTCAACCTTGTCACGTCTTAGAATAAAAACAAGCTTTATTCCCCGAGAACAGACAGCACGTGTATTACAACCAAGTAAATAAATATGGTAGACTTTTTCTGATGTCAATAGACAATATCTATTCCTACCACGTGTACTAATTTAATTTAGCAATCAAATTTAACAATAATTTGTTATTATCTCTTATCTACATTCAGCAAAATGTCAGGTTTTACATTTTTACTACGAAAACGACCGATATTACACGTGTGATATCAGAGCTGTCTTAAAATCAAATTGTAAAATTCGACGTATTCAAATCAAATCAAAATCAAAATAATAATTATTCAACATAGACCTTTACATGCACTTATTGACGTCAACAAACAAAACAAAAAAAAAGCTTAAATAAAAAAAAACAAAAACCTTGTCCGTACGTACGAATAAGGAAAAAAAAAGAAAAAATATATTGACTCGACACCTGTTCGGAAATTGGGAGAGCCTTCTCGAGAAGAACAGGCAAGAAACTCTGAAGGTCTATTTTTTATCTCCTCTTTTCAATGTTAATAATTATAATAATATAATATAAAAATACAATATAGTATAAGATACAATCATACCTAATACGATTACAGTCGTATGTATGTTTACATACACATATAAAATAATACAACATTATAAATAATGTTGTTACCAAACATGGCTCTATGAATAGTGTATTGATTAGGTTACTTAAATCTTAAGAATGGCTGAACTAATTTAACTTTTACTTAGTACCCGTACTAACCAGCTAGTTGGAAATGATCGAAATATTTTTATACCACTACGTCTTACGTCTTACTTAGTATTTATATGAAAATATAGCAGATGACAGGCAAAAGATATGATTTACGATTATTCATGTTATAATAGATAAGTGTTATTATGCAACCAGGAACTAATAATAAAGTTACGAAGGCCAGTGGAGTTGAAAAAAATTGATTTAGTCTGTATAATTTTACGACAGTGTTTGGTTATTGATGTTTGAAAATTAAATTAAAGTTATTTTTCGTTGTTAATTTATTGTCGAATGATTTTTATAAATCGATGGCGTAGTTTTAATAATCTTGGACCAATTAGATAATATATTGAAGGAAGACCAGGTCAAAAGTCCCCGTAACCGGCGAGCGTGCATGAAAGTTTAATGAAACTCGAAGAAGCTAGGATAGTATGTTCTGATCGTACTCGTAGCAAGTGGAAAACCTTTGCTTATTCGAAGAAATTTATTTTATTAAGTAGGTTTCTTAAGTAACTTTAGTAAGTAAAGAATTTTATTAATGTACTAGCTGTGCCAGCGACTTCGTCCGCGTGGAATAGTTATTTTGAGCATCATATTTATTTTTGCAAACAACCACCTCAGCTGTTACCCGATCTTGACAACGCGACATATCCAAATTTGATCACCATAAAAACGATTCTAGTTAGTTAACGTTAAAAAATAGACATATACTGTCGCGGACATTTTTTTAGATCATTTTAAGAGGAATAATTCTTTCATACATATTTTTTTGGTATCTAGAACCGTTTTCGCAGCCCACGCAACGGAAGCCCTCAAAGATGAATCATTTTCACCGTTTTTTCCACATTTTCCATTATTTCTTCGCTCCTATTAGTCGCAGCGTGATGTTATGTAGCCTAAAGCCTTCCTCGATTAATGGGCTATTCAATAAAAAAAATAATTTTTCAATTCGAACCAGGAGTTCTAGAGATTAGCGCGTTCAAACAAACAAACTCTTCAGCTTTATAATATTAGTATAGATTATATAGGAGTCGGGGAGGCGGGACGTCGTGCAGCCCGCTTGTGTCGCAAACGGTTCAAGCCAAATCCGACTTTCGGCGCTACAGGCTACGGCGCTGAATCCACTGTGTGTTCGCGGTTCTACAGAATAACGTCAATGAATAAAACTGAAAAAATTAAGTTTTTTTTTTCTACGTATTTTTCCAGGATAAAAAGTATCCTATTTTATGCCCAGGATAATAAGGTATAATTATACCAAGTTTCATCGAAATCGAACCGTTAGTTTTTACGTGATGCCTGAACATACAGACAGACAGACAGACAGACAGACAAAAATTTTACTGATTGCATTTTTGGGATCACTAACGATCCTTATCACCCTTTGCTAGTAATTTTTTAAATATATTTAATGTACAGAATTAACTTCTCTACAGATTTATTATAAGTATAGATTCTCGAAAATTTCAATCAACTATTTTCATTAACAGATATGGTACCAGAGCCTGTAGATGTCTTTTAGAAAACTCACCTCATAAAAGTATAGCTTTTACTGGCAGTTTCCGCTACCTAGCTACCAAATGCTGGAACAATTTACCTCCACCCTTGAGACAACTGACTTCGAGATCTTTGTTTAAGAAGCATATAAAATTGTATCTTTTAAACAAACAGCATTTGGGTATTCCAAGGAGATACTTGGTGACGGATTTTGCCATTTGAACATAAGAGGCGAGAAGATTAAATGAATTAAATATATAGTTATAATCACCAAATCATTCCAAACAACATTATATATTTATTATTATTATTATTATTACTTTTTCTTTTAATCTTATTTACTTATGTACTATGACAATGTTAATTGTTTATTTATGTTAGTATATTTATATCCACACACTTATATAATATATACATCCTTATATAAATTCATGTATTTTCTTTTACATTCATTAATTTTGTGCACATGAAACCCTCAGGTTGTAGCAGAATACCAGTGCTTTGCTCACATCCGTATGTGGGCAATCCCAGTCACTGAGCTACGACCTATTTACACTTCTGCAGTACACACAACTTAGTTTATAGTTTGCATTTATTTAGTTATTGTTAAGTTTTAGCTTAGTCTAATTTAAGTTTGCCCGTGTAACTATGTTTGTGTGTGATGAAGATATGTAAATAAAGAGTTTATCTATCTATCTATCTATCTATCTATCTATCTATCTATCTAACTAGTTTTTATTGATATGCTCTTCGAGTATTCTATAGAACGTAAAATTATAAATTTATTTATTTAAAATTATTACTGTGGGTATGCAAAGTTTTTTCAAAATTCTTTTTAATGGTAAACCTACTACAGTGGGCATTGACCGTATAAAACCGGTTTGCCTACTTAAAAATGAAGCACTAAATTCCACACCTCAACAGGATCCATCACGTTTAACTTCCGAAAATAGTACTCATATAAGGAAAACTCGGACCGGTAGGCAAGTTCGCTTTCCAGACTATTACCGCCCGTAGTGACGGTCTCTGGAGGGGAGTGATGTCGGTATACATTTAACATTATATAATATATTTTATAATAATATATAAAACAAATATTATTATAATAACTATATATTTATAAATACATATATATTTCGATATATAATATTTATTATATATTAAATAAATACATTTACATTATACGAACCCACATCAGCCTATAATTACAGTCATTTTTTCAAATCAAAATTAAATTCCTCAAACTAAATATAGTACAGTAGAATACTATTTGAAAGCTATAGTTTAAGTGCAGCTATCAAATAAGACGACACACTAGCGTATATATTCCTGCAATTGTTTACATTTGGAGTCCAAACGCCGGTAGATCAATGCCATCTCTCTCTCGGTATGCTTGCGTGACGCAGCATAAGTAGAGCGGCACGTGAACGTCTCTGCAAGGTTAGCCACATAACTTCTCTGATAACATGGCAAGATACCACTCTGTGACGATTTATGCAGATTTGTTGCATGAATTTATTAAGCTCTATGTAGAGCAGTATTACAAATTAATGTAGCAATTCCAGGTTAGTATGTTTTTGGAATGGTTCCATAGTTAATACTGTTTAAAAAAAATGTGTAGTTTTTTTAGGATGAGGAAGAGAAGTGTGCCAGGATCGTAGCAAGTGGAGAGTGGTGGTCTCTGCCTATCCCATTGGGAACAAGGCGTGACATATATGTATATGTATGACAGTATAGCTTTCTTTATATCTTTATATTTCGTCTCACATGATAATGAGGTAGAATACAGATTAAACTTAATCTAGATCAAGATTCATGATTTGAAGCTTTGATGATATCGTATTCTCATATATACTGATATCGTGATATTTTTTTTATTTCATGAGAGTAGCAAAAAGTCTGTGGATGCCTGCAACGGAAGCGCCATTCAAAGAACTATTTCATGTCTTGTTGAAAAACACCATACTGTTTTCCCTGGGGAATACCTTGGCATTCCATAATACAAAGTATTAACTCTGCATTGCTTAGTTTTCACTTAAGCTTGAAAATAATTCTGTATATCTACTACTCTCCAATTAAGTATCATTTCACATTTGAAATTTTTATGACAGCTTCAATACTTGATATTGTCTTTGCCTTATTTAATTTTCTCTTAAATCTCATAATTTATTTGAATCTCTATTTACGCAAAACCTACCACATCAAAGTGATTTAAGTAAATATTAAGAAATAACAGAAATATCATAGATAAGTTATGCTCAGACTGTCATTCACAGTTCACGCAACATCGATCAAACTTGATTTGGTTAATCCATTCAGAACGAAATCTTGCAAAATATTTATAAGTTAACTCAGCAATTCTGTAACTTAAGTCATGGTGATACAATTATGGCGGCCAGAATTTGCGACGGTCACAGATAATATAATTCATTTACGGTGACGGTCACACATAATGTACACACATGGAGTACTATAAAATTGATGGAATAAGATACAAATTCGTTTATTACAACAAAATCAGTTCTACTTTTCGTATTAGATTTTTCCATAGGAAAAATTTTCCTATGTTTTTTCTTGGGTTCCAAACTATCCCTATACCACATATTTTTAATAAATGATATAATAATAATAAATATTTAAATATTTGATAAATATTTGTTACACTTACACCAATTAGCCTAGCCCAAACTAAGCTCTATAAGGCTTGTGCTATGGGATCTAGGGTAACGGATAGACATACATATATTATACATATATAAATAATTTTTATTGAAATATATATCAACAACCATGACTAAGGTACAAATGCTCGCATTCATCACACAAACATCTGCCCCCACCGGGATTCGAACCAGGGACCTCAGAGATGGCGACACCTTGAAACCGGTGTATTATCCACTCGACTATGGAGGTCGTCATCGGTGTTTAAAGAAAATGTGTAGATTTTTTAGGATGAGGAGAAGTGTGCCAGGATCGTAGCAAGTGGAGAGTGGTGGTCTCTGCCTACCCCATTGGGAACAAGGCGTGACATATATGTATACATAGTATGTATGACAGTAAAGCTTTCTTTATATTTTTATATTTCGTCTCACATGATAATGAGGTAGAATACAGATTAAACTTAATCTAGATCAAGATTCATGATTTAAAGCTTTGATGATATCGTATTCTCATATATACTGATATCGTGATATTTTTTTTATTTCATGAGAGTAGCAAAAAGTCTGTGGATGCCTGCAACTCAAGCGCCCATTCAAAGAACTATTTCATGTCTTGTTGAAAAACACCATACTGTTTTCCCTGGGGAATACCTTGGCATTCCATAATACAAAGTATTACCTCTGCATTGCTTAGCTTTCACTTAAGCTTGAAAATAACTCTGTATATCTACTACTCTCCAATTAAGTATCATTTCACATTTGAAATTTTTATGACAGCTTCAATACTTGATATTGTCTTTGCCTTATTTAATTTTCTCTTGAATCTCATAATTTATTTGAATCTCTATTTACGCAAAACCTACCACATCAAAGTGATTTAAGTAAATATTAAGAAATAACAGAAATAGATAAGTTATGCTCAGACTGTCATTCACAGTTCACGCAACATCGATCAAACTTGATTTGGTTAATCCATTCAGAACGAAATCTTGCAAAATATTTATAAGTTAACTCAGCAATTCTGTAACTTAAGTCATGGTGATACAATTATGGCGGCCAGAATTTGCGACGGTCACAGATAATATAATACATTTACGGTGACGGTCACACATAACGTACACACATGGAGTACTATAAAATTGATGGAATAAGATACAAATTAGTTTATTACAACAAAATCAGTTCTACTTTTCGTATTGGATTTTTCCATAGGAAAAATTTCCTATGTTTTTTCTTGGGTTCCAAACTATCCCTATACCACATATTTTTAAAACTGGTTCAACCGATTTGATGTGAAAATATAACAGACAGACAAAATCCTTTCACATATTTAATATTAAAAGTAATATAATATTGCAAGAGAATTCATACATCACATATAATATAAAGTATACTAGCTTAGTTGAATTTCTTCCCAAGTGTATGTAGGATGCCTCACGACGTTTTCATTCACCATAAAAGCGGCGTCACATTTTTATTACAAAAACAAACGCGTGACATAAGAACTGTCTCAAGGTCAACGTAAAAGTATACCAGAGATATTAAAAATAAACAATAACTTAAGAATTACGAGTACATAAGCTTATACGAAAGGAATATATAAGGAAATGACTACACCCATTTGAAAATTGGTACGACCTTCCAAAGAAGAACAGGCAAAAAATTTAAGATCTATTTGTTAACTCCGTTTTTGAATCCTTATTACCTCTTTTGAATCATGTTGTAATATAATATAGTCACAGCAATTTAAATATAGAAATGAATACTGTAATAAAATAGTTGTGTTGTCATTATAAGATTAAATACGAGTAAATGTCAGATTACAATAATGACACGACACTACCTCCCGACGACACGACCGGTCAGTGACTAAAACTCAGGATTATCGAGAATCTCAAAAGTTACATCTCAAAGTAGGGATGTGCTTATGCAAATACAATAAACATAAGACTACACACGTTAAGCCCGCATTTAACGTTTTAAAGATTTAATCTTGACATATTAATACGATCTCTTTGTTTCTGTTTCAATGGAAAAAGGAATATACTTGGCGAAAGCATGAGAATTAATGCATTAAGCTTATAATTAACTATGTCTATTAGATGTCTACAGCTTGGTTTTTAGGTACGCCATTGAATAGAAACGTTAGATTAACAGTGAGTTTAAATTCTTGGTTGTACATGAAGATTAGAAGCTAAAAATGAAAGATTTGATTATATTATTGTTACTGGATGTCGTGTTCTTGAATAGCCTTAAAAATGTTATAAGCGTTTCTATTAAAATGATTAAAATATACACACTTATATTAGTACTTTAATAAATCTATATTAGAAATAAACATAAAAAAGCGATCAATTGACTAAAATTAAATATAAATGTAATTCTAAAAATAAACCAATCCTAGAAACTATAGATATATAATTCTAAACTTATCTAAATACAAAAACAATAATAAAAAGAAACCCAGTTATAAACAGTAAACCCCGTTTAGTAAGACAGTTTACTTCATTGGATCCCATTATGCTGGCGGCATGAAAATCAAAAATTGAAAATCATTTCATTAAATGATTAATGAAATGATAGATACAATTTCTAAAATGTTATAACAAATAGAAAAAAAATTATTAACCACAACAGTAACTATTATCATTAAAACTGTTGATTGAAGAATGATTTTTTCAGCTCCATTGCTGTTGTGATTTGGTTCTGTTAGCCGTTCTAATTGTATTCTTGTCCTCCTCATTCTATAGCACATTTGCATTGAACATACTGGAATTGCTATCTATTGATTATAAGATTTTAGAAATTTTATCTATATCATACTCGTGAATTACTTCTATTATATAATAATATTCATCATAAGATGAATATTATTATATAATATTGTAGAAGTAATTCACGAGTAAGTAAAAATGTAAGTATAATAATAGTATATTAATAATAATAATGTAGACATATTTATAAAAATATCCCAAAATTATACTTATATTTTTATTTTATATATTGACAGTTGAAGAATGCAAAATATAATATAAACACTTAAAATAGTCTGACTATAACCTTGGTCTTTTCTTTTTTTTTCCCCCTGAGGAAAATGCATTAAGTTGCACACCCCGGCTGTGGCGAGCCGGCGGTTATGTGGGGCTCTCCTCCCCAGAAGGGGGACGCCTACCCAATAAAAACCTCAGGGATGGCCTTCCTCAAGCATGTAGGGAGCCTCCGGGAACGTCAAGCTACTTCCGGGAACCCCCAGTCTCCGCTCCCCCGCCGATACAGGGGAGCCCTACTCGGGGGAGGCTACAATACCTCCCCGATCTTCATTACCGACGAGCCCCCCGGCCATGGAAGGGGCGTGGTCCCTCTCGGGTCGCCGTATCCGCGGGCGCGGGCATATCCTCGCGCCCGCCAACGACCCGCGGCGGCGCCGCAGCTATGCTACCGAGTCCGGCGCCGCCTCCTTCGAGCGGGATCGGCCATCTCCCGACCCCGGCTCCGTCTGGAGCATCACTGCTTCACAGAAAGAGGCCACAGCCCTCCAACCTTCCTTGCCGCAATCAATGCCGGCGGAGACAGATCTCGCCTGATCTCTGCGACCAAGACTCGGCGCTCGGAGGCACACGCGGGGCACTCCGCCAGCGTCATACATTATTTGAGTATCATACAATATACGACAAAAAATTCTAAAAAACGTAATTTTATGTCTAGTTTAAGGTGACAGATTAGTATCAAGATGTGCAGCGTATGAACTTTATTTTTATCTTAGTAACAAATGTGTTATTATTATTTTGCGAGACCTCGTTGTATAGAGAACAAATACGATTAATTGGATTATAAAAATATGTGTTATTACGTAATAAAATACTAGTAAACTAAATTAAAAAAGGCCCCTTGGCATTGCACCCAAGAAACTAGAAGCTTTTCCTTGCTGCATCAAATACCTTGAGCGCGGAAACTGTCAGCTTTGATATAACCTTGAAGAAGTTTAGAGCACTTGAGTCTTACGGACCAAGGATCTTGAATTTTGCTATTCTTTAACATGATCATCCAATTGTCTTTACAAAATCAGCACCAAAATCCTTATACCCAACTTAATCACTGTTACAATGAATGAGTTCTGTATAACAACAAACCAATATTGTATGTCAGTTAGTATTTCAATAAGAATACGATCGTTAGCCACTCGTGCGTACGCGGACGGAAAGTGAAACGGACTTTCGTCTTAAGAATGCTGCGCCTCAACCGGGAACAGAACCGGTGCTTGCGTAACACCCGCTCCTCCAGTCTGGATGTATCGTACATTACTAAAGATGAGTGCATACCAGAAAAATGTGCAGGCACGATTAATCTATACTAATATTATAAAGAAGTAAAGTTTGTGTGTTTGTATATTTGTTAAATTGTAAGGGGTAATCTCAGGATCTACTGAACCGATTTTAAAAATTCTTTCAGCAATAGAAGGCCACGTTATTGCTGAGTGTCATAGGTTATATAAAAAACCGAAAAATAAAAAGGTTTTTACGTGGTAGTCCGTTTTGCAAAGTGAATCGGAGAAAAAAACAGGCAGCGGACGGCGCGCGATGGTTTCGGGTTTAATTCGGATCGCGTTCGTGCTCGCTTCGGGGATTATTAATATTATGCCGAACGAAAGTGGGCACGGGTCAGCTAGTATATAATAAAGTTAAATGGACCTATTAGTCTAGCCCAGAGTGAGCACTGTACACTGTATATAGCTATACATATACAATGACATATACATAACAATACATATATTTATAAATATGTAGATTAACAGCCATAAATATGTACAGAAAAACGATAGACATATTGATATTGTTTTTAAATTTTAAACAAGGGATTAAAAACAGTTCCTCCTTAAAAAAGGAATCATGATTTACCTTCTGGGGAACATGCCATTTATTAATGTGGTAATTAAAAAAAAATTAGAACTTAATTTTTTTTTAAAGGGGCTTTTATGATACTTGAATAATCACTATAACTATCCAAACTATTCAACTTATATTGTATTACAGTTTAGTATTACATGTTTTTCTGAACCCACCTTTAAACACAGCATTATTAAAACGACAACAGCCTCATATCCTGTACAGCATAGGACTATCCAGTTTAACTATTTACTACTGGTACATTTGGTATCGGTACATTCTCGACTGGTTTTCGCTCTTCCTGCATCTTCGCTTAATGTTATTCAGCTGACCAACTTTGTAGTTTTATTATAAATGCAAATTTATACATAGTCCGTTTATAGCACTAGTTTTTTTAAACCTCTATATTGACAAACGAGCAGACTGCTCTACTGATAGTAATTGATTATAGTAACCTATAATATATTGGGTGCTAAAATCTAAATCAAAATCAAAAAACTATTCTTCGTAATCGTCATAATCGATGTTCGTCTCATTATCGATATCATTTCAGAATAGATTGTCAACGTATGGGGATGATTACAGCTGACGGAATCATTTTCATACAATCCACCCTGTCGAGAAGAATACGAATATCACGAAATTTTCTAATACTTTTTAGTTTACTTATTAGATTTGGTAATTGACTACTATGGCAGGTCAAGTATTTTTTTGCAAGTTATTACTTATGTCATATTTCATAAATACACATGCAATAATGTTGCTTTTAAATAAAATTAGTCATCTTGATCATTTTTCTTGTAAAAGCTCACCGATGGTCATTGATTACCTATAAAAGGTAGAGGTAAAATTTAGAATATAAGAATCTAGTCATTCTATATGACGTTGACTATACTGTTAAAATATTTCAGCCCAAACGCAACTGAAACGCTGCTTTTACCCTACCAATCCTACTACGCTTGAAAACGATGACTGAACGACGAACGCCGGAACCAAGATGAGGGTATATATTTTGCATATTGTCCAAATATATGTTTTATGTATTATTCTATTAAATATCAAATTTCGCAATAATAAAACCTATAAACTCAGCAACATGAACGTATATAACAGTCAAACCAAATGTTTACATAAGTCGATATAACAATAATTGTATGTTATTACTCGCCATAATGCAATTGTAATAATGTTCAGAGAGCAAAGTTATGCTCCCAGAAGTAGGTAATTTTGCGTGAAAGTTGGGGAGTTACAACTTTTGGCCTGTGAATCCAAATGGAATCCAACTTATTACGTTTTCCCAATTAAATACAATTAGGTAAAAAAAATCGTGCAATAACGCTAGCCAAATTATTAACATGTTACATTTTTACTTCATTATTATAGTGAATCATTGCGGTGATGAATTGTGTTATGACTGTGGATGGTCGTAGGATCTGAATTTACTGCAATCACGTCTCTAGATCAACATGTAGAATGGATGGATGTAACATGACTAATGACAGAAATTTATAAGACTATTAAGATAAGAAACTTATAAGAAATTTATTTAATAAAGCCAGTTATTAAGTGATGTCATATATGAATCTACTTGCATCAAATAATACTTTGATAAAACAAATAATACTGAACAAACTATACTCTAATACTGAACAAATAGTACTTTAATACTGAAAATATAGTACATTAATACTGAACAAATAGTACTTTAATACTGAACAAATAATACTTTAATATTGAACAAATAGTACTTTAATACTAAACAAATAGTGCTTTAATACTGAACAAATAGTACTTTAATATTCAACAAATAATACTTTAATATTGCACAAATAGTACTTTAATACTAAACAAATAGTGCTTTAATACTGAACAAATAGTACTTTAATTCTGAACATATAGTACTTTAATACTGAACAAATAGTACTTTAATACTGAAGAAATAATACTTTAATATTGAACAAATAATATTTTAATATTGAACAAACAGTACTTTAATACTAAACAAATAGTGCTTTAATACTGAACAAATAGTACTTTAATTCTGAACATATAGTACTTTAATACTGAACAAATAATACTTTAATTCTGAACATATAGTACTTTAATACTGAACAAATAATACTTTAATACTAAACAAATAGTACTTAAATACTGAACATATAGCACCTTAGTACTGAACAAATAGTACTTTAACACTGAACATATAGTACTTTAATACTGAACAAATAGTACATTAATATTGAACAAATAGTACTTTATTACTGAACAAATAGTACTTTAATACTGAACAAATAGTACACAGGCGATGTTTAGAAAAAAAATACTATCGTACATAGATTAATATGTTTTGAAATAAATATATTAACAGTAATGACTGAGGTACAGAAGCTCGTTTTCATTGCACGAATCCCTGCTACCACCGAGGCTCAAAGCCGAAACCTAAAAATGGGAACATTTTGAAATCGGCGTACAAATCACTCAGTCAGGGAGATCGTGTAAATAACTGAATTAATAACCGATGTAATAGATGACGAAATCATCAAATTAAAATAAAGATCATTCGTTATCATATTTATTCATTCCGCTAATAATATACAGCCTGTCTATGAAACATGGATGTCGTACACGTAAAATACACCCTCGCAATAAAAAATTACTTGTATTGTAATCTGCGCGATGCAAACAATAGACCGCGGTTGTATTAATTATAGTTGCTTGGATTGTACAAGGTATCACATCGCTTATTGTATTCGCATACTAATAATGATTATTTATGATCGAACGTATAATTCGTAGGAAGGAACACGCGAACATACAGCTTTCGACAATAATTTATTATCGAAGTAAAGTTTGATGATTTGTATTTTTTTTTTGACGTGACAACGTCTAATTAATTGGTACGGCGTGGAGTCATTCTCAAAAACACCGTAACGGCCGAATCTGACGCCACACGGAGCCACGCACATTACTCATAATAATTAATTTATGTATAACTTCAGAAGCAGAAAATTTAAACAAACTATTAAATAAAAATATAAATGTTATACATTACTTTATTTTAAATAATTTCATTGCACCCAGAAAAAAATACCATGTAATAAGAGACGGAGTTCTACAGACAACCAATATTTTTATCAAATTAAATAAAAATCTCCAAATTGTATAGAAAAATCAAAATAATTATAACATATATGACTAGCTTTCTGCCCGCGGCTTCACCCTCGTGGATTTCGGGATCGGGTCTATAGAGAGTTAAGGGTCATAGCTTTTGCCCACGGCTACATATGCGCGGAAGTCGGTTTATGGCGCGAAGGTTTTATCGCGCTTCCCGTGGGACTATCCGTTTTTCCGAGATAAAAAATACCGCAAAATCTTGCTCAAGAATCACTTTATCTATTGATGAAAACCGCATGAAAATCTGTGCAGTAGTTTTTGAGCGAAGCCTTTATTACGCATCCCGTGGGATCTGTCGATTTTTCCGGGATATAAAGTAGCCTAAGTTACTCTCCATCCCTTCAACTATCTCCACGTAAAAATCACGTCAATTCGTCGCTCCGTTTTGCCGTGAAAGACGGACAAACAGACAGACACACTTTCACATTTGTAATATTAGTATGGATTACAGATAAGTCTTAAGAATATGACAGAATACCGAAAAAACTTTGTCGCGGACCGTATTAGTTTAGCGTTCATCTAGACATGCTGTATAGTCGTGATGTTAACGTATAGTCGTCACTTTAGTTACAGTGTGATATTAGTTATACTATTATATTTTATTTTATATCAAATTCTTACATTGAACTATGTGTCACTTACTAAGAAACATAACCTTCACAAAAATATTTTCTTTTTGACTGACTGAATACATTATCGAGTACGTTATTAATATACTGGCGACAAACTAGATTTAAACTAATAAACTAATCAGCTTCTAGACGGGAATTTCTTTTATTTATTTATTAAGGCTTACCAACTAAATACATAAACGTAAATAATATATTAACATTTCTATAAAATTGTATCTTATACGTATTTAAATTATAGGTAAGCACAACATTCTAATTAGAAGACGTTGTTCATAAATTACCAAAAAAATCAAATCTAAGATGACAGGAATACTTTTTATATAATTATATTTGTTATAAATAAGCTTAGAATTTTATACCTATTTCTTCCTTAGTTTAAGTGTAATATTTGCAGAGAACTAAGAAATATTATTCTTAAAACAACTCGTAACATCTAACCCAGTAAAGTTTCGCATTCGCACAAACATTGTGCAATCGGTTAGCTGTCAGCACAATTAGCTGCAATACAGGCTAATGGTGCGATTATTCTGCCATGCGTTAGCGCCGATGACAGATGAAGGGGGCGGGATCTGCCGCCCTAATTTGGAAACAAAAAACGTGGGTGCTTTGTATTGTTTATAAGTCAATGTCATATTGAGACTACTCATAGTACTCATACCAAGAATTTGAGTTTAGTCTTATCTTCATGTTTATCCTGAGGAGCTACTCCTGCTTGTGTCACAGAAAAAATCCTTTAGTTGTTCTTAGTAAAATAGACATAATGTAATAAAAATAACTTCAATACATCGCTACATTATGCTGTCTAAGTATATTGTTATACCAAATATGTACTGTGTATTTCACCAAATATATATTTATTTATAATTGACAATGCAATGTATGAAATGTGTCATGTACAGATTAAAAAGCAATTTGCGTAATGACTAAAAACTGTACTAATATTGTTAATAGATTCAACCTAATTAAGAAATATGACGCTGTACGTACAGTACGTAGTAGATCCAAACGAGGACAGTTTAAAAAAGGCACGGACTACGAGTCCGTGGAGTAGACACATATATATATATATATAAAACCTAATTAAGAAATAATATTACTTAAGCTTCACCATTAACACGGCATGTCTTTGCACTATTCTACTATGTAATTAATAAAAAAAAAACGTCGCCCCACACTAGGATTTTTTCCTGTATTGTGGGTGCAGTCACAAACAGACACCTCACATGCACATACGAGGGGCGGTCAAAAAGTTCGCGGAATGGCGGGGTTGGCGGGGGTGAGGTCGCTCCTCCAGGTAGCCGCTACTTGAGTAACTCATAATTACTATATATGCCAATTTCTAGCCTAATTGGGTCGTACACTTTACCACCACCAGGACAAGTTTTTGTAGGTCTTAAAATATCTGTATCTAGGTTTCAAAATATCTGTCCCGTGCGGGAATTGAACCCACGATCCGTTGCGTAGAAGGCAATTACTCGACCACTGCGCTAAACGTGTCGTCGAATTCAATTAAATTTTTTGTCTTTATATATATATATATATATAATGGTAAAAAGAAAATTTGCACTTATATTAAGCATGAAACAAAATATGGAAAAGAACTGTTATCTGAAACACAAATCAAGCTACATCAGAGAACAAGACGACATATTGATTCTATATTTACAAAAAAATATTGGTATTCAATAAAAAACAAATTATTGGTAACCACTTTGGTTATCAATAAATTTTTTTCAGAGCTCCTACAACGAGGGGTGGATTATGAAGCTTTAATTTTCCATACTTGGGATAAACAATAATAAATTTTGTATAGCGTGATTCGGCCACGTCATACTCACTAAGCATTTACACCCTCAATATATACTTCAGGATTACTCAACCTCGAGTTTAACTTTAAACAATATTAGCTAACGCTGTCAAGTTTACTCTGTAACTGGCGGCTATGTATGTAACCTCATACCAGTTTTACGGTGATCTAACTGAACCAGCGGAGGGTAACCTGCGGTTGCGTTGCGTGCTCTTCTACTAATTTCATATTTTACATTTTTTAATAACTAATTAATCATTGTCATGAATTCCTATTCATAGATCATAGATTCTTATTCTATAGGGGTCTAGTAGGGGTCAGCGAAAAAAAATGTAAGGGTCCATGAAATGGAAATGGGAGTCCAAGATATTAGATCTCAAAAAAACACAGATAGTACCTATTTATTAGCATTATACTATCTTCTAATACATATACATTATTTATAAAAATACCTATGAAGCAAAAAAGTTTTTATATCTATCTAATATATATAAATCTCATGTCACAATGTTTGTGCTCAATGAACTCCTAAACTACTTAACCGATTATAATAAAATTCGCACACCATGTGCAGTTCGATCCAACTTGAGAGATAGGATAGTTTAAATCTCAAATTATCGTTGCAATTTTAATTTATTGCTAATTATTTTGCTGTTATTATTTGACAGTCACAATTATCTGTTAACTCCAAATGATTCTAACAGATGTCGATACCTTTCGACTGGGTTGAGTAAGTAATCAATAGATGGCGCTGCTATGATAAATCTTAATATTATAAAACGTTTACAGGTTTTTTGCAGTGTATTTAGTATCTGCATTGTACCCGTGCGAAGTCGGGGCGGGTCGCTAGTATGTTTATAAAAATTTGTAGGATGTAGGCGTTAAATATCAGGTAAGTAGAGGTTTATCCAAAACCGGAAACAATGACAAATGGTCTACGACACAAAAAGTTTGGGAACCTCTGCATATAGCATTCTAATATAAAAAAATAAGAAGAGACGACAAATCATAAATTATCGGTTGGGTCTTTAAAAATCTGATAATTTTGTACTTTTCTGTAAAATATCTTGTAATAGTTTAAAATTGAATATTTTAATGTATAAGCAAATGGTTGTGTAGCATAGAGTCCACTTATGAATGCGTGACATCGACTTTACATATAAAATAATGTTCTTGTATATACACGTATATAAAAGTTAACCACTACTTAAAAATTATATATTTGTAAAGTAATCTTATATATAAAAATGAATCGCAAAATATGATGGTAAGCGCATAACTCAACAACGCCTGGCCTAATTTGGCAAATTCTTTTTTTAAAATGGTCGTTGAAGTTCAAGGATGGTTTTTACGGTTTTTAAAAATTCGAATAATTATCGGAAAACCCCTAAAAACAACCATTTTTCCCATACAATCGTTTTCTAACTAAAACGTACATTCAATTTGAGCTTTATTGTTATTGTATTGAAGTTCTTATTGTAAGCACTCACTGTTGTCTAAGCAATGTAGGTGTGTTCCTAACATCAAAGAGTAAATTTGCGCTTTATTAACGCTATATAAAGTATGAAACTCATTCATATCTATCACAACAATGTGTGGGTGCACAAAATACTCGTATATTTTTGGAGGATTTAATGTCACGTTCCAAACTTGAATAGTCACAAAATCTAATAGTTCATTTGGAATTATTTTTTATTCACAACGCCCTAACACCAGGGTGACAATTCGTACAGAATTTTTTTTACCCTGACTATAAAATAAGTAGGATAAAAAAAACTGCCACTTTATAAATCTTTTTGACAGGACGAAGTTTGTCGAGTCCGCTAGTAATATAATGTAATTTTATTCGCAAAACACGGATAAATAGGTAATCAAGAAAAGCAATGTAATTTCTACATATATTTTACTAATCGAAATCAAAAACGATTGGACTACTCTTTGCCAATAATGAATTTGGAAATTCGCATTCAAATCTTGCAGTTTCAAATACCAATTAAATCTATATTGTTTTAAAATTATCTGTAGACGCAAGAAATTCTGGAAGTAGTAGGCAAATAACATCTAATTCATCAAAAAACATCTAATTTTAAAGAGTTATTTAACTGTATCTAGAACGGTTTTCAAATACGTATTCAAATAATTTGCTACCATTTACGCCAGTCGACATCAATTGTTGAAATGCAAACAGCATATCCCGCGTGTGAGGTACATCTGAATATTCATGACAGTTATGAACTAGTTACGAAACAGTTAGAACTGCTTTAGTTACGGTTGCGAACCATTTCGGGACGGCTGCGCTCGTACAGGGACCTCGGACGTGCATATTGAAAGGGTAACGGGACGTAAATTTTATACGGATGGGCAACAATACATGCAGAGGTTAAAACCACTACATTTCATAGGTTGGTGGTATCTATTTTTATTGTGATAGTAATAAGATTTAACAATTAGAGGCAAGACAGCCAATTCCTTTGTTGTTGAGGAGCCGAGAATCATCATCATTACTACCCAAACTATGTTAGGGCGATTAGGCCTTAGTCAACCACTGCTGGCCCAATGCAGATTGGTTTTTTACATATATCTTTGAATTTCTTCGCAGATTTATACAGGTTGTCTCAGGATATTTTTCTTCCCTGTAGGAGCATCAGATAAATGTATGAAATACGAAAATGATGTTATAGAACCCAGGCTTCTGGATTCTAATGCTGAATAAAACTCAAATGGATGCAATGAAAGGCTATAGACGACTAGTGCTAAGATATAAAACAGATTTATTAAAAAATATTGGTACATAGCGCGTTAGAACCTTGGGCTTAGAATACAGAGCTGAAACTGCTCAGCTATCGATCTGCCACACTGTCATCAACTCCAGCAAGGATCGTGTCCCTATTTACATACTGCATCCATCGCTTTTAGTTCTTCTTTTATCCTTCCGTCAACTTATATATTTATCACTTTTATTGTCACATACATGCCATATATCTATGCGCAAGTAAGCACTAAATATCCATATAACTCAACGGGTTCATTTGTATATATTGAATCTATATCAAATCCCTACAGGGAAATCGAAAATACCCAAAGCAAGTCACGGGCGGTTAGCTAGTGCGAACATTAAACTACTAGCTTTCTGCCCGCGGCTTCGCCCGCGTGGAGTTCAGGATTGGGTCTATAAAGGGTTAAGGGTCAGAGTTTTTCTGAGATAAAAAAAAACCGCAAAACCTTGCTCACGAATCACTCTATCTATTGATGAAAAAAGCATGAAAATCTGTGTAGTAATTTTTGGGCGAAGCCTTTATTGCATATCCTGTGGGATCTGTCGATTTTAGGCTATGTCCATCCCTTGGCCATGCCTTCAACTATCTCCACGTAAAAAAAACACGTCAATTCGTCGCTCCATTTTGCCGTGAAAGACGGACAAACGGACAGACACTCTTTCCCATTTATAATATTAGTATGGATTTTGTGCATGCTTAAGAAATTAAAATGTCCAAAAATTACGACACGTGACTGTTATTTGGCATTTCAGGCCGTAAGGTCACGCCGTCAGTAGTCTATGATGTAACTGAAGGATACGCCACCACAATGCCTTGCAACACTGAAACCTATTACATGAAATAATCGATCACTTGGTTGGCGTTATGATATAAAAAATAATAGAAACGTTTATTATTGTATATAAATAGAACATTGTTATTTAAATAGAACTACGTGATTACTGTTAACAGAATTCTAAGAGATTATTCTTGATGTTTATAAAGAAATTGCTGTACAGAAAGTATTTTTCAGTAGTATTAAATATTGAACGAACGTACCTGTACTTAAAGTTATATTAAAGACAAAGCCTGCGTATGGCTTTGTCTAAAAGATTAGCATGTAAAACGTTTAGTAGTAACAGACATACTACTTGGCGATACTACAAGTTTTATTTGCCCCTCAGGGCGAAGCCTGAGTACATTTATACCTATTGATGTATAAAAATATTAAAACATAATTAGCCGGTGGACTATTTGACTAGCATTTTTATATATTATAAGTAATTCTATATATCATACACACTTGACCTCCCTAAGTGTGGCATTAATTTCCTGCTCAAGTCATTTACCTTTCGTGCTGCCCAAATGTGGAACTACTGCCCTCTGTAGTTCAACAGAGCCCGTCTATTCATACATTTAAACGTAGACAGAAGCAGCGCTTTCAGGCGCTAGTTGGCAAGTATATATTTATTGTATGTTTATATTATATTAGTATACATATATTTGTATATATGTCATATTTTTTCTTCTGTATATATTCATTGAATTGTATATACATGAGTATATATACAGCATATATATATATATATATTATCCAAAAGAATATTAGTTCCGAAGATACTCACAGGTTGGCTGTAAAGAAATTTGTAGTAGAGATAAGTCCACTTTTGTGAACCGTATTTTATAACATTTATGTTATTGTTTAGTTATGGAAATTAAGTAAAGAAGTATATAAATAAATAAATAAATATATATGTATATATATATATAATACTTATATATGTGTGTGATCTATACATACATTTAAAAGTCGTATTAATTTGTCGTATTAGTTATCATTATCATCACGACCATCATATCCATCCCCAATAGAGGGGCTGAGGCCTACCCTAACTACATAAGGGTGATTAGGCCTTAGTCATCCCATAACATACACAAGCCATACACAAGAAAATCAATTCGATATTGACTGCGAACTAATGTAAACATATAATACTGTATGTCACAAACGAAAGACATCAACGCGAGTGAAATAAACAAGCATTCCACGCGTTTCTAAACTTTGTTTAATAGTGGTTCGTAAATTGTAAATAGTAAACAAAATTCAGTTTAAAACAAACGCTTAAAAAACGTTACCTTAGACGCCAGTCTAAGTTGATGAATCAATCCAACGATTAGAACAAAGTTACAGCTATAGCACTCTCAGTTTGCTAAGGAAAGTTAATAGAAGCAAAACGACGTTAGGTTTTTCTTATTTTTTTTTGTATATAGTAAATTCGTTCACGTAATTAAGTTCTACAAATAAAACCAAATTACACGATCCAGTTTTGTTCTCGCGTTTTTGCCTAAGCGCCGCCATTGTCAGTGTGTGCAACAATAGACAATGGGTGTTTCTTACCACAACCTCTTAGTGTTTCGTCAGGTCAACGGCGGGTTACTGATCCTTTATTTTAAAAGGGAGGCCACGGTAATCATTTTTAACCTGGGTCCATATGGAACTTCTACAGATCTTGCAGCATGATTCGTAGCTTGTCATTATATGATGTTGTAGTGCCTTACAGTGGTATCTTTAGTTAGTTGCATGAAGAAATAACAGACTTTTCTATTTAATATATGAAAATTCGTAAAGATTCCTCTTTTCAAGTTTCATCACAGCTCATATACGTCCCCACCGAGGGGCTCGAGCCTACCCTAACTACATTAGGGCGATTAGGCCTTAGTCAACCACGCTGGCCCAGTGCGGGTTGGTCTCTTTTCAAGTAAGCAACATAAATTCCAGATGTCCTTGGACAAGTTCACAATACACAAAGTTTTTATTGTTGCGTTTATCAAAACTAATTAAATCGGTTTGATTGTAGATCAATAATTTTTCTCGATCAATTAGTATAACTATAAGAGTGTGTAGGGGTTCCGAATTACTAATTAAGGTAACGGATGAAGACGATGTGTTGAATTCAAGGAATTGTTTGAATTAATCCCTGCCGCTAGTTACTCGTTATTATTCGTAAGTCGTTTACTCTAATCACCAAGATGGTTGAGAGTTCATATCATTACAGTGCGATTTCCAGAAACTCTCTGCTTTACTAGTGTAATGAATAAAGTAAAATTATGTAATGAATTGTTTGTGAACTATGTTGAAATGGTTTAGATAGAATGAAATACCGCATGCGATATCTAAACCAATAAAAATACTTTTTTTCATCTAAAAGGCTGGTGACGTATGTGTAACTCCTCCGGTATTGCAGATGCCATTAGGCAGTTCTTATGACATTTATTAGGATGAAAGTGAGCGGTTATACGTTTATTCCTAATTAGTTCGTGTGTGCCCGTGTAATTAGTTATTTTAACTAACAGTATATTTTTTTTGTCCACAGAACGTCACATCATGGCTATCCTTGTTGATAGCCGTCATCGCTTTATCAACACCAGGTGAGATGCATGTGCATACATTCTTATCTCTTCATATCTTAAGAGATTACTAGTGAATGAAAGAGATTATTCAGAAAGTACGAAATAGAAAGAGATAACACTGCGCTATTAAACTAAATAGATAACTATTATAACATCAGATCGAATAATGATATTTTTATTCTCTCGCAATTATTATGCGAATAAAAGACGCACCAATCGGTACTCTGTGATGCACTATATCTATTTCTTGTACAAACAAGAGGTCGAGAGAGAACTATATAAATCTTTGGGTCTAAATTATACATGAAATTACATTATTAATAAAATGTAACAACTTTGTTAGTGCAAGAAACTTAAATTTATAGCTATGTTAATTATGTACGTATAAAAAATTGATACATTTTGCAATTACCAAAACTAGTACACCAAACAAGAACGGGTAAGATGTTGTGTCGGAGTCACAAGAGATGAGTGCATGTTTGCTGGTACCGACGCCAAGGCCGCACAGCACAATACTCATTGTTTCTCAGCGCGGCCTACACTTTGGCGCTTACTAGTAGGGTTGCCATCTGTTCAGATTTGGTCTGATATTATTTATATTAAACGTTTTTATATTTAAATTTCGTTACTTACGGAATACTATACTTATGAAATAATATATACTTGAAAGTTGAAATTACATTTAATGGTGAGTTTCCATCAGAAGTAAAGATTCTATAAGGAAAATAAATACATTAAGATATTTTTTACAAACGCAAATTATTCGGTCGCTTATTAAGTATGTCAGCCAATTGATAGGCTTTTTAATATATGATCGAACGTGTCAGATTCGGTATTGAGTCTGATAGGATTTGAGTCTTGAGAATTTGCTAAGCAAAACTAGGCAGCAACTCGTTGTAAGATTGCGTCGTGGGTAACTCATTTGGCTATAGAAGAAGATTATGTCCATTAAGGGTCAAATGCGAACATTACTCCTATTTATTTAATAAGTATATTAAAAAGTTTATTTAATAAGTATAATAAATTTAGTGTTAGTCTAATAGTCATGTTATATAATTTTATTTATTTATTTATTAAATAAATACACAAATTAATATAAAAACTAGAGCGTCGGTGGCGCTGTGGTCGTGGCACTGGTTTACGAATCGTATAATTTTTTACTTACTTAAGTTTTCTAAAGTGTTCAACTTTCTTTCCGATCGAGAATATATTGTGGCGTTAAGCCCTCCGTTGTAATAGCGTTGGCGTTTTACAATGATCGAAATAGTTTTCTATGACGATTGATCGGCTATCGTAGTTGAATTGGATACGTGATTATAACAAACACAATTATGTTTATCAGTTACGAGTATACTGCGCCGGTGCGAGCCGGTGTTGCAAGTGATGCACTTAACAAATATCTTAAGACGACGCTAAGATGAATATGCTAAATGCGTGCAATTATAATAATAATCAAATTGACATCATTAGATTGATACAATGGTGATTGTCGATTGAGCTATAAAATAGCTCCTCTAATCGGCTTTTATTTAATTTCTTTATTTTAGGAGATAGCAGCCCTACTTATTGCCGATTACGCGGGGTTCGCCATGCGAAAGTTCATCTTTTTGTTTGTATTATGTTAGTGCTATGAAAAAGTTTTAAAATAGTAGATAGGTTATAATTATGATGGAAGCCTAGTAACGTTGTTACATAAGATAAGTTACATTAGGGATAAATTATGCATGGCCTGTATGGAAAAAAAGGAGAGCATGGAACGTCTGTTATATCACAGCGAACGTCTGATATTAATTGGTTTCTTAAGCATGATTTCAATGATTCTTACGTTGACACTAAATGTTTGTCTATCAAAAATATATTCCAATTATTCGTATTCAATTTGAATCAATTTGAACAACTAAGATTCCAGTATCAGAGCATTTCATATTCTCATATGCCAAATAAATGTTTACGTAAATTGTAAGGCACACTGCTTACACCTGCCGAGAAACTATAAGGTGAATGAGATCAGCCAACACGATCCGGGCTAACGTGGTTGATTAAAGGACGTATAAGAATTAATAATAATGAAACACCAGATCACAATATGTTAAATAAAAATCGTCTTCTTTTTTTTGAGCTCATAGGAAGGTTAATTATGCAATTTGCTTACTTTATTTTGCAATAAACTTATCTATATTTTACACTTGAGACAGGAAGTTCAGTTTTTTGTAGTATGTATGAATATATTTCGTTGTTTTTGTCGTCAAATGTCTTTTTTTAAAATAAAGTCTTAATAAATGTTGGTGTACTTAATTTAGTTGCTTATTTAATAATGGGTTCAATGAGACTTGAATAAACTATTACTTCTCCATTGAAGAATTCATATGAATTATTAGAAATATCAATATTATTATTTATGTAACAAGTTACAAAACGGCGAAACTGGCTTTGAAATGTGGGTCGATTTTTTGTATAATCGTCATGGAACTAGATTGATCTAGGTAATATTCTAATTGGTTTAGTTTGTTCGGTCTAATTGGCTATGGACTGATTGTTTGGCTAAATATTAGTTCGTTGGCATTTTCAAAAATACTTTCAGTTGTGTCAATATTTTTTATTGAATAATTCTATTAAAAAGTGAATAAGAATTCAGCTCGGTATGGTGAACTATTTCCAAATATGTTTAAATGTAGTATTTTTATTTTTTAGTCTTTAGTGTAAGTTTTAATAATTATATATTAGTTGTTTTTAGTTTTTAGTGTAAGTTTTTAAGTAAGTCTTAGTAGACCTAAAATGGATCTTGTTGTCTGAAAATAAAGTTGCAAGAGACGATATTTGTTCCCTCTACAACTTCATAACTTGCGTTAATCATGGTGTAGATCTTTTGTAAAAGTATTATTTTGAGGATGTAGAAGAGAAGAGAAATTCAGTTTTTTCGTGCGAACTTTCACCTAGAGCGATGTAGGAAACAGTGCTAAACAATAAAAAGTACAGACAGATTATGAAAAGTACCGATATAATTCTGCAGTGTTCGAAAATTATTATAATTACACATTTTCGCTTTATATATAGAACAAAGCTTCACAATACTCTTTAATACTTGTGATATTTACATAATTTGAATTATACGATTTAAAATTTTCTAACTGCAATAAATACAGTGACTTGACATCACATGTTGGCAACGTGGACTGTAGTTTTTTGGGCTCCCTATGTATAGACTGAGATAGTATACATCATCCCTCACTAAGACCTCACACATAACATCATACATTTAGCGCACTTAGATGAATCTGTATTTAATAATGCTTAAATTGGCGTTTCTTGTGTTAAGGCTGTTGGGTAACATTAATTAAATCTCAAAAATTAGAGCGCATAAAAATCCTAGAAAAGAAGTTTTTATGCCCGAATAATATAGAGTGTTTCTGTTTAAGTCATCTTGGCATTGACCTAACCTAGAGGTTCCAATCTAGAATATACTAATATGTTTTTTCATCAACCTGTCGAGAAAGGGATCAGAGTAAGGGATCGATCAGCTCCCTATATTGAGGACGTATATATGAAATCTTATCTCCTTGTCACGTCAAGCCATTGGATTATTAGGACCAATGGCTCAGGCTGAGTTTAGTTGGTAGGTAATTTTTATATATCTCTATATATCTATAGAAATAAAAATCTCACCAAGATGTATAAATAACTTTTAGTAGAGATTTTACATAATAATCGTGATGTCTCTACACATACGTTTTCGTCAAGACTTTTATTTAAACAAATTTGAAGGCGGTACAATGTGTTTGGAGTATGAGAAACAAGTTTAATCAAAATGTATTAAAAACGTTTTTTCTTTCCTGCTGACAGTTACGAGAATACTATAATTTTCACATAATCAAATCCTGAATTTATGAAAATTAAAAAATAATATAAATTATTTCTCACTAAAGCAACAATTTAGATGATTCTCATAATTTTGGTATTTGAAAAAGGTTGCCGGTAAACCAGCATACCAAAACGTTGTCGAAACAACACAAATTGAGCGTAGATCATCTCTGTGACTCTGAACAAAGCCAGCAGCAAATTTAATTAGTTCTGGCGTTGTGCGATTGGTTTTTTTTAATGCAACTATTATACCTCATTGGATGCTACAGTTGGTGGCATCATGGTAAACCTTATATTGGGGGTATGTTGCTTCACTATTTTTAATTAAACTTTGTCGTTGCATCTGTTACATGAGAGCGAATAATTGTTTTGTAATCTATCATCTAGTGTCGATTCATTAGTGATGCTTTTTAATTATTGTACTTAAAGCGCGATTATGTAAAGTAAATATGTCAAAATCAAAGCATCATGACGTTTATTAAACTAAAATGTCGAAGTACTTTCGATGAGTACCCAAGAAACTACCAAACATTTCTTCGCTAAATGTGCTTAAGTGGTGAGCCGAAAGTTAAAATAAGTGGTCAGGCTATTGAGAGAGTCGTTGAGGCAAGGAATTTGGGCGTAGTCTTTGATAGCCAGTTGCATTATGACTCTCATATAAGGAATTTAGTTGCCTCTTGTTTTTATAGACTCAAGATCATATATGGAATCCGTGACTTGCTGGATGAAAGAGTCCGAGTCCTTCTATGAATCACTGGTTCTGTCAAAGCTAAATTACGGGGATCTAATATATGGGCCACGACTTCAATCAAGGAGTCGTCGTCTTATTCAACGTGTTCAAAACGCCTGCTGCCGTTTTTGCTATAAAATACCTCCCAGGACTCATATCTCACCGTACCTAAACAAAGCCTTGATGCTCAATATGACTTCTAGAAGACATCTACACCTGGCGAGTCTTTTATTTGATATAATTAATTCAAAAACTCCAACATACCTCTTTTCAAAAATAAAAATAACACCATTTCATAACAGGTATGGAACCAGATCTACCAGGAAATGTCTACTAGAAGTTCATTCACACAGGTCCACGTCTTTCAACGGTAGTTTCCGCTATCTAGCTACCAAGTGTTGGAACAATATACCCCCTCCAATGAGACTAATTACCTCTAAATCTACATTTAAAAAACAATTTAAATTATTTCTTTTGGAAAAGCAACGTGTGGGTATACCAAATGGTTACTCGGTGGCGGATTTTATTATCTAATTCTCGACCGTTTTTTTTTTTCGTTTTTTTTTCAACCGTTTGTGGGGCGTGTTGATCTGATGACTGGGGTTCTCTATATTATATTATTAATTTCATTATAATATATATGTATTTATTTGGTACACAGGCATCACTTGTTCACTTGTTTACTCAACAATTCAGCTGTTATTCATGGTTTAATCCACGGTTGATATAGATGTGGTTGATGTAGTATTATATATTATCTTTTTAATTTACATTTTCTTTTAGTTTTCTTCCTGTCCTCATCCTCTGGGCTGTAGCAGAATACCAGTGCTTTGCTCTTGAAGCAAAATCAGTCGCTGAGCTATCGCCTTTTTGTATCTCTACAGCACGCATGTATTGTATAATTATTTAGTTATAAGTATGTAGTAACATGGACTGAGGTGAGTTGGTTGCTGGTTCTACGTATACGTATTTAACTCGTCAGAAGTTAGCAATCCATCCTTTCCCCGTTCAATTTGTTAGTTATTAAGTTTGATTTATTTTATTTTATGTCTGTTTTTGTGTGTTGTGAAATGATGCAAATAAAGTATTCATTCATTCATTCATTCATTCAAATTGCGAAATTTATTCGTTGACCAAGGAACGCGTCAGCTCTCCGATCTTCTGACTTATCAATATCGTCGGTCGCCGGTAAAATTACCCATTTCAGATTGAATGTTTATTCAATCAAATATCACAGCTGATACGTTATCAGCCAGGGCTTCAGCCATCATCTATGTTAGGGCGAGACTTTACTCAACCACACTGGTTCAATGCGAATTTGTTTATTACGTACATGAATTTCTTCTTAGATGTATTCAGGTTTCCTCACGCTTTTTCCTTTACAATAGGAGCGTATTATAAATGTACACGTGAAATTTTAAAACAAAATACGCATTAGTACACGGCACGATCGACCTTGCACCTCCGGAATCATTTGGTTCGTAGATCAGTGCTGAGACCACATCGCCATCGTCGCAGCTATTTAATTTACTTACATTTGTTTGTTTGTATTGAACAGAGTTCCAAAATATTAAATATTATAACTTAAAAGATTTTGGTGAAATTGGTGCATGGGGAACAAAAATTTTAGTAAATAATTTTTTTTTCGCACTCTCAAATATATAGATACAATCCTACCTCCATACAATTCTGGATCATATAAAAGAAGCGTCCAGAAGCAGCTTGCATGTCTAAGCTAGTGCAAGGCTAGGCTAAGCTCTATTAATTAATATTATCAACGTATTTGAATTCCATTCCTAGTTACCATCAGTATGGTTGATTAATTTTTTTTGTTAAAAAAAGGAGTGTTTTCCCGGGTAGAAGATAATGTGACATTGATCACTTGAACAAATATTTTTCCAAACTAAAAGTTTGAAAGACATAGGGTAACTTTTATCTCTTTTCAAACAAATAAAGACTGCTCATCGAATTCTAATGTAATTTAGTATGGAGATAGTCTCTGGGGAATGTCATAAGTACAACTGACGGAAAATATACCATACATATAAGAAAATCGGTAAAACGCGATGGAAGCAGCGACCGGAAACGGAAACGTTTTATTACTGATTTAGCTTCTAATAGAAGTTGCGACAACACGTAAACCGACCTGTTAAATGTATTAAAAATTGGGGTTGAGGTTTTAAAATGCTTGCTTTCTTATGAAGATTAAGAAATATAAAAAAAATTATTACTTGTTATATTTTAAATCGGTTCCGAGTCTTGGCTTCTATTGCCTTAATGGTTTATAATTAACAACAACACATCCATCATCCTGTATATGTATGTTAATATATAGGTATAGCGTAAGTTTAAATGAGTATATTGTATTTATATTGTTAGCTGCGTAAATAAAATAAAATTGAGTACATGTTAATTAAGAGAATTGTAAAAAATATTTAATTAAGAATTATAAAGGGCATGGACTACGAGTCTGTGGAGTAGCAAATGTATAATTAAAAAAAAAAAAAAAAAAAAAAAAAAAACACATCCATCAAAAATTAATACTTACATGAAATATTTAACAATGTTAGCATAGACGTGTACATATAATTTAATCATTAGATAACTTTTATATTTTAAATTAATTAATACACTTAAGAAGTAAACAATTAGGATATAAATAAACGGACACAACTTGTATCTATTTTTCTGACATTTATCTGCGCTAACAATTTTAACAATTGGTTATGATATAAAAGTAAAAAACCAGGCGTGTCTGATATTGCCTAACAGATTGGACACAGCATTGTTGCCATCTCTCAACAGCTGACCGCAAGGCATAATCGATTATACTACATGTCTTCCTTATGACATGAGTCCGCATCGCTTAATTTATATTAGGTTACAGGAAAAGTTCGCCGAAAAAAAATTCGAAAATTCTTTTCTTTTCTGGACCAATCTCGAAATTCAAAAATATACAGTAACATTTTAGAACTGTCGCGGTGTTTTTATACAAGGCAAACATTTTATTTTTTCAAAATTTATATCCTTCAAGACAACGCACGACCACACATGGCCAAAATGGGCCAGAGGTATAAGCGACCTATCTAATAGATGGAGCACTGTCATTATTAGTTCTGACGGCGATTATATTGTAAATAAAAACTTAATATAGAAAATTAATACAAAACATTTTTGTTTTCCTAGAACCTAATATAATAGAAAATGTATAATGACGTAATTAAAGTAATGTTAAATAACTCCATAATTTTTTAATTTTATTTTTTTTTTAATACGAGATTTGTCAATTAACAAATTTAAAAAATACATAAAATGTAAACTTATCAAAAAGGCGTACTATAACACTGCTTGTTACCTCGAAGATAAAAGCCCCTGGGCATAATTATCCTGGTCCCAGTTCTTGGTGATCCTAATTATATTTAGCTGTATTATTATTTTTTTTTGTTACTTGTATTGTAATATGTTATTTGTATCATAACTTTCCTTTTGTTTGTTTTAAGTAGCTGATAATATGTTTTTTTTTGTTTGTATATGACGATTGTAAGTGATCACGTGTGATTCTAAGCAATAAAAGTGTTTGACTTTGACTTTGAAAAATGCTGTCCATTTGACAAAGTCGCTGTTTGTACATTCGATTTAAAGATTACAATGTCTTATTTTTGATTTGGATGATGTATAATAGTTATATATTATTGTTCAAATTAACCATCTAAATGACATTGTGTCCGCGTTACTAAAAAAACAATCGGTGCAATTTTTTATTGATTATCATTATCATCATCATCTTCATCATTATAGCTCATATACATCCTCACTAAGGGGCTCGAGCCTACCCTAACTATAGTAGGTCGAATGAGCGATAGTTAGTTTAACTGGCCTTTTTCCCGTACTTAGCCTCATGATTGAGTCATTATGCGTCCGAATGGACCTTAGTCAACTATGCTAGCTCTGTGCGGATTTATTGGCAGCTAATGTTGTTGCAATTGCAACTTAGTTTTACCTTTTACTAACCCTTTAACCTAGTGGAGTTATTTACGTATATCCATTGTAAATAGTGTTGCCAGGACCGATTTGTATTAAATCGGTACAGTAGGTCGAAAAAATAGGGATTTCGGGTTGTAGATCGAAACAGTAAACAAAAATCGAAGTTTTTAAATCGGGGTTTAATTTAATTATATATTTTTATTTATTTTATTTTTATTTATTTGGAAATAACAAACAGTTACACAATGTACTTATATAAAAAATGTAAACATTACAACAGGTTCTTATTGTATAACCAGCTCCGTTATCCACAGATAGATTACAAAAGACTGTTACAGATCATAGTTCTAGCAATGAGTACAATACACTCCAAGCATACAACCAGTACATGTACAGGTGTAATAATGAACAGGTTTTTAGTGTAGCTATTTAAAAAGTACATACAAGCACTCTTTATTGCACATTAAAAAAACATAAGGTAAATAACATTTGAAAATAGTGCACAAAGGTGGACTTATCTCTATAAGAGATCTGTAAGAGATATATGCAACCAACTTGGCAACCAAAGTTTACATTTGCATTATCTGCACATATAGTAAGGTGCTTAGTATCAATATTGCACTCTTTCAGCCGTGTTACTAAATTCATATGGATGGCTGATGCAGTTTCATTAGCAGCTTCATAAAAGTCAAGAACACACGTTTTTAAATTTGTAGTTGAGCTGTAAAATGTTCCCTTCAGTGGAAACATTTTTATAGCACCATGATTGGAAGCATCTCAGTAGCTGCACTATAAAATGTGTCGTTTTGCAAAATTTCGACAGCCTCATGAGTTGATGCTGGGCCTAAAACGTCCTATTTGGAATATTTTATAAAAACCATAAGTGTTTTCATGTATTGTTAAAAATATTTATAATGTATATATATATATATTATATATAATGTACAATATATTATACATATATAATGTAATATTAAAAAAATCATAAAAACTATTATAAATATTTATTGTTTCCCCCAATTCCCGTCGCCAGGATCCCCTGTATTATGTATGTATATATATATATATATACACATAATATGTATATATACACAAAATGTTTATGCTATATACAGGGCTGATCCTGGCGACGGGAATTGGGGGAAATAATGAATACTTATAATAGTTTTTATGATTTTTTTTCCCCATTTTTTAATTTATCGGGACATTTAGCGTCCCGATCAGGCACAAATCGGGACGCGTCCCCAGACCCCGGAAAATCGGGACGTCCCGCGCAAATCGGGACACCTGGCAACACTAATTGTAAACATCTAAGTTGGCATAATCAAATATGAATTCCACGAATACGTCATGTAATATCAACTAAAAATAATAGTCTAAGTAAATCATCATTTCAGCGGAGAGTCACGAATGCAGGACATAAAAGCCTCCCCCAAGGATCTACACACCTATAGGCGCTGCATCTTCCTACGATTTTCACAAAAAACTTTCCTGGCCTACCAAAGTCAAGTTTCTCACCTGCCATCGACAGTTTTGCTACAACGGCTGTCAGACTGACGAGACATTTTCACAGTTAATTCGCAATTCTCCATCGCCTGTGAATCTAACTATTCTAACTGGTGAACTTTCTTCTGCAGATTTCATTATTTCCTATTCTATCTCTGTAGGAATTTTCAAACATAGACAACGGAGAAGGTAAGGTCGGAGTGACCTTAAGCTGTCTTATAAGCCTCATGGGGGTAGCCGAGTTTTGGTTTTATATATTATTACTAAATAATATGCTTTCTTCTCGAAGAACTACGTTAGATGAGCTGAGAATAGGCCACGTAACCTCCGAAAAGCTGGATCGCTGAATGACTTCATCATCATCATCATCATCATCAGCCCCTCTTCGTCCACTGCTGGACATAGGCCTCTTCGAGTGTACGCCACTGAGATCTATTTTCGGCTTCTCGCATCCAGCTCCTGCCAGCCGTCCTGCGCAAATCATCACTCCACCTTGCCTGAGGACGTCCTACACTACGTTTGCCGTTTCGCGGTATCCACTCTAGAACAGGTTTGCCCCAACGGCCATCGGTTCTACGGCTAACATGGCCAGCCCACTGCCACTTCAGTTTGCTAATCCTATGGACTATGTCGATGACTTTGGTTCTCTGACGTATCACCTCATTTCTGATGCGATCCCTCAGAGAAACGCCGATTAATGACTTATCGCTGGAATAATATATTGCTGAAATGTTTGTTCAAGTAAACGGCTATGTTTACATTGAGTGATTTTGAAGTCTACCATTGAGTGATTTTGAGCCTCCTTACCAGATCATTTACTTTTTTCTTCTTTTTATAATACTAAAATACAAAAAAAAGTTTATATTGACATAAGCATATAAAGAAATAGCATCAGTACAGCGCAGCTGAGAGTCGCAGTCATAGTTTCCTCAGGCTGTAATTGAAAATCAGCGATTCGTTTATGTCTCATGAGGAAATATTAGACGCTGAATTGTGGACGTTTTGTGTTGATGCAGCACACACGCACGATATTGTGATCCGGCAAACAGGCATGCGATTGTTACGTGTGTTTTATTTTTGTTTTTACATTTTAAAATTATTTTAATTTATATCTGTACTAGCGACCCGCCCCGGCTTCGCACGGGTGCAGTGAAAAAATGGTTATGGTGGGTTATCCCTAAGAGATAGACATATACCATCGCGGACTTTTTTGTGGATTTTTGTAAGTTGTACAATACTGTAGTACATTATTTTGGTCTATCTCGTAGGGTTCAGCCAGCGTTTGCAATATAAGCGCAAAAAAACGTGCTTATTTACGACATCACATTAGAAACCTTTAAATTTATCAGTGTTTCTCTACTATATTATGCATTTATTATACATACAAACCTTCCTTAAGAATCACTCTATCTATTAAAAATAAAAAAACCGCATCAAAATCCGTTGCGTAGTTTTAAAGATCTAAGCATACATACGGACATACAGCGAAAGCGACTTTGTTTTATACTATTGTTACGAGCTGGGGTCAGTAAATTAAACGGCGGTCTACCAAAACACTGAACTTTTATTAATTACCACACTAACTTCATTAACTTCACTGAAAGCACTGAAAGTCGCTTCTTAGTTCTCCAATATCACTTAGATGTTTTCGCACTGTATCGCAAAACAATACTGCTTCCCGGCGACCGGACACAGCCTTATATAGTCCCCTAAGATACTTGCCACTCTTGCCAGAACATTCGCGGACACACTCGAATGTGTAGTCCAATACGTCGCGCGTTCGAGACGTTTCGAGTATAACTGTCTCGATACTCGAATATTCTCGATACACAATACTCGAATATTCCCGTACTATCTTTCTCGAATATTCTGTGTTTGTCTATCTCTTTCTAATGATGTTTTCTCATTCTAATACTTCTCGAATGTTCTAACTATCTCTGTCTCTTTCTACTATTGCTATCTCTTTCACTCCTATTGAAATTTATGTCCTTTTACTGAAGTAGGCTTAATGGCTCATAAGGGGTCCTGAAAACGCCTGAAAACGGGTTTTCAGGTTATTGCGGCATTGGATAGAGGGTAGCCTGAAACGTACTGAAAACATGTTTCAGGCGCCTGAAAACTACTGTAACTTGGGTATAATTTAGATTTTTTAGTATGTGAAAGAGCTACTTCTGAAACGGCCTGAAACGACGTTTCAGCCTGCTGAAAACGTTTCTAAGTCACAGAAAATCACTTTTGAAGTTTTACTAAGCCACCGGCGTAACACTACCCCCTCCTAAGACATGCTCGTCCCGAGCATCATTATTTCCGTGGTATTTCGCCAGTCGGTCAACGTGAACAATCTTACAGGGACTCCGTGCATTTCGCTGTATCCGGTACGTGACGTCGTTGATCCTCTTCAAAACTCGATAGGGTCCTTCCCATTTGGCTTGAAGCTTCGGAGATTTCCTTTACTGCGGACTGGATTATGTAACCACACCAACGAACCCTCTTCAAAGCCCTTGTTGTTTACATTTCGGTTGTAGCGGGTTTTCATCTTCTCAGACATCTGTTGGCTTGATTGTCTGACTTGCTCGTGTACGTCGTTCAACTTGTTGCGTAAATCATTCGCGTACTCGGTTATATTCCGCGGGGCGTCAGGTGGAATTCCAGTAAGTAGATCCGCAGGCAACCGTAGTTCTCTACAAAGTTTGCAAATGCTGGTGTCACCGAAGTACTTTCATGGACTGCGCTTCGATATGACATCAGGAATGGTTGGATGTGCTTGTCCCAATCCTTTTGCCTGTTTGACACAACCTTTGCAAGATACCTCTCCAATGTTTGGTTAAATCGTTCCACCATTCCATCAGATTGCGGATGGTAAGAAGTGGTCCTCGTTTTGTGGGTACCCATAACTCGACACATCTCTTGAAATATTTGAGACTCAAAATTTCTTCCCTGATCACTATGAATTTCCAAGGGTACTCCAAAACGGCAGAAGACTTCATGGACTAATTTATCCGCAACTGTTGAAGCCTCTTGGTTAGGAATAGCGAAGACTTCCGGCCACTTAGTGAAATAATCCATCACAACCATAAAGTACTTGTTTCCGCATTCACTTTCCGGAAATGGTCCCGCAACGTCTATTGCAATCCTTTTCCATGGTGCACCAGCGTTATACAGTTTCAATGCACCTCTGCTGCGTGTATGAGGTCCCTTTACTGCAGCACAACTAGTACACTTGCGGCACCAATCTTCAACATCGTCACGGCAATTTATCCAGTAAAATCGTTCTCTTATTTTCAACAGAGTTCTCGTCACTCCCATATGACCTCCCGAACATCCGTTATGGTACAGCTGTAGAACATCCGGTATCTTGGCTTTGGGTACAACCATTTGTAGATGACAACGGTCTCCTCGAGCGTTTTCCCATTTGCGGCACAAGACTTCATCTTGGATAACCAGGCTATCCCGTTGAGCCCAATAGCTCTTCGTGATGGAACTCATCGACGCAATATCACTCCAGGCAGGTTTAGGAGTACCGGCTTTGATCCATTCGAGAATCGGTTTGATGTCTACATCACTGCTGAGCGTGCTGAAAGGTTTCTTTCCATTCATTGCTAAGATCCGTGTTTAGCATTCTCACAGGTAGGTCTGCTTTTGCCTCTTGTTTTACGCAGTGCTTGCAGTCTTCAGAGCAAGGTCTTCTTGACAAAGCATCTGCATTACCATGAGATCTTCCAGAATTGTAAGGGAGACTAACCGGCACAATGGTTTCTGATTTTGGGGGTAGAGCGGTTTTCTTTAAGCTATACACTTTCCCCGGTGTGGCTCCTTCCATGAACAATTCTTCTCGTCCACAACTCATAATTCCTTGCTTGACGTCGATCTCACAACCATTCTTCCTCATAAAGTCTAGTCCGAGAATGCAGTCATCGACAATATCAGCCACAATGACGTTGTGCAGGTAAACTTGATTACCCAACTTCAACTCCACCTTCTGTTCGCCTCGGACGGGTATGTGCTGACCGGTGGCGGTTACTAAATTTAATCGCTCCAGGCTGTTGTTTCTGAAGTCCCTCAGAGACCGATTCGCAAGTTGGGAACCGACTAACCGTGCGAGAAGCTCCGGTATCGATTGTCAGCTTACATGACCTTCCGTTAACCTTGCCATTGATGATCAGGCTGTTCCCATCGTGGGCTTGTGAGATCGAAATCCTTGGGGCTCTGCGAACACCAGCCAGCACTCGCCCCGCAGTCCTGGCGTTTACTCGTTTTCCCTGCTGTTGTTGGACAGCGCTATTAGCTGCCCTGTTCTCCTGAGGCCCATCTTCATCAATCCCTGAGCTACGCTTAGGACAACTTGATCGGAGGTGTCCCTTTTCGCCACAAGTGTAGCATCTAGGGCTGTATCCCTTGAAGCGGTCACGCACAGGTGTTGCAACTATCTCCCTGACACGATGAGACCGATGGTCTTGCCTCACAGCTTCTACTTCTAGAGCATGGGCCAAGGCGTCTTTAAGGGTTTCGTGGTGCCCGAGTCTCACAGCAGCTCTCACTTCGAGGTCCCGAATGCCGTCGACAAAAGCCTGTACAAGGTTGCCCACAATTAACGTCGGTGCGGACTGGTACGCTTTACGTACCAGTTTTTCTACCTCTAGGGCCCATTGTTGCAGGTTTTCACCAACACGCTGACCCGATCTTTTAGCTGGGCCCGAAACACATGTTCAAGGTGTGCGTCGCCGTATCTTGCCTCAAGCGCTTCTATAGTTCCTCGTAGCTCACCTTCTTGTCAAGAGCTTCGAGGACTGTCAAGGCTTGATCTCGGAGGCCTAGCTTGAGTGCGGTCATGGCCTGGGCTTTAGTCCACCCATTTGCCTCCATTACAGCCTCAAACTGTATTTTATAGGCTGACCACGAGGAACTCCCATCAAAAGGTGGCACTTTGAATCCTCGCACCGAAGGAGCGGCACTGACGATAGTGGCTGTCCCATCTCCGACCTTCAGATTACCCAAAGCCTTCTTGACATCGGCAATCTCAGATTCAGCTTCGGTGAGACGGTTCTCGTGTTGCAGAACCTTATCTTCTATCACTTTGACCTTATTGCCGAAAGTCGCTTGGAGATCTTTGATCAGGACCATTTGTTCATCTTGGCCGAGCTGCAGTTGTTCCCTCAAAAGGCGAGTCTGGTCCTCCTGACGGCGGGCCTGCTCCTCCTGACGGCGGGCCTGCTCCTCCTTATCGCGCTGCAACTGCTCTTCCAGACGGCGTGCCTGCTCCTCCTGACGGCGGGCCTGCTCCTCCTTATCACGCTGCAACTGCTCTTCCAGACGGCGTGCTTGCTCCTCCTGACGGCGGGCCTGCTCCTCCTTATCACGCTGCAACTGCTCTTCCAGACGGCGTGCTTGCTCCTCCTGACGGCGGGCCTGCTCCTGCATCATCGCCATGAAAGCCGCCCAATCTGGAGCGGCAGCCGACGTTGAGGGAGTGGCTTCCATAACTGACTGCTGGTCCTCGTCAGTTGGCGGCTGAGTAGCTCCGAAGCGTCTCTGGTCGGCTTCCTGTTGTCGCTGGCTTCTTGTCCGGATTCTTCCTTCCGTGTCTTCCTTTGGTAGAACCGGCATACTGATCCCACTTCTGACACCAAATGTTACGAGCTGGGGTCAGTAAATTAAACGGCGGTCTACCAAAACACTGAACTTTTATTAATTACCACACTAACTTCATTAACTTCACTGAAAGCACTGAAAGTCGCTTCTTAGTTCTCCAATATCACTTAGATGTTTTCGCACTGTATCGCAAAACAATACTGCTTCCGGCGACCGGACACAGCCTTATATAGTCCCCTAAGATACTTGCCACTCTTGCCAGAACATTCGCGGACACACTCGAATGTGTAGTCCAATACGTCGCGCGTTCGAGACGTTTCGAGTATAACTGTCTCGATACTCGAATATTCTCGATACACAATACTCGAATATTCCCGTACTATCTTTCTCGAATATTCTGTGTTTGTCTATCTCTTTCTAATGATGTTTTCTCATTCTAATACTTCTCGAATGTTCTAACTATCTCTGTCTCTTTCTACTATTGCTATCTCTTTCACTCCTATTGAAATTTATGTCCTTTTACTGAAGTAGGCTTAATGGCTCATAAGGGGTCCTGAAAACGCCTGAAAACGGGTTTTCAGGTTATTGCGGCATTGGATAGAGGGTAGCCTGAAACGTACTGAAAACATGTTTCAGGCGCCTGAAAACTACTGTAACTTGGGTGTAATTTAGATTTTTTAGTATGTGAAAGAGCTACTTCTGAAACGGCCTGAAACGACGTTTCAGCCTGCTGAAAACGTTTCTAAGTCACAGAAAATCACTTTTGAAGTTTTACTAAGCCACCGGCGTAACACTATGTATTGATATAAATCTCCTTGTTTGTTTGTATTTCATATATTATGTGTGTGTGTATGTTTATAGACCAAATATAGAATCTATCAATCTATCTTATCTTATGAATGTGGCTTCGATACCACGTGTCATCTCTGGTGACGGGTACGAATCAAAGACTTTCATCTTGATCGTTAATATAGGTATAATAGAAATAGTGCCTCCAGCACGACGTAACTGACTCTGATGAAATTATCTAGAGCGCATGTTGGATAATATAAATCTGTGATGTTTGAGCTGGACTTACGTAAAATCGGTATGTCGTATGATTTTTTATTTTTCGGTCTTTGTCTTTGTCTGCGGTCATTTCCGTGTGAGCTTTCGATGTAAAATATTACGACACAAAGTAAATAGTGAAGGCTTGTCAACAACTGTTACAATTATGAGTATCGGTGGCTATCTGTTCTCGGACTTATCTGTGGCCCGATTAGAATCAGGAGGCCCAGAATTCTAAGAATTAATGCTTCTAAGAATTAATGTGTTTGTGGTTTTTCGAATTCACTCGATTCGCCGCCCAGTGCTGAGACCATAGCGTCGCCGACGCTCTTCTATATTTATATGTATCTAATAGCTATAAAAAACCTTATTTGACCCTTTGTAATCTTTAATTCTTCTTTCAGCTTCCACTAGCGAGCCGCGCGTGGTGTGTTACTATACAAATTGGTCGGTGTACCGGCCCGGCACGGCGCGGTTCAACCCTCAGAACATCAACCCGTACCTCTGCACGCATCTTGTCTACGCCTTCGGGGGGTTCACTAAAGACAACACCCTCAAACCTTTCGACAAGTACCAGGATATCGAGAAAGGTGGGTGTTCATTCTCTTTATCTATACTAATATTATAAAGAAGTAAAGTTTGTGTGTTTGTATATTTGTTAAATTGTAAGGGGTAATCTCAGGATCTACTGAACCGATTTTAAAAATTCTTTCAGCAATAGAAGGCCACGTTATTGCTGAGTGTCATAGGTTATATAAAAAACCGAAAAATAAAAAGGATTTTACGTGGTAGTCCGTTTTGCAAAGTGAATCGGAGAAAAAAACAGGCAGCGGACGGCGCGCGATGGCTTCGGGTTTAATTTTTACCGTGGGAGAGCCATGCTTCGGCACGAATTGGGCCGGTTCGACCGGAGTGATACCACGGCCTCACAGAAAGCCGGCGTGAAATAGCGCTTGCGCTGTGTTTCGCCGAGTGAGTGAGGGTACCGGAGGCCCAACCCCCCCTTCCCCCCTTATTCCCTTTTAAAAGGCCGGCAACGCATCTGTAACTCTGGTGTTGCTGGTGTCCATGGGCAACGGCTATCGCTTACCATCAGGTGATCCGTTTGCTCGTTTGCTGCCCTATCCTATAAAAAAAAAAATCGGATCGCGTTCGTGCTCGCTTCGGGGATTATTAATATTATGTCCAACGAAAGTGGGCACGGGTCAGCTAGTATACAATATAATATTTTATTACAGCAGTGGTACGTACAATATGGCAAACAAATACGCAAATTTTTCACTACGGAATATATCACATAAGCTGCTACAGAAAGTCGAAATAATATTAAATGGAGTGTATGATATATTTATATAGAAAATATTTTATTTTTATTATTACAATACATTATTCTACAGAATTATGCGTGCATTCATTAATATTATTTCGACTTTCTGTGACAGCTTCACACTATTGGATATATCTTTAATTTATCAATACATTATAGCTTAGCAGCACCGAACAAACAATTTGGCTATTAAATATATATTATAGTTTGAAGGATAATTGCTATTTATGTCTCTTGGGAAGTAATATATAGTGAAAAACCAGCTTACTGCTGCAATAAATAGAAGATCTTGGGTTCTAGGGTTGTCAAATCTGTCACCACTTAATGTGTAAATCGTTAAATGGTGACAGAATTGACAGCCGCATTGCCCCTACGACGAACCTGGCCCTCTATATCCTCTGAATACAGAAATTCATCAAATCTTTGTCGTATCCTGTTCTTTTGTCACTTAATACAAACTACGACGATATATCGTGTGTTCAATTTTAAGAATACGAGCCCAGGTGACCTATTTTTGAATTACGAATGCGACTTCGAAATCACCGCGGATTCCTAAACATCCAATTTTTGAAAGTCGATCGCAGAGCTGCCAACATAGATAAAGTACACACATAAATGTAAAAGTTCGGTTCCACGCAGAATGTACCGCTGCCGGTTATTGCCGGCTTAACCATTATGGTTTATATATATAATATATAATATATTTATATTAATATAATTAATATATATATATATATACACACATATATATATATATAATATATATATAATATATATATATATATATTATATATATATATATATATATATAATTAATATAGACTGAAAAATCAACACATCAACTTCAGACTCTTGTCAATATGTTCTCTAAACTAAACACAGATAACATTTCCACAAGTATGACTTGATTACGAGTGGGTGAGGGCACTCGTAATGAAATCACATCCGTGACTAAAGTAGTCACATAAGTGATATTCAAAAATAAGAATTATTGAAAATCGGTAATTATTAGTCACATCGGTTGTCTATTGTTACAAAATGAATGATTCCATCGCTTCCCCGATCGAAATCGAAAGAAAATTTATTTTTAATAAATAGATGCAAACAAAGCGGCCACTAAATATACATTATAAACGAGGAATAATTTTAAACTTAACACGATGTAATTAAACATACTTTTGTTATGATTAAGTTCTTAACATTAAAATTTAAAAAAATAAAAAAATTTGAGATGACATTATCATTAATAACATGGTTTCTTTTATTAACGCTTATTATTATTAATCAAGACAATACAATCTCGAGTAAAACATTTATGTGATCTTATAATATATTTCTAACATATAGCTTTTTTAAAATATTTAACTGAGTATTCTATAGATATTTTTCTAAACAGCCAAATGTTATCGATATTAAAAAAATAATCAATATTTATATTTTTAATAATGCTTACATATTTTATACACTCGTTTCATGTATTAATTTCAGAACTTTTTATTTTATATTCGCGGTGGCACAGTGTAATATAATAAATTGTAATTGTAAAAAATATGTAAATCGTTCATTAAACAATTTGTCTTAAGTATTGTTAAAAATCTGGCCATACTATTTTACCCTTAAATAGTAATATTTATTTCTAGTTCCTGATTAAAAATAATAAGTTATACATCTGCGATGTTGATAAAATAATTTTTGAATTAATCTCTTTCGTACAGCAAACAATCAATTGTACAAAAAGTGAAGTTAATGCCTAATACTCGTAGTACGTACGTACCTGTCCGACATTGAATTATAAATTATTTTCTAGGTGGATACGCCAAGTTTACTGGACTGAAGACTTACAACAAGAACTTAAAAACACTGCTGGCTATCGGCGGTTGGAATGAAGGTTCCACGAGGTTCTCTCCAATGGTTGCCGCAAGGGACAGAAGGAAGGAATTCGTCAGGAATGCTATCAAGGTAATAGAGAGAGGCCCAGAGATTACACATAATATGTTGACCTTTATTTTTTTATTGTCTACTGAATTTGCAATATGTTACAGAAAATATTCAGCTATTGGTTTTAAAGTCTATAAATATTACATTCGTATAAACAATAATTTACCGCAATAAATCTGGTGCTATCCGTTTCTATTAATAATAATAATAAATCAATCAAACGCCAACAGCAGGGTTCGCTTGGCTGTGTTCCGGCGTGAAGGGTAAGATAGGCAGTGAAATTACTGGGTACTGTGACTTTACATCTTATGTCACAAGTTGGCAACGTACACTGTGGTTCTTATGAGGTTTGCAGATTTGCTGCGAATCTCGTGGGAACCACATGTACTATAGGCGACTGTTACCACTTACCATCAAGTGGGCAGCCTGCTTGTTTGTCAACTTTAGCAATAAAAAAAAATTTTGACTTAACAAACTTACATTATTTTGATTTTTTAACATTGTGATTTCATCATTCTCGTAAAGACAAAATGGTTTACAACTCAGTAGTTGCCGACTAGCGACAACCTCTGCTATTCTGTCGCAATCTTTTACAATTTATTGTTAAAAGCAGTGTTAGAGGTAACAAACCACAATATTACCAAAAAGGAAAAATAAAACTGAGTAAATACTAATAAAAACTGAGTAAATACTAATAATAAAAAAAAATATTAGCGGCGAGGTAGAGTAGGCGCATCCACTACGTGGTGGTCAAGTGAAGTGGGTTGTTTTAATATTCTTGACTATTGACATTAAGCCTCATACTGTGTGTTATTTGATGCTTAACTGTTTTCATTTTTAACTCTAATATTGGTATATATACTTCGGCGCGTCCGCCATAATACGGCATTATAAGCATATTTGATTGGAATATTTATAGGATCTCAATATTAGTACTAGGTTTGGAAGTTTATTTGACTTCTTTGGAATTTGCTTCTCAACAAGTTGTGGACAAATCTTGATCAAAAGTTGATCACCTAACCCAGATCTGAAACATTTGCGAATGAAGATATTCAGTCTCTTAAAAATCTCTGGAGTAATTGTATTTCCCATAAAAACAGTTGTGTACTGTTTCCTCGGGAAATTTAGCCATTCTAATTCAAGACATTTAAATGGAATGCCATGCCATTAAGTAATAAAGTGCATTTCTAAAAGAACTTACGATAGGACGCGGTAAATATCTTTTAAGTTTGTAATTTTGTAATGTTTGCGTTTATATGTGAATTAATTACTTTATTTAAATATGTGTGCAATATTTTTTTTTTTGAAGTGTCCATCCAACCATCAATTAAATATTAAAAAAAATGTAAATGAAGTCGCCCTGCCCGCACTATGCCACCGTAGTTATAACTATGGACTTATCACTCTTCGTCAAGATAAGTGTTTCTTCGGCAGAGACGCATGTCTGTTGATGCAATGATGATGAAATTATGATGGGACAACAATCACAATTATGGTTATGCTCAAACGACGAAAAAAATGAAAAAAAAATGTATCATTTGTATTAGTAAATATCATTTATTATCTCTGGGGAATATATCTTAATAGCAGAAAATCGTTGAGCTTGGGTGGATCTAAAACGTATACTTATGTTATAGAAATTTGGAAAGAAAACATTACCGTTTTCACACCGTACGTCTGTTGTGACGTCTGTGTTTGTAGTGTATCTGTCAAACTGGCATAGTTTTGACAAATAAATTATGACTTTGACACCTGTCAAAACGAGCTTAAATTGTGAAAACGAACAGTTAATGTTAATGATACCATTTCTTTTATTTCTTTATGATAAAAGTCAAAGGTAAGGAATATTATGTTGTTTAAATTGTTCAACTATTTATCTTCTTTAGTGCACTAAACAAGTTAATAGTATATTTAACGTTTTTGCTTTACTAATAGCGACGGTGTAGGCCTAAGCAAATATTATATCTAGACAGAAAGCGAGTCTACGCGCTTTCTCTGCATTATGTTGTTGAAGAGCTATTTACTCTTATACTTAGCTGTTTAAGGTTTCGTTATTAAGTTTCATTACAAATAAGCATTGTAATTTATTGTCACATTATTAAAACGGGGAGTCGGTGGCGCTGTTGTACTGGTCTACGAATCAGATGATTCACATGACTCGATTCCGTCAAATACCAATGTGTTTTGGGTTTTTCGAATTTCATATGTACATTTATCTGACGCTTCAACGGCGAAGGCAAGCGTCGGCGTCGTGAAACAACCTGCATACACTTTTTTTTTCCCCTGAGGAAAATGCATTAAATTGCATACCCCGGCTGTGGCGAGCCGGCGGTTAAATGGGGCTCTCCTCCCCAGAAGGGGGAGGCCTACCCACTAAAAACCTCAGGGATGGCCTTCCTCAGGCATGTAGGGAGCCCCCGGGAACATCAAGCTACTTCCGGGGAACCCCCAGCCTCCGCTCCCCCGTCGATACAGGGGAGCCCTCCTCGGGGAGGCTCACTACCTCCCCCGGTCTCCTCCACCGACGACGCCCCCGGCCACGGAAGGGGTGTGGTCCATCCCGGGTCGCCGTAGCGGTCGCGACTTCCTCGCGCCCGCCGGCGATCCGCAGCGGCGCCGCAGCTGTGCTACCGAGCCCGGCGCCGCCTCCTTCGAGCGGGATCGGCCATCTCCCGACCCCGCTCGGCAACCTCCTTCTGGAGCATCACTGCTTCACAGAAGGAGGCCACAGCCCTCCAACCTCCCTCGTCCGCCAGCATTGCCGCAATCAATGCCGGCGGAACCTGTGAAGAAATTTAAAGATCTACGTAGTCAGCTAATCCGCACTGGGCCAGCGTGGTTGCCTGAGGCCTAATCGTCTTAACATAGGGTAGGCTCGTGCCCATTGGTGGGGATGTATATGGGATGTGATGATTATTAAGCACTACGTACATAAGTCAACACATCAAGCTGCCACAAAGTGTTATCTTTTAGAGTAATGATGGAAAAAACGTATCTTTGTTGAGATTAGTTCATTTGTATCTAGATCAGTACAAAGATTCGAATCAGTCAAGTGCTTCATTTGCATCATTTGTATCAGAGACTGTTTATTGTGAACCGATTAAATCGGTTCAGAATCATTGATACATATTGTGACATCTGATATATGATACAAATACATTGATATAAATATTGATATTGATTCATTTGTATCAGTGACTCTGATGCAATTGAGCGACGTGATCCGAAGCGCTCCGACTCTGAACTATTTACTTATCTCAATCGTGTGAGCACCGCGTGCCGATTAAAACGGAAAAGCAATTCAGTGATTGATTCATTTGAAGCACTGTTAGAGATTTGAATCCATGAATCACTTGGAAGAAACGACTCACTGAGTCGTTTCTGTAATGATTGACACATCTCTATTTTAGAGTCCCGTATTCCATACCATCAAAATATCACTTATCACTTCGTTGTTCTTCTGTCAAAACCCTTTTCCTCAGGAACATATGGAAGCATCTAACTAAGATTAATATTAAATCCTTTGTAACAGTAAAAAAAAAATAACTTATATGTTAGCACAATCAAAATATACGACACGCCTATGGGTGTTTCAAACCTAATGATATATAAAAAGGAGTCTTTTTGAACGAGCTCCATTTATTTGAAATTAAACTGTATCATTTGAATTTTAATTTATTGTGTGAATAAGGAAAACAATTATTAATATGACTAATTAATAAACATCAATTAATGGAGAATGGTATATATCTTAATAGCAATTAACCTTGACTAGATTTAGAACATATTGGTTTTGGTATAGAAATTTTGAAAAAAAAAAAACATCTTTTCAACATACGTTCATTTTGACAGCTATCATCCGTACAGTTTGCACAGATAAATAAATAAATAAATAAAATATGGCGATGCCACCTGTCAAAACGGGTTTCTGAGATTTTGAAAACTTTAATACGATTTATTCACCACATCGTTTTATAGTCGAGCTGTCGTTGTTACAGTTCCTCAGACAGAACCACTTCGACGGACTCGACCTGGACTGGGAGTACCCGGCGTTCCGAGATGGCGGCAAGCCTAAAGACCGGGAGAACTACGCAAAGCTGGTGCGGGAGCTACGCGAAGAGTTTGACAGGGAATCGCAGAAGACGGGAAAGCCGCGCTTGCTGCTCACTATGGCCGTGCCAGCTGGTATCGAGTATATACAGAAAGGATTCGACGTGCAGACGCTAAATCAGTACGTAGATGCTCTTATATAAAGTTTCTTGTTATTGGTATATTTATTTATTTTATTTCTTTATGAAATTCTTATATTTATTTATTTGATCTATTTTACAGCTAAGACTTGGTTAGTTAGTTATTCCTACATTATTACTTGCATGACATCTTACGTCATTGCTATCTGTGGTGGCAGTTGAAAACCAGTGCCAGATCTATCTTATGATCTGGCTCATGCTGAACTGGCCTCCCATTCTAACACGACCAACCTTAAATTTATAGGAAAATTTGTAATTGTGTTGTTTTTTGAATAATTTAATTTGTCAATTCTTTATTTTGAAAAAAAAAATTTTTTTTTTCTTTTTTATATTGTTCAGTAAGTGTAAGTTTCCTATTATGTGTGTTTTTTGTTTGAGTTAGAATAAAATTATCATAATTATTATTATTATTAGATCATCAGTTATTATTATCTGTACTATTAATAGTTACAATAGTGTAGAAGACGGCAGTTAACTTGCTAGGGTTTTCCAACGTGGGAGCTTGCATTCGCATGTACGCTGAAATCTAACGATAATATTTGTCTTATATCAAACTAGCTGTATCCCGCGGTTTCACCCGCGGACGATTTGCATTGTTTATATATTTCTATAGTAATCTAATACTAAATATAGCCTATGTTACTCAGTGATAATGTAGCTTTCTAATGAAAAAAGAATTATTAAAATCGGTCCAGTAATTTTTGAGTTTATTCGTTACATACAGAAATACAAATCTTTCCTCTTTATAATACTAGCGGACCCGACAGACTTCGTCCTGTCAAAAAGATTTGTACAGTGGCAGTTTTTTGTTCCTAATTATTTTATAGATAATGTCGCATAGCCAACCAAATCGCAAAAAAAGTCTAAATGACCTATTACATTTTGTGGCTATTCAATTTTGGAAGGTGACATTAAATCCTCCAACGATGTATTCTGTGCTCCAACGCACGCACGCATACTGTTTTGATAGATATGATTGAATTTCAACTATATGTAGCGTTAATAAAGCGCAAATTGACTCTTTGATGTTAGGAACACACCTTCATTGCTTAGGCAACAGCGAATGCTTGCAATATGAACTTTATACAATAACAATAAAGCTCAATTCGACTGTACGTTTTAGTTAGAAAACGTTTGCATGGGAAAATAAAAGGGCTGTTTTTAGAGATTTTCTGATAATTATTCGAATTTTTCCCTTAAAAACTATTCTTGAACTTCAACGAACATTTTAAAAAAGAATTGGCCAAATTGGTCCAGGCGTTGTTGAATTATGCGCTTACCAACACATTATGCGATTCATTTTTATATATAAGTTTAGTGTAGATAATATAACAAAGTGATAGTTACATATCTTCTGTAGAGGACTGAAGTCGTTTAAATGATAAATGGCTCAAAGTTCCATAGCAGCCAAGCCATAAACTCCAAAAAAACATATTCGAATGATAATGACGATGTAATGTCTATGATTTGCAAACAATACATTGTTAAATAACTAGCCAACAGTTAAATAACTGTTTTGTGGCGCTCTTAAATGTTTTGTTAAATTATGTAGTCATTATTACTAATAGATTTTTAAGATAATTCTGATTGACAGAAAACGTAGTCGCTCAAACGGTTTATGACATATTTGTCAAATAAATCGATAATTACAACACATCTAATGATGAACATAATTAATTAAATTAGTTATTCATATATATTCATATTAGACAGCCAGGCAGTTTTACTAGCAATAAACAATAACACCCTTAAATCAAAGCTAGTAAAAGACTGTGTGAAAAAACTCAATGACCTAGGAGAAAAGAACAAAATCACTCTCAAATGGGTGCCAGATCATTCTGGAATAACCGGCAATGAGAAGGCCGATGAACTAGCCAGGGCTGGGGCTCAAGGAATACAGTTCGGCCCAGAGCCTATCTGTGATATCTCAAATAACCAGGCCATGCAATACCTGAAAACTCGCCTTCTTAACGAGGCGAAAGCAGACTGGCACAGTACGTCCGGGATGACACACTCAAAAGCACTAATCGAACCATACTCTCGCAAACGCACTGACGAGCTATTAAAGCTTAACAGGAGTAACTTGAGCGTGATGGTTAGGGCTTTGACCGGCCACTGCAAGTTGAATAGACACCTTCACAACATGAAGCTTAAGGACACTGACACATGCAGATTCTGCGAACAAGAGCGTGAAACACCAATACACCTCTTGTGCTACTGTGAACCGCTGATTCACAAAAGAAACAGACACCTGGGGAAAACATCCAGATAAAATAAAAACAATCCGAACTGGGAACATCCTATCTTTCTTGGTCAGTGTCCAGTTAAGGGAGCTACTGTAGGGCCTACATAGAACCTACATAGGAGGCTGGTCACAATAGATCTTAATAGGTCGCAGTGATGCACATCAGCCCCGACTTACATGAAATAATAATAATATTCATACATATGTGATTACAATTAATCAACTGATCGATATCTTGTATGTGACTCATACATCACCAGTGTGGCTACCATACCTACTAATATTATAAGCGCAAAAGTTTGTAGATATGGATGAATGTTTGTTCACCTTTTCACGTAAAAACTACTGAAGGAATTTTAATGAAACTTTACAATAATATAGCTATTATCCCAACTAATATTATAAATGCGAAAGTGTGTTTGTTTGTTTGTTTATTTGTTTGTTTGTTTGTTTGTTTGTTACCTCTTCACGCTTAAACTACTGGACCGATTTCAAAAATTCTTTCACCTTTGGAAGCTACATTCTCCCCGAGTAACATAGGCTACTTTTTATCCCGGAAAAATCGACAGATCCCACGGGATGCGCAATAAAGGCTTCGCTCAAAAACTACTGCACAGATTTTTATGCGGTTTTCATCAATAGATAGAGTGATTCTTGAGGAGTTTTGCGGCATTTTTTATCTCCGGAAAAACGGATAGTCCCACGGGAAGCGCGATAAAATCTTCGCACCATAAACCGACTTCCGCGTTATATGTAGCCGTGGGCAAAAGCTATGACCCTTAACCCTCTATACACCCAATCCCGAAATCCACGCGGGCGAAGCCGCGGGCAGAAAGCTAGTATCAGAATAAAACATAAACTACAATTGTATTAAGATATTTTGTGAATTGTGCAAATTTGTTTTAGTTCAACATCTCTATATTCTCAGACTTTTATATTTTTCAAATGCGACCAAATTACTGCAATTTAAATAAAAATAACGCCTACAGAACCCTAAAATCTAGTTTTTTTTAATCTTAATATATATATTCTTGTGTGCGTGTGTATGTGACTGAACTCCTCCTAAACGACTGGACCAATTTTGATGAAATTTTTGTGTGTATTCCAGGGGGCTTGAGAATGGTTTAGATTCACAATACGGTCATATAGATATTGTTTTTCAGCTAAATTATTTATTTAAAAACATTTGAGACAACGTGAGACAACGTGACATTTGAGACATTTGACAGGACAACGTCTGTTGGGCCAGCTAGTATATATATATATATGTCCACTCCATGGACTCGTAGTCCGTGCCTTTTTTAAACTGTCCTCGTTTGGATCTACTACGTACTGTACGTACAGCGTCATATTATCTTATAATACTATTCCGTCACTTAACATTAACGTGAGTTGCGCAGCACTTACTTATCTAACAATAGTACTTTCTTATCTAATAACTATCCTAATTTATACCTACATACAACCATTTAACAATACACTTAATTTCAATACTTTATACAATAAAATTAATTAATCTAATAATAATAAGTTATCCTAACATACATTAATAATTAAATTAACCCTGCAATGGTGTCGATTCTAGCGTGTAAAATCTAGGTTGGAATCCATTTCAAATGCGACCCAAACTACTACCAATTTAAACAAAAATAACGCGTACTGAACCCTAAAATCTAGGTTGCAACCCATTGCATATATGTACACTCTACCTCAACTATTAATTTACAGCAAAAGATCAACTATCTAGCTGACATGTTGGAAGAGGGATAACAAAACCAGCCACTAAAAGATAATATCCAATAAAATAAAAAAAAATACTGCTACCGTATGTAAAGTAAACCTCAGGTCATTCTTTACATTTGCAGTACAAACATCATCCCTATTAGAAGCAACATAAGATCTGTGTCTAAATCAACATATAAAAAGAACCTTGCTGTGTGGACAAACAGATCGCATAGTGCAAAACAAATAATAGCGCACACACACTTAATTGCGAAAGCTTCATTTAGGCATGTATTAGATTCTGTAGTTGCCCAAGATCTAATTCAATGTCACGTTGCCTCATTATCGGGTGCGGATCAAGTCAGTGGCGCAAGAGTTTGCTGTGACATCTTTCTTCATTTTTTGTACCACTAAAGCTCGAATAGCTCGATATGGCGCAATGCTTGGTGAAGTTCAAGGTGCACAAGATAATGCTGATAACGATTTTTAATAATCTTTTATTATGATTTTACCTCAATTGACTACGTGCATTATTGAGAAATCGAGAATAATCAGTGTTTTATAAAACGTACCCCCGGTGCGAAAAAAATTCAAAAATGAGTTAAGTATGGAATAATTATTCTAGAGCACCCCTTTATTTCATAATTATTTATATAAAATTAAAGTTAAAAGTTGACGTTTTAGTATAAGCAACTCATATCGCCTATATCTCCTAACGTCATTGCTTTTTGAGGTGTCAAAGTTTTAAATGCTTCTCCTTAAAAACTACATTTTTGTAAAAGTGACAGTGTCGCACCTGGGGTGCGATATATTATGTGCTTTTCATTTTAAACATAAAAAGAATAACTATTAATTACTTTCTTATACAAACTTTGTCGATTTATTTTTATTATTTAATATCACCTATATACACAGATATCTAAGCAATGAAACTACAAAACTATTGTTTAAAAAATGATCTCTGCTTGGTGTTGGAATCAATCGACAGTCTCGATATCAAATCAATTCCAAAAAATAATCCTGTGCGTTATGATAGAGCGATCGCAACAGAGCATTATTATATTAAATTATTGTATTTATACAGATATCAGTTCTAAACTAAACTATTTAAAGTTTAGTTTGGAACTACATTAATTATACTATACCAATCGCTTGTCACTTGACTGATACTAAAGCTTGTTTGTCATGCATATCTACTTGTTATCATCTTAATTCTAATTGGAATGCAGTTTGGCTTTGAAGCGACACTATTAATATTACTAAATTGTATATCTAATTGACTAATATTTAGGCACTGGACATTCAACACTAACGCTTTCATTAATTATTCAGAACAGTAAAATATTAACGCTTAATACGGTTAACTATTAACAGCTTCTTCCGTTGACATATAACTAAAACTAAAAAAAAGCATTGTAACACAGACGGAATCGGCTAGTATGCTCGTAATGCTAGTGCAGATGGACATTTTATAAGCTCAGTCAATGATCCTACTGATATTATAACAGCGAAAGTTTGGCCATCCGCTCCATATCGCTACCTGTAATCTCAATTGACGTAAGGCACATTTTGGTCAAATTAAGTTATGTATGTCATCTTACTTAGTTTTTTTTTTCTTTCTTTCTGTCTAATCCATGTAGTAATAAGACCAATAATAACGATTTTAGACACATAAAAAATATAACGTAAAGAACGTACTCATTGCCAAATTGGTAATACGATTTACGACTAGCACTATTATTTTATTTGCAAGTCTCTGTGTCCCTTGACATCTAATGTTTATAATGTCCTGTAGGCTGTGTATGCTACACCGCCTAATTAACGAAATAAGGGATTACATTTTCTTTTCATTAGCTTTACACCTGTTTTCGTTGTCTATATGAACAGTTTCCGTTATTTTTTTAGGGTGTAGATAATACTATTGTTTAATCGTGCTTTACGTCCAAAACCAATAAGAGCCTCATAATAAAAATGGACGTAAGGAGCTTTCTAATGAATTTTCTTGAATGTACAGCACATCTTACTTTTTTTAATACGTTTTTTAAACTAACAAAATAGGATAAAAACTTAATATTTCATCGTCTGCATCTTAAAAAAATATGTATACTATGCTTTAACCACTTTTTATAATTTAAAAAAAAATAAGCGTTACGGATTTATAATCCTGCGCAGAGGAAGTCGCGGGCACCAACTAGTATAGTATATACACACAGCGTCAGACTGGCCATACAGTCAAGGTGGCATTTGCAAGCCGGGCCCCAGCCTGCGCGGGCCCCCCACGGGCCTGGGTTGCGGGGTTGGCCCCTGTGCTACGGTTGCCCGCGTGCATGGCCTTAAAAATGTTTGACCTATCAATTCAGTAAGCCAATATCTCCAAATATATATAACCCAATGTAGGGGATTGGGTTATCTAAAGCTTGGAGATTCATCAAATGTTTAGATATGGATTTACGATAGTTAGTACGATATATAGGAGATACTTTTGATAATGTTTTCAAAGCTGCAAGTTTGTTTGCATCCGATTTTCAAGACTTTATGCACGCTGAAAACATTGATCTCGACATACAAACCACGTTACCGTTACGAAGAATTTCAAAAAAACCGAAGAAACATGACCAGTTATGTGAAGATGAAGTAACATTATTGGCTACAGACCCAAAGAGATTTTATTGTATTTCTGTCTACAAAGTCATTATAAATACAGCTTTAGGTAAATAATCGAAAAATTCATCTGCAACGAAGATTTAATGAAAGATGCCGCTTGTTTGGACCCGAAAAACTTCAATAGAATCAAGGAAAATGGGATTCCTAATGACGCACTGAAGTCTTTCGCATCAATTGCAAATATTGATCGAGAGTTGCTGTCAAACGAACTGGAATCTTTTGCAAATAATTTTAAGGAACTTTCTAAAACTCTTTGGGATGAGCACATTTATTCTAGGCAGCATAAGCGACGAAGAAAACGACGAAGATGTTTTAGACTTAGACCAGGCAGCAAAGGACACCATGTGTTTTTCCGGAAGTGGTTTAGACGTCTGTCAAAGTTGCATACCATGTGCGTGTAAACTTTTATCACTGTATAACATGCATATCAGTACGTACACCACCTTATATTGCTTATTGCATATTGTGTAATTCTCACAATGTCATTCACGCAAGTGACTTGTGAGAGACGATTTTCAGTATTAAAGCGCATTAAAACGAGACGAGGTTCTCTACTAGGGCAAGAACTGTTAGATTCGTTAATTATATTAAATACAGAATCGGATCTAATCAAGGATGACGAAAACAGCAGCTTTTACGATTGAGTTCTCCTCTTTAAAAAAAATGTTGATTGGCTAGCATTATATTATTATTTGTTATTAGTAAATACCTACTTATTATTTTACTTTATTTTAGTATTGTAATAAATTTTTTATAGTTTGTTTATTACAATTTATGTATCTCAGTATTTTTCGATAGTATCCCATCACCATGATCTAGTTTCGGGCCTCGGGATTCCGATCAGCCACCCGGGCTCTTCGGCCCAGTCCGACCCTGTATACACAAACAAGAGGCAGTTACACACTAGCGGATCGAAACTGAAATTTGGCTAAGTGGTGTAATTTTTTGTAGTATAATAGTAATAGTGCGAGAGGGGAGATATCATTCCTCAATCCGATGTTATGTTTAGCTAGTGAAACATTATATATTTCCATCTCGTCCTTTGTCTATGCTTTGTTTCATTCGATAATAATTTCGTGAAATATTGATAGGTAGATAGATCTGAAATAAAAGTTAAAAAGCTACTATGTAAAATGTCATCCTATACATTAATTACACTTTAATAACTCCAAAATTCTTCATTTATATAGAAATTCTCAAAAACGCATTCAAAGTTTTGTAAAAGCGGCTATAAAACACTATTAGCATTATCACGTTGTATGTCAACAACACCACAGATAATATATTACTATTGAATCCATACTTAATCATAGGCTAAAAAAATACCAGCATTTTAGTTGTCCATAGCTACAGCCATTATATAAAATAAAATAAAATGAAAACTAAGAATTACAAAACGGATTTTGTTGTAATACAAAAACCATTACATACGGTCCAAATATTCACCAGCCCCAACGAACTGATTGCCCGCATTGTTTTTCGAGACATTGCGTAATTTAATAATCTTGCTGTAACTTCGTAATATTTCACATGCATATTCATTCTCCGCGTAACCACGGTTCAGATGAGATATATCTGCTTAACTAAATACTCGTCGTGGATATTTTTTATACGTGAAACTACTTTTCCTAGACTACGGATATTGCTCAATGGATAGAACTGGGTTTTCAAGTTAATGGGACTGTATGGAACTGGATTTCCGGTCTGTGGAACTTTATGTCGCTAACTTATTTAGAATGTCTTGTTGACTGTTGTAATTATATATGTGTTATAGTATATATATTTTATTAGTATAATGTTATACATGGTATAAGTATTTAATACTAAATATATAATTTGTTATATATAAAACTTTTATTTAAATTACATAGTTAAGCATTTAAAACTTTTATAATTTAATTTACATAGTTAAGCATTTGAATTACATTAAAAGCTTGTTTCGACTACTGTCTAACTGTTAAATACCGCATACCACATGTGTGAGGACCATGATCGGCGTGCCGTCGCGTCGGCTGTATCACGGGGTGATACGGTCGATGGCACTTTACGGAGCCACAGAGGGTCCACAGAAGGTCATCGCAACCCGGGTCGTGCGAACCTCTCGCACAGTCAGCCACGGCGCGGCCTGCGTTTTAGCAGGCCACACGTCGTGGGATGTCGATGCACAGGTCCATGCAGCTGTGTATCGACATCGGGTCGCGGCACGTGAGTGGGGGGAACGGCTCGCTCCACCAGAAGTGGAGGGAGTCCGTACCCGGGTGCAGAGGGAGGCTCTGCACCGCTGGGGCGAGGCACTCGCCTTCCCAGCTGCCGGCCACCGGACGATCGAAACCGTTCGTCCGGTGTTGGAGGAGTGGGTTGGGCGCCGGCAGGGCAACCTCTCATTCCGCATGGTGCAGGTACTGACCGGACATGGATGTTTCGGTCACTACCTGCTCCGGATCGCACGTCGGGAAAAAACGCCGCGGTGTCACCACTGCGGCGCTCCCGACGACACGTCCGGGCACACGCTGGCTGTGTGCTCGGCGTGGCAGCAACAGCGCAGCGACCTTATTGCTGCGTTGGGAAGCAACGACCTCTCGCTGCCGAGCGTGGTCGTGGCCATGCTCCGCGGCGAGGCGGAATGGGAGGCTGTCGCCTCCTTTTGCGAGAACGTCATCTCGCAGAAGGAGTCAGCGGAGAGGGAGCGGGAGGAGGATGTCGAGGCCGCTCCTCTCCGCCACAGACGGATAGGTAGGAGAAGGCGAGCACACGCAAGAGCGGTGCTCGCCTAATGACCCTACCGCGAATCTGCGTGCGCATCTGGCTACCGCGCACGCCCTGGTGTTGTCTCTCCGTCTGGAGAATTGTCCAGGGGTTCTCGGACAGTCTCTTCCTTGGCGTTGGCTCGACCAGACCTAGGTCGAGTCGGCCCCGGAGCTCATAGCGGTAGAATCGCGAAAGCGCACCCCGCCATGTGCCTCGCATGGGCCTAGAGTACTCAGGGGGTTTTAGTGGGTAGGCCGGTCTTGTCAGACCGGAGAGCCCCACACATGGCCGCGCCTAGCCATGTCACGATGCATAATGCATTTCCCCTAAAAAAAAAAGGTAACACGAAATTTTTAATGTATATACTTGACGTATTGCATGTATTGCAAAAACGTTAACGTCCCTATGTTTAATTATTACCATGATGTTTTAAACTTTTAACTTATTCTTTACTCTCGACACTGTCCTCAGGTACTTGGATTGGATGAATTTGCTGACGTACGACTACCACTCGGCCTTCGAACCCGCCGTCAATCACCACGCGCCACTCTACCCCCTGGAGGAACCCAACGAGTACAGCGTTGATAACGAGCTTAATATTGTAAGTACAGGAGACATGAGCTTTCTCCAAAATATGAAGCTTTAAGTCTTATTCACACACATTATACTGTTCTATTAAAAGTTTCGGCGCTGGTGCAATAACCCCATATTTTGTTAATATCTCTAATAAAAATCTCTTAACATGTTGGCTATGATTATCAGTGTGCGCATTTCAAAGAGTTAATAATGCGAGATTTTTCGAGTGACAGATTATCGAGATTTCCAAGATCTACACAAACAGTATAATTAGATTACTTATTGTTTGTAAGCCATTTTATACAAATTTAATCAATGTTTATAAAATGCTATATTTTACACACATTTTGTTTCAATTATAAATAGTGTTTATATATTTTTGTCTTTATTTTAATTTGTATTGTTTGTAATATAAATATATATAAAGTACAAAAGGAGGACTTAATGCAACAAGGCATTCTCTACACAAATACATACATAGACTTGTGAAATTATATATGTATATGTGTTTATTTATACTATGACTTATACAGACGTTCATAAATAAAATGTATGTTATATGACAATTATTGTTTTATGGACTGTCAGAAAGTCCTCGTTACGAATAATTCTCTTATTCGACTTGCGACACCCGCAAGAAGAAAGGGAAGGTTAGAAAATAAATACAATTATGTAAAGTCGTCTCGTTGGATGCAGGTGGCAATGGACCGGTCGCGCTGGAAATCGACTGGAGAGGCCCATGTCCAGCAGTGGACGGCGATAGGTTGAGATAATGAAGTGTCCTATATTACACAAGAATTTCAAAATCAATTATGAAATGTTTACTTAGATAAACAAGTTTTGTCATAGTCAAGTGTAGAGTTTTTTTTTTATTTCACGTATTTACATACATCTAGTTACTATAATGTGTGTATAGCTAAGCATACATTGTGAAGTCGAGTGGTCATCACATCAGTTTCAGGGTGAAATCAACTTTTTTTTTTTTATTGCTAAAGTTGACAAACAAGCAGGCTGCCCACCTGATGGTAAGTGGTAACATTCGCCTATAGTACATGTGGTTCCCACGAGATTCGCAGCAAATCTGCAAACCTCATAAGAACCACAGTGTACGTTGCCAACTTGTGACATAAGATGTAAAGTCACAGTACCCAGTAATTTCACTGCCTATCTTACCCTTCACGCCGGAACACAGCAAAGCGACCCCTGCTGTTTGGCGGCGGAAATAGGTAAGACGGAGGTACCCATGCAGACGACCCTGGTACAGAGTCTACCTCCTAGAAAACTCTGAGTCCTGATGGGAACAGATGTTTGTATGATCAATGTGAGCATTTGTACCTTAGTTATGGTTGTTAATATATATTTTTATGTTATATATACATATGTATGTCCATTACCCAAGATCCCATAACATAAACCTTACTTTAGCCAGGCTAATTGTTGTCAAGATGTCAAGTGCTAATATTTATTCATTTAAATAACTGGGATATTATTTTGTTGGTTGCAAATATTTTTGTTACTTTATCTGTTTTCAAAAATCTCTGCATAATTTTATGTTGAATAAACACTGAGTTTGTTACAATTCCTCTTAAAAATGAATTTTCTACTCTTCTAGGATTACACGATAAAATTCTACTTGGAAAATGGAGCGGACCGTGACAAGCTGGTACTCGGCATACCGACGTATGGTCGCTCCTACACGCTTTTCAACCCAGACGCCGTGGAAATTGGGTCACCAGCCGATGGACCTGGCGAGCAAGGTGACGCCACTAGAGAGAAGGGCTACTTGGCTTACTACGAGGTTTGTGACACGTGTTTTACAGACGAACGAGTCCGTACAAATTGTCCTACGTGTTATTCGACTAATACCAGAGTTATGGAACAATAAATAATTGGGGAAATGTAGGTTAGAAGAAAGGGATGTAGTTTTAAACACTGTTAAAGAACTGCTGTCTAATAATGTCGGATAAATAGACAATAATTGTGTAGAGTCCTTAATATGCCACTTTAATACATCTAAAAGGTCTAATAGCTACTACCAAACTTTGCTTTAAGCTACCAATACTGTCTCAATTCTGTCTCAACATATAAATAATTCTCCATCAGATCTGCGAAGCACTCAAGCCGAAGACAAAGAAACGTAGCACGGACGAAGAAGATGAAACGGAGGAGGAGTCCGAAGAAGAGGAAGAGGAGTGGACGGTGATGCATCCCAACGCCAAGGCAATGGGCCCCGTGGCGTTTCGCGGAAACCAGTGGGTTGGATACGACGATATTGACATTGTGAAGAAGAAGGCGGAGTATGTCGCTGAGAATGGTCTTGGAGGTAAGACTTGATCAGGGATCGAATGATTACTTTGCCTCTTAGATAGTCGCCCCGTTGCATTTCTCATTGGAGAACAGACTAAGAAGTAAGTCTTGGCACGAATTCAAATAAGGTAGAATGTCACAGCTAAGCTCTTAGATGGCTCTGTTGCATGCCTTTCGGAATACTAAATTAGGAGGTAAATCTTGAGAGGTGATATAGATAATGGCGGAGTATATACCCTGATAATTAGAGGTGAATCTTGTTGCGAAAGCATATAGTTTAGAATGATGATCCAAAATATTGGGCTCTGTAAATTCCGCGGTTTAAATGCGTTTAAAATGAGATATTTTTTTCTTTTCAATTTGTGTTATATTTGTAACTTAGTAGATCATACTTTTATCGAGAATGTCGTCACAACTACTGTGTAACAATACAGTAAGTAAAATGATGACAATGGAACAAACAGTCCTTGCTGATTATCGCAATGGGTTTCCCTTCCACGAAATCTCCCGCTGTAATAATTAGATATTAACTCCTTAAACCGTTTCTTTTTAATCCACGAAATAAACATTTCTATAAACGGATTAAAAATTTACTTCTGTCCAATGCTCGTTTACACGTTAATCGTTATTCTAATATCAAATATTTATCAAAAAGATAGGTAATTTACCGAACAACGCCGTGAAATATGCTCTAAAAATTGCATTCGACCAACATAGTGCATCGCGTACGGCGAGCACGAGAACCTAATTTAACTTGATAACACAAACCAACTGTTTTCATAAGTAAATTTTTAATCGCAACGATATAAACTATGCAATGTCTAAACTTACATTAAAAAGTCTAAAAAGTGTCGGGGTAACGTTTAAAACAGTTAACAATTTGATTAATGGTGTCCACCTTTTTCAATTTGTTCATCTTCTTTGACGTTAAACATTTATTGTGTAAATCTTAATTTAATAAAATGATTTTATTTTCATGCATATAAAATCTAAATGTTTTTAAATATTATTGTTATCTTCAGGCATCATGTTCTGGTCCATTGACAACGACGACTTCCGCGGCAACTGCCATGGCAAACCCTACCCCCTCATCGAGGCGGCCAAAGAGGCTTATATCCTGAAACTTGGGTAAGTTAATGCAGTATTATCGTGATTTATGCACGTCTTCTGTTGGAAACAAATTTGTTTTACCCTCAAGTTATATCTTTTCACAACTTCCAGAGTCATATTTTATGTATTCGATAGTGTTTTTTTTTGTACTAATACATGTATAAAGTAATGTAACTCTTAAGATCTTTGTTCCCTCTCAATTTTACATTTCTTCAACGTCCATAAGTGCCATCCATAAGAATAAGAACTGAAACCGCCGATGTCTAGAGAACAATTTATTTATACTCATGTGTTCCACCGCGAGCAATAGATATAAAACCACTTACAACTACCCACATCTTTCCCTTAAAATAAGTGACTATAAAATGTTTCACTTTAATGGAGACAACATAAAATTAAGTTACATTCCTCATAATATTCCCAAACACAAACGAAAAATCAACAAATCTATTTCACTATAGTATACGATAAAAAAAGAGTATTTAGTTTATATACTTATTTAATACATTAAAATACATGACACAGTTAATATAGCAGTTTGGCGAGCGGTGATCGACTCCAAATTTTCGATAGTATTGTTCTCCTTGACGATCATGACAAAAATCGCCGCTAGGGGCTTAGAAGTTTTTGGGAAAAAAATCCTGATTTTCGGCAGAATGAGCTGAAACACAGATAAAACATCTATTACTAAACTACGATTTTTAATTCGAGTCAGTAAAATGACAAGTGCAACTGTCACTGATACAAAAAAGGGTGACCCACTACAATACAAGTACAAGTTCGGCAATCAATAGATTTAGACATTTAGTCATGCTTTATTTTATTAGGTATCATAGCGTTTTTTTATTGTAAATATGTAATACATACCATATTAAATAATATGCTTTGTGACACATGACACTGGAAATGTCATTTTACTGACTCGAATTAAAAATCTAACTTTATAAATATCTAACACTACTTACTGAGCCTGAATCAATTTAAGAAGAAGCAATCGTTGACAGTTGATACCGACAACTTCAGAGCAGTCAACCTTATATTATTTTCATAATAAAAAATAAAAATTAACTTTATTCAAATATGACTTTATAGAAAGCTCTTTCGAATCGTCCAAATTATTTTTTCCTTCCACCCATTCAGGACGTATTTTTCAGCTGATAAGAAGAATCGGCGCAAGAAACATATCTGCTTTATCAAAAGTAATAACGACATTTACAATAAATTATGTCGTTATCATACAATGTAATACAGGAGTTCCCAACCAGGGGGGCATGCCCCCCTTGGGGGGCGTAGTGGAATACCAGGGGGGGCGTAATCGAGTACTTAAGCGCAATACACACTAAGCCCGCCGGGCCGCCACGCCGACACAACCCGTTGGCCTATTTGAAAAGAATCAAATCAAAGACAAAAAGTTGCCGATATATATCGTCGGCCCGGCGGACTCAGTGCGTATTGCGCTTTACATATACAAGTTGCGACAAGTCACAACACGACACTCACGCGTACCCCCGCCCTGCCTTCCTGCTTGCATCCATGTATCCCTCGTAAAACATTTGGGAGCATTTGTGTTAAATTGTTGTTTGTGTTTGTATCTATTTCTGGTACAGAAGATGCAAGCTCAAGTATCTCATTAGTATTTAATTATTAAAATAAAACTAGGATATTTACCTAAAGTGAAAGTAATTAATGGTTTTCAAGTGTAGATACATATATCTTCTCTTATTCTTAAAACATAAATATCTACAAATATCTGTATTTTAATTTTAATTCAAAGAAATAATTTAGTTGTAAAAAATTAAATTATGTGTTTTTAATGTTTTTAAACTTAAGGGGGCATGAGAATATTATTTTTGAATTGGGGAGGCTCAGTCAAATAAAGGTTGGGAAACCCTGATGTAATAATATTTACACTTTAGAATGTAATATCTTCAAATCAACACCAGACATTGGCATCATTTAAATAATCATTGACTTTGTAATAGCACCTACTCGTTAGAGTCTTTTTAACATGTACCTGGAACTTATGAAAAGGCAATCCAGCTAATTGTGGAATTTCGTTATACAAATTTATACATTTGCCCTGCATTTTAGGTAGTTGTATAATTTAAGTTTTAGATATAAATTATAGTACTTTTTTATTTATTCAATACCATTGGATACAAATAACATTAATGTCTGAATTATCCGTGAGCAGGGCGACCGATAACTCCATAGTAGCGACACAGCGGCCTCCCGCAGCCGCGCGACGCCGCCCGCGCCCCACTGCCTCCGCCACCACCTCCACCACAACGGAGAAACCCTCAACAGCAGCCAAGTAAATAGCACAATTGCATTAAATTAAACATTTATTGTAACAATTGTGATTAAAAGACTACTCTGACTGACATTTGAACAGGACCCTTGGTTTCATTTGGAGGACTACAAAACCATTTCGTAGGTCAGATGGTATATTGACGTTGTACTATACCCTTGCTAGAAGTGTTCTGGAATATAACTCTGTCGTATGGTGTCCGCAGTACAACGTTCATATCGATAGATTGGAGGCGGTCCAGAGACGTTTCTTGCGGCATTTGAGTTCGAAGCTCGGCCTCATACGTAAATTATCAACATACAATGCAAGACTGCAGTACTTTGGACTGAATTCTTTGGAGTTTAGACGCTCAATGCAAGATCTTTACATACTGTATAAGATAGTTAATAATATTAATAATAATCAATGGGATGTCATGGAGTTGTTGAGTCTTCTGTCATTTCGAACAAACGGTAGTAGTCGAAGATTTAAGTTGTTTTTCATCCCGTTCTGCGATAATAACGTAACATACCACAACATAACGTCCAATCTTTAGAATGTCTAGACTATTTAATGATAATATCGGTGGTTTGGATTTATTTGCTCAGAGTTCAAGTGCATTTTATAGAAAGGTAAAACAGTTATATACTACGCCTGTTGATTGATGTCTACTATCGATATTGAACTGTAAAAATTATAACTACTCGTTATATTTAGTATCAGACCATTACATGTTTTTTTTTATGTTAACGCTGTGTACGGCATTTATCGGACTACAATTTTAATTTATATAACGTTAATTATTTGTCTTATGAATGTATTGAATTGTATTCTGTAGTTGTGCCTTATTGTAAATAAATAAATTTGATTTGAGTGGTTCCAATCAGATTACCTAGGAATCTGTAATTCACACTGACGACAGGTCTGGTATCGTTGAGGGGTTGGAAGAATACAAACAAAGTTGTTGATTATTTTCTGTATTATATGACAGCGAACTAATGCAACTTGTTATGTGACTGACTATACTCGAAGTGATCTCGTCAATTGTTTTGTACACGTAGACAATAACAGAAGTAAACTTCCAATGAGTTCGTTACAGTACCTTATCAATAGTAATGATATAAGGTCTCGATACTCAGTGATTTTACCGCCACATCTTGAACTCTAAGTTAGATCTATCTTCGAGTTTAACTCTAAGATAGATTTAAGATTGTTCCAAGGTAGTGTTGAGTTCATTGTATATATCTATATATCCATCCATTGCACGTGCACAATGGATAGATAGATAGATAGATAAAACTTTATTTACACTTGACTTCATCACACACAAATACAAAGGACTTAAAATTATACAAACTTAACAATTACACAAAACAAACTAAATTGTGTGCGCTGCAGAAGTGCAAAAGGGTCGTAGCTCAGTGACTGAAATTTACTCACATCAGGATGTGAGCAAAGCACTGGTATTCTGCTACCACCCGAGGGTTTCTTAGCAGGAAATTACAAAGGTCTTATAGTGACTTAAATCATTTTGCGCGCCCATAAGCAAGCGTATTTGCATATATAAGTATAATAGCACACACACACACACACATATGTGCACGCACACAAGTAGAATATATAATTATTTTAATACTATCACAGCAGTAAAAGATCGAGAGAAAAATGTGGGTCCGCCGTTCAATGCTATACCTGTAGCGTACCTAATATGCAGATACATCAAACGGTATTCATTTGAAGATAATTCAAGTTTTGTCCTCAATATTCTAAAATTCAATACCACTATTTTTTGTAATTTCAATGCAAGGCTAGACAAACGAAGGAATGATGACGTGAAAGACAATTCTAAATTAGAAACTAGCCGATTATATGGAGGGTTTTATATGAACTGTTATGTTAAATTGACCGCAAACAAAAGCTTATTAAACTTTTAACTGGATTACCACCATGCGTTCCCTCTTCTTGACATAGAGATGAATAATGAATGAATGAATGAATACTTTATTTGCATAAATTTACAACACACAAATCAGACATAAAATAAAATAAATCAAACTTAATAACTAACAAATTGAACGAGGAAAGGATGGATTGCTAACTTCTGACGAGTTAAATACGTATACGTAGAACCAGCAACCAACTCACCTCAGTCCATGTTACTACATACTTATTACTAAATAATGATACAATACATGCGTGCTGCAGAGATACAAAAAGGCGATAGCTCAGCGACTGATTTTGCTTCAAGAGCAAAGCACTGGTATTCTGCTACAGCCCAGAGGATGAGGACAGGAAGAAAACTAAATGAAAATGTAAATTAATAAGATAATATATAATACTATATCAACCACATCTATATCAACTGTGGATTAAATCATGAATAACAGCTGAATTGTTGAGTAAACAAGTGAACAAGTGATGCCTTTGTACCAAATAAATACATATATATAATAATGAATAATATAATATAATGAAGAGGGGCTGATGATGATGATATATAGAGAACCCCAGTCACCAGATCAACACGCCCCAACACACGGTTGAAAGAAAAAAAAAAGAAAAAAAAACGGTCGAGAATTAGATAATAAAATCCGCCACCGAGTAACCATTTGGTATACCCACACGTTGCTTTTCCAAAAGAAATAATTTAAATTGTTTTTTAAATGTAGATTTAGAGGTAATTAGTCTCATTGGAGGGGGTATATTGTTCCAACACTTGGTAGCTAGATAGCGGAAACTACCGTTGAAAGACGTGGACCTGTGTGCATGAACTTCTAGTAAACATTTCCTGGTAGATCTGGTTCCATACCAGAATAGACGAATAACAAAGTAATCCTATAAGAGTTCAGATTTTTCTTTACCTTCCCTCCCACCTACCTTGAAGTTGCTTATCTTAACACCGAATGCAATTTTAAAATGCTAGATTAATAACTAATACGCTATGCGTGTTGCAGGATCAAGAGCAGTAAACGCAAGGGTCCGGCTGTGACCAGCACCACCCCCGCCTGGAACATCGCTACGCCCGAGCCGCCCACCACGCCCGATCCTGGCGCCGGTAAGTAAACTTCACTAGACGACGAAAAATCTTGTTTAGCTTTGAGGATCGTTACAACGCGAAAAGGCTCTGTTTTGAAAAACACCAAGTTTAGCTCATGATTAAGTTTTAACTTTCTTTATGACTTTATGACAGTGCCTGAAAATTACGATGGAACGGTCATAGCTTTAGATACGTTAAAGTGCTTAATTAAGGTATGTACGTACGAATCTTTGTCTGAGCTTCTTTCGCAAAGAATTATCACTGTACCCACTGTTTAACACATATTTTGCTCATTGACAGACTTCAAATGCACGGACGAAGGATTCTTCCAACACCCGCGCGACTGCAAGAAGTACTTCTGGTGTCTCGACTCTGGACCGTCCAACCTTGGCATAGTCGCGCACCAGTTCACCTGTCCATCAGGTAAAATATCATTCTTAAAATGTATTGGACTAAATGTGGTAAGTGTAACTATATAAGGTGGTAACCCGGTTTCAAGGTGCAAGGTGCACCGTCTCGAAGGTCCCGGGTTTGAATGCCATGAATACGGGTATTTGTACCCCTTTTTTTTAACTCTTTTTGGTTTTCTGCGGACTCTTTGGTCCGCACTCTTTTTTGTTTGTGTTAGTCTGTTTTTTACTTTTCCTTATATATTATTTATTCTACAAGTAACATATCTTTTGTCGATCAGGAGAAAGGTATTGTTCTCCGTTTTGTGGGGGCAGATGGTCTTGGCCCCCACACTCGTAGCCCCATCTGATCTATGTTCTAACTATTACTTAAATTGCATTTGTACCTTAGTCAAATTCTGTAAATATATTTATATATGTCTATCCGTTACTCTAGATCACAGGTTCCCAAACTTTCTTTATGTCATAGACCCTTTGCCATGTTTTCGGTTTAGGGTAGACTCCCTACTTCCCTGATATTGAATGTCTACTTCCTACAACTTACAATATTTTATAAGCATTTATAATACATTTTTTTCTTCATAGGTACTTTTATACATTACTAGCTTTCTGTCCGCGGCTTCGCCTGCATGGATTTCGTGATTGGGTCTATAGAGGGTTAAGGGTCATAGCTTTTGCCCACGGCTACATATGCGCGGAAGTCGGTTTATGGCGCGAAGGTTTTATCGCGCTTCCCGTGAGACTATCCGTTTTTCCGACATAAAATATACTGCAAAACCTTGCTCAAGAATCACTCTATCTATTGATGAAAACCGCATGAAAAACTGTGCAGTAGTTTTTGAGCGAAGCCTTTATGCGCATCCCGTGGAATCTGACGATTTCTCCGGGATAAAAAGTAGCCTATTATTTAATCCGGACTTTTAACTTTACGTCTGCAAAATTTCTAAGCAATCGGTTCAGTAGTTACGGCGTGAAAGCGGAACAAACAAACTCACTTTTCGATTTATATTAATAAGGATTTTATGTCTTAGTACTGTCTGTGTATGCTGAGATCCATTATCGTGGACCCCCGTCTTCATTTCATGGACCCCAAAATTTTGCTTCGCTGACGTAGACCCCTTGCAGGTTGTCATAGACCCCAGGGGTCGATATATACCACTTTGGGAGTCACTGCTCTAGATCTAGGGACACGAAAAAAGTATCCATACCTTATGGTATCGAGTAGATTTCCTTTCGATAACGATACTTTTGTACTCGATACTTTGAATTCGATATTTTTACTTAACAAGTACTTTTTGGCAGGTATCATATCGAATATATTTTTTTATTTATTCATTATATATATATATAATAATATTGAAAAAATACGTGAGATGGCGTTTGGGTCGCCTCGATGCTGCCAATCATTACATAGGTTTCATTTTATAATTTATAGCAACATTAGCAACGCCATCTTGTTCAATCGAGCTGAAGCTTTTATTCATAAAGTAGATCCGTTACCGGATTCACATTTCACTTGTTTAATTCTAACTCGTTTATTCACTGTGGCCCACTTTCGTCCAGAACAGTCAGCAATATGACCACATTACTTTGACCTTGTCTTTCCACTTAAATGCATACCGAGTTCCCTGGTTTGTAGGACTGTTCTTCAACAAGGCTGCGGACTCGTGCGACTTCGCGCGCAACGTGCTCTGCAAGAAGCCGAGCGCCACCACTAAGGCTCCCAAGGCTTCCAAGACTACCACCACCACCACCAGCACCACTACCACAACCGCGCCTACCACTACGCGGAAGCCTATCAAACTTAGCACTAGAAACTCATTGCTATTCCGGACTACGACCACGACTTCCACACCAGAGCCAGAGGTGGGTTGAAACTTTGTTTTTACAACGAAATTAATATATGTATTGATAACAATAAAAGTATATAGAAATATTAATAATTTTAAGAAGAATTAAATATAAAGGAGATAATTTTTTTTAGGCCCACTAGAAAACGGCAACGTTTATTAATATTATTGAACTCTAAAATATCAATTTATTATTAAAAGCAATTGCACGATATTATGAGTAAAAATGAAACGGGAATAATAAAATCAATTAATTAAACTTAGTAATGACTTTTGACATTTGAGGTAAAGGAACTAACGTTTTTTAAATCAAAATGAAAGATGATTTAATATATATACAAATAATATATAAATATAATAATAAATAAAGGATAGTGTATTATTTCTTTTTTATTTTATTTAAAAGCATTGAACTCTCAATAATTATTTTAATACTATTTTAGATTATTTAACTATTAGTTCGTCAGTTCAGTATCGTCGTGAAACGGAACGCGTCATCATTTTTGACAGCGACAGAATGGTAAAATGACATCCAATTGACGTCGGTTTGTTTTCAACCGAATTCTGTGTTTACGTTTCCAACGGCTTGATTTCGTTTTCTTTCCCGTATCCAGTATTTAGAATGCAAAAACTAATACGATTTCGGGCGTTTGGTAGTGACCAAAGAAGATTGTATTTTTCAAGAATATAAAAGTGTTAAATTAAATAGCATTTACGTAAAAAACAATTTAAATACAAATCAAAATAAAGCTACTAACTACTAAGAATTTTTAGGTCATTTAATCTTCATGTTTTAATTGATTTCTCAATATTCCCGTTAGATTAAAAAAAAAACTAATGTTCCTTATAATATCTAGGGTTAATAAGAAATTATTTAACGTATGTCTCATTGATAAACGTTACATTTTGTAGTGGGCCTATTCTCCATACAAGAAAAAAATATCTCCTTTTGCGATTTCCTCTATTGCGGAACCCACAACCCGCGAACCCGACTTGACGAATTTTTGTTTCATTCCAAGAATTATAAGGAGATATTGTCACGTTGAATCTTAACAAACAACCAATTTAATTTGTTACATTAATCAAATCAGCGACGCTTGCAATGTTATCTTACCTATTAAAGTATAAATAGAGAAATTATTGCCTATCTATGTACTATAGACAAGCTATAGACGCGAAATCTATAATAATCTAGGTACATAACTGCTATGTAAAAATTACCGTGCCCAGGTTAATAAACGTCGCAAATACTTATCCTTACTGAACGATTACGACTTTGTGGCGCTCGTAATAGAGACGAGATAAGCCAAGCTTATGGTCAGCCGACATGAACGATTTTATTAAAGCCTTGTCGGCACGACAGGTCCAAACTAGAGGAAATCTTAAGGCTGCCGTTTTCCTTCACCCAACGTCGCTCTGGCGGTACAGTGAGGTAACGCCGCCAGCATAATGGGAACCATACCGCAAGCTGACCTGCTAGAAGGTGTTTTCTTTTTGACGTGAAACGTCTTTAAAATCGCGCTGAAACATACGGGTAGCAGGTTTAAAAAGTGGACCGTAACGAAAAGGTCTATATCATCGAACCTCAATTATCAAAAAACTATTAGTGTTAGAAACAAAAATGTGGTGTGAATATTTCACTTATATAGTCAGCTCGCTGTTGTGACATTGAGTTTTTTATAAAAATACATAAAACACCGTCAATCTTGTTTTTTTTATTTCAATCTTTTACTTTAAAAGCGATTCCTTAACATAGACGTTTCACGTTAAAACCAACGGCTGTGTGCCCCGCACAGCCCCACCCGATTTTTAACCGACTTCAAAAAAAGGAGTGTTCTCAATTCGACCGTATATTTAGTTTAGAAATATATATCTAGGAATAGATTATTTTTAGAATTAGGTTATTTAATTTTAGTCAATTTATCACTTGTTAGCCACTTATATTTATATTATTAATATTAACCTATTTATAATATTATTATTATTTATGTCAAAATTGTGTCTTTGAACTGATAAAAATTACCTGTGTAAAGTAGAAATGTGTTAATTGTACTGACTGTCAGTTTTAAACTAAGGAGATGTCCTCTTATTATAAGGAGGTTGGTTTTTTGTGATCAGCGTTAACTAACAAACACCAAACTACATTAAATTGAAAGCAGAAAAAATATGAAGTATGAAACAAATAAAAGAAATATTTTTACAACCCCTAATTATTTTTTAATAAATATAAAACATGTTTTTAAGAAATATTTCATTATGGCAACACCTTAATGATGTTTTTATTATCTGTGACTACCAGTATCTTACTCTATGTTTGATATTTTCCGTTGAATTATGACATTGACAGCAGTTGACTTGTCAGTTGATTTTTTATTAATATTTTTTTCTGGCTCTAGATAACATACATTAAGTAACATAGCAGTCCCTATATTTTGTTAGTTAAAAACTTCTCAAAATTAGAAATATTCGGTTCATTAAAACAATTATGTAGGTATTTAGATTTTTAAAAGGCTTGTTGATAATTTTTTTAAGCAATGTGTAATTATTGCATTAAAGATATTTCATTTTTTATTATACTAGAATACGAATTATTAAAAATCGGGGGTCTTGAAAATAACATGACTTACGGCGATTACTTTCTTTTAGAGCCTTCTATCCAAATATATCAAATTTACCCGAGTTAGTTACTATAAACCAATATGGGACATCTCCTTTGATATCAACAGAGTTAAATAATCAAGTCCCATATCCAGGAGCTCATTCCAGTCCAGGACTTTATAGACTCAGTCAGTATTACCAGCTGTACAAAGCTTGAGTTCCTTAGGGTTGTTTGCACAGATAACTTCGTCTATTCTTGTCCCAAAGCATGAGTGCTTTCGTTATTGTGTTCCCGTGTGAAGGGTAAGATAGGCAGCGAAATGATAATGACTTATCTTATCTCAGAAGTTGTCAACGTATATTTTGCTACAAACGAACCACACGTACAGTCACTAAAACATCAAGTTTCACATTTAAGCTACGAAAACCGCTGTTATTGTAAGCGATATAATAGTTGTCTCAAGGTAAACATGTTAAGTCTGACATGTTTGCTGTGTATTTGATATTATATCACATTATAACACTGACTATGCTAATTACCCATCGCTGCGAGAAAATACTTTGAAAGGTGTGATCTTAAAATTTTTAGTATTGATGCTTAATAAGTTCCTAATTTACAGACAGAAGAAGAGTATGAAGATGAAATAGTTGATGATGCTGCTGATATCGACGCGGAAGATCCAAAAGTTATCAAGGAGTTGATAGACCTCATTAAGAAAGTTGGTGAGTGTGTGGAATTTTTTAATTATTTTATTACTTTTTATATATTTTTATTTTATTTACGTTCTACGCGACTAACCTTCACTCTCATCACCTGGCAACAGACAGACAGACTAGACAACTGGCAATCATCAACTGTGCGTTTTACGCGGAATATTTTGTCTCCCACTACAAAACTCGGGAATGAATTGTCACTTGTACACACATCAAAAAAGTCTAAGCAACATTATGAATGTTACATATTCACGCAACGCATGTGCACGTTTCTGTTTTTTTTTCCCATTCCTAAAAATATTTCTTTAATTTTATTAATTTTTTCCTTCCAAATAGCCTAAAAGCATATTTATTTGGGTCGCAGTTGCAATAGTATTAGTTTATTTTGCAATACTTACTTGTCTGTCATCTAAACTGTTCAATTGCTGCTTGTTTTTACTGTGTCCATCTTAGGTATAATGTAATGTAATGTGTTGTGTCCCATATTTTTTATGGTTTTGCATGTTCAGAGTAATATAAATATTGTATCAGTCCTATTATTTAATGCACAGATCAAATTAATGAATGTAAAACACAAACAAATTTATTCATTTTATGCAATGTAAGCACACTTTTTCTCTATGACACATCTAAATGTCAATCACAGAATAAATTGTTTTTTTTTTTTTTATTTCATGCCGTGGCTATTTGTCTTTTTAGTTTATTACATAGATTATACAGTAGATCTGGCATAGACCGCGTATTTATAATTGTTATTAATATTGTTAAGAATATTATTAAGAATTGTGCCTGATGTCACCACTGTGGCAAGCAGAATACCAGTGCAGCAGGCTACGCTTGCTGCTTACACTGAGCTTGCCACAATTTTGGTATCACGCATCGGTATTTCCATAAGTACCTATTGATTGTTTTTGTCATTGTTGTTACCTCTTCCGTTGTGTGGTCCAAAATAAATGTATTTCTTTCTTTCTTTCTTTCTTTCTACAAATAATATTGGTCAATTATTCTACATTTTTTTCCATGGGTAGGTTACATTGTTGATTTCATTAATAAAAAAACAAAATAACATTTTTTTTTCTTTTATTATTATTATTGGTGTAAGTCGGGGCTGATATGCATCACTGCGACCTATTAAGATCTATTGTGACCAGCCTCCCCCGAGGAGGGCTCCCCTGTATCGACGGGGGAGCGGAGGCTGGGGATTCCCAGAAGTAGCTTGGTGTTCCCGGGGGCTCCCTACATGCCTGAGGAAGGCCATCCCTGAGGTTTTTAGTGGGTAGGCCTCCCCCTTCTGGGGAGGAGAGCCCCACATAACCGCCGGCTCGCCACAGCCGGGGTATGCAACTTAATGCATTTTCCTCAGGGTAACAAAAAAAAAAAGGCCCTACTACTGTAAGGCCTTTTTCCTCTTAACTCTTAACTCCCTTAACTGGGCTCTGACCAAGAAACATAGGATGTTCCCAGTTCGGATTGTTTTTATTCATGATATTTCATTAAGGTAACATACCTACCTATCTAATCAACGTAGAATAATTGACCAGTATAATTTGTAGAATATGAAACATTAAGCTTGTTGTTTAGGCTTTTTTGAAATTTATAGTATTCACCAACCGATACGATATTGAAACCATAAAAAAGAAAAACGTATATCCATTTGAAGGGCAACGCATCTGTGACTCCTGTAGTGTTGGAATCGCTTACCATCAGATGATCCGTTTGTTCGTTTTCCCCCTGTAATAAAGTTGAATAAAAATTGGCATAAATCAATATAGATAAATAATCGTTAATAAATCTTTACATCGTGACATTCCAAAGAATATTTTAATCACACAATACTCGTCAGTCGAGAATTGTTGAACTGAGCTAGTGATGTCGTTTTGTAATAGATTCATGAGATTTATCAAAATAAAATGACAAAAAAGGCATAATATAATAAACAGTTGCCGGTAACTATCACGAAATCCGTGGTCATACGCCAAAGTACGTTAATACAACCATTTTTAATCATTAAACATAATCCATTACTTACTTTCATCTCATAATTTAGGCAGTATTCAATTAAATAATAGCAATTGAATATTAAAACTTATTAGCTTGGATATTTAGAGATCTCTAAAAACATATGTAAATTTTTCATTACAAGCTTTACTAATTAATAATTAATTATATTCGCTTCTTAGGCGGTGTAGAACAGTTGGAGAAACAATTACACTTAACCGAAACTTCGGTGAGCACCGACGGAGCTATCAAAACCACGCCTTCGCCGTTCAACAAGAAATTGTACAAAAAAGTCCTTGAAAGAACACGAGGAAAGAACAAGTAAGTTTGCTTAAAAAATCGCGGGATCATTAAGAACTCTAGACACTTAATATTACTCGACAATTTATCAAAAATGATTCTGACATAAAGTTTTTAGCGGCACCATCTTAAAAGTTACGAAGTTCATTAGCGACAGTTACCACTTACCACCCAGTAGTAAGTCTAAGCCTATGTCATTTACATATGAAACATCAATTATCACAGCCATACATTCCGACCAAGGGGCACCGTTCTGGGGCAGACAGTTTTGAAAGTGCTCAATGGCAGATCTGGAGACCTATTTTTGAATTACGAATGCGATTTCGACTCCGCTGACTAAATAGTCAGCGGTGACTTTGAGGTCACGGATTCCTAAATATCCGATTTTCGAAAGTCGATCGCAGAGCTGCCAACATAGATAAAGTACACACATAAATGTAAGAGTTCGGTTCCACGCAGAATGTAGCCGCTGCCGGTTATTGCCGGCTTAACCATTATGGTTATTATATATATAGGTACACACATATTCAACACATCAACTTCAGATTCTTGTCAATATGTTATCTAAACAAAACACAGATAACATTTCCACAAGTATGACTTGATTACGAGTGGGTGAGGGCACTCGTAATGAAATCACACCTGTGACTAAGGTAGTCACATCAGTGATATTCAAAAATAAGAATTATTGAAAATCGGTGATTATTAGTCACATCGGTGATTTCGAAGTCGCATTCGTAATTCAAAAATAAGTCTCCAGTTCAATTAAATTCGAAATTCAATTTTTTCAGCACTTTCAAAACTGTATGCCACAGTGCTAAACGCGCGATAATGGTCTGCCATTGTTGTTTTTAGATAATAATAATAATAAATATTACCATCCCTCATGACGAGAACCTCGTAAAAGCCGAGAAGGACAAAGCCAGTAAGTACCTTGACTTGGCATACGAGGTAACCGCCATGAGGGATGTTGATTCGACAATCATTGTTCCGATAGTTGTATCTGCGAATGGCTTGATAGCAGAGTCTCGATCAACATCTTAAGAGGCTCTCGCTTGACGGATGGATCAAGGGTCGGATACAAAAAAAGCAGTGATTCTCGACACGGCACGTATTGTCCGGAGATTTCTCTGTCTGCAGCCCTAACCACCGGTTTGTTTGGGCCTTGCCTCGCTACCGGCGGCATTCTAGGTTTAAGTTTTTTATAGTATTTATATTTATTTTATATATCTATATTGTAAAAAACTTAAATTTAAGATTATTAATTAAATATATGAATAATAATAGATAGATAGATAGATAGATATATTCTTTATTGTACATTAAATTTATATCACACATAATAAATTTCAAATACATTCTATTATTTGTACAATGGGCGGCCTTATCGCGAAGGGCGATTTCTTCCAGGCAACCTTAGGATGGAAAATGTTATTGAAGCCAAGAATTTGAATAATTGACAATGTACAACACATAAACACAGGATACACATTCTTAAATGCTACAAAACAATCTATGATACAGTACAAAACAAAAGAAAATCAATAAATCTCACAATACAAACACATATTACACACACAGACACATAGCCTTGCATATACCTACATACACGAATTCCAATACACCTACAGTGACAGATAGTAGTCATGTAAACCATTTTTAAATGCGTTGAGAGACTTCGCACGCCTGAGAGAAATAGGTAAGTCATTCCATAAGCACGCTGCTTGGATCGCAAACGATCGGTGTTTGAAATTAGTGTGGTGCTTCGGAACACTTAGAATCAGATTCGCCTCAGACCTAAGAGCTCGGGAGTGGGTGTCATGAAGAAATATGAAATGATTTTTAAGGTAAGATGGGGTGGCAGGGTTAAAAAGGATTGTAAATAAGAAAGAGAGAATATGAGCATTCCGGCGAAGGCGAATAGGAAGCCACTTGAGATTTTTGCGAAATTCAGAAATGTGGTCATATTTTCGTAAACCGAATATGAACCGTATGCAGAAGTTTTGGAGTCGCTCAAGCTTATTAAGTTGCTCCTCTGTGACGTCCAAATAACTGATATCAGCGTAATCAAGAATAGGAAGAAGGAGGGATTGGACAAGTGAGATTTTAGCTGCGGTGGGAAGGAAATTTCGAAGCCGTCTTAATGTTCCAGCCGACGCGAATATTTTGCGGCTAACTTCCTGTATTTGTGGTCCCCAGGTTAAATTTGTGTCAACTAAAACACCTAAGTTTTTTACTATTTTACTAAATGGTATAGTAATACTATTAAATGAAATGTTAGGAAGCTTAGTCCACTCAACCTTGGCTGTATTTCTTGAGCTGCCGATGACAATCACCTGTGTTTTAGATGGATTGACAGTGATACCATATGATTGACTCCATTCATAGATTCTTGTTAGATCTTCATTTATGATATTCACTGCTGATATTAAATTAACTCTCGGTGCCTGGGTGTATATTTGTAAGTCATCTGCATAAAGATGGTATGACGAAGAGAGTTGCAGAGAGACAGAATTAATAAATAACGAAAATAACAGAGGAGATAAGACGCCACCCTGCGGAACTCCAGCTGAGACGTGACACCATGACGAATATGTATTATCAATACGAATTCGCTGACGACGTCCAGACAGGTAGCTACGGAACCAGTCAATTTCCATTGGAGATATGTTAAGAGAACATATAATGCTGAGCAATACATCATGGTCGACATTATTAAAGGCATTACTGAAGTCAAGCAAGGTGAGAATGGTTAAATAGCCCTTATCGAAGCCATTTCGTATGTCGTCAGTGACTTTGACAAGTGCTGTAGTTGTGCTATGGCCGCGACGAAAAGCGGACTGGTAGGGATTTAAGAGGCGATTTCGGCAAAGGAAAGAGTTTAGCTGATCATGGACTAAGCGCTCAAGGACTTTGGAAAGGAATGGGAGGATTGATATGGGACGGTATTCAGAAAGTGAGTTTGCATTAGATTTTTTTGGCAATGGAGTGATTTGCGCGTCTTTCCACGCACTAGGAAAAACACCAGTTGTTATGGAAAAATTAAGGATGTGGGTAATGATAGGCAGGATTTCATGAAGGATAGGTATCAGCATTCTTCTGCTCACGCAGTCACTACCAGCAGCGTTTGACGTTATTGATAAGATGTTCTTCTTAACATCACAATCGGCAAATTGACGAAGAGAAAACGCTGGATGATTTGGGATGGGAAGTGAGGTTAAATATTTTATTGTTTGATCTTTTTTAACTTGATCAATACAAGTGTGCGAAGAAAAGTGTTGATTCAAAGAATTAATGTCTACGTTACTAGGTAGTGAATAATGTCGTGATTTCCCAATCCCCATAATAATGAAATAATAATATATTATCAAATTTCAAAACGGCAGACGTCGTTAAATGCATTAAAAATTCGCCAAAAATCGATACCTGTCTTACCTGAGCGCGCGCCGTGTCCACCGCTTAAGGCTTAGTGAACCCCCATCTCATATATGGTAGGTATAGGGGCCTCACTGTACAAAACCCCAAGTCTGGTCAAATACATACAGGTAGCTTTCCACTGGCTCTTAGACTATAAATTTTTTCGCAGATGTATGGAGGTTGCTTCGCGATGTTTTCTTTCACCGTAGGAGCATTAGATAAATGTACATATGAAATATAAAAAATAAAAAAAATATTATGATATTGTAATAAGGAAGGTACGTGGCAGGATCGACCCCGGGTCCTACGAATCATACAATTCGTAGACCAGTGCCGAGACCACAGCGCCACTGACGTTTAAATATGAAACATAATTTAAGCAAATATGTATAAAAAATTGATAAAATCTTTATCTTTATTAGCCAGTACGTGAATCATTGCTGCACCACATCTGACGGTGTGGTGCGGTAATGATTCACAACAAATTTCTTTTTGTTATGTAAAATAATTAAAAAATATAATAATTCTATTCAATAATTTTTAAATTCAATAATTACTAACGTAGGATAACTTAAAATTGTTACTAACACAATGAGTCAATGTTACTTAACTAAAAATAAAAGTTAAGTAAGTTTATTTACAAAACGTCTTCATCGCACACAAACATAGGAAAACAAAGAGACTAAAATTAAATTTACTTAAAAGAATAACCCAGTACAAACTAAAGTTGTGTGCGCTGCAGAAATGTAAAAGGCTCAGTGATTGGAATTACTCACAACAGGATGTGAGCAAAACACTGGTATTCTGCTACAACCTGAGGGTTTACCAATAATTTGAGAAGATTTTACATACATACATACACTCACGCCTTTTTCCCACGGGGGTAGGCAGAGATTACGTCTTTCCACTTGCTACGGTCTTTACATATCTCTTTCGCTTCATCTACTTTCATAACATTCCTCATACATGCTCGACGATTGCGGGTACTTGCGGGTGAAGATTTTATATAAAATAAATCATAGTTTGTCCTTATAAAAATAAATATTTATTTGTGTGTATATAAATGTAAACAATATCTCTGAAACAAATCTCTGTGACAATCTTAGGAAAAGTTAATTAATAAAGTTAATGCAATAAAAACAAACTATCCGCTATTCGCTTTTAGACAACATAATAGTGTAAAGTTCGATTTTTAATTCGAGTCAGTAAAATGACATTTCCAGTATCATGTGTCACAAATCATATTATTTAATATGGTATGTATTACATATTTACAATAAAAAAAACGCTTTGATTCCTAATAAAATAAAGCATGACTAAATGTCTAAGTCTATTGATTGCCGAACATCACTATTGTAGTGGGTTATAGTGGGTCATCTTTTTTTGTATCAGTGACAGTTGCACTTGTCATTTTACTGACTCGAATTAAAAATCGTAGTTTAAAAGATTTTTATTGCCTGGATTCATAATCGTCATGTATTTGAATTAGCATTTGTATTTACAATATTTTTGTTTACGTTAAAGCGGCTAAATTACATTTCATTGTAGATATTCAATTAATTATTGTTTTTTAATAATTACTAAAATTCGTAGGTTCTCCAACAACGGGATTACTGATGGAACAGTCCAGAATAGCCGAAGAGGTCCTCAAAACGAGGGCCTAGAACCTGCAGCCGATAAAGATAAGCTGTTAAGAAAAGATCGCCCACAGTAAGCGATTTTCCACATTTTTTCCACTGAATGTAACAACTGCGAGGGTGTTAACAGTGCATATTTAACGTCAATCAAATATCTCCATGTAAGCAAATTAAGTAGGAATATACATTTTGGTAAATAATAGCTCCCGACGGAAAAACGAAAAAAACGAGTTGTTGTAAGTTTGGCGTGTTTGTGTGTGTGTGTGCGTTGCTCGCTGTGGCGTATCTCCCGAACAGTTGAACCGATTCTGATTTTGTTATTTGTTTTTAACATCGGTCCTATATGAAAGGAGTAAGCATGGAAATGACGGCTGATAGAGAGGAATGGAAGAAAAAGATTACTGCGCCGACCCCAGATAATGGGAAATGGGCAAGAGGATGATGATGATCGGTCCTATATGGCCGTCGTCACTCTTATATCGATTATGCCTGTTTCGTGCTATTTGTAGCAATTTTTTGTCATAGTTTATTATTTGTTGAAGGTTTTTTCCGTTAACGGATTTTTTTAATTTGTTACAAATCGCCTACCATCAATCCTTACGCTACATTTTTTATGCAGATTTTTATGTCTTGACAGAGGAGAACAAAAAGCTTTAATAATCTTCACGATGTAATCCTGTTATAGGTGGTGGCTAAAAGTGGTAAAAGGGCCGGTTCTCAATATTTAATTAATATGTAGGAATTCTGTGGAAACATAAAATATATTTATCTAAAAATCTCAAAGAAGGTAGGTATTCTAAATAAAAGAATGACTTCGAAATAACTACTGTATATAAATATTTGAGCTCCTTGAAATTTTTGAAAAACAAATAATAAACTCGTAATTAAAAATATAATAGACAAAATAGAAGATATTTTAAACTTCACCTTTTACTAATTTAATCTAAAGTAGACTCTTATTCACTGCTCATAACTACGTGTCAACATCAAAGTTAGACATTTTACACATTTATTAAAAAAAATGATAAGCATAAAGTAAGCTTACAAATATGTTTTTTCTTTTTGTTATTTTTGTTATTTCTGAAAATTGCCCCTTTTGTTGAAAAATTATGAGAAAGGAGACTTTCCTGGTATGGATTCACGTATTAAGAAAGGAGGAATGATCATGTTACTAGGAAAGTTATGGACGTGTGGGAAGAGAAAGATCGAAGAAACGATGGATGGAAACAAGACAAAAGTAAGAAGAAACAGGAGTTAATACTCGTATAATATACAAATATGAAAAAACGCAAGTTTTGGAGGCAATTTTTAAACTGGGACGACACTTGAACCCGCATTTTCAATGTTCCCTGTTATTAAAGTTACTGTAACTAATATATCATCTAGGTATACGACCATCAACCGATCCCGGGCAGTGTTCTCTCCCAGCAAGGAGGAGCCCGCAGAGAGCAGTGGTGAGGATGACCAGTCAAACGGCAGCCGGGCATCAGCAAGTCGAGTTGACGATGACGTATTCGTAGCCACACCAGCGCGCCCACTACAGTACGTCAACATCCGACGACCACGACCCTCCACCTCTGACACTGCCGATGATACTGCCTCCAGGTGAGCACGTATTTTCATTGTCGAAAAGAATGTAACGGTAAAGTTATTAAAGAAGATAAGCATATATTTGTATTTGAGAAATACTTTTATCTGTTGATCTTTTTAAACATTAAAGGGAGACTTAATGTCATGATTGTCTGCTTCAGTACCTCCGCCCTTTTTTTTTTTTTGTTCCCCTGAGGAAATTGCATACCCCGGCTGTGGCGAGCCGGCGGTTATGTGGGGCTCTCCTCCATAGAACGGGAGGCCTACCCATTAAAAGCCTCAGGGATGGCCTTCCTCAGGCATGTAGGGAGCCCCCGGGAACACCAAGCTACTTCCGGGAACCCCCAGCCTCCGCTCCCCCGTTGATACAGGGGAGCCCTCCTCGGGGGAGGCTACGCTACCTCCCACGGTCTCCTCCACCGACGACGCCCCTCGGCCACGGAAGGAGCTTGGTCCATCCCGGATCGCCGTAGCGGTCGCGACTTCCTCGCGCCCGCCGGCGACCCGCGGCGGCGCCGCAGCTGTGCTACCGAGCCCGGCGCCGCCTTCTTCGAGCGGGATCGGCCATTTCCCAACCCCGCTCGGCGGCCTCCTTCTGGAGCATCACTGCTATGCTCCAGAAGGAGGCCGCCGAGTGGGGAGCATATGTTCAATGTGCAAATCTATCCGTTACCCTATATCCCATAACACAAGCCTTCAGAGCTTACTTTGAGCTAGGCTGATTGGTTACACCAATAAGAAATATATTATTATTTAATAATAATATATTTCTTATTTGTTATTTATTTCTGTTATAATTATTTATTTCTTTATAATTTTCTTTATATCCTAAGCTATAATAAAAATCTATTATTTTTTGCAGAAACGCATTATTTGAAAGAGTGGAACCTTATGTGACCGTCTCAGAAACACCAAACTCACTGGATGTAGTAAACGCTAGAAGGGAAAACATACCAGAATACGTTACTATCAGACGACAAAGACCTACCACCGAAGAAACCTCGACAGTGCAGTACGTATCAACCTATCTTACAACTATATGTACCTATATTACAATGAAAACATTTGTTTTTGTGTACCACTATTCAACTTCAGGTCAATATTTAATTATTAATTTCTTAATATTATTCATAGGTATGAAAAAGAAGACATTGTATTAAAAAATACTGCCCTTGAAAAGGAAATATCGTCACAACCACAATACACGTCGATTGTGAGGGCTAGATCTACTACTCTACCTACCATTGAAGAGGCGAGTAGCCCTGAACCTACAACTGTGCTTGCTGTGCAGATATCATCTTTCTTGAACTCGCTCAATAGCGATGCGAATGAAGATCCTGAGCTAGAAACTGTAGAAACAGAAGCTACAGAAGTTGCAACCCCTACTACTACGACCGCTATAACAACTACAACAACTACCACAACAACTTCAGCTCCTTCAACCACTGCACCACGCCGGACAGTTCTTCGCCGCCGTGGATCTACCAGTACAACTACATCAACACCGACAACCACACAGGTAAGTTCTAAGAATTATTCATTTGTGAGACGTAGACGACCTCTTTCTAGACCTAATGACATAGCACCAGATTCAGAAGAAGCAAGTGATAATTTCCGCAAAATTAGATCTACAACTCCAGATAGCCGCGAAACCGAAAAGACCACTAGCCAAAATATTATTAACAGTAGGAGAACCCGTATAAAAACGACGAGACGAAATGAAGATTCTGTGCCCGCGGCGGCATCACCAGTGGAAAGAGGTAGTTTTAGACCACAATTAAGTCGAGACGAAGTAGTCAGTTTAACGCCTAAAGATTCTGAGAAACCACAGTTTGTACAAAAAGATGGTTTTGCGCAAAGAAATCAAAGACGGTTTCGTGTTAGAACTTCAACGACATTAGCTGAAACGGCGGCCGAGGACAGTGAAGCTTCGGCTGCAACTGTGGAAGTTCGACGTCCTAATATTTTGCCACGTGGACGAAGCAAATATAAATTGACTACATTGCAGCCCGTCGAAGAAACGTCAGTTATAACCGAATCTACAGTTAGTCAGAGACGTCCAGCCTTTGTAAGATTTACACCAAGACCATTTGGGCGACCTTCATCTACTACTACTGAAGATGAATTAACTGTAGAAAAAGAAGTTTCTCTTAAGCCTCCACAGCGATTACCTTTTGTCAGAGCATCATCACTTTCTTTACAAGGTCGTAAGTTGCCGTTTCCATCACGATCAACTACAGAACAAACATTAACCAACGATGACGAGAATATTGATGAAGATCTAGAAAGCAAAAGTGATGATATCGACCTCTCTGAAACTGCAATTGAAGAAAAAGAGCATGAAGACTCTACAGATGAAGTGGAAACCCCAAAACGCAGGATTATCATCAAAAAGTTAAGAGTTCCTAGTAGTACAACCGAAAATATTGTTTCTATAGAAAATTCAACTACCGATGAAAGTGGAAAAAGAAAATTTCGTGTTATAAGACGAAGACCTGCATCGACTACAACAACGGAAGCAATTATTAATACCACTGAAGCTGAATCCAGTTCTTCCCCAACCATACCTAAAGTGAGAAGAATAATTCGAAAAAAAGTTGTGCCCATAGAAAGTGAACCTGAAATGAAAGTACAATCTATAGGGCTATTAGATACTAGTTTGAGGAATGCAATTACAACGGAAGCAGCAATCAACTATGGAGAAAAATCAAGAGAAACGTTGACGTCATTTGTTACCGAAATACCTTCCACAAAAACAGAGAAACAGGATATAATACCTGAAACCGCTAATGAAGATATTGACGAAACCAGCAACAGTGAAATAAAAGACGTGAATTCAAAAGATGATATAATTGTAACAACTGAACCAAATACTACCCCCGAATCGATTGAAAATGAAGTAAAAGAAAATCAAGAAGTTATAGTTCAAACGGCAGATCAATCTCTTAGTCTCTCTGAAAACGAGAAAGAATCAGTGGAATCTAAAGAGTCCGATACTGACGAGTCAGCTGTTAAAACGACTACTACAAGTACTACCCAGATAACTTCACCTTCAACTAGATCTCGATTACCATATAGACCACCGAAACGGATTTTTACATCAACGACAGAATCTTCCTTACCTTCTAGTAGTAGAACATTTAGTCGTAAATATAACCCTGGAGTTTACACTAGTCCTGCCACGGCAGATAAATCTCTCGATTCAATAAAACCAATCACTAGAAGGCCGCTGTTAAATTCGAAAATCTTTACAAGGCGACCGTTTGCCCCCTTTAGAACTACCAAGAAAATACAAGAAGAAATTGAACAAGATGAATATTCTGATGAACATAGTTCAGAAATTGAACAGGACAACCCTTTTGTACTGGTTCCTCAAAATCAGTTCTATAGTAGAAAACCAACAAATGGCGATGACGAAGAAAATATCGATGAATATGATGATGAAACAGAAGAATTAGCAGAAGAAGAGGATGTTGAAATAGAACCACCACAAAACAAATATAGTACTACATCGAGAAATCCAATTTTCACACCTCGCATTATAAATTCAAACACATTTAGAGCTACATCATCATCAACAACAGAAATACCTCAACGTCAGTTTGGTTCTATTAAAAACCGAACAGGTATATTCAGTAGATTTGGAGCAAACAAACCGGTTAATGATAATAAAAAACGAGTTCAAAACGTGCCAATTGGGTATAATTCTCCAGTTAATGTTGCATCCCAATCAACTTCTATTGCCGACGAGCAACTTCCGGAAACAACTACAGTTGATCAAGACCTTACTACTACTGACTCTGATTTAACAACATATTCCGATGACGATGAATATCTATCTATGACTGAATCAAGTCCAGTAGTCACAGTAGATAGCACTTTGGCAACAAATAATGATGATAGCATATCTAAAATAGAAGGCATTGAAATGACAACTATTGAATCAGAAATTCAATCAACAAATACAGATGACTATCTTGAATTTACTGAAAGTTCAACCTACTACCCCACAACAAAAGATATGTTAGAAAATACTCAAACTATAAACACAATAAACACTGAAATAACTACGAAGGGACTACCACAAACTACAACTAATATACCTTCTATAACGCCTATCGTAAAAACTCAGTATAACAAACTATTTTCAATTAGCAGGGTTGTTGAAGTATCCTCTAAATTAGATAAACATCGACTTAATAAAAACAACGAAACTACGCTCGTTGAAGAAGGAAAAATTATGATAGAAAAGAAGCCTACGGTAGACAAAATTGGAGAGGTGAGTAGATTTAGTCTTATTAAGATTTTCGAAGATGAGATCCCACTATATTTAACAAAGCTTGGTCATGTTTATCCCGTAGAAAATCCTCCGGATAATTTAATTCGTATCGATGAAGCAAGAAATGCTAGAGCCTTAGGTAATTTCGCAGATGCTCCCAGAGAAAATCTTATTGCTTCAGAAAGTATAAACGAAGCGTATAGACATTTGAAAAATTTAAATCAAGGAACAGAAAGTACAAATAAGAATCACGTAGAACATCTTACGAATGATGATTTTCTAAGTTTTATCAACGAAGATAAAATAGTTGATAAAACTAAGGCAGTTCCAACGATTGTAAGCGATATTTCATACACACCTGAATGGCAATTCATACCAGCTGCATACGAAAAGGAAAGTAATGGTCAGTTTAAATCAGCAAAAAGTTATGAGGTTGTAACACCACGAAGCGTACAGTACACAGATCCCTCTACTTTATCATTACAATCTCTATTCAAAACAGAAAATCCCATCACAGCCAGAAAAGTAGGTGATTCTAATAAAATACAACCGTTTGTAGTATATTCTGCACCAATACCTTCAAACGACTTTAAACCACACATAATTCAACAGGAAACAGGACAGAGTATTGTAACTTTTGCCAAAGGTCAAGAGTTTCATGGTTCGTCTGTAGATGAAACTACTATGAAATATCCTGTAGATCTAACAGTGATTCCGTTACCTGCTGTGAGCACAACAATTTCAGAATATGTAACACCAATCACAACAACTGAAAACATTCCGACAAATCCTCTCCTGGAATTATTAACAACTACCCAACAAGCAACTTTAACAACGGAAGATCTAACCACAACAACAGAAATTCCTTCTACCACAGAGAGTATTCCAGCCGAAACCACTACTCAGAAGATATCTATAGACAGTAAAAGATCTAAATTTGCTTTTCCAAGGAGGCCAATTATAAAATCATTAAATCTCACGCGCCCATCACCAAAACCTGTAAAGAAAATCAATGCAACAGTAATAAACAACTTGAATCAGAAACCAAACAAAACAACGGGTTTTAACCCAAATAAATCGCGTTTTTTGGCATCCAGGTCGCAAAATGTGCCTATAGATATAAGAAAAAAGTCGACCACAAGGTATCCCATAAAGACATTTAGCACAGAATCACCAAGAACAACAACAGAAAGAAAACTTTCTTTCAAACCTATTAGACTTAATTTCCGGCCTACTTTTATCCCTCGCAAATCCAGTACGTTACCACCAACAACTCTTGACACGTAAAAATATTAATTTTATTCAGCCACCTTAATGTTTATTATTAATGAGATAAGCACAATAATTTATCATCTAACACTTATTAATACATACTGAACATTGTAGAGACAACTTTATCACACACTATACGGACGATGCTAATATTATCTATAGGTTTTTTTTTCAATAAGTGAGATTCTATTAGAACATAATAAAATTTGCTAGCCATAAATATAAATTGACTGACAAAATCACTTGCTTCACTGAATCTATTTAGATTACTCATTTTGAAAACAGCATTACAATGTTGTCATACCATGATAAACACATAAGTAATATTAATGCCTAATTTATATTATTAAAACTTTTTATTTAATTGGCTTTAGATACAGTTAAGGCGGACCTAATTAAAAAAATATTTTATAAAGTGTCTGTAAATATCTTGGCAGTTTTTTCTATAGTCATACTTTTAGAAATTCATAGCTTTAATTAAGATTTAAAATAGCTCTTACGAAAGTTTTTTTTGTACCAAAAATTGTATATAATGTAATAATGTTAGTTGGTTTTGGTATCGCAAAGACTTTCAGTATACAAATAATGTTAGGATGTAATTATTTAAAGTAATCGTTAAACATTTTATTAGTAATTATTAATCGTTACCAATTTAAAAATGTAAATACGAAATTAGGTTCGGGCATTTTGTATAATGTGAATGATGGAAGTAATAAATGTATTGTAACATTTGAAAGAAAAGGTTTTGTAATAAAGTATTAGAGAGTACACCATGATTATTTCTTTACATATTGTAGCATAAGAATTAACGATAATTTGTACCAACTGTACCGAAATGTGTATGGAAATTACTTTTATATCAACAATCATCTTGAGATCTCAATCAAAGGTAAGTGGAACTTTTACAGAAAATTTAAGAAATACTATTATAACTATAATATTTTTTTATTATTTTTATTACTAGAATTACTATAATATTTTTGCGATTACATCTATAAAACAGTAGTTTTCAATATATTTTTTCTCATGTCAGTAATCTACATTTAAATAGACACAAAATAATTACCAGGATATCTCTGAGAAATATAAATACTCGTATTCAGAAAGCAAGTAATTAAATAGATGTTAAATTTCATTAAACGTTTTGATAGAAAAATACAAATGCGAAATAAAAAAAAAGCACTTTCAAACAAAAATTTGCACGTACCTATATTTGCTAAAATTCGTTCCAGTCTCAATGACCTAGTTGTACACCACATGTGGTTTTGACTCAAACTGATCTGTCCCTGACATGCCCTTCTCTTTCGCAACTTCAATTGTATACATTGGTACTTGATTAAACATAGGAGATACGATCTTCTATCAATACATGCGTGATGTATGATTGAGGAGCAGTTGACACACGACGTTTGAATTTGAATTTGAATCTTCGATCTTATCATGCGAACTACAAATTAAGAGCTTACCACTTGAGAGCTATGCGAAAATTTAAATAAATATTCGTAAAAATTGTTTGTAATTTTGTACAAGTATACTACACAAAATTGCATCTGTGACCTTTACTTTCGAGTTTCTCTGATTCTATCAATCTGTTTACAAACAGTTTAAATTAAACCCTTATTTTACAAAACGTACTCTGTAACTTTGCGTATGGTTTTTCTTCAATTTAATTTATTTCGATACTGTTTTTACAATAACTACAAAACAACACTTAGTACATTTTTGTTTATAAATATATTCTGCATATTAATTAACTACGCACTATTAGTTTACTATAAAAATACTGCCGATAAATTTATTTTTATAGATAAAAGTCTAGACACACTTTTCTGAATGATTCAAACTATTTCTTTCTTGATATATATAGAATATTCAGTTGAAAATCTATTTGATAAGTTTTTCAGAATTACCTAAGGAAGATAACATTAATTTAAAAACTATATTTCACTAAATATTGGTATATTTTAAAACAACTACTTATAGTTACAAATGTCTACAAGTCAAAGATATTTAAAAGCAAATACTAAATAGGTAGTTCGTTGTCGTTGTTTAAGTCGTGACGCTCCCCATTGCCGCCGAACGTGAGCAGGAGTCGTGATCACGACACAGTACGTTAATAGCTCTGGCGTTTATTCTACGTATGTTACCTTCCACATACAGAAGGACATGCATCCTTGGAGTCAGTAACGTTTAGAATGAAAGCAGTTATAATTCTATAACTTGTAAAACTCAAAATAATTTTGACGAATGAAACTGTCATCCCCATAGTTTATATGTCAAAGCGATAGATTAACTATTGTGATGACAGTTGTCAAAAATTATTATACATTATTTTACCAGCTGTGCGAGCACGGATTTGTCGATCGGCAAAAAAGTCCTTAAATGTCACTCTGTTAGAAATATTCCATTCTGTCAAATTTTACCGACTTTTTGTTGGGTATTCGTCGATTTTAGCTGTCAAATTTTGTTTATTGAGAATTTCATAATCGCATGGCAGAAACAGTTATGTAATGTTAAGATTGAGTAACACTTTTATAGTTATTCTGTAATTCTTAGTGTAAACAAGTATAATATTTTAAAAATATTACAAAGTATATCTGTACATAATCTATGGAATCTTATAAACTCTATTTTTGATTCTTAAAATATAGTTTGCATATGTCGCGGCATCTATGAACAGATTTGAAAACCTCGTGAATCTGTTACTTGAAACATTCCTCATTGACTATCTTTGTTCCTGCAGCTTCTTGCGCGTTATATATGCTATATATGAAATCAAATCAAAATCAAAATAATCTTTATTCAACATAGACCTTTACAGGCACTTATTGACGTCAACAAACAAAACAAAAAAAAAGCTTGAAAAAAAACAAAAACCTTGTCGTACGTACGAATAAGGAAAAAAAAATATTGACTCGACACCTGTTCGGAAATTGGGAGAGCATTCTCGAGAAGAACAGGCAAGAAACTCTGAAGGTCTATTTTTATCTCCTCTTTTCAATGTTAATAATTATAATAATATAATATAAAAATACAATATAGTATAAGATACAATCATACCTAATACGATTACAGTCGTATGTATGTTTACATACACATATAATAATAATAATTTATTTATTATTAACATTGGTCATGTACATATACAAAGATCTTTGATATAAATAAAAATATAGTAAATATTAAAATACCTGAACTAGGTTAAACCTGTGTTTCAGGCGAATAAATGCTTACATGCTAAATTGCATAGGTATAAACTACAATGTTTAATCACAATAATTCTTAATAAGTTTCATAATAATCATACCTAGTGATGACTAACAAATTAACCTAACCTGAGTAATATAATAGTAGCGCACTATTTATACGCTTATATCTAAGTTTGTTATAACTAAGTGATAAATAAACTACTTGATAGAAAATATCGAGAACATAATATCTATTTACAGACTGCAAGTAACTCTTCTGTCTCTTCGTAAGTTAAGTTTTGAATGTGGTTGTACAGGATTTGTTTACAATTAGAGTAATTTAAATCATATATTTTTAAAACTCTATTTAACTTATTATAAAGAAAAGGACCAAGACATGAAAAAAATCTATTTGTAAATTTATATTTTGAGGTAAAATTCCTATATATAATAATACAATATTATAAATAATGTTGTTACCAAACATGGCTCTATGAATAGGTAGTGTCCCTATTCCCAAATAGTGTGATCATTTAGATAGCCACTTACTTTATAATAATCTTTACTCATGAGTGTCTTTTTGATATGTATTTTAAATTTATATAAAGGCAAATCAATGACACTTTGCGGAAGTTTGTTAAACATAGATATACATTTCCCCAAGAACGAACAGCTAGTTTTATGGAGTCTGAACATTGGAATGTGGATATGGATATCCATTATATACGGATATGCTATCCTTCCCTGGTTTCTATCTAAACTGGATCATTACCCCTTATATCCAAATTCACAAAATTACCCCTTTACATTATAAGTATAGATTGAGAAATCTAATAATATCATATGATGGTATCATATATCGAGTTGAAACATATAAAAATAAGAATTTTAGTTTCGTGCCAAGACAATACAGTAGTTGTAGCAATAATCACAAAAATTCCCTAAATGAACCCTGAATTAATATAATAAATTATTAAAAATATATAATACATTAAATTATTGAAACATTTTCACAGAAATACATTTTTTTACTTACATATTGTATACACGCCAACATCTAATTGATATGGAAAATTATTCAATTTTCATCAATATCATTAGCGAAGTTTATATATGAATTAATTTGTTGTTATAAATTAATTCATATATATACTATAATTTTTAAATTATAATTGTAGATGACTCAAATTATACTTTTACTTTTAAAATACGACTATTTAGAATTTTAGTTTGATAACTGTTTGTATAAAACAGAATTTATTATGAACGGATGGCAGCTTATACAAAACAAGACGTATTGTGCAATTTACCTGGTCGAAAGGGCATCGTTCGTAGCATCAAATAATAATACCTGTATACCGTCAACAAAACAAATGCATTAACAAATGTTCATAATAAATAAAAAAATATATATTTCATACACTTACACCGATTAGCTTAGCCCAAACTAAGCTTTCACAGGCTTGTGTTATGGGAACTGAGGTAACGGACACACATTCATATATAAATATTTTTTAAAGAAATATATATTAACAACCATGACTAAGGCACAAATGCTCGCATTCATCACACAAATATCTGCCCCCACCGGGATTCGAACCCGGGACCTCAGAGATGACGACACCTTCAAACCGGTGTACTAACCACTCTTACTTAATCTTATATATAAAAATGAATCGCAAAATGTGTTGGTAAGAGCATAACTCAGCAACGCCTGGACCAATTAGTCCAATTCTTTTTTAAAATGTTCGTTGAAGTTCAAGGATGGTTTTTACGGCGAGAAAAATTCGTTAATTATCAGAAAAATCCTAAAATAGCCATTCATTCCCATACAAACGTTTTCTAACTAAAGTGTACAGTCAATTTGAGCTTCATTGTTATTACATAAAGTTCATATTGCAAGCACTCACTGTTGTCTAAGCAATGTAGATGTCTTCCTAACATCAAAGAGTCGATTTGCTTTATGTATAAAGTTTAAATTCAATCATATCTGTCAAAACAGTGTGCGTGTGTGCGTTGGAGCACAGAATACATCGTTGGAGGATTTAATATCACGTTCCAAACTTGAATAATCATAAAATGTAATAGTTCATTTGGACCTTTTTTGCAATTTGATTGGCTATGCGATATTATCTATAAAATAAGTAGGAACAAAAAACTGCCACTACATTTTTTTTTTGACAGGACGAAGTCTGTCGGGACCGCTAGTTAATAATATAAACCATTACAATTTAATCACATGCTTTTACCAAGGTTGTTGTTAGTTACAGTTTTGTATTATGTTGTAAGCCGTGTTCATTTGGAGTTCGCAATTAGTACGCATAAATATTTATTTAACTAGCTTTTGCCCACGGCTACATATGCGCGGAAGTCGGTTTATGGCGCGAAGGTTTTATCGCGCTTCCCGCGGGACTATCCGTTTTTCTAAGATAAACAATACCGCAAAACCTTGCTCAAGAATCACTCTACCTATTGGGGAAACCGCATGAAAATCTGTGCACTAGTTTTTGAGCGAAGCCTTTATTGCGCATCCCGTGGGATCTGTCGATTTTTCCGGGATAAAAAGTAGCCTATGTTACTCTCCATCCCTTCAACTATTCGTTGCTCCGTTTTGCCGTGAAAGACGGACAAACAGACAGGCTCACTTTCCCATTTATAATATTAGTATGGATATTTTATGTATTAATTAATTACTGGAATGTAAAGGTGCACTTAATGCAACTAGGAGTTCTCTGTTAGTGGACTTGAGATCGATATTGTGTGTGTCATGGTATCTACCATACAACTGTATGTATTGAGTGTTATAAGCGTCTTGAAATAACATTGAGTGATGTGTATGAGTGAAGTGAAGATTTAGTAGACACAAATATAATAGTTTAACTACCTACTTTTTACCTCAAAAAAAATTTTGTATTAATAGTCTACATTAGCGTGTAAATAATACTTCACTACTATTGCTATTTAGCTTAATATAATTGACGGAGTAGGGGACGTCAATTAAAAGTTTATGTTTTCATTTTAGCATAAATATTATAAAATAAACTGTTTAATTTACCAAGACCGATAATAGATATTTTATTCGAATACGCTGGACTCGATTCCAGTACTCGAGTCAAGAAGAATCGGTTCGTACTCGCTAACTCGATTTTATTTACACGAGTCCTACTAACTCGAGTCTGATTAACTTGTTTGTTCTCGCAAACTGTTTACATAAGCAATGAAATGGCGCGGGTCTAATATTACAAACAAGTTTGAACCTGCAACTTTTTGTTTTGATTTTGTTTTAAAATCGGACTCTAGTTCTGGACTGGACTAGAATTTCCAGACTCGAATTTCTAGACTCGAGTCTACGAATCAGAATCGAGTTTAGGAATCAGACTCCAGTCTAGAAATATTCAAATACCAAACATAGAATTCGAGGAGTGGGCTCGAATCAGGGAATCGAGTCCTGATTCGAATAACGAAAAATAAACTGACTCGAATCGACTCGATCCACCAAATCAACGACTCGGCACAACACTAATAATTACGTCTATTCTCCTTAAACATTGAGACAATACCCTTAAATAATAATAATAATTTGCCAGTTTTTATTTTTAAATTTATATTTATAAATGTAAAAGGGAGTAGGCCTATTGTTAAGACTTCGAAGACATGTAATTGTTGTACATTTCCTTAGTTAGCTATTACGATAATAATGTATTTGATATATAATTAATTCGTCTGTGCATTTGTATGTAACTAAACTCCTTTATTGACTGATCCGATTTTATGTGTTCAAGAAGATTTGAGAACGATTCACAATTTAAATCGGATAAATTGTAATTTTAACTTCCTAATTTATAAAAATGATTAATTTTAAAACGAATGTTTTAAAATGAGTGAACATTTTTCTGTAAGCGGTACCAAATCTATGTTGTATCATCCTCTTGCGTACTACAGGTCATAGGACCGGTTTGAGCCCTTTGTAACAACACTGGTATGGAAATCAGTAGCTAACTTAGTAATTGTAGGTTTTTAGTACAAATCTGTTTTGGTTAGGAACTGGACGATTTTTTCTATAATACACAATTGTATGGCTCTATCATACACATTTACTATCGCTTTCGATAGATATTTGACATATAGTCAATACAAATACTACAGATGTCGTGTCGACTAATTATTTAAAGATAAACTCCTACAGCCTTGCTAGTGTGATTTAGTACGTCCTCGTTAAATTAGGAATCGTTTATACAGAAAGTAGAAATATATAAAAAGAGAAAATTCTATCAAAATAAAGCTATTATTATATTCTATGGACTTTTCTCAACACTTCACTCTTCACTTGAGACTTATCTCGTATAAGCAATGAAGATTGAATTGAATACATTTGACGACCTGCATAGTCGAGTAGTTAGTATACCGGTTTCAAGGTGTCACCAGCTCTTGCGCGTCCAGCTAAGCGCGCACGCCGTGGTGAAGTCTCTCTGTCTTGGGGACTGTCCAGGGGTTCTCGGATAGTCCCTCCTTTGGCTGTGGCTCGACCAGCTATTGGTCGAGCCGGCCCCGGGACACATGGCGGTCGAATCGCGAAAGCGCACCCCGCCATGTGCCTCGTATGGGCCTGGAGAACTCGTGGGGGTTTTAGTGGGTAGGCCGGTCCTCTATGACCGGAGAGCCCCACACAGGGCCGCGCCTTGCCAGCGCGGTGTCATGGTGCATAGGGTCGCATTTACCCCCCAAAAAAAAAGGTGTCACCAGCTCTGAGATTCCGGATTTGTGTCCCGGTGGAGGCAGATGTTTGTGTCATGAATGCAGGCATTTATACCTTAGTCAAGGTTGTTAATACATATATATTTCTATAGAAAATATTTTATTTATTTATTTATTTATTTATTTATTTCTTCTTACATCTATCTTTACAGGTTTTTTTTTTATCCCCAATTCGATAAATGCGCTTATCCTAATGTTTTTATTTACTAACTTACTGGATTTTTTACTACTAATTTATATATGTATACACAAGCCTTACAGAGTTTAGTTTGGGCTAGGCTAATTAGTGTGTCAGAAAAATTATTTATTCTAATTGCGGATTTGAAATTATATCATCACAATTCATATGCAACCTCATCCGTGCTTATAGACACGTGCCAATGTCAGGCCTTAGTCAAATGTAAAAGAAGACCACATTATTTGATGGACAGGAATTTCTCCTAGAAAATTGAATTTGAACCGTCTCCTGGTTCAGTAGTATGGTCCTAGAATTCAAATCTCCCGTTCAAAATAAATCTGCTTCAGAAACACACGATCACTCTTCATCAGTTATCCATTAATAGAAAAGTCAAAACTACTACGATTTAGGCATGTAAGTTCTCCTAAGAATGACACTGCTAGAATTGATATGCCTAATGATATTAAGAACTGCAATATCCATTCTACGTGACGCGCTGTACCAACATTTATTTATTTACTGTGAAAAGCAATTTAATACCAGATACTGTTTTTTCGTGCAAAATTAATACCATTCCCCGTAACATGAGCAACGCAACAAGGTATGATAGAGCGATATAACCGCCATCTTGTATTTTCTGCCATTGTATTTTGACAGTTCAAAGTGATAACTCACTATAATATTTCGTTTCAGCTTTCATATTACAGGGGTAGAGCTAAGTATAGGCTATGATCTAAGGTTACAATCGGCTGAAATGCTTGCAGGCTTCGATTATTACGATAGCCATTTTTTGATTAGCTTCGTTCATGGATATACTCGATATCTTCTCCCCTACTTTTAAGATATATTTACTAATTTACCTCAATTGCCTAAAAGATCGTAGGTATCCATGGTCAGATCGCGTTTTGAGATTAATTTGACCACGGCTATTTTGTATTCGTGGTCAAACTTATTTAACTTTAGTGTAAAGTTACAGCGCTGGCCATAGTCGGTCGCTTGTTAAACCAATCTGACCAGCCACAACACAGGCTGTCAGACTGAATTCAATTTCGTTAATAATAACGATATTGCATTTTCTTTTTTAAGTGTTCATTAAAATAACATCATTTTTGAATGACGAAAACTAATCTAGAAATTACTAACTTAATAAAGCAGTTTTTTCTTTGTCCTAATGTTACTCTGTGCAAATGTGACTTCCGTCATATTTTTTTATCTACATACCATCAGCTGTACCCAAGGCTTGATCGTCTCACGATAGATTCTGTTTAAGAAATTCTACAAATTTACTGAGAGAGTGTTTCACGTTAATTAAATATTTTGACACTATTTAGATATCACCTCGGGTTTCGTCGAATAAAATAAGTAGTACCAGGAGACCTATTTTTGAATTACGAATGCGATTTCATCACGGATTCCTAAACATTTTTGAAGTCAATCAAATCGAGTCAATCAATTTTTGAAAGTCAATCGCAGAGCTGCCAACATAGATAAAGTAAGAGTTCGGTTCCACGCAGAATGTAGCCGTTGCGGTTATTGCCGGCTTAACCATTATGGTTATCTATACTAATATTATAAAGAAGTAAAGTTTGTGTGTTTGTATATTTGTTAAATTGAAAGGGGTAATCTCAGGATCTACTGAACCGATTTTAAAAATTCTTTCAGCAATAGAAGGCCACGTTATTGCCGAGTGTCATAGGTTATATAAAAAAGGTTTTTACGTGGTAGTCCGTTTTGCAAAGTGAATCGGAGAAAAAAACAGGCAGCGGACGGCGCGCGATGGCTTCGGGTTTAATTCGGATCGCGTTCGTGCTCGCTTCGGGGATTATTAATATTATGCCCAACGAAAGTGGGCACGAGTCAGCTAGTTATATATATATATGAATGTAGTCGCTGCCGTTATTGCCGCTTAACCATTGCGGTTATTATATACATATATATATATATATATATATAATAACCGCAATATATATATATATATAACATTTCACAAATATGACTTGATTACGAGTGGGTGAGGGCACTCGTAATGAAATCACACCTGTGACTAAGGTAGTCACATCAGTGATATTCAAAAATAAGAATTATTGAAAATCGGTGATTATTAGTCACATCGGTGATTTCTAAGTCGCATTCGTAATTCAAAAATAGGCCTCCAGGTCCCACTGTCGATTTAAACACACCCCTACTGAATACTGCTAAAGATCATTGACGTCTTCTTGTAATGTATTTACAACCTTCAATAGTTTTTTCTCTACCATATTTATAAAGTGATCTCTATCAACCCAAAGTAGATCATCGTGGTGAGAGATGCCTAAATATCCCTCTTTTTAGCAATGGTACATAATGCCCTTGCTTTTAATATCTCTTGACTCTAGCAGTCATTAAGTAAAAAGGGAAATATTAATTACTTCAATGTTGAAGTATTACATTGTTTTTTTTTATTATTTTACAATTTGTACTTTTTTGTGCATATTAATTTGACCTGATTTTGTGTATTCTGGTTAATTTAAATTGCTATTATCTCTACAAAATCAGCATATCCATGGCAGTAAGGTTTTTATTGCAAAACTTTAATTATTTTCTAACTGGTTTGCAATGGTAAAACTTCGCTAACGGTTCCTAACAACAAAGCGTTATTCAACAACAACAATTATTGCATATTATCTCAGTTCATAAAGCTAGGAATATAACCAATTGTCTTTCAACAAGAAAAATATAGACTTAAATGTGAGGGTCTTAGGTTTTAATGAAGGAAACACACGAATCCATTTGTTTTATTTTACAATATAAATGTTTTCTGTCTTCATGTCCAAGGAATGACCAAGGTCCTCTGGGACATCGGTGTTATATCTGAAACAAAGAAAGTTAAAATTCAATACATATGAAATTTGTTATATGACAAATAGATAGTATATATAAAAAGTTCTCCCGCAGTTATATACCCCCTTTATATTCGCCATTATCCAGCCTATTCACTATGAATTAATTACGGTAAATTCCTCTAGTCATGTATCATTTTTTATTTAGCCTATTGTTTCCCACAGCTGAGTGAAGGTCTTCCCTCTCTTCAACTCTCTATGCAGGCAAATGTTTTTCCATTCCTCTACAAAGGTATTTAGGTCGCCATTCACCTCTTAGTCCCGGTGAGGGCAGATGTTTTGTGTGATGAATGCGACAATTTGTGCCTTAGTCATGGTTGCTAATTTATATTTCACCCTAAATTATTTATATACGTATAATATCCGTTATCCGTTACCCTACATAACACAACCCTTACAGAGCTTACTTTAGGCTAGGCTATTTGATGTGAGTGTAAGAATTATTTACTATTTGCACCTGGTTCGACTGCGCCCTCCATTTGTAGTTGAGAACTAGCTATTTGAGCGTATACGGCAAGCATGGCTGACTCAACCTAATATAAATACTATATAAAAATTTATCCCACAAGCCTCTAGTAAATTATAAAGATAAACAAAAAACATGAACTAATTCAAAGAATATCAAAACCGTCTCCTATAATGCTATTTATATAATCTAATCTTAGTGTCTACAAAATAAACAAATTAAAAATAATAAAAAAGCAAGTGTCACGGATCAAGTTGTCTAGGCAAAATAAATCAATAAATATTGGTTACTTTTACTCGCGTATTACAATTACGTAAAAAAGCTCGCTCTATACTTTATAGTGAATCTCAAGTTTGACAATCGAAGCTATGCAAAAATCAACCCTATTGCTTTTACTTTAATCACTTCATAAGAATCGTTAACGAAAAAAAAAGTTACTCTACGATTGGTTATATATGTATATACCATCTTTGAACTTCTTCGCAGGTATATTCGAGTTGCCTCACGATGTTTGTGGTCATTATAGGAAAGTCAAATAAATATACCTATGAATAATGGCAAACACATATTGGTACATGGCAGGATTGAACCCAGGCCCTCGGAACATTCTGATTAGTAGCCCAGTACCAAACAGGGTCACCGACACCGTTCTTTTTCAATGTAAAATAATGATTATTTAACTAAATTCTGTTATATTTCTTCTTTATTTAAAAATCATATTTTTGAGAAATTCATAAACTCCAGTGTAAACATAAAATTACATTTATTTGTAGTTAATATCGCCAGCATTAATTAGGAACTAAAATTAATACAATTTTAGTTCATAAGATGTTATGTTTTAATGTTAATTTTAATATTTCAAAAACCTACCGAAAACAGAAGTAACTCACAATAATGCCTCGCCTTAACGTTTGGCGTCTTTATAATATCCGAAAACAAAGTGTGTTTTGAAGCGGACGCCGGCGCGGGCGCAGCATCCGATCGGAGAAAACCGCTTTCTCTGCGCGAGAGCCGCTGTTTGTCTACTTATCTAACGCTTGCAAATCATTACTTACGACCGGTTACGTAAGTTGTAATTTGGTATCGTCTCGAATTACTCTTTTTGTAAGACACTAGGGATGTTAAACTATCAGACGAGCGGTCAGTCGACTGGAAAAGCAATTCCAATTTTATTTCATTATGATATTGGTCTCTTATAAAACTGCGAAGAAATTGTCGATTTGTAAATTAAGGGATCTTCATAATATATTTTTAGTAAAGCGCAATAAGGCACAATTTTGAATTATCATTAGACTACTTTAAATGGTAATGTTTGAAACTTCACTCACTCCGTCGAACAGGCGAAAGGACGAAAATATCTCTCTTTTCTCGAAATACATATTTTAGTCACTTGGTATTGAAACATTGAGACCATGGAACCCGAGTACAAGAAACTCATTAGTCAGTAGCCTGAAAACCCTCCATAAGTGACAAGTAATCTGGGTTCTTACTTACTGTTCTGTTCAGTCTTGAGAGAGAGTTTAGTCTCTTTCTCCTTTGCTTATTTTTTTCTAATTTACCTTGATTTATTTTTGATTCTAGATTATATTTTGCGATGTTAAAAATTGTCGTATATCCTTCCCTGTGTCTAAACTATCCTTATACAACACACATAATGTAATTGATGAAAATAAATCTTTATTAATATTAAATAAATCATAAAACCATTTTGATATTCGTTTCACACCAATTACCGGAAAATGCACAGTAACATAATATTTCAGAAAACTATTAATAACTAAATACTTAGTATAGCTGTAAAAATTTTATTGTAGAATTACTTTTATTGAAAGATATGATAGTTTAATTTCTATATTATCGGTATAATGAAAAATATAAACATTCAATAATACAGAACAACTTTAAAATCACACGCAAGTATTTATACGAACGGGGTTATAAGAGTAACGAGTACATTCTATAGTAAAGGGTTATTCGAAGTATCTCTCGTGCAGCAAACTTTAACATTCTTGCATTTAATAAATACTATTAACTGGATTTATTCGATGTTTTATCATTTAATGTTCGTAGAATTGTATATTATAAACACTTAGTTTCTCACGCTATCCAGATCCAGCTCAAGAACATTAGAAAAAAGCTTAATTTATTTCGGGACAAACAACAATGGCAATCAAGAATTTAACGAGCTTCGCCTGGACTTATTTATGGCGGAACTAAGCATTTCCAAATTAATACTTCGGTCAATTAAGGAAACGAATAAATGTAAATGTAAACGAATAAATGTAAACTCAATTCAAAAAAACGTCAATTATCTTGTCGTTATCTTGTATTTGTAAAATGTTTTTTATGACGTGTGTGACTATGTGTTATTCCCTGTGTTTTCTTAGTTTATGTTTTATTATTGTTTGTTATTGTTACTTGTTATTTCTTTAGTTAGTGTCTTGCTCTGTTTTGTTGTTATTATATAAAAACAGACTTTCGCATTTATAATATTAGTAGGGGATTATTAAACAGTCTGGCTGCGACAGCTAGTCGGAAATAAACTGTAAAATATTCATCACAGCTCATACACGTCCCCACCGAGGGGCTCGAGCCTACCCTAACTACGTTAGGGCGATTAGGCCTTAGTCAACCACGCTGGCCCAGTGCGGGTTGGTTGACTACGTACACCTTTGAATCGCTTCACAGATGTACGCAGGTTTGCTCACGATGTTTTCCTTCACCGTAGGAGCGTCGGATAAATGGTACATATGAAATTCGGAACGAAAAACACATTGGTACACGGTGGGGATTAGATCGCGGGCCTCCCGCTTCTATGCGGCGCACAAACCAGTGCCGAGACCACAGCGCCACCGACGCTCTTTATGTAAAATATTACTACGCTATAATATTAAACAGTTAAGCAGGCATCATAAATTCGAAAGCAATAAAACTGTATTATGATAGAAAAGGGTTATTAATATATGCCTGTCCGTGGTTGCTAGGCAACACTTTGTTGGTAAACATTCGCTAACTTATTTGGCTGAAATATAGGTTTAACGAAACAATGGCTAACATAAGTGCTAATTACATTATAAATTGAGTGAAAAGTTATGACAAGATGATAATGACTAAGAAGGAAAACTAACTAACTCAATAAGTTATTCTCACGACTTTAAATTTCGCTTATTTTGAAACCTGTAACTTTGAATATGATTCCCATCGACTTATTTGCTTGCGCAAGATGACGTCTCTATGTACCTATAGGGGCGTGTGGGCTGCCACTCTCGCGCTGCTCATGCGTAGGTCTCTGTCATTTTAACAATAACTGCGATTATAGTCGCTAAGTGTCGGTGAGCTTTGTTTTGTTTCTATTGTCTAAGTGGGACAGCTCGACGACAGATTGATAAAAAATATCCCTTTTATCTCCAAGTAATTGTTAACTTTCTTATAGTGTTAGACAAAGGCGTGTATTGGCTTTTGAACTCTGCTTAAGGCGCCTGCGTTTGTTTTTTAATGAGGCATTCTCTCAGTGACGGATGAAGACGATAGTAGTAAAGCGTAGAAGATGCTACCGAATAATGACATTGGTGTAAAGAATTTTTTATTTGTTAAAGAATTTTTCTTGGTGTCGTCCCAATTTTACGTTTAATTTGACATCAATAACTGTTGTAAAGGCATTATATTCCACAGATTACATACAATACTAATACTGTTTATAATCTGTTTAGATAAAAGATTTAAAAAAAGTAAAAACGTTACATATCCATACTAATATTATAAATGCGAAAGTAACTCTGTCTGTCTGTCTGTCTCTTCCGCTTTCACGCCAAAACTACTGAACAGATTTAAATGAAATTTGGTACACAGATAGTCTAGAGCCCGAGAAAGGACACAAGCTACTTTTTTATATAAAAAAGGTTGTAAAGGGTTGTAAAAGGTTGAAAGGAGGGATAATAGGTTGTATGAAAATATTGTTAAAACCACTGAACCGATTTAATTGAAATTTGGTACACAGATAGTCTAGAGGCTGACAGAGGCTACCTTTTAAAGCAGAAAAGGGTTGTAAAAGGTTGAAAGGAGGGGGTGAAAGGTTGTATGGCAGTATTGTTAAAACATATCCTTCCTGTGGGAAATTCGGATATAACGCGGGCGAAGCCGCGGGCGGAAAGCTAGTAAAGCAATAAACGTAAATAAATATTAGCCACTTACCAAATCCTAGCCCAAAGTAAGCACTGTAAGAGTTATCTTATGCAATACAAGGTAACTGATAGACATACATTTATTAAGCATATATCTTCTCAAGTTCATAGATCGACCCTGAACCGGTATCCAAACCATCACCAACCGTCTTTAAAACATACAGTATTTTAAACACTTTTCTACTGTAATTTCAAGTTTCGGTATTGGACAAATTTTATGTTAGTGGATCTGTTTGAATTTGACTTCCCTGTCAGTTCCAATTTTTTTCTTCGAAATTTGTCATCCGCATTTGGGTTTTTGTTATTTATTAGCAAACTCGAGAAAGCTTCAAATTGCCCAAGGAAGGTATGAGTTAATGTGATATAACTTGACGCGCCCAAACTCGTCCTAAGACAGGTTTCGAGTTAAAACATGATTAACCCGTCTTGTCCTCACCTATTTGATTTATACAAGCTTTGCCTAGATACACTATGACTTGCCTTCATAAACGTTTTTTTCTTTATTTGTATATATTTTTTTGATACAATTTATACCTTAACACGCATTTGGAGAAAGTTCAATAAGAGTATAGTTCAGTAAGAGATACAAATTATGTTTTTATTGTCAATATTTTTAGTCCACCGTCAAAGAAAGATTCTATCTACAGGAAAGAATCAGCAAAAAAACCAATAAAGCTATTTATTTTCCCTCTGTACTGAATTGTTTTAGTACATATTAAATTATGTTATTATTAAAGTATTAAATAAACTACATTATAACAGAATGTACTGTTAGCTATTTTTTATAATATCGCTCTATAAAAATATTATATACACAGTACAGTATCTAAATATATAGAAGACACCTTGCTGATATCAAAAAAAAATAATGGTTTATTTAAATCTTATGTCTTTTATGTTTACGAATCCGTATAAAGTCAGAAACTAAAGCCGCGTGACTCAGAGAAGTGACTCAACTATCAAATTCACGTTTAAGCTTAAACCTGATACGATCAGTTCCAATCAAGTTTGCAATCACGTTATTAAAAGTTGGTTGCTTGAAGTACCACTGGGTAAACATTATCTGTATCTTATAGATTATATAATTTGATTTTCTAATCACAAGATCTTTTCCTGCCAACAGTTGCATTGGATATAAACTTGCCTATGCCATATGAAACTGATTCTATGACAAAAAAATAGCAAAAATTACTTTTATATTTATCACATAGTGAAAATTCAAAATTTCATCTGTCAGAAAAAATTTTGGCGAATTCAATCCAGCTATTTCTGAAATTACAAAAAACAACCGAAAAAAACGGTCAAAATTTTTTACATTGGATTTTTTGATATTCGTGCCATGTTATTAGTATGTATTTAAAAAAAAAATACTATTTATTTTAATATTATTAACAGACGATTTTACTTAGGTTTGTATAGACTTATGTTTTTGTAACTTCTTATGTATTCAAATACATTATCAAATAAAATACATAACATATTAGTATATTTTTTTAAATACACTTTCTTGTATTTTTCTCTATCAATAATAAATTACTAATGAATTAGAAATTAAGATACTAATTTATATACATACTAATATGGCGCGTCTGGTTCTGTGACGCGGTTTGCAATAATAACATTATAAATGAAGGCGAGGCTGCCTACGCGCAGGTTTCTTATCCGAGAAGGTTGAATATTTGAATAAGTACGTTTATGGTAATAAGTGTAAAGGCTTAATGGAGCCAGAATACTAATGTTATTTAATAGAAATACTATGTTAAAGAACTTGATAAATTCCTCTTATTTTTTAAATTATCGCAAATGAATAATTTTTCATTTAAGCAACTAAACTTGAAAAATAAAATAAACCTAACTTTCAAGACATAAGAAAAGTAAAACTAAATTCTCATATAAATCAGAAAAATCTACACAATCCTACTAACATTTATATTACATTATCACATAAATAATAATCCTGCGCAAACCGAATCGCTGTGTACGGTCGGCCAAGAAAGTGGTCTACCAGTTTTGTCAAAATTTCATATGTGAGTAAAATAGCGATAAGGTTGAACTCCTGTACTTATTACCTTTTTAAGATTATGCAGAGTGATGACATTTAAACCTAAAATAATCTGACAGCTATTAATCTGTCAATTTTGTCAGAATATTTTTGCACGGGAAAATCAACTCTGTTACTTTAGAGCGCGCGAATGATTTTAACCTTAGGGTGGTAGACCACTTTCTTGGCCGACCGTACCAGCGAGTAATAATATAAAAACCTAAGCATTTCTCAACAGGTTACAGGAGTCATAATTCTTTAAAGGAACTTTTAAGACTTTTATTAGTTAATGTTTTGTATTAATTGTATTTGGATGTATAAGAGAACCCACAGAGATTCTCATGAATAATTTGTGTACAAATATTTATTGACCTTAACATTTCTTGCTAATCGTTTATGTACCGCCACCTACCACTCTATGACTCATAACCAAAGCATTTAAGAGGCTTCGTACATGGCAAGTGATTAAGGTATGATAATAGAGCCGTAATTACGATACTCTCCTTCACAATAACTTCTTTCCTTGAATATTTATTGACCAATTTGGCATAACTTTCACGATCAGGAATGTAGCCTTACCGGTCATGGCAAGAAAACTGCCTAAACAAGCAGCCAGATCGTTATTCAAATGATTCACCAAGTTTAACAGCCGAGTGTATATTTAAAGTGTAAAATGAATTGTAAGTAATAACTTCAACGCGGCGATATCCTTTAACGATTTAAAAAAAATGTATTTAAAAAATATTAGGTATAACATAAAGTGTCTGATATATAGCTTTCCGCCACGCTTATCTGCTAAATTACAAACATATTTACCAATAAATTGCGAGTGTATGATATAATAGTTATGGAAGATGGCAAACCGTCTGAAAGATTTATTATCGCAACAAGCTAGTCTCTTCAATCAAAACAATGTTTGAACAAGATATTAAATTTTATTAGTTAAACATTTTTATTATTCTAAATTTATAGTAAGTAAATAGAAAATAGTAGTGTTTACGATAATATATCCTAAATGTGAGTGGACTAAAACTCTATAGATATATTAAGTCAGCACTGTGCGAATATATACACTAAGTAGTTGTACTATATAGTCGATTATAAGTGTCTTTCAATGTATAAATTTCACTATTTATTTATCTACTACGATTACTATACACATATATAAAATAAACTTTAAAAGATTTTATTGAAAAACATATGAATAAGGCAATGAGCATTGTCGGATAATTTTTGGAACCGAACATTTTCCTACAATTCTTGACACAAAGCATTGTTTCACTATTTTTATAACACTTAGTTGACCGCTAAATAACGCGTTCTATCATTGATTTTATTGAATGAAAATCACATTCGCAATGTAACCAGGCCTTGACGCTAGTAATAAAAGTAAACAAACTGAGTTATTCTGATTCAAACCGTGTTTTGAAAATCGTTTAAGTATTCACATAGAAGACGACCTTTCGTTGAAATCGATTCGTAGTTCTGTCACGTGTGGCTCGTAGATACACCGATGATCGGTTTGACTACATAAGTCAATTGTCCCAAATACTCGTATAGTACCCGTGGAGAGGTGTTGAATATGGCCATGAGCGGTTGAACTAATTCACTGGGTAATGACTTGTACGCGCCCGCCATATAATAATATATTATATCATAACGAAAAACATATTGTTATATAATCAAGAAAGAAAACCTCGATTGGTGGACAGATAGAAGGCTTGTACAAGTAATATCTTGAAAAATAATATAACAATCATTTACACGTCAAAATATAGATAAAGATTATAAACACAAAATAATGGGCAAAGGAACATATTTTTTTAACATTTTTTATTTATCCTAAAAAATAGAGTATGGATTAAATTTATACTTGGACTATATTTACACAAGACATTTTAAAGATGTATATAAATGCACAAATTTTTATAATATACCTTTGAATATTTATTATGGACTTAAAATATCAAAACTTACGCAAACACGATAGTAGCCATTTTAAATTGAAACTCTATTATATAGCATTAAAGTAAGAATATATTTTGATACTAAAATTTAACGGGAAGCGTAGCGTTTTTGTTTTGAAAATAGTATAGTAAATTACAATAGCATTCATACATTATGAATACATAGTATTCATGGTAATACTTTCGCTAGGTAGTCATATATGTAATAAGTTTAAACATAAGTACAACTTCAATGGGTCATGCTTGATTGATTTTATAGCTTGCACGATTTGCCATGATACAGATTTCCTTAACCCGGAAGCCATGAAGCCTTAATAACTACGTGTACGTGTCTGTTATTGAGCAAACTATAAGCACAAGGGCGACTGGTAGGCTTGCTCATTCCGGCATACAAATGAACCGAATATGTTAATAATTTAATTTAGCAACGCACATGATGGAATTAATACATTTTTTATAAGTAAGATTTGATTCTTTTTGTAACGTTTACTGAAATCCCGTATTTTATAATTACATGTACTTTTCATGAATAAATACATATTAAAAATATCGTAACTCGATTTAGTGTAACCGGCGACAAGCCTAGTGTAACTATGTTATCTATAAAAGAATCGTAACGATCACACGTGTACTATAAATTTGTTCCCACCCATTGCATAATTCGATCCCCCTATCCTGTTCAGTATTAGACTGTCGCGTTACGACAATGGCTTCCATCCAAATAATGTTAAAATTCCCCCAATTCGCTCGAAACGTTTTGTTTCCTTCTATATTATGCAAGCAGTTAATTAGAAAATTCATTGCCTTAATCGGTTTTCCTGGATCATTTAACCAGGCAATTTTTAAATCCTAAATAATCAGGCATCTACTAGACCTGCAATCTACACATCAGAATTATGAATTGTGATCAATAGCACACCCATAACGTGTAAAAATATGTATTAATAATAATGCAATGATTATTACTATTAATATCAATTTTGTTGAAACATCAAATAAATTAGTAATAATAATAAATATAGAATTCCTTTAAATATTGTAACTACCGCTTCGAACAAAATTCTTCGAAATGGTATATAGTAATCGATTCAGAAATTATGTAGTCCACATAAGAACTAGGGTAACAGACATAACTCAAAGAAGTTTAGATCTTATGTTGCAGTGGGCAGAGCGTATAACATTGACGTTCGTTAGGGCAGAAAGGTCCATGAATGGCAGGCATCAGCTAGAAACACACCGTGGGTAGGCCTTCTACAAGTTAAACCGACGATTAGGTTAAAATGTTAGATGATGTTAGATGCAAGTAGCGCGAGATCGATCAGTGCGGAAATCCTTGGAGAAGACCTAGAAACACTTTATTCCTGGCTGATGCCTGCCATCCAAGGACCTTTCTGCCCTGACAGCGGTAAATCATGCAAGTTATGTGTTCTAGCTACTTAAGTTTATGGCTGAAATGGACATTGATCCTATATCACGCTTACAGATTTAATCCTGATTTTTTTATTGTACCATTAAGTGTATGTTGTAACATATATGCCAGAAATGCAGCAACATAATTGCAGTGTCTTAATGCATGTAGGTAATGTTCCGTTAGCCTAATAGGTATTTGTAACAGCAATTTGCGATAACACTTTTTACTGTTTGGTAATATTTAAAATATTTATATTAATAAGAATAATAAAACCTAATAAAAACAGCTAACCAAATTTTAATGTAATTTGGTATGAGAATGGTTGGAGACACAGAAGGACATAAAATTATTTTTACCGCGGGAAAATGTAACTTTCGTTTTTCGATTTACAATGAATGTAATCAAGATGTAACAGTAATAGCATTATTAACGTAGATCAAAAGACATCAACGCGATATCGAATAATCTTGAACTTATTATTTCTACATCAAATCATAATTCATATCACGTTAATTTTATCAATTAGTTAACTTTTAACTAAACTGCGTAACGAAAATTTATTACACCTATTATAATCATTACATACAAACTTTTATGATCACACAAATTGCGCTCGAGTTCCGATGTCGTTACGCACACTAGATATAATCGAACTGGTTTCTCTAATAAAGGCACAAGTAAGACACGCGCTTGTTTGAACATTCTGTATATAAAAATAGTTTAAATGAAAATGTTCAGAAATATTCTTAAAAATGGTTATGATTAGAAATGTTGAGCTAAATGTTTTGATATTTTCTGTCTTCTCCATATTTTGTCAATGCAAATCCTGAAAATTGAATATTGAACCCCACAAAGTACACCCCACAATATGTTTTTAACATTTCAAATTTTTTTTTACAAGCGTACAAGAAAGCTGTGAGATTCGCACGAAATCCGCTAGAACCACGGTATGCACTGCCAACCTAGTGATACATCAAATGGTGTGATATATTTATTATATAAGACAGAAAATTAATTCCAAATATTAATATTATTCGTATTATTATTGGGAAAACACGTCGTGATTTAGCCATAACGTTGATTGCCTTAGCCCGTGAGATCGCAAGAAGCGACTGGATCACCTTGGAGCAGCCGCGTGGTCGTTCTTACGACACCTGCGCTGATAATGTGTCCAATCAACTGGTAAAAATTTAAGGATCCTACGACTCATATAACATATATATCAACGGGCGCGTCGTCCAATTCCGACTGGGCCAACGTAAATGAATAAGGTCTAACCGCCTTAATATAAAAGCGTAGGTATGGCTATGACGATGATATATAGGTATACGACGACGATATATTAGGCATTTCTTCTAGCCGACCTGTATATATGTATATTGATGTATGAAGCCTGGCTATAAATAAATGTATGCAAGAAAATGGTCAAAAACAGGGTAGTCGTATATACGTACACTATTGTAGTGCTTGCCAAGCTATCGTGAATTACAATTATATATTATTCTTTTGAAGTTAAGAGATTTTCTAATTATACAACTTAATTATAAAAATATGTATTATATATATATATATATATATATATATATATATTCTATATATATTCTAACTATAAAATTATTATTATATTCAAAGAACAATATCAAAATATTCAGACAATGCAAAAATGAAGCCTACAAAATAGCTAATATTGAAGCAAGCGTATAATTGCCGTACGAATTGTATTGGAACTTTCACAATTCTATTCTTCGTGGGAACTTTAGTGCCGTCATAAATGAAACATTGTTGGAAGAATGAAATTTTTTGTCCATTATTGATTTTTTGCTTGATACGAGTATATACATCTGCGATCTTCAGACTTTAAATTGGTAGGGAGAAGCATCTTCGTGATGCGTTGTTAAGTGTGTCCGCCACTGAAGCCAGCCTCCTATTGTTTCCATCACACATTTGATCTAATATGATGATAGTAATCTTATATAAATAAGATAAAATTATTCCTTTTTATATATTAAATGCGGTCGGTACCGCAGTGTTGTCAGCTTCGCAATGCAGGAGTATGTTAAATTATGTACGAGCAGGGTATAATTTACTACAGTTATGAATTTCCTATTTCACAATATAAACTTTGAATTATTCACGTTTCACCGTGATACGTTAGCGAAGGACATATTTTACAATACGTGTAATTTAATCAGTCTTTTGATTTACTTAATCTTGCGTTTATCCTTCATTTACATAAATTTTCTCCCAAACTTTGCACAACACGTTTGGCGCAGCGGTCAAGTGATCGGTTATTACGCAAGGGGTTGTGAGTTCGATTCCCGCACGGAACAGATATTTTGTAAGACCTACAAAAACGTGAGATTCTATGTTTGTGACTTCCCTAATGAAAAAAGTAAGAGTTCTAGTGGAACGATGTTAAAAACATATATTTTCTCAGTGGAATACATTTTATTCGTTGTCCCAATAGCAAAATATTCTAAAACGACTTGACATTCAACATAACCTATACCATATAACAGCTATATAATTACATATACATTACATATTAACAGCTTATAGTAATGTAAGTAAAGTGCTGCACAACTCGTTATAATTTTAAGTATGGGCGACGAATAGTGGCGCAGCATGTACATAAGCAGTATATACAAGCATATGTATGGTTTATATTAAAAAATTGTCGAAATGACGACAAACAAAAAGCATGGACTAAAAGTCTTCGGAGGACAAATATACAAATAAAAAAACAACTTACTGTAACTCAGTTTTCAGCAATAAAGACATTCTACTCCAAGGTTGAGTTCTAATAGTTAACCAAGTTTTTAATATCACACCAAAGGCTCGTGATATAAGCCTTTACAGTTCTTTAACAATAATCCAATAGAAAGTGTTGCACCTTTGAAATTCTTACATTAATAATCAAATATTATATTTTGTACAGATCATTAAATTGTGCGCTTGCGCTATAATAATAAACTATAAACAATGTAGCGTAATGCTATGTTACATTACTATGTTATTTTATAGACGTTAGACAATATGCCAATTTACATGATAAATGCGAAAGTCGTCTGTTACATTTTGACGTCAAAATGGCTGAATCGATTTGTATGTAATTTATTACGGACCTAGTTCAAAATTTGAGGAAGGACATAAGTAAATATATTTTTTTTGTAGAAAAATCCTATATAATGCGGGCAAAGCCACTCTCGTAAAGCTTGCTCTTCTATAAATCATTTACCTCTAACAGCAGCGTAATACATGAAATATCAACACAGAATTCAAAGCACGCCTTGAAGTTTCGAACTTGTTTCTCTCGTTGCTTCAAGCGCGGTCCCAATTAGGCTTCACCGCATAACCTCAGGCCCTGGCGGTTGCGAACGAGGAAATACCGCGAATTCTCGAAACTTCCTCCAAGTTAAGGGCCAGTGCTAGCTCAAATTGCATCGCTGCTATATCAACAAAGCAATTTGAGTTATTATGTTATATTAGCAATAGATTATTATGTATTTTTGTCAACAAAGAATAAACTAAATTAACTATTTACCCTCATAGAATGCACTCACTAACATAGGCGGAATAATAGAGTTCATAATTTACACAGATACTATATAGAAAAAATTAAGTTTTAATTCTTTCATCAAAGAATGCTATATTCTCACTGAAAACATATTTCAATTTTACATATACAATACCTATGAACTATACAATTTTATATGGACATTTTTCTTGTTTCATGAACGACTTGTGGGATCACTTTATAATTAAATCAACAATCAAAATGTAATCAAGTTGATAATTCTCCCAAACCCATTTTTTATACATTTAGCATATAATCAATTCACCGTCCGCATGCCCGTGGCATAATTATGTTAGAATTTATATTATTTTAATCATTCAATAGCTCTATATTCAATGCAAATAATTCGCATTTTAAAATGAATCTTACACAAAATTATATCAGGTATCAAACTATGAACAAAATTGTTAAGGCGACAAAATTTGTTTTTAATTAGTTACAGTCAATAAACCGTTATAAAAATGATAGAAAAAATTCTTTTTTGGTACAAATAAACGTTATGACAGGCTAATATTTAACAATTAACGATACGTTAATTGTTGAATATTAGCCTGATGACTGGTACACGTAATTCTACGATGAGACTATGTCAGTAAGCCTGGCTTTTTTTGCGGATTCATCACTTCTAATTTGATCACGCAAAGAAACTCCAAACATTGCTTTCTTCAATGCCTTTTGGGTAACTTTGAACCTTCTTATAAGGCTTGTTAACAAATTACCTGGTTCAACAAAAATCAAAAATCGCTCCGCATAGCTTAAATAATTTTAACTTAGTTCTTTTAACATAAAAGTTATTAAGTTACGTGTAAGAAAAATGCGAATTTTTTTTAATAAATACTTATAATAGTGCACCGTTTTTGTTGGCCAAAGTTCGTATAGGACTCTTAAGTTATAATGGATTACCTATGAGGTAAACGTTTCTTGAGACACTGGCGAAATTTTTCATTGCAAAATTCTTTGTTCAACTTGTAACAAGCAATCAAATAGACATTACCATTAGTTTAACCAAACGCGCATTAAGTATGTAGATTAGTTTTTAATCGCAGCATGATACTGTGATTATGCAATGTGATTTTATTCGCCATTTTTCTACATTGTTTTGGTATAAACTGACATTAGAAAGTTATCTCAGACAGATGTTTTGTATCACCTTCAAAAATTTGTTCCGGTATGTGAAATTGTATGTTTGTGATTGCACCCACGAAGCGGGGTAAAAATATATGTTAGTTACATTACTTTTAATTGAAAACGGCTAAACTCATTTAAATGTGATTTAAATTTAAACTTAATTCACCTTGTCTCTCTCTGTCCAGAATAGAAGATCACCGTTTTACATGTTTGGCCTTGTAGGGCAAAAAAACTCAAATCAATATAAATTCTCACTTATATCTTATATCTGCTATCCCAATTAAAATTTTTGTATAAATTATAATATAAATAATATATGAGATATCCAAAAATGACAATAGCGTGAATTTAATTATTCAGCAAAGTAATGTCACGAATTATATGCAATATCATAAATAAATGTCCTAATTTTATAGATGACTAGCTTTCTGCCCGCGGCTTCGCCCGCGTGGATTTCGGGATTGGGTGTATAGAGGGTTAAGGGTCATAGCTTTTGCCCACGGCTACATATACGCGGAAGTCGGTTTATGGTGCGAAGATTTTATCGCGCTTCCCGTGGGACTATCCGTTTTTCCGAGATAAAAAATGCCGCAAAACTCCTCAAGAATCACTCTATCTATTGATGAAAACCGCATAAAAATCTGTGCAGTAGTTTTTGAGCGAAGCCTTTATTGCGCATCCGTGGGATCTGTCGATTTTTCCGGGATAAAAAGTAGCCTATGTTACTCGGGGAGAATGTAGCTTTCAAAGGTGAAAGAATTTTTGAAATCGGTCCAGTAGTTTAAGCGTGAAGAGGTAACAAACAAACAAACAAACAAACAAATAAACAAACAAACACACTTTCGCATTTATAATATTAGTTGGGATAAGTCAATTGATTAATAAAATTGTTATGTTTAAGTCAAATATTTCATTTGTATATTAGATATATATAAATTAGCTAAATCTTCGTCAAACTCATAGTTACAAACGGTGTAATAAAAAAAAATTCATTCTCACATTTGTAATTCCGAAATCTTTCGCAATTGACTGCTCGCGTCAATTCATTTACAGTTTATACGAAACCTCCGGGTAAGAGACATAAATACATCCGGAAATAAGTAATAAAAATACAATCATGTCTATCACCGTTTCCCAATATATTACAGCTTATATGTTAAAATAATTTTTGGAATCATAATATATAGTCCGCTTTAAGGGTTATTTCATATCTCTAGTAAATGAGTTTGTGTGCATTGGTAGCGATGTTGTCTTGGCACGGGTCTTTGAATCCAAATAATATGTTTGTCTTTTTTTGTAATTTAATATATAAGTATACTAGCGACCCGCCCCGGCTTCGCACGGGTGCAGTGAAAAAATGGTTATGGTGGGTTATCCCTAAGAGATAGACATATACCATCGCGGACTTTTTTGTGGATTTTTGTAAGTTGTACAATACTGTAGTACATTATTTTGGTCTATCTCGTAGGGTTCAGCCAGCGTTTGCAATATAAGCGCAAAAAAACGTGCTTATTTACGACATCACATTAGAAACCTTTAAATTTATCAGTGTTTCTCTACTATATTATGCATTTATTATACATACAAACCTTCCTTAAGAATCACTCTATCTATTAAAAAAACCGCGTCAAAATCCGTTGCGTAGTTTTAAAGATCTAAGCATACATACAGACACATACAGACATACAGCGAAAGCGACTTTGTTTTATACTATGTATTGATTGATTTATTCGATGCTGCTACGGGGATGGATGGATCATAAAGAAACTTGCAAACTATGCCAATCTGCACTGGGCCAGTATAATTGCCTAAGGGCTAATTGCCTTAACACAGGGTAGGATAACGATTTATTTATATATTTAAATTACGAGTATATTACACAACCTTAAAAAAAATAGAGTACAAATGACGGAGTTAATGCCAAAGTAATTCTTTCCCATTCAACCAATAAAGCATGCAAAAATTGTCTAAGAAATTGCTAAAATCAGGTTTCACTTGTAACAATATATTGAAAGTTTCTGCAGCCCTAACAAAGAAATTGTTTAATCACTCTTTATTATTTCAAGAAACCTTTGCCTTCTATCCTAAACCTTTTATGCAATTGTAACGAAACTTTAGCAGAGCTTTCTGAATACATTGCTGTCGCCTTCATTGTTACAAACCTAAAAATGTACCTTGCAACGAATATTCTGTACAGCTGGTAGATAAATAAAACGCTATTTATATCGCCCTTTGTCGGCTGGCGTGTGGTGTCACGGTCCGCCTGTGGTCAAGCGAGAGGTCACGCATATTTTGGTCCCTAAACGACCGTGTCACATTATTTGTCACTTAACGCTTGAAATATATCAACTGATGTGATTGATAAAACGGATTTAATTGACCAATATATAAACCCTATTCTAACCAATAACAATGCAAAATGCACAGCAAAAATCCTACTACTATTATAAAGGCGAAAGTTTGTAAGTATGGATGTATGGATGTTTGTTACTCTTTCACGTAAAAACTACTGAATGGATTTGAATGAAACTTTACCACAATATAGCTTATACATCAGAATAATACATAGGCTACAATTTTTGAGGTTTCTAATGTGAGGTCGTAAAAAAAACACATTTTTTGCGCTTACAAATCTGCATGTTTATGCTGAAGGAAAAAGATCGTTAAATGTAGTTTATAGGAGCATACTGCAGTAGCTACCTATAGGCCTATGATTAGGGCTCTGCAGTGCTTAGTTACCGTATTTCTTACTTATTACTAGACTAGACGGGACTAACCTGAAGTCCACGCGAACGAAGTCGCGGGCAAAAGCTAGTACAAAATAATAACAAAAGTTTTTGCTGCGCCAAACTATATAAATAGTAAAACAGAGCGCAATGAAAACATGACAGTTTTAAAGGTACAATTTATTAAACGATAGAGATGAAGAAACATTAACAAGTCATAACGATTACTAGTTACATAAAAAATATTGTCAACTTATTTATAATAACAACAAGTAAGGGATTAAACAAACAAATGGGTAGTTGAAAAGCTAAAATGCGATTTAAACTACATACTATAACTTTGTACAACACTTAACTATACTTTGCTTTAATTAAAGCTGTAAATATTTGGGAAACTTTTTCAAAATCCTTTGTGTGACCTAACCTCTACAATTACCAGAAACAAGCAATTGCAAATGCCTTGTCAAGTGATGCCAACTCCTGCTCTCGAGTTCACATAATCATCGTACAATTTAACATCGCCGCAATTTTGTGCAATTACGTAGATAGTGAACTTAAGCCTATAAAGAACTAGCTGGCGTCCGCGACTGCGTCTGCACAGATGGTAGATTTTTTCCTACTTCTTGATTCCTACTAATATTATAAACGCAAATGTGTGTAAGTATGGATGGATGTTTTTTTAATTAAAAACTATATGATAATATAGTTTATACATCAAAACAGCACATAGGCTACAAAAAAGATATTTTGTGAATTGTCCTGAATGTGACGATAAGTATCAAGGAAAATATCTACCATCTGTGCGGACGAAGTCGCGGGTACCAGCTAGTATCTTTATAAATTTCATTCTAATGTATAAGCTATATTATTGTAAAGTTTTATTAAAATCCATTTAGTAGTTTTTACGTAAAAGAGTAACTTTTAACAAAAGTTTTAACAAACAAACAAACAAGAGTACCTACACACTTTCGCGCTTATAATACAAGTAGGAACGTGACGTAGACATATTTTGTAGAAAGTGATACGTTGTTATTACTCGAACACCGGCGGATTATATCTACGACTTATTGCTCAAAAAATAATAGTTACTTTGTGTCAATAATTATTACTACGACTTGCTCAAAAAATAACAGTTGCATTGTGTCAATAATGATATTTAGGACTTCTTGCTCAAAAAATAATAGTTGCTTTGTGTCAATAATTGTTATATCTACGACTTCTTGCTCAAAAAACAATACTTGCATTGTGTCAATAACGATTATATATGGGACTTCTTGCTCAAAAAATAATAGTTGCTTTGTGTCAATAATTGTTATATCTACGACTTCTTGCTCAAAAAACAATACTTGCATTGTGTCAATAACGATTATATATGGGACTTCTTGCTCAAAAAATAATAGTTGCTTTGTGTCAATAATTGTTATATCTACGACTTCTTGCTCAAAAAACAATACTTGCATTGTGTCAATAACGATTATATATGGGACTTCTTGCTCAAAAAATAATAGTTGCTTTGTGTCAATAATTGTTATATCTACGACTTCTTGCTCAAAAAATAATAGTTGCATTGTGTCAATAATGATTATATTTAGGACTTCTTGCTCAAAAAATAATAGTTGCTTTGTGTCAATAATTATTATATATACGACTTCTTGCTTAAAAAATAATAGTTGCTTTATGTTAATAACTATTATATATATGACTTCTTGCTCCAAAAAAACAGTTGCTTTATGTCAATAACTATTATATATATGACTTCTTGCTCCAAAAAAACAATTGCTTTGTGTCAATAATAATTATATTTACGACTTATTGCTAAAAAATAATAGCGGCTTTGTGGAAATAATGATATTACTTTTAGAATCATCGATTAATCTGTCTAAGTCTATGATGCTATCTCGAATATGAAGTGCTTGTATCTGTTACCGCTTCACGCCAGACACCGAAACTTTGAAAAATGTTAACAATTTTTATTCAGATGGTTAGAAGTTTTATTCATTATGTCCTTTATATCAAAACATTAAAGAAATCTTATTTTGATGTTATTTATTATTTAATATTCATTCTACTATAGGAAAAAAGAGCAGAATTAATGCTACAGTTCAACTAATCATAGTCATATTCACTAAATGACATTCAGAAATATATACTAACGCTAATAAAATTTGTATTTATTGATAATTAGTTCAAAATTCGAAATTGTAAATAAAATTTTGAACATTGTCATACAAATAGCTCTGTGAGGAAATATAAATCTTTAAGCTAAATAATATATAAGAAATTTTCCATAAAAATTTAACAACAATAAAGTGTCAACTAATTTATAGCTGTAATTATTTTGTCTGCAATTAATACGTCGCCATTACACGTTGAATTCATTTCTTCATTATTCATATTTTGCCAAAACAATTTCGTAAGCTACTATATAGGTATTTCATAACAAGCCAGACCACATTCCTTAGTAATGAACATATCACTGGCCGAAACTCTTAATACTATTTATTTACCTACAGTTTTGTTTAATAGAAGTAAGTGTGAGTACGTGATTGTCTAAATTTATTTTAAACTAGCCGGTGCCCGCGACTTCTATTCGATTTTCTTCGCGAATTTCTAGTAGCTTATCTTTGTGTGGCGTTTATTAAAAATTATTGGGTGTTATTCTGATACATCTATACAAATAAATAAAATTGGAGTGTCTGTTTGTAATATTAAAATAACCGGTTCTTACTACATGAATGTATATACCAAAATACATATTTTTAAAATATTTGTCTGTCTGTCTGTTTGTTCCGGCTAATCACTGAAACGGCTGAACCGATTTGGACGGGAGTTCCACTGGCAGATAGCTTATGTAATAAGGAGTAACTTAGGCCACTTTTATTTTAGAAAAATATACTAAACAGCTAGTATTTTTTTTTATTTTTTTTTTATTTTTTTTTATTTTATTTATTTAGAACAACAAACAATTACATAATTCTATTACAAAAATTAGTTGATATAAAACAAGTACTTATTATGTAATCAACAACATTGTCCGCAGATATAATACATAGAAACATTCATATTTTTAAATGCCCAGCACTGAGAGACACAACAGAAATTACAAAATAAAACATGTAGTGATCGTAATCAAGTCCCTTAATGCAACCAATGTAATTTGGTATAAACTGGTTGTATGGTTGTATATTAATAGTCCAAGTCTAAGTTCCCACCATTGAATCCTTTTGATATTGAGTATATCCTATTACAATAATATAGTAAGCTATATTATTGTAAATTTTCATTAAAATCCATTTACGTGAAAGATTCACCAAACTCCATCCATTCAAAAATTTTGTAGGATGTCAATATTTAATAATCAATAACTTGAGTTAGTCAATTATGAAATTGAAACTTGAAATTCAGACACTTTGCATCAAACGTGCTCTAAATATAAATATTTTTTGTATTTATTTAAACTACTCTAAATCAAGTTCTTCATTTAGTAAAAAAGCGATTTTTTGAACTATTTTTGTGCATAAGAGGTGTGATATTCATAAGTAAAAATTAATTAGCTCGATAAAAGATCAACAATTTATGTTGACTTCTACGTGACTAAGTTTGGTTTAAATTGAGTATATGTAATAACTTATCCAACTTGACTCACCATATTTTCCTTTTCAGGCCGCCAAGGATCGCCGACCCTTTTTACGGCGCACCAAAGCCACTGCGCCTCCAGAAAGCACAGATGCCGCTGTCACCACGGACATAGAAACCACAACAAACAAGTACACACGCCGCGGAGTTTCCAAGTTCAAGAACCGGAAGGAACCGGCGAAAGGGAGCGGAATTGATGCTGACCAGACAACGAGACGGCCATCTTCGAGCGAGCCGCGGCGCAATGTGCGCCCGACACGCACCTTCGTGCGCCGGCGACTTGGTGGGGCTAGCTGTGAGTAGGGTTGACACTATCAGATTAATTCATAAATCAATATATTTGATATAACAAATCTAATCATTGTAGATTCTATATGTCGGTAACACTAGTAAGTACAGTAATACTAATAACTACTGTCGTATTAACATTTTTGCCAGCACTATTACCTACTCATATCTCAAATTAACAGTTTCGGGATATAAATAGGTAGAATAAAATTAGCAAACGACTCTGACAAGTTTCCCTCTAACAAAGCTAAATTAGTCGATGCCATTAATCATAGTCATTAAATTAGTCGACGAATCATTATAAAGATTATGTGTTCTTTATTGTACACAAATAACATACATACATTATAATAACATAAAATGAAATAAAAAGGCGAGCTTATCTCTTTCAACCAATCCTATTATATACAATATATATTGGTGAGAAAATTGTATACCTACATTTAAATTACTAAAATACAACAACAATTCAATACATTTAAAAATACACATACATATAGCAAGCACATTCTCTTGCATGCATCGCGTGCACACAAATACACTACACACACATACACACACACATACACATAAATGCGTACCCTAACTTCCTCATTTCTTTTTTGATTTTGAATTCTTTTTTGTTTGAATATGTCTTTTTGTTTAGTTTTTAATGTAAATTTAACTGTTAATCTAGACCTACCTCACGACATAACAGTCACACGTACAAAGTGAGAATCTGTAACTGGCTTTAAGTCTGTTGTAAGTGGTAATTTATAATCCTAACGAGCTGTAGATTCTATGATTAAATAAAAAAATATATATATATATATCGCACTAATAATACAATAGTGTATCAACTCAAAATCGATCATTTTTCAGAATCAACAAAAAACTTATTACTCACTTCATGTAATAGTTGCAAATTGAATAACTGTCACATAAGTTTTTTAATTTATCAAATTTTGCGTGTGTTTATAGTATTATGTCAAGTACGACGTTTTGAGTTGATACACTATTGTATTATTAGTGCGATATATACATCGGACACTGCATACATACATATGAATTATGTATTTCAGATATCTGCATAATAAAGATGAAAAGAAATTTATAATGCTTCTAAAACATAACTAATTTGATTAATATAAATTATGCCAAGTTAATGGCGACAGCTAACTCAATTTAATCTGAATAATAAATATAAAATACATTCTTGTGTTATTGAAGATTTATATAAACTGCGATTTCATAATGTGAAATAAATCTCCTGCCAAAAATACGCAATCTTATTTAATGGCGTATTTAAACGTACTAGTTGAATATTTGCACTTTACGAATTTGGCGGAATGTATATAGATAATGCGTGTTGACAACCCTAACAAGGTCCGGTTTCGCGGTTAATTGAATACGCCGTAGCTTGTGATCTACGAATCATCTCGGTTCATACTCCATGGAAATGTGAAAATGACCAAGAAACAGGATTTGACAAGCCTGTTCGAAAGTTAAGGTCATGCAAAGTTTACTCTTATACCTATGGAAAACTTGACATTTTCTTTATTAAAACTACACTAGCGACCCGCCCCGGCACGGGTGTAGTGCTTATGTAAATATACCTACTACAAAATGTCCTTATACACCATTGTGTGTAAGGACATTTACAGCTTATTTGTCATTAGACAATTTTATTGAACTTTTCAAGCTGGACAATACTGTAGTACATTATTTAGGCCTAGTCAGCGTTATTGCAATATAAGAGCAAAAAAATTTTTAGCAATAAAAGATAACAATAGACAGATATAGATAGATTAGCAATAAGAGAAAGATTACACGTTGCCAAATAAACATAGACAACACTTTTGCAATTTCATTAACAGCTAGAAAATTAGAAGCTGTTTACAATATATAATAGATAATTTTAATTTTACAGTAGATTTTCCAGATTAGATTCCAATCAAAATATATCAACAATATTATAAATCCGATTAGATTATAAATTTCTAAGCTCACCGCGAAGTCTTCGAAATATTTTTAATGTTAAAATTAAGATCGAACTTTTCGAAAGATAAAACATTCAAAAGTGTCTGCCTGCTATGATGAATAAATACATGTCGTAACATGTCTTGGAATAATGTACATACTTTTATATAATTGCAATAATAATACTTCGCTTGTTAGATTTGTAGATCGTTCTGCATATGGATTACTAGATGGTGCCCGTGGCTTCGTTTGCGCAGTATTATTTCGAGTAGCTTATATTCAGAATAACCTCTGTGTTATTCTGATTTACAAGCTGTTAATTGTAAAGTTTCCCATGGGGGTAGGCAGAGATTACGTCTTTCCACTTGCTACGGTCTTTACATATCTCTTTCGCTTCATCTACTTTCATAACATTCCTCATTGCACACATGCTCGACGATTGCGGGTACTTCTGACCTGGCCTTTTTTGAGGACACTTTCGATTTGTTCGAAATATGTTCGCCTAGGTCTTCCTCGTCCCGTATCTCCACTCACTCCAGCTTCATAAATAATTATATATATATATATATAATTTAAATAAATAAATATGTGAAATAAATGTGTTGTTTAAGCAAATTAAAATTACACGCGTTGTTTGAGTGTCGAATGGTGTTGCCGTACACGTTATGACGACCTCGAACTTAGTTTGTCTCCGCACTCGACCCTCTAGCTTGGTCACATTGCAGCCTGTCCGCTGTACACGCTGCAGTTTTTCTGCAGCACTACAATACTGCTCGCGCTGTGCCGCAATGCACCCATAACATAACAAGACACTAAAATCTTCACGATCCAAAGCATTTTTGACAGATATACTTTTTTTTATTAAAGTTTAACGGCCTTGGATTACAATTCCATGCAGCCAACACATTATTCTACATGTTTCTACAAAATATAACTATTTACAGGACAGATATACTATGATGACATTGACATATGTTATCATTATAGTATATCTGTCAAAACGGGAACGTAATTCTTAGATTACGAAGACTTTGGTATACACGAGAATTACGAGTTTATTTTAAACACGCATTAACATATAATGTTTTTTAAAATTTTACTTGAGTGCACTTATACAATTAGTATAAACTATGATCTTAGAAATATTTATGTACTATTTCCTTTTCTATAGTAGATTAATTGTTAAGTGATTGTAATAACTGTTACCCAATTTAGTCAGCTCTGGCAGTTTAGTCAGTTGCCGTTGACTTGAGAAGTTATGAAGCAAACTTCAATGAGCGAAAGTCAATAATGGGTTATTCCTTACAAATTGATACTTTCGACAGTTACCTAACTCGATCAACGACGGCGAATGAAGATAACGCGTGATCGTTCGAGCTCTGGTGGAACTAATTGCACAATTTTTATTATATTTTAGTATACATTATTAAGCGTCGGTGGCGCTGTGGTCTCGGCACTGGTTTGTGCGCCGCATAGAATCGGGAGGCCCGCGATCTAATCCCCACCGTGGACCAATATGTTTTTCGTTCCGAATTTCATATGTACATTTATCCGACGCTCCTACGGTGAAGGAAAACATCGTGAGGAAACCTGCGTACATCTGCGAAACGATTCAAAGGTGTACGCAGTCAACCAACCCGCACTGGGCCAGCGTGGTTGACTAAGGCCTAATCGCCCTAACGTAGTTATGGTAGGCTCGAGCCCCTCGGTGGGGACGTATTGATGATGATACATTATTAGTAGTATTGTGATAGATTAAAGCGTGTCCCAGACAGACGCGGCCTGCGGTGGCGGTGGCGGTGGCGGTCAGTTGGATGACTTAAGAGTTCTAGGAACGACATAGACACACGCGGCCTGGACGCGGTCACAGCGCGGCTCACCGCGGCTGCAAGCCCCGCCCCCTCCGCCACCGCTTCTGTGTGAATGAGCGCGCGGACTTGAGGCGGCCATTACGCGATCAGTTGCAAATATTTACAACAGGCCGCGTGTACCGCGTGAAATTATGCCATTTCGTGCACATTCTGAAATATATATAAAATCTATTTTCGTCTTTTCTTAGAAGAGGATATAATGTCCAGAATTCCCCATGTTGCTGCCGTTCTTTATTAATGTCATGGACCCACAATTCTCTTTTTCTGAAAAGAATAACCAAAATATTAAATACGTTAGTACATATTTTTTTTCTAAACTGTGCTTTTATTACTTTGAACTTACATACCTTTTTCTTTCATCTTCTTCCAGCGCCAATAAAAGCAATAAAACTTCGTTACGATTGGCCATTACTAACGTCCACTCGCAGGTGAGACTCGAGAGCTAATGTGCCGCCGTAGGTTAGAATGACCGCCACCGCGGCCGCGGCAGTGTATTGTTATCACGGTCAAACAAGAAGGCAACAGCAGATCGCCACCGCAGGCCGCGTCTGTCTGGGACACACTTTATATATATTCCAATCTTTTCTTGTACGTGCGATAACAGGTTCAGAATATTTGCTTTGTCACTCCTTTTCTATATACCTCACGATGTCTTTGCAGCTAAGTAAGTCTGCGAGGAAATGAAAAATGCTTTTTTTATTTGGAGGGTTATATGCTGAAGCCGCAGATGATTATAATCAGCTTTACCTTATTTATGGAAGATGCACGAACTGAAGGTTTTTGCGCCTCACCTGCTAACGGTCCTAGCTCCGTTCCGGGGTCGTTATAATCGGAGCACAGAGTCGACGTAAACGACAAGCATGCGTCTATTGGCTCGGATGCTCAAACTCAACGGGTAGTATGAAAAATGCTTTAGAAATCTGAGCTCGGTTGTGCCCTTTTAACTGGGAGGTTCAGGGTTCAATTCATGTGGAGGAGATTGGAGGAGGTATTGTAGCCTCCCCCGAGGAGGGCTCCCCTGTATGGGCAGGGGAGCGGAGGCTGGGGTTTCCCGGAAGTCGCTTGGCGTTCCCGGGGGCTCCCTACATGCCTGAGGAAGGCTATCCCTGAGGTTTTTAGTGGGTAGGCCTCCCTCTTCTGGGGAGGAGAGCCCCACATAACCGCCGGCTCGCCACAGCCGGGGTATGCAATTTAATGCATTTTCCTCAGAGGAACAAAAAAAAATGGGGCTCTCTGATCTGACAGGACCGGCCTACCCACTAAAACCCCCCTGAGTTCTCTAGGCCCATGCGGGGCACATTTCGGGGTGCGCTTTCGCGATTCTACCGCCATGATAGATATATACAGGTCATATAACCTGTAATAATGATGAACGGTGATAAAAATGTATATTTCCAATTCAGTACATAATTTATACGTAAACTTATACAAATTAATCTAACCCTAGAGAGCGTTAGATCATTATGTATGTTAATAACCTGCGCCTGTATAGAGAAAGTTCCGTGAAAGAAATGCGTATTTCTCAATTAAATTTATAACCAAAGAGAAATCGCTTATTATTGCCAGACACGTGTTATAGTCATTAATAAAAAAAATACACAAGTTTATATAAAAATTGTACATGTATATGTATATCAGTGTGTCCAGCAATGGGGAGCGGAGGCTGGGGGTTCCCGGAGGTGGCTTGGTGTTCCCGGGGGCTCCCTACATGCCTGAGGAAGGCCATCCTTGAGGTTTTTAGTGGATAGACCTCCCCCTTCTGGGGAGAAGAGCCCCACATAACCGCCGGCTCGCCACAGCCGGGGTATGCAATTTAATGCATTTTCCTCAGGGGAAAAAAAAAAGGATACATATGGTCCAATATTGAAATGTAATAATAAATGTAATTCCGAAGACTTCAAAATGTTTTTGTCACATTGAGAATTAAATGGCATTTTTAAATAGTCCAAGTCATTAAATTAGAATTCGTGACGGAATGGGTTTTCGGTTTTTTTTGTTTAAACTAATTATCTCTACTAATTACCAAAGTATATAGAAAACAAACAACGACTGTTCAAACTATTAGGAAAAGCTAATACGAATAATTTTATAACAAACTAGCTGTGCCCGCGACTTCGTCCGCGTGGAATAGTTATTTTGCGCACCTCAGCTGTTACCCGATCTTGACAACGCGACATATCCAAATTTGGTACCATAAAAACGGTAATTGTGACTAAACCTTAAAAGATAGACATATGCCGTCGCGGACTTTTTTTTAGATCATGTATAGAGGAATAATTCTTTCATACATATTTTTTGTGTATCTTGAACCGTTTTCGCAGCGCACGCAAAGAAAGCCTTCAAAAATGAATAATTTTCCCCGTTTTTTACACATTTACCGCTCTGTCTTTGCTCCTATTGGTCATAGCGTAATGTTATTTAGCCTATAGCCTTCCTCGATAAATGGACTATCCAACAAAAAAAGAATTATTCAAATCGCACCAGTAGTTTCGGAGATTAGCGCGTTCAAACAAACAAACAAACAAACTCTTCAGCTTTATATATTAGTATAGATATAAATTAACATTATGAATGTTTTAGAATTTCATAAGTACATTAATCATCTTGTCAGTACATCTTACGGTGAAAGAAAGCATCGTGAGGCAACCATACGTCTGCGAAGAAATTTAAAGATATGTAAGATATTTAAAGTAAATAGTTAATCCATCTGCACTGGGCCAGCGTGGTCGAATAAGGACTAATCGCCCTCAGATAATTTGGATATGTTCGTGCCCCACGGTAGGAACGAAAATGGCACATCTTATTAGCACGTTCAACGTGCTAAAGTTTTGACAATTTAAAAAGTTCGTATTGACAGTTGTCATTCCCATAGCCTATTTGTCAAAATGTTTTGACAGATAAACTACGACGGCAGCTGTCAAAGCGGACCTCTTAGATTGATTTATTTTATTTTATTATTTAGACTAAAGTCGCGGTAGATACAGCCGATTTGAAAAAATCTTAGAGGGTTGGTTACCCCATTTCTTAAGGAAAAATATATACAATTACAGGGTCTATAAGAGCAGAGCATCAAAAATTTTCTTTTTTTATAACCATGGCAGCAAATTTCAGAGTATAATATTAAAAAAAAACAATATAATTGCAATTTTCGTGAGAATGTGTCCATTTCTAAGTGGCAACAGGCCCAATCATAGCATTTCCCACGGTTTTGTTGAGACATCATACAGACAGCTTTTCTCACTTTTCTTGGGAAACAGCGGTCCTAAAATGACGCTTGTTGCTTCACCTCTGCTTACATGTGGGCGAGGTCGTATTGCAATAGGTATTTCTATGGTAATCAGCAAATATTTGGTGCCTCATTTGTGAGGACCGTTCATAAAATTGAAGTAATGAAGCAATACTTTGCATAGTTAAAAATATAATTACGCGCTTAGTTTATATTTTTTTATCTGTATCAATATTAAACGTTTTTACTTAAATAAATGGATATCATTCACATTAAACACTAATAAAGTTACAGTCATGCGGAAACATATGTTCACATCGATTATGGCGGGTTGATATCCGTACTAGGAAAAAATCTGTATCATGGTGATTAGGCCTCCAGTAGTAGACTCCAGTAGTAGACCCATTACGACGACCCATATTGACTTGCGTAGCTGTCGCCATCGCTGAGGTCTCAGGTTTGAATCCGGTGGAGGCAGATGCTTGCTGTGGGACATTCCTCTCTACTTTCTTCTGCAAAGGATTACTGTTCGGGGATTTCTCCTTTCAGTGGACTCTTCCGCCGACCGTGACAACGGTTGGGTCATTGGGGCGGTAGTGGCTGGTGTGCCCCCACCTTAGCTTCATGAGGTGCTCAACCGTTATATTTGGGAGCTTCCTCTGGGGTATTTTCTGTGAGTTAGTCGCTAATGTGCGACTAGCTTCTTAGGTGGTTCCTTCTACTTCTTCTTCTTCCTCTTCATCCGTGGAGTGGAGGAAGAGGCTTCTTAGATAGGCTCGCCTGTCCGGTGGCCGAGTGTGATAAGGAGCTATGTTCTGAATGTGAGGGTGTCTTGAGCTGGTGGCTGTCTTTAAGAGTTTGGTTGCTGTCCTCTTTATAAATTGATTCAGCGTCTCAAAACGTAAGTCGCGTGCTAATACGTCGTTCCTGACGTAGCGTGGCGCTCCCACGATGTTTCGGAGCGCCAGAGACTGCTGCGAAAACAGCTTCTTGCGCGCTGTCTTTCCTGCTAGAGCGTACCACGCTGGGGCTGCATATGTTAATCGTGTGCGGATGTACTGCTTATATAATGCTGCATGCAAATGCTTGAGTGATGAATGCGAGCATTTGTACCTTAGTTATGGTTGTTAATATATATGTGTGCGCGAGCATGGTCTTCTCTATGTGCGAGCTTATTTGTGTGTGTGTTAAAGTAGATAAGTAATTGTAGAAAGAAACGTCCTAAGAACTGTAATAGTACATTACGATATTAGTGCGTTATGATGGTTATAACATGCGAGGCGGAATTTCAGCTTGAGCTGAAGCGAGGGCGTAATTGAGCCGAGCATGTTATAACCAATACGACGTATATCGTATGATGTTTTTTTAACACATTTGCGAGGAAACAGAAAAAAAAACTTTGAAATAAACTCAATCTGTGACTGGCGCCGCGCGGCGATTAGTTCGAAATTTGAATAGCAACAGCGCGCGAAATAGCAAATAATACTGTTATGGAATTTGTATGGACTATAACTGAACTATTTGCATTGGTAACACACGCGTTTTTTATGACCCGCTTTACATATTTAAAACCGGTGGAATTATATCAGCTTTACGAGCAAAAATGTTAAAAAATATTGTTCAATATTGCATACTAATGAGCTAATTTCAAGCCGTGATTCTGATCAAATATAAAAGTCACACTGGTACTCAAATAGGTCAGCTTAATTTGACGCCTTTTGAGCCCAAACTAAAACCTCATCTCAGCTATAACTAAGTCAAGAGCAAGTACATTGAACATATAAAAAATACTATTTAAATACGGCTCTTAAAAAGTTTTCACAATTCTCGACATGAACAATGCAACATCTTACACGCCGTTGCAAAATGTATAGGCAAAGAAAGAAATTGGACGAATTAATGATTGTTGAATAGTACTATGCTCTCTGATCTGGCGCATGTTGCGACAGCTCTTCAAACTGTTAACGGGGACATGTCGGCCGGTTCTACTGACTTGTCTCTGTATTTGCACAGCTGATTGACTATAGCACTTATTACAAGACCTTTGTAAACATACTATATTAGGTTACGCACTAAGATAGATGAATACAGCTGAATAAGGCCATTTTTATACTATAGGTAATTATCTAATTTATGCAATTAATATCTCATGAAAGTATGTCAATATAGAAATATCAGTTTAATAACATGTTATTTTGTATTTAATTCTAATAAAACAAACACATTTCTAGCATTCTCACATTAAATGTAATTTTTTTTATATAGAAAGTATACATATAAACGTGAAAATAACAAAGTGATTTAGAAATTTGTTTATACGCTCATACAAAATGCGCGAGTTTACCCAATTATGACGTCACGATTGCAGTGTTTTTAGTACTATGGAGCGTTTTTGAGCAATCGGCGACAGCGCCGCAAACATGTTGATGTATCTTCAAAAGTCATAAGCGTATACTGTTGATTTTACATACATTTCTTAAAAAAAGAGTACTTTTATTATATACAGATTGAAAAAAAAATGGTCACGGATTCATTTAAGATCGAGTAGATTTTGTAACAAATGCATAAATAATAACATAGAATAATCATATAATATAATAATAGTCTTTATTTCTCACCATAATCAGAAACATTTAACACTATTAAATTAGACAATATTAAATTACATAAATTTAGCTGCAGCAAGCGTAAACATGTTCACATCGATTATGGCCCGTACTAGGAAAAATCCTGTATCACGGTGATTAAGCCGCCACCCATGAAGGAACAATAAAGGCAGGCGGGAATTAAATGTATTACTGCCAAAACAATACCCGTTAAAATGCTCTTATTTGAGTGAGCACGGTCCTCTCTATGTGTGAGCTTCTTTTTGTGTGTGTGTGTTAAAATAGATTTCGTAATAAATGAATATGTTACCTAACTGATGGTAAAATCTTCAGGAAAATCTGTTCAGTTGTATTGATATTATCACGAACCACGAACTTGTTTTTCCTTGTATTCAAGCAAATGATAACAGATGTCATCAATATTCCGAGTTGTGTAACACACCTGACGGCAAAACGAATCATATCTGCCTTCATTGTTAATAGGCCCGACAAGCCGGCAAGGCCGGTAACATCTCCGAACCGAACAATGTATCGTGTTATAACCTCTGCATCAGCAGGAACAATGAGAGCGATCTTATCGCTTGTTGGTGTTGTTTTAAGCTGTCTGTCTGTTTGTGTCGATAACAATGATAAATTGTAGTATACTATACTAATACCATGATCGATAGCTTCAATACAAATGCCATTCATAGATGAATATGTATATATATCTATACTAATATTATAAAGCTGAAGAGTGTGTTTGTTTGATTGTTTGTTTGTTTGAACGCGCTAATCTCTGGAACTCCTGGTTCGAATTAAAAAATTCTTTTTTTATTGAATAGCCCATTTATCAAGGAAGGCTTTAGGCTACATAATATTACGCTGCGACTAATAGGAGCGAAGAAATAATGGAAAATGTGGAAGAAACGGGGAAAATTATTCATCTTTGAGGGCTTCCATTGCGTGCGCTGCGGAAACGGTTCTAGATACCAAAAAAATATGTATGAAAGAATTAATCCTCTTAAAATGATCTAAAAAAATGTCCGCGACAGTATATATCTATCTTTTAATGTTAACTCACTAGAATTTTTTTATGGTAATCAAATTTGGATATGTCGCGTTGTCAAGATCTGGTAACAGCCGAGGTGGTTGTTTGCAAAAATAAATATGACGTTCAAAATAATTATTCCACGCGGACGAAGACGCTGGCATAGCTAGTATATATATTCATAGATAATATAATGATGACACGTTTGGCGCAGCGGTCGAGTGATAAGCTACTAAACAACGGGTCGTGGGTTCGATACCCACACGGGACAGATAGTTTATATGATCTACAAAAAAATCAGGGTGTATGTGAGATTATGTATTTAGAATAATATCTAATTAAAAATGCCAACTTTTTGTATAAGTTAATATAGTTAAAAATTATGTTAAATGGCGTTACTTGGCGAAATAGTTGATGAATCAGTCAAAAATATTTGTCTCAAATTTACTAATTACCCGATTTTATTAAATATCCTGTTCATTTTATTCTCTTTTCATATTGGAAATATTTATTATATTAGAATTAATGAAAATTATCATTATATTTGATTGAAAGCAATTCATTGAATAAAAGACGAACGAAAGAAGAAGTAAAGTGTGAATCAGACTCGTCCACCGAAGGTTTTTACAAATAATTTATTCATAAATGTACCAGATATGTCCCCTTTTATCCGAATGCATCTACAACCTCATCGCATACAAAGTGTACCTTAACATAAACGTTGCACTTCCTTATAAAACCCAATCAATTTTGTCTATCTTTTGTCTATCTTCCTCTCATCACTCATATTATAAGTGCGAAGTTTGTATGGATGGCTGTTTGCCGTTGCTCTTTAACGTACAACCACTGAATGGGTTTTCATAAAACTTTATCATAATACAGCTTATTTATCAGAATAATACATCGGCTACAATTTATAAAGATATACAGCTCGGTAATAAAGTTGTTCGACATACAAATCCACAGTCGCTCTCACTAGATACTTTATTTTAAGATTTTTTCATGAGTACTGGTGCTTGATTTTTGGTTTTATCTGTTAATTTGGCAATATTGGCAAACATGCAGACAGTCCGACATGCCTCGTTATTTACTGTCGGGTGACGGACTTGAGAAATCGTGTCTCGTCTCGCTTTAGTAAGATAAGATAAAAAATAAAATGCATTTATTCATTTACAACTCACAAATACACCTACACGATTGGTTTTAAGGGTACTGCGGGAAAACTTAATTGAAAAAAGCAACAAATAAATCAAAAAGGGCTTATTTTACATTTTTAACATTAGTACATTTACCATGAACTATTTTTAAGGTAATACTTTTTTTTACTCAGAACGAAGCGAAGGATTCTAAAGTAGTGAGCACGGTGACAAATTCAAAGTACTGCCGTCGAGTTTAAAATAATGTTACGCCGCAAGTGAATACTCTACCTGTTATCATATCATTCTCTATGAGCAATAAATGACACTTGCGACTATAAATATATTCTTTATTTATGTACATACACTTAAGATACTTAAGACAATAAAAATTAAATAAAACTACCAATAGACGTAAAGGCAGTCTTACAGTTACATTGAACAATTTAAAAAATTAAATTTATTTATATAAAATCATTTTTGCGCAACTTTAAATAAAAATTTACAAATGGCGGACTTAACTAAAAAATTGTACAGAAAGATTATTGATGAGGCAGTGCAAATGTGTGAAAGGATACAAGTATAAATAAAGCAGCAACAACTAATGACTTGCCGCCGCCCATTCGGAACCTTACTTCTAAATAAGTACTTTCAAACAAAGTTGGTAGTAGTGGTGGTAGTATGTACACTGGCGCAATGATCTGATTTTTCTTTTATTATAATTTATTTATATATTTAATCTTTATTTTACATTATAATGTGCATGTTTTTTTCTCAAATTTCACACACACACAACGAAGCATAGATCTTGCTTAAATTTTAAGGTCGCACGTCGGGAGATGACGCCGCGGTGTCACCACTGCGGTGCTCCCGACGACACGTCCGAGCACACACTGTCAGTGTGCTCGGCGTGGCAACAACAGCGCAGCGAACTAACCGCTGCGCTGGGAAACAGCGACCTCTCGCTGCCGAGCGTGGTCGTGGCCATGCTCCGCGGCGAGGCGGAATGGGAGGCTGTCGCTCCTTCTGCGAGAGCGTGATCTCGCAGAAGGAGGCCGCGGAGAGGGAGCGGGAGGAGGACGTCGAGGCCGCTCCCCTCCGCCGCAGACGGTAGGCGAAGGCGGGCACACGCAAGCGCGGTGTTGCCTGTCTAGTGACCCTACCGTGAGGCTGCGTGCGCGTCCGGATAAGCGCGCACGCCGTGCTGAAGTCTCTCTGTCTGGGGGACTGTCCAGGGGTTCTCGGACAGTCCCTCCCTTGGCGGTGGCTTGACGAACTCTTGGTCGAGCCGGCCCCGGGACACATGGCGGTCGAATCGCGAGAGCGCACCCCGCCATGTGCCCCGTATGGGCCCAGAGAACTCAGGGGGGTTTTAGTGGGTAGGCCGGTCCTCTTGACCGGAGAGCCCCACACACAGCCGCGTCTTGCCAGCGCGGTGTTAGGCAGCACAAGATCGCATTTCCCCCCCTCAAAAAAAAAAAGATCTTGCTTAAATTTAAATAGTACAGTTAGCCGTGTCCGCATTTCATCTCTCTGTGATGTTGAAAATTGGTGTTCTTGTTGTCAGACAACCACACACCGAGCATAGACCATTCTTGCTGCTGCATATGCTTTTCTACTGGAAATTTCTTTGTGATATAGTATTTTGTGTAATATTTACTTTATATAATATGTCGAATGTGTGTGTTGTAACAAAATAAACTCATTATCTACATAAACGGAAAGGAACAACATGTGGCATAAGAAATAAAGGTACAGTACCCAGTGATTTCACTGACTACCTTACCCTTTACGTACTCAGTAATATGAACACTGATAAGTTACGGTTGAAATAGTGACGAGGGTACTCAAGCAGACAACCCGGGTACAAAGTCTCAATTCAATAAATTTTTAATTGCTTCCTTCTCTACAGTTAGTTTTATTTACAACGATAAATTAAACATTTAAAAATACTATCCTTAAAATAGAATATTGACAATTGTCAAGCTATGTAGCGTTTTTTTTTTCCCCACGGCGGATGGTAGTGAATCCTCATAAGAGGTGCGCTATTTTTTAAATTCAATATATAATAAGAGTACTCTTTTAAGTGAGAAATATTGTAGAACCAACAGTACACCTGCACCCATTACTTTTGAAGATACATTGACATGTTTGCGGCGCTGTCGCGGGTCGCTCAAAAACGCTCCATACTAAGAACACTGCAATCGTGACGTCATAACTCAGTAAACTCGTCAAATTTGTATGAGCGTATAAACAAATTTTGAAGTAACTTTGTTATTTGTACGTTTATAGGTATACTTTCTATATAAAAAAATGTTACATTTAATGTGAGAATGTTAGAAATGTGTTCGTTTCATTAGAATTACGTAAATAATAATTGCTCATTATTTAGAAATCTAAAAACAATATAAATTAATAATTAAACTAAAATTTCTATATTGACATAGTTTCATGAGATATAAATTGCTCAAATCAGATAATTATAGTATAAAAACGGCCATAATCAGTTGTAGTCGTCTACCCTATCGTAGTCGTCTTAATAACCCCTTGGTGCTCGGACGATCTTACACTGAATACCACCCGCGCCCGGTCTACGGCGGGTAGTTATGTTGGACTCTAGCAGAGCTAGCTTACCAACTAAACACTACCTACAGCTCTTAGTCGGGCAGAAGGCCTGAGATCTTATCGGCTTTGGACTAAAGCGCTCGCCCTCTATATAGCGATTATATATATGTACCGATTGTGACGTCACTTTCATAATGACGTTTGATCTTAGAAAGTCTTCGAGAAGTCTTCTAGTATTCTATTTTAAGAATAGTTTTTTTAATGTAAAATTTATCGTTGTAAATAAAACTTAATTTAAAATGGGATGACTCTATGCGGGCTAAATTACCCAAGAATTCGTGCTTAAAACAGATTAACAGTACGTCAGTCACTTTCTAACTCGTAGAAATCTGAAAATAGCTACAGATAAAAACGTTATTTATCTGCACCAAATTTAACCAACAATCGATTTATAAATAGACGATAGTCAGTGACGAATAATGTAGCTCACTCAAGTAACTCAATAAATTATTAATCGATATTCGAAATGCAATACGTGTTGGAGAAAACTGACATAACTGAGACATTTGATTCGTCTCACACCGACGCCAGATTTCCGCAGTATCAGTAATTATGATTACCACAGAATTGCGTGTGCACATTAACTAGTTTATGCACGGTTGTGCGTGCGCGCATACTGGGTTAATACCAGATTACGGACCGCATGTACAACTATCGGATCAATGCCAAGGCAGACGTCGCTGGGATGCTTTATTTTCGGCTTAAGCGATGTAAATCATTGTGAAGGTCAAAGCTACATGCAACTTTGGCATTACATCGCATGAATAGTAAATTACATGAGATTAACTTCGTAATGCTTTTATAGATATAATGTTTTGCTAATATAGATATAACTCCGACGACCTCCATAGTCGAGTGGATAGTACACCGGTTTCAAGGTGTCGCCATCTCTGAGCTCCCGGGTTCGAATCCCGGTGGGGGCAGATGTTTGTGTGATGAATGCCAGCATTTGTACCTTAGTCATGGTTGTTGATATACATATATTTCAATAAAAATTATTTATATATGTATAATATATGTATGTCTATCCGTTACCCTAGATCCCATAGCACAAGCCTTACAGAGCTTAGTTTGGGCTAGGCTAATTGGTGTAAGTGTAATAAGGAAGTAACATAAGGTATAAAGACACAGTACCCAGTGATTTTCTAGACTACCTTACACTTTACGCTGGAACACTGCTGGTTGGTGAGCAAGTTGAAATTTCAACTAGAAGAAATGACTAAAAATGTAGTTATACTATTGTAGTAATTATCAGTATATTTGAAGAATATTTTTTTAATTTTCATAACAGGCAAGGTACAAAACATATAATTGTATATTATGATGTTCACTATACCTGCTAACAATAACCTCATTAAAGAGGTAACTAACCTATTTTTACTTCATAGCAACGACTTCCACGACAGTCGCCGCGACAACGCCGACAGTGACTCGCAAACCATTCCGCCTAGCCAGCAGAAAACGGCCGGCCCCGACCGCTGCATCAGGGATCGATGCCACTGCTCTGCCTACAGCAGCCGAGCTGGACATCGAAGAATCCGTCCAGGAGATTGAAGACACCGGTAAGTAGGCAATATTGAACCGATTACCAGGCTACAACAGTGGAGTTGAATAAGTAAGTAATAGTTCTGTATTGAGTTGATTGTTGGCTCTTGGTGGAACTTATTATACATGTTGAATAAAACTCTTGTACTGTTCCACTACTTTTTTTTTACCTGTTTTGACATTTTATATACCTATTTTGACCTTTTATGTAATTATTGTATGTAATTTTGCAATTGTTTACCTGTTTTGACATTTTATATACCTATTTTGACCTTTTATGTAATTATGTATGTAATTTTGCAGTTGTTTACCTGTGTTGACATCTTATACACCTATTTTGACATTTCATTCATATACCCTATATACTTAGATTATTGTAACTAAATTTCCCCACACTGGGGTAATTTTTCCGTATCTGGTATCCCAATCGTTTACACCTACCAAGTATCTACCCACTTTTTCAATTATTATTAGTGTGGATGACAAAAGAATATTTTCTACCTACTTGTTATAGTTATTTTGTGGAGGTAATTTATAATTTAATTTTTAGATAGAAGCGTAAACACGAACAGCTGTGTTTGCTTAACACCTTTGAAAATGCTGTAAAGCGAACCGGTCAGGTCGACAATAATTAAAAAAAAGTAGTGGAACAGTACAAGAGTTTTATTCAACAAGTAAGTAATAGACCCAACAAGATACTGAAAATACTGTATGTTAAGAAAATATTAGGGGTTACTGTATGAAATTGCTTTCATATTTCATATTTTCTTTCAGAGATTTCAAAGTATTTGCTTTACTCCATACTGACGTTTTTGTTGTTTATTTAATAAACAACGGAATAAACTTATTGATTTTTTACACACACGTCAATAGTCATTAAACTAAGTAATTACATACTTTTGAAAACAAAAAAATAGTTCTCGTAATTGTACAGATAATAATGTACAAAATTCTGACGTAAAATAAGAACAGGTACTTTTTGAATTTGTTTAGTTTTAAATATCCTAATTCGGAGATTTAATTATAACCAAAACTTTCACTTAAGGGTTAAACTATATATTTTCTATTGCGCTTCAAATTTTAAAAGTTATAAAGTTTTAAATACATGAGAAAATCCACAATTTCATAGTCAAGAATCTATTATTTAGTTTCTTTATCCAATCCATTCAGCATACTATCTAGCAGATTAAGGACACCTGTATCAGAACAAACACGCCTTATCGTGTGGCTAGTCAGCAACCACTAGTCTTTTCCACTGCGAATTAATAATGACGTCAATCATAAAATTGACGTCGTTTAAATATTCTATACATTTAAGCACAACACAACACTACATTCAAAGACCATTCACAACCATAAATTATAGTTATAAGGTTCGAGTCATCGACTTCAGTCTAGAACAGACAACTTCAAACACTCTTTCCATTTTTACACGACGATATATAATATACGGCACGATATATTTCTTTATCGTAGAATCGAAAAAATGTACCTGTTAAAAAAATCGATAAGCTTAGATAAAATACTTTAAGTAAATATCAGGGTGGACCCCAGAGTTCCTCATTAGAAAGCTAGTGCCGAAACCATAACATCGCCGACGTTACTTACATTAAGTCGATTGCTAAGTTCATGAGACTAGTATTAAGTAGATATACAGTTAATCTCATGTTTTTCCATCAACAGACGCAATCGAAGACCCCACACTCGAACCTCGTCTACCATCTCCGAAGAAGACAGTCAAGGTACAGCGGCGACCTTTAGTAACACTGAAAGAAGATGTGACAGACCAGAACCCGTCAGCCACTAACGACGACGAGAGGAAGCGGCACAGCAAAAAATACAGTGCCAGTTTCAAGCAGAATCAGTTGGATGAAGTGCTGAGGCTGCGCGCCAAGAGCCAGGAGGTGACCGATGACACCACAGAAAAGAAAACCACAATTGAAGGTAAGTTGACAATTTCTCTTACGTTATTAAGCCACAGTTTCGCATGTTGTGCGTCATTAAGTAAGCAGTGTGATTAATTTTCCTCTTGGGAACTAAAATAATTTATCTCACTGTCAAAAAATAAAATTATGGTAAAAGCTCAGAAACTAAGTTTATACACAGAATCGTTATAATTTTTTTATCCAGGATCAATATTAAATTGACGAAAATGCAGTTTAAAATAATACTAATTACTATAAAACAATTCCTTTGCTTTTGTATTAGATATCACCGCTGAGAACGCTGTGGCTATAGCTGTACACCAACTCCTAGCAGCGCCTATACCGATCTTGCCGGATGAAGAGGAAGATCCTAAGCCCACTAAAAAGCCCCAACCACCCTCAAAAGACCGCTCAAAAAGTCAAACGGAAACCCCGAGAGATACCAAGAAAACTGTCTATAACGAAAACTTCGCCAGTACTCCAGTTTACAAGACTACTCCGAGACCAAATTATGTAGCCGTTGGTGAAACTGACGAATTATCTAGTGATTTCGCTCCTAGAGCTCCAACTACTGTTGTGATTCCTAGGACATCTTTGACATCAAAATCAACATTTGCACCAACATTTGCGAAAGCTACACCGACTACATTACCAAAACCGACTATAACCATTCCAGGATTGTCAGGAGTATCTCCTACTCTCTTCTCTCGCGCGCCGCCTACAGAAGCAATAACACCAAGAGTAACAGTGACCAGCCCAAGCACAGCGCCAATTTTATCGTCGACAGCAAGGATTGTGACGCCAAAGGAAAAGCTGATTCCAGTTCCAGTGGAGGACTATGCTTTTTCCACAAAAGGGTACACCGGAGCGAGCCAGGAACCAGCATACTTCACACGTGAATATCTGCTAGAATCGCCTGTGACTAAAACTTATGACGGTAAGATCAAAAGGTCAACTAATTTGGAGTCAGATAATGTCATTTTGAGTCATTTTTTCACATTATATATATATATATATATATATATATAATATATATATATATATATATATATAAACATAAACATACAAACACAACAACATAAATAATCTTTAGATACCCAGCATAGGTATTAATTCCATTCTAATTGTGGCACCATAACTGGCACCGTATTTTTAAAAAAAGAACAGCATAATATTTATATTACAAATAGTTTAGTTTTAATTCCTTTTTCAAATGTAATACAATTTTTTTCGATACATTTGTCGCTGGCTTTCTAATTAAAGACAGTGCGTATTTCAAAAGGAGCACTTTAATTTTTTCCATGACGTTGCGAATTTTTGTGACAAGGTCAAATTAAACTTTGCTTTTATTGTAAACTTTAAATTGAATTGGTATGAGAAAAACCAAATGTTACGATCCTTCTCCATGGTCAATTATGATGCACTCTTTGAAATTTACTTAAATTCATGCAAATTTCGTATCATACCCGGCAGAGGAATATCAATACCTAGCGCCAGCCACCACTCCGCGAAGCAACACTCGGAAGTCTCATAAGAAGGTGATGCACCGCAAGATCTCAACCACGCGGCGGCCCACGCCGGCGCCCGCGCCGCGACGCCCCTCCACGCCCAAGCCCTTCGAGAAAGTCATCGCCCCGAAGAAGACTTACCGCCCCATAGAAAATTATGATTACTACGATGATAGCGACGAGAAAGTGGCTGAAAAGTACTTGGAAGAGACCAAGGTCATCCTCCACGGGAAAGGTAAGGGTTCTGAAATACTGAATCAAGCATAAATTCGATCCTTAGTTCTCACTGATTGGCGCTGAGTTGCATCAAACGACTTCCTGCAATCTTCATCTCATTATTCCGCTTGGTGAGAGGTCTACTACGTTTCTTGATATACGCTTGCCACTCGAGCGTATAGTAAACTGAGCATGCTCGATCAGGAAAAAAAAATTATTAGAAATTATATACATCAAATATAATTGAACGAAATCATATGAGTTGTATGCAACTTAAATCGCCCTTAACATAGTTATATTTTCCAGAATTTTTGAAACGTCTACTACTGGTAATACCGATGTGACATAAATATCGCTGTTATTCCGTTCTACGCAGAAAAAATTAAAAGCCAATGACAATCGCAAGCCATTCGTTTTATACGTTCGTTCTCTTAAAATCACTTTGTACGAAAAAGTGTCAATTTTCTTGTTAAAACGAATTAATGAAGAAACTGTGATCTTTATTCTATTGATCCCGATCATTACTATCATTCGAATATTGGTGGTACTGGTGTCACAATATGATCTCGTGATTCAAATTTCGATATTGCTATATACCAGTGCTTTTAATTAATTTTATATATATATATTATATATTATAATATATATATATATATATAATATATATTATATTATATATATATATATATATATATATATATATATATATATATATATATATATATATATATATATAATATATATATTTATCCAACGATCCTACGGCGATAAAAACATGGGGCTATAATGTGAATTATAACAAAGATGACCACTCGATAAAAATGATTGATTGAAAAACAAATAATTTATTAATGCCCAGTTTCTGAATACCTTAGCTAAGCTCTCAATAACTAATGATTCAACAAAGTTATCGAAAAGATAAACGTCTCATAACTGTCAGTGAGTTTCTGAATGCGGGACCGTGCTTTCAACAGCTATGAAACAGTTAAGTAGTTCTAAATGATGTCACTAGATGGGTCTGTTCACAAAATATGAATTAAAAATTGACTTTGTTATATTAATTCATCCATAATTACAATTTAAACATTTATAACATTTTTTTTATCGATATTAAGTATTAAAACACTATTTTATGAAATAATTTTTAACATTTCGATAGTATTGCCTGTATGAATTATACCCATAAATCGATAAAATAAAAAGATTATAGATGAAAAAAAAATGGCATGCTTTCGCACGGATTTTGAATTCGTTTGTGTTTAATTGTTTTACTTTGTAGTGTCGCGGTACTTTATTTTTACATTTCAAATGAATTTCTTCTTTCTCGTAAGTTTCTGGGTATAGATATTCCAGAAATGAACTCCAGTACTTCTGTATCCGACTTTGAAGAACTACTCGTATTTAATATTGTAGATCTCATTGTCTTTTTTAAATATAATAATTTAAAATGTAGCTGTCACTATTTAATTTCACATAAAATTACCATGTTAATAGCCTTAAGATTTTTGTTTGCCATACATAAACCACAGAGACATAAACGTCAAATAAAGTTATGGGACCGATAAACGGCACTAAATGGTCAGTTAGGTTAAGCTAAGTTTAAACGGAGTTTATCTAATTCTACGGTGTTCAGAAACGAATTGTTGGGAGTTATCGAACTGATAGCGTTATTGAACAGATAAACCATTGACAAAATGTACTCAGAAACCGGGCATAAGTCGAACAGAAATAGATAGACACCGAGCGCTTGAAGCCCGTCTAGTTAATATCCCAAAATCAATGTCCCAGGTACGATAGAATGCCTTGACATGGGCAACTTCCCGCACCCGACGTCGTGCAAGAAGTTCATATCATGCGCGCGCATAGAAGGCGGCGCCATCGGCGGCTGGGAGTACGTGTGCCCTAAGGGTCTGAGCTTTGATCCCGTGGGCGGTATCTGCAACTGGTCCGCGGGGCTCGGCTGCGACGAGAGGGACCTGTGATCAGGAACAAGCCTGTACTGGCCTTCTGCTGTGTGCGCGTTGAGTTCTCATTGATTACACTATTTATTGATTAATTAAAACCTGTTTATTTATCTATGAACTAAAAATGACACACGCACATTATAAAGGTGCGGCCCAAAATGAACTACGTTTTTGTGGGCTATTTTTACATGTCTTACAAAGTTTATGTGTTCGTTTGTAAGAAATCCGAAGTATTCAATGACGAGATCGAGTAATATTTTGTATTTTGAAAAGGAAACAAAAGAGTGCACTGATTATGAACTTACTATTTGCATGCAAATGCACTATATGAGAATTTACAGTAAATTTCGGACCGCATCCTTGATATTTGGATGTATAAATTTGTCGCCAACGTAAAAAATAAGAGTCTTTAGGTACTTTAATTACCAACACATGATGCTCCATACAGAGATCGGATAAAGTACAGTCAAAGCTCCTTATTCGCGCTTCCTTCATTCGCGTTTTCACTATTCGCGGATCAAAAAAATGCGACGCAATTCCTTTATTCGCGGCCAAAAATTTTATTATTTGCGGATCTACATAAAAAGGACATACATATAAATAAAAGGATTCCAATTTGCGATTTCTTTATCAACATTCCGTCTATGGGACGGAGTCTTATTTTTAAGAGGCAAATTGAAAATGCGACTTATATTAGTCTGAATTGAAGAAGCTTTTAAAAACTGCCAAGCAAGAGAATATTACATAATTCTTTCAAACCATTACTTAAGCCTTAAGATAATGAATCAAAATAATCAAAATCTTTTAAACTTTTAAGCAATTAAATAGATTTTTTTTATATATATATATTTTACTTTGTCACCTAAGAACGTATATCTTATAGTTCCATAAAAATTACCATTCTATATTCACGGTTTGTGTATTCGCGGCATATTTATGGAACGTATTCCCCGCGAATAAGGAACTTTTACTGTAGTGCAATTTAAGTCTCATAACTTTAAACGTTGTTAGTGTGTATACGCCCTTGTAAAAAGAATTATTATAAATTACCTTGAAAGCTGTTGTTCTACGTGATAAAATATAGTTTACTTAGCGCGTTAGAACCACAACCCCGTATGGTTAAGAAAAGCGATGCAACGACTGTGCTGTTAGACAGCAGCGTGGGTGATGACTGCCGTCCTGCCCCGGTCATGATAGAAAAAAAATTCGATTATATACAATATTTAATTTCGCTTTTAATTTTAAGCGATGGAAACCCTAGTAAAATCCCGACGTGCTGAAGCCGTTATATAAACCTTTATAGAAACATCCTTGCTATTTGCATACTTGTTAATATTTACTATATTATTTTATACAAAATTATATAAATTAGGAGACTGTAACATAATTATGATTAGAAACCCTTTATTTACAGTTATACAGTGTGTTAGGGATCGGACTTCCGATACTTTACCAACGTGTTGTATGTTAAGTTTTTATCGACAAAAACCTATACAAATGGGGGTCGCATCCCTCACCCCTATGAATGAGAGCTATTTTAAAATTTTATTTCTCGTATTTTAAGGAGTTTATTAAATCTTGCTGTTTTACGATTTTATTTGGTCTACATACACAAAAGTGGCCTTATTTCAAAGTTAATGAGCTGTGCTAGCATTTAACAATAAATTTGTTAAGAAATTCTTTACAATAATAAAGATAACTACCATAAGATTTAATAAACTCCTTAAAATACGAGAAATAAAATTTTAAAATAGCTCTCATTCATAGGGGTGAGGGATGCGACCCCCATTTGTATAGTAGTATTGTAGTAGTATTGTATCGGAAGTCCGATCCCTAACACACTGTATATTAGTTTGTAGGCACCGCCGTCTTAAACTAAGCGGGAAAGCTGCTAAGCGTGTCTTCGTTGATATAATGGCGTAGCATATGCCACGTAATCTTATAGTCTTATAAAGTTACTAACTTGCGAAAAATGTAATGTTTAATGTGTCCGACAAATATGTTTTGGCGAATAAATGTGTGAGAGAAATTGTAGGTACTTCGGGGCTCCCCTGAGAATGAGGGTAAAGACGGTATTGTTTGCAAGGCACTACCCCATTGCATTGCTTTATCCAATCCAACATACCTACAGACCTTTATTCAATCGACAAACACTTGTGTTTTTGTTAATAAGCATCAAAATTATAATTTATTAACTGTTGTTGGTACCAATGGTGATGGTACACAAACATACTATTCTATACAGCATGGGTTCTTAACCTGAGAGTAATTACTCCTACGGTGGTAATAGGTAAAATTGGTATTTTAATCAGTTAAAATGTGGCTCACTAATTTAAAAGATATTTTCAAGATACATACTCAATTTGACGTATAAACATTTTTTATTTAGAATTACACAAACCAGAAACAACAATATTTTTTTTTATAAATAAGGATAAAGAATATTTACCAAGATACATACTCAATTTGACGCATAAACATTTTTTATTTAGAATTACACAAACCAGAAACAACAATATTTTTTTTTTATAAATAAGGATAAAGAATATTTACCAAGATACATACTCAATTTGACGCATAAACATTTTTTATTTAGAATTACACAAACCAGAAACAACAATATTTTTTTTTTATAAATATTTACCAAGAGGAAATGTCAGTTTTCTAAAAAGTGGAAAATCGAATATAACACAGACAAACCAACAGGCAAAATGTTAATTGTTTTTATGTCAACTACAATCTAATGTCTGGGTTCATCGTTGGGAGATCGATTAAAATAAGTGACCCTAGTTAGGTTATAAGGGTAACAGAACTTCAAAGGTTAAGAACCACTGGTATATAGTGACCTTATTTATACTGTTATGTAGGAATATAAATCAAAATCACTGTCAGTTTTTAACTATACTCCGTTTGTTTTATTTGTTGTACTTAATAAAAAATCTTATCGTGAATTGTTTGGTATAATAATGTTTAGACAAAAGCAATAAACTGGAAGGATAAATCTTTAATATGCACTGAAAACGTTTTAATCAAATTAGCAGTTGATTTAATAATAGGTTGCCTAGGAAATTGTTTACGATAGGCTAGTAAAAAGAATTAGAGCCTCGTTCACCATCTCCAAGTAAAGTGGCGACTAGTTACTTCCCAGTTAACGCTTACTGGCAAGTAAATGTTCCAAGTAACTTCTCTCAATTTCACAAACGAAAACAAACCTTCAAGTAACAAATCACTGATTAAGTGAATGACGAACGAAACATTCGTTAAAAATCGTTCAATAATATGTCAAAATGTCAGATTTCATATATCATTCAAACGCCAATTTATAATACGATTTGCACGTGTGATGTTTGGTTAGTTTATTTAATTTTTTTTTTTTTTATAACTTATTTTTTATAAGGATATTTTATATAACATTGTTTTATTTTAGAAGGGATAACATTATGTACTATTCTTTGACATTGATTTATAGGTTACCTTTAATTTCACTAGAAAGGAAATTTGGTAAATCAGTAGAATAAAAAAAGTCATACAACTCACCTTTGTGTTTTAGTTATTATTTTGTTTTTATTACTGCAAATTTCGACAGGCGAAACCTAGCAAAGAAATCAGTTTCATTCGGGTCGGTGAAATAATCAAGGCGGAATTTAAATACACGAATTCTCGGCATCAGCTGCATTGAAGAATTTTCAATTTCGTCTAGTTCATGATCAATTAAATCATATAAGTCCATTTTTAATAACTAATTTAGGATGTACGTAAATAAATATACGCGTGGTGTTATTTTAACCGTCAAGTAAACGCGTTAATTGGCAGATGATGTGGCAAGTAAGTTACTCGTCAGTTAATCCTATAATTAACGCTACCCGAAAGTCGTGAAATTGACAATCTAACTTACTGGCTACTTTAACTGTCAATTAGCCTACTCGACACTTTACTTAGAGATGGTGAAAGAGGCCCTTAGAGTAATAGATAGATACTATTTTAATCATACATAAATTAATATTTTATTATATAGAAAAATATATTAACAGGCATGAGTAAGGCACAAATACTCTTATTCATCACATAAACATCTGCCCCCACCGGAACTCGAACCCGAGAGCTCCGAGATGGCGACATGTCTATTTCAGCGTGCCAACTACTCGGCCACGGACGTATAAATTATAAATTGCACAATCATGTCTTTTATCATTAAACTAACTATAATAACATTAACAATTTGAAAGTAAAAATAATGTTTTTACAAGCTTTTTCTTTCTTTAAATAAACAAAATGTACGATTCGAGTAATCAAAAATTGCATTTTAGCATTAAAATATTTTTTTCTACAGCACTTAAATTATAAAATACTAGCTTCCGCGGCTTCGCCTGCGTGGATTTCGGGATTGGGTCTATAGAGGGTTAAGGGTCAAAGC